>OZ014532.1:101269301-103669301 GCA_963966105.1 Volucella zonaria | reverse complement strand
TTGACATCAAACTCGAGTCCTAGATACTTAAATGTAGGTACCCTCTCAATTACAAAACATTTCGATGAGCAGCTAAAATCTGAATTAAATGTTTTCTCCGCACTAGTTTTGTCCCAAGTATTGGAAATAATCAGCACATGTTTATAATTTGTACTATGATAAGTTATTTTAGGGAGTTGCGCTAAATGATAGACTAAAAATCATAATTTTGGGTTTATCACTTATGATTAGCTTATGACTACTGAACCAATGTCTAAGTTTTTCTAGGTCATGATTTATATTCGCAAATAAATCCAAGGTGGAAGCATTGGAATACGAACAAGCTATGTTATCCGGTTTGTAGCCCTTTCAATTGTTGATTACAGATTGAGTTTATATATTGGGTCTACAAGTAAGTTTCCAGCGTTTGTCAGAGATGGCACCACCAGTGGATCCCGGGCAGAAATGTCAGACCCAATGTGTTTTATTTGTAGGCTTTATATCTGTCAACAACTTTGCAGCGTTATATTTGAGCAGTTCTATCGGTGTCGTACATTTTATCGAGAAAAATCATGGCAAGTTTCCAGCCAAATAAACGTCATTTGCGGGAAGCGCTGCTTTTATTCTTTAATATGAAGAAAAGTGCGGCTGTGGCCTATCGTTTGCTTTCGGAAACTCATGGGGCGGAATGTATTGGTGAATCGACGTGACGCGAGTGGTTCAAACTGTTCAAAAGTGGTGATTTTGGAGTTCAAGACAAAGATCGCCCCGGAAAGCCGAAAAGTTTTGAAGACGAGGAACTGGACGCTTTACTGGATGAGGATCCGTGTCAGATTCAAGAAGAACTTGCTGCATCATTGGGCGTCACGCAACAAGCCGTTTCCCTGCGCCTAAAAGCACTGGGATTCATTCAAAAGGTTGGAAACTGAGTGCCGTACGAATTGAAGCCAAGAGATGTCGAACGGCGATTTTGCATGTCCGAAATGTTACTGCAGCGGTATAAAAATAAATCATTTGTATCGAGAAATGGATTTATTATGATAATCCTAAACGCAGAAAATCGTATACAAAGCCCGGCGAGCCCGCCCAATCGACGCCGAAACGAAATATTCACGTGAATAAGGTCATGCTCTGCATATGGTGGGATCAAAAGGGTGTCGTATAATACGAACTGCTTCCGAGTGGTGAAACCATCAAAGGACCATCAACTAATTTGTTTGAAGCGGGCATTAAAAGAAAAACGGCCAGAATATGAGACCAGGCATGAGTCCGTCATTTTTCATCACGACAACGCTCGGCCACATGTTGCGGTTTCGGTGAAAAACTATTTGGAAAATAGTGGATGGGAAATTCTACCTCAATCGCCTTACAGTCCAGACTTGGCACCACCTGACTACCACTTGTTTCGTTCGATGCAGAACGCTCTTACGGGAATACGCTTCAGCTCAGTAGAGGAAATCAAAACTTGGCTCGATACGTTCTTGGGCTCGAAAGACGAGAAATTTTTTTGGGCCGGAATTCATAAATTGCCAGAAGGATGGGGGAAAGTTGTAGCTTCCGATGGACGATACTTTGAATAAAGCATTGTAACTATGTTTTCATAATAAAACTTCAAATTTTGGAAATAAAACGCTGGAAACTTACTTGTAGACCCAATAGATTAAAAATAGAACTGGACTCAACACCGAGCCCTGTGGAACAAATATATCAATATTAAGGCTATTACTCAATTTACCTTCTAACTTAACTACTTGTTTCCCGTTATTAAGGTACGAAGAAAACCAATTGAGCATAAAACCTCTAAAACCAGCGTTTTCTAGTTTTGTTAGTAGTAACTTATGGTCCACAGTATCAAATGGCTTGGTTATATCCATAAAAGTGCAGCGGTATTCCTTTTGTTATTAAGGCTTTCGTAATTATAATTACAAAATTTTAAGAGTGCAGCCTCGGTTAATCTGCCAGCTCAGAACCCATATTGATTTGGACTAAAAAAAGAATAGTGCTCTAAAACAGAGACGATTCTACTTTTAATCAATTTCTCAAAAATTTTCGAAAGAGCGGGAAGAAGAGAGATAGGCCAGCAAATATTTAAATTGTTTCTTACCCCCTTTTTAAAGATAGGTACCACTTCAGCAACTTTTAAGCAGTCTGGAAAAATACCACAGTAAATACTTTGATTATAAATACTCGTATGTGCTAATACTTTAATAATAAAAAGTGAGATTCTCTTAATAAGATCAATCGAAAAAATACAATTCATTGGCGAACAAGATTTTTTTAATAACTTAATGGTTCTATAAAATTCAAAGGATGTTATCAGATCAAAAGCAAAAGTGTCCACTTGGGAGTTTTCCCCACTTAAGCATGAGTAGCTATCAACAGATGAATCAAATCCTGCATCAGAAAGAGTATTTGAGGGCACACGTGTGAAGAAGATATTGAACGCAACAGCCATCTCAATGGGTGCAGAGATGACCCTGCCATTATAATTTACGCAGGTTGTGTTAGTCAGAGATACTTTTTTGTAGAGTAGATCGTTCACAATTCTCCATTATTTTTTAATATTGTCTTTGGCTAATTGAAATTTATTGATACAGTAATTTTCTTTAAAAGTGTGAACATCAGCAATAACTTCTCTGCAGATTTTTTCATAGCGATTACGAAGATGAGCATTATTGGGATGTTTTTTGCATTTGATTCCTAATTTAGTTTTGTAATTCACCTTTTTTTTAATAAAGTTTCCGACATCCAGGGCTTAAGTCTCTTTAATTTATTATTTCTACCTGAAATTATTCGTGGATTAAACACGCAATAAGCCGATCGTAATTGATTACAGATCTATCGTGTGGTAAATTATTTGATTTCTTTATTTGGTCGTTAGAATTCAAAAAAAGACTTGTCATACAATGATCAGAAATTGGATAACGATCAAGTCTACCAAATATATGATCAATGCATGTTTGAGAAGAGTGTGTAATTCAAGTTGGTTTATCAATAATTGAGTACATCCCATTTGCCAACATTACGGATATGTACTGTCGGAGATTCACGTATATCTAAGTTTATATCTCCCAAGATAAATAAGTTTATTACTTTTTCAGCACCCAATAAACAACTTAGTTCTTTAACAAAAACGACCTTACTCTTTTCGTGCAACCTATAAACGCACATAAAAATTAATTTTTTTTCATCAATTGTGCAAGAAACTTTAATTACATCCGCACTTATTAGATTACAACTGCAGTACTCATATTCTAAGTAATTGTTTAGAAATACAGCAACTCCTCCTGCTGCATATGTTAAAACCCAGTATATTTATAGTCCCAACCGGAGCTGTTCTCCTGAACCTATGTTCTCCGCACTCCATGAAGTCTCCCTATATTATGAACACATAATTATATGCTTTGATTTTAAAGCTGACATTTTCAAATATGACAGTAGATCTCACCAACTCTTAGATTTCATATCAGTTGTCATTGGAAGGTGTCACTGGCTACGATCTAATTTTCTGCACCTATAACATTGACTTATCTCGTACCCCTATACCATCAACTTTCCAATTCAGAGATTTCGCTTCAGTAGATAACTGCGCACTGCAAGTCGAGGCGAGTCTAATCCCTTGGCATAGTTGTTATTTTGTCTCAGATGTATGTGATAAAGTTGACCTATTACAATCGCAAATACTTCACCTATTCAATAACCATGTGCCTTATAAAAACAGTGGTGGTGCGCAATAGAATTTGTCCATGGTTTACGTCTGAGTTTCATAATGCCATTAAAGTTCGTAGGGAACTCTATTCGAAGGGGAAGCGAAATTCAACAAATCTGAATTGGGTAAACTGCTGTCGAGCACGTAATTTCTCAACTGCTATCACGAGACTCTCTAAGAAAAGATATTTTTTATCTAAGCTGGGAATGGACCAAAATCCCAAAAAGCTCTGGAGCAACTTACGCTCGGTTGGTGTTTCTAAAAAGCATGCTGTAGACATCTTACCTGATCTTGATAATCGTAATGATGCTTTCTAGTTACAAAATCTTAAGAATGAATTTGTACCTGGCCCAGACGGACTCCCCGCCATGTTTCTTAAGAAATGCTCTTCCAGCCTGTCTCTACCCCTTTCCTACCTTTTTCGTCTATCGCTTACACAGGGTGAATTTCCCCAGATTTGGAAGACCTCTTTTATAATCCCAATACACAAAAAGGGATCTAAGCATGAAGTTACCAATTATCGTTCCATTGCTAAACTCTCTCGTATACCCAAACTCTTTGAAAGCATTTTATACGAAGCGTTAAGCTTCAAATGCAAGCCTTTTATTTCACCCCGACAACATGGTTTTCTAAAAGGTAGATCAACTACCACAAATCTAGTTGAATTCGTGTCTTTTGCACTCTCAGCCTTAGAAAATGGCAAAGAAATCGATGTTATCGCAACTGATTTCACTAAAGCATTTGATAAGATATCTCATAAATTGATCATTTTCAAATTGTCTGCTCTCGGCTTTGAGCCGCTCTTTTTAAAATGGACTTCTTCTTACCTGGTAAACAGATATTATAGTGTTCGGTTTAGATCCGCCCTTTCTGTTCCATTCCTGGCCTTATCTGGAGTTCCACAAGGCAGTCATCTTGGCCCTCTTCTCTTCATTCTTACTATCAACGATGTTGAGAGTGTCATTAAGCACTCCTCCCTCTCCCTTTACGCTGACGACACAAAATTTTTTAAATCTACAATATTTCCTCTCCCCAGGACTCTGCCCTTCTTCAAGAAGACCTTGATCGGTTTTCAATCTGGTGCCTCAAAAACTGCCTAGAACTTAATATAGCCAAATGTCAATTTATAACCTTCTCACGTAAATACAACCCGTCTCCCCCCCGACTTTATTTTCTCCATGGTCAACCAATTCCCCTGGTTCAGTCTTTTCAAGACCTTGGCATATTATTCGACAGTGAGCTTAATTTCCGTTCGCATATCGATAAGATGATCCTCAAAGCCAACTCATCACTTGGCTTTATTAAACGGTGGTCCAAGGAATTTTCCAACCCGTATGTAACCAGATCTCTCTATATTACCTTTGTTCGCCCCCTGCTTGAGTATGCCAGTCAAGCTTGGTCCCCCTTTCACCGGGTTCATATTTCCCGAATCGAGGGTACTCAACGTCGATTCCTCCGATTTGCCCTCCGTGGCCTGCCATGGAACGACCCTTTAATCTTACCTCCCTATCTAGACCGCCTCAAACTTCTAAATATGAATTCGTTAGAAGAACGTAGGAATATTGCTGACGTTCTTTTCATTCATCGTCTTCTCTCAGGTTCCATCGACTGTGCATCCATTTTGAACTCCATTTCCTTCAATACCAACCCCCGCAATCTACGTTGTCCTCGTCTCTTCTATCTACCGGTCCACCGCACCTCTTATGGCTCCAACGAACCTATCTCCCGAATGCTCCGAAAGGTCAACTCGAACCTATCCCTTTTTCATTTCCACCTGAGCACTCCTCGTCCCAAACAAGATTTCCTCCATCACTTCCTTGGTCACTAGCTCTTAAGTCTTTCTGTTAGTTTTTAAGTTAGATTAAGCTTGTATTAAGCCAATAAATGGGGGCCTCAGCCCCCACCAAAATTAAAAAATTCTTATCCACCTCATTAGAAAGTACAACTTCTCTACCCAACCTTCAACATTTTCCTAAAACATCCACAGTTTTTGAATTCGAAGCTATATCGGAAGTTGATGTTATTAATATCATTCGTTCACTCAAATCAGATGCCGTTGGTGAGCATGGAGTTTGTCAAAATGGTACGAACCATTGTTCAGTTAACCACTCAATCCTTTCTGAGAAACTAAGAAGATATTTTGGTTTTAGTGAAAATTCGGCGCGTCTCATAACTAATTACTTAAGTAATCGCTGTCAAAGGGTTGTGGTTGATGGCAAATCCTCTCGTATTAGGAATATATAAGCAGGAGTACCACAGGGCTCAATACTTGGTCCAATATTGTTTTGCAAATTTATTAATGACCTCCCCAACCTTGCTCAAACGCTAGTCTTCACTTCTATGCGGATGAGGCGAAAATACAGCTATCTAGAACTATTGGTCTAGTTGAAGGTCTTGTTTGCAGGTTTTAATGGGGATTCATCCGCAATTTACCAATGGTCGCTACGTAATTATTTGACCCTCAACCCAGAAAAGTCTCAGCTGATTTTAATATCTAAAAAACTTCAAAATGTTGAACTACTGACGCCCATTTACCTCAACGATACGCAATTGCAGTTCGTGGAGACTGTAACCAACCTGGGTTTTAAGATAAACCGATATATCTCCTGTATAAGCCACATCAATTACACTCTGGGAGGAATTTACGGAGGTATACGCAAACTTTGGCTGCTCTCTAGTTTAACTCCTGTTAATACGAGGCTAAGACTTGTTCCGTATATTGATTACTCATCAGCAGTGTACTGCAAACTCGACTCAATCTCTCAGCATAAACTTACTGTGGCATTCAATGATATGGTAAGGTATGAGTATGGGCTACGTCGACACGACCACATATCCAATTATCATACAAATATCCTCGGTTGTACACTCCAGCAGTTCTTGCATGTTAGGTGCTATATCTTCATGCACAAAGTTATTCAGACCAAGTCGTCAACATACCTTTTTGAGAAACTTCAATTCGCTCGTTCACCTAGAACATACAGCCTTATAACTCCATCCTCGAACTATTTGAACTCCTCGCGCATTTTATTCGTCCTTGCCACCAGATTATGGAATTCTCTGCCCAAAACAGCAAAACAAATAATTGGAGCAATACAATTTAAGAATGCTATTTTGGAGCATATTCCATAAAAATGCAACAGCAGGGTATTTCTTGTCCTTTACTATTCCCCTCTTCCACACTATCCCTCCTTTTGTTTCCCTTTCCTGATTAAAGTATCTGTTAATATTAAATATAAATATTAAGCTATACAAGATTGAATTAATTGAATAAAATTGAAATTGAATTGAATTGAATATTATAAAGTTCTGGTTTATTTTCAAATATCCAAATCTCAGAGAACAAAATTAGATCAGGCTTCTTAATAAGAGATTCAAGATGGGCTAGAAATAAACCAACATTTTTTCTCATGCTTCGAATACTCGTATTTTGGTGAATAATGGAAAACCGTAAATTATTAGAATCAAAAACACTTTTTAATATCTCATCTTCGAATTTACAAAATGGAATAACATTTGGAATACAGCTTTGGGAATCATGGAGTACGTTATTATTTATATTTAACATAGTAAAGAAATAAATTAGGATAACTTTTCTAGGTCTTCAAAATAACGAATTTTTTGTACCTTATCGTCTTCTTGTTGTTTCATCAAAATGACTCCTCTACTAATCCACAAGTAAGAAAACTTTCTCTCTATTTTGATTTTTTTAGCTCTATTAGACAAATCTCTATTAAAATTGGTAATACTCTCATTTATAAAAATCTGTTTGTCCCCAAAATTTTCACCGATATGACTAGATTCGTGTCCAAACCTTTTTAATCAAACTGAAGCACTTTCATATAAGGAAGTTGATAAAACATCTCTCCCGTTAAAGCCTTTGAAAAATCAATTTTTTCTTTCGAACATGGATTCCTTTACAATTAAGTCGCACTATAGTCCCCATTGGGAAACCGTGTCCAATACATACAATCGCCAATAATTCATACATTAGTTATTCATTTTAGTTCTTAAGACCTGTTTTAATAAACTATGTATAAATGTGTTATACTAATGGCAGATACATAACTGACTGCTTAGTTTACTTGGCACACCGACATTAAAAAACAATCAACTCAATATGCGCTAAATCTGATATCGAACAACTCTGGTCTGCATCAATTAACAAAATACTTGCATAGGTACATACTCGTACATATGTGATATTATTCGGTGAGTGAATACTTACCTTACGTATTCGACAGCCTAATCGTTCGATAAAGCAAAATGTTTTTATATAAAATCTATTGATACTGATTGCTACTAATTACATCGCTACTAATTAGATCACTTAACTTCGAGATTTCTTCTCTCTTCAATAAACAGCACGTGCTTACTGCGGAAAATTCAAGAGATAAAATCTGTTCAAAGCCCTACGTACGTATACATATCATAGAAAAAATTGCATCCAATTGTGACTGTGACAATGGTGTCCACTGATCGTTATCGTGGAAGGACACAAACAACATTTCCTTATGTTTTACTAGTCGACAAAATAGACATTCCAGTTTGCATTAATTCCCAACAAGCTGGATTTTTGTATAGGTCTTAAATACGTCATTACAAAATGCTATGTCAAAAGTCCCCATCGATCCCGCTTGTGAGTTGTTTTTTATCCTAGGTCAAAAGTCACACATTTTCGTCTTTTACGTAGATATATGGTACGAGTATCTCTGAAACGGTGAGAGCTACTCGAAAAATTTACTAGAGAAAGTTTGTAGGTCGTGAATTTCCCTACGAAACACCGTTCTCGGATTATCACGATTTCAAACCGTAGGTATGCACACATTCGCGCACTACCTCTGAGGTAGTGTAATCGGCGCTTTTTTTTAACGTGGTTTCCCTAATAGGAATACTCCGCGATATATTTCAATCGAGGAAATTTTATGGGACAATATTTTATTGATATAATAAAAATTTTAGCAGCTGTAATAAATAATTTAATGATTCCGGAATATCGCTATTGATATTCTCGAACATTTGATTAGGTATAGGATAATTATCAGTGTCAAGCAATATCGATTGAATATCCTCTCGTACGATCGCTGCAGCTGCTTCAAGTATTCTGAATCGCTTTTCCATTTCATTTTGGTTTTATCCTCATACCAAGCTGTATTGAGAATATTGTGCTGATTGTCGATGAAGCAAATGATTGTCGAACTTCCAAATCTCTCAGTTATGATGATTCTATTATCATACTTCACTTGTTTTTATCGATATCAGAGATAGATGGTTCTTCGCAAATATTTTTCAATTCATCGCTAAAGTAATAGAATCACTTTCAGGACGACCGATTTTACCCTTAACAATCACTGTGGTACTTAGCCTTAGCAGCAACTAAATCGTGTTCGTTTTGAGTCTTTGCAAAAGCTACCTTCAAGATAGCGTCTTTAAATGCAAGTGTTGAAACTTGGGACACTCTACGCAGAAGATGCCGCGCTTTTTTCATTTCAGCCGCTTTATCTGCTTCATTGCAGCAAAACAAACAATATTTTTTTTAAACAAAAAGAAGAACCATTCTCTTGCGCTTTAAACTGAGGAGGACTAATCCTAGATGTGCTAGTTATTTCCATTTCGCGTTGTCTTTTAGCTGCAGCAATTCTGCTGTTCCGGGTGTACACTTTACGACACTGCTTATGGATAGTAACATATTGTTTTTCTTTCAAATATTCACCAAACCCATCCCTCCTTTCATTACTGGAATCGATTAAAGTTTTCATCCCACGATCAACAACCATAATTTCACCTTCAGTCAAAGATTCAGTGTAAATAAAGCAAACTTCTGACATTTTTATAAAATTTTGTAACGACATAGTTTAAAATGAAAATATCATCTACAGACACGACTATTCACTATGAAAAACCGTTCAAAACTGACTAGATTTACTAGAGTTATGTCCCTCGGCAGGTATACGTCGGTTTCTACTCGAACAATGGTATATCGCAGGCAGATGGCAAATGGATGACCCGATGATGCATACTGGCCACATATGAGTGCATATTCGTATTTTCTAGGCGGCGCTTCAGTCCGGGGTGGATCTGGGCCTCAACCAATAAGCCTCTCCAATTAGCGCGGTCTTTGGTTAATTGCCTCCTGGCCCACTTCCACTTGCAAGGCAGAGCCTTCCTCCACTGCGTTGTCCCTCCGGATTAGAGTCGAAGATTCTGCGGGCCGGAGCGTTGGTGTTGATTCGCTCTATATGTTCCAGCCATCTCAAACGCCCGATGCGCAGTTTTTTGACCAGGTCGATGTCATTGTACAGCTCGTAAAGTTCATCGCTGAATCGTCTCATCCAGAGCGACCAAGGATATCTTCATCCGCTTTAGAAAGGGTCCATGCTTCGGAACCATAGAGCAGGACTGGGATTACCAGGGTCTTTTACAGTTGCTTTATCAGCCCAAGGAAACAGCGATTGGCAAGCATTATTCTTCGTTTAATTTCTAAAGAGATGTCGTTTTCAGATGTGATAGCAGAGCCGAGATAGACCAATTACCTTACTTCCTCAAAGTTATAGCTGTCGATTATGATATTCTGGCCAATTTGTCGATATTGGGTGTCCCGCCTTCTTGGCAGCATATACTTTGTTTTGCCCTCGTTTACCGCTAGACCCATTTCTGCCGCTTCTGTTCTTATACTCGCAAACGCATCAGTGACAGCTCACTGTGTTCTACCAATATCGCCGGCATATACAAGCAATTGAACAAACTTTTGAATGATCGTACCTTGTGTGTTGGTTTGTGGGTTTTGCACAATTCTTTTAAGTATGATGTTAAAGCAGTCACCTGACAGCCAGTCGCCTTGCCTAAATCCTTTTTTGATACCAAAGATCTCGGTTAGATCGACCTTATATGCGATGTTAAGGAGACCGATACCTCTATAGTTGGAGCAGTTTAGAGGGTCCCTTTTCTTGTGAACCGGGCAAACGATGCTGAGGTTCCATTCGTCAAGCATACATTCATCCGACCAAATCTTGGAAATAAGTTGGTGTATGCTCTCTACCAAGTCATCTCCTGCTGCCTTACATAATTCGGCGGGTATGCCGTCAGGCCCAGCAGCGTTGTTCGGCTTCAGTTTGGATATTGATATCCTCATTTCATTTTGGTCGGGTGGACGGAATTCTTGACTTGCATCGTCCTTATTGAATGGTTCGCTCTGTCTGACAGCGGAATTTGTGTCATCTTCGCCATTTAGCAGTCTGCGAAAATTGTTTTTCCATATCCTCTGCACCAACTGCGACTCTTATACAAGGTTTCCTTGTTCATCTCTATAGGTTTCCGTTCAGATCTTATTACCCTCACGCATTCTTTTTACCTTTTGGTATAACTTACGAACATTATTCCTGAAGTAGCACCTCTCTATTTCCTCGAGCGCGCTTTTCATGCTCTTTCTTTTTTCTCCCGAGAAGCCGATGTTCTTCCCCCCTCTTTTGCTCATAGAGCTCTCGTCCTTTTGTGCAGCTCCGCTTTGTAGGCATATTGCTTTGCTGAATGTGGTTTCCGGCACTTTTCATCAAACCAGAGGTTTCGTAGTGGTGGGCATGTAAAACCCAGCACGTCAGTTGCAGCATTTCTGATGGCTTCTTGGCATCTAAGCCACTGATTTTCAGCGCTTGATGCTGGCTGCAAAGGATTTCTCGAGAGGTTGAGGGATACGCGATTGGCAACGATTCTGGTGGCTTGTTGCAATTGCTACCGTTCAACGTTAAATCTCCTCATAGCATTTCCCTGTTCTTGTGGCGTCTGAGATATCCACAGACGTACCTTGGCTTCAACTAGATAGCGGTCCGAGTCTAAGTTGGCCGCTCGGAATGTTTAGACATCTGAAATACTTGAGGAGTGCCTTACGTCGATCGCAACATGATCAATCTGGTTGACAGTTTGCTGTTTTGGTATCTTACATGTTCGCTTTTGAATATTGCGGTGAGGGAACCGTATGCTTGCTGTAGTAACATTGCGTCCCGCTACGAATTCGATTAGCCTAAGTCCGTTTCCAGATGCGGTGTCGTGTAGGCTATGTCTTCCGGTTGTGCTACCAAAGATGTCTTCTTTTCAATTTTAGCATTAACGTCGCCTAGAACGATTTTAACGTCATACATTGGACATTGCTCGCAAGTTTTGTCGAGGGGCTGGTAGAAACTTTCGGTAGCAGCGTCCTTTTCCTCTGTTGAGGCGTGAGTGCATATAAGGCTGGTGGCAGCGATCTTACCTTTGATACGGATTGTTATAAGGCGTTCACTCACGTGACGAAAGCTCAAGACTTCTTGCCTAAGCCTACCGCTTACAACAAACCCGCATCGATGTAGACGCTGCTTACATTCGTGATAACAATCACCGTAGTAAACATCACGGTTTTTCATCTTTCTTTTGCCCAGCCCATTCCACCGCACTTCCTGGATGGCGGTGATATCTGCTTTATAGGAGTCTATTGCTTCCGCTAATTATTTGGCTGCACGCGGCCTGTTCAAGGTCCGAACATTCTACGTGCAGATCCGAAAGTCGTTGTGCTTAGTTCTTCTTGCAGGGTCGTCATCAGTGAATCCGTCCTTATCCGAGGCTATTGGTCGCTTCGTAACAATTTTTGTACGTGGTTGGGCAGTTAACCCCACGCACAACCCCCAACCTAGAAGGCCAAGTCCTTTTTGGGAACCATAGAGTAAAAGGAGCCAGACCAAATTCCGGAGCCAGTAACCCGCTTCGAGGATATGAGTGCTGTCGTTGGCCCTTATTATGTGTTCATCCGCCACCAACTCTTTTCCAAATATCCTGACTTAGTGTAGACCTAATATTCAAGTACGTTGAAGCAGCTCATACAGAGATAGCACTAGTTCAACTTAACTGCAACTGTGGACGCCACCGTTAATTCCATCCTTAAAATTCGTCCGCTGCTGTCCAGAAATAGGAGAAAGTGTTTTAGTAAGATAGCACTCACCCCCACACCACATCTCTCGTTAGGTGCCACCAACGACTTTTCACAGGGGTTGGTTACCCTATCTCCAGTGAAGGTGAGTAGTAGGAGTTGATGGTGTGAGGCTAAATGTTCTCATATAATAGCATTCACCACCAGCATCCATATATTTCTTGTAGTATATGTACAGCGAAGGCTTATCCATTTTGCTTTACGGCATCTGACCTGTACCTGGACAGCTACAACTCCTTACAAAACGTCGTGGAGTTGATGACATATTCATTGTTCATCAGCTTTTAACGTTGATTCTCCTATGAAATATTAGATCGGTTCCTCTCTTCCATATTAAATTTTACCAAACAAATTATGGACCCTAAGTCCAAAATGATACGCGAAGTCAACTCTATTCAACCTATCTGTAATTATCACCGAAGCAAACTCCCTAAGATTGACATTTAGTCTTCCTATGCCTCCCGTGGACAACAACCACCTCATAGTACCTTGTTGAATTGTTGGTTCTTAAGTTTAGTATCCAAGTTTTGGAATTTTTCCTTACCCCTACTTCAATTCAAGTGATTCTCGCTTCAAATGATAACCCCAGTTTTAATAGTGTGGCGCATATAAGATATTCTTTAGAAATAAAATTGATAAAATCAGAATCGGCAAGTTTGCATTACTTGTTTTTCATAACTAATCTCACCAGTTGGTTGATTTCGAAAAATTTACTAACCCGACGTTCTGGTCCATCATTATCTCGCCCACTGTTAATAAATTACGAGTAGAAATGTGCTTATCAAAATCCGACATATGTATCTCGTAACCGACCAGTACTCGTACTTACAACAACTTTTGTTAGTTATTATTGCCGTCAGCGTACATTCTCCAAATCTTTATACCAGCTTTTGTAACTACCTTTCATATTTAAACACACCA
The DNA here is from genome assembly GCA_963966105.1 of Volucella zonaria. NCBI lineage: Eukaryota > Metazoa > Arthropoda > Insecta > Diptera > Syrphidae > Volucella > Volucella zonaria. Next base: position 103,655,736 of record OZ014532.1, on the reverse strand, counting down.
CTTTGTAAATATTCTTGCTCTGCATACTAACTTTGTAATCCTTTTATTTGCATCTCATTAACCCTATCTAAGGTAAGCATGAAATAATCCAGCAAAATTCTCTGACGTGAAACCCACTGAAAGGTAGCTCCTTTAATCCGTCCTCCTAGAACACGCAAAGCAACAAAATATACACAAAACAACATCGTGTCTTGATTGAGTTAACCCTTTATCTAGATATAATCACCAGAAAATTTCCCAGCAATAAAACTGTTGAGTTAATTAAGTTTCCGTCGATTATCCTGCCATTTTGAGGCTGCCTTGAGGGCAACCTACATCTATTCGCTTGAACTTTTGCTGCTCTGCAAAAAATTCTACGACTAAGTAATTCATGACACCCATTACTGCCATGTACAATAGATTCCTGCTTTCATTTCAGCAAATTCCATTTCCAAGTTAACGACTCAACTCGTACATTGGCATTATTATGGATGCCAGACTTTCTGAATCGATGTGAAAGCTCAATAATCTTCCAAACAAAATTGTGAATCAATAAATTCTTTTCCATCTGGAGCATGAAAAATACGTTCATCCAAAGAATGTTCAGAAATGTGAACTTATATTTTCGTTGATGTCGTTGTCCCGCAATTGCCAGGACCTCTACCGAAGTAGTGCATAACAAAATTACTACGCAAGAAGCTCTAAAATTTGAATAATTTCTTCACATTTCTGTAAGAACATACTTTTGTTTATCTTTTTTTTTTATTTTTGATGAAACGAATCAAAATTCCCAAGGGTTATTACCTCAATAAAATCGAAAGTACCCACCACCAATGTTTCTTGAAGAAGTAGAAACCGAAACATTTCAAGCTTATCTCACGTGTCAAATCTCATTTTGTATTCATAGTGGAAGCTGTGTCATAACAATTGTTGGGTGTTGCACGATGGACCAATCAACCGCAAGTAATCAATTCTCTGAAACTGAGCCTCCAGAGGCGATAGAATTATGTGAAGATTATCAACAGACAGTGTTGTCGGCATCCTTGCCAACTATCGAGGGAGATCGCAATTTGGATACCACCACAACGACACCATCCTTAATTACGCCATTACAAAGGAAGAAAGGACGACTTCAGCGTTCCCATAGATTACCAACTGAAAATGTTCCAGTTACATCGTATTCAGCTTGGGAGGCATTAGTAAAGGAGAGCTTTGGTCAAGTTGCCTGGCCAGTAAAAATAACTTCTTGGGAATTGCTGGATGATCGGGTCAAGGTCGTGCCTACAAGGTAAGTGATTTTAATTTATCCTTACAATTGCTTATATTTATAGGTACTCGTATCTTCCCACATTAATTTTCTTATAATATACGAGTAATATTGGGAAAAATGAGAATGACTCATGAGAATTTCAATTTGCCTTCTATAGATACATATACAACATACAGCCTTAGTTAAACGTATGAGAGGGTGTTTATGGCTCTATCTTTTTTACTACTTCCTACAATGTTTTGCCTATTTTTCATATAATTTGTTTCTAAAAAATATGTTTCATGTTTGAGAAAACCCACTAATGAATGAAATATTTTTTGTTGCTTTATTGAGCGCAATATTCAGTACTCTTTTTCCGTGGTTCTATTTATTCCTAAAATCAAAAAAAAAAAATCTGAGCTCAGGCTATCAGAACGTATGCAAAACCAATTTTTATATAATTTAGTCAAGAACCAAAATAAAGTAACAAAATCAGTGAACTGTTCGCACTGTGCCGTTCAAAACACATTGAAATAGTTACAGCCGACTGTATTTCAAGAAACTTGGGCTAAGATCGAAGAAAGAAAACACCTCAAAGCTCCCATCGCAGCTACACCAGCAGCAGATAGAAACGAGCTAGAGTCTAAATATCGCATGAAGATGAGAGAAGTTCACCGCAGCGTGCGGCGTGATAAGCGTAACTACAATATATCACCGCACTGGCTACAGAAGCAGAAGAGGTTGCTTTTAGGTGTGACAGTTGAACCATCTAGGGAATTACCGAAGAGCTCACAGATTTCTAAAGCTCTAAACAACACCTAGTAAAAGACACAGACGGATCTCTGCTAGTTTCGGATGAGGACCAGCTCAAAAGGTGGAAGGAGCACTTTTCTACGGTTTTAAACCGCGTTTTCGCTAGTGAAATGAACCCAACGCCCTATGATACGTCTATAGTAACAAATTCCCGAATACGCGCTGTATCCCCCAGTAGAGAAGAAATTTTTACGGTAATCAAAGCACTGAAGAACAACAAAGCGGTTGGATGATGGTATTCCCGCAGAGCTCTTACGAGTTGCTCTAACAACATTGAGTGAGCTCCTAAATCCACTCATTGAAGGAACTTGGGAAACAGAGAGCTTTCCTGAAGAGTGGAAAAAAGGAATGATTATCAAGCTCCCAAAGAAAGGAGACCTTACGCAGTGCGAAAACTGGAGAGGAATTTGCGTGTTGCCTGCAGCAGCTAAGGTAATAGCAAAAATCGTCCTGTAGCGAATAAAAGACCACCTCGAAGACACACTCGACGCCAAACAAGCTGGATTCCGCACTGGATCTTCCAGTGTCAACCGCATCAACACCTTGCGGATCGTCATCGAACAGGGCATTGAATATTGATCACCGCTTCACCTGCTGTTCATCGACTTTGAAAATGCCTTCGACAGTGTCTATAGAGAATTCACCTGGCTTGCTTTGCGCAGGAGGGGTAACCCAGATAAATTGATTGCTATTATCAAGGCTACATATGATGGATCCAAATACCACATCCTGCACAAAAGAAGGTTGTCAGAGGAGTTTGAAACCCAAAGTGCGGTTAGGCAAGGCTGTACACTGTCACCAATACTGCTCCTGTTGGTAATACGAGGGTTGACTGCAAAGTTTCCGACCGCGACGTAAAGATAGCGGCACTCGTCAATAAAAGCTAGTGAATGCTAGTTGTGCATCTTTTGAGAGTTACCTACCGAAGCTTTAGTCATTTTGGACGCGCAATTTTTAGTTTAAGTGAGTCGGTGTGAGTGTTTTTTTGTGAAAATGGAAAAAATTTAGTATCGAGCTGCTTTTAAATTCTTGTTTTTGAAAGGCAATACGCCTACGCAAATCAAAAATGAGTTGGACTCTGTGTATGGGGACCCTGCACCATCATTTACCATAGTGAAATTTTGGGCAGCTGAATTTAAACGTGCCCGTAAGAGCTTGGGAGATGATGGACGTTCGGGACGTCCAAAAACTGTAACCACTGACGATAACATTGCTAAAGTTCACCAAATGGTGTTAGAAGATCGCCGAATTAAAGTGAAAAAAGATAGTAGAGGTTATGAAAATGTCCAAAGAACGTGTTTGTTACATATTAAATCAAGATTTGGGCATGAGAAAGCTGTCCGCGCGTTGGGTGCTGCGTTTACTTACGTTAGACCAAAAACGTGTTCGAATGAACAATTCCAACGCTCTGTTGGCGCAGTTCAGGAGCAATAAATCCGAGTTTTGGCGCCGATTAATTACTGTAGATGAAACTTGGATACACCACTATACGCCCGAAATAAAAATTCAGTCAAAACAGTGGACTGCAAAGGGCGAGCCGGCTCCAAAAAAAGCAACAACTGTATTTTCGGCTGGGAAAGTGATGACGACTGTTTTTTGGGATAATAAAGGAGTTATCTTAATCGAAAATCCTGTTTCACCAAGACAACGCGCCGTCTCACACCTCAGCGGTTGATATGGTGAAAATCCATGAATTACGGTTTGAACTGCTTGACCATCCGCCTTATTCACCAGATCTAGCCCCAAGCGACTTCTTTTTGTTCCCTCATCTAAAAACTGCGCTCGGAGGACAGAGATTTTCGTCAAATGAAGAGGCAATCACTTTCGTAAACAATTATTTTGCAGAGAAAAACGCCAAGTACTATTTGGACGGGTTCGAGAGATGGGAGCATCGCTGGGTGAAGTACTCGTATGTAGAGTTATAAGGAGACTATGTAGAAAAATAAAAAAAAAATTGAGAAAAAATCTCGTATGTGATCGACTTGAAATGAAGGAATTCAGTGGACTCTGCAATCGCACCTTAAACATCTGGACTACACGGACGACGTATGCTTACTCTCTCGTAGGATCATGAACATCCATCAAATGACAACAAAAGTGGAGAGAGAAGCTGAAATCGTGGGGCTAAAGATCAATACAGGAAAACCAAAAAGGCCTTGGAACTTCCTCATCTAACCAAGTAGAGATTTCTGAACAAGTAGTAGAGGTGGTAGAGAATTTTCAATATCTTGGGAGTATTGTCTCTACAGATGGCGGAACCGAGGTAGATAATATAATCAGCCAAATCGGGAAAGCAAAGGCTGCATTCGGAATGTTGTCCAAAATATGGAAAAACAACTCCATCAGATAAGGTACGACTGTTCCGTTCTAATGTTGAATCGGTGCTTCTTTATGAGTGCAGCGCTTGGAAAGTCACACCCGCTATCACAAGAAAACTGTATACGTTCGTAAATAGATGTCTGCGAGACATTTTGAGGATTTTCTCTAATGATGAACTTCATGCGAAAACAGCTCAGGAACCCATTGACTCTGTCGCACGAAGACGTAAGTGGCAGTGGATTGGTCATACGCTTCGTAAAAGTCACGAGTGCATTGCAATGGAATCCTCTCACGCAGAGAGGCAGACGAGTGGGCCGACCAAGAAGTACTTGGTGAAGAACGGAAACTGGAGAAGAGTTGGAGAGAGCTGAGATACATCTCCAAAAACCGTACACGATCGCGCGTAGGAGTAGTGGTGACATGATTCCCCGCAAGGGGAACTTCACGAACATAATAGTTCCGAGGACTTAAGTATCTCACCTGAATCGTAAAAGAAACAGCAGGAAAAAAGCAACCCCAGGATGGCTTGAGCGTAGGTTACACGCGCTTGGCGGTCAACAGCTAGCACCTGATGCACTGTCTGTACTTTGTAAGGAAACATCTTACAGTCTTTCACTAAAATTCTCTGTAAAGACCGCCGATTGATGCCCAATTGCGTGGCTCGTAGTGTGGTCGATACTCCGGGGTCCTCTGCGACATCTTCAACCACAGCTGCGCTATTTTCAGCAGAACGGCTGCTCCGGGGCCGACCAGACCTGGCAACATCTCATGTTGTCCCATACTTTTCTAGGCGAGCGTTTGTGTTGGACGACCGGGAAATCTCCGCCGAAATTCGCGCTGCACCAACACCACCGACGAATTATTCCGCAAAAAAATCGTAACAATTATTCCGTGTGCCTTAAGAATATAGCGATTTATGTCTTGCTGACGTATATTTTTTATCTGTTTACTTCACAAATGTCAAAGTAGAATTGATATTTCTACGTTTGCCCCACTTAGTATACAACGAATACTCTCTTCATCTGGAACGTTCGGAATATTTTTTTGTTTTGGGTGTTTGGTGTGTTAGGCTTTGTGGTTAAATCTAAATATGCCTCTTACTAGTCTGTGGTCACTATAGGTGTCAAATTTATTTATGACGGGGAGATAAAAAATTGATTATTAAGACTTTTCATTGAGGATGATAAAATCGATCTCGTTTTGTGTTAGTCCATTGGATGATTTCTACTTTTTATATTTTTATATTTTTGGAGAATGAACTATTTCCTCCATAGAGTCGGTGTTCCTGTACCCAGGTAATTAGCTCTTCGCCTCTTTCGTTTCTTTCAGCGTAGCCATAGTTTCCCATTACACTTTCTTCATTCTGTCCTTTTATACCCAATTTGGCATAAAAGTCATCCATTATGCACATAAATTTCGTTTTGTAGTCGTTGTATGCTTATTCCATATTTTTATAAAATGGTTCTTCCTTTGATGCTGATACTGTCGGTGCATACACTTGACATCTCGAAAATTTTGAGTTTTTACGAAGTAAACATGGGAAAAAATATTTTTATTTCTCTACGTTGTCTCCTTTTAGTTCAATCTACTTTTTCCAATCATGTTCAATAGCTGCAATACCCTGCTTATACTGAGAATCGTCGAGCTCTTTAAAATAGCCAACAATCGCAGACTCCACCTCTTTACTGTTGGAAAATCTTTTACCACCGGACCATTTTTTTTTTAAATTCGGAAATAGAAAATAATTCGAGGGCCGTTAAATCTGGTGCATGAAGAAGCATTTTCAACTTTAACTCATTGATTTTGGCCATCGCGATGACGGATGAGTGAACTGGTGTATGGACCTGATGAGACAAAACTTTTTTCTTCGCAATGCCGCCGTCTTTTGCTTGATTTCATCCTTCAAATGCTGCAATAAGTTCGCATAATATACGCCGTTGATTGTTTTTCCTTTTTGAAGATAATCAAGGAGAATTATCCCACGCGCATTCCAAAAAACTGACGCCATAACCTTGCCTGCAGATAGAACTGTCTCTCCATCTTGCGCACAGCTTTCATATCTAATTTTTCAGTCAACAAGCGATATACAACGCTTTCTGAAATGTCCACCATATCTGCTAGTTCACGCGCTTTCAATCGACGGTCATCCAATAACATTTTGTGAATTTTGTTCAACATCTCTCATTTGGTCGACCACTGCGATTTTTTGTTTTTTTTTATTAAAATGAACGCGCGCTCAAGAGGTTTTTGTACCCTTTACACAGCGCGGGCGAAGAAAATTTAGGTAGGAAGAAAGGACAGGTACCGATGTACATTGTTTTTAAATGTTTGTAAGTTATAACGACCAGGAAACACAGAGATCGGCAGGGCATTCCCTAAGCGAGTTGTACGGCTTAGGAAAGAACCACGATATTTTAGAGTACATCCGAAAATGGGCTCGAGGGTATACTGATGAGCATTCATAGCGAGACGGGTGTTGCGGTTGAAAGTTTGAATGGGTGGAAAGAGACAGGAGACATTATGTCGATGTTCGAGGGTGTCAATTGATTGACTGATATTAGTATCACCAATGAGTTTTATCGCACGGTTTTGAATCCTATCTAGCATGTGCAGAGATATTTGAGGAGCACCTGACCAGATGTGGGCATTATACTCCTATTTTGGGTTGATGAATGCCTTATATATTGTGGTCAGGTCAGAGGCGGTAAAATATTTCTTACATCGCTTGAGGAAACCTAGATATTTCGCAACATTTTTGACGACACCGAATATGTGGTCATTCCAACGTAAGTTGACACTGACACACATACCGAGAATTGAAAGTTTATCGGTTTCGACGATGCAAGTGCCAATCATGGAAAATGGCTGGGTATTTGAATTTCACTTTAATGATTGTGTTTTGGAAGTATTAAATTCCACTCGGTTGATAGTTCCCCAATTGGTTATGCTGTTAATATCGGAATTTAATGAGCATAACTTACGCTGCCGTTCCCGTTCTACAGCCGAAGAGCAGGGGCGTGAGTCCGGGAAAGAATATGAAAAGCAGAGAGTACTGCCATCAACCAAAGAATATATGGGATTAGAAGTATCAAACAAGAGATCATTAGTGAAAATTGAAAATATTGTCGGAGACAGAACGGAGCCCTGGGGTACACCAGCATTTATTTTGTGAATATCAGATTTGAAACCGTCCAAGACAACTTGAATTGAATGTTCGGAAAGGTAATTTCTAATCCATTGAAGAAGAGAGTCATCGATCCCAAAAGCACGCATTTTCTACAAAAGAGCCTGATGCCGACCTCTGTCAATTGCCTTAGAAATATCAAGTGCAGCTATCCTGCTTTCGCCAGATTGATGTACGCTTTGGTTCCACTTTTCGGTGAGACATGCCATCAAATCACCAGTGAACCTGTTGCTGCGAAAACCATATTGCCGGTCATTGAGAAGTTTTTGTGTTTCGAGATATTTCATGAGCTGACGGCTTATCAGCGTTTCCATGACCTTGGGAAGAAGGGACGTAGGAAGAGAGAGAATAAGATTCGCCTTTCTTAGGGACGGGCTGGAAAAATGCTGTTTTGCATCTGCTCAGAAAGAGTCCTAAGGAGTAGGATTGATGAAAATGTCTACGCAGTGGTTTTGCCAGCGTGGAAAAGAAACAAGTCTTCAGAAGAAGGGGAGATATGCCATCTCGCCCTGCGGATTTATGTATGTTGAGATCCTTAAGTGCTCTTGCTACTACATGAGTGCGAAAGTGGATTCGTCCTATTGAAGATTCGACGCACCCAAGTGTAGGCGGAGACAGAGAACAATCTGGGAGTGTTGAGCTAGCCGCAAAGTGTGCAGCAAGCAGATTGACCTTGTCCAAAGAGCTGACAGCTGGAATGCCAATGTAACTGAGCGTAGGGATAGAGGATGAGGCAGAATTTCTACTGTTTTTGACGAACGAGCAAAAATGTTTACTACCTTTGGGACCTTGCAGTATTTTTTGCCTCAGGTTTTGGTCGTATTGGAATTTCACACGCTTGAGGAAGACGTTGCAGTCATTTCTAGCTCGTTTGAACTTCTTTCGGTTTCTGTGATCATATCAGCAACGGCATCCACGTTGTTATCGAGGAAACATAACGTCCAGTTAAAATTCTTAAAAAAGTTGTTAAGTCCGCTCCAATTGGCTTTCTCGTATTGCCATACGGTTCTTTTAGGAATCTTTTCTCTAACTGTGTCTGTATTTACAACTGGTCTGTATTTACAGACGTGGACGTACGCAGAAAAGTGATTACTTTTTAGCCCGCGTATATTGGCTACGTCCATCCTAAATTCCCTGGTCATAATCACAAACAATTACAGTAAACACAAACACCGACGATACTACTTAAACCAGGCTGCGAAGTGAAAATTCTGACGTTGGTTTACCGGAACAAATTGCTGTAGGTGTTATGCCCTTATAACAATATGAAACAGTGCGCCAACAAACTTTTCACTTACAACCCGCTATCCATCAGTTTTTTTTTTTCGGTGTGCAGCACAGGAGAAATTACGAGTGCACTGGCTGACGTGTGCACTCGTCGGTGGTCGATATGGTACTGTTCGTCTTGGCAACGCGTACGGCCTCGCTTAAACTCTGCCACTCAATATTTTACTGTTGTAAACGAGGGAGCAGGCTCCCACAGATTAGAATCCAATTCCGTTTTGATGGTGGATTGAGGCCTTTCAAATGAAAGTATTGTATCACATAGCGATGACCAATTTTTCCCATATTTAAATATTCATTGAGACCGTTCAATATTGATGGATGCCCAACAAATACTAAACAACATACAAAGCGTCGTCATGCCTCAAATTTAAGCTTTATAAGGTTTGTACTCTCTACAATTGTCATTCTTTTTAAAAAACAACCGCCATCTATACGTCAGGTCGGGTGCTTTTGGGAATACCCTCGTATTTTCAACTGCATACTCGTCGTTCATTACAGAACGTAATTTTTTCTAATTTATTTTTCCATTTCTTGCTATCAAATATCCAACTCCGTAAAGTCCTTTTGTTTTCCCTTTGAGTCCAAAGAAGTTTCCATTCCTTTTTTTTATTAGTTTTTATTCCGTTTAATCGAGCCTCCACAAGTCCAAATATATCCTATTTTGTTTTGTCAAGTCCTTTTTCAAGTCCAATTTGACGCTCTTCTTCCTTCAAAGTACGTGCAGTAACTGTGCATACTCGTATGGGTATGTTTCGACTATTTTTTCTAAAGTTTGTTTGTACATTAGTTAGTTTGATTAGGTTCGTTAGTTCTGGGAGTTTTTGATCAATGCTCCTCTCGATGATCAGTTGGGAAGAGGGGTTTTCAAGGATTTTTGTTATTATGCTCGCTTTGGTGAGTCGTATTCCAATTTCTTGGCCTCGTCATTTTAGCTGTTAAGTTAAAATGAAATGAAGTCATATGGGTTCAAAATTCGTCCAAAAATGAAAATCTGAATAAGCAACCTTCTTTACTCATGACAGTACCTTCCGCCGCATAATAGCAAACATTCGAATGTGAAATCGTCTGCCTATGAAACAGTCGTTCATCTCTTTTTTCCTAATCCATTAAATTTCACTACCCGCAGTCTTTACCCGAAAACTGCTTCAAATTACATATGAGCCAAAACAAAAAGCGCTTGTTCAGAGCTACCCATATAACCCCAGTGATTTATCATGATTAAGCCCCACATAACCACCCAATTACTATATAAGACAATAAGTCGTCTTGCTACAATCGGCATTCAACAGATATGTACCAGACATGAAAACATCTGTTGTAAATATTTCACAACCAAAATTCAACGTCAATAAATTGCCTCCATCGAAACTCAAGTGTAAAACATCCTCATCGTTAGTCTGCAAAGAAAATAGGTATAACACAAAACCAGAATTGCCATGGCGTTTTAAAGAGAAAGAAAATGATTTGAAAAACAAGGCGGACAGATAATCCTTAGGGCAAACAGTTTCCACTTCATGCAAAGTTCTTCCTCTTCGAATATCAAAAGGTAATTGCTTACTATTGCCAGTAGCATTGTGAAAAACTTGTTGACATGCAAAGTGGAGAAAAAGTTCAAGAATGCAATTTGCGAATACCAATTTCAGTTAAAAGATACAAAGCTGCATAAATTACCAGTTTATTCAGAGAGACTAATCATGAATACTTAGGGTAGTTCTTACCGTTTTTGATATTACGCATTTTTTTCATTTTTAAATTGTTTTCCCGCTATTGCCATGGTTAAAATTTTTTTTTGATTTTCTGTTGAATTGTATCCTCTGCTAAGCCAGCCAACTTAAGGTCATTTCGATACCCAGATTTGAACTGTTAAAGACATTCTCTGATATTGAGGTGAACTTTTGGGTTAACAATAATAATATTTTTAAAAACTTTTTAATTGTTTTCTTTGATTTTAAAATATAAGATAACCAAAACTGGTCAGGTATTCTTGAAAAATTCTTCCCCACCGTGTGGTGGGGTCAACGACCCTCTGAAAAAGTTTCACTTTCTACAAAGCAACAATCTATAAAGATTGTTGTTGCCTATTTACATGGAAATAAATTGGAAAAAGAAGTCTCACCCTAACCACCCAGAAGGTAAATAAATGGAAAATGTTGGCAGATAATTAGTCCTTATCTTTTCGAGATGCATTAAGAAAATTTTCCAGATGCCTGCCCGCCCTCTGAAGTAAAAGCAAGTCAGAGACTTTTTTTTTTAATTAAAAAAACGTTACTGAAGCAAATAAGTGCTGTAATTAAACATTCATCCCTTCTCGGTTTTAATCAAAGTACAACGTAGTACCACCCTCTACCCCCATGTACTCATGAACAGGATGCTAATCATTCCTTCTCCTTGTTTACCTGTTGTAGTGTATCTAACGCATAAAATCATTTTCACATCGTATCCGATCGATATTGGAATCACTTGTTTTTTTTTTTTCACTGCTCTGTAACTTTGCTGGTAGCCGACGCAGCTTATTGTCTGTAGGTCATCAATTTCTGCTCATATCCTGTGTGACTGGGCTGCACGGCATGGTTTAATATCGTCTAACCCCGGGGTGTTAATACACATTTGCTTGTGATAGATATGTATACTACTGGAAATGTTATACCCGTAGATGAAGACGGATATAAAATCGGATAAAAGTATAAGCTACTGCAAGTATATGGAAGGAGTTAAGTATATTGTTGACCGAAGGCAAAAGGATTATCGTCTGCGAAAAAGGAAGAACCCGAAATATATGGCTATAAAAGGCTGATCTAGCGTAACACATATTGAGGTGCCTTAGAGATTAGGAAAATAATTTAGATTTCTTGGATGTGCCTTAGCCAAGAGTAAATTCAGAAGGGCATATAAGAGAGACATGAAGTGAAAATGAAATGAAATCGATTCAACGGGCAACCTTCGGACTTCCATTGGAAGTCATTGTCCTGTATGATTTAAATATGAGAAAATGTTTTGTATATGTCAACATAGCATTGATTGTCCAGATTAACCCAATCGAATCCAAAATGATAAAAATTCTGAAACAGGGTTTAAAATATATGCATGCTCGTATTTCAATTTAAAAGCATTAACAGCAGTTTTAATAATAAGGAAAATTTGGAAGGCTCATCAAAATAACAAATGAAATACCATCTTAAAGTATGACTGGAGGCTAAGATCTTCGATATCGAGTATTTTACTTACGCGGCACCCAAACTTTGTGAATAATAAAATAGAGGCCTATATCTTTCTCTAGCCTTAGACAAACTTCGGAAATCAATGAGAATGAATTGTACTTTCGATTTCTTTAATTTTTATCGTCATCCTTTCGGGTAGGGGAAATAAAATATACCCGAGGTAGGCATGCCTGTCGTAAAAGGCGACTAAAATGCACCCTCTCTATGCCGAGTGCATGGGCATACAAAAAATGCGATGGACAAAACAAACGGAAGTAATACCCCAGGTGGCAATTCAGTTTTACTGGCAAATCCATCCTCTTCGGAGGTAGGCTCTACGGATTCTGGGGAGAGCCATTTATTGCTGTCAAATCCCTTTGCAAAAACATCAAAGGTACTCCGATCTCCACCATCTAGATCGCATATTTCCGGAAAACGAAGTCCGCCAGTTAATCAGGACTCAGTGAAAAGTAAATGCTTCGAACAATAGAACAATGAACTCCGAGCTAAACTCAATGAAATGCATCGCCTCTTTTACGAGCTTAAAAATGAAGTTGATTCTCTTCGAAAAGAAAACGAGGTTCCAAAAAAGACTCGTTTATCTCTAGATTGCAAGACAACACCGAACCGTTCAGTGGAATACCTGACGGACTAAGAAGAACTTGCTCGCGAAACCAATCCCGTACTCGTGAAAAGGCCTAGCAAAAAACGTAAGGCGGGCTCCCGAAGTTTTACAACCATGAGATGAAAATAAGCCCACCGTACCAACCAAGACAAAACCCCAAACGAAACCTCGCCCTCCACCCTCAATAAATGTGGTCGGTATTGCAGACTATGGTAAGTTACGGGACCTTCTCCAAAGAACACTAAAAGATGTAGATGAATCCGAATACCCCGCATTGTCGCTGAAACTTAACACCGTTAAAATTCAATAGTATACTCTTGAAAATAAGTTTGAAAAACCGTTACGTGTCTTCGCTAGGGGCCTTCGTTCGTCGTGCAAAAAAGAATACATTCAAGCACAAGGCTTTAAGATTACTGACGCCGTGAACATAATCAAGAAGGTAAAGCAACAAACAGATAGCAACAAAGATACCGTAGTCAAACGCGGACTTCCAATTTTCATGTTTACTTTTGATCGAAACGAGAAAATCGATGATATTTATAAAATGAAATCTATCTTAAATATCAGAGTCAAAATGGAGCCCATGCGTAAGGGCAAACAAACTACAATCCAATGCAAACGTTGTCAAGATTTTAACCAACGCGGGCGTATTGTCAAAAAGATCCACGATGCGTAAAATGCGCAGGCAAACACTTCTCGGAAGAGTGCAAAATAAATAAGCAAATCCCAGCAGTTTGTGCCAATTGCACAGGAAATCACCCAGCTAATTGCCGAGGTTGCGAAATCGCCAAATAAATACAAAAGAGGCGAAAAAGTCTCACGAAATTCATTCATCCGGACCTAAAGGTGCAAAATCCTAAAACCGATGAGCACAAGACAGCTAAGAAGAAACCGGTAACGCAAAAGCATAAATCTGCTCAAAAAAAAACATTGCCGAATCAAGTGCAATTAAAAAACCTGTACCGGTCCGCGCGACCACTACAGATCCGCTCAAATTCTCGCAGTCATCTTAGAAAAACTAGATGAACAAATAAAAATAAATAATCTCTTGTTTGAAAAACTAAGCAAGCTCGAGTTCGTTGCTCGGAAAAAATCGAACAAAAATGAAAATGAAACAGTTGACTAAAATTTTAACATGGAAAGACCATATTGACATATGCCTGATTTCGGAAACACACTTAAAAAAGGGAGTTAAACCCAAGATAAGAGGTTATTCTGGTTATCACGCGCATCTTCCCTCAAAAAACGAGAGGGGTGGATGCTCACTTTATATTAAAGACTGCATTAAGCATGCCGAGAACGTGACCATAGAACTTGAATCTATGCAAATAAGTTCAGTTTCCGTAAACATAAATCATATTAACTATAATAGAGCATCTTGTTATTGCCCTCCGAGATAGAAGATAGCAGATGACCACCTCGATCGCCTTTTTTACCAACTTGGGTCAAGCTTTATTCTCGGTGGTGATTTCAACGCAAAGCATACATTTTGGTTTCAAGATTGAATTCGACGAAGGGCAGGCTACTGTACCAAGCAAGCATGAAAAGTGGCTTGGACTGCTTTTCGACGGGCAAGCCAACCTACTGGCCCACCGACACAAATAAAATACCTGACCTGGTCAGGCATTACAAAAGGGGTCCCCAAATATCTCACGACTTTAGAAGAATCCTATGATCTCTGCTCAGATCACTCGGCAGTAATCTTTAAAATCGGCAGGAGCATATCAAGGACCGAAAGACCGCCCAGATTGACGAATAAGGAAACAAATTGGGATGGTTTCAGGAGAAATTGCAAGGAAAATATTGCTTTAAGAGTTCCACTTACCACGCCATTGCAAATAGAAGACGAAGTTGACAAGTTCGTGGAAATCACCCAACATTTCCTTTCGAAGAAGAGGAATAAAACACGGAAAGCAAATATACGCGCCCGATATAGAAGGCCTCCTAGGAGAAAAAAGGAAATCATGGAACAGATGGCAACAATCACGTGCGCCCTCGCATAAATCCTATTTGAACCGCCTATTAAATAAGCTAAAGCCAATGCTGCAAGAATATAAGAACCGTGAGACTTCTAAATACCTCGAAGGCTTGACTGCGGACAAGAGTTCCAATTATACGCTCTGGAAAGCCGCTGAGTCGACTAAAAACCTGTTATGCAATTGCCACCGATAAAAACGGCGAATGGGCAAAAGGAGACAAAGAGAAAGCGAATTTGTTTGCCGACCATTTGGAAGAAACTTTCAAACCGTTTGAAGGACGCCAATTGGCCCAGGAGCTTAATCTCAAAACAGGATCCGACAACTACAATATAAAATCCGTATTACTATCTGAGCTAAAGCAAACCTAAAAAATAATAAGGCTCCAAGATACGAATTGATTACAAGTGAAATTCATTCTAAAGGAGCTACTTCGAGAAGCGTTTGTCAAGCTCCTCCACATTATAAATGCTTCCATGAGACTTTTATACATTTCAAGCCAATGGAAAGTCGCAGAAGTCATAATGGTTCCAAGACCGGGGAAAAGTCCAAACGGCAAAAAATCATACAGACCCCTTTCGCTCCTGCCGATAATTTCAAAAGTCTTCGAAATTCTTCTGCTTAAACGTTTAAAACCGAAAAAAGCCGATTGATCCCGGATCACCAGTTCGACGGGTCAAACATTCCACAATCGATCAAGTCTATCGGATAACAATGTAATTGAAAACGCGTTAGAGGGAAAAAAGATATGTTCAAGGCGTTTTTCTCGACAAGATATGGCACGAGGGCTTGAAGTATAAGCTACAACAAATTTTACCGAGAGAAATGAATAGAATACTCGAATCTTATCTTGAAAATAGACTGTTTCGGGTTAGATACGGGATTGAATACTCTGAATTCAAGGAAATTCAAGCTGGCGTTCCACAAGGAAGCGTTCTGTGGCCATACCTATTCTTACTGTACACGAGAGATATAAATCTAGATGAAGAGACTGTGATAGCCACGTACGCGGATGACACGGCGATCCTTGCCTTGACAAACAGTTAAATCCTCGACTGCAAAACTTCAACGAGCTCTGAACAAAATATTTGAGTGGACGAAGAGCTGGCGAATCGTGCTAAACGAAACTAAGTCAACACACGTCAATTTCACGTACAGAAAGATAAATAACTTGCCTTTATTCATCAACTCGGTACAAATACTGTATGCAAACGAGGCAAAATATTTGGGAATGGCCCTAGACGAAAAACTTAAGTGGAAACCACACGTAAAAAAGAAACGTGAAGAGCTCGAAATCAGGCTAGGAGAAATGGATTGGCTTATCGGAAGATACTCTAAACTAAGCACATATAACAAGCTGCTTATATATAAGCAAGTGCTAAAACCTTCGTGGACTTATGGTATATAACTATGGGGTTGTACTAAACCAAACAATATGTCTGTCCTACAGACATTCCAGAACATAGGGCTTAGAGCAATCGTAAATGCTCCATGGTTTATAAGGAATAGCGATATTCACCGCGATCTGAGAATTGCAACCGTGAAAGACGAAGTGACAAGCTTTGTTCGTAAACTTCGCACTCGTCTTGTGCATCATTGCAACCAGGAAATAATCCGGAGATTGGACGAGACAAATCTTGTGCGGCGAGTTCAAATAACAAGACAGTTCGACTTAGCGCCTTAAGGAGAAACCGTATGAAACAGCTGTAATAGTAGGTGCCTTCGCTGGAAAGCTACCTACCAAACTCGATAAACCACAGAAGCTTGAACTACTTTTTAAGGAAACTTAGTCGTAGTCTTATAGAAAATGGGAGGTTTTACATGAGTAAGAATCTCACACTACCATGAGGACGTGCTTATGGTAGGCGCTGCTATGCCACTGTGATGGGCACTAGGTGCTCGTGCTTATGGTGCCTGCTATGGTGGTGTGGTGGTGCTCTTATGAGCGCGTGCTTATGGTGCCAATGAAGGTTTTTACCTACAAACGAAAAAAAAAATCCCTGCGTGTGAGTTCTGGAATCGGAGTTCATAGTGTTCTTCCGTATTCATCTCCTTCGTTACAATATATGATTGGCAGTAGGATTACCTAATTAATATTAGAAGGTTTTCGTATTGGGCTTTTGAAAATTGCTTCATTTCTGCTACTGTTCATTTCCTATCTCAGCGCGACCTAGGGCTCAGGAAAGGCTCTATGAAATTTGCCAAACGACAACCATTAAAATATTGTAAATCAAAATCTATGTAGCTGGACTGTAACCACCACCTTGCCCATCGATTCTTCATGACAAAGGATTGCTTAAATTTCAATATTCAGTTGCCCTTCTCCAAGAAGATACCAGCTCTGCAACTAACACTGAATCAGCAAAACTCTGTGTTTTACTTATTTTGCAAATGGTATTACGTCAGAACACATCAATAAGACCGGGATCTGTTTAGTGTTTCAGTTAATATATAAACAACTAGTTCGGTTGACGGTCACAACCAGACTGTCTCTTTATTTATTAACACCTTCGTTCGCAAAATACGTGTAATGTTTAGCTCATACAAGGTGGGCCAAAAGTAATGTCATAATGTGAATATGCCGTAATGTTTTCAAATGGTGTCGAGTGACATTGTGCTTTGACATTTATGTTGTAGACAAATAGAGAATTAGTTGACAACAATGGAGCGATACACACCTGAAGAACGCGGGATTATTTTTCGGTAGTGCTTATTTGGCCAATTTCCGGTCTGTTGTTTCAACGCAGCTTGAATTTCATCCTACACCATTAAGCGTTTGACTGCAAGCTAAGTCCACTAGAGATGTCGTACGAAGTGCCTCCTATTGCTTGTTCGATCACATCTGAGTCCACAAACATCGACGAGACAACGATACACACAACCTGGCATCAGCAGACGTTTGTTGTGTCGAATTTTGGTGAAAAGACCTGAAGATGTTCTGTTATAAAGTGCAAATTGTTCCCCAATAGCTGCTTATTGACCGTCAAGTGTGGTTAACTTACTCCCTTGCACCTTTAAACCTGGTGCAAGAAGAGGATGATTTTGAATTTAAAATCATAATGAGCGAGCCCATTTCCACTTAAGCGGTTATGTGAATAAACAAAATTTGAATTTCTGGGCCACGGAGAATCCACATGAAATACACGAAGAGTATTGCATCCCCTCAAAGTGACTTTTTCATGCGGCATTTGCAGTGAAAAAGTGATTGGCCCTTATCTTTTTGAGGACGGCGACGGGTGCAGATGTTAAACGAGCATTGTTGGTTCCAGCAGGTCGGAGCAACCGCTCACACAAGGAGGTGATCATTTGACAGCTAAAACTTTTTTTCAGCTAAATGTCATCAATTTTACACCTTCAGACAAACTTTTCGTGAAAACAGATTCCGATTTCTTTCATTTCTAAAAAAACTGCCAGCCAATTCACATTATGATATTATTTTTGCCCACCTTGCCGGACGTGCAGAAATTATTGAAAAAGTCGAAATTCCTGTTCAGTTGTAAATACGCAACGTGAATTTCGTCGTGAAGTCGGTCGTCATCATGGTTCCAATGTGCAGGCAATTCGTCGCATCATGGAAAGTTTGAGCGACCGTACACTCTTTCGAATCTTAAGCCACCAACCAGACAGAGATTGGTGCGAAATGAAGAAAACATAGCCGCCCTAGAGGCCAGTATCGAAAAAGACCTAGAAATGTCGATTCGGCGCCCATCACCTGAATTGGGCATCGCCAGAGAGTCAACCCGGCTTATCTTGCTGTTGGATTTGGGCCTACATCCGTATAAGATTGTGCTGAGGCAAGACTTGAAGCCGGACGACCATAGACAACACCGTGAGTTCGCTAATTGGGCGCTGGAAGTAATGGCGGTAAATCCGGATTTTGGCCAAAAAATCATCCTCTCGGACGAGGACCCATTTTTAGGCTCAGCGGCAGTGTCAACAAGAAAAATTACTATTATTAGAGCGAACACAATCCACAAAGATTGACTGTTTGGTGCGGTATATGGCATGGCGGCATCTTCGGATGTTATTCCTTTCGTAATGAGGAAGGAGACACTGTTACCGTCAATGGTCTCAGGTTTATTCGACTTTCTGTAGTCAGAGCTCGAAACATCGGTATATCCGATTTTTGGTTCCAGCAAGACGGCGCTACATGCCATACAAGCGACGCTACGCTCGAAGTTGTGAAGGAAAAATTGGCGACTGGGTCATCTCACCCCAAGCGTTCATCAATTGGCCCCCGTCACCATGCGATTTAACAAAACTCGATTATTTTCTCTGGGGCTACGTTAAGTCCTTAGTCTATGCGAGTAATCCAACCACTTTGGACGAGCTCGAGACCAATTGGACCGACCGCTTATGTAGCTTCAACATAAAGCCAGAATCAATCAAACCGCTGTTGTTTTCTTTAAATCTTTTTTTCCTATCGTTCTTTTCTGGTCACCCTTTACTATGTTTACACTACTTCAGGCTTGGTCATATGTTTTCTCAAGGATCGAGTTGAATCATTCTTTGGTGGCATCGTCCATGCCTTTGATGGGGGTACTGAGCGCACATTAGGCTTATGCTAGCGAATTTAGCCCTGATCCATTGTCAAATATGCTCACTCATGTGTCCGAAGCTCAAGATTTATTGCCTTATTTTGCTGCGTATGACAAAGCCACATCCGAATAAGTGTTGTTTCTATGTTCTATAGCAATCAGCATAGTAATATAGGTAGCTTTGATATATCCCGTCGTACTTCCTGGTTGGGAATAATATCTTGCGTGATAGCAGCAGGGGCCTCTGCTAATTGGCAGCAAATACGAGTAACTTGTTTAAGATCCGAAAATTCCACGATCCGAAGATTATTGTCCTTTAATCGTTTGTCAGGGTTGTCAAGGGTGAACCCGATATTATCCGAGGCTATTAGCTGGTTCGTCACATTTTCTCTTCCGTATAAGATTGTGAGCCCTATGAGTAAGGATTTCCGATCTGCGCTCATCTTAGTAAGTATTTACTGATGCTGTTACCGGATACTGCCGCTGGGACGTAAGATAAACACTTTTTTGTTGAGCTGATGGCGCAATCCAGGTTAAAGGACAATCAGCAGCTTTTCAATAAGTTGCCGCGTAGAATCCTGTCCAGCCAACTTAACTGTGAATAATTTTTTGAACCACGTAACCAGAATGTTAAGAAAAGGTAGCTCCGATTCATATTAATCGCCGACGTAATATAATTATCTTAACACTAACTTTCTTCTAGTGTGCTAGCACTAAGTTTAATTTTGACTGTGAAGTTGTTACTGAAATTGAAGTCTTCAAGATCAAGTGTTAATTTCGGCATCAGCTTTTCCACAGAAATGATTAAAATCTTGGATTATTGATTTCTCTCAAGCTGCTTGCAAATTAAGTCATTAAATATTATCGGACAAACTTTGATTCCTAACCGGAGCGGTTCTGATATCTAATTATGATGTAGGTGTCAAAGAATTATAAAAACCTAATGTAAACTGATGGCAACTTCCTCGACTTGTGAATGAACTTGTCGAGCAGATCTTTCCTCTGACGTTTAAAGTTTGCTACATATGCTAATTCTGTTTCTTTTTCGGTCCACCATTATCTGAATGAATTCATGCACGACACTCTTGTTTGAGATTCGCCCAAGTCCAGACACACGCCGGAGAAGTTGCCAAAAGTAGGTAATATTTAAAACATATACAAATATTATATATATTCTAAATTCATATAGAGAATAAACCACCACCATCATTTCCATCTTAAAAGAGAGGTGCGTTTGTTTTCAACAACTTCTCTGGACCGAGGACTTCTCGACAATAGGTATGTGTGATCTTTTCAATTCTAATACCTTTCTACTCGGAGTATCGTAGGGCTCGATTGAAGGTCCAAATTTATTCTGCATTTTTATCAATGTCCTACCTAAATCCTACGCCAACATCAGTGTTCATTTTTGTTGATGCTCTGATCTACTAATCCCGATGCAAACTTATGCAAATTCTGGAACAGAACAAGACTTTGAATTCGAGAACAATATCCATTCATCGAGATTTGTTGCTCCCGGCTTATCACCATAGGAGCTTTTACCTCAATTTGAGAATAACCGGAACAAGTTAAAGAATACGTATATTGTCAACGAAAAAAACTTCTCTCAAACGCTTAGGGCAAAGCAACACAATTGACAATGGTTACTTCGAAAAGATTGAGGAATTTATCTACGCCGCCGGAGTAAACTTCAACTCCACGAAAGACACCCGAGTTGAAATTTGTCATAGACTTTCCCTAGGAATCTCTTAAATCGGGTGGCAAAATGCATACTCTACAAAACATGAATCCTGCTAGTTCTGCTATACAAGATCAAGTGCTGGACTATACGCAGGACATTCGATTCTCGAGTACGCGAGAAGGGCGAATTAAGGAAAAGAGACAACCGCGAACTCTATGAGCTATATAAAGATGTAGATGTAGTCCAGAAAGCCAAAACACATCGACTACACTGGCTCGGACATTTCGAACGGATGGACAACAATACTCCAGCAAAGGAGATCTTCGAATCGCAGCCCCAGATTAGTAAAGGAGGACCAAAACTCTGTTTTAATGAGCCAGCTATCACTGAAGGTACCCGAAAACTCAGTTCTTTTTCTAAATGGTATAAACACTAAACTATAATCTTTTTGTATTTATAAAAGTTGTTCTGAAATTTATATTGAACATGAAATAGAGTTAATTGAATTTTATGATGTCATACTTGTTGTCAACATTTTGCCTTCGTAGGTTTGCTTACAGAGTTCTCTTGAATCTCTTATGACAGAATCTAATAATAGTCGTATAGGCGATCATTCTTAAACACAAAATTTAAGCTTTTATCTGGATTTGATTATTCCTTATCAGTGCGTATTCGAAAGGACAAGTTAGATTCGAGCACAACCTCACCTCGTCGTTTAGTCCAAAGACCAATCGAGTGGGCGCTTCATTACAGAGTATAAAATCAGCAGGCTCGTGGTAGTCAATACTACGAAAAAAGAGGCGAACTTATCCCTATAGACTTGTTCTTCAGATTTATTTGAGTAAGATTTTTTTTTGGTGATTGACTTCCAAACGAATAAAGGCTCCAACTGCTGAACTTGTCGGTCCGGTTTTCTGTAGCAATCCCCACAGTTGATATCACAGTTCTTCGTCCTTTTTTCCTTCTTAGATGGCGGTTGTAGCAGTTGAAAATCTCCGCTAGTTGTTCTGCTAAACACGGTTCGAACATTGTGTTGCAAATCCCTGGGGATAAAAAGTTAAAATGATTAGATTGCAGGGGATGCCGGACTGCCGGCAAAACAAAAAAAATTCAACAAAATGAGAAGCGGACCGCAACAACACAGGTGGTGGTAGATGAGCGAGTGAAGAGGACTTCACAGAAGCGAGTGTGAGTCCAAGAGAGAATCGCAGAAAAGACCGGAATTGCAGGAAGCAGCTGTTGATTAGAAACTGATAACAAACACAGCAGGTAGGCGCCACCCAATTTTTAATGCGAAATTGGGAAAACAGGTGAAAGAAAACGAACAATTATCTGTGTATATACGAGTATATAGTAGATACATATGTATTTTCAAATACACAACTCTAATTTCAAAAGGGGTACTTACCTGGTTATGGGGTTTTCCTGCTTATGCGGGGTCGCTCTCTAGTTAGGGATTCTGCTGGTGGAGGAGGGTAAGCCGTCTCCGCCACAATCACCAATTTTCGTCCGGTCGTATCCGTTGAGTGTTGTATTTTGCCCCTCTATTTTGTCCGTTGGTGTGTTCCTTGTCAGCTCTCTTAATTGCGTTGTTCGTGTCCTCGTTCTTTTTCTTGTTATTTTTATTTTGTTCTGTTTTTCGGTTTTTTTTTTGCCTGTTCCTTTGTCGTCGTTTTTTCTTTATTTGGTTTTCGTTCCTTTTTTTTTTGGTTCTTGCCAGTAAGACGATAAGCTATCGCATGAGCTTACCTCACTTTTTGGCCATAACCGCCATTCGGACACACACACACATGGGGTTCCGTCCATTCAGCTGCTAGAGCAAAGGGAATCACATCCAGAGCTCCAACAGCTTCTAACCGAATCCCCAGCCAAGCACACAAGTCGATGTTCTATGTTTGTGGGTCATGTTTGTTCGCTCTGTTTGTTTTGTCGTCCAAGTGATTGCTTTGGTTCGAAGCCAGTCCTCTAACCCGGAACCAAAGCTAGGGTTGAGAGCTTCAATTGAGACCGCCGGATAGGGAGGAAAATTTATATTACTAGGGGTACCATGGAGGGCCAGTTAACCTTCTTGCAGGCATAGGGAGCAGAGGATTGACCGCGGGGAATTTTGGGCTTTGCTTTACAATTTCGTTTTTAACTTTTGTAGGGGTAGGGGGTTACACAAATTTATAACGCTGCGGCAAACAATATCAGGTATGGCGGGCTCGCGGCCATTACTGATAGTATTGACCTCTCGGGGCATCAAGGGGCGGACCATCCGTCCGCTAGAGTCTCCAGGCCGTCCAAGTAGGTCGCGGGAGGGAACTGAATTCAAAGGATCCAGAGAGTCCCACTTGTACCGTGGCATCCAGAGCATGAAGGGATGAAAGAAAAGAAGGGGCAATATAAGAAGGGGGAGGAGAAAAGAAGATGTCAACAGACAACAGATGGAAAAAGGAGTGGGGAATTTTTGGGGCGTGATTCTTTGACTTTTAATCGTTTATCATACTCGTGAACAATAAATCCGCCAATATCCGACGATTTATATAATATCATGTAGATCCGATCTGCTACCATTGACCGCTAAGTTGTTTGTATTTTGTCTACTCGTTCAAGAACCCTAAGACCTGGGCCATCTCCGGACTGTCTCTTAAATTGAGGGGTAAAATGTAGACGTATTTTATCTTATTCCACTCCTTGTAAGGAGTGTAGTTAGTCACAGAGGAATCCATGATGCAGAAGTAGATGGCAGTGGCACGATCGCGATTGCTCAGCTCTAGCTCGTCGAATTGGGTGGCCACTACTCCGTGCACCTCAACTCACTTACTTTTAGTTTCAATTATCAAAAAAGGAAAAAAAGACAAGAATACATAAGAAAAAAAGCTACTACTTTATATTGATTAAATTGATTGATTGACTTAAAAGAAAGGAGGAGAAATATTTGGAAAAAAAGGAGGAAAGGAAAAATAAAGATCACATTTGACTGCCGTCACCACAGTGCAGGACCAGGATGAGCGCGATTAAAACTAACTAAACCTACGCTAACCTAAGTCATAAATGCCAAAATTTAAATAACGAATTAAAACTAAATCTAAAGCTAACATACTCCTGTGTACCCTATAGCGAATAAAATGTACCAGGTTCACACAGCGATGACTGCTTGCTGTGACCTGAAATAACCCGGATGTTGTTGGCTGAGGATAGCCAACCGACACCTTTCGCACATAAATGCGACCAAT
Organism: Volucella zonaria; assembly: GCA_963966105.1. NCBI lineage: Eukaryota > Metazoa > Arthropoda > Insecta > Diptera > Syrphidae > Volucella > Volucella zonaria. Next base: position 103,631,670 of record OZ014532.1, on the reverse strand, counting down.
TGGTACCATTCTGGCCAGATCTGTGAATGGTAGCCCCTAAGCTGAAGTTATTCCCAGTCGCCCAAAAAGGATCAGCGAAAGTTCGTCATGTCACCATTTGTACGTCATCGCAGCACAATATCAGAAAAAATAAGTCCGCATGCACCACGTCAGTACCGAGTATTTGCAGCCTGATGCGAGCGTAAGCCGGACATTCACAGAGATAGTGCTCCGTGGTGTCGTCATCACTTTCACAGCAAGAATGTTGGGTCACTTATGCCCAGCTTTGCAAAAGTGTGTGCCCTGTCATGACGCCCGTAATCAACCTGCAGTCTTTCCTGCTGATAGACAGCAAAAAAGCCACTGACTTCCTAGAGGCGGCGGGATGTATTCGTTTAGTCTGGCTACATCTCTAGGAGCTATGCAATCTGCAGTTGTGCTCATATGTGACCCAACTATCAATGGAAGCCTTAACCGAGGAAGCAGGCAGACCCAACGTAGTTTCGTGACCTGAAAAACTCTCCCCTGAACCTTGCCTGGCAAGTTCATTGGCGATTTCATTTCCTGCGATCCCATCATGAGCTGAAACCCAGACAAGGGTCACTGAATTTAACCTTCCGACTGCGTTCAGTGATCTTTTGCATTCTTGAACTAGCTTGGAAGTCGTAAGATCGTTCAGCAAGACTCTAAGCGCAGCTTGGCTGTCGCTACAGATAGTTCGTAGTAGCAAAATAGTTCGCTGGCATCAGAATTGTGTAAATCTCTGCTTGGAAGTCAGCTGCAAGCTTTCCTAACGTGAAGTGAAGTTGTCCTCCAGAAATACACCAGCGCCACATCACATATTGGTTTTGGAGCCGTACGTGCATTCCTTTCCTGGCTCAGATTCTGGCCGAAACCAGTCCTGGGCACAGGGTAAGTTGATTTCATATTCTCTCCGCAGCAGGAGTTCTGGTATCATTGCATCGTACAACACGTCCATAAAACTAGAGTCATACGACAGCCGACGAGCAAGATCATCAAAGCTCTTGTGCGTGTTGTACCAAAGACCACTTCTTGTTAAATGGAAAATGGCTTTGACAGTGCAGCTCAAGATATGGATACCAAGAGGAGGGAGATTCATCTGTGTGTCAAGAGCGGAGCCAGGAATGCTGGCGAAAGCCCCCACACATTCGAGACAAACTGTTCTTTGGGATCTGGTAAAAGTCGCAATCATGTATTTTACGAGAGCTGATACCACCAGACAACCGAGGCATAGGATGTAATTGGCAGTTTTTCAGTTTTTTCAGTTTAAATGCATTTTTATTTCAGTTAACTCATTAATTCTTACATGCTAGACAAAAAAATGCTTAAAAATTAGCTTAAATAACTTACAGATAATCTAATTCTAACTTACTGGCCCCATGCGGGCACTCTAGGTTAAACATAATACTTAATCTATGTCTTTCGACGTTTCTTACACTCTATTTTTATTTTTGTTTTTACATTTATTAAACTAAAACTAAGAAAATAGATTTTATTAAAAAAAAACTTAGTGTCTGGACTTTTTTTGTTGAAATATAAAACTTAAAACTAAACCTATACACTACGTAAAAAATAAATCTTAACCTACTTAACCTACTTAGACTATCTAATTTTACTTATACCTATATATATGTACATAAATATTTTTTTTTTTTGGATTACCCCTTTTTTTTAGAGAAGGTTACCCACCTCTTTGTTCTTTTATAACTTTTTTTTTTTTATTTTTTTTTTTATTTTTATTTATTTTTTTTTTTTTGTCCTTAAATCTACCCTAATCCTACCTAAACTATGTAAGTCGGCCACGGCTAATAAACTAGATGACGACCGACTTTGGTTCCTTATGAAGCTATCATGTACCCGAGGAATTTGACGACGAACCCTCTCCTCCTACAACCAGCCACCAAAATTGTTGGTGCCGCCGAGCAACATCCCTCATGTCGCGACTCCCTACCGCTCTACTGAACCGGAGACGCTCCGCACTGCCGTGTGCGACGTCTCTGTCGTAGTTGAGTCGCCTGTCCGCAGCTGTTCGAGCAACGTGGAAGATTAGCGGCACCGCCAATCTGTCCTGGATCAAACCTTTCATGTCGAGGTAGAGGAACGCTTCTGGAGGAATAAAGCCGTCAAAGCGAACTCTCTCGTGATACATATAATTGGGGTAGTAGGCCCCGGAGTTCAGGTTGTTCGATGAGGTCATTGCTCTTGCAATGTGCCTTCGAGTCAACTTAATGATGAAATTGTCCACTCTTATTAGGTTCGCCCTATTGTACAAGACCTCATTGCGATAGAATTTTATGTACTCAGACTCTGGTGTTCTGTATAAGCGAAGACAAGTCCGAAGACAAGCCCTCTCAAACACCCGAATCTTTTCCAATAAACTTGCTCTCACGTTGAACCACACGGGACATCCAAATACAAGCATGGGCCTGATAAGGGCCATGTAACAGATCACCTTCACCCTCGCATCGAGTTGGCTGTTATAAAACAGTCTCCTTGTAAGGGCAAAAGCACCTCTGGTAGAGCCAGAGCAACATCTATATGTTTGTTAAAATATAGATATTGGTCTAGCCAGATCCCAAGGTATCTGACTACATTTCGACAAGCAAGTGGCTGTCCATGTTGTCCGACGATAGAGAACTTTCGCCAATTCTTTCTGGTATCCCTAGAGGCCCCAGACAAAGGCGTCCTAAACAGAATGGTTTCCGACTTCTGAAAGTTGATTTTCAATTTCCAGTCGTGGCAATATCGCTTAATTTTGTCGAAGTCACGTTGCAAAAGTGTATTAATGACCTCAATCTTTGGACCTGATCTGTACGCGATTAAATCGTCTGCGTACGCTATGACATGGTGAAGTGAACCTATCAGATCACTTGTGTAAATGTTGAATAGGATCGGCGAATTTACCGCACCTTGTTGCAGACCGTTTTTAATGTTAAATGTTCCAGCAGAAGTCACATCGCCATTTTTCACGATGAACTGTCTACTGGAGAGCATGTCAAAAAGAATATACAGCAGTGGATTACTAATGCCCAACCTGTCCAGCTTGAAAAAGAGTCCTTCTAACCATACGGTATCGAAGGCCTTCTCGAAGTCAATCAGGCAGACACCAGTGCACTGTTTCTTGCCTTTGTTCCATTGGATATCAGAAACCAGTTTAGACGCAGCATGAATGATATCATGCCCCGCCTTGAAACCGAATTGATTATCCGGAACTATATGTTTGTCCTCAACCCACTTAGTCAGGACTCTATTGATCACCTTCTCGAAAACCTTACTGATGTTTGGAAGAAGACTGATCGAGCGGAGATTCGCCGGATTGGAAGTATCTTTATCCCTTTTGGGAATGGGATGTACCACCGCAGTTTTCCAATGCGCTGGATAATGTGCGTTATTCATTGCATTATTAAACAGGATGGTATAAATGTTCACCGCTTCTAGTGGGAGATGTCGAAGCACAATGTTCGGTATTTCATCGGTTCCCACTGATTTCTTGCTTCTAAGCGATTCGAAGATCGTTTGAAGCTCCACCTTCGAAATGAACGGGGGTAGTACCCTATCGTCGGCGATGACATTATTTGCCATATTCTCGTCACTGAACTGGGTGAAACCCGAGCTCTCGAATCGCCAGTTCACTATTTCATTTCGAAGGTAGAAATTGTGCACAAGGACTTGATTTTCCAGGTCGTGGTTGGGGCCAATGATGTCATTCGCCTTGCACACTTCCTGGAAAGTCGCTCCTATAGCCTCTACCTTCTCCTGCGGATCCTCGATCACAAAGAAGTTGTCATCATCAACGGCCTCATTTGGATCGATTCCTGCTGCTATGAGTATGTGCTCGTTGTCCGTCGTTCGGGCGATTCTAAGACACGAAAGGTCGTTTTGATCTTTTCTCCGGAATATTTTATTTATTTGCGGGAACATATTCGGGTTGCTGGTGTTTACAGCCCGAATTTTGTTGTTCCAATACAAACTTACAGAATTTCTGTAATTTTCCTTTATTAATATTTGGAGGTTTTTGATCGACGACTTCAGTGTCACGATCTCCGGGTTATGTCTGTCAGTAAACTGTCTGTACAAGGTTTTTAGTCTTGACAGCAGTCTACTTTTGTGTCGGTGCAGTGCGTCAATGGTTGCGTTGCGGAATAAGTCTTCGTCGTCAGTATGTTGATACCGAGGTATCGTTTTGTCCATTGTTCGTTTGATTGTTTCGTCCATTACTCTTAGATACCTGTCAATCTCCTCGTTTGACAGATTTCTATTGGACGGTGGGTAGAGCGAAATCGAGGAGAGTGCTCTCGTCAGTGTTCTGGAGAAGTGTGTCCAACGCACTCTACTATAATTGTAGGAATGCCTTTGAACAAACTCATCCAATTCCGCAATTTCGTTCGGAACGGTTATTTCGGTACTGAGACCGCAATGGTCACTGTCATACACGAAAGTGCGTAGACAGTTTATGGTATGTTGGTTAGTGCACGTCAGGTGTATTCGTGTGTCGAACAGCAAGAGGTCCAAATAGGAACCGTGTCTGGGAAACGACGGGCTATCCGTCGCCTTGAGGCCGACTCGATACATTATACTGTGCTGACCCCACCAATTGAATAGTAGGTTCCCTCTAGTATTTGGTGTATTATTTCCCCAATCACTATGTTTGGCGTTGAAATCTCCGCCGATAATATAGTAGTTCTCCTCCAATTCCAGTCTTAGGAATCGAAAAAGTGTCTCGAGCTCTGAAATGAATAAGGTGGATTGAGTAGCTTTAGGTGCATAAACAGACACCATGTATAACCGCTTTCCACTACGGAGAGGGATGTACATGATGCATGCTTCCAGCACCTGGAATCTACGTACTACGCGACTGTATATTCTTTTGAAACGCAGTCCTTTTCTAACAAAGATTGCAACACCTCCTCCTTGAATGGAGTTTGGTCGGTTTCTTCGTATTATTTTAAATCTTCTGTGCCTCATTTTGTGTCTTTTGGTCAGCTTAGTTTCGCTAACCAAAAGCACATCAGGGGCTTGGTCTTTAAGCAACTTAAACAGTGCGGCTCTTCGTTCGAACCTAATCAGTGAATTAACATTCACTGCAAGGACCTTCAGGGTTTGCTCCGCCATGTACGTACCCATTACGACTGGAGGTGCGTTAGGCCCGGCAGCAGCGCGTATATTTGATCCACCCGCTTAGCCTGTTCCTGTATTTGACGCTGAAGCTGAGCCATCTGCCCCTGAATTGAGAGCAAGATAGCCAGCATGTCAGGTACAGGTTCCGGTGCTCTAGGCGCTGGGGCCTGAGAAGCTACCTTTACTTGTTGTGCCGTACTTCCCCTACCTGCCGCCATTTGGGCGTAGGTAACGTGGGGAGTAACGGCTGGTGTTTGAGCCTGCACGAGTGGACGTTTAACTTCCACTTTCTGCTGCCGAGCCAGATTTACTCTTTTTATGTATTGGAATTTGGGACAACCCCGATAGTTTGCGGTGTGTCCCGTGTTCCTACATAACGCACAAGAAAGTTGGCTTTTTTCAGACGCTCCGTCCTTCCCTAGAGCGCATTCCTCTGACTTGTGGTTCTTTCCACACTTCACGCATCAAGGCTGCATTTCGCAGTTCGACGCGGCGTGCCCGAACCTTTGGCAGCGAACACATTGTAAAATGTTTTCGCTCCTCTTTAATTTTTCCCAGTGTACAACCTGGTAGTCTAGGACTTTGATACTCCTTAGACCATCCAGTTTGCTATCGGGACTTAGCTGAACCAGGAAGAACGGTAGTTTCCGCTTCTCCCTTTTAGCTCTAGCCGTGACGAATGGCTTAACTCCCACGAATTTGAGCTCTTCGCACTCCTTTTCTTTAAGCAGTGCAAGGAGCTCCTCCGGATCTGTAGACGGTTCTATCCCCCTCAGCAGCATAGTTTGCAGCTTCTCCCCCTTCGGGGTGTAGGAGAAGAACTCCGTCGTCGTATCCTTTAGTAAATTTTTAATTTTTAAATAGCGTTCCACTGTATTGCAGTGTATCGCATGTCTATTAATACTTAAACGCTTTATAAAAAAATTATTTCCTATAGCCGACTTACATAGCTCAATGGTGTCTTTTAATTCAATGTTGAAGGTGTTGATTGGTGGCACCCTTTGCTTGACTGTTTTCTGCTGATGTTGTTGTTGCTTCTGTTGTTTCTGCTGCTGTTGTTGTTTTTGGTGTTTCTGCTGTAGTTGCTTTTGTTGTTGTTGGTTTTCTTGTAGTTGCTGTTTCGCTAGCTTTGTTGTTGTTTGCTTTGCTTGTTGTTGCTGTTGCGGATGTTTTTGAGTTTTAGTTTGAGGTTGTTTCTGTTGTTGTTGAGAGCTCTGTGACTCTTGCTGTTCTCTCGCCCTTCTCGCTATTTGTTTAGCTTTAATGGCTAGAACTTGTTGTTGCATCTGCATTATGCTATTATTTGGGTTTCCTACCTCTTCTTCTTCATCGTCTGATTCGGAGGCCGCGAGACAGGCGAAGTTATTGTCTGCACCCATGTAACGGCCTTCACCTCCGTCAGAGACGTAAGGATATTCAACGTCCACAGTTGTGTCCTTCTTTCTAGCTGCTGTAGTTGACGTTTTCGCCTCTCTCCTAGCTTCAACCGGCAGCTTTTCGGTTGAAGCTGATAGGGAAAGGCGCTTAACAATTCTTGCAGTTGGCCTTAACTTCCTTCTTCTTTTTATTGTCCCACCACTTTCTGATGTACCTGGTTGGTCCGACATTATTGCCTCATCGGCTGATTTCATCACGCCATGTGTTGGGTCCGCTACTGCGTGAGCGGACCGCTTGTCTTTATCCATCGCTTGATGGATACTCTTTCACTTTCAGTTATGTTTTATTTTCGATAAAAAAAAAGAAAAAAAAAAAAACTATTTTCCCCCACCAGGAGTCGAACTCGGTTCACTTGATCTGCGGATCGATTGTCACTTCCACTAGGCCAACTTGCCACTTTCACAATCCTTGTTAAAAAACTGTATTTATACTATGAGTACTGTTCTAATTCATAGAGAATCCGAAACACATCTACTCGCCTCGATGGTCGGTGGACGACTGAGGATGTAATTGGCCTTATCATAGCCGTGTACATCTGAAGAACTCTTCTCGGTAACAGGCCCTATGTCTTACGGATAGTTCAACTGTACTATCGGAAGGCCGATAGCGCCTTAGATGCTTTCGACGTGACATGTTTAGTCCAGAGAAGTTTGTTAACCCAAATAAAGGGTGTCTTTTTAGAGGTATACAAATTCAATTTGGAATAAAACACTTGAATATTAGCTTTATTTAATAGATAATTGTATGCCATTAGTGCATGATATCAGGCATATGCGCACTACGGCTAGGGGCCGTAAATCAGCAATAACACGGCGAATGTTGACTTCCAAATCGTCCAACGTCTCTGTTTTCTAGGCATAGACTAGTGAATTCACATACCCCCAAAGAAAGTAATGTAAAGGTGTGAAATCACAGGATCGTGGAGGCCAGTTCATAGGTCTATTAGGAGAAATTATGCGCTCAGCAAATGTTTCCCGCAATAAATTGATGGTGTCGCGCGCCGTGTGGCATGTTGCGCCATGTTGCTGAAACCAAAGGTCTGTCACGTCAATGCAATTCAGCTGAGGAACGAAGAAGTCAGAAATTATGTTTCTTTAGCGCTCTCCATTGACGGTAACATTCTGGCCGGCATCGTCCTTAAAGAAATATGGGCCGATGATTCCACCAGCCCATAAAGCACACCAAGCAGTGAGTTTTAATGGTTGTAAGGGTGTCTCGACAGAGGCTTCTGGGTTTTCTCCATTCCAAATTCGGCAATTTTGCTTGTTTATATATCGATTTAACTAAAAAGTGGCCTCATCGGAGAAAAAATTTTCGTTGAAAATCTGGATCAAGCTGAATCATGTTTTCGGCCCATTCACCGAATCTATGATGCGTATAATGGCCACGCGGTTCCAACTCTTGCACAAGCTGGATCTTATAAACTTTTAAGCCAAGAGCTTTCCGTTAAATCTTCCACAAAGTGGATGGAGACAACTCCAATTGCTGTGCACGATGGCGAATTGACTCATTCGGAGAACTTCTTCTGTTCGCACTATTTGTCGTCTTTGGGGATGCGTATTATCCACTAGTGACTAGAGTGTACGTGGTCCGAAAACGATTCATCGTGTTCCGAATAACTTGCTCAGATGGACGATTATGTCGACCGTAAAATGGACTTAGCGCACGATAAGTGTAGCGAAACAAACCATGGTTTTCAAAATAAGTTTGCACAATTTTCACGCGTTGTTCTGGCGTTAATCTATTCATTGTAAAATGACAAAATGTAATAGCCACAAATCAACTTTCGTCTGGCAATTGACAATCTGTGGAAGCAGTGTTGCCAGTTTAAGAATCAAACCTCTAAAAGGAACAACCTTTTACGAGTACTTAGCTTCTTTGGAGAATTTAATGGTGATTTTGAGAGGATTGACTGAAAGCCCATTACTAGTACACCAGCCTTCGATCACTTCTAGGGCTGGCTACGCTTTAGAGCAGATGAGTCGACCAACATGCACCATAGCAGTGGAGGCAGAACGACGCCTTGCGGCCAACCTTTGTTTACACCCGCCACGACATATTGGCCGCAGCCAGCATCCGCAGTCAACGTCCTATTCCCCAGCATTGCTTTTATCCACAAAAGTAGTGATTCGTCTACGCCATGTTGACTGGCCGAATTACGAATGCAGTCAAAAGTTGCGTTGTCGAAAGCACCCTCAACGTCGATGAAAATGCCCAAGGCGTATTTCTCCCGTTGAGTGCGCCTTCAATTCTGCCTACCAGATTCTGAAGTGCACTCTCGCAGGATCTTCCGCGTTGGTAGGCGTGTTGCATTGCCGACAGAGGATGCGTTCGCAAAACGGATTGCACACATGGATCTCGACCGTTCTCTCGATGCTTCTCAGCATGAAGGAAGTCAGACTTATAGGTCTGAAATTCTTGATGAGCGAGTAGTCCTCCTTTCAGATGTTCGGTATATAGACCCCTCTCACTCATTGCCAGACATTCGGTATGTATGCCAGTGCCAGACTAGCAGCGAAAATTCTCTTCAGAATTGGAAAGCAGCTGGTCTATACCTTTTCGTAATATTGCTGGGTAAATACCATTGGTGCTAAGCGACTTGAAGCCATCAAAGGAAGCAACAGCATGTTTAATGACCTCATCCAACACCACAGCCTATGAGGTATACCAGCTCCGGCGTGTTGCGTTGTTCAGCTCACTACCAGTTTCGTTGATAGGAGCTAGTTATGAGCTGGTTTCGATTAGGTTACCTGGGAAGCGAAACTCAAGCATGAGACGGAAAGACTCCGCTTTCGACTCAGTATAGGTACCGTCAGATTTTCTGAGTGGATCCAGCCTGGTTGATTTTCCCCTTTCGAGGACTTTAACCAGCCTACTGGTTTCACCGATATTTTCGCTCTTATCGCAAAAAGCTTTGTAAGAGATGCTCTTCGAAATCCGAATAAGCTTCTCAAAATTTTTGCTTTGATCTGTAAAGATTCCTACTGTTTCGATGTTTTCTGGATTCTTTACGAAGACTTTGCAAATCTGCGTTCCACCAAGGAACGGAAGTCCGCGTATACTGGTACATATGTATATCCATATGGTATATTAAAGCGAAAAAAAAATCTTTCCACTATTCTCTCTGGACATCAACTCTTTCATCATACATGCCTCCGTGGCTGACTACACTCCTTACAATGGCGCCCAACGTGGGGGTGGTCTGCTATTTTGTTTTTATTTTTATCATTTTACTTTCGTATCTATCTTTGATTTCACGATGGCTGTCCAGTCTTCAGGTGAGAGGGTAAGAGACCTTCTGAGGTAACTGGAATTCTGTCAAGGATCCAAAAGCGGAATAGAGGGGAGAGATCCGTAAGCTGACTGTTATCCGATAAAGGCGGGCCAGGCTGACTTTTCATGAGTTATGGACTTGAGATGCACGGGGTAGTGGCAAGAACCAACCTAATCCGTCTAACTAGAGCCGAGTAACCGGAAGAGGGACACTGCCATCTACTCCTTACATTGACGGAATTTTTTTTTCGAATGGCACTTCAAGAAATGTAACCACCGAATATGAATGCAATTCAAAGAGAGCATAGTACCTCAAATTCACCGAATAATTGACTTATTTTTAAAAAAATTTATGAAATGGATTGTATACGTTCTTTGGCAAAACAGTTCTTAAAAAAGATCTGATACCCTTTTTTCTGTACATGACTTTGAACTTACCATACCCTACGTTTCTTCATACGAATATCCAGCTCATTTTTCCAGAAGCCATCATTATCCATTATCCTTCATCCAAAGTTATTTGAAATCAAGCACCGTGAATTATTAATTCAGTGGTTCCTTTTTTCATATAATTTCAGGTAATCTTTCTGTATGATATTCTTATCAATAATCATTTCATACCCAGCCTTTCCTTTCTCATGCACACGCGATACCCCGTATCTTTATAATGAGATCACTCTTTATATGCCAGAGAATTTTCAGACGGTTTTGAAAATTAACAGCCTTTGACAGACTGAAGATTGGATTTTAGAAAATGTAATGTAAATTTAATAATGCAAATCAACGGGGTAGCAAATTCTCCACAAGTACAATACTTGCTCTCCAATCTACCCATACGCATTTACAAAGAAACAATTTATTTATTTTTAAATCGGCACGCGCTCAAGTGATTTTGGAGTATCTACAAAATGTTTGTGCACAGCGCGGCGAAGGTTCCGATGTATGCTATTGTAGTTTTAAATGTTTTCAGGTCATAAGGACTAGAAAATAAAAAGCTCGGCAAGGTACTCGTACTCGTACTCGTATTCCACCAGCAAGCTCTACGGTTAAGGGACGAATCACGATGTTTCAAAGTACGCCGAAAGGTGACCTTGTGGGTAAACTGATGAGCATCCATAGCGAGACCGGTGTTATTGCTGTGGTTTTAAAGGGGTGCAATGCTACTGGCAATTTCGATGGAGCCCTACTGTTGAAAGAGCGGCGGAACATGGCTGAAACTAGTCCTGACTAGAGACCCTACTTCGGTGTTCGAAAGTCTTAATTAACCTCGTAATATTACCCATTAATTTTATCGCACGGTTTTAAATCTTATCTGGCAAGTGCAGAGAGATCTCAGGAGCGGCATTGTACACCAAGTGTAACCACCCACCACCCATGTCTCAAATATTCAGTCCAGATCAGAGAGGGCAAGAATTCCTTAAATCGCTTGGAGAAACTCAGATATTTCGGAGTATTCTTCCAGACATCGAATATGTGGTCATTCCAACGTAAGTTGTCATTGACACACATACCGAGAATGAAGAATTTTTCGTTTTCGACGATGCAAGTGCTATTCATGGAGAATGGCTCTGAGCATCAATTTGGCTTTAACGACAGCAGACAGCATTGTGTTTTGGAGGCATTAAATTCTATTCTGTAGGTGATTCCCAGTGCGTTATGCTGTTAATATCGGAATTTAATGAGCTTAACATACGTTGCCGTTCCCTTTCTACATACGAAGAGCAGGGACGACGGTCCGGGAATGAATATGAAAAGACGACAGTACTGTCGTCAGTAGAGGAATATATATTGGATTAGAAATAGCAGACAAGAGGTTTTTTGCTGAAAAGTAGAAAGAGTATCGGAGACGGAACGTGACCCTTGGGCATGCCAGCATTTCTTCTGTGGAAATTAGATTCATCATCCAAGACAACTTGAATTGAACATTCCGAAAGGTAATTTCTAATCCATGAAAGAAAAGTTACATCCCAAATGCACGCATTTTCGACAAAAGGGCCAGATACCAAACTTTGTGAAACTTTGTAGAAAGGTCATGAAGAAGTTTTCGTGTTTCGAAATATTTTATGAGCTAACTATAAGTCTGAATGGTCTGAAGGAGGAGAGAAGAGGCGATGTGACTTTTTTTTTGGAACGAGCTGCACAGATGCTTTTTTAGTATTTAGTATTTATGAAAGTATAACAACAACATTTTTTATAGGCTTTTTCAATCTTCAAGATATAAATGTGATACTACAATGGAGAGATTTAAGTTGTTATGTTGCAATATGTTGAATAAGTTATTATAGAAATTAAACTATAATCAACTACAAGTATTCCAAGTTGATCACATCGAGATGATAATTCCGATTATCTGCTTGGTGCCGCCTTATGTTAAGAGGGAGCGAAATCCGGTGACACGAATAGCATGAATGAATGATTGGATTGCGAGAAACTTAGCTTCTCGTATAAATATTGAGGCGGTAAATTGTGGAATGGTCGAAAAATCTACCAAGTTTATAGCCGAGGATATTTTTGGTGTACGAGGGTTGTCTGAAAAGTTAGCGGCACTCGTCAATAAAAGCTAGTGAATGCTAGTTGTGCATCTTTTGACAGTTACTTACCGAAGTTTCAGACATTTTGGACACGCAGTTTTTAGTTGACAGTCGTTGGAGTGAGTCGATGTGAGTGATTTTTGTGAAAATGGAAAAAATTTAGTATCGAGCTGTTACTAAACTCTTGTTTTTGAAAGGCAATACGCCTACGCAAATCAAAATCAAAAAATGAATTGGACTCTGTGTATGGGTGCTCTGCACCATCATTTACCACAGTGAAATTTTGGGCAACTGAATTTAAACGCTGCCGTAAGAGCTTGGCAGGTGATGAACGTTCGGGACATCCAAAATCTGCAACCACTGACGATAACATTGCTAAAGTTCACCAAATGGTGTCAGACGATCACCAAATTAAAGTGAGAGAGATAGTAGAGGTTATAAAAATGTCCCAGGAACGTGTTTGTTACACATTTAGGCGCCGATTAATTACTATAGATGAAACTTGGATACACCATTATACGCCCGAAATGAAAATTCAGTCAAAACAGCGGACTATAAAAAAAGCAAAAACTGTTTTTTCTGCTGGGAAAGCGATGGCGATTGTTTTTGGGGATAGTAAAGGAGTTAACATATCTTAATCGATTATCTTCAAAAAGGAAAACCTATTACAAGAGCATACTACGCATCATTACTTGCCAAGCTGAAGGCAGAAACGACCACATTTGCAGAAAAAGAAAATCCTGTTTCACCAAGACAACGCGCCGCCTCACACCTCAGCGGTTGTCATGGCGAAAATCCGTGAATTACGGTTTGAACTGCTTGACCATCCCATCCTAGCTTCGCTAGGAGAAGTGTGTGGAATTACAAGGAGACTATGTAGAAAAATAAGGACTGAAACGAATAAAATCTGTAAATTTTAATACGGGCTATACTTCCAGTGCGTAAAAATTGTAATCCCATTTTGTACCCAAATTAGCCTGTATATTCTCTATTTTCAGTTGTTATTGATTTTAGTTCGGTGCGGTTTAAAATATTTGGAAAATATGAGTCAAGAGGAACGCCGTAAAAAGATCATCGACAAATGGATCGAAAATACTTCACGTCCAAACCATTTCATCGCAAAAAATTTAAACATAACACGCAGTACAGTGGATTCTGTAATTAAACGATATTTGGAGACGTTGACAGTTAAGCGAAAACAGAAAAGTGGAGCACATGATACAAATTTGGACAGGAAAATAGTGGGTACCATCGTAAAAAACCGGACTATGTCATTCAGAGATGTTGCTCGGAAATGCAATACCAACCAAACAATGGTACAAAGATCTAAAAAATGTAACGGTCTAAAAACATGAAAAAAACAAAAAATACTAAAAGTTACTGAAAAGCAAAAAAAAGTCATAAAAACACGATCTCAAAAGCTATACGAGTTGATCGGCAATAATAAAGCGTGCTTGATTTTGGATGGCGAAACTTATGTCAAAGCCGACTTTACTACTCTTCCAGGTGCGCAGTTTTAGAACTCGTTTGAAGCTGAGATTCTACCGCAATCAACAACATCGATTGGGATGGAAAAATTCGGGTTAAAATATCTCGTTGGCAGGCCATTTGCCAATGTGGACACAGAAGCTCATCGTTTATTACAACGGGAACAATTAACGGAGAAGTGCACATTAACGAGTGCCTAAAAAAAACGGTTGATTCCTTTCTTAAACAAACACGAAGGTTCAACATTATTTTGGCCAGATTTAGCTTCAGCTCACTATGCTTATGCGACGTTGAGCCTTCTTTTTGCTAAAAATGTCGACTTTGTCCCAAAAGACATGAATCCACTCAATGTTCCACAGTGCCATCCTATTGAAAGGTATTGGGCTTTGGTCAAAGCTAAATTGAGGAAAAGTGAGCAGTGTGTAAAGGACGTAAAAGATTTTAGTGCTAAATGGAAAAAAGTATCCAAAAAGATCACGGATGTAACTGTCACCAACCTTATGAAGGACATTCGAGGACAGTTGAGGGAAGAATGGGATCCTAAATAATTTTTTTATTTTTTGTAATTGTGAATGAATTTAATAAAAACAGAGCTTTAAAGCAAATACAAAAACATTTAGATGAATTATGAAAATATTCTTTTTTTTTACTTTGAAATTTCCAAATTTTATTCGTTTCAGTCCTTAAAAAAAAAATTTGTGAGAAAATATCTTGTATTATTTTTCGGTCGGAAACCTTTCAGGCAACCCTCGTACGCTGACAGATGAGCATGAGATGTTTACCTTTGCTTACATATTCAACTGACACATTTCCAAGCCGGTCTAGAAGGAAATTGGATGGGATATTACCACTTCTGGTTATGATTAAATATGTGCATCGTTTTTGTCGGGTTGATTTGTGGGTAGTTTTTCTTTGGCCAGCATTGAATTCGTTTAAAGTCATGATTAAATTGAAGGGTAGCTTGATTAATAAGTTAATTTTGAAAGCTAAAAATAAAATTGAACATCGTCCGCAAAATTGTGAAAAGTGCAGCTACTAATAGTATTAGAGAAGTCATTTATAAAACTTTGCAAAAACCAAGGGTCCCAGTATTGATCCCTGTAGAACATGTGTTGCAATTTTAACAAAATTTGATCTAAGATTGTTAGCGAAAACTGCTTGTTTATCTTCCAACTAAGAGGTGTATTCAGGAAATAGCGGGAATTTTTAATTTTCGTGTATTTAGAGAGTCCGATTGTCAGAACCTTTTTCTATTATGTTGGTATATATGCCCCTGAAGTATGATAAAATCTTCAGCTGTATTCACACTTTGTCTGTGCCAGCCGCTAAGGCTAGAAGGGTTTTTTTGAGCGTATAAAATGAAATAAAGTGTAACAAAGTGTGTGAAATGTTAACAAAGGGCTATGATGAGTCTGCTCGGAGTAAAACGAGTGGTATTAGTGTTTGCAAGATGGCCGTGAAGACGTTGAAGATGTCGAATGTCCGGTCGCCGCAGCACATCAACAATCGATGAAAACGTGGAAAAAGTGAGAGAAATGGTTATGAACGATCGCCGAATCACAATCAGAGAAGTCGCTGATGATGTTGGCATATCTATTGGCTCATGCCGTGAAATTTTTCCAATGTTTTGGGTATGAAACGCGTGGCAGCAAAATTTGTTCCAAAATTGTTGAACTATGAACAAAAACAACGGCGAATGGGGTTTGCTCAAGAGTCACTAAATGAAGTCAACGACTATGCAGAATTATTGGAGCGTGTTATAACAGGTGACACAATCTGGGTTCAGGGATATCACGTCGAAACTAAGACTCAATCGTCCGAGTGGAGGCATTCTGGATCGCATAGATGACATTAAAAGCGCATCGCTGAAAGAGCTAGAGGCTAGCTCAAAGATCGAGTTTGAAAAGTGTTTCGAGAATTGTAAGAAGCGCTGGCACAAGTGCATTATATCTAATAGCGACTATTGAAGGCGACAATATTTTTTTTATAAAAACTAAAATCCCCGTTATTTTCTGAACACAGCTCGTAAACTCGAGCTCATGAGGTTACAGGCTGATAAGGAGAAGTTATAAAAACTTGTTAACTTGAATTCAAGTAACGGCGTCAGCAGCCTTAGAAAAATTTAGTAGGGTAACTAATTTCTTGCTAATTGCAACTCACGTGTCCTCGATATCTTAAGAAGAGCTGATGTTCAGCTGTGGTGCTTTCGGAATATCGCCTGATAAGCATTAAGAATTTAGTTCACGGTATAACGGGTTACGAGATAGCAATGATAGTTTTTCCAATTGTTATTTTGCTGTAGCTGTCAGAGTTACCAATGACATCCAGCTGTCAAAATATTCAGTAAGGTTTGCCATTTCATAAAGCGCCTTACGCTGCCTAACTTGCGGAAATTATTCAAAAATATTATCGAAATTTCGGCTCAGTTGTACGTACGTAACGTGAGGTCGGTCATCATCATGGCTTCAGTGTGCAGAAAATTTGTTGCACCGTGGAAAAGTTTGAGCGTGAGTACACGCTTTTGTATCTTAAGCAACCAACCAGACAGAGATTGGTGCGAAATGAAGAAAACAAAGCCGCCGAAGCGGCCAGTGTCGACGAAGCCCCAGAAATGTCGATTCGGCGCCGATCAGCTAAACTGGGCATAGACAAATAGCAAACCCGGCTTATTTTCCGGTTGAATTGTGCTGACCTAAAAATTGAAGCCGAATGACCATAGACAATACCGTGAGCTCGCTAATTGAGCGCTGGAAATGTTAACCGGAGTTCCGGATTTTGGCCAAAAAATCATCTTGTTGGACGAGTCCGATTTTCGGCTCAGAAGCTATGTCAACAAGCAAAATTGCGATTATTGGAATGAATACAATCCACAAGTGTACGGCCAAGCATCAAAGCATTCGCAAAGATTGACTCTTTGGTGTGGTATATGGCATGGTGGCATCATCGGACCTTATTTTGTTCGAAATGAGGAAGGCGACACCTTTACCGTCAATGGTCTCAGGTATTGAGCGATGTTAACCAACTTTCTGTAGTCAGAACAAGACGGCGCTACATGCCATACAAACAACGCAACGCTCGAAGTTGTGAAGAAGAAATTTGGCGACTGGTCCATCTCACGGCGAGCGTTCATCAATTGGCCGCCGCGATCATGCGATTTAAAACCACTTGATTATTTGCTCTAGGCCTACGTCAAGTCCTTAGTCTGCGCTAACAAGCCGACTACTTTGGACGAGCTCGATGCAAACAATAGGCACGCTATTGCCGGAATAACGCCGCACATATTGGACCGAGTCATCAAAAATTGGACCGACCACTTAAAGCATTGCCAGCAAAGCCGTTTGAATAATGTTCTATTCCACACATAATGGCATGAACGTAGCTTGAAAATAAAGGCAAAATCAATTTTATATCTCACAACATTGTTGTTTTATTTAAATTTGTTTCCTATTGTTCTTATCTGGTCTCCCATATAAAGTTTAACAGTTTGACTAGCATGGAGGTTACAATATCAGTCATTGAAAGCAACAACCTCGTATCTGCTAAGTGTGCATCAAAAAATATGAATTGGAAACTCGTATATTGCAAAAACATTTATAATATGTAAATATGTATCGAAACGAGAATGCAAACTGTTAAATATAAATGAAAAAACTTAAGGCTTCAGTATTCTGTTCGATGTGTTCCTGAAATATTGATGTTTTGTAGATACGAGTATGTTCGTCCTTAACTCAGAAAGAGAACGAGTTTATGTTATTCGCACCGAAAATGTCACTCGTAATTCTATTTTCTCATGACATCCTTCTTCCGCGAAAGTGATGACAAGATTATGCGCGAGCTACAGCTACCCTTAGGTAACCTCAGCGCCTTATATCATATCCTACAGACATTCCCATGTGTAATATTAATCTTTTTGTTTTATTCCCACAAACACATTCCTCAAATTGTAATCCTGAACCTTTGCAATTTTTCCCATACATTGTTTCAGTATTTTAATATCAAACTTTCATGTGTTCTTCTTTGATTCTGTAAACATTATATTCTAATAAAAACCTGAGAAAATTTTTTAAAGCCTCAATCTGAAATGAATAATGGAGAAGTAATGTCCAAAAGAGTAATAAATTTTCTTTTTTTAAACTCCGCGAAGTTTTACTCCATGAATCGCGCAATGTTTGTGGATTTGCTTATGTTTTCCATTTTTGATCTCTTCACGTAGCATGAAACAATATCCTCTGGGTTGAATTGTTTTCCCATTATGGTTGTTTATAATTTGTTGACTTTTTCATTAATATTGGAAGGATCAATATTAGGGAGACCGACAGCATCCGTAACAGTTTGCTTTTCTCTCTGTTCCAGAAAATTAATTTAGCTTTCCGGAAGGTTGACTTTTTTATGAATTGAAGTCGTATCTGGATGTAGTGAGCTCCTAAATTTTTACATGGAGTACTTTAAATTGTGAACAATCGAAAATCTTTAAATAGTGAACGAAATTTTGAAAACAACTTCAAGCAGAAAAGCTTGCTTGGAATATTAGAATGCTTCAATGCAACAGAGCCAAATCAAAACGATGATGAAGACGATGATGTTCCTTTGCGCTTACTTCGACAAAAAATATTGCAGGGAAAAATATACAGAAGTCCATGAGATACAGAGTTTACTACAAGTTGTTATCCCGGAGGTAATTTCATTGACCCTTGTCTTCGTTCATTTAATTGTTACATACTTTATTTATGCAATAAATAAAATGTGCTTTGAAAGTGAGTAGACGTATTGATAATCTCGTCCGGCAAATCATTTAAAAATCTTTTATTTATCTACACGATTCGTAAAGAGTTACATAAATAAAGTTCCGTTTGCAAACCTTGATAATTTTTTACATTTGTATATTGATTTAAAATCGAAAATACAAATATAATAACAAATTAACTTCTGTTCATAAGTTGCATCTTGCAAGCGCGATCTCTTTCTTTCATACTTTTACGAGCAAAATGGCGGGAAAGACGCTATCAACTTATCTTGAAAAAGAGAAACAATCGACGCCAACACCATTTAAGGAATCTGTTCAAACGCCTAAACTAAACAACAACGCGATCAACATATCTTGAAAAAGAGAAAATCGACGCCAACACCATTTAAGGAATCTGTTCAAACGCCTAAACTCAACAACAACCCAGCTGATAGAAAAGGCACCGTCAACAAATTAACTCCATCCACCAACAAATCTACAGCGAGCGTGACTATATGCGATTTAGAGGAACGACTAGCTAAGCTACTTGATGAAATTTCAAATCGTATTTCCACCGAAATACGAGTAGGTTCCTTGCGAAGTGATTTAATTCAACGAATTTCATCAATCGAAGAAAGGCTGTCTTCGCACGTCAAAGAAGTTGATATATCTCTTAAAAGCTTAAAAGAACGGCAAGAGAACGTCGAGATTCGTATTGACACAGTCGAAAAGTCCATCCAATCTCTACACACCCAAGAACAAGAGATAATTTCACGAATAGCTGATTCAAGCACACTCGAAGAGGAAGTGACTGATCTCCAAAAGAGATGTGAAGCTTTCGAACGGCGACAAATTGCAGCTGATGGCATAATTTTTGGTGTACCCCAGCTACCAAATGAAAATTTAAAAACACTTTTTCACCATCTTTGTCATAACATCGAAAGGCATATTCCGTAGTCGAAGAGCACATTCAAACAGAGGCAAAACTGACTCTCCCATCGTAGTCAAGTTCAACACTCCTCGCGAAAGAAACTCCGTCTTGCATGCAGTGGCTCTTTTTTGCAAAAATCTTAGGCAGCTATGCCTCCAAGACGTAGACATTAAATCAGAAAACAACAACAACATGTTCGGGAGTCTAACTAAAAAAAACCGCTCCATATACCAGCGAGCTCTGCGTCTCAACCGCAGCAAACAGCTGTTTTCTGTCTACATACATTTCGGTGCCGTTTATGTTAGAGAGAGTGCAGAAGCTGAATCTACTCGTATATTGGCAGAGAATGAGCGATTATTAAATGCGATTGCCGCGAGGTGCCTGCCGAAGAAGACACATATAACAACAAATCAACACTGATCGTCATCAACAAGTACATAGTGTCATTTCTTAGTTTTTTTTTTGGTTTTTCTTATTTTACTTTCTTTTTAACTGTTGCTTGAAATTATCCCCAATGCCCCTTTTCATAAATTTACGTTGCTTTAAGGAAGAGGAAATTTATGTTCTTGATCTGCGTGTATTACTTGGTTCTCGTATTATTTTACATCTCACATATAGATCTAGATGAAAGTAGAGTGAGTTCCATTGGTGGTGGTAGAGAGTACACGGTTCGACATATGATAGGAATTTTTTGTAATCATGACTACGGTCTTAAGATTTGCCACTTGAATGCGCAAAGCTTAAGCCCTAAACTGAATGAATTTAAAGACATATTTGTAAACTCAAAGGTTGATGCAATCTGCGTGTCGGAAACTTGGTTTAATAATGATGTGAAGGATGCTGTCTATGATATAAGCGGATATAAACTTTTTCGAGCAGATAGATGTGATCGTACTGGTGGAGGCGTTGCGATATACGTTAGAAAGGGCTTAATCTGTCGACGAAGATGTCGCTCGCCAAAAGGCTCTGCCTCTCAATATTTATTCGCATGTATAACTTGTGGAGGAAGGAGTGTTTGCTTAGGTGTTGTTTATAGACCAAATAGGTATATTGATTTGACACCTATTTACGGCGTCTTGGAAGAAGTTTCGACTTGCGCAAGCAATGTCATTGTTTGTGGTGATATTAATAGTAATTTGTTATGTGAAAGACATTTAACTGAAAATATGCAATTGTTTGATTTAAAACCCGTGAATTGTCAAGTCCCTACGCACTTTACCAGCTCCTCCAGTACACTAGTAGATGTCTTTTTTGTAAATAATTGTGACAAAGTATTATTTTATGACCAAATCTCTGCGCCTGCTTTTTCGAAGCATGATTTATTATTTCTGACGTATGACTTTGATATTGAAAATAATGTAGAAGCATCCACTTATACATACAGAGATTTCAAAACTATTGATATGCCCTCTCTTGAACAACTCATTCATTTTATTCCATGGAACCTTATCTATTGTATGACCTCTCCAGATGACCAAATTAAATTTTTACAAAACAATGTAAATCTTCTTTTCGATTTATACGTTCCAATAAAAACTGGTAGTGTAAAAGACCAAACAAAAGCCTGGTTAACGAATGAAATTCGAGAGTTAATGACACAACGTGATGAGGCGTATCGACGATGGAAATATTTTCGTATAGAAGAGCTTCATCAGGCTTACAAAAATCTACGAAATAGTGTTGTTCGTGAAATACGCAATGCTAAGACACAATTCTATTCCAACCGACTTTGTTCTTCCTCAGATGGTCATAAACTCTAGAATGACATTCGAAAATTAGGAATTTGGAAGCAAAAAGCTACTTATTCTACCACAATCGATTCCAACGAACTAAATCGAACGTTTTTGTCAAACCAACTTTGCAATGCTCCAGCAGTTAACTATTCATTCGAGGATGCTTCTTTACCGATTGAAACGTCTTTTGTATTTAATAGGGTAGATGAATTGGACATAGTAGAAAGTTTTCTGTCTGTGAAGTCGAATGCTGTAGGTGTCGATGAGATAAATCCGATTTTTGTTAAAGCGGTCTTTCCGTTACTATTACCGTTTGTAACTCATATCATTAATACTGTTTTTATGACCAGCATCTTTCCCAGGGAATGGAAATTAGCAAAAATAATTCCAATACCTAAGAGCTCCAAAGGTGAAGAATTCAGACCAATCTCCATCTTACCTTTTTTATCTAAAATATGTGAAAGAATTATGCATAAGCAGCTTAATTATTACCTTATTGAAAATAACTTGTTGCTACAAGTACAGTCGGGTTTCCGAGCTAAACACAGCTGTACAACTGCTTTGCTGAACGTCATAGAAGATATAAGAGACAAATTAGATAGGGACAACGTTACTTTTCTGGTACTCTTAGACTTCTCCAAAGCTTTTGATATGGTTAATCACTCGATTCTGCTCAGCAAATTAAGACACTTTTTCTCAATTTCCTCCACTGGTGTGGAGGAATCATCCTATCTCAGTGAAAGAAAACAGGCCGTGTCACTTGATGGCAACCTTTCCGATTTTCTTCTCTTAAGGCAAGGAGTTCCCCAAGTCTATATTCTAGGGCCTCTATTGTTCTCCATATATATTAACGATATTGCTTCTGTCATACTAAGTTCATCTAAGCATATCTACGCCGATGATATACAAATTTATCAAAGCTGTTCCTTGGGCCTGATTGAAAATTGCGTCAGTGTTTTAAATGAGGATCTGGAACGAATTTCTGATTGGTCACTCAAAAGCGGCCTAATACTTAATCCAAAAAAGTGTAAGTGTTTAGTTATTTCTAAAAAAAAGTTAGATCTGTCATATTTCCCTCACCTAATGCTAAACGGCTCTGAAATTGCATTTGTTGAGTCTTTAAAAAATCTAGGTCTTGTGTTCAACAGAACCCTTACATAGAACAACCATATAAATACATTAGTAGGGAAAGCTTACGGTATTCTACGAACTCTATATACTGCTCAAAAGTTTATTCCTCTCGAAATAAGACTGCTACTTGCTAAAACGTTAGTCATTCCTGTACTTATCCACGGATGTGAAATTTTTTATGGATGTAATGCCGAGAGTAGAAGGCGACTTCAAGTGGCTTTCAATACTACTGTTCGATATGTATACGGTTTAAAAAGACATAATCACATTTCACATCTTGCAAAACACCTAGTTAACATGTCGTTTTGTAACTATATAAAATTTCGAACAGTCATACTTCTTTTTAATATAATCTTAAGTAGACAACCTTCATATCTTTATGAAAAAATCCAGTTTCCGGCATCTTACAGATCTAACAGATCTTCGTGTCTGGTTCTTCCGCGTTTTTCTTGTCTAAAATCCGAAAGACAGTTTTCTGTTGCTGCTATCCGCCTTTGGAATTCACTCCCACATAACTTGCGAGAGCTAACTGATGCACGACGATTCGAAAATGAGCTTCAAAATTTTCTTAGAAACTAGAGCAACCTTTTCCCATCCCTATCCCATTTCAAGCAATTACAATTTCAATTAGAATTAATTTAAAATAAATTCAAAACATAAGAATAAGCTTAATTAACATAAAAGCAATTTAAATTAACTTTCAAACCATTTATGAATATGAATTAAAAACTTTTTATCTTTCACAGACTTATAAGTGAATTCTTACTGTGTAAGCATGTATGATACAATAAATAAATCTAAATCTAAATCGAAACCGACGAACCGCGGTTCCGCGAAAAAGCAGAACAAAAGTCAATATCTGAACGCAAGTAGCAAACATCTATTCTCGAACTCTTTAAATAAACATATGTATTATACATTTTTAATTTCCTACAAATTTATTCTAATGAACTCTTGCATTTACATATATAAATGTGCATTTTGAGCAACTAAAATGGGTTTTGGAACAAGAAATGACAACCTGGATACTGTTAACATTGTAATTCCTTGGTTATCCTTTAGTAAACGTTCCGGGATGTTTTCTACACATTTTGATAATTGTTATATACATATACATTCTATATCATTATCATATAATATTCAAAAATATTACCCTAGTTGCTTGCATTTGAACGTTGCAATTTTTCTGAAGCTTACGAGTATAACTTCTTAACCAATATCGTCTATCGTAACTGTAGGGTTACCAGATAAGAATGATATGAAAAAAAAATTAAATAAAACAACAACTGCAACGGTGTAAGATATAACATTGATTCAGGCTTCGTTTTAAAGCTACGTTCATGTCATTAAGAGTGGAATAACACATCATTCAAATGGCCGCCTCGGCTTGGCTGGCAATGCTTCAAGCGGTCGGTCCAATTTTTGATGACTCGGTTCAGTATGCGCGGCATTATTCCGGCAATAGCGTGTGGAATGTTGGCCTCGAGCTCGTCCAAAGTTATTGTCTTATTAGCTTAGACTAAGTATTTGACGTAGGCCTAGAGAAAATAATCGAGTGGTGTCAAATCGCATGATAGCGGCGGCCAATTGATGAACGCTCGCCGTGAGATGAACCAGTCGCCAAATTTCTTCTTCACAACTTCGAGAGTTGCGTTGTTTGTATGGCATGTAGCGCCATTTTGTTGGAACCACAGCTCGGATATATCGATGTTGTCGAGCTCTGACCAAAGAAAGTCGGTTAACTTCGCTCTATACTCGCGACCAATGACGGTAATGGTGTCTCCTTCATCATTTCGAAAGAAATAAGGTCCGACGATGTCGCCATGCCATAAATCGCACCAAGCAGTCAATATTTTTGGACGCATTGATGCTTGGCCGAACACTTGTGGATTGTGTTCGCTCCAGTAATGGCGATTTTTTTGTTGACATAGCCGCTGAGCAAAAAATGGGCTTCGTCCGAGAAGATGATTTTTTGGCCAAAATCCGGATCCCCGGTCAACATTTCCAGCGCCCAATTAGTGAACTCACGGCAGTGTCTGTGGTCGTCTGGCTACAATTCTTGCGTCAGCACAATCTTATATGGATGTAAGCCCAGCACAATCTTATATGGAAATGGCAAATCTTAGTGAATATTTTGGGAGCTGGATGTCGTTGGTAACTTTAACAGTGTGGGGACACACTAGCGCCCTGGTGGTGAAATTGCAAACGATCCTTAAAATTGAAACGTAACTAACTTCAGATAATTATTTAATACGTTTTCAAAAACTGATCCTTTTCTTCCTTGCTGATTCTCCCTGTTTTTCCTCTAGTGAAGGTTTGAGCTAATTTTTAAAGTTTAAATTAAATAAAGTTGAAGTAAATTTTTTTATGTCTTTTGTTTAACCTTCTTGTACAAAATATTTGAAGTATTAAGTAGCTGCAAGACCGGTACAATTGGTGACCCCGATTTTGGAACACTTAGATATTTACTGCGCACTCTCATTAATTTATTTGCGAATATGGAAGATGCTGATACTGATCGTCAAGATATTTCTCCACCGAATGCTAATTTGGAGAAATATGACGTGCACCCAAACCAAGTGCAAATCGATCGTATCGAACGAGGCGATTTACCACCATTTTGGAATAAGAAAGTGCAGCTGTGATTAAAACATATCAAATCACAGTTCCAGAGCAAAAGGATTTCAGCCGACTCAACCAAATACCACTTATTATAAAACCACCAGACAAAGACAAGTATTTACAAATTAAAGAAGCCTTGATAAACAATTTCTCCATCTCACAGGAACGACAATTCAAAACTTTAGCGTCGGGTCTAGAATTAGGAGAAAAGCGTCCATCTGAGCTTTTAGCTGAAATGTACCGGCTCGGTGGTAATTTATTAGATGCTAGTTTCATAAGAACCCTATGGCTCTACCGCTTACTACAGAGTGTCCAAGTTGCCCTAACAATTGCTGACAGCTTAGAAAACAGCAACCTCGCACAGCTCGAAGATAAAATCATAGACATTCAACTTGGGTAACAACAGACATGCCCGTAGCCGCAGCAATTCATCTTTACGTAGAAATAAAGAAAACAAGCCACTAGCCTCCACAACTGATAAAGGAATTTGCTATTACCATCGCAGATTTGCCGATAAAGCCAATAAATGCGCGAAACCGTGTGCATAGCAAACAAACCAGGAAACTCCAGCCACCACTAATAGATTCGACGTCTGCTGGTGGTGAGGCATGTATTCGTCGACCCTTCGTCTTTGACCGCACATCAGGAACGAGCACTAACCCTAAACATCGGACTCCGTCGCCCCATCAAGCAGCAAGCATAGTTCATCGGTTAATCTTAAAAATAGATATCTTTCGGACCCAATCACAAGCTTCGATAGAACCTGGCCCAGTTACCTCTATCACTTTAATCAACCTAACGACTACACACTCCTTAATAGTCAAAGAATTTCCGGAACTGCTTGAAAATCCATCCAACTGCTCAGGAATGAAACATGCAGTTAGACACCACATTCTAACAACTGGACCACCTTGTACACAACGAGTAAGACAACTTTGTCCCGAACGTCTAAGAATAGCAAAAGCAGAATTCCAGTTTATGATGGAATTGGGGCATGTAAGACCCTCTAACAGTCCTTGGGCCAGTCCACTTCATATGTCCAAGAAGAAAAATGGAGATTGGCAGCCTTGTGGTGACTATAGTAGACTTAACTTAATAAAGATTATGTTACAATCGCCACAGGTAAAACAGTTTTCTCTACAATAGATTTACGAAGGGCATTCCACCACATCTCTATTGCTGAAGAAGACATTCCAAAGACTGCTGTGATAACACCCTTCGGTCTTTTCGAATTCATCAGTATGCCATTCGGTCTACTAAATGCCGCACAGTCTTTTCAGCGCTTTATTAACGAAGTATTGTCTGGTCTTGATTTTGTCTTCGCTTATGTTGCTGATCTCCTGATTGCCTCCACTTTATCTGAAGACCACGAGAAACACATTCGCCTGGTCTATCAAAGACAACCGCTTTGGCCTATGTATCAACGCAGATAAGTGTGTAAGTAAGTTCACTAACGTGAACTTCTTTTGGTTACAATATCTCCGCACAAGGTTCATTGCCAATGATGTCAAATCGCGTTCAAGCTATTATGAATTTTCCAAAACTCAAAACGATCCTGGAATTAAGGCGATTCATCGGCCCAGTCAACTTTTACAGACGACATATAAAAAACGCTGCTTTAACTCAGGCACCATTAAACGAGTTTCTCAAAAACTCTAAAAAGAATGACAAAAGGTAGATGCCCTAGACCCCTGAAACCAACGAAGCATTCAAACTAGTCAAGAAGCAGGTTGCTGAGGCTACATTACAGTCGCGTCCATTACCAAATGCCAAACTCCGCCTTACAGCTATTGCATCCAGTACAGCACTTAGAGCAGTCCTTGAACAGGAATCTACCTGTATATGGCAACCACTAGGTTTTTTTTTCGAAGAAGTTATCACCTTCACAGAAAAATGACAGCACATACGACAGAAAACTTACTGCAGTCTATGAAGCAATTAAATACTTCCGACCATGGATTGAATGCAGGGAATTTCACGTCAGGACAGACCACAAGCCATTGGTATTTGCTTTAAACAACGTATAGATAAATCCTCACCCCGTCAAGCCAAACAACTTAATTGGATTTGTCAACAATGTCGCAGATGCATTATCCCGTATTGACGAACTCACCACAATACAATCAACAGACCAAGAACTTCAAAAACTTTTAAAAAGCAACAAAACATCATTGAAATTCCAAAAAAATGACCTACGGTCCGACTCATCAGCTTGTCTACTGCCTTGTTTCCAGCAATGATATCAGACCATTTTTTCTACAATCCCTGCGTCAAAGGATCTATGAAAACTTTCATAACTAAGCTCAGCCTAACGGACGTTCCGCAATCAAAATAATATCACAACGCTATGTATGGCCGTCAATGAATAAAGACATAAACCAGTGGGCTCGCAACTGTTTACTTTGCTAGCGTTCAAAAGTAGGACGACACGTTCACACATCACCAGCTACGTTTCCAGACCCGATCAGAGATTTGACCCCATACACATACACCCTGCCTGACTCGAACTGCAACCAACTTCAGACTGCTATAATTTCCAAACCGTTTATGACAGTGAGCTCAAATTTTGACACAAGACAGATAATTTTTTTAGTTGTGTTGAAAAATTTTTATCCGCGATGGAATTCATATGTGATAGTGCGATTGCTTTATATTTGGCTGGAAAACCACAAGTAGCTATGGTTAGAGCCCTCCAGAACCTCAACGTGAATAAATCATTTATGTCTCGAACCATAGCTCGTTACCGTGATACTGGCAGCGTTGCAAAACGCCATGGAGGTGGTCATAAAAAAGCAGCAACATCAGCAGAAATGGTTCGGAAAGTGAAGGCTCGAATTGAGCGAAATCCGCGTCGAAGTGGAAGAAAAATGGCTCGTGAGCTCATCATATGGTTGGAACGGATGCAACACATACTGAAAAATGAGCTTGGGCTCAAGCCATTGAAGTTCCAAGAAGCACATGATCTTACACTGCAACAGAAAAAAGTTAGAGTCGAAAGAGCGAAAGAGTTGCTACGCTTGCACAAAAGTGGTGAGTTGCCGAATCTGGTTTTTTCCGATAAGTCGCAATTTGTTATCGAGCAATATTTCAACAAACAAAATGACCGAGTTTACTTGCCAGAGAGGTCCTTCGAAAATTTACATCTTCGGACGGCCACCAGAAAGCAGGCAGCACCGATGGTTATGATTTGGGCCGCCATAACCGCCGATGGTCGCTCTCCGCTCATATTTTTGGACCGTGGCGTCAAAATTAATGCGATCGTATACCGTGAAACTGTCTTAGAGGCAGTATTGAAGTCTTGGGCAAACAATTATTTTGGTCGGAGACCGTGGACATTTCAACAAGACTCAGCACCGTCTCACAAAGCGTGCGTCAACCAAGATTGGTTAGAAACCAATGTTCCACACTTCATTTCTTCGACACAATGGATTGCAAATTCTCCGGATGCAAATCCGTTGGATTTCTCTGTCTGGGGTATTTTGAAGTCGAAGGTTGGCACTAAAAAATACCAAAGTTTTGACCACTTTGGTATTTTTTAGCACTTTGCCGGGAATGGGCCAAAATACCGCAGAGGCACTTGCGTGCAGCGTGCGATGCTTTCTTCGGCCGTCTCAAGGCCATTATTCGCGCCAAAGGTGGACATATTGAAAACTACTGTTACAACTTGAAAATTTATGTATTTTCCAAAATTTTTTGCTTTGGCACAATAAAAT
Source organism: Volucella zonaria (assembly GCA_963966105.1). Taxonomy (NCBI): domain Eukaryota; kingdom Metazoa; phylum Arthropoda; class Insecta; order Diptera; family Syrphidae; genus Volucella; species Volucella zonaria. The sequence goes on along the minus strand of OZ014532.1, from coordinate 103,602,970 downwards.
TTATCAAAAAATAAAAAAATATAGCATTTTAAAAAGTTAGAGCTCGAGTCATTGATCCTGTAGATCCAGTGGGACCCATGATAGAGTTAAACGGATTTAAATACTGCATAACAATGGTTGATCGCTTTACGAGCTGGCCGGAAGCAATTCCTGTAAAAGACGTGCAGATATGGTGGCTAATTCTTTCTACACCCACTGGATAGCTAGATTTGGATGTCTTAAAATAATCACAGTTTGAAAGCGCACTTTTTACATCACTTTCACGTTTAGTTGGTGGAAAACGCATTCGCACAGCCGCTTATCATCCCCAAGCAAGTGGTTTAGTAGAAAGATGGCATCGAACACTAAAAGGAGCAATTATGTGCCACTAAAATCCAATTTGGACGCAAATACTTTTCACGGTGCTTTTTGGTTTGAGGATTTGTTACAAAGAAGATCGTAAGGCATCACCAGCTGAGTACCTATGTGTATGGAACAACTCTCAGGTTTCCAGATGAGTTTTTCGCACATGAAGACCCTCCTGTAGATACAGAATTGTTTCTGGACGATTTCCGCACACACATGAGAAGGATTAAGCCAGTTCCAGCTTCACACAAACATCGACAAAAACATTTTGCTACAAAGATCTGTACTCTTGTACACACGTTTTCCTGAGGCTTGATACATCCAAATGCTCACTCTGGACTACATCTGATAATCAAGCGAATCGATGACCGGCTTTTCACAAGTAACGTAAACGCCAAAGAGATTAATGTGAATGTTGAGCGTCTTAAGCCAGCTCACTTGGCAGCAGACTTCATGGATTTACAGCAGGCCAATACAAATCCTAACAAAGATTTTTCCAAACAAATAGCAAAAGAACTAAAAACCTATCAAAAGAAAAAGACAGTAGACATTAATTTAGAGAAAAATCAAACACATACTCGTATATCAAGTTGACAGAAAAAACTACCTACATACAAAAGAGATGTTTCACTGGGAGGGAGTGGTATGGGGACACAAAACTATCCTTAAAATTGAAACGTAACTAACTTCAGATAATTATTTAATACGTTTTCAAAAACTGATACTTTTCTTCCTTGCTGATTCTTCCTGTTTTTCTTCTTGTGAACGGTTGTGCTAGTTTTTAAAGTTTAAATTAAATAAATTTAAAGTAAATTATTTCATGTCTTTTGTTTAACTTTCTACAACAGCTACAACAGCTCCTGAAACATAGCAACTGGAAAAACTGTCATTACCATCTGGATAACCTTTATTTATAAACGGTCTTTCAAAAGTCGCACGTAGATATCAGTAGCGAATAATTTCTGAACGCTACCTTTTTTTTATGTCATCTTTGACATTTGTTTAGTAGATACATGTACAATTTTAACCATGGACGGTTACTCGTATATGCTAGAACAACGCCTTAAGGTTATTCAAACTTATTCTTAAAAACGTAAAATTCTTGATGTTTTTGCTGGAAATAATCGTGTAAATGAGTCAACAGTTCAAAGGTTTGTGAACAAATTTAAAGAAGCTGGTTCTGTCCAGGATCGAAAAAGGTCTGGTAGACCAAAAAATGGACGCTCAACTGAAAACATTGCCGCTGTAGCACAAAGTGTCACTGCTTCGAAGATGCAAATTAAAGTGGTGATGCTGTTAATAGAGTATGCTATTAAGAAATGATTGAAGATTTTTTGTGACCTCAAATTGAAGAAATAGACATAGACGATCTTTATTTACAACGGGATGGAGCTACTAGTCACACAACAAGTGCAAACATTGAACTATTGCGATCTAAGTTTCCAGGCCGATTAGTTGTACGTAATGGTGACATAAACAGGCCATCGAGGTTTTTTTGAAAAGTAAAGTTTATTTAGGATAAGCCCATAAAAATTGCACAGCCAAAAAATAAAATTCGGACGATGAACTTGTACTGGGTACTATGTGAACGAGTCCTTGCAAATGTAAATGTTCTTATGAAAGCCTGTGGACGTACTCGTGGTGGACATTTAAATGATGTTATTTCTCACACATAACTGTTAATAGTCATATTTTCATAAAAATAAAAGCACCAGAAAAAATTAAAGTATTTACGCGTTCTAGTTAAAAATAAAACATCTACATAGGTACGACTTTATAAATCCTTTTCAATTACCACACTTGCCTTAGATAGTCTTTTGCTCCATTCGTATATTTTTTCAAATAGAAATGTATATTCTCCGCAATTTCTCTTCTCAAACTTAATCATCCCTTTGCTTTCATCATTCCACCACAAAAAGATATGAATATATTGCAGACGATACGCATCTATCTATAGAAATCATCGCATCTAGAAAAAGTTGGAGAGACCTGAAATAAATTACAAGAAATTAAATCATTCAGCAAAGTAATTCTTACTTATTTTTTTATTATTCGATGCATATACGAAACTGCATCTATGTCTTTTATTGTGTGACTTTACTCGTACAACTTCATATATCTACAAATGTAGGCCGATGTTGAGTATGGGATCTAAAAGACGCAAAGCTGACATCTTGGTGTCATGACATAACTTTCATTAATAAAAATTAAACCATACAAACAAAGTTCTATTAAAACCTCTCTAATTATTCGATCAAAACTTGTTTTAATAAAACTACCACACTTGTTTGCTTCAGAGCTTCTCGACATCTTTACGTCAAAAAGTAACTCCCTTGTACAAATTTGAATTTTCTTCAAAACGGTATACGGATATCGGAAGTTATAAAAGCGTAAAACAGTTTCACTTGGGAAAGTTTTCACTTCGATTGTTAACATTGAATGAAGCAAGGAAGTTAATACCGCGTGCACTCTCTTTAAAACTTTTTGAAACAGTTCGCAGACAGCTTCATAATGGATGAGACTCCTTACCGGATATCGACTGTGTACTTTGTACATATTTTTGAATTTTAAATTCATTTTTTTTTTGTTTTTTTGTATAAAGGACAGAAGACAGTAGACACAAATGCGCTTCAATATGAATTTAACTGAATTGAAATGGATTTCTAATAAAATCCTTGCTGGCGACCTCATGACTTGCTTTCCGACGATTATTGCGGTTGGCGTTTTCTTTCGTATTGCGTTGAGAAACCTTTTTGTATGCACGTCGATAGCATTTGCTAACTCAATTCCAATTCAATCATGTATGGTATACACTGGTTGCTTTTTCCCAAAACAAGTATGTCCACAAATGATACGTTCTTTCTATAGGGTATCATTGGCTTGTTCGGAGAAAAAGAAACACAACTAACTCACAAAGAAAGTACAAGTTTGGTATACAGATTAAATTAGTATCACGCCGAAGAAACTGAAAACTCAGGATCCTTCGCAGTGAATAAACACAAAAAATAAAATACCACCTTGATCAAAAGTTTTCCGGAATTTATTCAGAAAATTTAAAATGCAAATTTATTCATCTACTAGTAAATCTATATTGTCCCCTTCAAAGTAATCCCCATCGACTGCAACACACTTATGCCAGCGCTTGATCCAGTCCTCGAAACATTTTTTATATTCGGTTTTCCGTATGTTCATCAGTGCTTCCTGCGATTTTTCCATTACTTCCTCTCGACTGCTGAAACGCGTTCCCCGTAGTGGTTTTTTAACTCGATTGAACAGAAAGAAATGACAGGGAGCCAAATCAGGTGAATTCGGTGGCTGTTGGATGGTATTTGTTGCATTTTTCGTCAAAAAATTACGGATACTAGTAATGATGGCACTGCGCGACGCATGGTACGTTATCATGGTGCAAAATCCAGGAGTTTTCTGCCCACAATTCTGGTCTCTTTCAGAGAATTACTTCACGCAAACGTCTCATAACACCCAAATACTCGTAATACTCTTTTTTTACTGTCTGACCTTCTGGAAAAAATTCATGATGCACTACACCGTTGTTGTCCATGAAAACCGTGAGCATTGCCTTCTTTTTTGACTGAAAACGACGTGTTTTTTTTTGGTCTCGGCTCATTTGGTGAACGCCATTCACTTGCCTGATGTCTGGATTGCGTGTCGTACTCATAAACCCACTTCTCGTCTCCAGTAATGATCCTTTTGATGAATGTGGGATCGGATTCAGCCTCGCAGATCATCTCTTCTGCGACGTCAACACGGTCCCTTTTTTGCATGAAATTGAGGTCTTTTGGCACCACCTTTGCTGCTACACGACGGAAACCCAAATCATTAACCAAAATGTGTTGGACGGATCCATAGGCAATGTTCAAGTCCTCCGCTATCTCTCTGATGGTTAATTTGCGGTTATTGACCAACATTTCTGTTACTCGTACTTCATCAATGTTTTCATCGGTTTTCGATGTCGATGTCGATGGTCTGCCACTGCGTTCATCATCTTTGATTGACTCACGAGTACTTTTGAACCGCTTGTGCCACTGGCAAACGACCGTTTTCTTTAGAGAATCGTTGCCGAAACACTTTTCCAACGTTCGCGCTCCATTAAATCCATTTTTTACGCAAAATTTAATACAAGTTCGTTGTTGCATATTTAAATCCATTTCTAAAATTGTAAAAAATCGCCAACACACACAGAGAAAGATGTACTCTTGGCTACGGAACTTTTGCAAATGTCAATCTATGACGCTAAGATTTAGAGCAGATTTACCAACTTAACAAAAAAACCAGAACTCAAATCGGAACAATGGGAGCGCCGCACGGTATAGTGGTGCGGGAATTTTTTGATCAAGGTGGTAGTTGGTCAAATGAAATTAGGTTTTCTAGGAAAAATAATGCCGCTTACAAAATTTAGAGACTCGGTCGTTCTTACGAGATGGAATATATACCACAAGCACTATTCTTCACCAATCAACTCCAATCAGTTAATTTAGCTAAAGACGTAAGGTTAGTTTCGTTTGGAAAGCTATTTGTGGTAAAGACGAATAAGGATATGAGAAAAGCAAGTTTCTGTTGGGAGCAGTGACTTCATCATTATTTCCAGAGAAAACGAATTGATTGATAAACCTCTTTGACTTATTTAAGGCACAGGTCACCCAACTGTTTAAGTCACAAGCCAACATGCACTTTGGGCTTACGGATCGAAAGCGCAGCCTCTGCGATATTACGTAGTATTAGCTACGACTAAATTATCATAACGCCTACAAAATTACTGTGTATTATTTGATGCGGGGCATACTCGTAAATATAATCAAGGGTATAAGCGTTTTCGGGAAGGCAAAATAATATGATAATTTACCTTTTAAGATCTTGACCGTCAAATGAAAAAAAAAATCCATTCAGAGAAACAGAGACTATTTTGGGTCACTCCACGAAAGATCGTCCGACATTATGTACGATCCACCTCCGATTTGACTCAAAATTGGTGAAATTACTAACTGGAGTGGCACAAATCAATCGATATAGATTGCATGTAATGGAACTTCAAAAATTGAAAAACAATCAAAATTCTGGGTTTTTTCTACAATATATTTCAAAAAATCACAACTTTAGTTGTGCTCAGCAGAATATAGCTTAATTCGTGCGGTTTTTTTTTCCAAAATTTGAACGTTTATTTAAGAAAAACATGTACAATAGTGGAGTTCAAAGTATTGCCCATCTGAAGCTATGACTTTTTCCCATCTTCCTGGCTATTTGTGGATCCCATCCCAAAAGAACTGCGCCGGCTTGGCAGCCAAGAATGAATCAAGCCAATTTTTGATATTCTGCTCTGATGTGAACCGTATTTCAGTGAGGGCGTTCTGCATCGACCGGAACAAATGGTAGTCAGAAGGGGCAAGGTCTGGGCTATAAGGCGGGTGGGGTAAGACTTCCCATCCACTGTTTTCCAAATAGTTCTTAAACGGGATAGCAACGTGGGGCCGAGCTTTGTCATGATGGAAAATTATTGCCTCGGTCTGGTCGCATATTCCGGGCGTTTTTCGGCCACTGCTCTTTTCAAACGGATTAATTGTATTCGGTAGCATTATCCATTGATGGTTTCACCCGGTTTTAGCAGCTCATAATACAGCACACCCATCTGACCCCACCAAATACAGAGCATTACCTTCGCGCCATGGATATTCGGCTTTGCCGTTGATTTGGCTGGTTGGCCGGGTTTCACATATGATTTTTTGCGCTTGGGGTTGTCGTAATGGATCCATTTATCATCACCAGTAACAATCCGATGTATAAATGACTTCCTTTTGTGGCGTTCCAGCAGCATTTCGGACATGCAAAACCGCCTTTCGACGCCCCTCGGCTTGAATTCATGTGGAACCCAATTTCCTTGCTCCTGAATATATCCAGCTGCATTTAAACGTTTTGAAATGGCTGCTTGAGTGACACCCAAACTTCCACCCAAATACGATGACTTTCGGCAGCAGTTTTCTTCATATTAAAGTAATGAAGAAGAACTCCCCGCAAAAACACTTTTTCAGGCACAAAGTTCGACATATTTGAGTGAAAAAAAATTATTCTTGTTTACGCTTCAAATGAATGACATATACTGAAATGACGTACAATGACAGTAGCTTTCCAACGCATGTTCCAATGGAATAATAATAATGGATCAATACAAGTTACGCCATCTCTTGGCAGATGGTTATAGACCCAATACTCGTACGTTGTTGAATTCAGAAAACTTTAGCTTTCAAGGTTTAAATATAATTTTTGTTTTTCTTTCGCGGTTGTGGCCATTCGACGTAAAGTTTCTTTATTGTATCTATACTATATACTATCTGAGTTGAATAAGGTCCTTGTATGTATTAGATCCAGAATACTAGAGCTGTGGGAAACGAGTACTAGCTATGATGATATTTCGATACGCCGCGCGCCGCGCCATTTTCGAAACTGGTGTCTTGTAAGCTATGCTTTCCAACTGTGCCGCCAACGATGGGGTGAATTCATAGATGTACAAAAATTGCTGTAAATTTACGAAGGATATTCCAGAATACAAACAAATTTGTAAAGTCCGGGATTTTGCGCCGGTGTGCTATGCCAATGTGGCGTTTTCAACAGCACGCGGTATTTGTACCAAATTCCCAAACAGTCTACCATCTAGGTACTTAACGCGCCCAACACTGGTTGATTTCGGTGATCTTGTGCGAACCGATGCTTTCAGTGTTGCGAGGCCGTTGACAATGTCATTTTTATTTTCATGTTCGTATACAGGGTGTCCAGTTTAGCAGTATAATCCTTTAAGGGCATATTTTCGAAGTTCCACCGAACAAGAAATTGTATGGCTGGGGGGGGAGGTCTATTCTCACTCCGTTTCAAGTTACGGCCCATCAAAGTGGGTGAACTCTTATTTGGAGATGTAACCACTTTAAACACTATAAATTCTAAACTAGTACAGGTACGAAAATAGTTATGAATACTTTGGAAAGATAATTTAGTAGTGCGTACAAGTCTTAAATGCTTTGGGTACATCTGTGCAGCAACAAAAAATGGCTTATGCCTCGTTAAATTCAAAATTATGAAAATTTGCTGTTCCATTTTTTTACTTAAAATGCATTTTTCTTAAAATTAAATTTTCTGAAATTTTATGAAATTTTTATCCTTGCAAAATTTCCTAAAAAATTATTTTTAGAAACGACTTTACGTACGATAAACGGATTTTGTAGTAAAAGCCGTCAAACAAAAATCGCCAAAAAGAAGTGTACCTATTGAATTATTCATAAAATCGCTTAGATATTTTTATATGGTCCTGAACAGTTTATGGAATGTTTATAGCGATTGTTCGAAATGCGTTCCTTCCATTTGAATACACTTTCGAGCGCGTTTAACCATTTCGGATGGCAGATTAAACGCCATAAAAATTATTGTCGTCTCTTCTGAAGCGACACTAATATTTTCTTGGAGCTCTACCAGACTCGACATTTCTCTAAAATAAACCTTTTCTTTCATAGCACCCCAGAAGAAAAAAATCCATGGGTGTTAGGTCAGGAGATCTGCGTGGCCAAGGATTGGGGCGGAGTCGATCAATCCATCGTTCGTTAAAAGTATGGTTGAGGAACGAAATTACCCCGCTGCTACTGTGACAAGGTGTTCTATCTTGTTGAAAGGACATCGCCTTTCTCTGAACAAGAGGAACATCTTCAAGGAGCTCCGGCAATCGTTCTCTAAGAAATTCCAAGTAATAATGGGAATTAACTGTTTGTGGAAGAACGTGCGATCCTACTAAAGTGTTTAATATTAAGCCTGCCCAAACATTTACGCTAAACCTCCTTTAAAATAAACAACACATTTTGAAGAAGCTGTTTACAATAATTAAATTCTTACCCTTGGAAGCATGTTGTGTGTATTAAATAGGATTGGAATCTGACCAATGGTGCAAATTATGGGGGTTGTAACCCCACCTCTTGTGAATTGCGCTTTAACAGTCCACAGAATGTTCTTGAGGAATTGCCCGTCTTCGCACGTTTGCGCAGTAGCCATTGGCAAAATTCCACTCGTCCTTGCGCATCACCTGGTAGTAAATCCTGTACCGGTGCCAAATGGAAAGGGTGTAATCTATTTCTCTGTAGAGTCCTGTAAATTCTGGTTCTTTGAAGTTCCAACTGCACAGCTAGTCTACGGCCGCTGACTGAAGGCTGAACTTCCACAGCACGTAAAATCCCATCCCCAACTTTTGCCACCGCTGCGTGTGAACGTCCTTCTCTTTTTTTTTGGTGCAGTTGACCCGGTATCAACGAGGCGCTGATACGTATTAATGAATATCTGGATGCACGGTGTTCTATGATTTGGTTATAGTCGTTGGTACTCCAATCTTGCCAACGAAGCGTTTTCATTGCAGGATCCGTATACAAACAATATTTCTGCGATTTCACGTTTTGAAAAACATTTTGTGGACATCAATTTATCAATCGGCTGTTCACTTACAGAGCAAAATGTCGATACAGCTGATCTGAAACGATGTTAAATTGAAAAAAAAAGATTAACAAGGAATTATTCTTTGTTACGATTTTTTTTTCATATTCGACAGTTAACTGTTAACTGCATTGCTCATAGGTACGTTGGTTTATTATTCTCAATTCATTTTTGTTGACCATTTTTCTTTGACAAAAATGGCTCTTACTACAAAATCTGTTGATCGTACATAAAAAGGTTTCTAAACATAATTTTTAGGAAATTTTGCAAGGATAAAAATTTCATAAAATTTCAGAAGATTTAATTTTAAGAAAAATGCATTTTAAGTAAAAAAATGGAACAGCAAATTTTCATAATTTTGAACTTAACGAGCCATAACTTTTTTGTTGCTGCACAGATGTACGCAAAGCATGTAAGATTTGTATGCACTACTAAATTATCTTTCCAAAATGTCCTAAACTATTTTTGTACCTGCACCAGTTTAAAAATTATAGCATTTAAAGTGGTTACACCTCGAAATAAGAGGTCACCCACTTTGATGGGCTGTAACTTGAAAAGGAGTGAGAATAGACCCGCCCCCAGACATACAATTATCTAGTTCGGTGGAACTTCGGGAATATGCCCTTAAAGGATTATACTGCTAAACTGGGACACCTTGTATATACATTACATATATCTATGTACCAAGTATTGGAGGAATTCGACGACGCCGCATCTCCTCCTTCAAAAAGCCACCTAAATTGTTGGTGCTGCTGAGCAACATCCCTCATGTCGCGACTCCCTACCGCCCTATTAAACCGGAGACGCTCCGCACTACTGTGTGCTACATCTCTGTCGTAGTTCAGTCGCCTGTCCGCAGCTGTCCGAGCGACGTGGAAGATTAGCGGCACCGCAAATCTGTCCTGGATCAGACCTTTACTATCTAGGTATAGGAACGTTTCTGGAGGAATAAAGCCGTCAAAGCGAACTCTCTCGTGATACATATAATTAGGGTAGTAACCCCTGGAGATCAGGTTGTTCGATGAGGTCATTGCTCTGGCAATGTGCCTTCGAGCCAACTTAATGACGAATTTGTCCACTCTTATAAGGTTCGCCCTATTGTACAAGACCACATTACGATAGAATTTTATGTACTCAGATTCTGGTGTTCTGTATAAGCGAAGACAAGTCCGAAGACAAGCTCTCTCAGAAACCCGAATCTTTTTCAACAAACTTGCTGTCACGTTGAACCACACAGGACATCCAAATACAAGCATAGGCCGGATAAGGGCCATGTAGCAGATCACCTTTACCGTCGCATCGAGTTGGCTGTTATAAAACAGTCTCCTTGTAAGGGCAAAAGCACCTCTGGTAGAGCCAGAGCAACATCTATATGTTTGTTAAAATACAGATATTGATCTAGCTAGATCCCAAGGTATCTACATTTCGACAAGCAAGTGACTGTCCATGTTGTCCGACGATAGAGAACTTTCGCCAATTCTTTCTGGTATCCCTAGAGGCCCCAGACAAAGGCGTCCTAAACAGAATGGTTTCCGACTTCTGAAAGTTGATTTTCAAATTCCAGTCGTCGCAATATCGCTTAATTTTGTCGAAGTCACGCTGCAAAAGTATGTTAATGACCTCAATCTTTGGGCCTGATCTGTACGCGATTAAGTCGTCTGCGTACGCTATGACATGGTGAAGTGAACCTAGCAGATCACTTGTGTAAATGCTGAATAGAATCGGCGCATTAACCGCACCTTGTTGCAGACCGTTTTTAATGTTATATGTTCCAGCAGAAGTCACATCGCCATTCTTCATGATGAACTGTCTACTGAAGAGCGTATCAAAAAGAATATACAGAAGTGGTTTACTAATGCGCAACCTGTCCAGCTTGAAAAAGAGTCCCTCTAACCATACGGTATCGAAGGCCTTTTCCAAGTCAATCAGGCAGGCACCAGAGCACTGGTTCTTGCCTTTGTTCCATTGGATATCAGAAACCAGTTGAGATGCAACAGGAATAATATAATGCTCCGCCTTGAAACCGAACTGATTATCCGGAACCACTTAGTAGGACTCTATTAATCACCTTCTCGAAAACCTTACTGATGTTTGGAAGAAGACTGATCGAGTGGAGATTCGCCGGATTGGAAGTATCTTTATCCCTTTTGGAGATGGGATGTTCGACCGCAGTTTTCCATTGCGCTGGATAATGTGAATTATTCATTGTATTATTAAACAGGGTGGTATAAATGTTCACCGCTTCTAGTGGGAGATGTCGAAGCACAATGTTCGGTATTTCATCGGTTCCCACTGATTTCTTACGTCTAAGTGATTCGAAAATCGTTTGGAGCTCATTCTTCGAAATGAACGGTGGTAGTACCATTTCATTGGTGATGACATTATTTGCCATATTCTCGTCCGAGCTCTCAAGTCGCCAATTCACTATTTAATTTCGAAGGTAGAAGTTATACGCAAGGACTCGGCGGCCTAAGGAGTATCTTGAGGCAAGAATGGTCCTTTAATTTTTTCTACGTCATTCATGGGCCTCGTAAGTATGATACTCGTACATATGGAAAGGACTAGAACTATGACATGAACAATTTCTGGATCTGCATGTGGGGCGCCATGTGCACCCACCAAGGGGAAGAGCCCTCATCTGCGTTAAGGTGGAAATCATTAGTATTTAGAAAGTGCGTGGGAACAAAAAGAAAAGGACTGACCCGGCACAGACAAGGTAAATGACTGTGAAACATACAACAATGATTGCTAGAGAGAACGGACTCGGTGCATATTTAAATAAGGATTTGTTATCAGAGATGGGTTTGTCAATTAGTGTTAAGCTTTAACATAAGAGAAAAGGGAAACACATCTTCAAGCACATAATCCAATGTTACCAAACTAGTGCCCGGGTGTAGTACCTCAGTACGTATAAGGGACATAGCAATCACTAAATCATAAGAATGCCAATCGTGAACATTTATAGACCATATTGCGATAGAATCAGGACATTACTTGAGTATTTCTGATGGTCAAACCCGATCTGAAGCTTCATTTTAAGGTATGGATGCGAATCTCATCATAACGGCCAAATTCAATGAGGAATATGGGGCTACAATTACAAGAGACCACAATGAACCTTACAGGTGTTGTACTTCTTACTTAACCCACAGCAGAACTGCGAGCAAATTATCAGAAACACTCCCTCTGATGAGCTGAATCTCATCCAGCCTCGCGAGCGGGATAAGCCGAAGAAAATGGAAAAATACAGACTTTTCCACAAGAGAAAGAAAAACAAAGGGAGAGGCGTATCACTTGTGTACCTTGCTGGTACATACCAAACCAGAAACGTTTATTGGCATTTGTATCTTCTTCTTATCGGTTATTCTTTTCCGCCGGATACTAATGAAGCATATATCAGACGGATACCAAACTCTGCCAAATGTTATGTCTGAATTATTTAAGTAGCTTCAGCAATGCCTACACGCTGATTTAAATCCTGGATAGCGCTCACGATAATCGTGGAACTAATGACTGTCGGGCAGAAATGTTCACCTCTGGAAGCTTAAAGAGTTGCGTTACGGAACCTTTTTGCCTTTAGGTCACTGCGCTTAGTTTGTGAGACTTTTTTGGGCCATTGATTTCAATACATTGTCATACAAACTCTAAAATAAGGTATTTCACAATTCGATGAAGCTGGACTGCATCTTTTCTTTATATCATTTCAGCCATTTGCTCCGACTTCAAATCGAAATCCATTCATTCACCTCCGAGCCATTGCTCACTCTCGCCAATCCTGTGAGTGGTGTTAATTGCTCTCAGTCCATCAGATATTCATATGCAACCCGACAATTTCATTTAGCCGCCCCCATTTGGAAAGGAGTAGATGGAAATTAGTTTTTACTTAGAACTGAGGCCATCTCGTCCATCGTAGGTGAACTCCGAGAGTTTGCAGCTCGTTTGTTCCAATTTGCGATGACTAAAAATAATGGTGCAACCCCCTTAAGGATAGACAACACCAGATTCCGCAATGTTGTTGTTGTTGCTGTTGGTGGTGCTTCTGTTCGATATGTTTGTATGTGTATAGTCAACCTTGGTCAATTCTTCTTGAATTGATTCATGCTGGTCATTTAACTAAAGAGGATTGGAGGGAACAAAAAAAAAACAACGGGCCGCAGAACAAACGGCGATAGTCGTCGTCACTTACTGCTACCAACTAACTGGTCAAACAATTATGGCTAACCATTTACCATACACTGATACCGTCATCTGGACTAGACCCTTGCAATATATCCTTCCTGTGGTTTTGATTCGTTTTAGTTAGAAAACGATTATCCTCCTGATGAGAGGTGTCGTCCGTTGTAACCCAGTCCGGAGTGCTAATTAACAAATTCATTTGCATAAATCAAGTTATCCTTCTCCTGTACTCGTAGGTCGTTTGATTAAATTAATATCAGCTAGCTTCGGGAACTACGGGTATCATGTCAAAGTGGTCATTTTTGCGTAATCAATTTATACCCACTAATGTCCATCCAGATACGTCCTATCAACATCATAGTGCGGATACGTCACCACGAAGTATCCTCAAATGGCAAAGGAAAACAGAAAGGCCATCATCGAAAAATCGACAGTATCTTAGTGAACAAACAAAGTCGAAAAGTTTTGACTTGGTTACACGTCGTTATCAAAACAGTTATGGTGAATTGATGAGTTTGGAGTCAAGTTCAGTGTCGGTTCCAACTACTTCACCTCTACAGCGACGACGTGAAAGTGTCTTCCAAAAACGCCAGAGATTCGGTTTGAAATGTGTGAAGTTTCAAATAATCAGCAATAAATTGGAGCTATGTGCCGAAAGGTGAGGAATGGAAACCGAAATTTAATTAAGTGAAAAAAATTATTGAAAAACAAAGTAATTTTTCGGGTTATCGTGATAGTACGATGATATATGTATAAGTACATATGTTGTGTATGTAGTGTACATCCGTTTAGGTTAATGTGTTTTTCCACTGTTAAGGACATTGTAACATATATTAACCGATTTTTTTTAAATCTACTTTCATTCCAACCCTTAGAATGTAGCTAATTCTTGTTTTTTGTTTCAAAATTTGAAAACTGTTTCAGTTAAAAAACAGTTTTAATACTTATAGAGGGTGATTTTTTTGATGTTTGGTTTTTCAGTGTTCTATTTTTGACAGCTCACGCGTGTTTCCTGACTTGTGTCAAAGTCATGGATGGTCTATTCGATATCAAGCCACCTACCCCTACGCGTAGAGTGCGTACTATATCCGCCAATGTTTTTAAAGATCGTGATTTGTCCATTCGTTGCTACCCGCAGAAATGGGGATTGTGTTACTCGACTACGCAAGGATCTTGGTCAGAAACCTTACAAAATCCAGCTCGTGCAAGAACTGAATCCGAACGACCTGTCACAGCGTCGAATTTTCGGTGAGTGGGCCTTAGAAGAAAATCCGCTTTTTTATCGAAAAATTGTCTTCTTTCTGGTCCACCGGGTATGTTAAGAAACAAAACTGCAGTAATTGATCCAATGAGCAACCTCAGGCAATATGAGAGCTGCAAATGCACCCGGAAAATGCACTATTTGGTGCAGTTTATGGTCCGGCGGAGTCATTGGTCCGTATTTCTTCAAAGGTGACCGTGAGAACAACGTTACCGTCAATGGCGCCCGCTATCGTTCATTGATTTCGAGCTTTCTTTTGCCTCAAGTGCACGACCTGATACTGGTTGACATGTGGTTGCACAAGACGGTGCTACATGCCACACAGCACGCGAATCGATGGACCAATTGAAAATGAGTTCGGTGAGCAATTTATCTCTCGTTTTGAACCGGTCAAGTGGCCGACTAGGTCATGCGATTTGACGCCTATAGACTATTTTTTATGGGGATATGTCAAATCAATCATCTATGCCGTGTTATTAGCGATATAGCAGCCAATATGCTCTAAAAATGATTCAAAATTGGCCTCTCTGTATGGACTACTTAAATCGTAGTCCTGGTCAATATTTACATGAAATAATCCACGTAAATGGCAAGCATTGATTTATCAATGTTTGTTTTCCTACAAGTGGTCGATGAAACCAGACGACAAATTGTGACATTTATGATAGTTTCATGGCGTCGGTGCTCACTGATTTTGAGCCCTTAATGCAGTCACTAAAGACGTTGATGGGCAGTTCAGGGATATGCGATTGGCAAAATTTCTAGTGATTCTTTCCGATTACAACCGTTCAAATTTAATTCCTTTAACAGTATTGCTCTGTGGCATACAAGATATCAGTAGACATATCATTGGATAACTAGGTAATGATCTGAGTCTAAATTGGCTGCTCACAATGCTCAAACAGGAGTGCTTTATGTCGATCGCAAAATGATGCCATGTTCCTTTGTTTACATAGAGAAAAAGAATTCGTTTGCTAGCCATGTCGTTTGTTTTTGTGAATCATACGAATTAAAACCTATATTCCCTGCTGAATGTTATCAGACATCAGAGAATGAGCACCATCTGTAATGATGACAATGAGCAACCGATAGATAAATCTATTATCTTGGTCCGCGAAAGAAGAATCCTTTTCCGTTTCTCAAGAAAGTCTGAAATAAAACTCGGACAGCTAGGCCAGAGAGATGACAAGTTTATCAGCTGGTCGGAGGTAGCTACTATCGATAGAAATTCAACCGGATTCATTAAAGAGGGAACATAATGCCAAGTTATGCCCTCGGTTAAGGCTTATATCAAAGTCACCCTATTCGCCACGAATGCGTTGTAGTTGGACAGCTCTTCGTTCAACAATGAATTTCACACTCAAAAATATCCGTCCTAGATACGGAGCTAATAAGTTCAGCAAAAATTATTGCTGCAGATACCTCGAGTTTAAGGACAGTTCTAATTTTGAGTGGAGATACCCTTGATTTCGAGCACATCAAATTATTTTGAATGATCACATTATATTCGGTCCGTGTGTAAATACGAGTACATATACCATATGCACTAAGCCTAGCATCGCAAAATGCATGTACCTCCATTCTAGAACGCAGACTTGTGGCCACAACAATAGCCTGAAGCTGTACTTGGAAGTCTGCACATACTCCAAAAATTTAACCAAATCGATTGTAGCCATTGCGGGAGACTTTCGTTCCAATTTCCCAAGTTGAAGAAGTAATTTTACTTTTGCCATCAACCCAAGTGGATCATAAGAGCAAGCAATGCAATACTTCACTGAACGCAGTTGGAAGGCTAAATTCACTGAGGCATGTCTGGGTCCGAGATCACAATGGAATCACGGAAAATGTAATCACCGATGAACTTGCAAAGCTTAGGGGAGATTTTTTCCGAATCCGAACCTATTTAAGGCTTCCAATGACAATTAAGTTTCACATGAGCATAACTGCAGGTGGCATAACTCTCCACGTTGCCTGCAGACCAAATGAATACTTCCCGACATCTCTAAGAAACAGCGGCTTTTCGGCTATCCCTCAGTATTAAAGAATGGAGGCTGCTTAATGACATCACGACTTGGCACTATACTTTTGCTAAGCACGTAAATGTGCAGAGAATAAATGATACAACATCCTGCGCAGCTTGTTATACAAGTGATGACGACACCGCGGAACAATGCCTCTGTGAGTGTCCGGCTTAGGCTGGCATCAAGCTGGGTGATGGTACTTCAGACACTTAATCACTGAAGCGGGTACAAGGAGTACAATGGATTCTATCTAAGTATAAGTGATCTATTCCAACAGAAAAACAAAAAAAACCAAAAACCAAAAAACAAAGACGAGTAAAGGACTAAAAATCTGACTGGGAACGCTTTCAATCGTAAATTGACTGAAAATGAATGCGCTGTGGGATACATTTTTATTTTTTTATACTTAGTTGGCGCTATAGATCGAGATGGACCTGGGCCTCACCTAACAAGCCTCTCTAGTTAGTTCACTCTTTAGTGAACTGCCTCAAGATGCGATCTCCAAGTAGATTGAAGTCCCTTTCTACTTATTCGCGCTACCCAAGGTGAAGTCTTTCTCTACTGCATTGATTCGAAGACTCTGTGATCCGGAGCATTGTGTCTATTCGCTCTACATGCCCTAGCCATCTCAGGCATCTCGCTCTATAGCTCGTATAGTTCGTCGTTGAATCCTCTCCTACAAAGCACGTCAACGGAAACGGGACCGAATATTTTTCTTGAAACCAATGAGGATAGGGTCCATTCTTCTGTGCCATAAAGAAGGACTGGGATGATCAAGGTCATATGGTATATACTAGAGTTACCTTAGTTTTTCGAGATAGGACTTTACTTAACTTTACTTAACCCAAAGAAACGGCAATTGTCAAGAGTGATCTTTTGTTTTATTTCTGCTGAGGTGTTGTTGGTAGAATTCATAGGCAAAGTCATATACTACCTCAAAATTATAGCTGTCGATTGTGACGATCTGTTTAATTCAGCGATGTTGGGTGTGCATTCCAACATATGGTATACTTGGTTTTGCCCTCACTTACCGCTGAACCCATTTTGGCAGCTTCCGCTTCAATACTAGCGAATGCACCGGTGACAGCCCGCTGAATTCTGCCAATTCTGTCGATATCATAAGCATACACTAGTAGTTGTACAGACTTTTGGATTATTGTGCCCCCAGTGTTCGTTACCGACCTGGACAGAGAGACGAGCGTTCGCAATCGTCGTTCTGCTCAGATGGACGAGTTTGGCAGGGATGGCTATATAGCTCGTCTCTATAAATGCTGTCATGTGCGGTTTTAAAGTCGATGAAGAGATTATGGGTATCGATTTGGATAGTTTTTTTTTCAGGATCTGCAGAAGTGTGAAAATTTGGTCGATTGTGGACTCACCTGGCCAGAGATCGCACTGATCGAGGTTAATCAGGTTGTTGAAGAATGGTGTCAGATGTTAACACAATATAGCAGATGAGATTTTGTATCCGATGCTGAGGAGACTTATTCCTCTATAGTTAGCGCGGTTGAGGTGGTCTCCTTTTTTTTGGATCGGCCACGGGAAGCTGAGATCACATACGTACATCAAGCATACACTCCTCTGACCAGATCTAAGGAATGAGTTGGTATATGCTCTCCACAAAGACATTTCCGGCAGCTTTGAACACCTAGACCGGTAAGTCGTCAGGACCAGTTACTTCGTTGGACTTCAGCTTAGAAATTGCTATCCTTATTTCATTTTGGTGAGGTAGATGACAGTTTTGGCTATCATCGCTTGATTTGAATGGTCTGTTCCCAGAAAAAGTTTTTTCTATAATCTCAACACCGACTGTTACTCTGCTACAAGGTTTCCTTCTTCATTTCTAAAAGATTTCTGTACGGTTGTACTTGCCTTCACGCGTCCTTTTTGGTTGGTAAAACCTCCGTACGTTATACCTGGTATACAACCTCTCAATATCTTCCAGCGCGCTCCTCGTACTCTTTTTTCTTCTTCTGGAGAAGCCGATGTTTCTCCCATCTCTTCAGCTCGTAGCGCTCACGAGCAGCTCTCATCCTTCCTTGCATCGCTGCTTTGTATGCTTCTTGTTTAGCTACATGTGCTTGTCGGCATTGTTCATCAAACTAGGCATTTCTTGGTAGTGGTTATGTGAAACTCAGCACACTGGTTGCTGATGGCACATTAGCCGCTTTTCCACTTGTCTTCGGTACTTGATGTTGGCGGCATAGGAGTTGTTGAGAGATTTCGGAACACACGGTCAGTGAAAATTCTGGCGGTCTATGGCGATTGCAGCTTTTTCATGTAATATCTTCTCAAAGTACTTCTTCTTTGTTGTGACGCTTGAGAAATCTACATTCCCAACTTCGCTGCAACAAGGTGGTGATATGATTCGGAATGCTCAGGCGTCCAGAATACTGCCGGCATGCCTTACGTCTGTCGCAGTGTGAACAATTTGATTTAGCAGAGACCGCCTTGTCTTTTTGTGAATATTGAAACTGTGAAACTGTGTGCTTGCTATAGTGATATTTCATCTCTCCCAATAGTCAAGTCTAAGTCCGTTGCCAAGCGTGTTGTTATTTAGATTGTGCTTACCCACTATCCTACCAAGGATGTCTTCCTTTTCTAAACTGGCATTAAAATCTCCTAGTACGATTTTAATATCATACTTCGGACATTGCTCATATAACCTGTCGAGAAGCTCGTAGAAACATTCTTTGGTCGCCTCGTCCTTGTCTTCTGTAGGGACATAGTCACATATTAGGCTTATGTTAGTGAATTTAGACTTTATGCGGATTGTCATCAGATGCTCGCTCACTTTTCGGAAGCTCAAGATTTCTAGCCAAAGTCTGCTGCATATTGCTAATCCGCATACAAGTAAACGCTGTTTCCATATAGCAATCGCCATATGTAGTATATATCACAGGTTTTCATCCTCCTTATGTCAAGACCAACCCATCGCACTTCCTGGATAGCGCTGATATCTGCATGATAGCAGTCTAGGGCTTCTGCTAATTGTTCGGCTGCACGTGGCGTGTTAAGGGTCCGAAAATTCCACGTTCAGATCCGAAGGTCGTTCTCCTTTAAACGTTTGCTATTACCGTCAAGAGGCCATGCCATTAGTTGGTTCGTCGCATATTTTAATCTCTTCCGAATAGGGTTGTGAGTCCTATGACCGCGTGGGCCAGTGTAATTCTACTGGCCGGTCATGCACCTTCCATTTTAGCCTGCAAGTGTAAGTGTTAACTCATCATTTACTTGGACATCCGTAATCAAGGAGTTTTGAAGTTTTGAGGTATCTTAAAAAAAAAACAAAGACCACTGGATCCGGACGCTATTGAGTTAATATTTTTGGGCTATGCCAAAACCGTCAAGTCTTTTTCAGTTTTTCAGCTAAAAGACAAGCTATAACGAAAATGCAAAATAGCCAAAATCGTAATGGAGCAGGAGCTACAAAATCTAGAAGAAATTTCACCCCCTTCAATGCAATTGTTTGGAGAATTTGGGCATTATCTGAGCCAAGCTCATTAAGTTATTCACGTTACGAAAATCCTCAACGTTTAAACCTTAGAAACCGCAAAAAATAACTTCGTATTTCTCTAATTGTTTGTAAGTACGGGGGTGGGTCAATAAGTTCTTGACAATTAAAATAGACTACGTTACCACCTCAAATCAAATATTTTCCTTGTCAAGAAGCATCTTTCAAAAGAACGCACCGAAAGTTTGAAACAAATCTGTCAAATAGCTTTATTGTGACAGCCATTTGAAACAGATGCCTACGAGAATTTTCCTAAAAATGGAAGGATTTGTAATTCGTGTGCTCATTAAACACTATTTTTGGCGCAAACCGAACAAAAGCTTGAAAAGTTACCACTCGTGTATTCAATTTCGGTGTGATCGTACCAGCACATGTGGCGCCGAACGGTAAAACGAGCACAAATGTGTATTAACTCAGGAGGTGGTCATTTGACCGATATCATTTTTTCAGCTTCAAGTCATCAATTTCACACCTTTATGTCAACTTTTCGTGAAAATAGAGCCAAATTTTTTTCATTTCTAACAAAATCGTAGCAATTATGACATTTTTCTTGCTCCATCTTGTACAATGGCTGTTGTTGGTACACCTCCGGCAGTGCGATTCACCAAATGTGACAATTTTGCTAATAAACAAAACTATTTAACTTTAACTAAGAACATAACTCGTCGCTGAGGATGATTTTTCGGTGAAAATCCAGATACTTTTCCATCTCCAATTGAGCCCAGTCATTGAAAGTTGGAAGTAAGCGATGGTCATTTGGTTTTAGCTCTTCAGCTAGTATCGGGCGACCAGATAAAAAATGAAAATTAAATAACACAACAACGGTGTGAGATATAAAATTGATTCTGGCTTTATTTAGAAGCTACGTTCATGCCATTATGGTATGTGTGGAATAGGACATCATTCAAATGGCCGCCTCGGCTTCGCTGGCAGTGTTTCAAGCGGTCGGTCCAATATGTCCAGCTTTATTCCGACAATAGCGGGCCGAAATTTGGTCTCGAGCGCTCGTCCAGAGTGGTTGGCTTACTCGGGCCGGCTAAGGGCTTGACGCCCTTATCAAATCGCATGATCGCGGCGGCCAATTGATGAATGCTCGCCGTGAGATGACCCAGTCGCCAAATTTCTCTTTCGCAACTTCAAGCTCTGCATCACTTGTATGGCATGTACCGCCGTCTTGTTGGAACCGTAGCTTGGATATGTTGTCGAGCTCTGACTACAGAAAGTCGATTAACTTCGTTCTATGCCTGAGACCATTAACGGTAACGGTATATCTTTCCTCATTTCGAAGGAAGTAAGGTACTATGATGCCATAAACCGCATTGAACAGCCAATCTTGGTAGATGCGTTGATGCTTGGCCGAACACTTGTGGATTGTGTTCGCTCAAATGGCAATTTTACTTGCAGACATAGCCGCTGAGCTAAAAATGGGCCTAGTCCGAGAAGATGATTTTTTGGCCAAAATCCAGACTAAACGGCCAACATATCCAGCGCCCAATTAGCGAACTCACAGCGTTGTCTATGGTCATCCGGCTTCAAGTGTTACGTCAGCAAAATTTTGTGAGGATGTAGGCTTAAATCTAACCGCAAAATAAGCCGTGTTGGCATCACTGATCTACAACAATGCCCCCAAGAAAGAAGCCACAAACGGAAGAGAAAGAAATGTCAATACCAACTGGTGTATATATACGAGTAAACGTCATGAAAAATAAATTATTATTATAACGTTTGAACCACAGTTCGTACCGGTGTTTTATTTTACGCAAATCCGTTTACTAGATCCGTTTTTTTTTTTGCAGTTTTTAAACTAGTGGCACAAGACGGCAACGGGAGTGGTTTAGATATCGCAAATTGAAGTAAACTCCGATATATTTACTGGCACCAGACGCCAACAAGCCGGGTTGGCTGATCCGCGCCGGATTGACATTTCTAGAACTTCTTCGTTACCGCCCGAGGGGGGGGGGGGCTATGTTTTCTTCATTTCACACCAATCTCTGTCTCGTTGGTGGCTTAAGATCCAAAAGAGTGTACTCACGCCCAAACTATTCCACGACTCACGACTTATACATACGCATAGTCAAGTCAGCTCTTGAGTACGATGCCGAATTGTGCGGATTGACTGTGATCTTGACCTACCGACTCACGTACAGCCACGTTCATCTTCCCATTTCTATAGGGCGATTATTACGACCGGAAATTGTAGTTAACGCATCGAACGTAGTCGGAACTGACCGCGAATTTTGATAAAAAATTTTAATGGCTTGTTAACGTTATTGAAGTGTTTATCCTTCCATGAATAAATGGTAGACAATCTGGAACACAAATATGACAACTGTCAAAAGTTTAGAGAGTCACTATTGCGATACCATTTGATTGTAAGTAGCGCCATCTATATTTCCATAGCAGAAGATATCCTTATTTGAGTAGCAAAAGCTTCAACCATTGGTGAATGGAGAATGGAAAGGAATTTTCTAGCGAAATGGGAAATTGTATGGACCGCTAGGTGGCACAGATTGTTCTCGAAATATATCAGGGGAGATAAAATATCAGCATCCCAAAATATGCAAGTTAGCTCATCAGTTGAATTTGAAGCGTGAATTAATAAAAGTGATTAAGTGGTTTAAGTAAAAGGTAAGAAAAGTGTAAGGGGTTGTGATAAGCGATTAAATTGTGAATCGCATTTGTATTGAATAAAGCGATTGCATTGAAAGAAATAACTTCTATCATCTGTGCCCACACAAACATTTTACACTATTGCAAAAATGGGGTACATCTTATGAGAAACACTTCATTTGAAAGAAATCTGAATATTTCCGTTTGATGACATGTCGAATGTTGTGGGCAAATGAATGAATTAAAATTGAAGAAAATATTGTACAACGTCTTGGAACCAATTCTTTAAAAAAAAAGCTTGAGGAAGCTTAATTTTAACTTGAGAATGGAAACATTCTCTCAATAACCATTTTCACGAACCTTTCGTCAAAAGCTTTAACTATGCACACGGTAAAAATATTTCTTTCTAATTTACCAACCATAAAGTAGGAAGCTTTTTTTTAAAAAAGCAGGCTCGGTCGCGAAAATCAAATTTCGTATCCACGCTACTAAATATTTGAACCTATCTGTTGTTATCAGTCGCCATCTAACAAATTTTTTCTGTTCTTTAAATCAAGAGCAAGCAAGACTAAAGCGATTTTGCGCCTTTCAAACAAAATCCACCATGCGTCCTTGCCAGGATATGAAAGAAACCAGCCACCCTGGAATCTAAAACAAAACGATTTCACTGCTCGGAGTTTTTTGTTTTTTTTTTAGAAAGTCACACGTACCATTTCTGTGGACTGCAACTAGTATGCGTCCACAACAATATTCGCTCGAAAGGAGCATTACTCGTATCTAGGCTATACATCTACGACGACCGCGACGGCCTGGTTATGTAAAATGCTGCAATAGTAATTCAGTTCAGTCAGACGCGAGGTTTTGTCGTGACAGAGTCAGTCCCGTCGGATGTGTTAACGCAATTCGAGCCAACGAAATACCATACAACGAAGAATTGAATATCCTTTTCTCAAAGGGTACCCTTAACGTGCCCTGATCATGATAAAATTTTGGAAGATTTCTATTTAAATGCGAGCGTGTGTGTGCATGCAATTTTTTTTTTAATAATAAACTGAATGAAATAAAAAAAAAAAATTCATTTTGTGCAATTAAAAGTGGTAGATACTAAGAAAGAGAAAAAAAAAATAAATAAATAGAAAAATCAATTAGATTCGTTGGAACTCATTAAAGTATCCCTCCCTCGTTCCGGTTGGTTGTAGTGCCTACAGCTATGAGATAATGAAATTGCTTCGTTAATATCTCAAATGTCGCAGCCACTGCAATTTCTCTCGGGCACATGGCAAATCAGTGACGTCTTCCGTGTTTGTTGTTGCCGGTCGCCGTCATCGTCATCGTCGTCGCTGTCGCTGTCGTTGCCGCTCTTGTCGTCATCATAGTCGTTATCGGTTCGTTTGTTTGCGTGCTGCCTTCCAACTTAAGTATTCGTACGAGTACCAACTTAAAAATTCATATCGCACATAACATATTTTAAATGCACTGTTGCAATTAAACTGATACCCATGCTACCCTATTAAACGAAAAAAGGATACTCCACACCACGAACGGATGCACTAGGCCTTCATAACATTGCCAACGAAGCCGCACAACATCGAAAATGGGTCATACATAACCAACTAAGGAGTAGTTTTTGCTCCGATTTTCAACATTTGCTCGTGCCTCAGTAGTACGACTAGTTTATGTTTTGAGTTTTGGCTGCCATTCAACTGTGCTGTGATGCTCCTAGACTTTTGACCTCTTTTCCTTTAACTGTACGAATAGTTTTCATTATCTTTGTCCCATTGTCGTTGCTGTCACCCTTAACAATTGTGATTGTAGGTACAGTGAAAGATGCTGTGCTTTAATCTTAAATTGGCAACAATTTTTCGATCATATCGCGAGGAGTCTGTACGTGACCGCAGTCAAAGTTTGTGTGCTCCACCTAACCGTGCTCCACCTAATAAGGATATCGGTGCTCTAAGAGTTCTCCAGAGACGTGCTTCGAGCGTAATGTAAGTGTGAGTGAGTATATGTATTAATTTAGTGATATGAATAAACTTGTCCTATAATCAGTGAAATGCACTTTAACTGACAACTTGACACGAATTAACGTTGCACCTAAGCTCGGGCGGTTACTAATAACCATATTTCCACCCTCGGGATCGGAATCGTAGTCCACTTTGAAGCTTTATTCGTAAGCAAAATGTGATAGATTTTGACAGTAGGAGGTAGGTGACTATATTCGTGTCGATTTGTTTGACAGGTGAATGATATTAATGAAATGCTTACTTGACCCACAAATGACAAGGGGTGCGGATCGAGTTGCTTGAGTTGGTCGTTTTGTTTCGATTTCTATTTTGATTAATGTTGACGATTGGGGTTGATTGTAGACTACGGGGGTGGCTCGGGGAACAGACATCGGTTGCATCGACAAAATTGATTGAATTGATAATGGCCGATGGAATGGCTGAAACGTGAATTCGTAAATTGAAAATCGTTGAATCTGGCATTCTCACCTGGATACGGGGTTCGTTAAATCGTAATTCATTGTGCCTTCATATTTCACACACAAACATATGTACTCGTATACTGTTAAATGGTTTTTGACGCTGTCGTTATCGAGGTGCTGGTTCTTTGATTAATTAGAACCGAAGCAAGGGTGAGCCATTTCAAGCTTTCTGTACACTTTCATTTGGCATTCGGCAGTAGACAGTGTTTCTTCCCCTCACTTTGCAACATCAAACTTTGTGGAATGATTTACGAGTACGAAGTACAATTCGGGGTAAACTGTAACATTTCGATTATAGAGCACATATAGCAGAAAAAAAAAAAACAAAAAGAAAAAAACAAAAATATGCTTCATGGGGATTCAGATTTTATCTAATCTATGATAGTGTGCTATGTGGTTTGTGGGCTATAAATCACTTGCCAGCCAGGAGGCACTTTCCTTCTCGTATTGCTCATTGGGGAAGTGGGGAATTCGCAAAAATTGCCTCCTCATAATCATGATACATGAAGTGTTTTCATTGAAAGCACCATCAGGTGTCTAGGTTTCTCTTCTTTTTTTTTTTTTTTTTTTGCAAGAAAATTAACATCCAGTCTCTGGTGGATGTTATTTATGTCGTGACTGGGTAAATTTTCCTCACATATTGTTGACAAATTGGGCTCATTTGAAAAGAATGAAAGGACATTTGGCATTTCCACTGACTAACTAATGGAATAATTAAACCACCTTAACTAGAAGACTAATGAAGGATGTGGCGCCCAGCGTGGGGCTTAAAAGAGAATGATTATATCTTGTACTACTGATTGTTGTTTGCCGTCTAAATTAGGGTTAAATTGGGTTGTTTGGCTTGCAAATTTAAATTTCCCACATAATAAACAGAGAAAAAAAGGGAAATCAAATCCAAATTGGATAGCAAATGTCATGAATAAACTATGTTCATACCCAGGGGGATTTTGTTTTTTGCGTATTGAATGCAAGAGCATGTAAGTAGTAAGAGTTAGTGCCCCATGGGGCTTTGTAGGCACATATATTTATATTTGCTCTATAAACCGATATGTTTGCTTATTAAACTTGAGCCTTTCATAAAAAGTAAACAGTGTTTTTTTTTTTTCAACCGGCTTTCACACACGTATAAGTGTGTACATACATCATTTTAGCAACAACATTGTTTTCTATCCCTTTTTAAATTTGAAAGTTGGATTGGTTTCTCACATCTTAATCCACCCAAGTTGTATGGACACTGTTCTATACCAAACTTGAAATCTGAAAGATTTGTTTATTATGATATGTCCCGACAGCGTTTTTCAAGATTTATGGTATACCTTCACCAAATTTTAGGGTGTTCCATAAAGTGGTGTATGGCTCTTATAGTGGCTCATATAAGGGCTGTGGTGTAAACTTCGGTAGATATTCGCCCAGCACTGTGTTTGATAACCAAATTGAGTACACAAGGCCTCATGGAATTAAGATAACAGTAGCTGTATGATGATACAATATTATATTTTAGCTTTTTTAGTTAACAGACTTGTTGTTTAACTTGGAATTTTCTGACGAGGTTCTTATAAATTACATCTAAGACAATGTTTGATTCTTTGTTGTTCAAAGGTACCTATTTTGTTATTCGTTAGGGTTTTCAGTTATTATCGACAAAATGAACGGTCAAAACTCCTAATATATCTTGTTTCCACCACGAAGCCTAAAATATCATATGTACTTTCTGTTGGTTCAGAATAGCAAAATTCTAAGCACGGTCTAGAAGTAAAATAATAACGGTCTTGTGAGAAGTGGCTCTAAGTATATTCCTTACCAACTTGCCTCCTCATGAAGGAGGAGTCCTGACTTACCCACTGACTAATCAACACCCAAGCCCAAAGATGTAGAAAGCTGAAATTTGGCAGAGGTTCAGTTTATAATATATAAAGGGTGTTTTTTTAGAGGTTTAGTTTTTAAACTGGCAACACTGTTTCTACAGATTGTCAATTTATCAGTTGAAAAATGGTTTGTGGTTAGTACGTTTTGCCATTTTACGGTGAATAGACTAACGCCAGAACAGCGTGTGCAAATTGGGCAAACTTATTTTGAAAACCATGGTTCGGTTCACCAAACTTATCGTGCGCTACTTTCATTTTACGGTCGACATAATCGTCCATTTGAGCAAGTTATTCGGAACACGATGAATCGTTTTCGCACCACGTACACTCTAGTGGATAATACGTATCCCCAACGACGACAAACAGTGCGAACAGAAGAATTTATTGCCGTTGTGGAGCGCAGTGTTGAGGATAAGCCAAATGAGTCAATTCCCCATCGTGCACAACAATTGGAGCTTTATGGAACATTTTACGGAAAGATCTTGACTTAAAAGCTTAGAAGATCCAGCTTGTGCAAAAGTTGAAACCGCATGACCTTTATACGCGTCGTAGGTTCGGTGCATGGGCCGAAAACAGGATTCAGCCTGATCCACATATTTAACGCAAAATTTTGTTCTCCGATGAAGCCCATTTTTGGTTAAACGGATATGTAAACAAGCAAAATTGCTGAATATGGAGTGGAGAAAACCCAGAAGCCTTTGTCGAGGCGCCTTTACATCCACTAAAACTCACTGTTTGGTGTGCTTTATGGGCTGGTGGAATGATCGGCCCATATTTCTCCAAGGACGATGCTCGTTCCTCAGTTGAGTGGCATTGACGTGACAGACCTTTGGTTTCAGCAACATGGCGCAACATACCACACGGCGCACGACACCATCAATTTATTGCGGGAAACATTTGGTGAGTGCATAATTTCGCGTAATGGACCTGTAAACTGGCCTCCACGATCCTGTGATCTCACACCTTTAGATCACCAAGTTGTCGAAAATTGGACATCACGATTGCGCTTCATTCAAGCTAGCCGTGGCACGCACATGCCCGATATCATATTTAAGCACTAATGGCATAAAATTATCTATTAAATAAAGCTACTATCGTAGGCATTAGGTAGGTAGGTAGGTAAGTAAAAGCGGCTGTTCTAAATACCAACCCACTTAGGCCTATTGGCCTGGGAGAGAGCTGGACATGTACAAAGTAGGTAGAGGATTATCTCCTCCTCTTCCTCGTCTATGCAGCTTCTGCAGAAATCTTTTGTTAAGGCGCCAAGCCTTCTTGCTTGCTTGCCTATGAGGCAGTGTCCAGTGATGACATCTATGATGACGCTGAGATGTTTTTTATTTAGAAAGATCAGACACTTAGAGCGATTTAGATCCAGTTTTGGCCAGATCTGTTTGGTCGCTAGACATGTTGGTCCAATAGTCCACCTAAGGCCAGCTTTAATGTTAGTTTGCACGCAGCGATTGGTATACCTATGCTCCCCTTTTCCGGTAGAATAGGTAGAGTGGTTCCAATTTTGGCGAGTTCATCGGCTCTACTGTTCCCTGGAATGTCTCTGTGGCCCGACACCTAGCAAAGGTTAAGGCTGTACTGCTCTGCCATCTCCATAAGAGGTGATCGGCATTGAAGGGCGGTTTTTTTTGATTTAATGAGACCAAGGCCAGGAACTTGATAGCGGCCTGACTATCCGAAAAGATGCGGATATCCTTTGCAGATATCACGTTCTTCTTCAGCCAGGACAGAGCTTCTTTAATCGCCAAAATTGCCGCCTGGAACACGCTACAGTGATTTGGAAGACGGATAGAGAGGCTTAGATTTAGCTTATCTGAGAAAATTCAACCTCGCTGTCAGTTTTAGATCCATCTCTGTAGAATTGAATTGACTTGTACTCCATGAAAGCATCTTCCTACCAGAAGGATCTAGAGGGGTAGCTTACATAGAAGTTTTTGTCAAACCAAAGTTCAGGTAAGGTGTAATCGATGTTCTCTGTGAGGATTCCTAATATATCGTATTAAGAATATTAGAGTGGCTAAATAAATTATTTGTCCACTGTTTAGTCGCTTTAAGGCGAATAGCTGCAGTTGTAAGTGCTTGCTTGCTGAAAATATCGAGGGGTGTGAAGGGACACAGAATGTCTAATTCCTCGGAGGGAGTAGAGTAGGGCTTCGTTTATGCACAGGCATGATGTTCTTTGGATTCTGCTTAGTTTAATGCAGTTGATTGCACTTTCTAAGGCCGTCCACCAGACGACCACTTGACTCTTTCTAGAGTGTTAGGTTTCCAGATTAGTTTTCTGTCAAAAATGAGACCCAGATAATTTGCTGTATCGGAAAATACTAAACTGGTACCGCTCATTGAAGGAGGGTCTATAACTGGAATTTTGTATTTCCTGGAAAAGAGGACAAGATCAGTTTTATGGGGGTTTATTCCCAATCCACAGCAATTTGCCCAACGGGTTAATCTGTTGAAATTTACTTGAAGGAGTTCCTTAGTGGTATTAAGATGCATACCTAAGACGGCTATAGCAACGTCATCCGCATAGGCAATCACCCTTCTACCACCCGCTTCCAGGTATATCAGCAGTTCAATAACAACTAAGTTCCAGAGAAGGAGAGAAAGGACACCTCCCTGCGCCGTACCTCTGCTGACACATCTTTTAGCAGAAGTTTCACACAGTTTGGAGTTGATTATCCTGCTTTTTAGCATAAGACTGATTAACTCCCCAAGTGAGTCGTCTACCTGCAGAGTTGACCGCGCAGTTGTGATTGGGATGTGTGGACATTGTTAAAGGATGCCTTTGTCCCGTACCGTGTGATGAGCAATAGCGACGCCCTTTCTAGGTTATCTCCAGAGAGAGAGCCCACATAATCGTGGTCAAGGTATGCCGATGCCAGGCAGTAGCAGCCTTTGGCAGTCTCTAGTCTGGCAACGGTTAAGTCGGGGTCACTGAGATTAGGAAGTAAAAATGCATTAAGACTACGTTTCACTAATATATAAGTTCTGATTTTACCTTTGGCTCTAGTATAGAGCGGAGAGCATATGGCTGTCCTAAGTCCACGAACCGCGCCTTCTACAATCAATGATTCCTGAATTAGGATAATGTCTTCTGCGTTTTTTGAAAGACGCAGAATGAGTGCCGCCGAAGCCTTTTTTGAGTGATGGAGATTAATCTGGAGAAACCATACCATTGCTACAGTTTTCCAGAGTAGCCTCCACCACCGTGCTGTTGAGGTCCTTCGATTCTGAAGATGTGCCCAAGAGCTCATCTTCTTTCTCTGATCGTATAGGACCTCTTTTTACTTCGTCATCGGTTTTCATTTCTGAAAGAGTGTCAGAAGAGGAGACCGACCGACGGCGTAATTGTCACCTCGAATAGATTTGAGTCGTCGCTATCCATTTCTGGAAAAGATATCGACCCTCCAAGATCTGAAGTTGTTTTTGGTGGTGTCTCCGTTAAAGGAGGAGGAGGTTACTTATCAGCATCCAGCTCATCCTTTTTGTAGACCCTTAGGTGCATAGACTCGAATGCGAACCGAATCATGTCGTTTGTCTACGCGATCACGATTATTGATCATGATCAACGCGCATCTATAAGAACACCTTAGTTCCTCCAGTCTCGTGACTAGGTGCGAGTTTGAGGTCTGCTAGGGATATCATCCTTAGATACGACTTCGAGTTCTGCACCGGGACAAATCTCTCCTAAACCTCATATGGCCTTAGTGAAGAGATCAAAAGATCTCTGATTGGCACATGCGATGAGCTTGACGTGGCCTTGATGTCACCCAGCGTCGCTTGTGATGGGAGGTGGTCCGGGGTTTTCCCGTATGGTGGCTAAGAAGTTGCTCGAAAACTTTAGCATGATCAGCTGCCACCGCTCAGGTGTTATAGAACTATCGGTATCGTTCCTATCGATTACCGCGATTATTGTTGCGTCGTTTAGGACTTCGCTGAAAGACCTCAAAGACGTGCTGTTGGAAGGCCCATGCGTTTTGGTGCAGTGGGTTTTGGGCCTCTTGTGAACCGGAACGGTTTCCTCCAACGACTTCTGGCGCTTGGAGGAGTCTCTATGTGTTTTGGGAGCAGTGGAAGCAGTGGGTAACCGACTTTTAGGATGTGGTTAGCCTAAACGCAATCTTTCTCTTTATGCCCGCACTTTTCTCAACCTATGGAATGGATCCGAAGGTTTTGATGATGCGTGAAGCATTTCGGCGTCTTAGGTAGAGCACCGTAGATGGAACTTGCCGATGCGGTTGAGCTCCAGATTCCTCCTTGGGGAGGGGAGTTTTGGTAGCAGCGACAAGTCCGTGGCCTGCCACAATCTTGCTGCTGCTAGGGATGGAGGAAGTGATAGGACCAAGGCTTGCCAAAGTCCTGACACTCCCTGGAGATTTATTTGTAGTCTCGTTGCGCTTGCCTTTAGAGGACGATGCACAATGGCTTGCCACAGTTCTACCTCCTTTCGACAATGCAGGAGCTTTGCCGGTAATTGGTGGAGTCACCGTTCTACCGCCCAGTGTTAAAGGAGTACCGGCCTCGGGTTTTATTTTGTTTAAGTTTTCCCTGATGTGGTTCCACGAGTAGCGGAGAAAGGGTGGTCAATCTCTACAGAGATCCGTCATATACAGATAAGGATAGCTAATCCGGAGGTCGCCAGGTATCCGGATACCCCATTCCTACTATGACATGTTTTTTTACACGTAACTTCGACTGTATTCAACCGGTCTTACTGGAGTATATCGAAGTTTTTAAGTAGTGAAATAGGTTATCGAAAAGTGAAAACCCCATTAGAGTCGGTTCAGGAGTTTTTGTGTGATGCTCGGACAAACAGACAAACGGACAGAAATTCTTAAAAAAATTGATTTGTATACAGGCACATCCATAAATATCTTCAAGGTACAGACACAGCGTCATTACAATTTTGTAATAGGATAGATATCAATATCAGAATGCCCCAGTTGAAATGATTGTGACTCGCAATAATTGGATCTAAATCTAATTCGTTTTATTTTAAGTAAAAGCCTTCATGGAGTATGCAAGTATTTTGAACATTTTTTTTTAAGCAGAATTTTTCGCTTTATTTCCTCTTTATCTTCTTGCCACACTTTAATTGTAAGGTCCTTTAAGATAAGAATTGTGCTCAGATATATCCAACGCAACTCAGCATTGTTTTTGAAATTGTCAAAATTTAGTGTTTGTAAATACATTACCATTTAGACTTTATCGTAACAATTGACTCAGCCTTTTTTGCTCTTACGTATGGTTTTGGTTTGAGAGCAGATTACCACAATTCTGTTCTGATAAGGCATTGTTTAATCTCTGGTAACATTCTTTTTAGGCACGTGTTTGAGTAGTATACGAATAATCAAACGTTGACAAATATGTTGTGGCCGTTAATATGGAACTGATAAGCAAGAAGTTATGATTATTGTGCTTATAATATTTTAGCATTCCTAGCAAGCATAGTGATAATATACATTGTTTTGTAATTGAGTCACCAAGCCGTTTTATATATTTTTGAAGTGTCGTGAAATCCTACATGCCAACACCATGCGAGGAACGGATTTATCGATAACGATATTATCATCACCACATTTGAACTACGAAAGATTTTATTTTATGGGGATGACACCTTCCAATTGGATCAATTGCACTCCACAGTTGCTGCTCCATCACCATGGATGGAAAGAGTAGCTTACTGCGTGAACGTTGTTGGACATCAAAAGGAAACATCCGATTTTACTAGCAGTCAGGCCAGATTACATTCCTTGGATGGATATAAATGGCAAAACTTGGGAAAGCGTGGCTCGCGAATTTATTCAGTAAGCTCATGAGGGATGATCGGATGCAAAACCGCTTGGGAGAGAGTTAACTTGTACCAAAGCAACATTTACCTATTGGTCCAGCTAATGCCACTAAGGCAAATATACTCATATGAGTGACCTATAACCTAACTCTGTTGCAATAAATGCGGTATGTGAAAGACGGTTCCCCGTACGATGCCGTTCAAAGCCTACGTTTAGTGATAAAGACAGAAGATGTACACGTCTTCTTAATCGATCTGGAGAGAAGGTTCCGAGATATCTAATATGGACGGCGTTAGGATCTCAAAAACCTCCAGAAACTTACACTGTATAAGAATGAATAAGAATAAAGGGTACGACGGGAATAATCAAGGTCTGTGGTTAAAGTTGAAGTACATCAATGCAGTGTCCAAAGTCCGCTGCTTGGATTTTCTAATGAAGGAGCATATCGATAAATCTGGAGTGATTTCTCATTTATTTGCTGTTGATAGCGTTATCATAAGTGACGAAACAACAACTGTGACAGGGCGTTAGAGATAACATTTACGAATCAGTGGTGCAAAGGCCATATATCACTACTAACACTTTCTCGCCCGCAAACTCACCCCCACTGTCTATATAGAAGGAGTTACTATTCCAAAACGCGAAAAATTTAAATAATCGGGAGGTTTACGATAACAATATTGCGCATACAGTGTGGGGTTGTACAAATGGCGCGCAAAATTAGCAATCTCTTGCCACTTGCACTTACATCTCCACCTGCAAGAATCTAAAATTAATTGTCCAACTATCTGGGTATAGCCTGAAATACGGATTTCAGGCTCCTTTAAAACAACTTTAAAATGCCTTTTCCATATGTCTACTCCACCAGGGAAGCATAGAACAGTAACTATGGTAGACGATTAGATAGATCAAAGATGGAGATATTAATTAGCAATTGGATTTGCACAAATCATCATCGACTGCAGAATTCTTTAGCCAGTCGTTTGCTAACCACTCCGAAGATCCCGGTCAGCTTTACTTCTCCTACCTGAGCAGTTGTCAAAAACGTCATTTACTTCGTTGAACATTACTCCATGATTAGTAAAAAAAAGATCAAAGAACTCAAGAACGAATTATCCGCTTATCTAGAGGATTTTCCCGCCATAATTTTAAATAGATGTGTGAATTTGGCACAACTTCACACACCTTTTTTTCAGCGTTTCATTTCACAGAATATTTGTCCTAACTCCTGGAAAAATGCATACATAATCTATCTCTATACAGAAGATCGAACAACCAAAATCCTCAATTGTAGACCCATCACAAGACTGTCCTCTATTTCAAAGAGCATTAACAAAGGTGGCCCAAAAGTCATTACCTAATCGGAAGATGCTATAATTATGGCGGAAAAGTCAATTCCATTTTGACGTTTGTGAAGTAATTAGATACAAAATACACGTTAACAAGCCATGAGTCGCTGAAATTTAACCACGAGAAGACACCTTTTTTTCGAAAGTCATTATGAGGGACGAGGCCCATTTCCTTTCTCTGTGGATATGTGAATAAGCAAAATTATCACTTCTGGGGCACCAAAAATCTGCGTATAACCCACAAAGAGCCAAAGTTACTGCATGGTGTTCAGATTACGCTAGAGGCGTCATCGGGCCTTATTTTTTCGAAAACGTCACGGGTCAAATGACTACTGCGGACGGCGAACGCTACTTTCACCTTCCTCAGTTGGATGAATTGGAACTGCAAAACATGTGGCTCCAAGATGGATTAACGGCGCATATTGCACGAGCCACAACCGAAATTCTGGGGGCTGCATTTCCGGGTCGCCTAATTCCTCGTTTTAGCGGTTTGCATTGGCCGGCAATATCGCCTGATTTAACATTTCGTGAGTTCTTTTT
Source organism: Volucella zonaria (assembly GCA_963966105.1). Taxonomy (NCBI): domain Eukaryota; kingdom Metazoa; phylum Arthropoda; class Insecta; order Diptera; family Syrphidae; genus Volucella; species Volucella zonaria. The sequence continues at coordinate 103,568,528 of OZ014532.1, read as the reverse complement.
GTCAACTAGTTTCAGACTCTTGAATCCCTCAAGAGAATATCCGTCAAGAATGCGAGGACCTATCGCCAGAAGTTCTGGCAAGAGTGATGGAAAATGCCACAAATCGGGCTCGAATGGTCATCAATTCTGGCGGCGGGCACTTAGCCGTCCGACTTAATGGAAAAACATTTAAGACATCTGGTAAACATAATCCAAAAGCGGAGCCGCAGTTTTTCTTTCATAAAAAAAATTAAAGCCAAAAAACATCGCGTGACAACTCTTGCTCCACCTTCTGAATCACTCAATGTTTTTCGAATAACTAACACGGATTCTCAAAGGGTTGATCAACAACCACAAACCTAATACAATTCGTATCAAGTATGCGCTCTAGAAGAAGGCAAACAAGTTGATGTGATCCCTACCGATTTCAGTAAAGCTTTCGACGAAATTTCACTGAATGTCATTCCTCTCAAACTAAAGGCTTCTGGATTTCGATAAGCTTCCATTATATCTCGGAAGGAATGCATTTCCGGGGAGTCGGAATTTTTTTTTTTCAAAATATGGGTGTCAAGGAATTTCCTCTTAATGTCTTCACGACATTATCTGGAACACCCCGCACAATCTTTGTTCGGTCTCTTCTCGAATGCACCCGTCAAGTCCGGTCACCCTAGTAAAGCAACCATATGTTGTGCATAGAACCTGTACAGCGAATGGTTATCCGTATTGCGTTACTAACTGACTGACAGCTTCAACTCTCCGCCCTATTTCCATCGCCTCAAACTGATAAACTTACAACCCCTTACAACACGTCGTTAAGGTGACATACTCTTTGTTCATTAGCTTTAAGCGGTAACATTGATTCACCAACCCTATTGCTACTCATCTCTTTGAATGAGAATCCACTAAATCTTAAATCAGTTCCTCTCATCCGTACAAATCCTCGCCGAATGAATTATGGATATCACGAACCCTTGTCCAGTATGCTTCGCGACGTCAACTCAATCCAACCCATTTTTGGCTTTACACCCCATAGCACTCAGCTAGATTGTTAATTTTTAAGTTTAGTGTTTTTATTTGCATTAAGCACAGTAACGCTGTCTGAGTTTAACCCGGGCCTAATAATAATAATAATAATCTTCCCTATGCACTTCGTCTTTCAGCTTACAGTATATTGCTTTAAGAAAAGGAGGCCAAGCCAGACAGTAAGTGCAATATCCCATAAGGATTTTTTTTTTGTCGGAAGGGGTTACTCAGGCCAAGAACCAGTCCATATTATTTTTGCTGAAGTTTCTCAGTTTTTGTTCCCATTTCAGTGATAAAGTGCGTACCAGGACTCACCACATCAGTGCCGAATACTAGCAGCCTGATAAGGGCGTAGACGGGGCACCCACAGCGAAAGTTTTCCACCCTGTCGTCATCACTCTCGCAGTGTTGTGTCACTATGCTTAGCAAAGCGTAGTGTCCTCTCATGACGCCAGTAAGCAGTCTACAGCCTTAGCTGCAGGAAAGTCGCAGTCCTAAGGTAGGTTCCACTCTTCGGGAACACTCTACTGAATCTTGCCAAGCAAGTTCGTCCGTGATCTCATTTAATGTGGGTCACATGTCGCTATAATTTAGTATTCAAACGAGACTGCGTTCAGGGAAGCCTTGCGTTATCGAAACATGCCTGGAGTGATGAAGTCTTTAATGGATACGTCTTCCCCTCCAACGATTCTTCATAACATAGTTTATTGTCATTAGGGTTGCTTATATCTACGCTTGGAAGAAGAGAGTAATTTAACGTGGTCGTGTTCCATAAAGATACCAGCAGTTTTGATCAGTTTTGGAGTCATGAGCCATCCTTCGCTCAGATTCTGCCAAAAGCCATTTTCATTTCCCCAGCAACACGAGTTTTAGTGTCATTGCATATTCATAAAACCAGAGTCAAGACAGTCGGAGCCCATCAAAAATCCGGTGCATGTTGTACCAAAAACCACTTCTTTTTTAAACGGAAGATGGCTTTGTAAGTGCAGTCTATGATACGTATATCTAGAAGAAAGACGGAGTAATAGTCGCTTGGACTATAGCGTGGACTCTTAATTTTTGAAGCCACATCCTTCTACAGTAACATTCATTAGCTACCAGCAGGAAATTGCCATATTTTGCAATAGAAAAGATGACATAAAACCCATCGCTGCCATCGAAATAAAATCAAGACTTATGCAGTCCTAATTTGACCAACTTCAGGCTCTTTGTGCTCATTATAGTTTTAATCATTTTTGGATCGCTATGGCAGTGGGGACGAATTAGTTCGCAAAGAATCTTCTACTGGCCAAGGACTGACAGAAGAAAGTATCAAACTTCAACCCTGCACTCTGAAATTGCAAATGGAGCATAGAAAACAAGACTTGCAGGCTGAACAACTTTTCCAACTGTGAAAGGTCTGGGCAATAAGGGCCGCTAAATTTAACAAATTTCCTTTGAACGTCGGAACAAAACTTCTCAGAGACTTCTGTTTACCTTCTAAAGACTACTGTAAATAAAGGCCTGAAATCCCGTGTACATGACAATCCAGTTTGAATTATCTGTGGGAAATACCCTTCTATTCTACATACTTAAAATATATACCCAACATCATAAATTCACAAATTATGAACTTCCGTGATGTCCTTGTACTCTAAACAGTTTCTTTCCATTATTTTCCACCGTTCCAGTCATAGTTCTAATTACTCGAATAATTTGTATAATTAGTGTGCCACAAAATATTAGGCACGCTATTCAACAACTCTACTTACATATGTATGTTTGTTTGGAGCAAGGACTCTATGTCTTATTTAACAAAGAAGCAACATGGAACTAAGTAACTGTATGCACTTAAAAATAGCACACGGCGAACAAGTTGCGATATGAGTCAAGAGCTTAGATTAACCCAACGCAGTAAATCATATTTAACTAGGTCATGTGTAAGTGTAAACACTGACGCAACTTTACGATTTACGAGTATGGCAAGGATTGGATGCTCAAAGAAAATCAATAGACCAGTTCCAGAACAATATTTTTTGAAAATTTCTTCACCCCATTTTGTCATGGGTATCCATGTTGCAACCCCACACATTTGCAATTGTGCATCCTATGTCACATTGTGAAAATAATTTCAATGCCACAGAAAAATACGAACAAAGGTAAATAAAAAAAATAACGAGGAAAAGGAGCAAGAACAAAGCCAAATTGAGAAGAAAATATCCATTTAATTAAAAACAAATATTTTGGGTCAACGAAGGACTGCAATCAGTGGAAACTTCATTTTTGTTTTTGACCTTCCTCCTTCGAAGAGGCTATTTATAAAGTCTTTCATCTCATAGGCGACGCTTCATTTTATAAATAAATAAACTTTCTTTTTTTAAGAAAACTTTAGCAATGATAGTTTTTCCAATTGTTATGTTTCAGCAGCTGTCAAAGTTACCAATGACATCCAGCTGCCAGAATATTTAGTAGGATTTGCCATTTCATCATGCAACGTTTTACGCTTGCAGAGCGTGCGGGAATTATTGAAAAAATTATGTCGAAATTCCGGCTCAGTTGTAAATACGCAACGTGAATTGCATCGCGAGGCCGGTCGTCATCATGGTTTCCGTGTGCAGGCAATTCGTCGCACCGTGGAAAAGTTTGAGCGTGAGTACCTACATTTTTTGGATCCTGAGCCACCAACCAGACAGAGATTGGTGCGAAATGAGGAAAACTTAGCCGCCGTAGCAGCCAGTATCGAAGAAGACCCAGAAATGTCGATTCGGCACGGATTAACTGAATTGGGCATTGCCATAGAATCAACCCGGCTTGTTTTGCCGTTGTATTTAGGCCTACATCCGAATAAAACTGTGCGACCATAAACAACGCTGTGAGTTCGCTAATTGGGCGCTAGAAATATTGGCCGGAGATCCAAATTTTGGCCAAAAAATCACCTTCCCGGACAAGGCCCATTTTTGGCTCAGCGGCTATGTCAACAAGCAAAATTGCTATTATTGGAGCGAACACAATCCGCAAGTGTTCACAAAGATTGACTGCTTGGTGCGGTTTATGGCATGGTGGCATTATCGGAACTTATTTCTTTCGAAATGAGGAAGGAGACACCATTACCATCAATGATCTCAGGTATAGAGCGGTGTTAACCGACTTTCTTTGGTCAGAGCTCGATAAAATCGATATATCTGAGATGTGGTTCCAACAAAACGGCGCTACATGCCATACAAGCGACGCAACGCTCGAAGTTGTGAAGGAGAAATTTGGCGACTGGGTTATCTCACGGCGAGTGTTCATCAATTTGCGGCCGCGATCTTGTGATTTGACACCACCCGATTACTTTGTCTGGGGCTGCGTCAAGTCCTTAATCTACGCTAACAAGCCAACCACTTTGGACCAGCTCGAGGCCAATATTCGACACGCTATTGCCGAAATAGCGACGCATATATTTCACCGAGTTTTCTAATAAGTGTAGAACATCCTTCTCAATAGTATCTTCACGTTTATTAGGCAATTTCCGCAAACTCGTTATCAATGGGTCCGTGTTCATAATATTATTGTCCATTCTGGTCCAATACATTTTGCCATCTTTCTGGCAGTGGCATGACTCCGCGCTCATGTTTCTTCTTTGCTGGCAAAAAACTGATCCAGGTGATTTTTGATCTCCTCAAAAATTTTGTAGAGGCCGGAACAAATAATAATCAGAAGGTGCCAGATCTGGAGAATATGGTGGGTGTGGTAGTAGATCCCATCCAACTGTAAAAGCTTTTGGCGAGTTACCAAACTTTGTTGGAAACATTGAGTACCAACTGCATTTTTGCGCAAGCAGCTTAGCAGTTTCAGTGGCATGTTGTTGGAATTTGTCCATCTTTATTTCGTGGCCACTGGCTATGGTTTGTAACACTGTTTTAAATCTTTTTTATTAATTCAATATCTAAACCGGTTGTTCTAGCTGATAGGTCCAGGTCGATAAAGAATCCCCTAGCAGTATTTCCATCATTACTCCTTCCAAATCTAGGTTTCGGCTTATCTACTACCAATTCCATGGTTACTTTGAATTGACTCTGAATAACTTTCTTTCTTTCAGCTATAATTTTTTGTTCTTCTTTGCCTCGAGTTTGCCATTTCATCAGATGTATTTTATAAGTTAGGTGGAACAAACATTCAAAAAACAGGATCCAGGCATGAAGCACGGATCCGAATTTATTCCAAGCGAGGAATATCTATTTATATCCTTTGATGTGAGCCCGGAAACAAAACATGGTGGTGTTGATTTGGTATCTGCGATAGGAATACATAATCTACCTACCATCATAAATAACATTTTAATTGCAACATGTATTTCAATGTCATTCCTTTCGCAAACAAATGATTTGTTTGCGCATTATTTCTACCTCCAATCTTGCAAACTCGGTTGTTTCATGTCGAAACATAAACTCTATTGGTCGGCAGTGTTGTGTGGAAGAAGGTCTTTCATTTTGCCAAATTATGAACTGCTGATATCCTGGTGCGTTTGAAACTGATCTTATGGATGCTAGCGATTCCAAAAAGATGCTAGGGTCCGGAACCGGAACCATTCATGCCCCACTTAGATATAAGCTTCCGATTTTTCAAAATGTCTGCTTTTTGTGCGTGCGGTAGCACCATTATGTTGAAACCGGAGATCGTCCAGACCCAATTCATTCAATTTTGAAAAAAATAGCAGGTCAACATGTTGCGGTAACATTCTCCATTCACTGTAACTGTTTCTCCAGCCTCATCTTCTGAAAAGTACGACCCAATGATACCCCCAAGCCATAATCCGCACTATACAGTGGACTTTTTTGCGATGTATTGGCTTTTCTTGAATCTCGTATGGGTTTTCCTGGCTTCATCGGAAAGGATCAAATTCGACGACAAATTGTCCTGACGATCCAACAATATATCGATTACGTCGTAGATGGTCCAAAGGGCTCAATTGTTGTGTAATTTGGATTTTATGATATGGATATGAAGATAAACTTTTAAAATTCGCCATAAATTGCCATAAGTGAGTCCCAATTGTTGATTTCGGCTACGAATTGAGGTGCCTGGCTGGTTTTGAACATTTTCGCTCACAGTGGCGTATACGAGTATGCTGATATGGAGTTTGACCCGATAAAGAACCAGTTTCTTGAAAACGCTTCACCATTGCTCGAATTCCGGACTCACTAGGGCGATTATGTTGACCGGAAAGCTCACGAATTTAACGTAGCATTTCGTAGCATTTTTTACAGATCGTCCATTTTCGTAATGCGTTGTTGCGTGGTAAACAGCTCCATGACTTAAATTGCCAAAGATTGTATGACATCTGCCAAAAAGATCAATCACATTGAATTCAGAAAATGACAGTAATTGACAATCAATGACAATGGTTACTGGTGTGTTTAGCTTCCACGAACATAGAAAGAGCTTGTCTCCCAGCCGGTTGTCTCTTTTTAGCTACTCTAAAATGTTTGTAAGATGTTCTATATCTAGCACCTCTTTCGGGAGAATTTGTGGTAATGTCTTTCAGAACTTTCGCTGTTTCTAACTGCAGATCGTAAGCACATTCGGGCAGCAATTGTTAACTTTTCAGTCGAGTAATTTTTTTCACAAAGTCTTGTGGCGTTCGCTTCTTTGCGAAGAATCAACAAATCTTTTCTAGGACAACCAGCTTTTTTACAAGTGACTATGTATCAAACACTCAATCTGAATTATCGCATTTACTAGTTATTCTAGATCAAACTCATCTAGTAAATGCCACCAAAGTAAAGGGCATTTAAATCCATAAAATCTGCAGGACTGGATAAAATCAACAAGAAGTTGCTTAAGGCTATTACTCCTGTTGGCATCAATTATTTAATTCATATTTAATCTATGCCTCAAACTGTGTTATTCTCCAGTTCCATGGAAGACGGCGATGGTTATCCCTATTGCGAAGGATGGTAAGCCCAAGGAAAATCCTGATAGCTATAGACCGATTAAATAATCAAAGAAAAACTAGACAAGACACTAATCGAGAAAAATATACTACAAACCATCAGATAGTCCGACTCAAAAATCATGTGCACCATAAATTTGTTTTAAAAGAATCTACAGGACTCGTATTACTGGACATTCAAAAAGCTTTTGACACAGTTTGGCACGATGCACTGGTTCATAAGCTCTTTAAACTTGGTTTTCCAAAGATGAAATGATGAATTAAAATAATTCAACGTTTTCTGAGTGATAGAAAGTTTGTGGTCAATATTCAAAATTGCAAATCACCGGTTAGAAATATTCAACATGGCGTACTTCAAGGATCCGTTCTTGGCCCTACTTTGTTCAACGTTTATGTATCTGACCTAACTCGTCTAGGTAGTAACGTAAAATTAGCCATGTTCGCGGATGATACTGCTGCTTTCGCATCTGGTACTTTCTACTCCCACTAAACTTAAGGAATACTTTTTCAGATGGAAAATCAAGGTTAATGCTGAAAAAATACAAGCAATTTGGTTCTCACGGCGTAGGAACAAGGCATTCGCTTTTTTTACACAAAAACACCCATATTTTAATCATTTGTAAAAATTTGACCAAATCACAAATAGCAACAGTTTAACATGGAAATTATCAACCAACCATTGGGGGTTAACTCCACCTTTAAATGAAAAAAATAATTAAAAGCACTGTAAATCTATTTCGATAGACAATCAGGACACTTCTCGCTTTAATTGTAGCCGACCAAAAGACTACTCAAATCGAACTGCAATACGAGTCGCTTAAAACAATGACCTGATGAATAAGCGCTTAGAATTATCACAATTAACATGCATTTGAATAGCTTTAGGATCTACGAGTATCTGTAGTATCCACTTGTTATCCCCTTCAAACATTTTATTTTAATTTTTCCCAAGAATTCATACATTTGATCCCTGAGTGTGCCGGAAGAAAGGGAATATACTCGGATCTGAGGTATTCATATCTAGGTTCTCGTTTTTTGCGAAGGCATGTGTGGTTTTTCCGTGATTTATAATAGCGTGACTGTGTGCTTAGCCGAATGTTGTCTCATTGTTCCACCCTTTCAACTTGGAACCATTCGACTAGCTAAATTTTCACAAATTAGAAAATTGTCTGTATACTTACATGCGAGATAGAGTGGGAGTAGAAAAATGTAGAAAAAATGCCATTCATTGCTTTTGTTAGAGTTTTTTTTTTAACCTTCGCCCTGTGGTTGGGTTCTATTGAACGAACTCCCTTTCTTTCTTTTATTCATTCCAGAGAAAATATTATTGAAAGCAATTTACTGGTGAATATATTAAAAAAAAGAGAATCATTCACTTGTTCTGTGCATATATACCGCTGTGCCAAAGGCAGTGCTCACAAGCCCGAAATGTGGTATTTCGACCTTAACTGCTACGTAAAAAATCACAGTTTTTTGAGAAAGACACTATCATCAAAAAGAAACAAATCTACTTGGAAAATCCACAATCTATAACCTTTAAGACACTGTATATCCCTGGTGCTCTCAAAACTTCGCATGTATCTGCATCTACAAGTAGAATCAGGAAGAAAAAGACATCTACGAGTATTACAACTGCTATAAATTGTTAGAATGCGGATTTATTGACTTTAAGCCAATAAGCAACAGACCTAGGCTCATTATAGCTAGAATTCATAACATCAGCCTAATATGGACACACATCCATAGCAACGAGTCTGAAGACCTTTTACATAAATAGATAGAGCCCACGAAGCCTTGTGATATTCCGGATGATGCCAATAATACACTGCGGAAATCACACAAAGGAAAGTTCAGCGTTATAATCGACAGGGAAAACTTCTTCTGCGGATTCGCTAAAAGGACAATCTCATAAAACGACTACAGAGTAGGGCTTTGGACAAATTCGGACTTTGCAGCTGATAGTGCAAAAATGATAAGTAGTACTAAGTTTTCGAAAATTACACATCCACCTAATAACTGAGATTTCCCCAGATAGTCGAACGGGGAAGCATACAAATTGACGACAAAAAAGGCGATCATTCCAACCTTTACCGATTGTTAAAATCTAGACTTATGTAAGTCTTAGGGGCAATCAAAATAATCGAGTTTTGAAATGTTGTTTTCGGAAAAATAAAATCAACAAACTATCGGCTTGTTACATCTGAGAACATGGCGTCTTATGTATTCGTATAGCAAGACAGCAGCATTGGTTCTTTTGTACAGTTCCGTTCTTCATACTTCTGGTATCGTTATATCTGCCATTTTTCATCGAACCAGGAGTTTCGTTGTGATAGCTGAGAAAAATTCAGCACATCAGAGGCTGCATCTCTGGTGGCCTTCGACATAGTACCTCTTGAGAGATTAAAGGTTCCGTCGATCTTCTGTGATTGTGGCATATAGGCGCCAAACATTTCTAACAATGTTATCTCGTTTTTGGGATGCCCGCAGAGTCCACAACCCAATCTTGGCTTCAAAAAGTAATGGTCCGAATCAATTTTCGCCCTTCGGAATATTGGGACAATCATCATACTAGAGGAATGCCTTGCGGCAGTCTCAATCTGATCAATACAGCCTCTTTGTAGATATAGAATTTGGAGTACGAGTTTCGTCAAGCAACAAAGTCTATTAATATGATTGTGGAAATTGTCATGAAGTACTGGCTCACATACCTAAGTCTGGTTCCCACAACAACTTTACATTCAATTAAGCGCTGTTTTTGTTATCCAATCACCGCAACATATACGAGGGTTGTCTGAAAAGTGAACTTTGGCAATTTTATCATCAGTGGTTGCAGTTTTTGGACGTCCCGAATGTTCATCATCTCTCAAGTTCTTACGGCCACGTTTAAATTCAGCTGGACAAAATTTCACTATGGTAAATGATGGTGCAGAGTCCCCATTTGCGTAGGCGTATTGCCTTTCAAAAACAAGAATTTAATAACAGCTCGATACTCAATTTTTTCCATTTGCATAAATGAAATGTGAACCTTCGGTAAGTATAGCAACTGTCAAAAGATGCAGAACTAGCATTCACTAGATTTTATTGACGAGTGCCGCTATCTTTACGTTGCGGTCGGAAACTTTTCAGGCAACCCTCGTACTAGGTTCTGCAAAGGCCATCACCCTATCGGAAGATTCTATAATTTTTGTAAATGGCTGTTAATGTCAATTCAACTTTGACATTTTTGAAGTAAACAGATACAAAATACACGTCAACAAGGCATGAATCGCTATACTCCTAAAGATCGCGAAATAATTGTTACGATTTTTTTGCGGAATAATTCGTCAGCGGTGTTGGCGCAGCGTGAATTTCGGCGCAGATTTCACGGTTGTCCGACACTAACTGGGCAAACACTATAGCCGCGTAAAGTTACTGCATTGTGTATTGTTTACGCTGAAGGCATCATCGGGCCTAATTTTTTCTGCAACGCCGCGGGCCAAACGACTACTGTAGACGGCGAGCGCTACAGAGCCATGCTCAACGACTTTCTCCCTTCTCAATTAGGTGAATTGGTTCTGGCGAACGACTTTCTCTTACTTTAATTGGATGAATTGGGACTGGTAAATATGTGTTTCCAGCAGGATGGAGCAGCGACGTATACTACACGAGCCACAACCGAAATTCTGAGGGCTGCATTTCCGGGTCGCTTAATCTCTCGTTTTGGCCGGCAAGATCGTCTGATTTAACCGGTCCAGACTTCTTTTTGTGGGGTTTTTTGAAGGCACGAATCTGTGTCATCAAGCCTCAGACTCTTGAAGCCCTCAAAGAGGATATCCGTTGCCTATCGCCGGAAGTTCTGGCAAGAGTGATGGAAAATGCTGCAAATCTGGCCTGAATGGTCATCAATTCTGGCGGCGGACACTAAGCCGATATCATTTGCTCGACCTAATGAAAATAAATTCATTACATCATATAAACATAATCCAAAAGTAGAACCAAGGTATTTTATTCATGAAAAAAATTACAGTCAAAAAACATCGGGTGACGACTTTTGCCCCACATTGTAAAGGAGTTTTCATCCCTCATTTGCCGGCTCGTTGCATATCATTTCTTAAGTGGCAATTTTTTTTTGCTGTTTTGCAGTAGGCTAGAACCTCCTCTAATCGTTCGGATACAAGTGTGAAGTGGTATATTAAGGAAATTAAAGTCCCGAATGCAGATCTGAAGTTATCCTACTTAATTTTAGTTACATGCGTCGTTAAAAATAAATTCATCCTTATCTGTAGCTTTTGACAGCTTTACAAACATTTTTTTAATTTTAGTCAGGTGGCTAATCCCAATTTTAAGGGCTAGGTCTTTCATGAGTTCATCCATCTTCCAATCAATGCTGACAAATCATTATTAACCTTAGCTCGAAATGCATTGAAAAAGATCATTTCAGACCGAGTGTTATATCGTTTTTTTCAACGCTTGCTCGTATAAGCATAGAAAGTCAAGTCCGGTTGAACGAGGCCAGTATCTGGTGTTCGCATGGGAAGACCAAATAAGCACAATTGAAGTGCAGTCATAATTTGGGCGTGGAGCATCTCCATGTCCATCTACACTTATCGCAAAACTAATCACCTAAGCTTATAAAGTGTGTTTCAACAAGAGGTGTAGGATTTGTTTTTCGAATAAAACGAACAGTTGTTGAGATATCATATCTCTGAAATCTTTATTGATTTATAAAATAGACACATGGCGAATATTTATGGAACACGATATCTTCCAAATGATCACCTCGACTCTGCTCTGCTCTGCAGACGCTCATCCTTTTCACGGAATTTTCAATTATTCTTTCACATAATAAAGCCTCAATCTTGGCGATGGCGGCGTCAAAGTTCGTTTTCAGAGTTGGAATTGCTCGCGGATGGTTGGCGTAGACGTTGCTTTTAACAAAACCCCAAGGAAAGAAGTCTAACGGTGTTAAGTCGCACGATCTTTGCAGGAAACTTCATTCGCAATAACTCGATTGTTTCGCGACTTGGATGGAATGTAGCACCATCCTGTTGAAAGCAGAGGTCGTTCGTATCCATATCCGTTCCAGCCATAAACATTTGTTTATCATATCTCGGTAGCGCGATCCATTTACTGTAATGACTTTCCGGCCTCATTTTCGAAAAAATACAGCCCTATGACATCTCCGGTCGACGAATTGCACCAAACAGTTACCCGTTCTGGGTGCATTGGCATGTCATGAACCACTCGTGGGTGCAGCGGTTTTGTTTATTAACGTAGCCGCCAAAAATGGGCCTCATTCGAAAACATGATTTTCTCGGCAAAGCAATATCAGTATGCACATTTTCCAGGATCCAATCCGAGAACGTACGGCGCTGCAGATGGTTGGCGAGCTTCAGTTTTTGCGTTAATTGGATCTTGTAGGCATGGAGACATAGATCTCTCGTCAAAATTCGGTGCAATTTCTTTTGGGCTCCATGGGTTAAAATATACCCTTAAAATCTTTGTACACCATGGCTGTAGAAAAGTCAGGCCAGAACGGTAGCGAATGAAGGTGTTTGGGTCGTTTTCGACAATTTCCCTTACTGCGGCAGGATTTTCCATAGAACGTCCGGAGCGCGCACTTTTCCGTGTCTTCACACCTTTTATTGAACCCGTCTCTTGGAATTGTTTGATTTTTAACGTGAACTTAAATAGTAAAATTCAACGTTTTTGATTTTTTCTTTCACCATATAACGTTCCATGATAAATTTCCCAAAAGCTCTCTGACCTCACGTTTCAACTTAAATTTCTGAAATAGATTTAATTATTGGTTTAACAACCACGTGATCTAGTTTCTGCCAGTACAATATAAAGATAAAAATAAAAACCAAAGAAGGACACCCAAGGTAAAAAAGTATTTCCGTTCGATTCATCAGTGTTATGTTTTACGATTTTAACGAAGCGAAAAACCTTCATCCATACAAATAAACAATGAACAATAATAAATACAGTCAAACACAGCACTGTGTACGAAATCCTTTAGTGAAAATAACGAATTCATCATTTTGGAAGCAGGACTTAACAATTCTCTTTTATATCTCCTTCTGATGGTAAAGTTTAAAATGTATCACACTGAAACAGATTTTTTCCTACAATGTCTAACACTTTAGAGTCCACGTGCCAATCGTATAATAAAGCCATGGAAACATTCCTCGTTTCACTACTTTATGCAGGACGAAAATTCCCAATCGGAAATAAAAACAAAAACCCTTTTATAGGTTCCAAGCGAATAACTTATTTTACTTTCTCTGCCTTCACTGCAATTTTCGAGTGATAGTCCAACAAGAAATCAGTTAACGACTCCCCAACAGCATAATAATTTAATGCGGTTCGAATCGAGTATCTTTGACATCAAATTCACAAGACTTGCTGGACTTTTTGATCCTAATTGGTTTTAGGACCATTTGAATTACACCCGTAAACTGTGGTTCGGATAAAACTTTTTGCCAGAAACTGAGAGATTCAGTTATTTTATGACTTCATGATTGGTCTATGCAAAACTTTCAAATCAATCATTTCATACGGCAATGCAACATACATATAAAATGACAGATGTTTCTGATGATGCTCCTTGTCTATAGGTTGCTGTCGGATAGATGGATGAAACAGTTTTCACACCCAAGCACCATCGTCAATTCAAGCGAAAAAGAACAATTCAAAACGAACTGAAATGTGAAAACAATTTGTCATTCAGGGCACACATTTCTCCAGCTCATTAATGCGACCACTGCTCTGGAATACTCTCGTAAACTTTCCTTTGCAACATGTGTGGCTGATGAATGTGGATGGATTGAACTGTTATCTTTTACCCCGTCCTTTGGTACAACCCGGGATGCAAGTTGAGAAATTTTAAAATTAATGTACGTGATTATCCTTTTATGGGAGGAGGTGAAGTGTCGACAAATTATTGGAACCTCGAGGGAAATGCTTAAAGTGATGGGAATGCCTTCTTGGTACATGGCATTTAAATAATTGATGAGCAACCCAGCGCCTTTTAAAAGTTAATTAAGGCTTTGAAAGTTTGCTATGAATAAACATACTTGTACAATCCTTTCCTTTTGACTAAGGGAATTAAGAAGGATTATATGGGTCTAAATAGATAAAAGGCATTTAATTTCATACTATTTATTGTATATTCAAGCATATGACTATCCATTTCACCCTAAACGATTTTTTCTTTTTAGAATTCTTGATCCGTTCTGCAGATTGTCTCTAGTCAAAGAGGCTAAGTTAGCTCAGTTCTGGAAGAATCCTTTAGGTCCTGGGATGATTATATTTACAACAATAAATATACGAAAGTGATCGCTAAAAGAGAAAAAAAAATGGAAGAGGACCTGCAGAACGGCAGTGTTGCCAGTTCGTGGGGAATTCCCCTTTTCGTTGGGAATTTCAGTCCAAAATTTTAAGAAAGGGAAAAAGGGGAATCGTTTAGAACAAAATGAGGGGAAAATATAAAAAGAATCTGGAGGAGTTCCAAGATTATCTCATTGCTGAAAAAAAAAAAATATTAAGTCAATCTAAAATAAGGTGGCTTGTACTCCACTCCTGCGAACTGATGTTATTAGAGGATTGGACAGTTCTTCAGCATTTATTCTTTATAGACTCTATAGAAACAAAGAGATCAAAGGTTACAAATATATATGAAAATTTGGCAGACTTGAAAGTTAAAGCTTATTTCTACTTCTTGAAGTAATCAAGTTTTGTTGCACCTCCTCTACGGTGAGTCGAAAAATATCTTACTCAAACTAGGCCAAAAGAGTGATTTCCCTTCTGTGTACGGAAATAGTATAATTGACCTCAAAGATATTTACGTTGGGCCAGAATGTGAACAGTTCCTACAAAATTTTACTGAGGAGCAAAATTTAGATATTAGGTTTCGCTGCAAAAACGTCTATATTCGAACGATAGAAGAGATTTTAAAACGATTCACAATAAGAAGTCATGACCTTCAAGTTATGGAGTTTCTTTCTCCAGAAGTGGCATTAAATATACCCAAATGGGTAAGCTGCAAGGAACTTTCTTTCAGGTCCATAAAAATTCCAAACTGTGACGAAAAAAAATTAATTTTAGAATGTAGGGAGTTTCCTATTTTGATAATTGGAACAGAGAAAGATACGTAAAATGCAGCAATTGAGTGTCGAACATTTTTGGAAGGAAGTAACAGAAATGAAGGATTTTGAAGGAAAATTCTTATTTCCGAATCTAAGTCTAGTTGCTAGATACGCACTAACTTTTCCACATTCAAATGCCAACACTGAGCGCTTATTTTCTGTAGTAACCGACTTAAAAACTAAAAAAAATAGATCGGTTTGGTGGATATTGCTTAAACACTATCTGCTCTATAAGATCAGGGTTCAAGACAAGATATATGGAAAGCTTCAATTTTAAACCCACCAAGAACCATTTGATATTGATAACTCAATATACAAATGATGTACTTAATTAGCCATCCTTCAATATTCTTGTTCCTTTTCATAACGTTCGTTAATTTTTTAGTATGCTATGATTCTATTTTTACTACATAGTCTGTTTTTTATTATGTTCAATTTTTATTTTGAAATGAAGTTTAATTTAATTTTTATAACTTGATTTAATAAAAAAAAATACAAAAACAAGCACAAAACAACCGTTAAAATTCACAACCTCACATTCCGAGAGAAGAAAAATCTCTCCGTCCTATTCGGACTCCCACCCCTGGAGAGTCAACATCGAAACCAAACACACCTGAGTTTCAAACCACTACATCACAAACTTTCCTTTCTCCTCCTTCTATCTTTCCGCCCGCGCCGTGGCAACATTATAAGGGTATTTATAACCCCTTAGGCACGCGTAAATTATAAAAAAAAAAACATTGGTTTTTGAAAAATTATTGTGAGGAATCCATGGGGAATGTCACCACAAAGAATGGGAAAAAAGGGGAATTTTAAGGTCTGTGATGGGGAATTTCACTAAAAGCGGCTGCCAACACTCAGAACCATGCATTTTCATTCGCTTGTTCTCTCTACATATGTGTTAGTCAACTGTTTTAACATAAAAAGCACAGCAGGGATTGCTGTTTTCGTCTGGATAGGGAAGAGAGAAGTGGTGGCTGTATTGCCGTAGTAAAAAACTAAAAGGTTTGATTGAACACAAAGTACTTCCAATCATAAGTACAAAATTAATTAAAACCATTGGTATTGAAGTCCCCTTTACAAATGGTCTACCTCTAAAAATTTATTGTG
Organism: Volucella zonaria; assembly: GCA_963966105.1. NCBI lineage: Eukaryota > Metazoa > Arthropoda > Insecta > Diptera > Syrphidae > Volucella > Volucella zonaria. The sequence continues at coordinate 103,552,373 of OZ014532.1, read as the reverse complement.
CATATTTTCCAGGTCTGTCAACTTCACTACAAAAACGAAGAGATCTCCGCAATGATCTTCTAAAATTACCTAATACAAATAATTTATTACTTATTGATGGTGGTTTCAACTGCAGGTATAGACGCTGGGGTTGTCTCAGAGCCAACGCCTGGGGTAACATTCTTGCTGACTTAAACTCAAGGCATCCTTTCGAGATTCTTTATCCACCAAATCCTTCCTATGTTCCAGCTAACAGGAACAGGAACCTATCTACATTAGACCTATTTCTAACTAATATGCCTGACCTTTTCACTCCTCCTATAACACTTAATGAACTCAGTTCTGACCATTTACCTGTTAAATGTAGTGTTATTCTTCCTCCAATTGGAAGTTATTTAAAAGGTTAATGCGATCAAAACTAGAAAATGTTTGGGTTCAAAATAACAGTCCAACTCAGATTGATCAAAATGTAAATATCTTTACCAATGCCATTCTTGAGAGTTTTGATCTGTCAGTACCTAAGAAAACGGCCTTAAGTTATGCCTCAAATGTTCTACCGCAATACATTCTTCAGTTTATTATCCATAGAAACACCTACAGATCCAGATGGGTACGCACGAAAAATGATTTTTATCTCAGCGAATATAAGAAAATGAATTCTTTAGTCAAATTCGCTATTGCTAATTTCAAAGACCAATCATGGAACGAAAAATTCCAAAGTTTACACAAGGGTAGCAAGCCATTCTGGAATATAATCAAGGTAATTAAAAAAAAAAACATATCTACATTCCTCCCCTTACAACAGGGAACTCTGTAACGCTTTTTTGTGTTGATAAGGCTAATACGCTGGCAAACAAATTTTCACTAAATCATTTGATTGCCAATAATATTACCCCACCTATTGAAGCTTCCGCCAAACAGTCCGTAGGTTTCGCTAATTCTCAAACTTTAGTTAATAATTGTAATCGGATACCTATTAAAGAACTAAAAGATTTATAAGTAGACTAAAAACAAGAAAATCTACTGGCTTTGATGGTATTAGGAATGTATGTCTTAAGAACCTACCACCTTTTGCTCTTTCGAAATTAACGGAACTATTTGACTGCTGCCTTAGATTCGGATATTTCCCAATACATTGGAAAACTGCCAAGATAATTCCCATTTTGAAGCCTGGCAAAGATCCCAATTTAACCTGTAGCTATAGACCAATTAGCTTGCTTAGTTCTCTGAGTAAATGTCTAGAAAAAATCAGAAAGAACAGAATTATTTCCTTCTTAGAAAACAACTCTATTCTACTTTCTGAACAATTTCATTTTAGAGCCTTAAACAGTACTACTCACCAAGTACAATACATCGTATCGCAAAGGACATTAAAAACAATATATCAGATGGAAAAAGTACCGGTATGATAATTTTAGATGTTGAAAAAGGTTTCGACTCCGTATGGCATGATGGCTTAATACATAAGCTTGCCAGTATTGACCTCCCGTTGCATCTTGTCAAAATTCAAAAGTCTTTCCTATCATCCCAAAGTTTTAAAGTGTCCATTAATCGTTTCCTTTCAAACAATTAATTAATTAATGCTGGAGTTCCACAAGGCTCCCTTCTGGCTCCAGTTATAGAACTTATTTTAGTGAAGGCTTTTAGTAGCTTTTCCTTCAAATTTACGAGGGCAACGTAAAGATAGCGGCACTCTTCAACTCGTCACTGAATACTTTGTACATCTTTTGGCAGTTACTTACCGAAGTTTGAGTGAGTCGATGTGAGTGTTTTTTGTGAAAATGGAAAAAATTGAGTATCGAGCTGTTATTAAATTCTTGTTTTTGAAAGGCAATACACCAATCAAAAATGAGTTGGACTCTGTATATGGGGACTCTGCACCATCATTTACCACAGTGAAATTTTGGCCAGCTGAATTTAAACGTCGCCGTAAGAGCTTGGGAGATGATGAACTTTCAGGACGTCCAAAACCTCCACTTACGATAACATTGCTAAAGTTCACCAAATGGTGTTAGACGACCGCAGAAGAGAGAGATGGTAAAAGTTATGAAAATGTCCAAAGAACATGTTTGTTTCATACTAAATCAAGATTTAGGCATGACAAAGCTGTCCGCGCGTTGGGTGCCGCGTTTGCTTACGTTAGACCAAAAACGTGTTCGAATGAACATTTCCAACGCTCTGTTGGCGCAGTTAAGGCGCAATAAATCCGAGTTTTGGGGCCGATTAATTACTGTAGATGAAACTTGGACAAACCATTATACGCCCGAAACAAAAATTCAGTCCAAACAGTGGATAGCAAAGGGCGAGCCAGCTCCAAAAAACGCAAAAACTGTTTTTTCGGCTGGGGAAATGGGGATGGCGACTGTTTTTTGGGATAGTAAAGGAGTTATCTTAATCGATTATCTTCAAAAAGGAAAAACCATTACAGGAGCATATTACGCATCATTACTTGCCAAGCCGAAGGCAGAAATGGCGGAAAAACGGCCACATTTGCAGAAAAAGAAAATTCTGTTTCACCAAGACAACGCGCCGTCTCACACCTCAGCGGTTGCATGGCGAAAATTACGGTTTGAACTGCTTTACCATCCGCCTTATTCACCAGATCTAGCCCCAAGCGACTTCTTTTTGTTCCCTCATCTAAAAACGGCGCTCGGAGGACAGAGATTTTCGTCAAATGAGGAGGCAATCCCCTTCCTGAACAATTATTTTGCAGAGAAAAACGCCAAGTACTATTTGGACGGGTTAGAGAGACGGGAGCATCGCTGGGAGAAGTGTGTAGAGTTACGAGGAGACTATGTTGAAAAAAAAAATTAATTTTGAGAAAAAATGTCCTGTATCATTGTTCGGAAACTTTTCAGACAACCCTCGTATAAAATTCTGTGATATTACTTTTTGAGAAACTCGTGCCTCTTAAAGCCGTTTCGGTACGCAATCAGAAATGTCCATGGTTTACAACTGAGTTACCAGTTGGCGCAAAAGTTGTGACCCAATGCTTTTTGGCTGTCATTTTTTTTACAAATGAAAAACTTTAGTTCTGTTTTCGAATTGTATTTATTTGATGTCTTGGAAGTTTTTCCATTAAGTTGGGAAAATGTTATCGGCTAAGTGCCCGCCGACAGAATTGATGACCATTCGGATCCGAATTTGTGGCATTTTCCATCACCTCTTGCCAGAACTTCCGGGGATAGGTCCTCGAATTCGTGACAGATATACTCTTTGAAGGCTTCAAAAGTCCGAGGCTTGTTGACATAAGTTCGTGACATCAACAAACCCCAAAAAAAGAAGTCTGGAATGGTTAAATCAGGCGGTCATTGCAAATCGCCAAAATGAGGGATTAGGCGACCCTGAAATGCAGCCCTCAGAATTTCGGTTGTGACTCGTGCAGTATGCACCGTTGCGCCATCCTGTTAAAATCACATATTCGCCAGTCCCAATTCATCTAATTGAGGAGGGAGAAAGTCGTTGAGCATGGCTCTGTAGCGCTCGCCGTCTACAGTAGTCATTTGGCCAGCGGCGTTTTCAAAAAAATAAGGCCCGATGACGCCTCCATCGTCACACTAGCTGTTGTAATTGCTCTTCGTGGGTTATATGCGGCTCTTCTATTCCCCAGAGGCGATAATATTGCTTATTCACATATCCCCAGAAAAGGGAATGATTTTCGATGAAAAGTTGTCTCCCTCGTGGTCGAGATTAAGAATGATTTGAGCATAGGTTACACGCGCATCGCGGTCAACTGCTAACAACTGATGCACTGTCTGCACTTTGTAAGAGAACATCTTACAGTATTTCACCAAAAATCTCTGTAAAGACCGCCGATTAAATGCCCAATTACATGTCACGTCGTCTGGTGGTAGTCCCAGAAGTACCCGACTTGATGTATAGATGGCGGTTGTTGTTTAAAAAGAATGACAATTGTAGGAAGTACAAACTTTATAAAGCTTATACTTCAAGCTTGACGACGCTATGTTGTTTAGTATTTGTTCGGCAGTCATCAATATTGAACGCTCTCAACGAATTTTTAAATATGGGAAAAATTTATCATCGTTATGTGATGCAATACTTTCATTTGAAAGGCCTCAATCCAACCAATATCAAAACAGAACTGAATTCTACTCTGGGGGAGCCTGCTCCTTCCTTTACAATAATAAAATATTGGGTGACCGAGTTTAGGCGAGGAGTTCACCAGAAATGTTGAGAAAAATCCACAAAATGGTATTGGATTGAAAGTGCATGGACTTTCAGAAATGGTAGTCATTTCAAAAAGCGCTGTACATCGCATGCTGACTGAAAAATTGATGAGAAATCTGTGCTCAAGACGGGTGCCGCGATTACTCGCAATGGAACAAAAACTGAATCGTGAGGTTGTTTCAATCGAGTGTTTGGCGAAGTTTCACAGCAATAAAGCCGAGTTTTTGCATCGATTCATAACCATGGATTAAAAATGCGAACTTATTGCAGCGTTTGAAAGATGAAATCAAGAAAAAACGGCCGCATTGGCGAAGGAAAAAGTTTCAAATGCTGCTTCGCTTCCGTGACCGATGTAGTTTCATCCAGTACATGCCAGGAAAACTGGTATAAAAATGTATTCTACATATGTGCGATACCAAAACAAATTACACCTATAGTTTTGAAATATATGGTATTGTGGAACACAAAAGCCTGGACCATTTGTTTCATCAAACAAGCCAACTGACATAGTTAAATGGTTGGTTGAGCCAATAAAAAATTCTAATCGTAATTTGACGACCGACAACTTCTACACTACACTTTTTGGATTTCAATACAAGAGCACCATACTTTCTTTACAGGATAGTATGTCGTATTGCTTTCCACGATGCACGATGGAAATAAAATTGACCCTGGATCTGGTAAGCCTGAAGCCATCCTGGACTGTGATATGACAAAAGGCGGTGTAGATACAGATAGTCTCTGGTTTTAACGTAAGCACCTGTCATGGAGACTTAAGTTTACGGGATGCCCGTACATCCATGGGAACAAGGATACGCCTTGCCATCGCTCTCCGTTAATCCTTTGATACCAATTCGGAACTGTGTTGAGGGCGACTTTGGGTAAACCACAGCCACCATGACGCTCCCACAAGGGGGCCTACCTCAACTAGTCTGGCCCGGACCGAAATCCGGGGGACTCCTGACTCTCATGGTACTGTGAGTTAAGGCCAGGTGGGAGTAATATGCTCTGCCCCCTATTTTTATTAGACGACGTCATTGATTTTCGAAGCCTTGATAATTGGGCGGGGGTCCTGGGGGTGTAGATACAGTCGACCGAAAGTGTTCTATTTAGACAACTAGAAGAAAAACAAGAAGATGGCCTCTTGTGCTCTTCCATAGCTTTTTAGTTATGGCCGATATAAATGCATACGTCATTTATGCTGCTAACAGTATAAATAATCAGGCTGCAAGATCAAAAATTCACTCTAGAATGATGTTTTTGGAAGGCATGGTACCCCAATGGATGATCGCTGATCATACTATTCCAAATGACTTTAGACTTTTCCTGTCTAAATATCGAGAAGACCCTCAGTCCTCAGCTGAACCATGTTTTGAGTGGTGTAGGAAACCCAAAAACAGCAAAACAACTATAGGCTGCTCAAAATGCACCCAGTTTGTTTTGTAAACCTCGTCGTTCCAAAAACAAAGTCACTTTCCATAGATAGAAATTCTTCTAATTATACGAGGGCGGGTCCGTGACTTTTTGAATTTCTGACCTCTTTACTGAAACAGCAACACTGCTCCTGTCAACAGGCATCTGTCAGTTGACTCCTGTCAAAATTTAAACTTGCTGCGTCAGTTAGTTTGTGTTTGACAGCTATTTTTATCAGACTACTCACTAATTTGAGGAGAAAATGGAAAAAAAGTGAATTTCGTGTGCTTATTAAGCATTATTTCTTGCGAAAAAAAACCATTACCGAGACCAAGGCTAAGCTTGATAAATACTATGGGGACTCTGCACCATCGATTTCAATGGTAAAAAAGTGGTTTACTGAATTTCGTTGTGGCCGTACAAGCACTGAAGATGCCGAACGTCCTGGACGCCCAGTTGAGGTCTCTACACCCGAAACAATCGAAAAAATTCACGATATGGTGTTGGCCGACCGAAGATTGAAAGTGCGAGAGATTGTGGAAGCCGTAGGGATCTCGCATGGCTCAGTGGTTTCAATTTTGAATGATCACTTGGGCATGAGAAAGCTTTCCGCAAGATGGGTGCCGCGTTTGCTCACAGTCGACCACAAACGCAATCGTGTAACAACTTCACAGGAAGGTTTGGCGTTGTTTAATCGCAATATGGAGGAGTTTTTGCGCCGTTTTGTAACCGTGGACGAAACATGGATCCATCACAACACACCAGAGAACTAACAACAGTCAAAACAGTGGGTTTCTAAGGGTGAATCGGCGCCAAAGAAGGCCAAGGTGGGTTTGTCAGCCAATAAAGTTATGGCGACTGTTTTTTGGGATGCACGCGGGATACTACCTTCAAAAGGGAAGAACAATCAATGGGGAATATTATGCCAACTTATTGGACCGATTCAATGACGATTTGAAAAAAAAACGACCTCATTTGGCCAAGAAAAAAGTTCTTTTCCACCAAGACAATGCAAGGGTGCACACATGTGCAGTTGCCATGGCAAAAATCCATGAATTGGGCTATGAATTGCTCCCTCATCCACCCTATTCTCCAGATTTGGCTCCGAGCGACTACTTCTTGTTCCCAAACCTGAAGAAATGGCTTGGTGGAAAAAGATTTGACTCCAATGATGAAGTCATCTCGCAAACAAAGGCCTATTTTGAGGACCTCGACAAATCATTTTTTTTGGAAGGGATAAAAAAATTGGAGAAGCGTTGGACAAAGTGTATAGACCTCAAGGGAGACTACGTTGAAAAATAAAATTATTTTTTTATCAAAAAATCTGTGTTTTAATCCAAAAATGTAATAAAAAATGTAACATTTTTTGACATAAGATTTTTTTAGAAGTTTTTAATTAATTTTGTTGGTTTTTTTTCTTCTTTAACAAATTAGATTTGTTTACGATTGAAGAGATAGCAGGTATCTTTCATTTTTAGATTGCAAGCTGGAGAGCAAAATAAAAACCTTGCCAAAGAGTATTCCGTTTCACACTCCTCTATATCCACAATTTTAAAGGATAAGGAAAAAATTTAAAAACAATTTGAGGACACAAAACTTACCGTAAAAAAAAGTGTAAAGTTCATTTCACATTGAGGTTGACAAGACTCTGCTAATATGGTTCCGGTATACCTATCAGTGGAACCATTTTGCAAGCTAAAGCAAATGACTTGGCAAGGAGATGAGAAAGAACGACTTTGAGTGTTGATCAATATGGGTACAGCGTTTTCGTTAACGTCATGGAATTGCTAGTGGCAATATAATAGGGCCTCTCCTATGTTCCTAAAGGTGCAGTAGACAATTGGTTGCAGGTTGTTTGGCCCCATCTGCGGACAAACTATACAGATGAAAACATCTTTAATATTGATGAAACCGGTCTATCTTTTAAAACGACACCAACCAATACGCTAAAATTTAAAGGTGAAAAATATATTGGAGGCAAAATGGCTAAGGATCGAATTACTGGTAGGAGCAAATATCTTCAATTTTTTAAAAATACCTGCGAAAGTGGGACCGCCGACTAAAAAAGAAGAATAAAAAGATCTTATTACTCGTGGATAATTGTCCTGCACATCCAGCAGTGGAAGGCTTGCAAGTCATACGACTTGAATTCCTTCCACCAAATACTACCTCGGTGCTCCAACCAATGGACCAAGAAATTATAAGACCCCTTAAAGCCTATTACAGAAAGCTTCAAGTGCTAGAGCTTTTACGCGATTTTACTCTTTTCAAAAGCTTGGGAAAGGGTTACTAGTTCAACCATTGCAAACTGTTTTATACATTCGGGATTGAAAAATGCTCAAACAAGAGAAGATTTTGAGGAAGAGGATGAACGGCCCTTAAATCAGTGGATTCAAAATGCTGTATCTGTTGAAAATGCACTCCCATATTCTTTGATGAGTTACTGCAAGTTGACGAACACCTTTTAACGGCCGCGTCTTTGACTGATGAAGAAATCGTTGATTTTGTGCCTCAAAAATAAAATAAGAATTATAAAAAAAAAGAAAAGGAAAACAGATTAATTTACATACATACCTTGATATCGGTTACAGCGAGCTATCTTATAACGACCAAATTCGTCAGTCCCTTGTAGGTCGTTATGACCGATTTTGACTGTAGTTATGTCTGGGGCACTGAGTGCCGCTGGAGTGTACAAATGTAACTCCCTGCTTGTATTAGAGGGTTAAAAAATAAATATTTATACATCTTTCTGAATTCTTAAATTTCATAAAATCATCAGGCCTCCCAGGGCATTTGCCTTCGTTAAAAAATTGGAGTGCCAATAATTTTATTAAAAAAAACTAAAGCTATGCAATGGAACAAGGTTGCTGGTTAAAGTTTTGCACTCAGTGTTATTGAAGCAACTACTATAACATAACCAGGCACAAATGAGGATGTATTCATTCCAAGAATACCAATGATACCTTCGAACTATCCAGTTGTTTTTAAAATACTGCAGTTTCCAGTTAGGTTATGCTTTGCTATGAATATTAATAAGGTTCAAGTTCAAACCCTAAAGTATACCGAAATTTACTTAACCGGGGAGTGTTTTTCACACGGACAGTTTTATGTGATCTGCTCGTGATTAAATGAACAGGAAAATTTATTTTTGTTGTCCCCAAGTGGAAACACCGCTGAATACAAAGAAGTACTTTAGCTGCAAAAACCGGATATATATGTACTGTATATAGGTATGTATAGGTCAAGTATATCTGTGGCATCAAGCGATAACCGCTTAAGTCGACAAACCTTATTTCGAGAAAAAGCGCTTTAAAGCTTCAAACCGAACTCTTAAAAAGTTTGAAAACTTAATGATGAAAATTGTCACGTATAAGGAAGATTGGAATATGAAAATAAGTAGATGAATAAATTTACGTGGGTGGCAGTGCCTCAAGTGGCAGTGTATGGGCTTCCCAATCGGACGGTTCAATACCAGCCGCTACCGAAAGGCTTTTTTTCAGGCAACTAAAATCTCATGAGATAAATGATTGCCTAAATACAACATCAAGTCAATTTAAGGTAATAATTTAGTCTCCCCATTAAATATTGGATGCCACCCAAGCCACAGTGGGCCAAATGACCTACGAGTATCTAGCGGGATTTAAGTTGAATTTAATTATGTTGTTTTTTATTTCATTTTATTTTTTTTTCTTTTATTTAGCAACACTTGACAAAGCTGAGAAAAGCTTTTGCATGAGTTTTTAAATGCATTCCTGGTCAGCTACGTGCTTTTAAACTGAACAAATTTTTTAGCAGGTGGCTTCCAAAGATCTGACGTCTTTTAGTGATCTTCGTGCATTAAGCTAAAAAAAGCAAATTAAAGTAAACTAATACAATAACATTTGTTTTATTTAAGAAAAGGTATGTACTAAATAAAATCTATTGGGTCTATAAGTTAATTCGTGCGATTTGCTAAGAGATGGCGTAACTTGTATTATTCCATTGGAACATGCGTTGGAAAGCTACTGTCGTTGTACGTCATTTCAGTATATGTCACTCATTTGAAGCGTAAACAACGATAATTTTTTTTCACTCAAATATGTCGAACTTTGTGCCTGAAAAAGTGTTTTTGCGGGGAGTTCTTCTTCATGAAGAAAACTGCTGCCGAAAGTCATCGTATTTTGGTGGAAGTTTATGGTGAACATGCGCTAGCTAAGCGAATGTGCCAAAAGTGGTTTGCACGATTTAAAAGTGGTGATTTTGGCTTGGAAGACGATGAACGTCCTGGGCAGCCAAAAAAGTTTGAAGATAAAGAACTGGAAGCATTACTCTATGAAGATTGTTGCCAAACACAAAAAGAGCTCGCAGAATCTTTCGGTGTCACTCAAGCAGCCATTTCAAAATGTTTAAAAGCAGCTGGATATATTCAAAAGCAAGGAAATTGGGTTCTACATGAACTCAAGCCGAGAGACGTCGAAAGGCGGTTTTGCATGTCCGAAATGCTGCTGGAACGCCACAAAACGAAGTCATTTTTGCATCGGATTGTTACTGGTGATGAAAAATGGATCCATTATGACAACCCCAAGCGCAAAAAATCATATAAACCCGGCCAACCAGCCAAATCAACGGCAAAGCCGAATATCCATGGCGCGAAGGTAATGCTCTGTATTTGGTGGGATCAGATGGGTGTGCTGTACGAGGGCGGGTCAATAAGTCCGTGCATTTTTGAATTTCTGACCTCTTTACTGAAACAGCAATACTGCTCCTGTCAACAAGCATCTGTCAGTTGACTCCTGTCAAAATTTAAACTTGCTGCGTCAGTTAGTTTGTGTTTGACAGCTATTTTTATCAGACTACTCACTAATTTGAGGAGAAAATGGAAAAAAGTGAATTTCGTGTGCTTATTAAGCATTATTTCTTGCGAAAAAAAACCATTACCGAGACCAAGGCTAAGCTTGATAAATACTATGGGGACTCTGCACCATCGATTTTAATGGTAAAAAAGTGGTTTACTGAATTTCGTTGTGGCCGTACAAGCACTGAAGATGCCGAACGTCCTGGACGCCCAGTTGAGGTCTCTACACCCGAAACAATCGAAAAAATTCACGATATGGTGTTGGCCGACCGAAGATTGAAAGTGCGAGAGATTGTGGAAGCCGTAGGGATCTCGCATGGCTCAGTGGTTTCAATTTTGAATGATCACTTGGGCATGAGAAAGCTTTCCGCAAGATGGGTGCCGCGTTTGCTCACAGTCGACCACAAACGCAATCGTGTAACAACTTCACAGGAAGGTTTGGCGTTGTTTAATCGCAATATGGAGGAGTTTTTGCGCCGTTTTGTAACCGTGGACGAAACATGGATCCATCACACCACACCAGAGAACAAACAACAGTCAAAACAGTGGGTTTCTAAGGGTGAATCGGCGCCAAAGAAGGCCAAGGTGGGTTTGTCAGCCAATAAAGTTATGGCGACTGTTTTTTGGGATTGACTACCTTCAAAAGGGAAGAACAATCAATGGGGAATATTATGCCAACTTATTGGACCGATTCAATGACGATTTGAAAAAAAAACGACCTCATTTGGCCAAGAAAAAAGTTCTTTTCCACCAAGACAATGCAAGGGTGCACACATGTGCAGTTGCCATGGCAAAAATCCATGAATTGGGCTATGAATTGCTCCCTCATCCACCCTATTCTCCAGATTTGGCTCCGAGCGACTACTTCTTGTTCCCAAACCTGAAGAAATGGCTTGGTGGAAAAAGATTTCACTCCAATGATGAAGTCATCTCGTCATTTTGAGGACCTCGACAAATCATTTTTTTTGGAAGGGATAAAAAAATTGGAGAAGCGTTGGACAAAATGTATAGAGCTCAAGGGAGACTACGTTGAAAAATAAAATTAGTTTTTTATCAAAAAATCTGTGTTTTAATCAAAGTCACGGACTTATTGACCCGCCCTCGTATTATGAGCTGCTAAAACCGGGTGAAACCATCAATGGACAACGCTACCGAACACAATTAATCCGTTTGAAGAGAGCAGTGGCCGAAAAACGCCCGGAATATGCGACCTGACACGAGGCAATACGTTGCTATCCCGTTTAAGAACTATTTGGAAAACAGTGGATGGAAAGTCTTACCCCACCCGCTTTACAGCCCAGACGTTGTCCCTTCTGACTACCATTTGTTCCGGTCGATGCAGAACGCCCTCACTGAAATACGGTTCACATCAGAGCAGAATATCAAAAATTGGATTGATTCATTCTTGGCTGCCAAGCCGGCGCAGTTCTTTTGGGATGGGATCCACAAATTGCCAGAAAGATGGGAAAAAGTCATAGCTTCAGAATAATACTAATGTATATGTATTTCCTAAATAAACGTTCAAATTTTGAAAAAATGAATTAAGTTATATACCTAATGTATGTTTGTGACCTATCTTTTCACGTGTAGTTAAACAAATGTTTGAAGTAAGTTGCTCTACCAGGAAGCATGGGTTTTGAGCGTGTTACCGACTTCCTTAAACTATAACTAATGTCGTTCAATCTTGTTCAAGGTCATTTCAGCATTTATGTAAAGTGTGAGTCTTTGTGATGTAAAAATATCCAAAATGATAGCCAACTACGTCCAACTGTTAAGTTTGTTGTAATTTTTAAGTGAAATGTCAGTCTCTAAACGCTCACTTTATTCCATCCAGCTTAGCGAAAATGTCGCCGCAAAGAAAATTTTGGTAGTCAAAGAATTTGTATTTGAAGAAGTTTATAAAAAATTTACTAGTTTTCTAAGCAGGCTTACAGAGAAAAGGAAGGCATGCCATTACAATAGGATTTTGTTTTGAGAAAAAATAAGAAATGGCTTAATATGCCGCTCTTTCTACATAATTTAACGTCTAAGTCAGAATTAGGTCGACCCAGAAGGAGTTTGGTAATCTTTGCCCTAAGTCACACATCAGAAAAGTATGTAGTATTGTTCAAGAAATAACGTGTGACGAGTTGATGGTGGTAGCAAGCTGCAGCTTGTATAAATCTGGAATGCGAACCGCATCAAAAATTGTTTCTACTTTAAATACAGATGAGACTTCTGGAAAAAAAATTAAAAAGTCATTGGATACACAAGTGAAATTACCCAATCTCTACTCACCGGAAAAAGCACTTGCACTGTACATATATAGATGTAGGTCACACAAAACGAGCTTAAAAGATATAGTGCCAAGGAAGTAAATGCAGATATATATCCAAGTTACTATAGGCTGCATTCTGCGAAGGTTATGTGCTATCCAAAACAATTCAAATTTACAGACTATTCAGCTGAAACAACACTACAGAGCTTAGTAGATCATACTGTAAGCCGAATTATACAGGCGCACTGGCAGGTTTTTGAAAATCATATTTCAGAAAACAACAATAACATAAGTTTAACTGCAATACATAAATGGGGCTGCGATGGAAGCAGTGGACACGCAACCTATCGTGCTATTGCAGTGGGATTTGTACTTGCACCGCTATCTGCTCCTGTAATTGTGTTGCTGAGAGTGCTATATTTCTGGCAAGATATAGCCCTCCTGCCTGAGCCATTTCGACTTTGCCAGCCGATGTTTAGGTTACCTCCTTTTCAAACTAAACTTTCTGCAAGTGACTGTGATCTCGCTGAAGAGACTACATAATGTGCGATGAGCTAATGGCCTCCGATATCGACGTTTGTATTATCTGTGACAGTGAACTTAACTTTACTCTGCTGTCAAGATACTGTCTTAACTTTTTCAACTTAAATATCAGACATTGGCACTCTATCTTTGGAAGAAGATCCTAGATAACCTGGCAAAAAATGAAGAACTTCATTGAAACAGGAACGTCAATAATTAGTATGAGGCTTCGTATTTATTTATCAAATCTTATACAGGATTACTGACATCAGGTACTCCAGCAGTCCACGCGATGATTTGCTTATACTTTTCTGCATTTAATTTCTTTAAAACTCGAAAATTACTCCTTATTGAGGGATGCAATAATAATTCACCGGCATCATCACCAAACGCCTTTACCTTCACCTGATGTTTTTGACTCTTGTGAATTGTATCCTCGGGAAAAAGAAATGCAGCGGTCAGATAAGGATCGTATAACTCCCAATTATCTTTCGAAGCGAAAAAAGGCACCTCGATTTGGTTTAACAAGTCTATGACTGGCGAATCAACTGAACCCAAATGATCGAAACGGAATTTCTGTGAAACGTCAAAGTCAAGTATGTGCGACTATAGCATGTCTAAACTGTCAAAAATTGACAACTCACCAAGTCAAGTTGTTGATTTACGGCATCACATGGTTCCGTTGGTAGAATATAAACTGGAACTTTAGCTTTTGCCGCGTTTCTGAGTACAAGTTCAGCAGCCACAGCATCGCAACGGAAATTAAACTCAGTTTCAGTGTAATTTCCTGTGGAATGTGTCAAACATTATTGTGGAATGTATCTTCGTATCTACCTACGTAATAAATGGCCTCCCAATATCCATATGTCCTTTACTTTGTCAAAAAAATCATCATGCATTACAATGGCCGTTGCTAAATTTGTCAAAGGTCCAACCATCACAAAGCTCACTTGATTCGGATACTGCGCATAAGAAAAATGAATAATGGAAATTGATCACAGCAACCAGAATCTTTGTACAAACCTTTTTCGCGGCTTCATACATCACGTTTGCCGCATGATCATTCCCACTGATCTCCTCCGGTGACAAATTGTGTGGAGGGAGGTCATCAGAGAAGCCATCAAGTCCATAGTACCAGTCGTTCTCTATCCTTGAAGGTATAAATGCCTGAGGACAGCCAATGTAGATAGGAATCTGCAACGAAGTATTTAAAAAAATTACCGCTCACAGCTGTCATTGTAGTACACTTACGTCTGTCCTATTGACGCTCTCCAACATTCGATATGTGTTTTCCGTAACGTTGCCAATTCTTGTGTTGCCAGCAACAGTTGTAATTGCCAAAATTTTGACCAGGTTCAAGACTACCTCAGCTTTGACCAGCATGAGCAACGCCCAGGCGTCATCGATGCCAGTATCCACGTCAAAAACTACAAAATTACTTGTACTGTTCGCCATTCGATATATCTATATACAATGCGTTCTCAGGTCTGAGGCTATTTCCCTGACTGTATTTCCATTTAAAGGTTTTCAATGGCCCAACTGTTTCAGGATGGTGAAACTGGTATGATCGATCAGCACCTATTTGCAGTTTACCTTGTTCCTTTACAAATTCAGCTTGGACCGACAATTTTGTGGAAAAACTCGCGACCTTCGTCTACTCGCTATTGTCGGCCCATAAAACTAATTTGCCAAAAGGAATTAATACGTTCAGAGACTGATAATATAAAAAGCCAAATATTGTCAACTGAACCAACAACTACCTACTTATTTACCATTTCCCACGAATTTCATTGTACCATGCTGGATGACAAAACATTTGGCGTCCTTGCAGAAGCCTCTACACAGACATGTGAAATTTGCGGAGCAGTACCAAAAAATATGAATAATTCAAATTTGGTAAAAAGTTACCCGGTTGATGCAAATCTTAGCTTGTCAATTTTTCATGCACGGATTCGAGTTTTTGAATGTATCTTACATACTCGTATATCGTACAGACTTTCACTTAAAAAATGGCAAATCCGCAGTGAAGACAAGCTCGAAAATCTGAAATTCAACTGCAGCTCAGAAAGCTTATTATTGGATATACCTATGGCTAGTAGTGGCAATACTAACAATGGTAATACGGCCAGACGATTTTTTGGCCAACCAGATTTGGTAGCTCGCATCACAGGAGCTAACGAAGCACTCATATACAACTTCAGTGTAATTTTACGTGTGTTGGCTTGTGGATATGACGTCAATACGGATGCATTCCGCTCATAATAGCAGAAATGTTTGTCGACACATATCCTTGGTTTTACATGTGGTCATCTGTTCACAAGGTCTTAACACACGGTGCAGACGTAATATGGTATGATGTCTGAAGAAGCCCTTGAAGCGAGGAATAAAGATTTTCGGAATATACGGCAGAACCATGCCCGTAAAGACAAGCGATGTAATACTTGGGAAGATGTCATGAACGGGTTATTTATATCATCGGATCTTCTCATAACGTCTTTGTCAAAAATTCGCTAATAATAATATTCTGAATGATTCAGATTCATCGAATGATTCCGATTGAATAATTGCTTAAAAATATGTAAGCCTTTTTTGCTTAATATAATAAAAATAAAACAAACTTAACTATTGAAAATTTTTAAAATTCAAATATTTATATAATACCGTTGTATGGGAGCTATGAGAAATAGTTAATGTAGAAAATTGAAATTTGGACAATAAGTGATGATTGTGTTGGAAACTTTAAGTTTAAATTTTCATTGAAATATCTTTTCATTTACTCGAGTTAATATTAAAACTACGCTAACAAAGCTGTTTGGCCCACTGCCTATGGGCAATGGAGCGAAATAACCACTGAGCCCAAAATATCTTTCTCTCTCTCTCTCTCTTTCCAATTTTCCGAAAAACTTAACACGTCCTCCGGCATTTTAAGGGTATTGATACCCCCTAGAGTGACAAATATTCATGAATCGAAAGAGTTAAAAGCGATTATACCAATTTTGAGAAACTGTCAAATGGTTAACTATGCCGACCAACGTTTTTATAACAAAACGAATTGTTTCACTTTTGACGAATCCACTTGATTTAGTTTGTTATTGCAAAAACCACACACCGCACGACTTTGGTCAAAAAAAGAAGCAACTTTTATACTTTTAAGTATTTTTGTACATTTAGAAATAAAATAACATAAACAAAAAATTTTTAAAATTTATTCCTTTAAATATAAATCACTATTAATCAATTTCAATTAACATATTAAAATTAAAGGTTATTATACATATTAAAGAACAAAATAATTTTATTCAACATCCAACTCGTCTTCAACCAAATCAGGATGAATATCTATTGTTTCCTCGGCCAGAAGAGTCTTATAAAATACATGGAAGGATGAATCGATGAATGGTAACAAATCTTCAAGGTCATTTTTCTTTTGTGAAGACATTCGAGCCATTTCGTTGATGTTGGGAATTTTGCATATTCCAACAGTAGAAATGCGGTGTTTTATTATATTTAGAACTTTAAAAGGTGCTTGCACATCCAAGGTTGTTCTATAAAAATTTTTTCCAAAATTAGCTTTCCTGTATTGAAGCCATTTGACGTCTTTCCAAACAAAAATTCCTGTCTCCTTATTTTGTTTACTCCACATAAAGTTGGTTTTTAAAAATAATGAAAAGTCGATGGAGTAATTTTTTTTCATTTCAATTACATGGAATCTTCGTTTGGATTCGACTGCTCTGATGAAATTATACGAATCATGTGGATGATCTATTTTTATTTCGATCCGTTTTTTCTTCCGCTCTATAGCAACGTAATCTGAATCACATTCCATATACGTGTGTCCTGGTTCCAAAAATGTATGGTCTATCAATTCCAAATTTGAGTGTAGTTGGAAAGCCATTAGAAACATTACATTTAAAATCACTGTAAAATATCAATCTTAATCAGGATTATTTTGAAGATCAGACACATGCTACAAAATGCATGATGCAATTTGATTACTTCATGCCACATAAGAGGTGTGTTCACAAAATAACGGGAGTTTTTAAATTTCGCGGGTTTGGAGAGCCCGTTTCTCAAATATTTTTTCTTTTATTATGGTGGTATACATGCACCTGAAGTATAATAAAATTTTCATTGTATTCATTGTTTACTTTATCTGTGGCAGCCGCTTATTTATAGAGAGAGCGAATTCCAGAGACGAATACCATGAATGGAAAATAGCGATTCCGCAACTTGATATGTAGTACGCGGTACAATTAAACTAACTAAACGATTGGATTGCGAGAAACCTAGCTTGTCGTATAAATATTGAGGCTGTTTGCGGGAGAAGAATCTACCAAGTTTATAACCAAGGATATTTTTGGTATATGCTGAAACATTGCATGAGATTTTTAGCTTTACTTATAAATTCAACTGGCATATTTCCAAGCCAGTTTAGAGGGAGATTGGATGGGATAATACCATATCTGCTACTCGTATGAATAAACACTTCGTTTTTGTCGGATTGAGTTGCAAGTAGTGTTTCTCTGCCCAGCATTGAATTCGTGTAAGGTCATGATTAAATTATAAGGTGGCTTGATCAATAAGGTCATTTTAGAAGCTAAAACTAAAGCTGAAATCGCCCGCATAGGAAGCTCGTTTACAAATATTTGCAAAAAGCAAGGGTCCTAGTACTGATCCCTATGGAACACCTGTAGCAATTTTAACAAAATCTAACGGAAACGGGTTTGGAGAGCCTGTTTCTCAAACTTTTTTTTTATATGTGCGTATACATGTCCCTGAAGTATTGGGTCTACAAGTAAGTTTCCAGCGTTTGTCAGAGATGGCTCCACCAGTGGATCCCGGGCAGAAATGTCAGACCCCATGTATTTTATTTGTAGGTTTTGTATCTGTCAACAACTTTGCAACGTTATATTTGAGCAGTTCTATCGGTGTTCGGCCTATCGTTTGCTTTCGGAAACTTATGGGGCGGAATGTATTGGTGAATCGACGTGCCGCGAGTGGTTCAAACTGTTCAAAAGTGGTGATTTTGGAGTTGAAGACAAAGATCGCCCCAGAAAGCCGAAAAGATTTGAAGACGAGGAATTGGACGTTTTACTGGATGAGGATCCGTGTCAGATTCAAGAAGAACTTGCTGCATCATTGGGCGTCACGCAACAAGCCGTTTCCCTGCGCCTAAAAGCACTGGGATTCATTCAAAAGGTTGGAAACTGGGTGCCGTACGAATTGAAGCCAAGAGACGTCGAACGGCGATTTTGCATGTCCGAAATGTTACTGCAGCGGTATAAAAATAAATCATTTTTGCATCGTATTGTCACTGGTGATGAGAAATGGATTTATTATGATAATCCTAAACGCAGAAAATCGTATACAAAGCCCGGCGAGCCCGCCCAATCGACGCCGAAACGAAATATTCACGTGAATAAGGTCTTGCTCTGCATATGGTGGGATCAAAAGTGTGTCGTATACTACGAACTGCTTCCGAGTGGTGAAACCATCAAAGGACCTTTATATCGAACCCAACTAATTCGTTTGAAGCGGGCATTAAAAGAAAAACGGCCAGAATATGAGACCAGGCATGAGTCCGTCATTTTTCATCACGACAACGCTCGGCCACATGTTGCGGTTTCGGTGAAAAACTATTTGGAAAATAGTGGATGGGAGATTTTGCCTCACCCGCCTTACAGTCCAGATTTGGCACCATCTGACTACCACTTGTTTCGTTCGATGCAGAACGCTCTTATGGGAATACGCTTCAGCTCAGTAGAGGAAATCAAAAATTGGCTCGATACGTTCTTGGGCTCGAAAGACGAGAAATTTTTTTGGTCCGGAATTCATAAATTGCCAGAAAGATGGGGAAAAGTTGTAGCTTCCGATGGACGATACTTTGAATAAAGCATTGTAACTATGTTTTCATAATAAAATTTCAAATTTTGGAAAAAAAACGCTGGAAACTAACTTGTAGACCCAATATAATAAAATTTTCAGCTGTATTCATGGTTTACTTTGTCTGTGGCAGCCGCTAAGGTTAGACGTATTTTTATGAACTCGGCGATCGAATTTGTATCAAATTTTGCGTAAAAAATTAAATAAAGTGTAACAAAGTGTGTGAAATGTTAACAAAGGCCTGTGTTGAGTCTGCTATGAGTAGAACAAGAGTTTACGAGTGGTATAAGCGTTTCCAAGGTGGCCGTGGACCCCACAGCACATCAACAACGTACTGATGAAAACTTGGAAAAGTTCAAGGAAATGGTTATGAACGATAGCCGAATCACAATCAGAGAAGTCGCTGATGATTTTGGCATATCAATTGCGTCATGCCAGGAAATTTTTTCGAATATTTTGAGTAGGAGCAAAATTTGTTCAAAAATTGTTGAACTTTAAACAAAAACATCGTCGAATGGAAGTTGCTCAAGAATCACTAAATGAAGTCAACGACGATGCAGAATTACTGAAGCGTGTTAGAATAGGTGACGAAACATAGGTTTACGGAGATGACGTCGAAACTAAGGCTCAATGGTGCCGGTGCAGTGGAGGAATTCTGGCTCGCCATGACCGAAGGCTCGCTCGAAAGGCTATCCCAAAGATCGAGTTTAAGAAGTATTTCGAGGATTGGAAGAAGAGTTGGCACAAGTGCATAATATCTACTGGGGACTATTTTGAAGGCGACAAAATTGATAAGTAAAAATTTTTTTCACAAACCTAAAATTCCCGTTATTTTCTGAACACACCTCGTATAACAATGGGGACGTCCTGTCACGTAATCATGAATCATCAAATTATAAGTCCATAGTTTCCTTTTGCAAAAAGAATATGCTATTAAAATGTGAAGTAGGCAAACATTGTTGTAGATCGAAAGTATAGACTTTCATTTCAGGATTATTTATCGCAAAACCTTTGTCTAGCCCGTTTGATTCATAAGCTAATTCTGCTTTGGCATGGTGAAGAGCTTGAATATTTTCAAGGTCCTTTAGAGTATTAATATTTTTCTCCATTTTAGTCTTAGCCTGCCTACCTTAGATTGTATAAACTTAATATTCATCGCTGAAAGAAAAAGGTATATGTAAATGTAATTACAAACTGTTATAGTAAGTTCATTTTACTGGTGATTGTATGTGTTGTTCATTCCATTTGCAAGCAACGTTTGTTCAGAGCCAAAATTGACCGCGTTCATAAGCTACAACCCATCTTCAGTGTCGGAAAGGAAACGATCCGCGTACTTAAGAGCCGGAATTTGCATGCTGCGGAGCTCGATTCTACCCTTTACTGCATCTGATATGTCGTTGATGAGCACGATAAACAGTAAATCACTCAAGATAGATCCTTGTTTCACATCCATAGTTGTAGTGAATTCTCCAGATAAGGACTCCCCAATACATGATTGACTGTCGAGTTATTATTCCTAAAACCTGCCTGAAACTCCTGCAAAACTTTTTTCTTTTCCACCCAACTGGTAAGTCTGCCATATATAAGGCGACAAACAACTTGACAGAGGTTGGCAGCATTGACATTTTGTGACATACTTGACGTTTCACGAACAGCAATGATATTGATTACAAGTTCATTTAAAAATTGATGTGGTTGTAAAGTGTCTCCAACTAAATGTTTTAATACTTCAAATCCACATTTTTCGCCACATTTCAAGCCCTTTGGGAAATCCCAAGTACAATTTATCGTCTCTTAAGGCAGTTTTCACCTCGGGTTTCTTTCTGCGCAAGACTTGCATGATTCGTACTAGCTTCGCTCTTTTTTGCCGCACGGTCAGTGGTAGATCTTTGTGTACGCTTATTTTGGTTCATTTTAGTTAGTTGGCTTTGCGTAATATACTCGAAGCATAATCTCGCGACGACATCTTTACAATGATAGTAGAAGTGTGTAGAGTTCTTCCTCGGGCGCTGTACACAGACTACACAATGTTTCATGTTTCGTTCTTGCCCAGCAATCCGGCGCAGATGAATTTTATTTTTTCTTTATATCGTTGTTTGGCTCAACAGGTAAGTGCACAACAACGTTGAACTCAGTATTTTTTTGCATGAGCTTATCCAGCTGAATTTCTAGAAACTCATTTTGCTTCTCTGGTTGCGTTACCCCTCGCGATATTTCATCTTGTCGGATCTTTAAGCCGGATAACTCTTTTTTTTTATACTTAGCGCGCGCTCAAGGGGTTTTGTACCCTTAAAATGTTCGTACACAGCGCGGGCGAAGGAAATATAGGGAGGAAGAAAAGACAGGTACCGATGTACATTGTTTTTAAATGTTTGTAAGTTATAACGACCAGGAAACACAGAGATCGGCAGGGCATTCCATAAGCGAGTTGTACGGCTTAGGAAAGCATCACTATATTTTAGAGTACGTCCGAAAATGGGCTTGAGGGTATACTGATGAGCATTCATAGCGAGACGGATGTTACGGTTGAAAGTTTGAATGGGCGGAATGCTACTGGCGATTTCAATGGAGCACTGGTGGTGGAAATAGCGATAAAACAAAGTGAGACAGGAGACATTACGTCGATGTTCGAGGGTGCCAATTGATTGACTGATATTAGTATCACCAATGAGTTTTATCGCACGGTTTTAAATCCTATCTAGCAGGTGCAGAGATGTTTTAGGAACACCTGACCAGATGTGGGCATTGTACTCCAGTTTTGGGCGGATAAATGCCTTATATATTGAGGCCTGATCAGAGGGGGTAAAATATTTCTTACATCGCTTGAGGAAACCTAGACATTCGACATGGCGACATCGAATATGCGGTCTTTGAAACGTAAGTTGTTACTGATATACATACCGAGAATGGAAAGTTTATCGGTTTCGACGATGCAAGTGCCATTCATGGATAATGGCTGGGTATTTGAATTTCGCTGTAATGACAGCAGACAGCATTGAGTTTTGGAAGCATCAAATTCTACTCGGTTGATAGTGCCCCAGTTGGTTATGCTGTTAATATCGGAATTTAATGAGCTTAGCATACGCTGCCGTTCCCGTTCTACAGCCGAAGAGCAAGGGCGTGAGTCCGGGAACGAATATGAGAAGCAGAGAGTGCTGTCATCAGCAAAGGAATAAATTGGATTAGAAGTAGAAGACAAGAAATCATTAATGAAAATTAAAAAGAGTGTCGGAGACAGAACGGAGCCCTGGGGCACACCAGCATTTATTTTGTGAATATCAGACTTGAAACCGTCCAAGACAACTTGAATTGAACGTTTCGAAAGGTAATTTCTAATCCATTGCAGAAGAGAGTCATCGATCCCAAGAGCACGCATTTTCGACAAGAGAGCCTGATGCAAAACTCTGTCAAATGCCTTAGAAATATCAAGTGCAACTATCTTGCTTTCGCCAGATTGATGTACGCTTTGGTTCCACTTTTCGGTGAGACATGCCATCAAATCACCAGTGGACTTGTTGCTACGAAAACCATATTGCCGGTCATTGAGAAGTTTTCGTGTTTCGATATATTTCATGAGCTGACGGTTTATCAGCGTTTCCATGACCTTGGAAAGAAGGGACGTAAGTGCAATGGGTTTGTAGGAGGATAGAGAAGAAGAGAAGAGTCCTAAAGAGTAGGACTGATGAAAAAGCTTACACAGTGGTTTTGCCAGCGTGGAAGAACACCTCTTCAGAAGAAGGGGAGATATACCATCTGGACCAGCGGATTTATGCATGTTGAGATCTTTAAGTACTCTTGCTACTATACGAGTGCGAAAGTAGATTCGTCCCATTGTAGATTCGACGCACTCAAGTGTAGGGGGGGACAAAGCACAACGTGGGAGTGTTGAGCTAGCCGCAAAGTGTGCAGCAAGCAGATTGGCCTTGTCCAAAGAGCTGACAACTGGAATGTCATTGTAAATTAGCGTCCGGATGGAGGATGAGGCAGAATTTCTAATGTTTTTGACGAATGACCAAAAATTTTTACTGAGGCAGTATTTTGTGCCTCAGTTTTTGGTCGTATAGAAATTTCACACGCTTGAGAAAGACGTTGCAGTCATTTCTGGCTCGTTTGAACTTTTTTCGGTTTTCCTCCGTCGGGTTGGTCTTGTAGGACCGAAAAAACAGTTCTCTAACCCTGACAGCCTCTTTATAGCTCGAGTCATACCATGCCTTTTCTTTTGGTTTGATACTTTTCATCCGATGAGCAATAAAGCATCTCATTCCAAAGAGAATAGTTTCTGTGATCATGTCAGCAGCGCATCCACGTCGTTATCGAGGAAACATAACGACCAGTTAAAATTCCTAAAGAAGCTGTTAAGGCCGCTCCAGTTGGCTTTCTCGTATTGCCTTACGGTTCTTTTAGGGATCTTTTCGTTAACTGTGTGGTGGATGTACGAGAACTTAGCTGATATGATACAATGGTCCGACGAGCCTAGAGGGGAGAGCACGTCAACGCAGTACTTGTCAGGGTGAGAAGTTAAAAACAAGTCCAGGGTATTGGCGGTATGACTATCAACGTCTGGTATTCGTGTGGGCTCATTTACAAGCTGGGTTAAGTTATTTTCCGCAGCGAAGATCTCAACACACCGTCCTTCGGGTGTTGTCTCTCCAGAATGTCGAAGCCAACCAGAATTGTGTATATTGAAATCGCCCGTAATCACGATTTCAGTATGAGGATACAGGGATACAATTCTTTGAATGGAGTCAGACAGCGCCTCAAACTCGTGAAAGGTCAAATTGCTGTCCAGTTTGGGGCTTCTGTAAATAAAGC
Source organism: Volucella zonaria (assembly GCA_963966105.1). Lineage (NCBI taxonomy): Eukaryota > Metazoa > Arthropoda > Insecta > Diptera > Syrphidae > Volucella > Volucella zonaria. The sequence goes on along the minus strand of OZ014532.1, from coordinate 103,528,485 downwards.
AATAGTGGATAATTTGCTTACGGAGATGGAATTTTAACCGCATGAAATTGAATTCCGGATTGGAACAGGGACTACATTGTGGTGGAGTTTGTTAAGCTACATCACTACGCACGTAAATGGTGCGACCGCGGTGAGAGAAGAATAATGGCACTAGTTCGTAGCCAGGTAGCTTCAGATCAGAGTGATCTGAGAGATGTGGACGGGGATCTACCTGTGTTTCACTAAGTGCAAAAACAGCAGGTCTGTATTTGCACACTTGGACGTACGCAGAAAAGTGATTACTTTTTAGCCCGCACTCTGCACATAAAAGCTGAAAGTCGGATTTTGATGGGAGTTCCTGAACAAGTTCTTCTTCTCATCGAGTAATTTTTTTCAGGTTTCAATGCTGATGCCAGTAAATTTGTACATTTCAGCTATACTTATATTATCATCGAGACTTGGGCGACGTTTTTCGTTCCTGTGATGTTTTGGAGAAATTTCTGATACGCCTCTTTTGTTCATTCAGTGAGGTTAGATTTGCGAAGGATTTTGGTTTCACCACGTATGCTCAAAAATGAGTAAAATTCATTTAAATTTTTGTAGTAATTTAAGACTCATCTAACCGCACTGTATGATACGAAAAAAAAAGGGAAAAAGATGTGAAAGAGCTCACTTAATTTTTTTTTCTGTTTCCAGTAGAATCCATAGTGCAATTAATTTTCAAATACTTTCCTTTGTTTACCAGCATCCTTGATCCGGCGTTAAATGGACGCGCAGTTTTCAATCAGTTTGCCATTTAACCTTTTATCGATGAAATATTTATTTTTCTCTTGCTTGTATTTCAGCTGGAAAAATATTTATGAATGCTTCAAACTGAAATTCTGTTTTCTCTAGTTTTCCGATTTTTCATTTTGTATTTGGACGGAAAATGGAAAACATTTCACCCGTCTTTCCTTTCCTATTGTCTTAAAACACCGTTTTGCGTACTTAGCAAAACGTCCCCAACTTACAGAAAATACGAACGAACATTTCAATTTCCACGAATAGGGATACGAATTTCAACAACACAATAGAGGGAGACTTGGAAAAAGATGTTTCGGAAGTCCTGGGGATGTGTGTAAATTGGTTTTGTTTGTAGCAAGATTATTGACAGTTTTAACAGTGTCAGAGGAAGTTCAATATCGTTTCCAGAACTATGAGCATAGGGGTTTTTAGTAAGAACTGCAACTCTATCCACTGAATAAAGCATCAAATGCATACTTGTATATGCAGATGCAAATATAGTATACGAAGATAGTGTTTATTAACGAGTAGACGTAAGCATTCCACATGTAGTTAGTAAGTTCTTTGATTATGAATACTCTTGTGTTGGTTGAAATTTAATGAACACGTACTCGTGGTGCAACGTACGTTCTTGATTACATTCTATTTGAGCATTGTAGTGTAAATTATTTTAATTTTTTTTTTTCCATTTATTTTTACTCTTTCGCATTTTTTTTTTTAGCTCTTCAGCAACTGAATTAATTTCGAGGAGAGGTGTCTTTGCACGTCATCATTATGGATCCGTTGACCAGGTAGCATTTTGTTTATTTAAATTATTGTTGTTTTATTTCCAAATAATATTATTCAAAAAATTTTGAACTGGAAAAATTAAGCATTCTAGCGAATTTATTATTATTAAACATTTAAGCTTTAACAATATTTCAATAATTTTAGATAAACTTGTTTAGACTATCAACACAATTCGAAGGTAAAATAGTAGCGATTTGCAAATCCGGAAAGGGCCACTGGGACCGGTATTACCTCTTGTATCTTCTGTTCAAGCCTCATTTTCCATTGAAACAGATAATACAGAATAGAGCTGGAATTGTTCTTATCAAGAAAACTAGAGATACGATTTTTTGAAATTATTATTTACTCACTAAGTGTTCCAAAAACAACATTGAGCCATTTCTTCCATAGATTACGACTGTATTAAAGTGCACGCTTCTTCATCAATAGGTGTATTTGTGAGCGGATCTATGTATCTTAGATTTACCAGGATGCGATAGCATCCACAGAAATCTCTCGCCCAAAATGATTTTGCAAAAATTTATATTTGTTCATATTTAAAGAAAATCCTTTTCTTGATGCTTTAAGGACTAAATCTAAGTATTTTATTCCTTCGTCGATTGTTTCAGATTTTATAAGAACGTCGTCTAGGTAAACCAAAGCCCAATGCTTTACTTATGGCACGCTGGAGCGTGGCAAGTCCAAACGGTATACGGAGATATTCGTATTGCGTATCGGGGGTCACGAAGGCTGTATCTTCAATTGTGTTTTCCGCTGTCGGGATCTAGTGGAACCCGGAAGCCATATCTAATGATCGCAAATAATGTTATGGGCCCTTACATCATCCACTATATTTTTGACTGTAGCTTGCTCTGACATTTCCAAACTGAATGGGCCTATACTTTATAATTGCTTCCTTTTCAATTCGAATTTACAATAACCCGGTCTTAACAACCTCAGTGGGATTCCCATTGACAATAAATTTGGACAATTTTTATCTAGTGTACTCCGTTGTAGTTGAAAAGGATAGTGACTCTTCGAAGGAACAGAGCGGTTGAACAGCAATTTATTACTTTCTTTTTTGGAAGTCTTGTCCCACGACCATCCATTCAAATCTCTAATGTCGGAACATTAAGAACATCGCGGCCGACAAGCATTTCAGTTTGGAGATAATTGCGGTCTATAAGATAAAAAGCCATTTACTTTTCCAGTTCCACTTCCACTTCCTCAAAGCGAAAAGGCAAAACAACTTTCTCTCTTAATAGCTTGGGATCTTAAACGATACCCTGTACTGAAATGAGATGTTTATCTTTGCCAGCAGGACTTATATAGCTAAATCTGCCCTGATTAAGGAACAATCCGAACCAGCGTCTAAAAGGCAACAATGTATAACTTTTTTCTATTTACAGATGCTATGGTCCTATTCTTGGGGACTGTCATCCCACTACAATAACTAATTTTGGTTTGTTCGATTCTTTGTTTAGACCAGCATGGATCTACCTTGTGACCAGCCTTATTGCAATATATGTATGTAATATCTTTAACCCTTAAGCTTGCGAGTCAGCGTTCTCCGAAAAGCAAAATTATTTTGGCAATTTGCTCTAGGGTGTCGTCTTGTCGCGCACTCATACGTTTTATGCTATTGGATGATAGATTTTCTACACGCATAACTATCTAACCGTGGCGTCCGACAATTCTTTCGTATTTGTGTATACTCGTATTCAATATTGATGAACTGACTAACGCCAGAAGAACGCTTCTTGAACATGCAGACTTACTTACGACCCTTAGTTCGTGAGACGAAGATCAACTGAGCTCGTTATTCGTCATATTATGCTTACTTATTTAGTAAGGCGGCGCTATAGTTCGGGGTGGACCTGAGCCTCAACCAATAAGCCTCTCCAATTAGCGCGGTTTCTTGCTAACTGCCTCCAGTTGCGTACTCCTTCCACTACCGCGCGCCACCTACGTCGAGGCCTTCCTCTGCTGCGTTCTCTCGAAGATTCTGCGGGCTGGAATGTTGGTGTTCATTCGCTCTTCATGTCCCAGCCATCTCAAACGCTAAATGCGCACTTTTTTGACCAGGCCGATGTAGCTGTACAGCTCGTAGACTTCATCGTTGAATCGTCTCCTCCAGAACCCGTCAATGCATACGGGACCAAATACCTTACGAAGAATTTTTCTCTCCATGTTTCGGAATCATAGAGCAGGATTGGGTTTACAAGGGTCTTATATGGTTGTTCGGGAGAGGGCCTTACTACACGGTTGCCTTCTCAGCCCAAAGCAAAAGCGATTGGCAAGAGCTATTCTTCGTTTGATTTCTGAAGAAGTGCAGTTTTCAGATGTGATAGCAGAGGCGAGGTGGACATAGTCCCTTACTACCTCAAAGTTATACCTGTCGATTGTGACGCTCTTGCCGATGCGTCGAAGTTGGATGTCTCTTTTTGCTGACAGCTTATACTTTGTTTTGCCCTCGTTTACCGCTGGACCCATTTTTGCCGCTTCTGTTCCTATACTCGCAAACTCATCAGTGACAGCTCGCTGTATTCTTCCAATAATATCAATATTGTCGGCGTATGCAAGCAAGTGTTTTGAAAGATCGTACCTCGTGTGTTGGCTTGTGAGTTTTGCACAATTCTTTCAAGTATTATGTTGAAGAAGTCACATGACAACGCATCGCCATACCTAAATCCTTTTTTGGCATCAAAGGTTATTACCGACCTTGTTGTAGCAGCGAGCTTTCTCCATCGTCATTCTGCACAAGCAGACGCGTTTGGCTTTAAAATCGATAAAAAGGTGGTGAGTATCGATCTGAACTTCTTGAGATTTCTCCAGGATCTGCCGTAGTGTGAAAATTTGGTCAATTGTGGACTTATTGGGCCTAAAACCGCACTGATAGGGCCCAATCAGATCATTGACAAATGATTTCAGGTGCTCGCACAATATGGCAGACAAGATGTAATATGCGATGTTTAGGAGACTGATAGCTCTATAGTTGGCGCAGTTTAGAGGGTCTTCTTTCTTGTGAACTGGGCAACCAATGCTGAGGTTCCATTCATCAACCATATATTCATCCCACCAACAAATTTTGGAAATAAGTTGATGTATGCTCTCTACCAAGTCATCTCCTGCTGCCTTACATAATTTGGCGGGTATGCCGTCCGGCCCAGCAGCGTTGTTCGGCTTCAGTTTGGATATTGATATCCTCATTTCATTTTGGTCGGGTGGACGGAATTCTTGACTTGCATCGTCCTTATTGAATGACAGCGGAATTTGTGTCGTCTTCGCCATTTAGCAGTCTGCGGAAATTGTTTTTCCATATCCTCTGCACCAACTGCGACTCTTATACAAGGTTTCCTTGTTCATCTCTATAGGTTTCCGTTCAGATCTTATTACCCTCACGCATTCTTTTTACCTTTTGGTATAACTTACGAATATTTTTCCTGATGCTGGCTGAAAATCACTGCTGGAGAAGTTGAGGGATACGCGATCTGCAAAGTTTCTGGCGGCCTGTTGTGATTGCAACCGTTCAAGGTTAAATCTCATCATAGTATTTCCCCGTTGTTGTGGTGTCTGAGATATCCGTAGCTGTACCTTAGCTGCAACTAGGTAGTGGTCCGAGTTTATGTTGACCACTCGAAAGGTTCGGATATCTAAAATACTCGAGGAGCTAATTACGTCGATCGCAACATGATCAATCTGGTTGACAGTTTGCTGTTTTGGTATCTTACATGTTCGCTTTTGAATATTGCGGTGAGGGAACAGTATGCTTGCTGTAGTAACGTTACGTCCCGCTACGAATTCGATTAGCCTAAGTCCGTTTTCAGATGCGGTGTCGTGTAGGCTATGTCTTCCGATTGTGCTACCAAAGATGTCTTCTTTTCAATTTTAGCATTAACGTCGCCTAGGACGATTTTAACGTCATACATTGGACATTGCCCGTAGGTTTTGTCGAAGAGCTCGTAGAAATTTTCTTTGGTAGCATCTTCCTTTTCCTCTGTTGGAGCGTGAGCGCATATGAAGGTGGTGATAGCGAACTTACCTTTGATACGGTTTGTTATAAGGCGTTCAATCATGTGACGAAAGCTCAAGATTTCTTGCCTAACCCGCATCCAAGGAGACGCTGCTTACAGTTTTTCATCTCTCTTTTGCCCGGCCCATTCCACCGCACTTCCTGGATGGCGGTGATATCTGCTTAGCAGTCTATTTTCTCCGCTAATTGTTCGGCTGCACGTAGAATTTTCAAGGTCCAAACATTCCACGTGCAGATCCGAAAGTCGTTGCGCTTTGTTCTTTTTGCAGGGTCGGCATCAGTGAATCCGTCCTTATCCGAGGCTATTGGTCGCTTCGTAACATTTTTTGTACGTGGTTGGACAGTTAACCCCACGCAAAACCGTCAACCTGTAGGGCCAGGTTCTTTTTGGGACCCCTAGGACAAGAGGAGCCGGACCAAATTCCGGAGTCAGTAACCCGGTTCGGGGATGTGATTTCTGCCATTGGCCCTTATTAAGGGCTCATCCGCCACCAACACCTTGACTTAGTTAGGTCCCTATAGACCTGGTATTCCAATATGTTGAAGCAGCTCAGATATAGATAACACTAGTTCGACCTAACTGGAACTGTGGGCGCCACCGTTGATTCCGTCCTTAGAATGAGATGGGATGGGATTTGCAGGATATGAGAGCTCGGAGGCCTAAGGGATATACAAATCGGGACTACCCCCATTCTTAATAAAATTTATTGACTAAATTTGATATGATACAGCCATAAACATAAGCAGTTGTCATTTTAGGAATACCTTTCTTGAGGTTTTCGAGGCAGGCCCTTGTTCTTACCGTGGTCACATGCAATGAAGCTTTGCATCTTTGCATCTATCTCTTGGCCTTGAGTAATATTCGTATCTATTCTTGTTTTTACTTCTTAAATTGGCGGCAGTACTGATTTTTTATAACCTTGGCATCTTCATTTTTATCTTCTATTGCAAACATCGTATCTTTATTAATTATGTGAGGTATATTTTAAGTACACTAACAAAATTCTATGTTACAAGTGTTTTTAATTGAACCTCATTTGTGTATATACTCACTACGATCTCATCTTCCTTTTATAGATTTTCCTTTTCCTGCTGGGCAATTATTTGTAAGGTCCCATAAAAGAAAGGCGCACAATACAATCTTTTGTTTACAGCTCAAATTAAATCAAAAAGATTATCTTTGAACAAACCCTCGTTTCTGCCCCATTGTTGCCTGCACGGATATCGATGTGAAATTAAACCGCCTTTGCCCAACGAGGACATTGATGGATGATCCTTTTCATTGATTCCAACAGCAAACAAATCCTTGTTTTTTTCTTACAGCAAAAGGTTATATGGTGAAACCACACTCAACCACAGATGATACTTGGCTTACAGGCCATTTTAGATGAACACTCCTCTGGGCTTGGCCATATTGAGACTGAGGGTGGGCGAATATATTGTAATACAACAGTCTTGAATCTGTAAAAACCTTCATAACACCAGTTGTTGCACATTGTGCCGCATTAAGAGTACACATTTAGGCGATTACATTTTGAAATACGAGAAGCATCCGCCACAAGTGGATGTGGTACAGGGTGTGGAACCACTCATAGGTGCTCTCAGTCGTCACACTTAGTGCCGGCAGGAAGAAAAAAAAAAACTGAAAAAAAAAACAACACACTGAAAGCAAGAAAGTGTTCTTAAAAGAATAATGTCCATCGAACGGAAAAGCATTTTAGTATAGGTAATAGTTATACGAGCATGTATACAACGTATTTCACTATACTAGTTACAATACGTAATGGACATATTCCATCAACAGTAGGTAACCTAGCCATGAATGTATGTACTTTTGGCGTGGTCCTCACAGAATGAGGTCGTGATAAAAATTATGTTCCAACGGGCAAACTTTCAGGATGAGATGAGAAATTGCTCATTATGGAATGTATCATGTTTCCTCCGGGAACAATGGTGCCGGTAATGAGTTATTAAATTAAATTCAGTTTCATGGGAGAAACTTAAATGAATATAAGCACGTTACAATATTTCCCAGTAGAAGGAAGGATTTAGTTTCATTAACAGAACGTAGCAAACCAGGATGTTGATTACCACCATTTTCGAGAAAGATTGATTTTTTTTTTTTCCTAAACTACCTAGTCCTGCCATAAGTTCTGTTACGCAATTTTCAGCGCTTATCGTTCAAAATTTCTTGCAGAACACATGCATGTGATCAGTGAAGAATACCAGTCAGTTTGGTTTCAGTTGGCAAACTACAATATTAACATGGAGTGGGGCGTTAAAGAGAATCGAGTCGAGGTAATAGCGTTGCATAAGTGCGGAAAGAGGGTTGGCCGCTAAAACCACTCTGAATATCGAGAATATTCATTTATCGGGCTATTCCTCGCTTCGGCGAACTGTCTGGAGTAGAGGACAGGCCAAAAAGTGTTCGCCCACTCGTCATCTGTACGAATGAGATAGTAAAGACAGTGCGTGAACGAATTCGGAGAAATGCCCTTAGGAAGCAGAAGTTCATGTGCAAGGAATTGGATATATCAGCCGGGCCCATGTCTAGGCTGATTCGGGATGATCTGCATATGAAAGCCTATCGTCGGTCCACGGGTCATCTTCTAACTCTTCAACTAAAAAAAATTAGGCTGGAAAGATGCAAGCGACTTTTGCAGTGGCACGCGGACAATTGCCATGAAAAGATTCTGTTTACGGATGAGAAAATTTTTACCGTGGAAGAAGTTTTCAACAAACAAAATTACAAAATGTATGCCACTTCATCTAAGCGAAAAAAGTTGTTCCAAGGGTTCAACGTCGACATCATCCCGCTTTCGTAATAGTTTGGTGGGGGGTGTCACATCCCTCTATTTCTGTGAAAAAGGCGTAAAAATTGGTGCAAAGGTTTATCAAGATGTGCTAGAGGGTGTTGGAATGGTTTGGCCAATATCCTTTTCAATAGTTACAGATGGATCTTCCAACAGGACTCTGCTCCAGCGCACAAAGCCAAAACCACGCAGGAGTGGGTCAGAGTCAATATTCCTGACTTTATAGCAGCAGAAGATTGGCGCTCGGGGAGTCCAGATCTGAATCCACTGTTTTATGGTTTGTAGCCAGAATTGGAGAACATGGCCTGCAAGACTCCCCACAGAAATTGGGAAAGCCGTAAAGCAGTATTAACCAGAGCAGCGTCCACGATCTCCATGGAAACCGTTTGGCAGGTTGTGTTAAAGCAAAAGGCAGTTTGATTTCAAATTAACCCAATTTTTTTAATTATCAATATTGTGGTCTAATAAATGATACAATTTTAGATACAATACGTTTACAGTTTTTTTTTATAGCGTTTCACATTTGCAACATAATTTATGGCTGGACTAGATATATTTCGATAAGTTGATGCTGAAAAGAAGTCACTTTGGTCTGGTTTTCTTTCAATCAGTTTTGGGACTCGAAATTATGATGAAGCAAACAAAATTTTTTATTAATTAAATTATTATTTGCTTGTAGCCATTTGAAACAGCCAACAGCAGGCATTCTTATTCTTTTCGAATTACTAGTGTTGGGCTGTACCAGATAAAGTGAATTTATAGGAAAAATTTAAAAGCCAAGATTATTTTTGCGTAAATTTTTATTCAATCAAAATGGGATCCGTTGGCATCTACGGCATACTTCCAACGTGATACTAGGTCAAATATTCCTTTTTCATAGAAGTGCTGACTTTTTGAGGCAATGAAATCTTCAAAGGCTTTCATGACTTCTGCTCGATTCCGGAAGACCTTCTGCCGGAAAAGTGCGAAAGTATTACAAATTCCACGTCAGTCGCTTTTTCTTTGGAATCTGTGAAGAATTGGCCAGGCAACATTAGCGGTTTGCCTAACGCCATTTCGGCTGGAGTCGCGTTAAAATCGGCTTTGATTGATGAACGAAGACCGAGCAAAATCATGGGTAATTCATCCATTCAATTTTGACTGAACTTCGCTTTGAGTGATGCTTTCAAGGAACGATGCCAACGTTGAATAGCATCGCTTCGAATTGAGTTCCTTGGGCGGTCGATATGCGTTTCGGAACACCAAATCTCGATATCCAATCGAAAATGAGTGCCCTTGCGACGGTATCGGCGGTGATATTTCGTAGTGGAATCGCTTCTGTCCAACGCATCGCTCTGTCGACGTATATCCTTGTGATTCAGGCAACGGGGCGACTAAATCGCTGTTGATGTGGTCGAATCGGTCACTTTGTGTGTCATACGGTGTGAGTGGTAATTTCGTGTGCTTGTGTACCTTGGCTCGTTGACACGGTATGCAATGTGGGACGAATTTTTTTACAATGAATGATCGGACTTAACAGCTTCTTTAGGAGCTATTGCTGGTCTGGTGACGTGGATGCTGCTGCTAGTGTGATCGCAAGCACAATTCTTTTTAGAAGGAGATCATTTATCACTCATCGGATGATGATTTGATTTGAGCTGTACAGAGCTGTCAGGGTTAGGAGGCAGTTATTTCGGTTCTACTTGACCGAACCCTCAGAGGAGAATCAAAAAAAATTCAAACGACTGTCAGGTCTTTGGGCATAGTAAAGATCTGCTTGCTGCACACTTTGCCCCCTGTCCAGCATAAAGATCTTAAAATACACAAACCCGCTAGTCCAGATGGTACATCTCCGATTTTTCTGAATAGATTTTCCTCCACGCTGGCAAAACCATTGCCTTTTCATCAATTCTACTCTTTAGGACCCTTTCCGAGCAGATGGAAAACAACATTTGTCCAGATCGTCCCTAAAAAAGGCGAATCTTCTTCCCTCTCCTCCTACAGAGGACTTGCACTTACGTCCCTTCTCGCCAAGGTCGTGGAACCGCTGATAAATCGTCAGCTCATGAAATATCTCGAATCACGAAAACTTCTCAACCAGCAATATGGTTTCCGTAGCAACAGGTCCACTGGTGGTTTGATGGCATGTCTCACCGAAAAGTGGAACCAAAGCGTACATCAATCTGGCGAAAGCAAGATAGTTGCACTTGATATTTCTAAGACATTTGGCGGAATTTGACATCAGACTCTTTTGTCGAAAATGCATGCATTTGGGAACGACGACTCTCTTCGTCATTGGACTAGAAATTACCCTTCCGAACATTCAATTCAAGTTGCCTTGGACGGTTTCAAGTCTGATATTCACAAAATAAATGCTAGTCTGCCCCAGGGCTCCGTTCTGTCTCCGACACTCTTTTTAATTTTTATCAATGATCTCTTGTCTGCTACTTCTAATCCAATATATTCTTTTGCTGATGACAGTACTCTCTGCTTTTCGTTTTTGGACTCACGTCCCTGCTCTACGGCTGTAAAACGGAAACGGCAGCGTATGTTAAGCTCATTAAATTCCGATATTAACAGCATAACCAATTGGGGAACTATCAACCGAGTGGAATTTAATGCTTCCAAAACTTTAATGCTGTCTGCTCTCGTTAAAGCGAAATTCAAATACCAAGCCATTATCCATGAATGGCACTTACATCGTCGAAACCGAAAAACTTTCCAACCTCGTAGGCGTGTCGGTGACAACTTACGTTGTAATGACCACATATTCGATGCCATCAAAATTGCATCCATGCAATGCCCACATTTGGTCAGGTGCTCCTAAAACATCTCTGCACCTGCTAGATAGGATTCAAAACCGTGCTATAAAACTCATTGGTGATACTAATATCAGTCAATCAATTGACACCCTCGAACACCGACGTAATGTCTCCTGTTTCGCTTTGATTTATCGCTATTTCCACCACCAGTGCTCCATTGAAATCGCCAGTAGCATTCCGCCCATTCAAACTTTCAACCGTAATACTCGCCTCGCTATGAATGCTGATCAGTATAAACATTTTCGGAAGTACTCTAAAATATCGTGATTCCTTCCTAAGCCGTACGACTCCCTTCTTGGATGCACTGCTGATCTCTGTATTTCCTGGCCGTTATAACTTGCAAACATTTTAAAACAATGTACATCGGTACCTGTCTTTTCTTCCTCCCTAAATTTCTTTAGCCCGCGCTGTGTTCAAGCATTTTAAGGGTACACAAACCCTTTGAGCGCGCGTTCATTATATTGAGTCTGGCGTAACTTGTATTATTCCATTGTTATTATTCCATTGGAACATGCGTTAGAAAGCTACTGTCATTGTAGGTCATTTCAGTATATGTCACTCATTTGAAGCGTAAACAACAATAATTTTTTTTCACTCAAATATGTCGAACTTTGTGCCTGAAAAAGTGTTTTTGCGGGGAGTTTTTCTTCATTACTTTAATATGAAGAAAACTGCTGCCGAAAGTCATCGTACGAGGGCGGGTCAATAATTCTGTGCATTTTTGAATTTCTGACCTCTTTACTGAAACAGCAACACTGCTCCTGTCAACAGGCATTTGTCAGTTGACTCCTTTCAAAATTTAAACTTGCTGCGTCAGTTAGTTTGTGTTTGACAGCTATTTTTATCAGACTACTCACTAATTTGAGGAGAAAATGGAAGAAAGTGAATTTCGTGTGCTTATTAAGCATTACCGAGACCAAGGCTAAGCTTGATAAATACTATGGGGACTCTGCACCATCGATTTCAATGGTAAAAAAGTGGTTTACTGAATTTCGTTGTGGCCGTACAAGCACTGAAGATGCCGAACGTCCTGGACGCCCAGTTGAGGTCTCTACACCCGAAACAATCGAAAAAATTCACGATATGGTGTTGGCCGACCGAAGATTGAAAGTGCGAGAGATTGTGGAAGCCGTAGGGATTTCACATGGCTCAGTGGTTTCAATTTTGAATGATCACTTGGGCATGAGAAAGCTTTCCGCAAGATGGGTGCCGCGTTTGCTCACAGTCGACCACAAACGCAATCGTGTAACAACTTCACAGGAAGGTTTGGCGTTGTTTAATCGCAATATGGAGGAGTTTTTGCGCCGTTTTGTAACCGTGGACGAAATATGGATCCATCACAACAAACAACAGTCAAAACAGTGGGTTTCTAAGGGTGAATCGGCGCCAAAGAAGGCCAAGATGGGTTTGTCAGCCAATAAAGTTATGGCGACTGTTTTTTGGGATGCACGCGGGATAATCCACATTGACTACCTTCAAAAGGGAAGAACAATCAATGGGGAATATTATGCCAACTTATTGGACCGATTCAATGACGATTTGAAAAAAAAACGACCTCATTTGGCCAAGAAAAAAGTTCTTTTCCACCAAGACAATGCAAGGGTGCACACATGTGCAGTTGCCATGGCAAAAATCCATGAATTGGGCTATGAATTGCTCCCTCATCTACCCTATTCTCCAGATTTGGCTCCGAGCGACTACTTCTTGTTCCCAAACCTGAAGAAATGGCTTGGTGGAAAAAGATTTGACTCCAATGATGAAGTCATCTCGTCATTTTGAGGACCTCGACAAATCATTTTTTTTGGAAGGGATAAAAAAATTGGAGAAGCGTTGGACAAAGTGTATAGAGCTCAAAGAAGACTACGTTGAAAAATAAAATAATTTTTTTATCAAAAAATCTGTTTTGATCCAAAAGTCACGGACTTATTGACCCGCCCTCGTATTTTGGTGGAAGTTAATGGTGAACATGCGCTAGCTGAGCGAATGTGCTAAAAGTGGTTTGCACGATTTAAAAGTTGTGATTTTGGCTTGGAAGACGATGAACGTCCTGGGCAGCCAAAAAAGTTTGAAAAACCGTCGAAAGGCGGTTTTGCATGTCCGAAATGCTGCTGGAACGCTACAAAGTCATTTTTACATCGGATTGTTACTGGTGATGAAAAATGGATCTATTACGACAACCCCAAGTGCAAAAAATCATATGTGAAACCCGGCCAACCAGCCAAATCAACGGCAAAGCCGAATATCCATGGCGCAAAGGTAATGCTCTGTATTTGGTGGGATCAGATGGGTGTGCTGTATTATGAGCTGCTAAAACCGGGTGAAACCATCAGTGGACAATGCTACCGAACACAATTAATCAGCTTGAAGAGAGCAGTGGCCGAAAAACGCCCGGAATATGCGACCAGACACGAGGCAATAATTTTCCATCATGACAACGCTCGGCCCCACGTTGCTATCCCGTTTAAGAACTATTTGGAAAACAGTGGATGGGAAGTCTTACCCCACCCGCCTTATAGCCCAGACCTTGCCCCTTCTGACTACCATTTGTTCCGGTCGATGCAGAACGCCCTCACTGAAATACGGTTCACATCAGAGCAGAATATCAAAAATTGGATTGATTCATTCTTGGCTGCCAAGCCGGCGCAGTTCTTTTGTAATGGGATCCACAAATTGCCAGAAAGATGGGAAAAAGTTATAGCTTCAGATGGGCAATACTTTGAATCAAATTTTGAAAAAAAAAACCGCGCGAATTAAGTTATATACCCAATAAAAAAAAGAAAAAAAACTAAGAAGGTACCAGCCACATGGATTCAGTTCACAAGCTGTCATTCCAACGGTTTATCGGAAACTACAATAATTACAATTGTGGGTGGCCGTGGCTTAAGTGGTAGTGGACTGGCTTCCAAATCGGAAGTTTCGGTGTTCGAATACCAGCCTCGCCCGAAAGACATATCCATTTTTTCAGATAACGAAATTCAAGTAAGATGAGTAGTTGACTAGAAATCAACATCAAGCCAACTTCCACTAAGCATTTAGTCTCCCCATTAAATGTTGGATGCCACCCATGGAGCGAAATAACCACTGAGCCCAAACATCTTTCTTCTCTCTCTATCCCATTTTCCAAAAAACTTAACACATGCTGAGGCATTATAAGTGTATTCATACCCACTTGAGTGTTAAGTTCTTTAAAACAAAAAAAACAATTGGTTACGTCACAGCTAATAATTATTTAAAAAAAAAGCCAAAAGAACTCAATTAATTGACAATAAGGACATCAATTTTAAATTACCAACTCAGGTAAACACCACCTTTCAACGATGAATAGCAATCAAAACTACACACCACATAAATACGAAATCAACCATATGAACATACGAGTACATATGTATCTCAATTCCTGCGAAATTTTCAATCGATTTGGTTTTGAATATAATCAATTGAATAGGCCGTACTTTTGCCAAGTCATAAGAGTGCAAACAGATATTTAGCTCTGGCCATATACACGTACGAACCCACACATTCCAGGCACCCATGACTTTCATGAGTTCGAAATATCCATGGCCTTGTGTCAGGTACAATCGCTTGTTGATGAGCAAACTTAAACACCTTCTATTCCAAAGTAGCTTCAGAGCTATAAATATTAAACTGACAATTTGCGGCACGAAAACGGTCATGTCACTCACCATTCAGTTACACAGATATGTATTTATTCATAAAACATAAAAAACACCATTCACTACGGAATTATGAGGTACGAAAACGTATTTCTACCCATCCCCCCCACCACACAAAAAAAAAATTTGTTTGTAAAGAAAAAAAACACTGTATCCGTATTTTCAGCTTGAAGTGCTTTTTTGCCGCACTACTTCACAGGCTTACTGGTGCAGATGCAGGTAAGGTCGTTCGGTTAAATAAACCAAGCACCCACCCGTTTATTCACTTAACCATTCTCCCACTCCCCGGACCCAAGCACAGATTACCAGCTAACCCGCGTGCAGTTATTTTGTTTGAAAAGTTGCTTCACCTCTCGGTGTGTGCGGCTTTCGTCATTAAGGGGTTGCTTCGTTTTCGTTCCCAGAATAACCTCGCACAGCAGCAGGATTTTCTTATTATTTTTCTTTTTTCCTAACAATAATGGGAGTTACTAACACACCGACGTATTCGGAAAAATTCTCGATGATAATAAGTCGCACAGACCGGACGTATCGAAAAGCTTTTGGATATATGGTATAATGTACATACCCCAATATTCCAATCCAAGAAAATCTCAAGTCTTAGCAAAATTGTTCATGAGCTTACAGACACCCTTACTTATTAATCTATTTATTTACTGTTACAAACATACATATAGCCTTTGTTATGTGCAGATAAATATTGTATTAAAAAAAAAAACACAATAATAGTTTGAATTATTATTCTGGCCACAAACAGTAGCGTGTCTAGGCATTTAGGTGGGTCAATGAAGCGAAAGACTCATTGAAACAGTCCAAAAGAAGTTAGATTTTATTGATTTTTTTTTTTGAATGTTGGTTGTGCCTGAAAGTCGAAACTATCGTGGTGTTATCCTTTTTAAGTTTTAGTACTTTTTAAACAATAAAATAAATTTTTAGTAAAACTGACAATCTGTTTAATAAACCAGAAACAATTGTGTTTGAGTAAGACAACTTCAAAGTGTTCACTGATAGAAATTTACTATTTAATCATTTGGGCTTAGATAAATGGTGGATTTCCTGCACTGATACAGGTATAAGTGGCTTAGGAGAGATTTGGCCAGGTGCAAAACTCGACCCTAGCAGACCTAGAACCCCCACCTGAATCCCAGTCGAACCCTCCTCCCCATAAAGCCTTCTGAAGATCCTCCGGCTCAGCAACCCGACTCTACGAACTCATGACGGGAAAGTTGCGAAACTGGAAGAACTAAGGGGCCATCATAGATGCGCGTTGATTGTGATCAATAAGAAATCCCTTAACCCTGTAGTGCAGACTAAAGGCATGATCCGGTTCGGTTTCAAGTCAATTCACCTAAGGGTCTATAAAAAGTATGAGCTGGATCCTCATAAGCAGCCTCCTCTTGCTTTAACTGAAACTTTAAACTCAACCTTAGATATTGGAGCTGCGATATCCTTTCCAGAAATGGATAATAACGACTCCAATTTATCCGAGACGACAATTAAGCCACTCTGTCTGGAATGGTAACCCATGACGAATTAAAAAGATACCAGAGGAAGAAGATGAGCTCTTGGTGGAGACTACTCTGGTAAATGGTGGCAATGATGCCGTTTCTCCAGATTTATCCCCATCACTCAAAAAAGGCTTCGGCCGCACTTATTCTGCGTCTTTCCACAAACGCAGAAGACAACCTCCTAATCCAGGAACCATGGATCGTCGAAGGCGTGGTTCGTGGACTTGGGACACCTGTATACGCTCCGCTCTATATAAGAGACAAAGGTAAGATTAGAACTTGTACAATATACTCGTATTAGTGCATTTTTACCTCCTCATCTCTGCGACCCCGACTTAACCTTTGCCAGACTAGAGACTGCCAAAGGCCTCTACTGACTGGCATCGGCATATCTTGGCCACGATCATGTGGGCCCTTTCCCTGATGATAACCTAGAAAGGGTGGTACTGGACGCTGGAAGACTAAAAACTGGCCTCATCATCGGCTGTGACGCTAACGCTCATCGCACAGTATGCTGCAGTACCGGCATCAACGATAGAAGTGAGCCACTTTTTGATCTCTAATCTCATTGTTTTTAACATTGGTAATGAGCCCGCTTTTATAACAAGAAACCGACAAGAAGTGCTAGATATCACTCCTGTCTCCGACAACATCACTCCGAACTGGATGGTATCGTCTGAACACTCATTTTGAGACCACAGATACATTCAAATATCGCGATTCTTTCCTAAGCCGTACAAGTCGCTTATGGAATGCCCTGCCGACCTCTGTGTTTCCTGGTCGTTATAACTTGCAAACATTTAAAAACAATGTACATCGGTACCTGTCTTTACTTCCTCCCTATATTTCCTTCACCCGCGCTGTGTACGAACATTTTAAGGGTACAAAAACCCCTTGAGCGCGCGCCGATTATAAAAAAAAAAAAAAAAGTCCGAGTGTTGCTCCTCCCAGCCAACCAACATTCCGGAATCATCAGAAAACTGATTGGCCAAAATACTCGTACGAAGGAATACTATCAGAAACGCTATCCTCTGAACTCTCAAGTCACCCGCGTAACACCAACGATCTAGAAAGTCAAGGAATTCACCCTGACTCTCAATCAGGCTATGGCTACTTCCTGCCCACTTATTCAGCCTAGAGGTAAGACAAAGCCCCACTGGTGGATATCAGCACTGGGACCGCTCAGAAACATTTGCAGACAACTTTTCAATCTCGCAAAAACCTCATACAAAAAAATTCCTCAAAATACAATATATAAAAAAGAACTTAGGAAGGCAAAGCGACAATCCTGGAGAACTCTGAGGCATCGCGACTAAGAAAAATCCTCTCTACAAATCCGATGATGTCTAGTTGTTTGAAAAAAATCGATGGCTCTTGGACAACCTCAATTGACGAACCACTCAACCCGCAACTGGACACTCACTTTCCAGGTAGCTCCATATTCGCGGCCAGTAGCAACCCAAATATGACTAATGCAACAGTTAAAAATTCACGGTCTGAGAGACAAACTTTGGGCGATGCATAGCTTCAAACCATATAAGTCTGGGGGTCCAGACGGTATAATACCTGCCGAGGTACAAAGGTCCTCAGATATTATTCTGCCTGTGCTAAAAAATATTATGGGGAGCTGTGTAGAACTTATCCACATTCCACTGTCATGCAGAGAAGTCAAGGTAGTTTTCATTCCCAAAGCCGGAAAATGCTCTCATGTTGTCCCAACAATCCCTCATAAAGCTGAGCTTGTCCTCTTTTCCTAGGAAATATAAAATTCCAATCATTGACTCTCCTTCACCAGTTTAGCCTTTTCCAAACAAAACTGGAAACCTAACATTCAAGAAAGGGTCAAGGAACCTATAGTAGCTTTACTCTCTTGCAAAAAAGGCGTTGCGAACAAATGGTTTCCTTCAACCACGCAGAACCCACTGGCTATACATCTCGGTCATAAGACCGATACTCACCTACGGGGTTGTTGTCTGGTGGACGGTCTTAGACAATGCAGCAAACTAAGCAGAGTCCAAAGAACAGCATGCCTATGCTTAAGCGGAACTCTACGTTCTTCTCCCTCCACGGCATTTGATATTCTGTTTCACCTGACAAACCTCGATATTTTCAGCGGGCAAATAGCTACGACTGCAGGGGACAAATAATTCATTTGGCCACGCTAATATTCTTAACATACAATCCTCATAGAGAACATCGATTACACCATACCTGAACTTTGATTTGACAAAGACATCCATATAAGCTATAAGCTTCCCCTCTAGATCCTTCTGGAAGGTAGATGCTTTCATGGAAGACAAGTCAATCCACTTTTACACAGATGGATCTAAAATTGATAGCGGGGTTTGTGGTAGTGTTTTCTCAGATAAGCTAAATCTATGCCTCTCCTTCGGTCTTTCAATTCACTGTAGGGTCTTCCAGGCGGAAATTTTAGCGATTAAAAAAGCTCTGTCCAGGTTGAACGAAAACGTGATATCTGCAAAGAGTATCCGCATGCCTGGACTCAGTCTCATTAAATTCTAAAACCGCACTTGAACAATTCCTGGGAATTGTAGCACCGACGAACTCGCCAAAATTGGTACCATTCTACCTACCGGAAAAGAGTACCATAGGTATACCTACCGCTACGTGGAAATCAATATTAAAGTTGGATGCTAATAAAAGACCAGACCTTAGATGGACTGTTTGACCAACATGTCTAGCGATCTGGCCAAAGCTGGATCGGACTAAGGGTTTGATCTTTCTGAGTAGAAAACATCTCAGCACCTTCATAGGTATCATCACTGGACACTGCATTATAGGGAAGCATGCAACAAGGTTTAGCGTTTTTTCAAACATTTTCTGTAGAAGCTGGATGGACGAAGAGGAAGAGGAGACAATCCTCCACCTACTCTGTACATGTCCAGCTCTCTCACAGAGAAGAAAACTTCATGTAGGAGCTTTCTTCTACAATGACTTAAACGATCTAAAGAATTTAGACGTTGACAGCCTCCTACGCTTCATTATAAGCTCAAATTGGTTCCATCAGTAAGAGGATCACAGATCCACGTGGCATAATAGCGGGTCAATAGACGTACCTACCTACCTTTACTGATACTCGTAGATCTTTCAATAGGGTAACTTTCAAACGGATTCTCATTTTTATTAGGATAGCTCTTAAGGACGTATAAATCATAACTACGAGTATAAACTTATACCAGTTGAATGTTTCTGTGTCAATCAAACTATAGAAGATTACATGTTTTTTGTTTACCCTTATAATTAAACAACTGAGAACCGCATCGCTGAATAGCCCATGCAGTTCGTTGTTGAAAGGTGTCCTTCATTGCCCACTGGTGCAGATGGAACCGAAAATTACCCGAAACGACCGGAAGGACTTTCATCCGCTTGCGTCAGTGTCCAATATTCTGTGCCATAAAGAAGGACTGGGATGATCTGAGTCTTGTATGGGGTTTTTCAAAAAAGGCATACAAATTTTGTATTTAAATAGAACACAGAATAATCGAGATATCGGGCTGAAATTTATTCCATGCTAAATTTAAGAATGGAATTCGATCTCGTTCGTATGACCATCACGAGCACGTTAGCAACGATCGATTCTTTGAGCGCAATTTTCCACCACTTTTCCACACATATCGGCCGAAACGTTGGCAGTTTCGCGTTCGATATTTTTCATGAGCTCCGCTAACGTTGTTGATGGGCTGACATAAGCCAACGATTACTGTAACCTCATAAAAAGAAATCCCACGGCGTTAAATAGTATAAGCCAGACGGCCATTCGGCCGGACCATTTCTTGAGATTACTTCAATGGCGAACTTCCCCTTCAACAGTTCAATTGTTTGACCAGCTGTGTGGCATATGGCACCATATTGTTGAAACCAGATATTACTGATGTCAAGTCCATCCAAATCTTGCTAAAAATAGTCTTCCAACATGGCGCGATAGCGAACTCCATTGACCGTAATATAGCGACAGTTTTCATCGACGAAAAAATACGGTCCAATCACCCTCCGGCATGAAATCCACACCACACGGTCACTTTTCCACTCCATTCTCTTGAAGCGCATGTAGGTTTCTTGCTGTCCAATAATGCACATTTTGCCAATAAGCCAAAAATGAGCTCCATCGCTGAAGATGATTTTTCGATGAAATTCAGGATTTTCTTCAAACTTTTGCAGAGCCCAACCGGAGAAGTTTCGGCCCTTCTTATGATCAAGAGGCTTCAGAAGTTGAGCTGATTTGATGGTGTAGGCTGAGATCTTTACGCAAAATTTGCCACAACGAGGACTGAAAGATTCCCAATTCCTGTGAACGGAGAGGAATCAACAGATTTGGCTCCTTTTGAACTGAAGCATTTACGGATGCGATACGAGTATTTTCGGTACTTCGACCGGTGCATTATCTCACTAGCACAGCAACATACAATAGTGAATATACTGTCTCGAATTTTACCACTATAGTACGCGCAGCCTATCCTTACGATTATTACGACCGAAAATTGGAGTAAGCGCTATTAAAGTCGCAACGACTCTGAATTTCTGCTATAATTTTTAATAAGTTCCAAACGTTGCTCGTTTATGAATTTCACTATGATCACTATGGAATTGACTGACGTTACTGACATTTTGACAGGTCGTAAAAAAAGGTTAAACTTGTGTTCGTATTAAAATACAAAATTGTTATGTACCTATTGAAATGCCCTTTATAAAGTTCCTTGCTCGAGAAATGACTTTACTACTCGTACTCAGTTGATTTCTAAGCCCAAAGAGGCAGAGATAACAAGTATCTAGTGTCGTTCTAGGAGTTGATAGCAGAGCCGAGGCAAGTACCTTACTGTGTCAAAGTTGTAGCTGTCTATCGTGTCATTAGACGTTCGACGTTGAATTTTCTCACAATATCTGCATCCGTATGGATAGGTAATGGTCCGAGTCGACGTGATTTGCCCCGAACGTTCGAGCATCCAAAACACTGGAGGAGTGCCTTACGTAGATGATACTCGTAATATAATCAATTTGGTTGACGGTTTGTTTCTCAGGAGTCAACCAGGTCCCTAGAATAGGCCATTATTATGCTACTGGTCGAGTACCCACTCGCGGCTTCACCTTGCATGTCTTAATGTTTTTACCATGCTGTGACCAGCCCAGCACTACTGTGAGGTAAGGCGAGCACTGTGCCAAATATCTCCTTAATCCTTAGTTTTCTTAAAAAAAGCGAGCGACATTGATCCGCACGATATATAGCTGCAGCGTTGCTGTACTATCCATGAAACCATAGACTTGCTGAGGACTCGATTTAATAACAACATTATATCGCGAAGTGGACTAGTGAATTGGCCACTGCAATAGAGCGATTTCACAGTTCTTTTAGAACGGTGAGCAAGGTATTCAAGCCTTGCAAGTCAACATTCAGCACGTTAGTAGTAAGAGAGTTAGATAGATAGGGAGATAGAGTTAACGAAAAGTTGAGGATCGTTAAAAGTTCTTCCCGTCTCATGATTCAATTTAGTTGAGTGTTTAATGATTTGGGGACCGCCATATTTCTCTGTAAATATTGAGACGAAGAAGCCGTTTTCTAGCTGAAGTGATTTTATGTCCGTCGTAACTCTGAACTTCGTTCATATCATTTTTGAGACATTGCTCGTAGGTTTTGTCGAGGACCTCGTAGAAAATTTGGCAGCATCGTATCTTACTTTTGAAATATTTGGGAGTGAGCGCAAATCACGCTCACTACTGAGGAAACTACTGAGTCTCCTGTAAGTGCAAAAATCAAGTTAGTAGCGAAGTGCTTGTCTTGCCTCCCATCGGCGGTCTCCCATAATTGCAGGGGTAAACCCTTACTCATGCAGGCTAAAATGGCAAGGGCATGGCCGGCCAGTATCACTACACTGGCCTACGCCGTCATAGGACTCAGAACTCTATACGGAAGAGACTAAAATATGTGATCTGGCCTGGGATAAAAATGGACTCACTGTCGACGACTCTTGCAAACGTTTAAAGGACAACGGCCTTCGGATCTGCACGTGGAATGTTTAAGCAATGAGTAAAAGCACTTGACTGCTATCACGCAGATATCCCGCCATCCAGGAAGTACGATGGAATGAACCTACCTAAGTAGGATGAAAAACTGTGATATACTCGTATATTATGGTATATAAGGAAAAGAAACAGCGCTTATGCGAATGCGCATTTTGCATATGCGGCAGACTTACGGAAGAAACGTCTCATTACTCCGCATCAAGGCTAAGTTTGCTGACATTAGACTAATATGCACCCATGCTCCTAGAATACATCTGCGAACTTCCCGACAAGACATATAACCAATATTCTAAGCATGACGTTAAAGTCGTTAAAGTCGTTAAAGTCTTTGGTAGGAAAGTTGGTAAGTATAGCCCACATGACAGGAAATCTAGCAACGGACTTAGACTTCATGACTTTGGGGCAGGACGTAATATCACTACAGCTAGCACACAGTTTCCTAATCTAAATATGCTCAAGGGGACATATCGATTTCCGGATCATGAAACATTAAGTCAAATTGATCGCATTGCGACAGACGTAAGACAGGCCTCTAGTACCCTGGACATCCAAATGTTCCGGGCAGCCAAAATTGACTCGGATCACCACCTTATTGCAGCGAAGGTGCGAATACAAATTTCCCAAGCGCCACAACAAAGGAGAACTGCAGTGAGAAAATTCCAATTGCAAGAGGCCGCCAGAATCTGCGTCGAACGCGTATCCCGAAATGTCTCAACAACCCGTATGCCGACAGCATCAAGTAAAGAGGACCAGTGGAAACACTACTATCAGAGACAGCGTAACTGATGTACTGGGTTTCATCCGATCACCACAGAGAAATTCCTGGTTTGACGTAGAATGCCGGCAAGCACATGCAGCTAAACAAGAGGACTACAAAGCAGCGGTGCAACGAAGGATGAGAGCTGCTCGTGAGCACTACGAGCAGGAAAAGATACGGGAAGAAGATAGGCTTCTCCAGAAGAAACAAAAAGAACACGAGAAGCCGGCGATCGAAGATATTGGGAGGTTGTACTCCAGTAATAACGTATGGAAGGTTTACCAAGGCAAGTAGATCCATACAGAAACCCGTAGAGATCAAGCAGAGTCGCAGTCGGTTCTAGAATATGGAAATTTTTTTCTGCAGACAGTATAACGGGGAAGAAGCCCAACATAGCATTCAACTTAGATAATAATAGCCAAAACTTCCGTCAATCTGACCAAAATCAGATAGCAATATCTAAGCTTGAATACAACAAAGTAGCTGGACGTGACGGCTTACCGAGCGAAATATTCAAAACTACTGGAAATGACTTTGTGAAGAGCATACGCCAGCTCATTTCTCAGGTCTGGTCGGAAGAATGTTTGCCTGATGAATGGAATCTCAGTATCATTTGCCCGATCCACAAAAAGGGAAATCCCCTCAACTGCACCAACTATAGAGGTATTAGTCCCCTGGACATCGCGTACCAGATATTATCTGTCAACGTCTAAAACCCATCGTCAATAATCCGATTGGCTTCTATTAGTACGGTTTGTGTCCAAATAAGTCCACAATCCTGGAAAAAACTCAAGAAGTCCAAAATGATATCTAGCATCTTTTCATCGATTTTAAGGCCGCAAATGACGGCATTTATAGAGACGAGTTATATAGAGCCATGTCCAGCCATGATGCCAAAATCTGTCTGTGCAGCATGACAATTGAGAACGCTCCCTACTCCATCAAAGTCGGTAACGACACAACTGAAATCTTTGATCCCAAAAAAGGTTTTAAAAAGGTGAAGTGCTGTCACGTGACTTCTCTAACATTATACTTGAAAGAATTTTACGGAACTCACAAGCAAACACTGGAGATACAACAATTCTAAAATCACTGCAACTACTAGCTTACGCCGATGACATCGGTGGGCTGCCACCGGCACATATCGAAATCGAAACTCTATCCAAGATCTGAATCATACGAATCCTACTTTATGGTGTTGAAGCTTGGACTATATCGAAAGCGGATGAAGATATTGGGTCCCATTTGCGTTGTCGTTGTAGCTTGGAAGAGAAGATTCAACGACGAAATATGCGAGCTGAACAACGACATCGATCCAGTCAGAAAACTGCCTATCAGTCGCCTGATATATCTAGAGTCTTTGAATATAACCCGGAGAGACACAGTAGAGGGAGAATTAGAAGGGTAGCTCAGCTGACTTGGAGTGAGCAACTGGAGGCAGTTAGCTAATCATCGGGTTATCTGGAGAGGTTTGTTAGTCGAGGCTCAGGGCCACCACCAGCTGTAGCGCCACCTAAGCAATAAGTAAGAGCACATATCAGGCTGATGTCGACGAATTTAGCCTTTGAAAAATTCGTCGTGATAATACTGGTCACATAATTATTACAGGATCTTGTTATACTATATGTACATACTCGATACTCGTATGTGTTTGCTTAAAGCTGCTTAGCGAAAAATAAAAGGGATTTAGGCTGTACTCGTATCATAATTGCCACGTACGGCAACCAGGCAAAACAATAGGAAAAAGGCGTTTTACGGATTTCCTCTTATGAAAATAACTTTGCGAGTAAATGAAATTTGGATTGGGGTACAAGTAATTTACTTTCAACTAACCCAACTGTCAAAAACTTGTCACTGGAATACGACACATATATATAATTTAGTAAATTTGACAAACCCATCTTTTCTAGACAGGTTGTTAAAGGCTTCTTGCTGTCCTACAGCATAACACTTGATCAATGTAGATAACACAACTGAATGAATGATAAGTATAGTACAGTACGAGCATATCGTTCATCGGGTAAAAGAGGACGCTTAATATTAAAAGCCAGTAAAGTAACTGCTTGTACAAATTGTCCTTGTTATATCAGTCAAATCAGCTTTTAGAAATACATATGTAATCAATTTAAATTGTGTCAGAATGCGACATGTAAAGTTTGATTGTCATTGAGTTCTATTTTCATCGAGGTTGCATGGAGGGTTTTTAGGGTTAATTCCCTCCTTCGCAGGGAATCTGACGAAACAGACTTTCCAGCTTATGGATTTTGTAATTATCATGATTGCGTACTGGGATGTACACTGTTCTCTTATTGCAGACACCCATCGTAGTCTCCAAGCAAAATTAACTATTATTTAGTCATCCCTCATCTGAAACGTGTTATTGCTTCACTTAATCATTACAGGAAGGCGTTGACCCATCGTATGTTACATCGGCAAAAGCGCCTATTCTGCCTTTGGTTTGTCTGGTTTATTTTGTATTTTATTTTCATTTATTTTATAACTGAACTGTAGATACATTAAGAATTACATTTTTATTAATTGTACCGAACTCTACACAAATTTCATTACAAGGTGTCTACGAACAGAGATGTAATGAAGAAGAAAAAATAATAATAATAATATAATCACTGCGTAATCCTTTCGAGGAGCAGATTCTGTACCTCCTGTAGGCTCTTGTTTTTTCTCCTGTCGCTATTATTTTTTCTAGGACATGTTCGCCTATTTTATCGCTTAGTCGACAAGGGGGATATTTTATTTTATTTCATTCTGTAGATTGTGGGTACAAACAATTTTAAACGCGTTTAATAAACGGCAATTAATCAGGTAGAAACCCACTTCCTTATACCACTTTCGAGTTCTTCGTGTTGTACTGTAGTATTGATCTGAGAGGTCAACTCCTTTCTTATATTTGTTATACTCGAATACACAAGTTGGCTTAATTATATCATGACCAGTCTTGCTGTTTTTTCCCTGCTGATGTCATGGAGGCGTCTTGAATAGTTGACACCATGCGGACAAGCCTCTGGTCGTTCCAAATAAGAAGAATAACGTCTTCCTTCCGTAAGAATGTAATTTTTACGCTCTGTAGATTTCTTGATTTTTCCTTTAATCGTTTTGGTGAACCACGATTTCCACTTATGGTTACACAGCCTGTTACTTTGTTTTTCAACAATATTTCAGAGGTGGACACATGATTATAATAATTGTCTTGATAAATGGAATACCATGAACCAATATAAAGTTACAAAACTGATAACATTGCTTCTTGTATTTTTTATCGCCCTCATCTGTATAAATCTCAAGGTTGCATATATAGTCAGTTTTACTTTCACTAACCGTTCTGAATAAAATTCCACATTTTGTAAGTTTTCGGGGGAAAAATAGGCAGGAGGTGCTAGATATCATCGCTGATACAAATACAGAGGGGTTAGAAATAAGGGAATGAACAGTAGCCGACGAAGCCTCGATGTCGGATCACCGATGGATACGCTTCAAAATGAACTTAAAACAGGGTATATACATAGTTTTCAAAGAAATCCTAGGAAGACTGATTGGGTCAAGTATACAGAAGTGGTATATATACACCTGGATACCCAATCAATCACCTGAGATAATATTGTTAACTTAGATAGGGCGGTAGAAAATATTAATAAGGCTAATAAAACAGCTAAAACGGTTTAAAAAGGAAAGAGGTTAACAAACTCCATAATACGACGAAGCTTTTCAGAAGCGTCAGTACATGGAATGAGTACTACGAATGTAAAAAATAATTCAAAAACCTAGGTAGAAAGTCAAAAAGGGCTTCATTGCAGAGTGATGTGAATCTATCGTGGTAACAGACGTGGTTTCGAGGTTAAGCAAAATGTTTTCAAAGGAAGCGAACGTTCGTAGCTACCTCAGGAAAAATTACGGAACCTGGACTGAAAGTAGCCAAGAGTTTCTGGCAATATTGGTGGCAACCCACTTTTCGGGATCCACAGTATCAACAGACCCTGACATGCTGCGGCACACTGAGAACATTATACAAATCTCCCGGTCAGCAATCCAAAAATAGCGTACATATCAATAGCTTGGAGGGAAGTTAAGGTGGTCTTTATACCCAAGGCTAGCAAACACAGGCATACAGCAGTAAAAGACATCAGACCTATAAGTCTGTCATCATTTATGCTTAAAATCCTTGGGTGGGGAAAATAGAGAAGAGTCTACACTTCGGCCAGTTTGCGATGGCAGCCGTCCTCGATATTGAAGGAGCCTTCAAAACGTGGAGTGCACTGTTATTAAAAGTGCTCTAGTAAACGCTAACATTGCACAGGGCATAACAAACTGGGTTTGCAACATGCTTGCAAGCAGGCAAAGAAAATGTTCCACTGGGCAAAGCTCGGTTAGAATGTCCGTAACCAGTGTAACCCCTCAGGAGGGGAGTCATATCGCCACTCCTGTGGATGCTGGCTATTAATGACATCCTCAAAAAGTTTAGTACAATGGCTATAAGTGTCACGGCATACGCAGATGACGTGGTCATAATAGTGCAGGGAAAACACTAAAATATTTTAAACGATATTATGGAGGTTGCCCTCAAGATGATCAGCACTTGGACAAAAAGCTGTGGTCTCAATGCCAACCCTTCCAAAACGGAACTGGTTCTTTTAACCAGAAAGTACAAGGCACCGCAATTCAGATTCCCAAAACTCAACGGAGTGGAATTGTCCATCTCGGACAGCGCGAAGTACCTGGGTGTGATTCTGACCAAAGAACTAAATTGGAATCTTAGCGGCGGTTCAAAAAACGGATTCCATAGCCATTACAGGTGAGCTCCGTACCACCCCTACGGCAGCATTGGACACCTTTTTGCATCTAACACCGCTTGATTTACAGATCAAAAAACTTTCTGGCAACATTGCGATACGACTCACTAATCTGGGTCACTTTAAGAGTAGCAGTTTCGGACATGGCACGGTTCTAATGGAGCTAGTACCAGGCAATCTAATTCTAACGGATAAAATTCCCTCCTTGGTCGACTTCGACATCCCGTATGATATAATATATCCGAAGAGGGAGGGCTGGGAAAAAAATGCAATAATCAGGTCAAATGAAATTGCAATTTTCACAGAGGAAGAAACAGGTTCTGGTATTCTCTCGGAAGACACCGAACTCAGAGTGTCTATAAGACTACCGGACGCAAGCAGTGTCTTCCAATCAGAAGTTCTAGCTGTCGGTATCCGAAAGAGAAATCGCTATATACATTGATAGCCAAGCCGCCCTCAAGTCGATGGAATCAACCAACGTTAAATGAGGGCTACTCTACAACACTATCGAGGAAAAAATCACAAAGACTGCCAAGCTAAGATGGTCAAGTCTTGAAGGACACAGGCTCTCTGGCCATTTTTTGAAGGCAACAGATCTAGGAAGTTAATAAAATTAAACAGGGATAAGCTTAGGACAGTAATAGAAATCCTGACAGAACACTGTCTCCTGCAGAATACGCAAACAGACTTAAATTGTCAGATACGGATATTTGCAGATTCTGTGGCAATCTGCAAGCTATTGACGGTATAACAAACATACTGTGTGAATGTGAGACAATATCGCGTAGTCGAAAAGAATTTTTAGCTAAATACTTTTTCGAAAGCCAAGAGGAAATCGATGGCACGAACTTCAAAGGCCTTCTTGGCTTTTACAGGGGAATTGGGTGTTTCACTACGTTTTTGCCATTTGAAGACAAAGTCCACTGGTTCCACAGGAATCGCGGTGGGCCCGTTTTGGTACTTGGTGTACATGTGATGACATATCCATCATACCCCTGTTTAACCTAACCTAACCTAAGTTTTCGGGGATTATAGGCGTCCTGTCCAAGGAATCATTGCCTCATCAATGTTAACAGCTTGACAACGGACAGCTGTTGTCTGGATATATAAATCGATTGAAATTTTGGTTGAAAATAAACCAAAAGAGTTTTCAGTTTTGAATTTCTATTGTTAGGAACTGGAGTTTGCAAATTTTCGTTAAATGAATAAACATTATTATTTGCTCGAACCGCCTTCTCGTAATAATCTTTGAAAAGATAGGAGTTTCTAGTAACGGATCGGTTATCCAATATTCCTTCCAGCGTAACTTTCGTATTTATCCCATTAAAATTATTATTCCCAAAAACCTTGTCATGTCATTATTGGTAACGTCAGTCCATGTTAAGCACTTATCATAACTTTTGTTCGCGATGCAAGCAAGTCGAAAAAGTCGTTACCAACGGTTAATTTTGTTAATTTACTAATACTCTATGGGTTATTGCATTCAATAGTTACACCAGGCAGATTTATAAAGTTTCGTAAAATCTTACTTTCAATCCAATTTTCTGAGGAAAAAAACAATTTCGTCCAGCGTCATAACCGTTTCGTCTTCTGAATCACTAGCATAGACATCGCTTGGTCAGTCCGAGAAATTATCCTCACAAAATTCAGCGGTAAATTCTTCTTCAAAAAGTTCGCGATGTGCCATTTTTAAAATTTTAACCGTAATACTCGTATCTATATGTCGCGTAAGAAATGAAAAGATTTTAGCCAACTTGAGCTCACCACGTTTTCTTATAAAGGGAGAGTTTCTCAATAATATATTTGCTGTTAGAATTACAAATCTAACGAAAATATCTCGTCAATTGAGGGGCGTCATATGACGTTCCTGGTTAATAATGTGTTAAAAGGTCAATATTAAGGTCAGCGCACATACAGGGTGAGTTTTTTAACTTGAGACATCCAAATTACTCGAAAAATACACGATATCGCGAAAAATGTTTCAGACAAAAGTCACAAGGTTCTGAAGGGGACATAAGATGGTGACCACGAGTTTGACCTTGAGCCCCATTTTCAAGGTCAAAAGAAAGTCACTTTTGATTTTTCAAATGATAATTAATGATTTGCATTGCTCAGTCGTATTCCTCAATGGGGCACACGACTTTGTCTCAAAGGTCTTATTCATTCAATGCTAGATACCACTGCACTGGCACGCCTAAATCAGTAATCGGTTTCCAATGTTGTTAGGGTGTCATTATTGCCTCGAATGAAGTTAAAACTCGAAGAAATTTCAGATAGAGACAAATTGTCCTAAACTTATCTGAGAGTGTATGATGTGCACTCTGCCCTTTTTTCTTTTTGAACGGAACTGTACTTCATTTAGAAGTTCGATATTTGTTTTGAGGAACTGATTATTATTAGTAACGTTTTCCAGATTAATAATGCAGGCTATTTCAATTCAAGAGAAAATTGAATATTGATTTATGGAGAAAGTGGAAGGAACATCGATGGTGCTGTTGCTCTTTACGTCCAACGTTTCCCAGACCAGATACGATCGCGCGCTTCCTTTTATCGGGTCATCCAACAATTCACTGGTGAAAGAAGTGTGCAACCAAAGAAAAGCGAAAAGTATGCAAACTTCTTGCGGGACCATCTACCAGTATTACTAGAAGAACTGCCATTGGAGTCGCGACAAACAATGTGGTTTCAACATGATGGTTGTCCAGCCCATTATTCCCAAGTAGCCCGGGGCGTATTAAACAATGTTTACCATCAACGATGGATCGGGCGAGGGGGTCCGAGGCAATGGCCTGCTAGATCACCAGATCTTACGTCACTTGGTTTCTTCTTGTGGGGCTACTTAAAAAGTGAGGTTTACAGAAAAAGCCAACAACACGTGAGATCATGAAAAGATGAATTACTGAAGCTTGCTGGAAGATTACGCCAGAAATACTTCTCAGTTCTGTTGGTTCATTTAGAGCGCGGATAGACAAGTGTATTGAAGGGAATGGTCACATTTTCGAGCATTTGTTGAAATAGTCTAGGGAAATAAACGTCGAAATGGGAAGAATTCAATGATTCAACAGTGGGAGGCAAGGGGACCCACTGTAATTAATCACCCGGAAGGAAACTACTACGTCCACGTCGTTGTTTCTGTGTTATGTATGTACGAGCAATACGACTGAGCAATGAAAATCAGGAATTATCATTTGAAAAATCAAAAGTGACCTTCGTTTGATCTTGAAAATGGGTCTTAAGGTCAAACTCGTGGTCACCATCTTATGTCCCCTTCAGAACCTTGTGACTTTTGTCTGAAACATTTTTTGCGGTATCGCGTATTTTTCGAGTAATTTGGATGTTTCAAGTTAAAAAACTCACCCTGTATATATCACTGAATATTTCAAACCATACAAACTGAGACTATCAAAATATTATGTTACACTTCAGCTATTATTGGCATTATACACACATCCAATAAGGATACTCGTAACACTATTCACTATTTCAATAGAAATAAATCTAAACTCAACTCGGAATTTTTTGACGATTCAACAATTTTACATTCATATGGCGATTTACGAAGGTAGTCCAAGAAATACCCGACCTGACGGATGGATGGCGGTTGTTTTTTTAAAAAGAATGTCTATTGTAAAAAGTACCAACCTTATAAAGCTAAAATTTGAAGTTTGACAACGCTACGATGTTTAGTATTTGATCGGCAGCCATCAATAGCGAACGCTCTCAATGAATTTTTAAATATGGAATATGTCCTCAATCCAACCAACATCAAAACGGGACTGGATTCCACTCTAGCGGAGTCTGCTCCTTCGTTTACAACAATAAAATACTGGGTTGCAGAGTTTAAGCGAGGCCGTGCGAGTTGCCAAGATGAACATCGCAGTGGTCGACCAAATGAGGTGGATTATGTGGAAAAAAGTCCACAAAATGGTATTGGATGACAGTCGATTGAAAGTGGCTGAACTAGTAGAAATGCATTTCAAAAGGCGCTGTACATTACATGTTGACCGAAAAATTGGACATGAGAAACTGTGCGCCAAATGGGTGCTGACATTTCTCACAGTGGGACAAAAATAACGTCGTGAAGTTGTTTCAATCGAGTATTCGGCGGCAAGATGAATTTTTGCGTCGATTCATAACCATGGATGAAACATTGATCAATCACTTCACACCCGAGACGAAGAAAAAGTCAAAACAATGGACTTAAGGGGAGAATCGGCTCGAAAGAAGGCGAAGACAATTCTATCTGCAGGCAAGATCATGGTGTCAGGTTTTTGAGATGCGCGTGGGATAATTCTCACTGAATAACTTCAGAAAGGAAAAATAATAAACGGCGTGTATTAAGCGAACTTATTGCAGCGTTGGAAAGATAAGAAGCACGAAAAAGCGAAGAAAAAAGTTTTGTTTCATCAAGACAATGCACCAGTTCCCACATCCGACATCGCGATGGCTAAAGCCAATGAGTTAAAGATCGAATTGCTTCATCATGCACCCTATTCACCAGATTTAGCCCTCTCAGATTATTTTCTATTTCCGAACTTGGAAAAATGACTCTGTGGTAAGAGATTTGCCTGCGGTTGATGGCTATTTTAAGGATCTCGGCGATTATCATTATAAAAAGGATATCGAAGCTATTGAATATTACTGGGGAAAGTTTATTGAACTAAAAGGATAGAAATAAACATATTTTTCCTTAACTTTTTTGTGTTTTCTTTGTTAGGTCAGGTACGTCTGGGATTAACCTGGTAAAGAGTGTTTTTTAAGAGGTTTCTTTTTAAACTAGCGGTACTGTTTCTACAGATTGTCAATTTATCAGTTAAAAGTTGGTTTGGTTGGTTAGTACGTTTTGCCATTTTACGGTGAATAGACTAACGCTAGAACAGCGTGTGTAAATTGGGCAAACTTATTTTGAAAACCATGGTTCGGTTCACCAAACTTATCGTGCGCTACTTTCATTTTACGGTCGACATAGTCGTCCATTTGAGCAAGTTATTCGGAACACGATGAATGGTTTTCGCACCTCGTACACTCTAGTGGATAATACGTATCCCCAAACAGTGCGAACAGAAGAATTTATTGCCGTTGTGGAGCGCAGTGTTGAAGATAAGCCGAATGAGTCAATTCGCCATCGTGCACAACAATTGGAGCTATTCCCATCCACTTTGTGGAAAATTTTATGGAAAGATTTGGCTTAAAAGCTTATAAGATTCAGCTTGTGCAGCCTACCTAATTCAGCTTGATCCTCATTTTCAACGCAAAATTTTGTTCTCCCGATGAGGCCCAGTTTTGGTTAAATGGATATGTAACAAGCAAGATTGCCGAATTTGAAGTGGAGAAAACCGGAAACCTTACAACCATTAAAATTCACTGTTTGGTGTGCTTTATGGTCTGGTGGAATCATCGGCAAATATTTCTTTAAGGACAATGGCGGCCAGAATGTTACCGTCAATGGAGACCGCTATAGAAACATGATTGCTGACTTCTTCGTTCCTTAGTAAAATCACATTGATGTGACAGAGCTTTAGTTTCAACAACATGGCGCAACATCCCACACGGCGCACGACACCATCAATTTATTGCGGGAAACATTTGCTGAGAGCATAATTTCCCGTAATAGACCTATGTACTGGCCTCCACGATCCTGTGACCTCACATCTATAGATCACTTTCTTTGGAGATATGTGAAGTCACTAGTCTATGCCGATAAACCAGAGACGTTGGACGATTTGGAAGTCAACATTCGCCGTGTTATTGCTGATATACGGCCCAGCTGCTCGATAAAGTTGTCAAAAATTTGACTTCGCGATTGCGCTTCATTTGAGCTAGCCGTAACGCGCATATATCTGATGTCTGATGATTTAAGCACTAATGGCATAAAATTATCTATTAAACAAAGCTACTATTATAGACATTAACGTTAGCTTCAAGTGTTTCATTTCATATTGAATTTGTATACCTCTAAAATAAAAACGCCCGTTACAATACCACTCCCACGTTTCGATTGTATCTGGTACAACAGTATGCGACTAATTCCGACTAAGAGAAGTTTCTTTAGTTAATTTTATTTAAAAAAATTAACTTATTAAAGGTATTCGAAAAAATAACACAACACTTGCCACAACAACGGACATATAAATTAGAATGAGCAAGTAGAATTCCACTCCAGGATAATACCTTAAACAAATATAGGGTGACCAGATAGCAATGATAAATTTTCCAATTGTTATGTTTCAACGTTACCAACAATTTACAACGCAACATAAATTTCGTCGTGAGGTCGGTCGTCATCATGGCTTCAGTGTGCAGGCAATTCGTCGCTCCGCGGAAGAGCTTGACAGTGTGAGTACACTCTTTTGGATCTTAAGCCATCAACCAGGTGGAGATTGGTACGAAATGAAGACAACATAACTGCCCGTAGCGGCCAGTATCGAAGAAGAGCCAGAATTGTCGATTCGGCGCCGGTCAGCAGAATTGTGCATAGCCAGAGAGTCAACCCGGCTTATTTTACGGTTATATTTTGCCTACATCCGTATAAGATTGAGCAGAGATAAGAATTGAAGCCGGACGAACATAGACAATGTCGTGAGTTCGCTAATTGGGCGCTGGAAATGTTGGCCGGATATCCGAGTTTTGGTCAAAAAATCATCTTCTCGGACAAGATCCCTTTTTGGCTCAGCGGCTATGTCAACAAGGAAAATTTCCATTAGTGGAACGCACATAATCTACAAGTGTTTAGCAAAGCATCAATGCATCCACAAAAATTGGCTTTCTATGTGGTTTATGGCATCGTGGCATCATCGGAACTTATTTCTTTCGGAATAAGGAAGGAGACACTGTTACCGACATTGGTCTCTGATATAGAGCGATGATAACCGACTATCTGTAATCAGAACAATATCGATATATGCAAGCTGTGGTTCCAATAAGACGGCGCTACATGCAAGCGACGCAACGTTCGAAGTTTTAAAGGAGACATTTAGCGACAGGGTCATCTCACGACGAGCGTTCAATAATTGACCGCCGCGATCATGCGATTTGACACTACTCGATTATTTTCTCTGGGGCTACGTCAAGTCCTTAGTCTATGCTAAGAAGCCAACCACTTTGGATAAGCTGGAGGCCTACATTCGACACGCTATTGCTGGAATAACACAATACGAGTACATATTGGGCCGAGTTATCAAAAATTGGACCGATCGCTTGAATCACTGCCAGCGAACCCGAGGAGGCCATTTGAATGGTGTGCTCTCCCACACATAATGGCATGAATGTAGCCTCAAAATAAAGTCAGAACCAATTTCATATCTCACACCGTTGTTGCTTTACTTAAATTTTTTTCCCCATTGTTCTTATCTGGTCAACCTATAAGCATACTCGTATACATAATATCTATGTATCTGTCAAAATTTTGAATTCTTTAATTTATTTTTTCATAAATGAAAATATGGTAAAAGTTACACACGAAACAAACTATGTATTTCGGGTGACATAAGAGTACAATATTCCAGTGCACTTGTCATTATTCTGTTCGCTGTGTTCTTCCAAATCGATTATCAGTGTCAAAAATGGAATGGAACTACACGTTTCTTTATTTGAGTTAAGTCCACCTAGTTCCATTTTTCTGTTTTTTTTTTTGGGTGGTAAACACAAACAAATGTCAAGGACAACGTAACTGAACTAGTCAACACTAATATTTTAAGACTGCTATATATTATCACCCACCAGAAGGACAAAACATTGGGTAAATACGTAGTCCTGAAAAAAAAATAATCAAGAAATAACATTCACATTGGATAAAGCGTATTGTATACAACGTTTTTTTTTAGTCCCTTTGAGGAATAGTGGAATCCTTCTATCTTTTAGTTTACAACAATAATTTAATGTACCAGGACTAGCAGATTGTTGCTGAACTCAGATCTGGAAGGTTAAGTGCGATGAGTACTCATACCTTCAGCAAGATATCATATTTGCGTTGGTGTTTATTTTCTCATCGTTACGAGTAAACCGTTTACATTTTACTACTTGGAGCTGAGCTTTAATGTGCCAACGAGACTCTTGGGAATATTGTGGAAATGTTAATGAAGTGGTGCAGTTTATGATCTCAATTATAAATAAATGAAGTCTGCTTTAACATTAATTGCTGTTCGAAACGAACGTTTGGATGGAAAATATTTTTTTTACAATTTCGTTTTCCTAGGGAATATCCTCTTGGGGATTGTTTACTCGATAGTATATATAGATTTTCCTGTAAGTATACCATATAGTGGTTCATATTTTCCCCTTTGGAAATGAGAGGATTCGCGCTTGTTTTGTTTTCTCAAATAACAAGGAAATTTCAAATATTCTCTATATTAAAGTTTATCATAAGCTGGAAAGAAGTCATCTACCATTTATCATATGACAACAAAAAGGACATGAGGGAGCATTGATTTTAATGAAGTCTGAGAAGGCCATTCTGTCTGCACGCAGTTTCGACGAATACCAAAATATATACACTTGGTAATGTAGCCATATAGTTTAATTAGTTACAATTTTTCAGCCCATAGAAGACATCCTGCAGTTTTCCATATCAAACAAAAGATAAAAGAAATAAAAAATCAATTGTTACCAAATAAATGGGACAGGAAAAAATACAAATCATCGCCTTGCACATGAACTTAAGCCTAGGAAGCTTGATACGGGCTATGGGATATGGAATAACAGTTCACTTAGAAGACTTTGAATAGGTAGTTGCTATTGGTCGGCGGTCGGTTTCATAACTATCTCCTTATCGACTTGAAGTTTTCGATAGTGAACTCTACGCCTATTTAAGAACTGCTGACTGTGTTGAATTTTATCATCATTTTTGGATCTACTAATTCCAAGTTCTCAGGATTGCACTATAACGTTTCTATTTATATTTTTGTAGTTTTCTCTCCGGGTTTCTTTGCACTGACTGTTGTCATTATCTTAACAATCTCTCTACAGTATCACTTCACAATCGATTCCACTAAACTCCTTGTGCACCTTTTTTCTTCACTTAAACAACTGCTTATCTGGCTGTTGAAATTTCCATTCCTCACATTTTATTCTGCAAAGATGTACATATTAACGACTGTTTGGGGTTTGAATTGAAAAAGATTATTTTGGCATAATAATTTTAATACTCTTATTAAAAATAAAGCCTTATTTAAATTCATTTAATTAAGTACGCGGTGTGTTCAGAAAATAACGGGAATTTTAGTTTTTTGAAAAGAATATTTGTTTATTCGTCAACATTAATATTGCCGCATTCAAAATAATCCCTATTAGATAGTATGCACTTGTGCCATCGCTTCTCCCAATCCTCGAAACACTTCTCGAAGTCGATCTTTGGGATAGCCTTTTCGATCTTGGCGAGCCAGAATGCTTCCACTGGGACGATTGAGCCTTAGTTTCGACGTCATACCCCTGAACCCATGTTTCATCGCCTGTTATAACACGCTTCAATAATTCTGCATCGTAGTTGACTTCACTTGGTGACTCCTGAGCAACTTCCATTCGCCGCTGTTTTTGTTCAAAGTTCAACAACTTTGGAACAAATTTTGCTGCCACGCCTTTCCTACTCAAAACTTTCTAAAAAATTTCATGGCATGAGCCAATCGATATGCCAGCATCATCACCGACTTCTCTGATTGTGATTCGGCGATTGTTCATAACCATTCCCTTCAACTTTTCCACGTTTTCATCAGTTGTTGTGCTGATGTGCTGGGGCGCCCGGACGTTCGTCATCTTCAACGTCTTCACGGCCATCTTGCAAACGCTTATACCACTCGTAAACTCTTGTTTTACTCATAGCAGGCTTACCATAGGCCCTTGTTAACATTTCACATATTTTATGTCATTTTTTACGCAAAATTTGATACAAATTCGTTGATCCATTTCTTTGAACAAACGAAAATCGCCGAGCTCATAAAAACACGGCTTACCTTAGCGGCTGCCAAAGACAAAGTAAATAATGAATACAGCTGAACATTTTTTTACACTTCAGCGGCATATATACCAACATAATAAAAAAAATTAAGAATGAGGCTCTCCAAACCCACGAAATTTAAATATTATTTTCTGAACGCACCTCGTCCCTATATACATACACAGAGTGATTAGATAAGGAGGATATGAAAAAAATTTAAATAAAACACCAACGGTATGAGATATAAAATTGATTCTGGCTACATTTTGAAGCCACATTCATGCCATTATGTGCGGAATAGCAAATCATCCAAACGGCCACCTCGGTTTTGCTAGCATGGCTTCAAGCGGTTGGTCCAATTTTTGATAACTCAGTCCAATATGTGCGGCCTTATTCCGGCAATAGCGTGCCGAATGTCGGCCTCGAGCTCGTCCAAAAGTGATTGGCTTGTTAGCGTAGACTAAGAACTTGACGTAACCCCAGAGAAAATAATCGAATCGTGTCAAATCGCATGATCGCGGCGGCCAATTGAATGAACGCTCGCCCTAAGATGATCAAAACTTCAAGCGTTGCGTTGCTTGTATGGCATGTAGCGTCGTCTTGTTGGAACCACAGCTGGATATGTCGATGTTGAGGTCAATGTCGGTAATGATGTCTCTAGGCCGAACTCTTGTAGATTGTGTTCGCTCCATGACGGCAGTTTTGCTTCTCGGCCTCACGGCGTTGTCTACGGTCATCCGGCTTCAATTTTTACGTCAGCCCCAAATTCAACTGCAAAATAAGCTGGGTTGACTCTCTGATGATGCCCAATTCAGCTGATCGGCGCCGAATTGACATTTCTGGGTCTTTTTCGAAACTGGCGGCTATGTTTTCTCCATTTCGCTCCAATTTCTGTCTGATTGGTGGCTTAAGATCCAAAGGAGTATACTCACGCTCAAACTTTTCTACGGTGCGAGGAATTAATTGCACACTGAATCCATGACGACGACCGACTTCACGACGAAATTCACGTTGCGTATTTACAACTGAGCCAGAAGTAAGTGTAAAACGTTGCATGATGAAATTTTGACAGGTGGTTGCCATTGGTAACATTGACAGCTGCTGAATCGAAACAATTGGAAAAACTCTCATTGCTATCAGGTCACCCTATACAATTAACTCTTTTCTTAATTTTAATATTTTTTGGCTGATTGATTGACAGTTTTTAAGCTCCGTTATTGAGGAATGTTATTAAATTTTTTATCCTTAAAAGTCGCCTTCAATAATTCGAGTTCTGTAACCCAGTGTCATTGCTGCATATTCTTACAAAGTATGTCAGTCGAGACGTTTATTCAAATTGCGCAGGACTTCACTCATTTCCGTCAAAGTGACACCAACGAATCTCAAACGGAGCTCTTTTATGATGGGGTATTTAGCGAAAACGTAGTATACATCCTCGCTTTCCTGAAGATCACAAAGGTCGCATAAAATTGGCCTGTCAAGTCGATGCAAGATGACATTTAAATTCAGTATTTCACCTCTTAGTTTAGATATTAGATGAATCATATTTAGAAGAAATCAATCTATATAGTGAATCTTCCATCAGCCAGCTTCCATATATTTGTGTGTTAGAGCGCCTTTTCTAATGTAAATTATTTATGAACATTTTATGAGACTCTTGTGAGGTCCGGTTAAATAGGAAATTCGATTAGATTTTCAAGGCAACATAATGCACGTGTCTTCTTTGACTGACTTTGGCTGACTTCAGAATGCCCTTCTTTATTGAAATCTTACTGACAGCTTGTAGCTAATTGTTAAGGATGGCTCATAGCTAAATATAACTAAGGATTGATATGAGCCGTTGATATAGGCATAGCTCGTACATTATAAACATAATTTTGAAACTAACACTTACGAATTAATTACGAGACTACGTCAATGTTTATTTACGTGATTTACGATTATAGCGGCAGATATTCAACTATTAAAAATTAACAATTTTGACACTTGAAAGATTCAAAAATGATTTATGAGAGTCCGTCTCCAGGCAAAAACTAGCACCGTAGATAGAAGCAGGAAATGCAGAAGCCCAAATATCATTCGACCAGTACAAGGCACAGGACAATAAAGCTCGTGCTGACATTATTCTCGCGGTAA
Source organism: Volucella zonaria (assembly GCA_963966105.1). NCBI lineage: Eukaryota > Metazoa > Arthropoda > Insecta > Diptera > Syrphidae > Volucella > Volucella zonaria. The sequence continues at coordinate 103,488,464 of OZ014532.1, read as the reverse complement.
GCCCTTCTGTTTTGAAGGAAATTAAGCATTAAGTCTGGTTTGGGACAAGTTACATAACCTCTATCAATCTTTAAACCAGCAACTTTATTGAAAAGGTTAATCCAACATAGAGGAATTGCAAACGACCACATGCAGACACACGTCTCAAATTTTGGTGAAATAATCGAAAAGCCTCAAAGCCTTACGGTGCAATAATCTTGCTGATGACTATTGAAAATTTAAAACGACAATTGCAAAAAGAAACTAGAAACACTCAAGGTAAAAATATTAGAAGAATTTGCTTCTAGATAAGGAAAGACAACAAAGTTCTGGCACCCTGACGAGGCGTCATCAACATCTGCAGCGGAAAAAGCGGGAGGCAGCAATAGCTTCGCCTCTTTGGCGGCCTCCGAATATTAAACAACTGCAGCAAAGAGTCCAATCGATAAAAGCCAAGAAAATAGCGAGAAGGGAACAGGAGCAGCAAGATCTGCATCGCTCTCCAGACCAATAAAAACAGCAACAGCAACCACAACAACAATAATAATAACAATCGTAGCAAGAACTGCAGGAACAACAACAACTACATTTACTATACAGCGGCAGTAAATACAACCAACGCAGAAACTGCAGCTAGGACAACCGCAGTATAAACTAAACAAACAAAAACAGCCACAGAAAAAAATACTGCAGAAACAGCTGCGCAATTACCGCAAACAGCAGGCATAGATCCAGAAGAAACTGTCAATGATGACAATTTCAACACGGACGAAGATCCCCAGGAGAAGGTAAAGGCCATAGGAGCGTTTTTCCAGAAAGTGTGCAAGCCGGATGAAGTCATTGGCCGGATTCGCGACCCGGAAAATCAGATCCTTTCGCACAATTCCTATCTTCGAAATAATATCAGAAATTGGCGATTCGAGAACTCAGAGTTCACTGAGTTCAATGACGAAAATATGGCAAATACTGTCATCGCCAACGACTGGCAGCTATCCCTGTTCATTTTGAGGGAAGAGCTCCGTGTGATCTTCGAATCACTTAGAAGTAAGGAATCAGTGTGGACCGTCGGAATCCCGAACATTGTGCTTCGACACCTCCCAATAGCAGTGGTAGACGTACCATATACTTAATGCAATGAATAATGCACATTGGAAAACAGCGGTGGTGCATCCGATCACCAAAAGGAATAAAGACACGTCCAATCCGGTGAACCTTCTGTCGATAAGTCTCCTTTCCAATATCAGCAACGTATTCGAAAAGGTGATCGATAGAGTCCTGACTAAGTATGTCGGGGACAAAAATATAATTCCGGATAATCAATACGGTTTTAAGGCGGAACATGATATCTCGCATGCCGCGTCCAATCTGGTATCTGGTATATCCGGTGGAACAAAAACAAGAAACATTGCACGGGTGCCTGCCTGATTGACTTGGACATCGCGTTCGACACGGTATGGTTAGACGAACCATTCTTCAAGTTGAACAGGCTGGGTATAAGTGAACTACTGTTTTGCATTCTTTTTGATATGCTCACCAGTAGACGGTACACCGTAAAGAATGGCGATGTGACTTCTGCTGGAGTATTTGACATTAAAAATGGTCTGCAACAAGGTGCGATGCACTTCACCATGTCATAGCGTATGCATGGCATACTTGACTTGATCGCGTACAGATCGGGTCCAAAGATCGAGGTCAGAAATAGGCTCTTACAACGTGACTTCAACAAAATTAAGCGATGTTGCAATGACTCGAAGTCGAAAATCAACTTTCAGAAGTCGGGAACCATCCTTTTTAGGACGCCTTTGTCTATGGCTTCTACGGATACGAGAAAGATTTGACGAATATTTTCGATCATGGGACAACACGGGCAATCACTTGCTTGTCGAAATGTAGTCAGGTACCTTGGGATCTGGCTAGATCAATATCAATAACAGACATAGAGATGTTGCTCTGGCCAGATCAAAAGGTGCTTTTGCCTGTTTTATAGCAACCAACTCGAAGTGGGGTAATACTTGTATTTGGATGTCCCGTGTGGTTCAACGTAAGACCCAGTTTAATGGAAAAGATTCGAGTGTTTAAGAGGGCTTGCCTTCGCTACCTTCATTTAGTTTGCTAGAACAATGACCGCGAAGAACAATCTGATCTCCGGCGCTTATTACCCTAACTATGTATATCACGAGAGCGTGCGATTTAATGGCTTTGTGCTTGCAGATGCGTTTCTCTATTTTAATAGAGCGGTGATAGAACAGCTGCGGACATGCCACTCAACTACGACAGAGATGTCGCACACGGCATTGCGGAGAATCCCAAGTTCAGTATTGCGGAAGAGAGTCGTGATATGAATGATATTGCTCGGCAGCACCAAGAGTTTTGGTGGCGTAATGAAGGAGAGAAGACTACTTCCTCGTTTCCTTCAAGTTCTAGGTAGCCCTTTAAGGGTGAGGTCGTTTTGCTTAATATTCAAGCCATGGACGGCTTACATAATATAGGTAGAATTAGGGTAGATTTTAAGGCGAAATGAAATAATATTAAAAAAAAAACAAAAGAATAAAAATAAAAACTAAAAATTAAAAAATAAACAAAAACAAGTATAAACGAACGAAGAGATGGTAACAACTTATAGTACATACCTATACAAAATAAATGTTGTTTATAAAATAAGCTAGTCTTTAAGCAGGTTATGGTTTGTTTTTGAGATAATTTATAAATTTTTTCTGTGAAAAAAGCAAAAAGTCCATTCACTAAATTTTTTGTAACATTTTAGAGTCATTACTTTAAATATGTTGATTACACTAAGAAATGTCGAAAGACATAGTATTAAAGTTATATTTAACTTAGAACATGGGGCCAGTAAGTTATTGTAAGTTAGTATAAGTTAATTAAGCGAATGTTGACGCATTTTTTTGCCTGGCTTGTAAGTGTAAATGAATTGAATTGAATATAAATGCATATAAAATGAATGAAATGAACCCTTAAGCATTCCAGACGTACAATAGAAGGGTGGAAAACAGAAATGAAAGTAGAACTAGATGCACATATGAATAATTCAACATGGCAATTAGTAGACAAGCCATCAAATTAAACTACCGTCCAAAGCAGGTGGGTATTTAGTACAAAGTTACTAATGATGTCATTTTCAGACAAAAGGCGCAGCTAGTGGCAAAAGGATGCTCACAGCGGTTAGGCGTTGATTACACCGAAACTTACGCGCCAGTGGCTCAACAAAACCCGTTTAGAATTCTAATGGCAACAGTGACGAAGTGGAGATTAAAACTCAGCCAGTTTGACGTAATATCGGCATATTAACGAAATAGACGAGGAAATTCATATGTCTGTTCCGGTGATGTTTTTTGAATTAATGCACGAAAATAAAGAAGAAAACAAAGTTTGCTTATTAAGGAAGAGCATATATGGTATGGTGCCTACTATCTAATTCTGGCTGACAGAATTGGGTTTCTGTGCACTCAAGTCAGAACCATGATTTTATAAATGGCAAAATGCAAGGTTAATTGAATTAATTGCTGTTTATGTGGACGATATTATCTACGCCAGCAATTGTGACAAGGTCAGGTCCGATTTAATTTTGGAAATCGACAAATCATTCAAAATTAAAGTTTTAGGACCAGTGACTGAGAATAAAGTTCCACCAGGACCCGGATGGAAGCATCTTCATGGTGCAGGACAATTTTGCAACGATATATTGTGATAGACATAATACCAACAAGAACTCCAATAAAGCTGCACAAGGTGACACTGGAAGAACCCAGCGAAGAAAAACGGGAAGCCGAGAAGCTGTCCTTTTGTACTTATCCATATGCGCGGGACCATACATAGCGCGCAGTATAATGAGTGGGACGAGAGATATAAGACTTGTATTCAAGAGGGTATACTGATGCAGATTTGGACTCAATCATCGATGACGATGTATTCAACCAACCTCACCTATTTCATGGGAATCAAATAAACAAAGAACAGTTGTTCTATCTACTGCGGAAGCCGAATACGTGGCTATATCCGATGCCGCAAGAGGAACTATGCAATTACGCAGCTTTCTGAACAAAATTTGCTACCGACACGAAGGCACAACAAACATTTTCAACGGCAACCGAAGTGTTCAGAATATTGGAATTCATCTAATCACTACGTACATATGCGAGAGACATTACGCTGATGCATCAGAATGCAGAGAATATGCCAGAGGGCGTATTAAGAAATCACAAGACACCATAAGCATATTAAAATTATGGATTTGAAAACAATTAATAAATATGTTTAAATATTTTTGTACAACAAATTAAAACCTTTTGAATTATTGCAATTTTATTACAAAATGTAATAAATATTTTTTTGAACACTTTATTGAATTATGATGTTGTTTTTTGGAATCGAAAATCATGTTTAAGATGTAAATGCTATACATTACCTCCTTAAGATATAACTCTTTGATATCGTTTAATTATTCTAGTACATTCTAGTTATACACTAGTTCCATTGAAATTATAATAATAAGCTTGACACTTGTCCTTTAGTACCATCGAGAGTACATGCCGTTTCCACTATATTTCACTAAACAAGCAGCTTAAGGTTTTGGGGGGGAGGGGGAGGTAACGCGAAGAAAAGGCCCATTTTTAAATTTTTTTTAACCCTAATACAAATTCATTTAACTGATTGTGACATTATATGTACTAAAACATACGAACAATATTTCCTTAATTTTTGAAAGCAAAATATTAAAAATTAAGCCGATGGAAGCAAATCTTCGGAAGCGCCTCGAAAACAAGTTGTCCGCCGATAAACCGCACACCTCATGACTAGATCATCTGAAATCAAAAAATCAAAATGCTATCAATAGATAATCGCTTTCCCAAGCTATTTCTGGGAGGAATTTTTTTTTTCGATTTTTGCCTAAAAAATGGGCCAATTTTTTATTGTAAAATTAATAATTATGAAAAATCAAAAAAAAGCTATCAGGGACCAGGTATACCTGATCATTTATGTAAGGAAGTAGTATACTAAATTTCAAAAGAATCGTTCAAGCAGATTTTGATTTAAACCTGTCACCGTCCTCAAAAGTGACAAATGTCAAGTTTTTGTATACCAGAAAATCCACTATTACGAGGGTTGGCTGAATGGTTTCACACCGAACAGTGATACAAGACATTTTTTCTCAAATTTTTTTTTTATATAGACTCCTTGTAACTCTACACACTTCTCCCAGCGATACTCCCTTCTCTCTTGGCGTTTTTCTTTGCAAAATAATTGTTCACGACGGTGTTTGCCTCCTCATTTGACGAAAATCTCTGTCCTCCGAGCGCAGTTTTTAGATGAGGGAACAAAACGAAGTCTCTTAGGGCTAGATCTGGTGAATAAGGTGGATGGTCAAGCAGTTCAAACCGTAATTCATGGATTTTCGCCATGGCAACCGCTGAGTTGTGAGACGGCGCGTTGTCTTGGTGAAACAGGATATTCTTTTTCCGCAAATGTGGCTGTTTTTCCGCAATTTCTGCCTTCAGCTTGGCAAGTAATGATGCGTAGTATGCTCCTGTAATGGTTTTTTTCTTTTTGAAGATAATTGATTAAGATAACTCCTTTACTATCCCAAAAAACAATCGCCATCGCTTTCCCAGCCGAAAAAACAGTTTTTGCTTTTTTTGCAGTCCGCTGTTTTGACTGAATTTTTATTTCGGGCGTATAACGGTGTATCCAAGTTTCATCTATAGTAATTAATCGGCGCCTAAACTGCGCCAACAGAGCGTTGGAAATGTTCATTCGAACACGTTTTTGGTCTAACGCAAGCAAACGCGGCACCCAACGCGGGGACAGCTTTCTCATGCCTAAATCTTAATTTAATGTGTAACAAACACGTTCTTGGACATTTTCAGAACCTCTACTATCTCTCTCACTTTAATTCGGCGGTCGTCTAACAGCATTTGGTGAGCTTTAGCAATGTTATCGTCAGTGGTTGCAGTTTTTGAACGTCCCGAACGTTTATCATCTCCTACGCTCTTACGACCTGGTTTAAATTCAGCTGCCTAAAATTTCACTGTAGTAAATGATGGTGCAGAGTCCCCATACACAGAGTCCAACTAATTTTTGATTTGCATAGGCGTATTGCCTTTCAAAAACAAGAATTGAATAACAGCTCGATACTAAACTTTTTCGATTTTCACAAAAAACACACATCGGCTCACTCAAAGGACTATCAACTAAAAACTGTGCATCCAAAATGACTGAAACTTCGGTAAGTAACTGTCAAAAGATGCACAACTAGCATTCACTAGCTTTTATTGACGAATGCCGCTATCTGTACGTTGCGGTCGTAAAAATTTGTTCATACCTAAACAGAGTCTTCGATTCCTGGTCCATAAAGTGCAGCAATGTCAGCACCCATATCTAAAGTATCTTTTTGGTTCCTGCCACCTTTGCTGTCGTGTGCAGCTCCGCTCTGCTGATCCGATTACTGTCCTCTATAGGCGGCCATTCATGTGCGCATGGTCGCGTGGCGATTTTCATATCTAACATACTGTACATGCTGCGACTTAAGCTGCAATTTCAACAAGAGCTGAAGTACCACTCACTGATTTCGGACCGATTTTCCATATAAGTTGACTAAGGCTCTCATTATTATTTTGATTCAAGCCTTCAAGACATCGTTCTAAATGTACGTCTTTGCTCAAGTCCTCATAAATCGGTTTGATGGCTTCAGCAACATCATTTGGAAATGGAGTGCAACTGGGCTTGAATGAGTTTAGCGATTTTGTAGTTGCCATTCTGCCATTCACACCACGAATCATCGCCATCGTGCATTTATCGTGCTGCGGTTCTTCATCGGTCAAGCAGTAGTGAAAATACGTTGACCATATGGCATCCTTCATTTTCTTCACAGAATCGTGATTGCGTCGAATGACAAGGCCATAAGAAACTTCATACTAATTTATCAATCATTTTAGCTGTGAGCTTGCCTTTACCACTGAGACTTTTTCTTTTTATTTTTTTCCCGGTTTTCGTTTCTGCACTGTGTTTTGTTCTAATTCGCGCAAACGAGTGCCCAACCGCTTCTGAACGTGACCTATGCATTCTTTTTTGTTTATCGAAAAATCGTCGCCATAAGGTTTAGAACTTACAACACCATTGTACGTTTTCCAGCCTCCGTCATCTATGTAGTTGCGGAACTTCACCCCAAGATTTTCTAACGAACGTTGAAACATCTGGATGAATCAACTTCCATGTTGCCACCTGGTCCAACGTGATTAGCTTTGCATTGTTCGCTATTCACATGCTCTTCATGCCACACTTCAATCTCTGTAGAATCTAATCTGCTCTCCCAAGTTTTGCAATTTTGACAGCGCGAACTTTTCACAAAAGTAGCAACGACTTTACCGGTGTAATAACCAATCAAGGAAGAAACACCATACAGAGAAGAGAATCCTATCTCTGTGGCCCGACACCCAACAAAGGTTGCCATCTCCGTAAAAGATGATCTGCATTCAAGAGCGGTTTTAGAATTTAATGAGACTGAGTCCAAGGACTTGATAGCGGCCGGACTATACGAAAAGATGCGGATATCCTTTGCAGGTATCGAGCTTTTCTTCGGCCAGGACAGAGCTTCTTTAACCGCCAAACTTTCCGACTGGAACACGCTACAGTGATTTGGAAGACGGAAGTAGAGGCTTAGATTTAGCTTATCTGAGAAGACACCGCCACCAACGCCGCTGTCGGATTTAGACACATCTGTGTAAATGTGGATTGACTTGTTCTCCATGAAAGTATCTTCCACTCAGAAGGATCTAGAGGGGTATAGTCGCTTTAATGTGAATAGCTGCGGTACTTGCCTTTCTGAAGAAATCGAGGGGTGTCAAGTGAAACAGAATATGCAGTGCCGCGGAGAGAGTAAGGCGTCGGGCTCCGCTTATGCATAGACATCCTGTTCTTTAGAATCTGCTTAGTTTACTGCAGTTGACTACATTGTCTAAGGCCGTCCACCGGACAACAACCCCGTAGGTGAGTATTGGTCTTATGACCGAGATGTATAGCTAATGGGTTATGCGTGGTTGAAGGCCACCATTTCTTCCCAACGGCTTTTTTGCAAGAGAGTAAAGCTACTGTAGCTTTCTTGGCTCTTCCTTGAATGTTAGGTTTCCAGTTTTGTTTCGTCTCAATGAGACCCAGATATTTTGCTGCATCGGAAAAGGCGAAACTAGTGAGGGAGAGTTTGTGGTTGGAATTTTCTATTTCCTAGGAAAAGAGGACAAGCTCAGTTTTATGAGGCAATCCGCATAGGGAATCACCCTGCTACCACCCGATTCCAGGTATATCAGGAGTTCATTAACCAATCCCAGAGAAGGTGTGAAAGGAATCGGCCTTACGGCGTACCTCTGCTGACACATATTTTAGCAAGAGCCTAACCCAGTTTGGAGTTAATTATCCTGCTTTTTAACATAAGACTGATCAACTTAAAAAGTGAGTCGTCCACCTGCAGAGTCGACAGCGCAGTCGTGATTGCGGATGTGTTGACGTTGTTGGATTTTGGTCACGGTTGCAGTAGTCCTGTATGGGTTGTTACTGGCCGCAAATAGGGAGCTACCTGGATAGTGAGTGTCCAGTAACAGATTGAGTGATTCATCACCTGAGGTTATCCGAGACCCATCGGTTTTTTTCAAAAAGCTAAGTATCATAGGATTTGTAGAGGGGATATCTAGCACTTCTTGTCGGTTTTTTGTTATAAAAGTGGGCTCATTACCAAAGTTGCAAACAATGAGATTAGTACTTTTAATATAATCAAAAAGTGACCCACCTCTGTCGTTGATGTCGGTACTGCCCCATACCGTGTACTGAGTATCAGCGTTCAGTTTTTAGCCTTCCACCATCCAGTATCACCCTTTCTAGGTTATCACCAGGGAGAGAGCCCACATAATTGTGGCCAAGAAATGCCGATACCAGCCAGTAGGAACCTTTGGCAGTCTTCAGTCTGGCAACGGTTATGTCTGGATCGCTGAGGTTAGGAAGTAAGAATGTATTAATGCTACTTCACTTCATACAAGTTCACTAATATACAAGTTCTAATCTTACCTTTGTCTCTTGTATAGAGCAGAGTGTACACAGGTGTTCCAAGTCCACGAATCACGCCTTCGACGATCTATGGTTCCTGGATTAAGATGATGTCTTCTGCGTTTTTGGAAAGACGCAGAATAAGTGCGGCCGAAGCCTTTTTTGAGTGATAGAGATTAATCTGGAGAAACCGTATCATTGCTACAATTTACCAGAGTAGCCGCCACCACGGTGCTGTTCGAGTCCTCCGAGCCCAAAAGCTCAACTTCATCCTCTGATTGCAAAGTTTTCTTTTTTAATTCGTTGTCGGTTTCGATTTCCGACAGAGGAGCAGACCGATGGCTTAATTGTCGCCTCGAATAAATTGGAGTCGTTGTTATCCATTTCTGGAAAGGATATCGCAGCTCCAATATCTAAGGTTAAGTTTAAAGCTTCAGTTAAAGGAGGAGGAGGTTGCTGGTTAGCATCCAGCTCATAATTTTTATAGACCATTAGGTGAATTGACTCGATACCAAACTCGCATACCTTCAGTCTGCGCTAGAAGGTTAAGGGATTCCTTATGGATCATAATCAACGCGCATCTATAAGGGCTCCTTTGTTCTTCCAGTTTCGCGGCTTTCCAGTCATGAATCGGAAGTGTCGGGTTCATGAGCCTGATGATCTCCAGAATGCTTTCTGAGTAGGAGGGTCCGGCTGGGATTTAGGAGTTCTGGGTGTACTAGGGAAATCCTACTTAGGTAAGACTTCGAATTTTAAACCCGGCCAAATCTCTCTTAATCCACCTTTAGCTTTGGTAAAAAGATCAAGAAATCTTTGATTTGCATATGCGATAAGCTTGAGGTGGCCTCGGTACCACACAGCTGGTCCGGGATTTCCTGCATGATGACCAAGAAGTTGCCCGAAAGCTTTAACTTGACCAACTGCCAGCGTTCAGGTGTTATCGATCCGTCCGTGTCGTTTCTGTTGCGTCTATCTTATTACGAGTATATCTGAAATATCTTATACATACATAGTTCTATAGTCCTACTGGAAAGGTAGTTGTCTGCACCTATATTAGGATCACATTTTTTGGTAATTTGGTAGTAAATACGTTAAGCTGAAATTATAACTGTAGCACATATCCTTTTCAGGAGAAACATTAAGACTTAAGATAAGCTGAGAGGCTTTAGCTTAACTCAAGGGTCAGTTCCGTCTTACTATTACGTAACGCTGGCATGCGTTCTAGCCAACACTCCTTCTTGTCAAATGCAGTTATTATCCTTCAACTATTACCAAACTGCTGTTGAGTGATGGTATGCCATATACGGCACAGTCTTACAAAAATTGTGCGATGTTATTCTGCTTGAACTGAACAGCTATTCAGTGGCACTCATTTTTGTCGTATTGATGTGTTTCTTCATTAGAAAATCATCTAAGGACTGAAACGAATAAAATCTGTAAATTTTAATACGGGCTATACTTCCAATTCGTAAAAATTGCAATCCCATTTTGTACCCAAATTAGCCGGTATATTCTCTAGTTTCAGTTTGTTATTGATTTTGTAACATAGTACCATAGAGACTTAGTACCACATGTAATTTAGTATGGTAACCCTAAAACACTAGTAATAGCTATATGTACATATCCTTATACACTCTGTAAGCACTAGGCATATTCATGCACATATTCAATAAAGTTCAGTTGCTACTCGACCGTCGTCTTTAGTATTACAGATTTTAGTTCAGTGCGGCTTAAAATATTTATAAAATATGAGTCAAGAGGAACGCCGTAAAAAGATCATCGACAAATGGATCGAAAATACTTCACGTCTAAACCATTTCATCGCAAAAAATTTAAACATAACACGCAGTACAGTGGATTCTGTAATTAAACGATATTTGGAGACGTTGACAGTTCAGCGAAAACAGAAAAGTGGAGCACATGATAGAAATTTGGACAGGAAAATAGTGGGTACCATCGTAAAAAACCGTCATCCAGAGATGTTGCTCGGAAATGTAATACCAACCAAACCATGGTACAAAGATCTAAAAAACGTAACGGTCTAAGAACACGAAAAAAATCAAAAAATACCAAAAGTTACTGAAAAGCAAAAAAAAGTCATAAAAACACGAGTCCGAAAGCCATACGAGTTGATCGGCAACAAGAAAGCGTGCTTGGTTTTGGATGACGAAACTTATGTCAAAACCGACTTTACTACTCTTCCAGGTGCGTAGTTTTAGAACTCGTTTGAAGCTGAGATTCTTCCGCAATCAACTACATCGATTGGGATGGAAAAATTCGGGTCAACATATCTTGTTTGGCAAGCCATTTGCCAATGTGGACACAGAAGCTCATCGTTTATTACGACGGGGACAATTAACGGAGAAGTGTACATTAACGAGTGCCTAAAAAAACGGTTGATTCCTTTCTTAAACAAACACGAGGGTTCAACATTATTTTGGCCAGATTTAGCTTCAGCTCACTATGCTCATGCAACGTTGAGCTTTCTTGTTGGTAAAAATGTCGACTTTGTCCCAAAAGACATGAATCCACTCAATGTTCCACAGTGCCGTCCCATAGAAAGGTATTAGGCTTTGGTCAAAGCTAAATTGAGGAAAAGTGAACAGTTTGCAAAGGGCGTAAAAGATTTTAGTGCTAAATGGAAAAGAGCGTCCAAAAAGATCACGGATGTAACTGTCACCAATCTTATGAAGGGCATTCGAAAAAGTTGAGGAAAGAATGGGAACCCAAATAATTTTTTTATTTTTTGTAATTGTGAATGAATTTAATAAAAACAGAGTTTTAAAGCAAATAAAAAAATTTACATGAATTACGAGTATGAAAATATTCTTTTTTTTTTACTTTGAAGTTTTCAAATTTTATTCGTTTCAATTCTTAGACGCTGAGCATGAGTGGGCATACTCCACCTTGAACTTGAAATTCCTCAAATATTTCATCCGCACGTTTTACTTTTGTTTTAATGTCATATATACACCTTAGATCTTTGATATGACATTAAAGAACCGACAAGCTAAAATGTTTCATGTTTAGATGTTTTCAGAAAATGAAATTATATTGGACAATAAACTTCATCTGTAGAGTAATATCAGATATTCTGGGGTGATATCAAATTATGCTCCAAATTCATAGCATTTCCTCCTTTAGTCCTTGCTATCAAAGTCAATGACATAAAATGAGCTTCTTGTTTTAATAATCTACCTTACTAAAAGAGACATCTCCTCCTAATACATATTTTACTCGTATATTACTTACAAAGATTTTTATTCCCATAAAAATGTTTGAGTGAATATCCTCTCGCTTAATTTTCCCACCTCCTATCCAATAAAATCTTCTAAGTACTTTTGAAGGGTCAGTGACTTTTACTCTCCGTCACAGGATGCCAACACATGGCCATTACTTTTTATAGCACATTTAACCTGGATAAATATAGAGCGTTTCGCAATTTGTATTTTAAAGAAAAAAAAAAACGACAACATTGTATCTAATCCCTTTCGGTGTTTGCATTTCCTGAAGTGAATTTATTGTTTGTTTACATTTTATTATGCCTTTTCTTTGTTGATGTTTAATTTATGAGCCATGGAAAAAAATTAATGTTCTGTTGTTATGCTTCCAAACCACTTACATTTTCATTAGTTAGAACGTGAAACGTTAAGAATAAAATTGACTGGGGTAGATATGAAACGTTTTCAAAAAGGTCTGTGGTTGTATTATGTTTACATACATAAGTGGGTCCTGTCATAACGATAAACGTCAAAGTCCATCCATTTCGAATTCTCAGGAGTGTTTGCGTGCGAACTTTCTGGATGACTATAAATTCCATTTTTATTTCTGAGAAAGGGGATTCCTTTTTTCTGCTTACAATTTGATGGAGGACAGACTTTGAAATCTTGAAGATAGGTCCTACTTTATTCGAACTAAATGCTATGGCTGTTGGAAAGTTGATGGTTTTATTCATTTTCAATGGCTTTAACAAGATTTTTATTTAAAATTTAATATGGATTCACCTGTCAGATATGTACGTTACTGTTACCAGTTATGCATCAAAGGCAAAGGCAAGTTCCTCTTAAGGACAGAAGTACTCGTATTCATTTATTCCCGTCTTGGTGGCCAAATGACGGGACGATTTCTTGCAATAATTATTAACAAATTGTGTTTTCAATAGAGCATTGCTTTTGTTGGTATCTAGAATGGGGTGGAGTCGCAGTTTTCCTCAATTGATGTCACGCAGATTTTGGGGCAAATAATCGTTGGTCATCGCATTGTACCGGTATCTATTGACAAGTTACTGTCCGGCCTTATACGAACCGATGATGACACCTTTTTCTGGATGCAATGGCATCTGGTGAACTTCTTGAGGATTGTCCTCACTCTAAATACGGCAATACTGCTTGTTTACGTAACCGTTTAAGTAGAAATGAGCTCACATTTCTTTTTACTGTAAAAAACTGGTTCAACCTCCAGTTGATTTAAAGCCTATTGTCACGCGGCTTTAGCTCCTACACAAATTTAATTTTATAAGCGCTAAGACCAAGTTCTTTGTGCAAAATTTTCTAGGTAGTGGATGGGCAAAGGCTAAGTTACTGCGAACGACAACGAATCAATAAATTGGGTTCCTCTTCAGTATAGATAATTTCTTCTGAACGCACCGTTCTTGTTGGTGTGAGGATCCAATAGCATGCATTTTTTATAACCTGCGTACGCTCAAAGGACTTTAGTATCCTTACACACAGCGGGGGCGGAGGAAATCAGGGAGTAAAGAAAGAGAAGTACCCATGAAGGTTGGTTTTAAATGTTTGAAGGTTATCATGACTTCGACCTCGGCGTAGGCAACTTTTTCACTGCTTCAATTTTTGAAGGATCGCTCCTGATTCCATCCCTAGATATAATGTGCCCTGCATTTCTGTGAACTGAGTTTGAACACAAGTTACAAGTTGCGAGGATTCTTTTCAAATGATTTGCTATGCACGATGATACCGTTTAGGGAAATCAAAGCGATGTCTTAAGAGATTCCTTGGAAGACTCGGTCCATCCTTATCCGCCTGTTTCCTCGAACCGGCCGGTCATTGTTTTCATAGGCCACTGTGGAATGGAAGACTGCACGTTTTTCAAGTCAGAGTGAGATATCTTGAACAACGCTTAATGCTTCCGAAAGAGTCGGTCGATTCACAGCCACCAAATTTTGTGCTCAAGTACAAGTCCCGGATACCTTCGACAAACTGGCTGAAGACGATTTTATGTAGCACATTTCCTGGACAGTCATTTAATGCGAGAGACGTTAGCTTTTGTATTTCCAAAGCGAATTCTGCCAGAGATTCTTTATTCCTCTGTACTCCATTGCGGAAATGTATGAAACATGTATAGGTATCAAGAGAAAAATGCTAACGAAGCCATGTAACCAAGAGCGGAAAATTCGGCGGATGCCCAGAAGATAACATGCCCAATACACTCAAGGCGTTGTCTCTTAAATTCACTCCTAGTATTTCACCTTTCTCCGCATATGTCTATACTTGATGTTTAGAAAAAATTTCGAATTGACGCTGGTAAGCCAACCATGAATCCTTGCCCTCGTACGACGTCACCGAAAGGTTAAGAAATTTTTTAGCAGTAACACGTTCTTCAATTATGTCCTCTGTACGTATGGACCTTTTGGTTTTCCCTTAGCAATGGCCTATTGCCCGCAGTTTGCCTTGGACTTACCAAAGGATTTGTTGGGTGCGATACAAACAGTATTCCTGGATCAATATGGTGCAAATCCGTGTCATCTGTCAAGATTCAAGTTGATGTGGCGTTGAAAGAACCGAGCTGGTGTTGTCTTTGTTGAAAATCTATGAAATTCCTTTTCGCTACCGTTGCTTCTAGCCCTTCAACGCGTTTTTCCAACGATGTACTGTTGTTGGAGAGCTTTTCTTCCAATTTAGAGTTTTATACTGCAGCAGTTTCGGAAAGTTCATATTTGACCCTTGCAGTTCCGTCCATTGTTGCGGGGAAATAGTTGCTTATTTTGTATATGTGCGCCCCACATCTGATACCAGTGTAACAAAAAAACACAAAACAATTTATGGATTGCTGATTTTATTTCCAAAAATAGATTTTACCTAACAAAATGTAGAAAAAGATAAAAAAAGGTTTATCCGATTCAACATCTGTCTCCAACGTTTTCTGTTTTTTTTTTCATGTGAACACAGGGCGGGCGAAGGAAACTTAGGGAGGAAGAAAAGATGTACATTGGTCTTAAATGTTTGCATGTTATAACGACAAGGAAATATGTAGAGAGCTCGGCAGGGCATTCCATAATCGAGTCTTATGGCTTGGGAACGAATCACGATATTTTAGAGTATGTCCGAAAGTGGGCTTGAGGGTGTTCTAATGAATATTCATAGCCGTCTCGTGTTACGGTTGAAAACTTGAATGGGCGGAATGCTACTGGCGATTTCTATGGAGCGATAGCGATAAAACAGTGTGAGACACGAGACATTGCGTCGATGTTTGAGGGTGTCCAGCTGAAGTTAATGTAGTGTATTCTAGTCGTAAGCAGAAATGGACGAATGAGAGCCAAGGACGAAGGTCTTGCCCAGGGTGCAACGTGCACCACGATCGAAACGATTGTCGTCATCTATATTCAGTGTGTGATCTTTGCGGTAAGAAAGGTCACATCAAAAGCGTATGTTTGTCAGTGCAGCGGTCAGAAGGTGGAAATCAATTTAAGAAGGAAAGTCTACGATACAGGCGATCGAAATCACGAGGCAAGGTAGTGAGGCAACAAAACGCAGGTAGTCGAAATAGAGGCAACGAATCAGCACATTCCATTCATCAGTTGGAGGAAAGGACTTCGGATCTTGCAGAAGTTGAAGGGGGTACCCGGCTTTCAATTCTAGATGAAGTTTCGTCAACTTGGGAAATGGAACGCAAACAGCGGAAAATACTTATAAGGTTAGAAGTGAACCAAACTCCAATGACTTTTCAAGTGGACACGGGAGCAACATCATCCCTGATTGGGCTTAATGGCTATAGAGATCTTAATAACCCAAAGTTACACCCCACATCCCGCACTCTGAAGGCGTATGGCAACGTGTCCGTGCCATTGAAAGGTGAAGTGGTTGTGACCGTACGGTGGCGTGACGAGTGGCGACAGCTATCATTGCTGGTAGTTGACAGTACTAGGGCCTCTAACATCATGGGCCTTGATTGGTTCGAAGCGTTCAAGTTTGGGGTTCAGTACCCAGAGGATGCGAGAGTCTTGCAGTTGTCGGATGGATCTAGGGATCAGCTCGCAGGACAGGCACGTATCCTTTGTGAAGAATTCCAGTCGGTATTCAGTTCCGAGCTTGGATGCAGTAAGCATTTTGTAGCACATCTAACTCTGAAGTCTGACAGCCGTCCACGTATTTTAAGTACCGACCAGTCCCTTTTGCTCAAAAGGAGGCCGTGAGGAAAGAGATCGAGCGGCTGACAAGTTTGGGAATTTTGCGAGCTATTGAGACCAGCCAGTGGGCAGCCCCCATTGTAGTTGTAGAGAAGCAGAATGGTAATCTTCGACTTTGTGGTGATTTCAAGGTCACCATAAATCCTCACTTGGAAATTGATAGGCATCCTGTTCCTCGAATTCAGGAGTTATTTTGTCGGCTTCAAGGTGGCCGTTTGTTTTCAAAAGTTGATCTTTCAGATGCATATCTTCAGATCCCACTTGATGAGGAATCAAAGCAACTGTGTGTCATCAATACTGAGCTTGGGTTGTTCCAATATCAACGTCTTCCTTTTGGGACAGCAAGTTCATCAGGAATTTTTCAACGCTACATAGAGCCACTGACTGCCGATCTGGATTTCTGTGTCTCATATTTAGATGACATAATCGTATCGGGCCGAAACAATGCTGAACACATAAAAAACCTAAAGACGCTATTCCAGCGTTTCCAATATCATGGATTGAAATGTCGATTGGCAAAATGCAAGTTCGCTGACCCTGAAATCGAGTATTTGGGGCACATAATTGATGAGAAAGGAGTAAAACCATCAGAAACGCGAGTGAAGGCCATCAACAACTTACCAAGACCGAAGAATTTGAAGGAGTTAGAAGCCTTTTTGGGTAAGTTAAATTACTACAATCAGTTCATACCAAATTTCGCACAGTTAGCTGCAGCGCTGAATAAACTGAGATCCAAAGAGGAACCTTTCGTTTGGGATCAACAACAACAGAAATCGTTTGATGATTTTAAAGAGAAAATGATGAAGGTTTCTCAATTGGTTCATTTTAAAAATGAGTTACCCATTTCTTTAGCGACGGACGCCTCATCGCATGATATCGGAGCTGTGATTTCTCACACTTATCCTGATGGAGTATAGAAGCCAATTGCGTTTGCTTCCAAAACACTTACTGAAGCTCAAAAAGGGTATAGCCAGATAGAGAAAGAGGCGCTTTCGATTATTTATGGTGTGAAGAAATTTCACCAATATCTCTACGGTCGACAGGTTGAGTTAATTACCGATCATCAACCCTTAGTAACTATTTTCAGCCCTAATAAAAGACTACCTGAGATGACCATTCAACGGTTACAAAGATGGGCCATAACCTTAATGAGCTACACTTACACGATACGCTACAGATCTACGAAATCGCACGAGAATGCTGATTGTTTGTCACGGTTACCCCATGGACCATACGAGGAGTTCGACAAGTCAGAGGAGGACATTGTTTATCTTATTGATAATGTATTGGAAAATTTTCCTGTAAACGTGGGAGAGATCGCTGCCGAGTCAAAGCGTGATGTAATAGTACAGAAGGTAATGTGGTATGTTCAGCACGGTTGGCCAAATGTTCTTCCTCCTGCTGAAATCAAGTTACTGCCGTTTTTCCGTAGAAAGTTCTGTTTGTGTGTGTGTTCTAACGTTCTTCTTTTTCAGAGCGAGAACTTCTGTAGAGTAGTAATACCCAAAACTTTGCAGCAAAGAGTATTACAGATGATTCATCACGGCCATTGGGGCATAACGAGAATGACGCAGATTTCTAGGCGATATTGCTGGTGGCCCAGTATCGATGAGCAGATACAGAAGACGATAAGCCAGTGCAGTGCGTGTCAGCTGAATGCTAGTCGTTCGCCGAGGGAATATGCCAGTTGGCCCACTACGACGGAGGTTTGGGAACGATTGCACGTGGACTTTGCGATGCCATTTAAGAAGAGTATGTGGCTAATAGTGGTCGACTCCAATTCGAAGTTTCCCTTTGTAATTAAGATGTCTTCAACTACTTCACTGGCAACCACTCACGCATTGCAGTCCATTTTTGCGTTGGAGGGTTTACCAAAGACTTTGGTTTCCGACAATGGGCCGCAATTTGCATCCAAAGAATTTGCGGATTTTTGTAGGAGAAATTCAATTCAGCATCTGACATCTGCTCCTTTTAACCCGGAGTCTAATGGTGCCGCGGAGCTCATGGTCCGCACTTTCAAGACGTCTTTATCAAAAATATTAGAGGATTCATTTCAGAACGATGACGCTTTGTCTATATTTTTGGCGACATATCGCTCGACGGCAGACAATACAGGTATATCGCCAGCAGAAAAGTTGCATGGCCGAATCCATCGAACAGTTCTAGCGGCCATGATTCCAGATATGCAGGATAAGACGAGACTCTGCGAGGATAAGTCTAAATTCTCGCCCCAACAACTCGTTTTTCTTCGGCAATACCTTAATAAGGAGAAATGGATATCTGGTGTTGTACTGAGGAGGCTTGGAAAAAAGATGTATCTCGTGCAGTCAAAGAGTGGCAGTTGCAGGAGACACCAGAACCAGCTTCGAACTCGAGAAGAGAACCAGACATCACAAAATATTGAGCATGGAGCAGTAAATGGTAACGCTTTTTCTTTCTATAACCATGTTCCGACTCAAATTATAAAAAGGGCACCTCAACAATCACCTTGCTCGATGTCCACAAATGACTCTTTGGTCTTAGAGAGGTCTGCTGCGGTAGAGCCGATTGATTTATCGACTCCTCAAGCTTCTTCATCACATCAGCAAATGACTTCAGTTAGGCGGAATGCAGTTGAAAACGCAGTTACACCTAGAAGATCTGAACGTCTCCGCGCTAAGCGAGTTGGATTCGTTGCTTGAATTAGATGCAAGGGAAGCTGTTACATCAGCAACTCTTTTGTATCACACAATATTGCAAAACAATGGTAACTCTGTTTAATTACCAACTAATGACATTTCAATTGCCGTAGAAATAAGCACAAACCGCATGGTAATTTTTTCTTGCTGGTTAACCTCACACTTCGATCTGTGCGTTCAACTAAAGAGGTTTATTTTTTGTCTACGATTAAGTGAATTAAAGTTATATGAAATAGACGTTGTTGTTCTTTTTTAATTAATTTGCTCAACAAATATAACAATATTAGTATCACCTACGAGTTTTATCGCACAGTTTTTAATGTTATCTAGCAGATGCAGAGATGTTTTGGGCGCACCCGACCAGATGTGGGCACTGTTCTCCAATTTCGGGTTTTTCAATTTCGCTTTAACGACAGCAGACAGGATTGTGTTTTGGAAGCATTAAATTGCACTCTGTTGATAGTTCCCCAATTGGTGATGCTGTTTACATCGGAATTTAATGTGAGTCATATGCGCTGCCGTTCCCGTTCTACAGCCGAAGAGCAGGGACGTGGTGGAAACAGGGAGCGAATATGAAAAGCAGAGAGCACTGTCGTCAGCAAAGGAATATATTAAATTAGAAGTACTAGACAATGGATCGTTGACGAAAATTTAAAAGAGTATCGGGGACAGAACGGAGCCAACATTTATTTAGTGAATATCAGACTTGAAATTTAAGACAACTTTTGACAACAATTGAACTTTCCGATCCCAGAAGCACGCATTTTCGACAAAAGAGCCTGATGCCAAACTCTGTCAAATGCCTTAGAAATATCTTGCTTTCGCCAGATTGATGTACGCGTTTCGAGATATTTCCTGAGCTAACGGTTTATCAGCGTTTTCATGTCCTTAGAAAGAATGGACATAAATGCAGGAGGAGAGAGACGAAGATTCACCTTTTTAGGGACGGGCTGGTTATATCTATGAAAAGTGAAGCGGTCTTTTGTCTGCTATCCAGACTCTAATAAACGTATGTACAAAAGTTTACTAGGGCATCCTCTGTCGGTTTTCCATTTCGGAAGTCGAATTGAAAATTATCTAACAGTGAGTTATTTTCAAAAAAAGAAACGATTCTTGGTCTTACCACTTCCTCCAAAATCTTGGTGAATACCGTGAGCAAGGAGATAGGCCTGTATTTGAAAATTAGAAGAACCTCTGCAATTTTCAGGCTATTTGAAAAGACACCATTGTAGACACTTTTACTAAATAAGTGCGCTAGGATATCAACAACATTAAAAACAATCCTCAGAAAAACCTGAACGAGTAGAAGAATCAGAATTATTCAAATTCATTATGATCCCAAGCAATTGCAGCGACGATATAGGTACAAAGAAGAAGCTGTCTTCCTGAGTTCTTTTCATGTTGAGATAATTATGCGAACAATCTTGGATAGGATTCAACAAACCTGCGTCTTTTATGGTGTTTGTAGCTATATTGGCGGAAAAATTGTTGAAGGCGTTTGCCATAATCACAGAGTCTTTTATATTCGCATCCACACATTTTATGAGGGATGGTACACAATTAGAGGAATTTCAATTAAAAAATTAATTAATAATACCGATTTGCCTTGTGAAATTTCTGTAAATAATAATTCTCCTTGCATTTGGGAATCTCTTTTTTTAATTTCTTTGCATATTTTATCATAAGTTTCACTTATAAGAATGCCATGCTTTTTACACTTCAATCGAATATCATTTCTAAGGGGGATTTTCTGGAGTAAACAATTTTACGTCCATGTTTTAAGTCTTTTAGGATTGTTACAGTACAATTATTACATTGTGGACTTGAGAACTTGAATTATAAGCTTTTTCCATAACATTTGTATTTTTTCCCAAGCTTCGGTATAAAAAATGGTATTTCCTAGAACTTCGTTTTAAAACAACAGGAATGGAGCTTCAGTGGTTCATGATATTATGTCCCATGTCTGGTATACGGATCCTCCGGTATATAATAGACACGAATATCGGTTTATCATCATGCACCAAGGGACTTACGTAGTCCACAATAAGTAATCAAGTAGCGTCAAATACCGCGATCTGAATGGCCAATTCACTGGTCCATTTCGCGGTATAATATCGTAGATTCAATTCAACAATTTTATATAGCGCCATCCTGCATAAAACACATATCGTCCGCAGCAATGCCATCCACAGTTTTGTACTAATAATCATATTTTTGGAAAAATAAGGACTGATGATGAAACCCTCGTGTAGACTACACTTTTGTTGGTGTAATCGAATCTCGTAACTTTTTTTCTAGGTTATCGTTACTTCAGAAATGCAAATTTTGATTGTGTACTGTTATTCGGTAAAAATAAGGGTCGTTTTCAAGCTGCTCAAGAGCCACATTCGAGAGCTCCCGTCGCAAGTCATAAACACGTGGATTAAGTACTTAGTTGGTTTTTTTTATCTTAGCAGTTTCTTGTTGTAGCATTATTTTTAGTGATAATTGGACAGATTTGAGCTTCTCTCAATGGCGGCTTTTTCAATGATGTTCAAGTGTAGTGCTGGTCTTTTCGGTTTCTTGAGAATGAATCTTCAACTTCCCCTTTAAATCGCTAATGATCGCCTCACGCTTCTCAACATGTTGTTCCATCTTGGACTTATTGCGAGTAGCCTCTTGAATTTTGGCCAATTTATTTGAGATCTCTGCCATATTCTTTGCTTCCAAAGAAATGCGTCTTTCCTCGGCTTCTTTCAGCTTCTTTTCGATATTTTCAACTGAGACATTCTTGCCTGGTGTTATCGGAGGTCTTGGTAGTACTGCATTTGGTGCTGGCTCTGCGAGGATAATTTCATAGCTTAAGGCACCTTTGGATTCTTCCTGGTAACGAATTTCAGTAGCTTCTTTAGATTCAATATTCTCCTGTTCCACAGTTGGATTCTCAACTGGATGATGTTTTTGCGACTAACGATTTACAAAAAGACGAAATACAAGACAAACAAATCACTTCACTCTGTCAATTTGATTGTCAACTTATCACATTTCTCAGATTCCAAAATGGTTCCGAAAGAGGATCTTTTGCAAGTGGATGCAGTAGTATTCACAAAGACACCACACGATCTCTTAAAAATTCTCCGAATTTAAAAAAAAAGATAATCAAATAATAACTTTTTAACTTTTAACAAATTCACTAACCATAAATGGGATTAAACACAACAAACGCAGTATCAACCGGACTACGGCGATACTTCGAGTGGAATTTGTTTCAATGATACGGAAAAATGACACGTTTTGTAGGCGTAGGTCTTTCGAAATGTTCTTTGTCCTTAATTGTGAGCGAATAATTCTTCATATAAGTAATTGCTTTGTTTTGTCCTCACATGACCAAACTTTAACTGTCTAAAGATATGTGCCTTCCATGTCGTCAGTTGGAAAAGTTTTCCCGTTTTCCTGTTTAACCTGTACAAAGCGAGCTATCTGAAACTATCAGGACTTGATGATTTATTCCGGACTCCGGGATTGCGTCTAATTGCACTAAAAGGATCAGCAACTGAAATGCTGATTTTCAGAACGTAAAATTGCTCGTTTCTTCGAGAACCACCAGGTGTCTGGTATTTGGAGACACTTTTAGCTCGGGTTTTGTCATCCATTCTGTCGATGCGAAAGAGCAGTTGTAATAGGTAACGTTTTAGTTGCTTGGTTGCATGGTCTTCCAATACAACTTTGGCGGTAGGATCATTTAAATAGCGTAACATAGCATCTCTTTCAAGAGTAAAATTCAGAATTTTTCGGATATTCTAGTGCAAGGATCTTTTTATCATACTACCCAAAGCCATCAGTGTTCTTCGCAATGCCGAATTCATCTGTAATTGAGGTGTGTAGTTCCGATATGCGTCACTCTGGATCTCTTCATTATTTGCTGGATTCTCTGTGCAATCAGCATCTGTGTAACAACGCAAAGGATTTTTAGGACTAGCGAAAATTTAGTGTTAGTACCTTAGCATAAGTTTTGCTCCAAGCATATGCAACATATGTGGGTTCGCATTGAACTGGGACAACTTACTGACAGAATGTAAGATGTCGGGTCTAGTTGCTAGACCAATGAACAAAAGTGAGCCGGTTATTCGCTGATACTCCTTTATACATGTATGCAAATTGACAATTAGCACAGCTTTGACATTTCGTAAACTTTTGACCAGTTTCTAATAGTGTCCCACATCTTTTACAGTCAATCAGGTTACAATTCTCAGCTCCAAGAAAATTTGTCCCGTTGTCGGTGTACAAATCCATATAGTGCCCCCTTCGAGACACGAATCTTTTCAGAACAGCTATGTTGGTACTGGATGAAAGGTCACTTGCTAATTCTAGGTGCATGACACCAGTTGGCATGCAAATAATGGAGATGTAACTCTTCACGGACCCCTCCGGGTCGAAGGACCAAAAATGTTGCGTACGAATCAAAAAAAAAATAATAAAAAAGCAAAACTTCTACTTTTGCTGATTCAGCAAATTGTTATATTTGACTGACAGACTGGAAGAAATTGGAAAAGGCGGGGAAAAAAGGCTTTTCTTAATTTACAGATACGTTGGTATCCACAACGTTCGGCTGGTACATATACACTTCTTTTTTTAACCTTCCATCCAAGTATGCAGTTTGTTCTTCACAGACAAAGTAAAAATAAGTCGCACTCTGGAGTAGCGGACAACAGGCGAAAACGTTTCCTCGAAATCGAATCCTGGCCTCTGTGTACAACCTTTGACAACCAAACGGAATTTAACCTTTCAATCTTACCACCTTTGTACCTTTTCAATCTAAACACCCATTTGCATTTTATTGGTTTCCTTTTCGGTGGCAGGTCAACAAGCATCCACTTGTCATTGGAAATCAAAGTCTGTACTTCAATTACGAGTACATGGCCTGCTTCCGGTGTTTGGCTTCGTCACAATGTAACGCTTCTTCAATCGTTTGCGGAATTGTTTCTGTTTTATTCAAATAGAACAGTATGTTCTTTTCCTCTAATGCTATTGCCGCCTAACTTCGTGTTACAATGCCTGGTATTGGGGCGTTACTTTACCCACTTTCTTCTTCTTCATTTCGTCCAAGTCTAGATTATAGATATCTTGTTTTTTTTTTCAGGGTGTAGCTGGGCGAAAATCGTTGGAAGACATCGCAGGACTTGACCCACCTTCCCAATAATCGCAACTAGTCGTTAACTTAATCAGCAACTTGTTTCTAATACTTGTAAATCCATGTTATAAGGAACTAACCTTGGTCTGCTTCCTTTTGATTTCCAATTCGCTATCACTTTGTTCGTGTGATTAAGTTGTAATACTATTTCTTTTCTTTATCCCTAGTAAGATAGTTCGAATGGTTTTACTCTTCGTAATCTTCTAACTAAATTGTTGTTATTAAGTAGTTTGACTACTTCTAAATTAGCATAGTAGCGAAGCCTACCTTCATGTCTTCTTGCGACCTTGCTCACCACGTCCTCTATCATTATATGTAGATCAGCGTTACGTATGTACCATGGCACATTAATAATATTGCGCAGTACGTTGATTTGGAAGCATTTAATGCTTTGCAGGTTTGTCTTACTTATGTACCGCCAAAGCAGGAGACCATACATATGTCCATATTGGCTTTAGAACTTGCTTACAGAGAAGCACTTTATTATATGTTGATACACATGAATACTTCCCTATGAGCCAATACATTCTGTGGTATCGTATATTTAATTCATCATGTCTTTTGCTGACTTTAGTTTTCCAGCGAAACTTTGCGTTAGCTGAGTTCAGATGCAGAACTATTGGGTCTATGCGGTCGTGCGGTTTCCTAAGAGATGGCGTAACTTGTATTATTCCATTGGAACATGCGTTGGAAAGCTACTGTCATTGTACGTCATTTCAGTATATGTCATTCATTTGAAGCGTAAACAACAATAATTTTTTTTCACTCAAATATGTCAAACTTTGTGCCTGAAAAAGTGTTTTTGCGGGGAGTTCTGCTTCATTACTTTAATATGAAGAAAACTGCTGCCGAAAGTCATCGTATTTTGGTGGAAGTTTATGGTGAACATGCGCTAGCTGAGCGAACGTGCCAAAAGTGGTTTGCACGATTTAAAAGTGGTGATTTTGGCTTGGAAGACGAACGTCCTGGGCAGCCAAAAAAGTTTGAAGATGAAGAACTGGAAGCATTACTCTATGAAGATTGTTGCCAAACACAAAAAGAGCTCGCAGAATCTTTGGGTGTCACTCAAGCAGCCATTTCAAAACATTTAAAAGCAGCTGGATATATTCAAAAGCAAGGAAATTGGGTTCCACATGAACTCAAGCCGAGAGACGTCGAAAGGCGGTTTTGCATGTCCGAAATGCTGCTGGAACGCCACAAAAGGAAGTCATTTTTGCATCGGATTGTTACTGGTGATGAAAAGTGGATCCATTACGACAACTCCAAGTGCAAAAAATCATATGTGAAACCCGGCCAACCAGCCAAATCAACGGCAAAGCCGAATATCCAGGGCGCGAAGGTAATGCTCTGTATTTGGTGGGATCAGATGGGTGTGCTGTATTATGAGCTGCTAAAACCGGGTGACACCATCAATGAACAACGCTCCCGAATACAATTAATCCGTTTATCCGGAATATGCGACCAGACACGAGGCAATAATTTTCCATCATGACAACGCTCGGCCCCACGTTGCTATTCCGGTTAAGAACTATTTGGAAAACAGTGGATGGGAAGTCTTACCCCACCCGCCTTATAGCCCAGACCTTGCCCCTTCTGACTACCATTTGTTCCGGTCGATGCAGAATGTCCTCACTGAAATACGGTTCACATCAGAGAAGAACATCAAAAATTGGCTTGATTCATTCTTGGCTTTTGGGATGGGATCCACAAATTGCCAGAAAGATGTCAAAAGTCATAGCTTCAGATGGGCAATACTTTGAATAATAGTATTGCACATGTATTTCTTAAATAAACGTTCAAATTTTGAAAAAAAAACCGCACGGATTAAGTTATATACCCAATACTTTGTTGATTATGTACATTACGTTTTTATTGGTAAAGTTAACATGAACTGGCTTCAGTTCATTTAGTTTTACTTGCCCTTTTTTTGGTCCAACCAGATATATATTTACTGTCCCTTGCAGTTTTTCTGTGACTACAGCAGTGCAAGTAGTCTGCAAATGTGATAACAGGAGTTTCGTCATTTTGTGGTAGGCCATTCGTATATAGGACGAAAAGCACAGGTACTAACACACTACCTCGTGGTACTCCAGATATTTATATATTTCAATGCGGAGTACTCATTTTCTTGCTTAATTCTAAGTAATCGCTGGATTACACTATTGTATTGCATGGTTTTTGTTGGATGTTGATTTAAAGCTGATGAATTTTATGAAGTCGTCCCTTCAATAACCTTTCACACATAAGGGGATGAGCCCAATATTTTCTTTTACGTTTTCCTTTAAGAATCCAATGCAATAAAAGAGACAACACCACGCTTTGAAATTCATTGGCATACTGGCAAAACTTTCATTCAATAGTTGCGAAGATCCATGCTGATCCATAACAAACTAAAATTTTCGGCTACAAAATTGCTTATAACATAGAGACTGTTTCATATTTTTAAGTCGCTGCGATTTCTCGATCCCTTATGTGTGTCTCATTTTCTGCAACTAAATAATCATGCTATACAAAACTGTAGTGCGTGCATACTGCATACCTACTTCCTGCTGGGGCTAAGATTTTTTAGTCGCAGCGATTAAAAACATAAGTGTGTAGATATACCTGCCAAGACGTATGTTTCATTTGAACTTCCAACAATCGCGTCGCTCAAAAAAACGAGACAAATCGCAGATTTTTAAGCCTTGCGTTGCTCGGCCCCTTATTGAAAGTTATTGTAATCCATTTCTTGCGACTGAGCCGTCGTGCGGCCGAAAACACATGTGCGCGCCTAACCTTATGACCGAGTGCGACCAACAGCACTAAGATCAGTGGCAGGAGATGTGGCGATGCCGTCACCGTGATTAAATTTTCTTTTTTTCTTTCATTAAACTGCACTGATTACTTTTAGTTTTTTTTAATTTTTTTTATTTTTGATCTGGGCGCTGAATAGATTTTTTTTCTAATAAAAGATGGTTAATTGTTGCTTTTTTTATTTTTTTTCAACACAGAATTTAGCGAATTATTAGCGAAATAATAGAGCATGAATGTACCACGTGACCAGATAAGAATGATAGGAAATAAAATTTAAGGCCGCCTCGGTTTCGCTGGGAGTGTTTCCAATGTTTGATGACTCGTTCCAATATATGCGGTATTCTTCCGGCAATAGCGTGTCGAATGTTGGCCTCGAGCTCGTCCAAAGTGGTTGGTTTGTTAGCGTAGACTAAGGACTTGACATAGCCCCAGAGCAAATAATCAAGTGGTATCAAATCGCATGATCGCGGCGATGACCCGGTCGCCAAATTTGTTCCTCATGACTTCAAGCCTTGCGTCGCTTGTATGGCATGCGGTGCCATCTTGCTGGAACCACAGCTCGGATTTATCGATGTTGTCGAGCTCTGACCACAGAAAATCGGTGAACATTGCTCTATTCCTGAGACTATTAACGGTAACGGTATCTCCTTCCCCATTTCGTAAGAAATAAGGTCCAATGGACAGAGGAGAACCTGAATTTCAAACGAGCCAGAAATGACTACAACGTCATTCCCAAGCGTGCGAAATTCCAATACGACCAAAAACTGAGGCAAAAAATACTGCAATGTCCCAAAGGCCGTAAAAATTGTTGGTCATTCGTCAAAAACATTAGAAATTCTGCCTCATCCTCCATCCCAATGCTCATTTAAAATGACATTCCAGCTGTCAGCTCTTTAAACAAGGCCAATCTGCTTGCTGCACACTTTACGGCCAGCTTAACACTCGCAGATTGTGCTTTGTCTCCGCCTACACTTGCGAGTGCGTCGAATCTTCAATGGGACAAATCCACTTTCGCACTCGTGTAGTAGCAAGAGTTCTTAATAATCTTAATATACATAAATCCACTGGTCCAGATGGTATATCTCCCCCTCTTCTGAAGAGGTATTCTTCCTCGCTGGCAAAACCATTGCGTAAGCTTTTTCATCAATCCTACACTTTAGAACTCTTTCCGAGCAGATGGAAAACAGCATTTGTCCAGCCCATCCCTAAAAAAGGTGAATCTTCTTCTCTCTCCTCCTACAGACCCATTGCACTATGGAAACGCTGATAAACTGTCAGCTCATGGAGCATCTCAAAACACGAAAACTTAAGAATGGTTTTCATAGCAACAGGTCCACTGGTGGTTTCATGGCATGTCTCACCGAAAAGTGGAACCAAAGCTTACATCAATCTGGCGAAAGTAAAATAGTTGCACTTGATATTTCTTAGGCATTTGACAGAGTTTGGCATCACGCTCCTATGTCGAAAATGCGTGGTTTTGCGATCGATGACTCTTTTCTTCACTGGATTAGAAAATACCTTTCGGAACGTTCAATTCAAGTTGTCTTGGACGGTTTCAAGCCTGATATTCACAAAATAAATGCTGGTGTGCCCCAGGGCTCCGTTCTGTCTCCGACATTCTTTTTAATTTTTATCAATGATCTCTTGTCTGCTACTTCTAATCCAATATATTCCTCTCTGCTTTTCATATTCGTTCCCGAGCACACGCAACTGCTCTTCGGCTGTAGAACCGGGAACGGGAAGCTCATGAAGTTCCGATATTAACAGCATATCCAATTCTGGAACTATCAACAGAGTGGAATGTAATGCTTCCAAAACTCAATGCTGTCTGATCTCGTTAAAGCGAAATTCAAATACCAAGCCATTATCCATGAATGGCACTTGTATCATCGAATCCGATAAACTTTCTATTCTCGGTATGTGTGTCAGTGACAACTTATGTTGGAATGACCACATATTGGATGTCGTCAAAAATGCTGCGAAATGTCTAGGTTTCCTCAAGCGATGTAAGAAATATTTTACTTTACAATTTTCATCCGCCCAAAATTGGAGTACAATGCCAACATCTGGTCAGGTGCTCCTAAAATATCCCTGCACCTGCTAGATAGGATTCAAAACCGTGCTATAAACTCATAGATGATACTAATATCACTCAATCAATTGACACCCTCGAACACCGACGTAATGTCTCCTGTCTCACTTTGTTTTATCGCTGTTTCCACCACTAGTGCTCCATTGAAATCGCCAGTAGCATTCCGCCCATTAAAATTTTCAACCGTAACACGAGACGGCTATGAATATGCATCAGTATACCCTCAAGCCCATTTTCGGACGTACTCTAAAATATCGTGATTCTTTCCTAAGACGTACAACTCGCTTATGGAATGCCCTGCCGAGCTCTGTGTTTCCTGGTCGTTATAACTTACAAACATTTAAAAACAATATACGTCGGTACCTGTCTTTTCTTCCTCCCTAAATTGCCTTCGCCCGAGCTGTGTACAAACATTTTAAGGGTACAAAAACAAAAAAAAAAACAAAAAAGTCATAGAGACCAATGTCGCTCCTCCCGACTATATCGAAGGTCTTCGAGCGAATCTTACTCAAACGTCTTAAACCGATTATTGACACAAATCGCCTCTTTCCCGATCATCAATTTGGTTTCAGAAGCCAACACTCTACTGTTGACCAAATGCATCGAGTAACCGATGTAATTGAACGAGCAATCGAATGTAAGTTAGTCGGTTCAAGCGCATTCCTTGACGTTTCGCAAGGTTTTGTAAGGTATGGCACGAGGGCCTGAAATAAAAACTTCGACAAGTCCTAAACGACCAATTGTTTTATGTTTTAAGCTCATACCTTGATGACCGACTGTTCAGTGTCAGACACGGAAACGAATATTCCAATTTTAAGACAATAAAAGCGTGGGTGCGCACGGATGTGTACTCGGCCCTTTGTTATATTTGCTTTTTACCCGCGACATACCGCAAGCGGACGATACTGTGCTAGCCACATTTGCGGATGACACTGCCATTTTGGCAACAGCTAAAACCATCGAAGAAGCAACCGCTAAGTTGCAACGTACCCTTATACGGATTAACAATTTGACAAAGAAAACAAGTTTGTCCATGTGAACTTCACTCTCAAGAAAACTGACAATCTACCTGTGTTTACCGATGCAGTACAAATTCCTTTCGCGAACGAGGCCAAATATCTTGGTATGACACTCGACGCTAAACTTAAATTGAGAGCACACGTTAAGAAAAAATGTGAAGAGCTTGAGATTAAGTATAGAGACATGTATTGGCTTCTTGGAAAGTATCAGTTTAGAAAACAAATTGCTGCTATACAAGTAAGTGCTAAAACTGGTCTGGACATATGGTATACAGCTTTGGGGTTGGACCAAAATTAATAACGTTAACGTCTTACAGACACTCCAAAACAAAGTTCTTCGAGGTACACCGTGGTACATTATCACAGAGACCTAATAGTCGAAAACCTTCAGAACGAAATTAAAATGTTTGCGCGAAAACACAAAAATCAACTACACGGACATACGAATATTTTTGTTCAACAGGTCCTTGATGAGACAAATTTATTGCGCCTCTCGATCTAGCGCGGCGAGCAGCAGCGCTTAATTTTTAAAGTACACAGGAATTTTTAATGGAAAATCGCCTGCAAAATATCTTGTTAAAGCAAAATAAAACGCGAAAGAAGAACTGCTTGTTGAGTGTGAACTCAGTCGTAGTCTGTATAAGGGAGGTGTTTTTTAGTGAGTAAGGATCTCACATTACTGTAAGCACCGAAGCTTATAGTGTCTATGAAGATTTCTCACCTACCCACGGAAAGAAAAAAAAAAAAATTAGAATCAGGTGGTAACTTGATTACAGAATGCCTCTTATATAAATATTCA
Source organism: Volucella zonaria (assembly GCA_963966105.1). Taxonomy (NCBI): domain Eukaryota; kingdom Metazoa; phylum Arthropoda; class Insecta; order Diptera; family Syrphidae; genus Volucella; species Volucella zonaria. Next base: position 103,457,463 of record OZ014532.1, on the reverse strand, counting down.
GCGACTAGCTGTTTTCAAGCAAATGCTATCATGATAGACGTCAGGAAACTCGATGGATTTATTACCCAACTGGAGGATGGAAATCATTCTCTACTAAAACCCGTCTAAATAAAGTTACTCTAAGAGAAAAACGAATAAAATACAAAATTATTGTAGCTTTGTCTATGCTGTAGAGATTGGCAGAAATTACAATCGCTACCATCGAAGATGCCGTGCTTTGCATCGCTTTGTAAATTAGAGCCAAGGAAGTCCATTCCGAGCAAAGTTTTAAGCATTTCCTTGTGGTTGGTGGGGAAGTTACCATCTGTGTGGAAAAGTAGACAGAGTCTGAGGAAAAAACTAGCCCCTTGTACAAAATTTAACTCATTCGTCTGTATTAGTATGTTTCCTGCATGTTCAAAACGTTTTCTATTTCCATCATGAAACTCATTTCATTAGCCAACCATCAAATATTCGTTCGTAGGTAACTGGAAGTGCTTATTTTTTTTTTTTTTTTGTTTTTCCTTAACCCCCTATGATGACTTGTAAAAGTGAAGAAACCCCCTATTGCTTCTCGGCATGGCTTTGTATATAAAAATTTTTGTTTCATTTTTAGGTAAAAGTAAGCAATTTTGAACTTCCGCCTGTTTGGTCTTTCATGGTCGTTTCGTAGAAAACAATGTCGGTTTTGTGCTGGAACACATCGTGGGGAAGGTATTTTTTAGACACAATTTCAATTTACTAGACGACCAGACTAACGTTATTTACTGAAGCGTTTACTTCAAGACTGTTTCATTAAAAGTTTTACCCAAAATGTAATGGATTTCCACAGGGAGTATGGGCGATATTAGCTACTCGTAGATACTTCACATAACGACCACAAGATGTTTATTTACTTTTCGGCAACCAACTTTTAATTAATTATTGAATCATGTTATGAAATCAATGAAGTCATCGAAAAATTCCACACTCGACTGGATAATTACTTGACTTTTATGATGACTTGACTAATCGGGAGTAAGGAGATTTTTCCTTGCTTTCCTTGTATGCCATTCCTATTTGTAGTGGTTGACCCGATTTGTCTTCTTGCAAGCAATTCGTCTTTAAAACTTTAAGTTGTGCTTCCTGTCACTCTAGGAAACACAGCAAGTTGGGAGGAAATTCAATTCAGGTTCAATAATGGATCTTTAATTATGGTGGAAACAATACCATCGCCTCTGTTTCTATTTAAATGGAAAGGCTCGTATTAAATGCTTCAATTAATCTAAAAAGAATGGTGAAGAACAATAGCGTTCCACTTGCGTGATTACACTGAGCTCATGTTCCTCTCCGTCGTCAGTTTTTCAATGATTTTCTTCTTTTTCTTTTTTTTTTTCAATTATCATCGTACTTAGCAAGACGTGGAAGGAAATTAAAACTCACCACATGCTGAGCTATAGTATATTATGATAATTAAAATCTGTCCGGAAATAAACGCCATTATTACAACTCCAGCTTAAAGACTATCCGTGAGGGTCTACTCGAATCATCCCCCCAAAAAAAAAAAAAACATAATAATAATGATGATGATGATGATGATGATGATGAACCTGTGGGTGTGCACGCAGGATTGATGATTAATTGTTAATAACGACGAGCACGAGTAGATGGTTTCCATTCGAATCGGCTAAAGTCCGTCATGAATGAATGAACAAACAGGCTATGTATACACGAACTGGTTGTCAGATAATACCACAGGGAGTGCCTACATACATGCTAGACTGTATCTATTTATCCCTGCGGTAGAGCACACTTTGTGTTTCCGATGAGCACTATTATAACAGTCGATTTATTGAATATTAAAGATTCCCTGGAAATGTATTCATTAACAAATATGTACTGAGAGCTCACCAAGAACATTGGCTTTCGTCTCATTATCAATCTTTTATTCAAATACGTGTCAATTATTAGATCCTTTTGATCCTTGGAGAAGCCAAGTAGTCTGCTGTTCACAATGTCCCCGCAAAATTTAAAATTGAGAAAAAATATTTAACAAAGAATAAAATTAATCAAGAAAAAACCTCTCAGCAGTATTGCTCTCGGTGAAACAGAACCTCATCAATTAATTGGAAATCGAACTAGCATCCTCGTCATGCTGGCAAAAGGCAGGGTGGGCAAAATAAAAAAAAAAGTGAAGTCATCCAAAAAATGCGTTCGCATGCTAGACTGTGAAACAATGTAACACAAATTTCACTCCGAACATTCCTTATCTATACTGGATGCTTGGAAGTCTATTGACTCAACAAAAAAATATTATAATCCTCAGGTCTCTATATACCATAATCCAACAGACACTTTTTATCATGCCATGATTAGCTACAATGTGTCTTGTAAAGTTGCCCACAGAAGCAGCATATTTGCCCAAGACTTTGTCAAATCCAATCAGCTGTGCCTTTGGCAGTAATATTGTATTTTATCAGAGCTTCTTTTAAGGATGAAGTAGTCAGAAACAATCTGTCAATTATCATTTTTGACTTTTAGATCCCACTTCTCCTTTACGTTACGCGGCTAATTTGTTTCTAATGTATTTCTTTCATTAATGGTCCTTCGAGCCGGATTATTTCGGTCAACTGTGTTGCGTTGGACATGGTTATGGACTGTATTTCGTGCTATTATGGTCCTAATATAGAAGGACCATTAATGTAAAAAATAAAAACTTATATTAAATTTAGCACGCAATACAGTCCATAACCATGTCAAACGCAACACAGTTCACCGCTATTTTAGAGCAACAGTGTGGACTATGCGACATCATCAAAGCTTCCATAGATAAACTGGGATTAAATGCCACCATCCAGAGAATAGAATCTCGTAAGTTAGCACACTTTGAAAATAGGAATTCTTTCAAAACCAATCACCAATCTATGACAACAATCAAAGCAGCATTAAAGGCTAAATCACGTCAAAAATATGAGAAAGAAGACTACTTTAAGGACAAAATGTATCGTAACTTCAAAGAAAGTTACCTTAATTCCGTGGAACCCATGTCCACGTTATACGACAAATTAATATTGTAGAAGTTCCCAATCTAGATGCTAAGAGTCTTTCCACAAAATCACCAGCTTCCAAAACTACCGCTACCACGGTTTAACGGGGTATTCTCTGCAAGGCCCTTATTTAAAAATTCCTTTATAGCAATAATTGGAGCTGATCCGTCACTCACAAAACTTAAATTTTTAAATGGATTCCTGGTTGTTGTCTACAACATCTCCAAGAATGGACATCCATGACACAACGTCATCTACCAACGTAGGAACGAAAGTCTTGGTCGTAGACGAGCGGTACCCTCCAACTAAATGGCTACTTGCGCGAGTAAATGTTTTAAAAATACACAGCTTTTCAACAAAAGAGTGAGCAGGATATATATCTTCAAGTGGATACTTATTGAAAAGATACAAGTGAAACAGTAACGTCCACAAAAGGATCATGGTACCCAGAGGCAAAGTGCCTTACAGTTTTATGTTTTGAAACAAGTTTGCCAGAAAGCATTCATTAGCCTACTTGGAATTACTGAAGCCAGAGTTCACACGCTGTATGATTTATTTAATAATGAAAACCGTCCTGAGGATAGCAGCGTATACGGTCCATCGTGCAATATGTCAAAACTATGTACATAAACACAATTTCTGCTTTCCTAGGAAAAAGATACATTACACAGGAACGGACATAAAATATAAAGATGCATGCTTGAAAGTCAAAATGATGCATTCGATGAAATTAAATATCTAGAGTTGATATAAAATACATATTGAAGCGAGTTCAGGATAGCAACCTCGAAGAGCATATACCAGTTTATCAAAAACATATTGGGTCTATAACTTAAGTGCGGTTTGCTAAGAGATGGCGCAGCTTATATTATTCCATTGTTATTATTCCATTGGAACAAGCGTTGGAAAGCTACTATCATTGTACGTCATTTCAGTATATGTCATTCATTTGAAGCGTAAACAAAAATAATTTTTTTTCACTCAAATATGTCGAACTTTGTGCCTGAAAAAGTGTTTTTGCGGGGAGTTCTTCTTCATTACTTTAATACTCGTATAAAGAAAACTGCTGCCGAAAGTCATCGTATTTTGGTGGAAGTTTATGCTGAACATGCGCTAGCTGAGCGAACGTGCCAAAAGGTAGTTTGCACGATTTAAAAGTGGTGATTTTGGCTGGGAAGACAGTGAACGTCCTGGGCAGCCAAAAAAGTTTGAAGATGAAGAACTGGAAGCATTACTGTATGAAGATTGTTGCCAAACACAAGAAGAGCTCGCAAAATCTTTGTGTGTCAGTCAAACAGCCATTTCAAAACCCCAAGTGCAAAAAATCATATGTGAAACCCGGCCAACCAGCCAAATCAACGGCAAAGCCCAATATCCATGGCGCGAAGGTAATGCTCTGTATTTGGTGGGATCAGATGGGTGTGCTGTATTATGAGCTGCTAAATCCTGGTGAAACCATCAATGGACAATGCTACCGAACACAATTAATCCGTTTGAAGAGAGCAGTGGCCGAAAAACGCCCGGAATATGCGACCAGACACGAGGCAATAATTTTCCATCATGACAACGCTCGGCCCCACGTTGCTATTCCGGTTAAGAACTATTTGGAAAACAGTGGATGGGAAGTCTTACCCCACCCGCCTTATAGCCCAGACCTTGCCCCTTCTGACTACCATTTGTTCCGGTCGATTCAGAACGCCCTCACTGAAATACGGTTCACATCAGAGCAGAATATCAAAAATTGGATTGATTCATTCTTGGCTACCAAGCCGGCGCAGTTCTTTTGGGATGGGATCCACAAATTGCCAGAAAGATGGGAAAAAGTCATAGCTTCAGATGGGTAAAACTTTGAATAATACTATTGTACATGTTTTTCTTAAATAAACGTTCAAATTTTGAAAAAAAACCACACGAATTAAATTATATACCCAATATTTAGCTGACCAACTGCAAATCTTGAAGATAATGCAGATGAGAATGGTATGGAGTTTGATTACCTACCATAATGATAGTGCAACATAAGAAACGTCAATTTTTAAGTGTTATTTTCGTTAATTTTGATTAAAAATAGGGTTCAAACGATTGCTTTGATCAAATTAAATACCACTTAACCCTGTTTCTTGCCAAAACAACATACGTCGAGGAAAGGTTTTTTTTGTATTTCTTTTTTCATTATTCGTAAATTATAAATATTTCAAACTTTGACGTCCAAACACCATATTCAGCCCAAAAAAGTCTTTGAGAATTCGTTTGCTTGTGAATGACATAGCTTTTATTGATTCCTCAAAAATTCTAATTCCGTGACTCATGTGGTATTTGAAGTGACCGATTCATTTCTAACTCAAAATATGATTACAATATTATATGCATGTACAATATGTGTATATAACCATATGTGTGTTAAGGCAATGTACATATGTAGTGACCTGTACAATACATACGTAGATAATTAATGTTTGAATAAAACAATGACAAAAGGCGTTATACTACATTAGGGACATTTTCTGGACATTAATAGCTTATTTATGAATATAACACATGCCACTCAGTATGTAGATTAAAGCACCCCAGCCCTTCGTATTAAATGCTGCTTTTAAATCAATAAAAAAAACTCCACAATACTCCTTAGAACGATGACCATATTGTCAGTGGTTGAATATCCCAATCTCAAACCAGCCAGCATGATTTTCAGTTAATAGATTGTAGCAATCCATGGTAGTGAAGATTTTATAGGAAAAATTCTGGAATGAAATTAGATAAGTCGAACGTGCATCCTTTTCTATGAATTATGAATCAAAGCCTTTTTAAATTGCTGAAGAATTACCCTATCTTCCAGAATATTTCAGTATTTTCCCTAAATAACTTGGACTTAAATTGAGATCCTTGATCTGTGGTGATAGTTTTGGGTACACCGAATCTTGAAACATGTTCCCATACATATTTTTTTGCCATCGACTCGGCCTGTATGTCACGAATGGGGTAGGCTTCGGACCACCTTGAAAATCTATCCACTACGGTCAAAATGTATCTGCAGTCATTCGAAGGAGGAAGCGGTCCCACAATGTCCATAAGTAGGTGTTGAAATGGACAGTTCTTTGCCCAAGAATTTATGTCCTTATTCATTTTGGGCTAGAAGTAAATTTTGCCAATTTGCTTGCGTGAAGCTCGAATTCCCGGGTGAGAGAGGGAGTGAATTGTTTGGAAAATTTGTTTCCGCTTGACTGAAGGTACATATGACCGATTGGTATCTGTTGACGTCTCGCACCACAGCGAAATTTTATAGGCAGGTATCGTGGTATCGTCGTCATTCATTGAGTTCAGACGTGCTTAAATTTCGCTCCGCTTATTTATTTTCATTTAATTTTTTCCTGCCTAATTTGCAATAATTCGCATAAGCTATTTCTCGGTCATCACTTTTGTTGTGGTTTGCTGACTCGTTTCGTTTATTGAGTAAAACTGCCTAATAATCTTAAACGTAACCCAATTCTCATTCACCGCCTTTTGGGTAGATTTTCAACTGACCTACCCTAACTTATTCATCGTCATCATGTCTGAATGATGTGGAAGTGCAAATTGCTCCTTAACAAATGATCCAAATGCTGCTATGGTGATCTGCAGTGGTCTTTGTTGTAAGTCGTTCCATGCCATATGCATTGGCTTGAGTAAGAGATCCATTGCGTACTTAAGAAATTTTAAAAACAACTTTTTTTTCTATTGTGATGAGTGCAAGGACATCACTCCGTCCCACATCTTGCTTGCTATTAAGTGTCTCAGTGATTCGGTCAATAACTTTGCGGCAGAAAACAACCATGCATTGAAATCAATTCAAAATCAATTCACCAAATATGATCACGTTTTAAAATAAGTTGAAGACTTATCAATTTCCCTCGAGCAATCTGCAATCTATAATAAGAGTCAATTTAGAAACTTATCTACATATGCAGTTGGCTCAAAATAGTGATTTAATTAAACGAAACGATAAACACGAAATTAGTGAAGAATTAAAAAATTTGATATCAAATAATGTTAAATCAATAATTAAATCGTACATCTCCACAATAACAGACTCTTTAAGTTCTCTACGGTATTCCCTCGATTTTCACCTACAAAGTACGTCCCGAAGCAGCGTTCCCTCTCCCTCAAATAATGATCAGTTGCTCATAAACATCATATGTCAAATGAGTGATTTAAGCAACAAGATAACCGAATCACGCGCGCTGTTAAACGGAATTGCTGATCACATCCGGATAGCTTCTAGTAAAATCGACGATATACCGGTGCAATCCCAAGCTCTACCGACTGCATCACACAAGACCTCGATTCTGACTGAGAAGCTTGAATCTGCAATTATGGAACCACCAATAACTCCTGGGTCATCTCCTCCTCCACCACAACCCGCTACAGAAATTGATGCTACTATACCAACTCCTGAACCAGGCTAACTAGTCTCTTCAAATCAAAATTTAAAATTGATGTTATCAACTGCCGTAAGATCTCCACCAACACCCTCAAGGTAAGCATCCCGTTAAAATATGAATGGCTGTTCATCAACCCTGCTTTCGACGTCGTCAATCTGAGTGGAATAACCATGGAAAGATTAAAACCAAATACAGAAAACAATAAACATCCCAAGGATACTACCCTTAAGTCCAGTAATTCAAATCCCACTAAACCTAGAAAAAAGCAGTCTAACCCTATACCGAAACCCAACTCTCAAAAAAAAATTCAAAGCCTAACAAACAAGCTCCTAATCCAAACTGGAGTTTTAAAGTTGGGACATTCCCTTTCTTTACTCCTTCTTCACTTCATAATTCCAATCGCGTATACACAAAACGTTGTTCCACACCATCTAACCCAATTCCCAAACGTGTATGTTTTAGTCTTGATCCTCCTCTCAGTCATTTAAAAACCCCCACAACATCTCCTCATTCCTCTCAAACAAAAACAGCATACCCTAACTTTTTTCGTTCCCATATTTTAAATCCCTCCCCATCTTCTAAGCTAGAGTCCCACTCTAATACCACACCACCTTCTTGTTTAGACCTCATACTTCCTCCAAAGGCAAAGTTAACCAAGCACCTTATCGATTCAGGGGAAGAGACCGCAGATTATACGATAATGTTCGTTTATATTGGGTCTACAAGTAAGTTTCCAGAGTTTTTTTTTCCAAAATTTGAAGTTTTATTATGAAAACATAGTTACAATGCTTTATTCAAAGTATCGTCCATCGGAAGCTACAACTTTCCCCCATCTTTCTGGCAATTTATGAATTCCGGACCAAAAAAATTTCTCGTCTTTCGAGCCCAAGAACGTATCGAGCCAATTTTTGATTTCCTCCACTGAGCTGAAGCGTATTCCCGTAAGAGCGTTCTGCATCGAACGGAACAAGTGGTAGTCAGATGGTGCCAAGTCTGGACTGTAAGGCGGGTGAGGCAGAATTTCCCATCCACTATTTCCCAAATAGTTTTTCACCGAAACCGCAACATGTGGCCAAGCGTTGTCGTGATGAAAAATGACGGACTCATGCCTGGTCTCATATTCTGGCCGTTTTTCTTTTAATGCCCGCTTCAAACGAATTAGTTGGGTTCGATATAATGGTCCTTTGATGGTTTCACCACTCGGAAGCAGTTCGTAGTATACGACACCCTTTTGATCCCACCATATGCAGAGCATGACCTTATTCACGTGAATATTTCGTTTCGGCGTCGATTGGGCGGGCTCGCCGGGCTTTGTATAGGATTTTCTGCGTTTAGGATTATCATAATAAATCCATTTCTCATCACCAGTGACAATACGATGCAAAAATGATTTATTTTTATACCGCTGCAGTAACATTTCGGACATGCAAAATCGCCGTTCGACGTCTCTTTGCCTCAATTCGTACGGCACCCAGTTTCCAACCTTTTGAATGAATCCCAGTGCTTTTAGGCGCAGGGAAACGGCTTGTTGCGTGACGCCCAATGATGCAGCAAGTTCTTCTTGAATCTGACACGGATCCTCATCCAGTACAGCGTCCAATTCCTCGTCTTCAAAACTTTTCGGCTTTCCGGGGCGATCTTTGTCTTCAACTCCAAAATCACCACTTTTGAACCGTTTGAACCACTCGCAGCACGTCGATTCACCAATACATTCCACCCCATAAGTTTCCGAAAGCAAAGGATAGGCCTCATCCGCACTTTTCTTCGTATTAAAGAATAAAAGCAGCGCTTCCCGCAAATGACGTTTATTTGGCTGGAAACTTGCCATGATTTTCCTCGATAAAATGTACGACACCGATAGAACTGCTCAAATATAACGCTGCAAAGTCGTTGACAGATACAAAGCCTATAAATAAAACACATGGGGTCTGACATTTCTGCCCGGGATCCACTGGTGGCGCCATCTCTGACAAGCGCTGGAAACTTACTTGTAGACCCAATATCTCACATACCTACATTATAAGCCAGACTCTGTTCGTATCGACGGTATAACGAAAATCAATGCAAGGGTTTCCATTCTGCAAGAAGGCCTTATCACTAATCATAATGATCTGCGGCAACTTTTTATACGTTTTCATGAGAAATTAGATTTGACTCCTGATGACGTGGCTAATGTTCTCTCTTCTTTCGCGTCTTACGTAAGTTCCAAATGCATACTGCACCTCCAGAGAACACGGTCTAGTTTCTAAAACCCACCACTCATTTCTTTGCCGAAGCTTCCCAAATATTTGTCGCTGTATTATCAAAACGTAAGAGGATTACGAACTAAATTTTCTGTTATATGGTACTCGTATATCTTAATTCGCAGATTCTGCCCTACGACATTTTCCCCCACAGAAACCAATCTCATCCCTAATATTAACAATAATGACTCCGATTTACACCATGACTATGGTTAAGATAAAGAGGAAAATTTATATGGCCGTGGTGTACTTCTAGCTATACACTCTCGTCTCGAGTCTAAAGTCTTTAAAAATCCGTCCACTGCATTTTTTGAATTTGTTTGCGCTAGAATTCCTATTAGCAAGCGCTACCTATATATTTGCTGCTGCTCTATTCGCCCATCTCAACCAATTCAAGGTTACCAGCCAGCTGTTGATACATTTTTGATGCTCCTGATACCAATGGCGTAGTTAATTTTTTAGGTGATTTTAATCTACCTAAGCTTCTATGGGCTCAGACTGACCAGTCCTACTTTACTGCAACAAATCCCACCTCTGATAAAAAAAATCTTTTCATTGACCGCCTTACTGACTCTGGTCTGTATCAATTAAGTTGTGTCGCCAATAACATTGGCAGACAACTCGACCTACTCGTAGTCTTCGCCACTGATACACATAACTGCATCATTTTAGAAAGTAGACATCTTCTTTCTAAGTTGGATAGTTATCACCCTCCCCTTTCTCTTACGTTGGCGTATGACAAGGTCTTGATTCTCATAGGGTTAACTACGCCAAACTGAACAGCCTCCTTAGTATGTCCAATTTTTGACTTTCTTCACTATAATCCACGGATTTCTCAAAGGCAGATCTACGACTACCAACTTAACGGAATTCGTATCAAGCACCTCATGTGCACTGGAATCTAAAAATGAAGTTGATGTGATTGCCACCGATTTCAGCAAAGCCTTTGATAGGATTTCACATGATATAATCCTTCTGAAACTAGAAGCTCTTATAATTCTGTTTAAATGAACGGCATTACTATGATCTATTTAGGTCCATGGTTTCTGGTCCAATTAAAGCCTCCCCTGGTGTCCCTCAAGGCAGCCACCTTGGTCCCTTATTATTTGCGAGGGCTGTTCGAAAAGTTTCCGACGCAAAAATAACGGCACCCGTCAATAAAAGCTAGTGAATGCTAGTTGTGCATCATTTGACAGTTACTTACCGAAGTTTCAATCATTTTGGACGCGCAGTTTTTAGTTGACAGTCGTTTGAGTGAGTCGATGTGAGTGTTTTCCTGTTTTTGAAAGGCAATACGCCTACGCAAATCAAAAATGAGTTGGACTCTGTGTACGGGGACTCTGCACCATCATTTAGCACAGTGAAATTTTGGGCAGCTGAATTCAACCGTGGCCGTTAGAGCTTGGGAGATGATGAACATTCAGGACGTCCAAAAACTGCAACCACTAACGGTAATATTGCTAAAGTTCACCAAATGGTGTTAGACGATCGCCGAATTAAAGTGAAAAAAGATAATAGAGGTTATGAAAATGTCCAAAGAACGTGCTTGTTACATATTAAATCAAGATTTAGGAATGAGAAAGCAGTCCGCACGTTGAGTGCCGCGTTTGCTTACGTCACACCAAAAACGTGTTCGAATGAACATTTCCAACGCTCTGTTTTGCGCAGCTTAAGCGCAATAAATCCGAGTTTTGGCGCCGATTAATTACTGTAGATGAAACTTGGATACATGATTATACGCCCGAAATAAAAATTCAGTCAAAACAGTGGACTGCAAAGGGCGAGCCGGCTCCAAAAAAAAGCAAAAACTGTTTTTTCGGCTGGGAAAGTGATGGCGACTGGTTTTTGGGATAGTAAAGGAGTTATCTTAATCGATTATCTTCAAAAAGGAAAAACCATTACAGGAGCATACTACGTATAATTACTTGCCAAGCTGAAGGCAGAAATTGCGGAAAAACAGCCACATTTGCGGAAAAAGAATATCCTGTTTCACCAAGACAACGCGCCGTCTCACAACTCAGCGGTTGCCATGGCGAAAATCCATGAATTACGGTTTGAACTGCTTGACCATCCGCCTAAGTCACCAGATCTAGCCCCAAGCGACTTCTTTTTGTTCCCTCATCTAAAAACTGCGCTCGGAGGACAGAGATTTTCGTCAAATGAGGAGGCAATCACTTTCGTGAACAACTATTTTGCAGAGAAAAACGCCAAGTACTATTTGGACGGGTTAGAGAGATGGAAGCATCGCTGGGAGAAGTGTGTAGAGTTACAAGGAGACTATGTAGAAAAATAAAAAAAAATTTTTAGAAAAAATGTTTAGTACTCGTATCATTGTTCGGTCGGAAACTTTTCAGGCAATCCCCGTTTTCTGGCTGTGCTGTTGCATACATATCTGTTTACGCAGACGATATTAAAATCTTTAGATATACCATATATCTTCTTCCTCTGACAGCCTACCACTGCAGAATTTTCTTGAGCTCGAAGTCAATAAGTGTCAGGCTATAACGTATACCCGTAAGCGGCCCCCTACTTCACCTCACTGCTATCTAATCTTTAATATGCCTATTCCCTTAGTGAATGAGTTGCGTGATTTAGGTGTTATCTATGATAAGGAATTCAATTTCACATTGATAATATAATAGAGAAAGCCAACTCTGCCCTTGGCTTCATCAAGCGCTGGTCTAAGGAGTTTTCCAATCCTTATGCTACCAAATCTCTTTACATAACCTTTGTTAGGCCTCTTCTTGAATATGTAAGCCAAATTTGTTCACCCTACTACAGAACTTACTTCCTCCTGATAGAAGCTGTTCAATGCAGGTTTTTTCGCCCTTCTCTGGGATGATAGCCAAAGTATACCACCATACACTGACCGGCTGAAACTCGTAAATCTACAGCCTCTTTTTATACGCTGAAAAGTTGCCGGTATGCTCTTTATTCATCAGATCTTAGTTGGTCATTCTTTACTTCAACTTATTTCTTTTAACACCAATCCACGCAATGTTAGGTCTGCGCCACTTTTCCGGCTCAATCTTCACAGAACGAATTATAGTACGGACACTTGGAGCTAATATCTAGAATGCTTCGTAAAGTTAATGATATTCTGCCTCCCTTCGACTACCATCTCAGCAAACTCTCTCTTTAGGACATGCCTATTTCCACCTATGCCTCACGTCCTAACTTTTTTTAACCGCTCCCACCCTTTAGTTTTTATCTTTAGTTTTAAGTGAAAATTGTTAGTTTTAAGAATATGCTTGCAATAAGCGTTAATAAATCTGTTCGGGGTTGACCCGAGCCGCAAATCGAACTTTCAAGTTGTTGTTTGTCTGCAGTAAAACTGAACAGAGAAATTTCGCCTTCCTCGCCACAATCGAACCTCTTAGTGTTGGAAAATTATTAAGTTTTATAAAAAATTAAGTCCATATGCTAAGTTTTTGTGAACAATTTTTTCTTAGCCTTAAGTATAGAAAATAATTATTCCTAAGTAAAATGTAAATATAGTCGAAAGACATCGATATAAGAATTTAGAGTAGCTTAGAGTGCCTGTGTGGGGCCAATAAGTTAATATAAGATTGTTAAGTAATTTTAAGCTAGCATTTAAGCATTTTTTGTTAGTATGTAAGGGTTAATGATTAAGATAATAAAATGCATTTAAAACTGAAACTGAGTGTTGGAAAATTAATTATTGTGTTCCACTCGCTTGCTCTCCTTTGGAGTATGTCCACCTGTTTTTCTAAGGACACATTTCGAATCTCCACTTGGTGAAGTTGGGCTTTCAGGGAACTGCTGCTGCATTGTAACGAATGTATTACCGGGCTGACCATCTCCATGTCTGCTTTCATTGTAACGTTTTGTAATTTAACATCCAAAAGAAAAATTTAACATCCAGAAAGGATTTAAATCGTTTAACAGCTAGAACAATTCACAAAAGCTATATACATTCTGTCCCGACCACAATCCCTAAGGTCTGTGCAAAACCAGAATACTGGGTAGAGCTGCTGCACTCGGGCTGCTGATGTTTAATGTCACTTGCGTTATTTTTCTTCGAAATAATTAATTTAGATTACAAAATTCCTTATTTACAATTTCACTGATAACATTTGCTCTCACTTCTTAACTAGAGTTGCCACTCTGTTTATATTGTTGGAATTATATTGTATCTACTCGTATTATAAATAACAAAAGCTAGTTAAAGTCAACTATGGTCCCACTGACAGCAATACTCCTATTTCTTCTGAACTCTGAGTTTTTCTTTTCTCATTTCAGTTGCCACAATCGGAACTCGATGGCATCGATCCGAATTTTAAGAGATTTCGAATTGAGAATGGTGAATCCTTGGCGGAAAAGGACGAAGTGAGTACATTCGGTTTTACTTGGATTTATTTCATGTTTTTCTTTTAAGCTATTTTTTCAGTAATTTAAATAATTTCGATTTGTGTATGCCTAAGAATACCAATTCAGAATTCTTTTTCCATTCTCTGGGGGGAGTTTGAGAATATTGTTTGACGTAGTTCCGTTTCCATTTGTTGTGGATTGCTGTCACCCACACTCATGTCAATTTAAATCAAGGAATTGGAAAAAAAAAAAATTCTACCTGACAAGAGAGCTAAAAAGGGGTTCTCTATACAAGCTGAATCGAAGACGGAGAAACCCTGAAAAAGACACCAAATTGAAAGGACATTTGGGAGATAATGGAAATATAAACAAAAAACTGTTTGACCTTTTTTGGTCGGAGCTTTCCGGAACAGAGCGCACAGGCAAAGAACTAGTCCATTGTACAACGTGGAACGTGGGTTACGTTTATGGAAATTAGCGCCTACGCTTTTTAAAGTTTTGTCGCGTGATCCAGAATGTTTCCGCGATTTCAGAGAAGATGAATTTTTCATTTAATTTTAATTAAGGACCTGGAAAGTTTAGTCCTTATTTTTTTTTTTGGAAATTTTACTGTGTGTTCTTGACGATGTTACCAAACACAGGGAAAGAATAGAAGGCGGCCTTAATAAACAGCATTTTAAGATTTTGTGAATAATCAAAATGGTAGAATCTCTGTCTACTGGCTAGTGGCTTGTGTTATCCAAATCCAACTGAATAACTAATTATTCTAAAAACTACTCTGCCACGGATATATGCGTATTCGGGTGTACTGTGTACATACTCGTATATCGTATTTCCATAACATCATGAATTTTGATGACTGTTATCTCTTGTGAAAGCAGGTTACGTTTTGACGTTCAGAATGCTTTAGTGTAATCCTCCTCAGTCGATTTGACTTTAAGACACTATTTTGTCAGTCTGTCACAATTGTTGTTGTAGGTGACCATCTTTTTGATTTTTGAGCAAATCGCAGATTGAGTTTCTGTCTTCAAATATTCTTCCGACAGAGAGCACTTGTCAAGTACATGTAAATAATTCCTAAAATTTACGACACAAGACCTAAAAGTCCCAGTTTGAACGTCGGGCGATAAACCAATATCAAATTCCTAGTGCCATGAGAGCTCTAAAGGCTATTAAAACACAATTTTAAGTTTAAGTGAATAAAGTTTTTATGAAATATTCCGACCAATACGGGCCAAATTCAACGGTGGTCTGGGGCACCGTAGCATTTATTTTGTTAATATCATACTCAAAACCATCCAAAACAACGTGAATTGAACTTTCCGTGAGGTAATTTCTAAGCCTCTTTAGCTAGAGCTCTGTTGCCCAATCGCTCGAACAGCACTATGATAGGATAAGCATCTGGGCTACTCCGACATACATATGGTATTTGGAGCTCAGACTAGTAAGGATTTCCGAAACTAATTCAAAATGGACCAACGGCAGCGCTCACATCCCCGAATGGATTAATGCATTCGGACTAACCGATCCTTCGTTCTAGGGGTATTATAATGGAACTGACCCTCCAGGTTGGGGATTGTGCCACCGGGGTAATTGCCGGGCCATGCCAAAAAATAAGTAGCTACGAAGCAATAATAAGCCTTGGATACTAACGGATCTACCGTTGACAACCCCTCCAAACGAAACAAGGCAGCTGAACAATTAGCCCTGGATATTACCGCCATCCAAGAAATGCGAAGGGATGGGCCGGACAAATACAGAATGTAAAACTGCGACATCTACTACGGCGATTATTATCGACGGCAAAAGCAACGCTTATTTGGATGATTCGTTGTTAGAGAGCAGACTTGGTCAAGAAGTCTTGAGTTTTCAGCATGTGAACGACCGCCGCGTAATTCGTGTTAAGGCTAAAATTTATCAACATTAGGGGCTCAGGCCCCTGCAGAGGAGAAAGATGACGACACGAAAGTTGGCGTCTACGAGCTCCTGGACTGACCTGCGAGCAGTGCCCTAGCTGTGACATTAAAATTTTCCTAGGCGATTTTAGTGCAAAGTTAGGAAGAGAGGGCATCTTCGGGTTTTTTTTTTTTTTTGTTTTAAAGAACTTAACACTCAAGTGGGTATGAATACACTTATAATGCCTCAACATGTGTTAAGTTTATAACGTATTTGTAAAAAAGTATTAAGTTTTTTGGATAGATAGAGAAAGAAAGAGGTTTGGGCTCAGTGGTTATTTCGCTCCATGGGTGGCATTCAACATTTAATGGGGAGACTAAATGCTTAGTGGAAGCTGGCTTAATATTGATTTCTAGTCAACTACTCGTCTTACGATATGTCTTTCGAGCGAGTCTGGGATTCGAACACCGAACTCTCCGATTTGGAAGCCAGTCCACTACCACTTGAGCCACGGCCACACGTGGTGGTAGTACTGTCGGAAGGTATAGCCAATACGATACCACCTCTGAAAACGGCTTCAGGCTAATCGACTTTGCCGAGAGGCGAAGCTTTGTCGTAACTAAAACGCGGTTCCCACATCTCGATATTCACAAAGGGACTTGGAGAACTCCTAACTAATCAACCATCAATCAGATTAACAACATTGCGATCCATGCAAGTGGTTCCTCCAGTATCATGGATGTTCGAACGTACCGAGCGGCCGACATTGGCTCGGACTATTATCTTTTTGCAGCCAAGATACCTTAGCGGATATCCCGAGCGCCGCAATGGCAGCTAATACTGTGAGGAAGTTCGACGTCGGACGGCTACAATCGTAATAGATCGCCAAATCCTTTTCCAAGTCTACCTTAATCCCTTAAGTGGTCCTATGCCGCCAGCATCAAGTATCGAAGATCAGTGGCAACATTGCCAAAAAGGAATCAGGGGTCTGGCTCTGAAGTGCTGGGTTTCATTCGGCTACTACAACAAAACCCCGACTTGACGACGAGTGACGGCAAGCACATGCAGCTAAGCAAGACGCATACAAAGTGGCGCTGCATAGGTGGACGAGAGCTTTTCATCAATCCAATCCAATCCAATAGCATCTGTCCAGCCCGTCCCTAAAAAAGGTTAATCCTCTTCTTTCTCCCCTTACAGGCCCATTGCACTTACGTCTCTTCTTTCCAAGGTCATGGAAACGCTGATAAACCCTCAGCTCATGGAATATCTCAAAACAAGAAAGCTTCTCAATGACCGGTAGTATGGTTTTCATACCAACAGCTCCACGGATTGCATGTCTCACCGAAAAGTGAAGCTAAAGCGTACAATCAATCTGGCGAAAGCAAGATAGTTGCATTTGATGCTTTTAAGGCATTTGACAAAGTTCGGCATCAGGCTCTTTTGTCGAAAATGCGTGCTTTTGGGATCGATAGCTCTCTTCTTCAATGGATTAAAAATTACCTTTCGGAACATTCAATTCAAGCTGTCTTGGATGCTTTCAAATCTGATAACCACAAAATAAATGATAGTGTGCCTCAAGGCTCCCAGCCGTTATCCATGAATAGCACTTGCATCGTCGTATCCGATAAACTTTCTATTCTCGGTATGTGTGTCAGTGACAACTTACGTTGGAATGACCCCATATTCGATGTCGCCAAAAATGCTACGAAATGTCTAGGTTTCTCAAGCGATATAAGAAATATTTCACCCCCTCTGATCTGGCTTCAAGGCGTTTATCCGCCCAAAACTACGATGTCCACATCTGGACATTGTACCACTTGTAGTAGAGTCACAGTCGATGCTGAGAATTTTGAAAAGCATTTCTATAGACTGTATAACAGCGACGACGAACCAAATACCGCTGTCAGGCAGATTGAACTTTGCGATGCAGATCAACAATTCCGTGCAATCGACCTGGATGAAGTGAAGATAGCCATATCAAAGCTTAAGTCCAGCAAAGCTGCTAGAGTAAATAGGCTGACTGCCGAGGTATTCAAAGAGGCACAAGATAACTTGGTAAGGAGCATACATCAATACATCTCTAAAATATGGTCGGACGAAAGTATGCCCGATGAATGAAACCCCAGCGTTGTTTGTCCGATCCTCAAGAAAGGAGACCGCCTACAAGATTTTATATGCCTTACTGTGAGAACGCCTGAAGCCGCTCGATAATAACCTGATTCTATATATTAATGTAGCTTAAGGCCAGGGAAGTCCAACGACCGAATATTCACACTACGCCAGATTTTGGAAAAAAAACTATAAGCTCCAATCGATACACATCACCTAATCATCGATTTTAAGGCCGCGTATGATAGCATCTATAGAAACGAGGTATACAGAGCAATGTCTAATTTTGACACCCCTGCCAAATACGTCCATTTGTGCAGGATGACGAAGGAGAATCCACACTGTTCCACCAAAGTCGGTAAAGAACTCATCGAAACCTTTGATGTCAAAAAAGGATTTAGAAAAAGCCATACACTGCCATGTGATATCTTTAAGAACGTTTTTAAAAGAATAGTGCAAAACACAGGTGCCAACATAAGAGGCACAATCTTTCAAAAGTTCGTCCGATTACTGGCATGCATATGCCGTTGATATTTACATAATCAGAAGAAAGCAGCGTGATGCCAATGGCACTTTCGCGAATATTGAGACAGAAGTGTCGAAGATGGGTTTAACGGTCAAAACCAAGTATATGCTGTCAATAAGAAAGGACACCCAACATCGACGTCTTGGACAGAACGTTACCCACGACAGATATAACTTTGAAGTAGCTAAGGACTTTGTCTACCTAGTTGTCAGACAACGACACCCGCACTGAGATCAAATGAAGAGTAACTCTTACCAATCGCTGGTTCTTTGAGCTAAAAAGGCTGTTGTAGCAACAACAAAAGTGACCCTATCTAAGACCTTAATAATCGCAGTCCAGCTCTATGGCGCAGAGGCATGAACTTTATTAAAAATGGATGAGGGTACTCTGAGGAAAATTCATCTGCATAGATGGTCAGTGGAGGCGGAGATACAACGGCAAACTGTACTGTCGACTTAGCCAGAAAAGTGAAGATCCATTTCTGGGATGGCTATGTCATGTAGAGCGGATTAACATCAATTCTTCTGTCCGAAATGTCTTCGAATCTGCCCCCGAGGGACAGCGCAGTAGAAGAAGACCACGACTCAGGTGGCGCACGCAAGTGGAAGAGAACCTCAACCAACCTAGCATGCGAAACGGGAGGCAGCTAGCTAAAGATCGAGCGGGCTGGAGATGCTTATTGGTTGAGGCACAGGTACACCTCGGACTGTAGCACCACTTTAAGGAAGTAAGTAATGCGCATAAAGTTATGGGCACTAATTTCATTAAGTTAATTAAGAAGGTTATACAGTCAACCAATGTAATACCTTAGAAGTAGAACACTTAAAGTGTAAGCAGTTCTAGCAGTTTTTTTTTTTCTAGAAATATTGTCTGTTACCTCGAAAACTTACAGAAATTCATCGGACTGCAAGTGAATTTTTCATGGTCAGACAATTGACGGCTGTTCAGAAACCGATTGGGCTAGCCGCCAGTGTGAAGGCTGTAAAAGCCCAGGAATGACGAAAACATCATCTGATGGGCGAAGCGAAAAGATCGTTTAGAAATATGGTATGTTAGAAAATATCCTGTGCTGCCGGAGTTTCAACATCTATTTCCCTCATTTAAAAAAATAATTCGCAGAGAAAAAAAATTCCGATCCGCTGGATCTCTGACCTTTTGACTACTGAACAGAAGAAAAATGTCTGGGCAGCGAAACACTATTGTCACAAAGATGGCCATGAGCTCACCAGGCTAGGACTCGCTCCCAAATAAAAAAAGCCAATGCATGGGCTGCGTCTTCTCTTCCAAAAAAAATGCGTTTTCTAAAAGACGTTCAGCAGTTACACATACGAGTATAAACCCTTTCAAGATGTTGTGAATCAGTGATTGGGAAGCAGCGGGACTGCATGGAAGGCCTGTACATACTGCATAAAATAATTTTTAACTTTGTATATGGTCATCCAATTCGTGGTCCGAATTTGACATCCCTGTTTCAATCACATACGTCAAACTGAGCTGTCATCTCAGACTGCATATGTCTAGTTTAAGGAACTTACTACAAAATTAGGGATGCTGTAGTAGGTTCGTTCGGCGCATTACGAGTAGATTTAGGTCGACATAATTGTCCATGTGAGCATACTATAGGCAAAACTGCAAAAACCATTCGAAGAGGCTGGCTCTGTTACAGATGTCTTAAGGCCTATCCAGCATCGAAATGCACAATCTACAGAAAATATGGCTGCCGTTAATGAAAATATTGAAGAAGATTCACATCTGTCGATTTCACGGCTAGCACAGCATTTGGGCTTGTCTTACGGCACATTATGGCGTATTTTGCATTTGGATTTGCATCTACACCCTTATAAAGTTCAACATACTCAAAAATTGGAGCCAGCTGACCATGGAATGCGTAGAACATACGCCGATTGCGTGCTTAAACATCAGCGTTTGGATGACTTATTTTTACACAGCATTTTCCTCAGCGATGAGGCTCATTTTTCACTCGGTGGATACGTTGATAAACAAAATTGTCACATATGGGGAAGTGAATATCCACATATAACTCTCGAAAGGCAATGACACAAAAAGTCACTGTATGGTGTGCAATTTGGTCTGGTGGTGTCATTGTTCCATACTTCTTCGAAAAAGAGGAAGGTAACCGTCACAGTCAATTTTCATCGGTATAGCCAAATGTTAACCGAATTTTTTTTTTCACAAATCGAAGATATGAATGCAGAAGACATGTGGTTTCAGGAAAACGGTGCCACATCTCACACAACACGACTCGTTTTGGCTTTATTATAAGAAAAATTTCCTGGACGAGTTATTATCTTGGTGATGTTAACTTGCCACCAAGATCGTGGGATTTGTCGCCGTTGGATTTATTTTTATAGTCCTTTGCAAAACATCGTGTTTATGCACACAATGCACAAACTCTTGACGCTCTGAAAACGAATATTCGTCAAGATATGGACGAGTTATTGCCCGATATGTCATCCAAAATTACCTAGTCAGATTCAAGTCCTGTAAGAACTCCCGTGGAGGACATTTGAAAGATACTATAATCCATTCATAATGGCATACTGAAATAAAAATTTAAATATAAGAATTTAAAATCCACAAAAAGATGACCCTGTATATGGTAATTTTGTGAGGTTTTTGAAATGTGCTTCGTACAATATTTACGAATGTAATACTTAAAAGAGAATAAGAAATACCAAGGTCTTGCAGGTTTCTTTTGCATTAGGTTTTCTACAATATCAAGTTTATTTGATATTTTTTGCTTCCATTCTAAATGTGAAATACACCTCCGTATCTTAAATGCTTTTCAAAAACTTCACCACTTCCATCACACGGAAAACAAGCAATTGCGGAATAAACAAAGGAAAACAATCAATTCCCGGTTTTCAACCAAGAAATTGAAAATTATCTCTGGTGCTAACTCATCAGCTGTTTCGACTGACAGCTCATTTCGCAGGATATTAGTTTTGGACCAGTGCATTCAGATGATTGCACTAGGGGTATATAAGACCGTTCGTGTAGTTTTAAAGACAATTGCGGGCAATCAATCTGTAATAAGGGTGGACACGTCTTTAAGTAGCCTTGTTTTTATAGCGGGTCATTGCACATATGATATTATACGAGTACGGCAAATCAAGGAAGCTAATTTATTAATTTGAGCAATTAAAAAAAAAATCGGTTAAAAAATAAGAAGTAAGTTTGGATTTCCATTAGGTTTAGGTTTTTAAACTTTTAAACGTATACAAGTCGGCATTTTCAAAGGTTTGGCCTTTCGGAAATGGCAATTACTTCATAGTTATTTGATTCAAAAAAAAAATAAAAAATAAATGGCTAACTCTGCAAAATTTAAGAGTTCAGTGGGAAAATAGACCGATGCCGACTGTCCTTTTTAAAATCGAAACTCGAAGAATGTACCTGTAAATATAAACAAATATAAATTGGCTACTTTATGCATTTATTCGTGTCTTGCTAAACAAAATAGATGTGTTAACAATTTGAAATATGAAATTTACTTAATAAACTCTGATATCTACAATAATAATGAGTATGGACAAGGACACTCTTCATGTTTATTTCTTATCAGTTCTTACCATAAACTAGATACTACTACTGCTATGTCTCACAGGCAGGAGAAATTCAACGTCTAAGGGCTGGTCAAAAAGAACGCGGTCGGGCGGGCAAGAATAGAAAGCGACGGTCAATTTTTTGTTGTAATTTTTTACAATTTCACTTCTGAATCTCATCGAGCAACTCTGTCTGATTACTGTAATTTCGTTAATGGAGCAGTTCATATCAACGTTTTGCTGGACAAATCTGTAAGGAAACAAAACATTCAAGAAGAACAAGAAAAGGTATAAGAGTCATGCAAGTTTTAATTAATACCGCGAGAACTTTGGGAAGGCAGGGATAAGATTTTCGTGGTCACGACGAATCACTTGAAGGCAGCGATGGAAATTCTCGACAAATTGTTCATTTAATTTCAGGACATTGCCCTTTAATGAAAAAATGGTTGGATGAATCATCAAAAAGATTAGTTCATCTGACGTACCTTAATCCGGCTACCCAAAATGCATTCGTCTATTTTTTGGGAACTAGAAGTCAAAAAGCCATTGTGAATAAAACCAATAAGGCGGGTATTATTTCTGTCATGGTTGACACAACTCCAGACTCACCACATTAAGATCGACTTGCTATCAACGTTCGATACTAGAAACGATACGAGAAACCTGTCCCTATTGAACGTCTTCTGAAAATGGATGCCGTCCTAACGAAAAAAACAGGAGAAGAGTTGGCTCAAAAAATTTTAGTGACCCTTCAGTCACTAGCAATTTCTGTGAAAAGCATCGTCTTTCAATCTTATGACTTTGCCAAAAACAGGTCCGGGAAATACGAGGGTTGCCTGAAAAGATTCCGACCGAACAATGATACAAGACATTTTTTCTCAAAATTTTTTTTTATTTTTCTACATAGTCTCCTTGTAACTCTACACACTTCTCCCCGTCCAAATAGTACTTGGCAATCACAAAGGTAATTGCCTCCTCATTGGACGAAAATCTCCGTCCTCCGAACGCAGTTTTTAGATGAGGGAACAAGAAGAAGTCGCTTGGAGCTAGATCTGGTGAATAAGGCGGATGGTCAAGCAGTGCAAACCGTAATTCATGGATTTTCGCCATAGCAACCGCTGAGGTGTGAGACGGTGCGTTGTCTTGCTGAAACAAATGTGGCCGTTTTTCCGCGATTTCTGCCTTCAACTTGGCAAGTGATGTTGCGTAGTATGCTCCTGTAATGGTTTTTCCTTTTTGAAGATAATCGATTAAAATAACTCCTTTACTATCCCAAAAAACCGTCGCCATCACCGTCATCCATCATTTTTGGAACCGGCTCGCCCTTTACAGTCCACTGTTTTAACTGAATTTTTGTTGCGCCAAAACGTTTTTGGTCTAACGCAAGCAAACGCGGCATCCAACGCGCGGACAGCTTTCTCATCCCTATATCTTGACTTAATATGTAACAAACACGTCCTTTGGACATTTTCATAAGCTCTACTATCTCTCTCACTTTAATTCGGCGGTCGTCTAACACCATTTGGTGAGCTTTAGCAATGTTATCGTCAGTGGTTGCAGTTTTTGGACCTCCCGAACGTTCATCATCTCCCAAGCTCTTACGGCCACGCTTAAATTCAGCTGCCCAAAATTTCACTGTGGTAAATGATGGTGCAGAGCCCCATACATAGAGTCCAGCTCATTTTTGATTTGTGTAGGCATATTGCCTTTCAAAAACAAGAATTGAATAACAGCTCGATACTAAATTTTTTCGATTTTCACAAAAAACACTCACATCGACTCACTAAACGACTGTCAACTAAAAAGTGCGCGTCGAAAATGACTGTCAAAAAATGCACAACTAGCATCCACTAGCTTTTATTGACGAGTGCCGCTATCTTTATGTTGCGGTCAGGCAACCCTCGTAGAACTGTACGCAGGAAAAAATACTCGCTGTGGAAAACAACTTAACGCAGCTTGTAAATGAGCCCACGCGAATACAAGACGTTGATAGTCATACCGCCAACACCCTGTATTTGTTTTTAACTTCTCACCCTGATAAGTACTCCGTTGATGTGCTCTCCCCTCTAGCTCGTCGGAGCATTGTGTCATATCAGCTAATTTCTCATACACCGACCACACAGTTAGAAAAGATTCCTAAAAGAACCGTATGGCAATACGAGAAAGCCAATTGGAGCGGACTTAGCACCTTTTTTAGGAAATTTAACAGGTCTTTATGTTTCCTCGGTAACGACGTGGACGCCGCTGCTCATATGATAGCAGAAACTATTCTCTTTGGAATGAGATCCCCTATCCCTCATCGGATGAAACGACTCGAGCTGTAAAGAAGCTGTCAGGGTTAGAGAAATGTTTTTTCGGTTCTTCAAGACCAATCCGACAGAGGAAAACCGAAAAAACTTTAAACGAGGACAAGACCAATATGCTTGCTGCACACTTTGTGGCTAGCTCAACACTCCCGGATTGTACTCTGTCTCCGCCTGCATTTGAGTGCGTCGAATTTTCAATGGAACGAATCCACTTTCACACCCGTGTAGTAGCAAGAGTACTTAGAGATCACAACATATAAATCCGCTGGTCCAGATGGCATATCTCCCCTTCTTCTGAAGAGGTGTTCTTACACGCTGGCAAAACCACTACGAAAGCATTTTCATCAATCCTACTCTTTAGGAATCTTTCCGAGCAGATGGAAGACAGCATTTGTCCAGTCTGTCCCTTCTCTTCAAGGTCATGGAAACGCTGATATATCGTCGACTCATAAAATATCTCGAAACACGAAAACTTCTCAATGACCGGCAACATGGTTTTCGTAGCAACAATGGCATGTCTCACCGAAAAGTGGAACCAAAGCGCACATCAATCTGGCGAAAGCAAGATAGTTGCACTTGATATTTCTAAGGCATTTGACAGAGTTTGGCATCACGCTCCTATGTCGAAAATGCGTGCTTTTGGGATCGAGGGCTCTCTACTGCAATGGATTAGAAATTGCCTTTCGAACGTTCAATTAGAGTTGTCTTGGATGGTTTCAAATCTGATATTCACAAAATAAATGTTGTTGTGCCCCAGGGCTCCGTTCTGTCTCCGACACTCTTTTTAATTTTCATCAGTGATCTCGTGTCTGCCATTTCTAATCCAATATATTCCTTTGCTGATGACAGAACTCCTTGCTTTTCATATTCGTTTCCGGACTCACGTCCCTGCTCTTCGGCTGTAGAACGGGACCATAACCGATTGGAGAACTATCTGCAGGGTGGAACTTAATGCTTCTAAAACACAATGCTGTCTTCTGTCGTTAAAGCGAAATTTAAGCACACAGTCAGTGTCCATGATTGCCACTTGCATCGTCGAAACCGAAAAACTTTCCATTCTGGGTATATATGTCAATGACAGCTTAAGTTGCAAAGACCACATATGCGATGTCGTCAAAAATGCTGCGAAATGTCTAGGTTTCCTCAAGCGATGTAAGAAATATTTTACCCCCTCTGATCTGGCCTGAGTATATAAGTCATTCATCCACCCAAAATTGGAGTACAATGTAAATATCTGGTCAGGTGTTCCTAAAACATCTCTGCACCTGCTAGATAGGATTCAAAACCGTGCTATAAACTCATAGATGATACTAATATCACTCAATCAATTGACACCCTCGAACACCGAGGTAATGTCTCCTGTCTCACTTTGTTTTATCGCTGTTTCCACCACCAGTGCTCCATTGAAATCGCCAGTAGCATTCCGCCCATTCAAACTTTCAACCGTAACACCCGTCTCGCTATGAATGCTCATCAGTATACCCTCAAGCCCATTTTCAGACGTGCTCTGAATCGTGAATCGTGAATCGTTCCTAAGCCTTACAACTCGCTTATGTAATGCCCTGCTGATCTCTGTGTTTCCTGCTCGTTATGGCTTACAAACATTTAAAAACAGTGTACATCCGTACGTGTCCTTTCTTCCTCCCTAAATTTCCTTTGCCCGCGCTGTGTACAAATATTTTCACAGTACAAAAACCTCTTGAGCACGCGCTGATTATAAAAAAAAGGGCTTTGTTGGAATAGTGTTTTTTGTACTCTGATTCTTATATTCTGTACACTCCAAGACAGGTCCAAAGACATTGCCTTTCGAACATCCGAATCTTTTCCATCTGATATGGCGCGATGATTGGCCTGATTACGGCCACATAGCATATGATCTTCACTCTGGAAACAAGTTGATTGCTGTCAAACAGCCTTCTTTTCAGAGCTAAAGCCTTACTGGCCCCAGCGAAGTAAGCATCTCCAGGGTGAATGACTCGAACTCCAACTTTTTAAAATGCTATAATTTTTTATTTTTTGAAATTTTATTGTGCCAAAGCAAGAAATGTTGGAAAACACATCAATTTTCAAATTGTATCAGTAGTTTTCAATATGTCAACCTTTGGCGCGAATAATGGCCTTGAGACGGCCGAAAAAAACATCGCACGCTGCACGCAAGTGACTCTGCGGTATTTTGGCCCATTCCCGCCGAAGTGCTTGTTTGAGGTGGTCCAAACTTTGGTATTTTTTAGTGCCAATCTTCCCCTTCAAAATACCCCAGACAGAGATATCCAACGGATTTGCATCCGGAGAATTTGCAATCCATTGTGTCGAAGAAATTAAGTGTGGAACATTGTTTTTTAACCAATCTTGGTTGACGCGCGCTTTGTGAGAAGGTGCCGAGTTTTGTTGAAATGTCCACGGTCTCCAACCGAAATGATTGTTTGCCCAAGGCTTCAATACTACCTCTAAGACAGTTTCACGGTATACGATCGCATTAATTTTGACGCCACGGTCCAAAAATACGTGCGGAGAGCGACCATCGGCGGTTTAAGCGATTATGGCGGCCCAAACCATCACCATCGGTGCTGTTTGCTTTCTGGTGGCCGTCCGAAGGTGTAAATTCTCGAAGGACCTCTCTGGCAAGTAAACTCGGTCATTTCGTTTGTTGACATATTGCTCGATAACAAATGACGTTGCATCGGAAAAAACCAAATTCGGCAACTCACCACTTTCGTGCAAGCGTAGCAACTCCTTCGTTCTTTCGACTCTAACTTTTTTCTGTTACGGTGTAAGATTGTGTGCTTTTTGGAACTTCAATGGCTTAAGCCCAAGCTTATTTTTCAGTATGTGTTGCATCCGTTCCAACGATATGTTGAGCTCACGAGCCATTTTTCTTCCACTTCGACGCGGATTTCGCTCAATTCGAGCCTTCACTTTCCGAACCATTTGTGCCGATATTCTTGTTTTTTTATGACCACCTCCATGGCATTTTGCAACGCTGCCAGTATCACGGTAACGAGATATGGTTCGAGACACAAGTGATTTATTCACGTTGAGGTGCTGGAGGGCTCTAACGATAGCTACTTGTGGTTTTCCAGCCAAATATAAAGCAATCACACTATCACGTTTGAATTCCATCGCGGATAAAAATTTTTCAACACAACTGAGACGCAAATCGTTTAAAAGACTTGTAAATAATAAAATTATCTGTCATGTGTCAAAATTTGAGCTCTCTGTCATGAACGGTTTGAAAATTATAGTAGTCTGAAGTCGGTTGCAGTTCGAGTTATTCAGGGTGTATATAATACTTATCGATCCTGATACCAAGGTATATCCGACGTGGTTCAATTGGCCGCTATGTGCCATAAGCGATCTAGGATTAAATGTTTTCGTCATGTATCAAAAAGAGCTTTTTACTGGTTCGCTCTCATATGCATACGTAATTCTCATTACAAATGGTTAAAGTCATACCTGATCAATTGAGTAGACGTATCAATCTTTAAGGAATCGGTCCCACTAGTGCCTATTCTTAGTATGCAAAGCTTATCTCCCGTCATCAACTCATAAACAGACCACTTAATCCGCAAAAAGAAAGTCAGAAATGTTCTTTTAAGGTTTTCTTAAAGAATCTCCTTTAAGATTGAGCATTTTCACTGCCGAGGGGTAAAAGGATAAAAAAAAAGCAATTTACTCGTAACACCTCATTCCAATCAATTAACTTTTCAGAGCTTTTAAATTTGAAGAGCGAAAAAGTTTTTTTTAAAAAAATCTTTGAAGGGTTCAGTTATGTTTATGGTTATTTTCCTTTTCAGCCCTTGTTGATAGCCTGTAGGTAGATAACCAAAAATGGATTTAAATCTTTTGGGAATCAACCGGCTTCACAATAAAATTCTTACTAAATCCACCCAGCTCTTAATTTATTCCCGATAAATTATTAAATATTCTGGCAACCATTTTTGTCCACATAATCGACATCATTCAAAGGATATCTCACATAAATAGTCCCTTGTCCAATAACATATTATTCTACCGTTGTTCTGAAGATTAAAAAACAATCCCAAATAAATCTTAAGATCTCCCCCAAACAAGGACGTAAAACCAACGCAAAAATTCCAACAATTTCCACATTCTTCATTTTTCTTTTCAAGTTGAAATCATTCTTCAAAAAAAAAATACTTACACCCGTACTCCCCCCCTATATCAAGTGAAAACAAAACAAAAAATTCGTCCCTTATAACAAAAGTGAGAAAAGGACTTTTTCAAGTCTTTCGCGTACATACAAAAAGTAAAACAAAATCCTCTTCGAGCGAACATAAAGAGGATAACAAGACGGTAAGATTAATTTTACATAAATAACATACAACAGACAAAAACAAACACCTAACTGCTCCATTTTCGAAAGTGTCCTTACAAAATCAACTCCATCGTCATTGTTCCACATTTTCTTTAGGTACCACCCAGCTCTTCATCGATTCATTCAAATGAATTCCAAGTGCGTATCTAATGATACTTCACTTCCAAGTAACGATTCCATTTTCCATTTAAATCGGTCGATATCTATGTGCACATACACGCACATATGTGCAATACATCCGAGATTTAATTGTCTATTTCTACTTACAGGTATTTGGGTCTCCGAGTACGCCAATCCTTGAGAATCCGGAACACCAGACGAGGTGGTATTTCAAATACTTTTTGGGCAAACGTAAGTTAAACTAATGCGGAAGCGGACGGAGAGTTAACGAGAAACCAGGACAATAAAGTGTTCTGTGCTTGTTGTATCTCATCTCCAGATCCAGATCCAGATCCAGATCCAATTCAATGAAATTGAAATGGTTTCGTTTATTTCTTTTTGTATTATTTGTTTCCGTTTTCTAGTGCATCAGAACTATGTCGGCATTGATGTTGAAAAGAATCCCTACTTCTTGTCGGTTGTATCACAGGACTCTGGAAATCAAGGGACTCCTTTGTATAGAGCCATTTTGTTCAGGAAGCAGGTGAGTTTATTTATATTTATTTGAATGGGAATTTTTATTGTTATGTTTGAGTATTGAAAGGACTCGATTACTTATTTAAGGATAAGCACACTTTACTATGTAGCGTAAGTGAAAAATTTTGTGTTTGACGGAAGTCTTACAACATATTGACCATTTGATGTTTATCAGAGGCAAGCTGTAATAAAATCGATTTTTGACTAAAATTTGAAAATAGTGATTCAAGGATCACTGACATTTCTGAATTCATGAGGGCCATCTGACTAAACGTATTGCAATTTTCACACAATTCATTATGTTTGCAGTCGAGGGCTTCCATAGTCTAAAATCAAATGTGAGAATGAGAATCCCAAAGCTTCA
Source organism: Volucella zonaria (assembly GCA_963966105.1). Lineage (NCBI taxonomy): Eukaryota > Metazoa > Arthropoda > Insecta > Diptera > Syrphidae > Volucella > Volucella zonaria. The sequence continues at coordinate 103,427,729 of OZ014532.1, read as the reverse complement.
GAAGGATACCAAATTGTTATTCATTCTCAGGTGATGTCAAAATTTAAAGAAAATTAGAAAAGCCAGTGTTCATTCTAGTGATATGTGTCTATTGCTGTAATCCTGACGAGGCCAACTAGATCCCTTTAAAATTAGGCTCGATTAGTTGAAGCAGCAAATGGAAATACTGTCTGGCACTACAATTCGTGGTGAACTTGGGCCTCAACAGACAACCCTCTCCAATTAGCCAGATCTTTAGCTAACTGCATACAATTGCGAACTCCAAGTCGTTTGAGGTTTCCTTCAGCTTGTGCGCGCTATCTAAGGTGCGGTTCTCGTCTGATGAGTTGACCGCCCGGGTTAGATTCGATTAAATCCTTCAGCTTGTGCGCGCTATCTCCAAAGTCCGTCAAACGAGGCCGATTATTGTACGAACAATTTTTCACACGAAATGACCGAGAATATCGTTCGTTATCCACTTTCGATAGAGTCAATGCTCCAGTGACATAAAGTAGGACTGGGATGATCAAAGTCCCACATTTACCTAGAGTCTCCGTAGTTTTTCGGGATAGAGCTATACTACTCGATTGCCTTCTTAGCCCAAAGCGATAAACAGCGATTGGCAAGGGTGATCTCTCATTTTATTTCTATTGAAGTGATGTTGGTAGAATAGATAGCAGAGCCAAGGTAGACAAAGTCTACCTTTTTTCTGTCGGGACAGAACAGAACAGAACTCAGCCATAGAACTAGGCCATTGTAATTTGTCAGCCTTTCCAGGAAAGAGGAGCAAACGCTTCAGTGACAGAGTGCCTGCAGCATCAGTACCCACCATGTCAAGGCCGAAAACCTGCAGCCTGATGCGAGCGTAAGCCGGACATTCACAGAGATAGTTCTCCGCGGTGTCATCATCACTTTCACAGCAAGGGTTACAGAATATTGTGTCACTTATACCGAGCACATTTATGTGCTTAGCAAAAGTGTAGTACCCCGTCACAACGCCAGTAAGTAGCCTGCAGTCTTACCTACTGAGGGACTGCAGGAAGACCGCTGACTCCTCCAAGACGTCGGGAAGCATGGGTTTGGTCTGCCGGCAATCTGGAGAGTCATGCCATCTGCTGCTGTACTCATATGAAACCTAACTGTCAATGGAAGCCCTAACCAATAATGCAGGCAGACCTAACGTAGGTCTTGCCAAGCAAATTCATCGGCGATTTCATTTCCCGTGATCCTGTTGTGACCTGGGACGCAGGCAAGCCTCAATGATTTTCGCATTCCGACGGCGTTCAGTGAAGTTTTGCATTCTCGAAGTCATAAGAGGGCTTAGCAAGGCTCTAAGCGCAGCTTGGCTGTCGCTACAGATACAAATGCTTCGCCCCCTCCACCGGTTTTTCGCAATATACTATAGGTAGTAGTTTGTTTTTTTTTGTCGTTTTTTTTTTATAAGTGGCGAGCGCACAAGGCATTTTGTGTACCCTAAAGATGTTGGCACATAGCGCGGGCGAAGGGAAGTTAGGAAAGGAAAATAGAGAGATGCCGATGTGCGTTAGTTTCAAATGTTTGCAAGTTATAGTGACTAGGAAGAAAAGAGCTCGGCAGGACATCTCATTGCCATCAGAATTGGATATATCACCACTTGGAAGACAGACGCGAGTTTTCCTAACGAGGAGTGAAATCTAACAATGTCCAGAAAGACTATATCGTGAAGAGCCGACTACATTCCTTTTGGTCAAAACCAATCCTGGGTACAAGAAAAGTTCATTTCGCATTTCACCCTCAGCAGCAGCCCGTGCATCGGACGGCATGCCCATAAGACCAGAATCAAAAGATAGTCGGCGCGCAAGGTCATCAAGATTCCGATTCGTTTAGTACAGCACACAGACGCTTTCTTTTTAAGCGGAAGATGGCTTTGAGAATGCGGCACATAATATGAATACTCATATCAAGGGAGGAGAGGCTCATCAATTCCTCTAAAGCGGAGCAAGGCGTGATAGGCAAAGCCCCCATGCAGCTGACACAGACCGTTATTTAGAGTCTGGCAAAAGCAGCACTAAGAACTTGTTGCACCAGATAACTGACGCATAAGATATAATTGGCCGTATCGCCTTAGAGGCCCGGCAACGCCTTAGAGGATTTCGACGCAACATGCTTATTTTATAGAAGTTTTCTCATCCAGGAAGACACCCAAATACTTTGGCGAACTGAATGGTGATGCCTTTAAAAACTAGATGAGTCAAATCAGACAGCTTCTATCTTCTCGTAAAGAGAACAATATTGGTTTTGAGAGAATTGACTGAAAGATTATTTCTCATCCACACATCGTCGATCACGTCTAGACCTGCCTACGCTTTAAAGTGAATAGTCGCTAGACCTGATCCAACAGAGGGTACAGCTACATCATCCGCGGATGCTTGCGCATAGACATCAGAGCCATTAAATGCGTTGAGTAGTGAGTCGACCAACATGCACCATATCAGTGGAGACAAAACGCAGCCTTACGGTCAACTCTTGTTTAAACCCACCACCACATATTGGCCGCATCCAGTATCCGCAATCAATGTCCCATTTACCAGCATTGCCTTAATCCACAAAATTAGCGCCTATGCTGTGTTGCCTGGCCGAGTTGCGAGCGCTATCAAGAGTTACGTTGCCGAAAGCATCTTCAACGTCGATGAAAATGCCCAAGGCATATTCCTTCTTGTCGACTACGCCTTCAATTCTACCTACCGGATTCTGAAGCGCACTCTCGCAGGATGTTCCGCATTGGTAGGCGTATTGCATCGCCGACAGAGGACGCATTCGCAAAGCAGTTTTGCGCTCATGGATCTCGACCATTCTGTCGATGCTTTCCGATTTTCGGTATAAAGGCTGCTCTCACTGTTCGCCAGGGTTCCGGTATTTATGCCAGTACCAGGGTAGCAGTGAAGATTCTCTAGATAGCTAATCTATGTCATTTCGCAACATAACTAGGCGAAACAACACCACGTTTAATGGCCTCATCTGTCACCACAACCGATGAGATATACCAGCTACGACGTGTTGTGTTGTTTAGCTCACTACCAGCTTCGTTGATAGGAGCTAATTGTGAGCTGGTTCCGATTAGGTTACCTTGGAAGTGAGCCTCAAGCATGGGACGGAAAGTGTAGGTGCTACCTGATTTGCTGATTGATTCCAGCCTGGTTGATTTTCTCCTTTTGAGAACTTTGCCCAGCTTCCTGGTTTCACCTACAGTTTGGATCTTTTCGTAAAAGTCTTTATAAGTGGCACTCTTCGAAATTTGAAATACGAAGTCGCTGTAGATCTCCATACCACAAAGAAATAGGCGATCTGCAGGATTGCATTCTACCTGGACATGCCAGTTCAAAACTCTTGGTGAGGGTACCGTTCAAGTTCTGAACAGCTTCCTCCAGCTTTTGCTCTTTCCTGAGTTTAGGGGGAGCACTGTTAAACTTGCCGAATTCCTCCTTAAATCGCTTCCAGTTAGTTTCCGCAGACGCGAATGCACCGGCGACTGGCGGGTTAGTTCTCCAATTATTTCAATATCATTAGCGTACATTAGTAGTTGCTTGGACTTTTGAAGGATTGTGCCTCCAGTGTTTGTTTACAAGTTTCGCAGAATTTTTCCTGGCATGATGTTGCAAAAAACCCCTTTTTTGTCATCAAAGGTCTCGTTTAATTCGTAGCCGAACTTGACGAAGCAGTGAGTGTTCTCCACCGTCATTCTACACAGACGGAGGAGTTTGGTGGGTATGCCAAAACTATAGACATGGGTCTATAAAGCTCGTCTATTTAAATGCTACCATATGCGGCTTCCAAGTCGATGAAAATATGATAGGGATCGATTTTGACTTCTTGAGTTTGTTTTAGGGGCTGCCGGAGTGTATACATTTCTTCTATTTTGAAATTTGTTGGTCTAAAACTACACTAACAGGGACCAATTAGGTTGCTGACGAAGGGTTGTAGAAGCCCAAACAATATGCTAGATAAGGCTTTGTATGCAATGGTTAGGGGACTTATGCTTCAATAGTTGGCGTAGTTGAAGGTATCTGCTTTTTTCTTCATCGGGAAATGATACTGAGATTCCATTCATCAGGCGTACACTCTTCTGGTCATATCTGAGATATGAGCTGGGGTATACTCTGTACAAAGTTTACCTCTACCGGTAAACAGGCAGGTCCAGCAGGTTTATTGGATTTAAGATTTTATAGGTATATTGCTATCCTTACTTCGTTTTTCTCAGGTGGACGGAAGTTTTGACCATCATAGTCTAAGATGAATGGTCCATTCTGGCTGATGGCGGGATGTTGGGCTTTGTCGCAGTTCTACAGTCTGCAGACTATGTTCTTGCATATTCTCAGCACCTATTGGGGCTCAGTTTCTTTCTACATCTCTACAAGTTTCTGTACGGGTTTAAACCTGTTGGTACGTACGTTGTTCCTGTAGTAACACATGGGCTGAAAAGTCCGTTTTATAGTAAAACACAAAATTTTATTTATCAATATAGTTGCCTTCGAGGGCGATACACCGATTGAAACGATTTTTCAATCTTTCGATACCAGTTTTGTAGTACGATTTCGGTTTAGCCTCTGTTTCGGCGATTACTTCTTCATCGGTCTTAAATCTCTTTCCGGCGAGAATTTTGAGGTCTGTAACTTGTGACACTGTGCATTGGCTTGATGAAACAGCACTTTCTTTTTCTTCAAATGCGGCCGTTTTTCTGCGATTTCGTCCTTCAAACGCTCCAGCAACGTAATGTAATAGTCGCTGTTGATAGTCTGCCGCTTTTGGAGATAGTCGATGAAAATTATTCCATGTGCATCCCAAAATACGGATGCCATAACCTTGCCAGAAGACTGTTGAGTTTTTGGTCGTTTTGGACGAGGTTCGTCGCCTGCTCGCCACTCAGCTGACTGCCGACTTGACTCTGGTGTGAAGTGATGGAGCCAGGTTTCATCCATTGTCACATACCGATGCAAAAATTCGGCTTTATTGCGGTTGAACAGCTTTAAACACTCCTCTGAATCATCTACGCGTTGATCTTTTTAGTCGACTGTGTGCAAACGGGACACCCACTTTGAACACAGCTTTCGTATTCGTGTATGATATATCCAACACGCTGTTTTGATATCTTCAGAGCCTCAGCTATCTCGATCAACTTCACTTTACGATCATTCGTAATCATTTTGTGGACTTTTTTGCTGTTTTCATCTGAAACAGCTTCTTTTGGACGTCCACTGCGTGCATCATCTTCAGTGCTTGTATGACCACTTTTAAATTTTTCAATCCACTTGCGAATGGTTCGTTCGCAAGGTGCAGAGTCCGGGTAACACTTATCAAGCCATTTCTTTGCATCGGCTGCATTTTTTCCCATCAAAAAGCAATGATAAATCAACACACGAAATTGCTTTGAATCCATTTTTTTTCACAATAACAAAAGTTGCTTCACTCACAACTAAGCGTCCGACAACTGTCAAATTTATACACGTATCTGTTGAAGGTTGGTACTATCTGAAAATGGTATGGATTTAATTCAAGTGGTGCCCTCTCTTAGAAACGGCACGGACTTTTCATGTGTTACAATTGTTTCTTCTCCTGAAGAAGACGATGTTCTTCGCGGCTCCTGCTTGTAGAGCTCAGCAGCGGTTCCTGCTCTTCGATGCTGCCCGCTTTGGGCGCTTCTTGTTTTACTGTATGAGCTTGCCGATATTCTTAATCAAACCAAGGATTGCCAGTGTTGCCACTGGTCTTCTGCATCGAAACATTGCTGATCGCATCAAAACAACGTGTATCTATCTGCTCATGCAGAAAAGCCTTCAGTAGCAACATATGAATAGAGTCACTTACTGCAAAATCCATTTCGGCAATGGGGCCAATATTACCTCTAGTTCTCCTAGATCTGGCGACTTTAACTGCCCGCAAATTGGCGAAGGCGCGATTATATTCACCAAAGGCATATGAGAATGCTTTCGTGTTTAGCAAGCACGAGCCGGTAATATGAATATGAAGAGTGGTTATCTGCTTTAAATCATTAATTTTGATAAACCTCAATCTCTCTGTAATTTCTTAGAATTAAGTGTAGAATTCAGATATTCACCAGTGAGGAAGAGCAAGCTTTTTATGCAGAGAGATGACGCCGCCAGAACTGAAGTTCACTGAAAACTTTAAAATCAGTGACAACTGCAATACATTCAGGCTGCAAACACCATTCCAGAAGACTCGTATTATCGGCAAAGCTATTGCTGGATAATCAGACATCCGGGTGCCTATTAATACAATGAACTCAATGATGATAGGATCAAGGCTATTAACTAAATGAAAAGGATCTTTGTAAGAGATATCCAAATTAAATAGGGTGGGCCTATTATGACGCAAGTCATTAAGATATCGCAGATAATCAAAAAGTGGATGATAATGAAATTATTTACAATCAACCCAATATGGATTCTCGCGCTATGGCTAGATCCTTACAGCGCAGTCCAAAAGATGCACGTTCCAGAGTCTTTCATAACGGCTATTGCGTAATCTGCAAGACCGAGCAAGTAAGTGAATCTGGTATGCGACTGTCTTGCGCTGATCTTTAGGTCTTCATTGAGCGAAAGAACCTTCTAAGACTTACATTCTTATTTGTATAGTTCTAAATCAGAGGCATTTCTTGTATACAGTCACAGGGCACCCATCTTCCTAACTTAACCTACGTGAAATCTTTTTAATTTCCATACAGCAGCACTACCCATGTTTAAATATTAATATTGCAATTTATATTCTTTTGGAAATATGCACGTTCCATGTCAAAATATTCATGTTTATTACGTTACGGTGCAATTGTATAATGAATTATCAGAATGTCCGTCCTACATTCTAATAAAATGTTGAAATAACAAAAAAAAAAAAAACCGAAACAAATATTCTCATGGCCACTGCCATTTTTCCGGAATTCCACTTTCATTTCGTTTGTGCGCAAAACGAAAGTTATCAATTCAGAATATCATAGGACCCTTCGAACGAAGGTTTAAATAGGTCACGTGTCTTTGACATTACTCACATTCCCTTATCATCTGAAATCAATAACCTACGCATCATGCTCGTAAATATTGTAAGTGAAAACTAGGTTAATGGTAAAATACACTCATCCATGTCATAAACAAAATGCCAAACGTATGCAAGTATCTAGGGAGTGTTAAACGTGGATTCTATCGTATTTCAACAGCACACTACAGAATTGCTGGTGGTATACTCGAATTTCTACATACTCATAGAAAGGCTACATAAAATAATAAATACATACAGCAATATTAAAACAATTCTGAATCACGTCTTTGCTTAACACGAACTAAAATATGAGTACTCTCCTTTTAAAAGCGTCCATATCGCCCTCACAGAAAATGAAAGAGAAATTTCTTTCCACCACCATAATAGGCACACAATTAGAATCGTAAGTCATTCAAACGAATTCACTCTCAAGAGCTATTCAAAACTTGCGCAAGAAACGTCTAAGTCCATTAGTGGGCACGAGTATTTCAAAAACATCCAAGAGAAATTCCAAAAGTATTTAAAGAAATGCATTTTATCTCTGTAGATACTTTATTTAAAGAATTTATGAAGGAGGCTTACATTGGACAAAAGATAGCTAAAGTAGTTTTCCCAGACCCAATTTGGAATAAGTTTTGAGAAATTGTACAAAGTAGTTAGACACTCCTCCAGTACTCATACCATCAGGGAAAGCAGATTAAATTAGATTAGATTGCTGTGGGAGGTTGTATAAAGAATTCCAGATCACTGCGGCCACAGATGGGCTTATTGTGATAGCCCCCATTTAGAGCTCATCTATGATGCCGCAATTTGTGAGAAAGACGGCTCAGTCTTTACGTGAGCTAGCAGCCGCTTTAAGGTAAAATTTACCACATCGTATGTGTTCTGCTGTTTCTACGTCCTCGATGCACAGTCTGCATGTATTGTCTTCTGCTATGCCCATGGTCATCAGATGTTTTTTTCACACGACAGTGTCCTGTGAGAAAACCTGTGATTAGTCGCATCTGACATCTACAATACGTAGTTGTACCTGATTTTTGCTATAAGATACCAAATTTTGAAATTTTTAGGAATGACAGATTTACTGTTACAACGGGTGGCGGGGTAGTGATTTATTGTAAATCGGATCTGAAATGTGAAATTATCACTAAGTCTAGTGGCAATGGAATCGAATGCATTATAATTGAAATACGCGACTGTAATACCAAATGTTTGGTTGCATGTGCGTACAGTAACAATAGACACTGCTCCCCTGTGCCCTTATTTTCAGTTATCTCTGAATACTGTACACTCTATCAGCACGTAATCATCTGCGGTGACTTTAACACCAATTTAACAAAGAGTGACTCACTTGCCTTCCAAATGAAGGATTTAGTCTTTTCAGTAGGGATGGAAATAGTAAATACTACTTACCCTACACGTTTTGCTGATAATTGTTTACCCAGTCTTCTAGATTTAATTGTCGTTTCTAATCCGTCGCTTGTTCTACTGTTCGACCAACTATCGTTTGATGTTTCTCTCCATGATCTTCTATGGTGTGAATTTGTCTAAAACAGTTATCCCAGATACTTTCATGTTTAAAGATTTCAATTCCATTGATTTAAATGTCCTTCAAATTGCTACTTTTTCAGCCCCTTGGGAGCAATGCCGCTTAATGGCTGATCCGAATGAAAAAGTAAAATTGTTTCAAGCCATTGTTGATCAATCTGTACCAACTAAAACGGTCAAAATACAAAACAGAACATGTCCATGGTTTACGTCTGAAGTGGTTTGCTCTATTAAAAGAAGAAACAAATTATATAGTAAGTGGAAGCATAGACCATCTAATGATAACTGGTCTTCGTACAAAGCGGCACGTAATTACACCACCTTAGCTGTACGTACTTCAAAGAAATACTATTTCGCCTCTAAACTAAATATATCCCTCCCTGCAAAGAAGTTTTAGAGTAATTTGCGTAAAATTGGTATACTGGTATGCTATGCGAAAAAATAACCTCCTTGACCGCCAGAATGCGCTGCTACTGTAAAAAAGGTGATGGTGCCTTGAAGTCCGTTCATATTTAGGCAGACATGTCAAATTTCAGTGCGATACTGTCTTTAGATTTGTTTTGACAGCTGACAGTGTTTGGCATCATGTTGAGAATGGACAAAAACGATTTTCGTTCTCTCATAAAATATTATTTTATAAGAGGCAAAACGGCGAAGGAAACAAAAGAAAAGTTGGATAAATATTATGGGGCTAATGCTCCATCAGATTACACCGTCAAATATTGGTCTCGAGAGTTTCATGGCGGCCGCAACTCCACTACCGATCAAGTCCGCAGCGGCAGGCCCTCCGATGCGGTTACAGAGGACAATGTCAAAAAAATACATGAAATAGTGTTGGCTGACCGGAAAGTAAAGGTGCGCCAGCTAGCAGATACCACAAAGATTAGTACTGAGCGCACACGCCATATTTTGGGCAATATTCTGCATATGAAAGAGTTACCCTGCCGTTGAGTGCCGCGCATGCTCACTCCTGACCAAAAACACGAAGGCGAAAGCACTTCGAAAGAGTGTTTGGACTTGCTGATGCGGAATCGGGCGGACTTTTGGCGTCGATTGGTAATTGGATTTTGATCCCTCAGACTATTATCTCTTCCCAAACCTCAAAAGATGGCTCATCAATAAAAAATTCAGTTCACGCGAAGAAATCATCGACGCCACGGAGGAGTATTTTGCAGACCTTCCGGAAAATTACTTTTCGGTCGAGATCAAGAAGTTGGAAAATCGCTGGAATAAGTGTATCAAGCTAAAAGTGGACTATATTGAATAAAATAAAAAAAAAACATTTAAAAAAAAATTCGTTTTCATCCCCAAGGAGGTTACTTTTCACTCCATCTAGTATCTAGTAGTAACGACAACTCTAAATGTGTTCTTGATCCCGATGAACTAAATTATGCATTTCTGGGAGATGAGTTCAGTATAAATGAATTTGATTTTAGTCAGACTAAGGAAGTAGTGCACTCGCTGCCTAGACTGGAAGATTTTGTAGTAGTCACTGAAGACGAAATTAACTAATCCGTAACATCTGACTCCATAGGAGAAGATGGCGTACCAGTACACTTTATTAGACTTATCTTACCTCAAATTGTACCTCATCTCACACATGTAATCAACCGGTGCATAACAACATCAAGGTTTCCTCAGTCCTGGAAGATTGCTAGAGTTTTGCCTATCGCAAAGAAAACCAATCCAGCATCTCCTGCCGATTTTAGACCGATCAGCATTCTACCCTGCTTGTCCAAGGCTTTCGAGAAAATAATAGCAAAACAAATTACAAAGCACTTATCTCTCACTAAGTTGCTGAGGGCTCAGCAGTCAGGTTTCAGGGCTAACCACAGCTATTCCATAGCCATGGTCAATTTACTTGAAGAAATAAGACAAGATTTTGACGGGGTCATGTTTCATTTCTTTGTCTGCTGGACTTCTCAAAGGACTTCGATAAAGTAAATCATAAAATTCTGTGTTGGAAGCTAAAGAACAATTTTGGGTTTAGTAAAAGGGCAGTGAAATTGCTGAGTAGTTTTCTTACCGGTAGCTTCGGGTGAACGTAGTTCTTCACTAGTGGAAATCAAACAAGGTGTGCCACAGGGTTCAATATTGGGACCGATTCTCTTCTGCATGTTCATAAATGACCTGCCATTAGTATGCAGACATTCTTCAGTACACCTATATGCAGATGACGTTCAACTACACCTAGCGAAACCGTACTCCAACCTTAATGAACTCGCTTTTCTCATCAACGAGAAAACGCATATATTCTTGGTTAGTGTCAAATGCGTTACTACTAAATCCGGCAAAATCTCAAGCAATTCCAATATCCAAGAAAAAATTCAATTTTAATCTCCTACCTGACTTATATCTTAATAATAATAAAATCAAAGTCGTACAATCAACCACTAGTCTTGGTCACAATCACATCAAAGTGGTCATTGATCCTATCTACGGATGCCTTCGTAAGTTGTGGCTTAGCGCATATTTCACTCCGATTGAAACACGGCGAAAGCTGGTAACAACGTTAATATTACCTCTCATAACATATGCTGAGGCCGTATATACATAGTAGTCTTGACTCATTATCTCAGCGTAAATTACAAACAGCTTTTAATGATGCGGCGGGTTACATTTATGGCATTCGTAGATATGAGCATATCTCCGAATACTCTAGGGATTTACTAGGTTGTAATTTGCAACAGTATATCAATGCTAGAAACTGTATATTCTTACACAAAATTATTAATAATCAAAGTCCGTCAATATCAAATCCCTGCAATTTTAAAAGTGCAATACTCCTATATTTTTCCACACAACAAAACTAAACTTATCCCCTTCTTCCTATTCATCCATAATGTTTTTATATATTAGTTTTAAATTTGTAATAAAATTATACATCTAAAATTAAATTACTAAGTACTAAAAAAGATCTTAATGTACAAACCATTTGAATGAAATAAATGAAATGAGAGGGTCTTTCAGTAAGCGCTTCCTATCTTTAAATTTAAATAAAACAAAGTGTGTGTGAGATATTATTGAAAGTTTTTATTCGTTTGAAAGGCCTATTAATGCCACATCGTTCAAATGTCCGCAGCGGCTTCACTGGGCGGCGTGCATCCGAAATATCCAATTTTCCATGACTCTGGCGCATAAATTAGGCAGAATTTTACCGATGGTTTTGAGGGCCGCTGTAGTTTATGGCTTATTCGCATGGACCTGCGACTTCAGAAAACCCAACAAAAAAAGTCTAACGGGGTCAAACCGCACGATCTTGGTGGCCAGTTCACACGAACCTCACTTGAGATGACCATAGACACATGTCGTTTGTGTCTATATCATCCCATTTAGGTCAAAAGAAGTTGGTAATCATCGACCTATAGCGCTCGCCGTTGACGGTGATGACCTGGCCAACGTCGTTCTCAAAAAAATATGGACCAACCCAAAATCCACACCAACAGTGACTTGGGATCGGGATGCATTGGACGCTCTTGGACGCTCTTGGATCTCATGTAGATTCGTATCATACCAAATTCGACAATTTTGTTTGTTGACGTACCCATTCATTCAAAAATGCGCTTCATCGCTAAAGATAATCTTTCGATGAAAATTATGGTCAGTTTCCAACTGCTTCAGGACCCATTCAGCGAACACACATCGTTGTCTATGGTTGTTTACCTTCATCTCCTAGGTCAGTTAAATTTTGTACGGGTGCAGGTCCAGGTCACGACGTAAAATTCGCCAAGTTGTGGTCTGCGAAAGGCCGAGTTCTTGTGAGGGACACGAAATCGGCTGCTTTGGATTCTCCTGCACACTCCCACGGACAGCGGCAATTTTTTTGGCAGATCTTGCGATTCGTCTCAAATTTATCTACCACACTGCGAACAGTCCTCTCCGTAGGACGATTATGGCGACCGTAAAATGGGCGAAGCGCGCGGAACGTTGCCCGAACAGAACAGCCATTTTGATAAAACAATTTTGTGATTTACCCCTGTTGTAGAGTGCTATGTCAATTTAGTAAAACAAACTAAATAACTGACAGCCAATTTGACGGATGTAGCTTCAACAATATGGCCCCTATGAACTGTCAGAATTTAGAAGTCCCTATTGGAAGAGCCGGTAGTAGTTGTTTTGTTTTTTTTTTTTGTGGCAACTGCTTGGCATAAAGTTGCTGGCTTGTCTGCTTCCGTCGGTTTCTCTCCAGAAATGAAGCTTCTTTTTTGTGCAGCCAGGTTTTAATACTTCCTTTTATGGTGTTAATTGATAGTCCCCAGAATGGTCTTGGCATCATAAATTGAGATGCGGATTCTTTTCTGGCTAGTTCGTTTGTTTTTTCATTGCCTTCACATCCGCTATGTCCTGGCACTCAAGTCAGATGAACTTTATTTATACGAGTAGTGGCCAGCAGTTGTAGGAGTTGAAAGCAATCCCAGACCAGTTTTGATTTTATTTCAAAGGCATTAATTGCAAGTAGGGCTGCTCTGCCGGAGAAAATGTAAATGTTTTTGTTTGCTATAAGTTTGTTGAGATTCTCTCAAATGCGAAGCTCTACAGCATATATTTCAGCCTGAAATACGGAGCTGCTTGTATCCGTACTGTCATGTATGGACATTTTACTGCGAGGTTCGTATACTGCGGCCCCAACTCTTTTTTTTTTGGATCCGTCTATGTAGCATACATGTGAGTCCTTGGCAAATGTTGTTTTTCCTCGTTCCCAGTTAAGACGGCTTGGAAATGTAACTTTAAAGTTGTGCCGGAAGTTATATCGTGGTTATAAGTGTTTTCCAAGTACATAGTTCATTTATCCTGAATTCATGAAGGATTGCAGAATGAACTAGTTTGGAATTGGATTCATCTTCTGTGATGAGCATGTAGGCATTTACCATTGCTTCTGTCATGAGTTCCAGATGAAGTGGTGGGATGTTTAGGATAACTTAAAGCGCAGCTGTTGGTGCGATAAATTACAGGCTAGTCTCTGTAATTTATTGAGTTGACATACGTGACGATAGGTTTCGTTATTGCCGTGCTCATCCACAGTGTCATTTTGGGATTAAGTCCGAAATTTTTCGCGACTAGACTTTTGTTAGTCCATAGTGAGATCTTGGTCTTAGTCAATAGTCTTAGAAAGAATGAGTGTTCCACGTAAATTTTTCATCCAGTGTGATTCCTAGATATTTGACTTCAGTTGAGAACTCTATTATTTTACCGAAGAGAGTGGCATTTCTGAGTGCTCCTCGCCTTCTTCTCTTAGAGAATCTAACTATGGTGCTGCTTTTGGGATAGACTTTGAGGCCAACTTTGGTACACCATTCAGCAACTAGGCTCAGAGTTCTCTGGAGGCGATCTGAGATTGTGTCCTCGAATTTACTTCTGATTAGGATAGCAATTTTGTCTGCATATCCTTGTACATAGAAGCCATCATTCCTGAGAATAATCAGTAGTTCATTAACTACGATGGATCTTAGTTGGAGTGATAGTACTCCTAGCTGTCACACTGAGTTAATTGCTACTTAATGAGGTTTTTATTGTTTTATCCTCTTGCATACATTTTATTCATTTACATGTGGTATCGTCAACTGCCAAGTTTTGAATGCCTCTACATATAAATCTGGGAGAATTCTGGGCTGTCAAATTCTCCGTCTATGTATATCGAGGAAACAACCGACCGCTACCTCTTTAACCCTGAGAAATTTTTCAATCCTTGTGGTAAGATTTTGTAGAGCGTAGGGGCTCATTTGAAGTGCCCCATCTCTGATATTTCTGTCGAGGATTTTTCCCATAGTTTTAAGGAAAAATGAAGTGAGGCTGATTGGTCTATATGACTTTGGTAGTTCAGACGGTCTGCGTCCTACCTTAGGTATATATTTGACAGCAACCTGCTTCCACTTTTTTGGTAAGTATCCCACGCGAAGATAGCTCTGAATAATTTAATTGGTACAGGTAGCGGGATGTCATTCTATAATAAAGCTGGGAATATTCCATCCTCACCAGATGCTTTGAAGGATTGAAAAGAGTTGATTGTCCAAATTATTTTGCCTTCATGAAAAATTTCCTTTGCTCTGTTCCAGTCCTCTCTGAGCGGTTTATTTATCCCTCTGGGGAGGGTATTTTGGGCTTGTGGAACTGTCGTCGAGTCTGGGAAGTGTGATTTGGCTAGGTTTTCATTTAATCAATAGGATTAGTGTGCTGCTTAGAGAGTATTTTATAAATGCGGCCACAACTTCTGGTGCCGTCGATTGTATGACAGAAGTTTCTCCACGACTCGCACTTGGCCCTTCTAATTTCTTGGTTGTACATAGTGAGTATTATTCTGTATACTTCCCATCCACCATTATGTTTAGCCCGGTTGAGGAGCTTTCTCGTCTCTGTTCTAAGTTTGGCTAGTTTTTTTGTTCCACCAGAGGGTAAGTCGATTGCCTGTTTTTTTCTTTTTCTGGGTTCTGGGCAAGCTTGATGAAAGGCAGTTATGATTGCCATCTCTGATATTTGTGTTATATCTACCCAGGGTATCCATGAGTTGTTGACGGTATATATCCCAGTATGTGGATTTGGGCTGTTTATAAAAATGTTCATAGAGGTAGTGCATAGAGTGAGCTCTAGGACCTCTGTCGTAATGCTATTTATAAAAGTGGTGTTGCTTCTGTGATTTAGAATTTGTATATTGTAAATTCTAGTAGACACTCACGCCGGTTGTTTATGTTTGAGCTGCTCAGACCGTGTATTGGGCGTTTCCGTCGCAGCCTATAATTAATTGCAGGTTCTTCTTAGCACAGTAGTTCACCAGTCACTTCAGTGGCAAGAAATCCAATTCGCTGGTATTACCAGCAGGGAAAACAATTTTCTCCTTTTGTTAAGCTTACTAGCTTACTAGCCACCTTTTCGAAAGTATAAAATTTTTGTGTAAACAACGTACAGCGTATTCGTTATTATAAATCAAAAATGACGGCACTGATCTCATCCACAAAATGTGTCAAGCAGCCACGTGTGAACATTGAATTTGCTGTTAAAATATTTCTTGTTGTAACAATCGAGAGGAATCAGTGCAACCTTAAGCAGAACGTTGTGGTTAACCACCTTTGGTAAAAGGTTCCATCAACACAGACTCTACTATTAGTTGGAATTTAACTCAGAGTAAACGAAATCTTGTCCTAAAAATGCCGTATAGTGTCTGCTCCACACTTTGCAGCCAGCTCAACACTTCCATATTGTGCTTTGTTTCCACCAACACTTGAGTGCGTCGAATCTTCAATGGCATGAATCCATTTTTGTACTTGTGTAGTAGCAAGAGTACTTAAAGATGCAAGAGTACAAAAATCCGCTGGTCCAGATGGTATATCTCCCCTTCTTCTGAAGAGGCTTTCTTAAGCTGGGTAAGCCTTTTCAAGCTTGGTTAGTAAGTCCGTAACCAGTGAGAGGTTATATCTCCACTCCTGTGGGTGTTGGTTATCAATGACATCCTCAAAAAGCTAAGTACAATGGGTATAAGTGCCACAGCATACGCAGATGACGTGGTCTAATAGTGCAGGGAAAATATTTTAGGCGATATTATGTAGGTTGCCCTGAAGTTGATCAGCACTTGGACAAAAAGCTGTGGTGTGCTCTGTACCACACCTACGGCAGCATTGGACACCTTTTTGCACCTAACACCGCATGATTTACAGATCAAAAAACTTGCTGGCAACATTGCGATACGACTCACTAATCTGGGTTACTGCATGAGCAGTACTTTCGAAAATGACATGGTCCTAACGGAGGCAATCCAATTCTAACGGATGAAATACCTTCCTTGGTCGACTTCGACATCTCGTATGATATAATATGTATATCCGGAGGGGGAGGACCGGCGAAAAGGAACCGGAAGGAACAGGTTCTGGTATCTTCTCAGTAGACCCAGAGCTAAGAATGTCTATAAGACTACCGGACGCAAGCAATATCTTCCAATCAGAGGTTCTGGCTGTCCTCAGGGCGGCTGAGCTAATGCAGGTGAGATCGGTATCCGGAAAAGACATCGTTATCTGCATCGATAGCCAGGCAGCATTTAAGACAATGGAATCGACCAACATTAATTCTGATATTGTCAGGGGCTGTCGCACATGGCTCAAGGCAATACACAGTCAGAACTGGGTAAGACTATACAGGCTGACAGGACACTGCGGTATTAAATTAAATGAACCAACGGACAAGCTTGCTAGAAAAGGAGGGCTACTCGACAATAATGAGGTTACCAACATCAAAGAACATAGTGAGGTACTGTCGAGAAAAAAATCATAAAGACTGCCAAACTGGGGAACTCTTGAAGGACTCAGGGTATCTAAGGCTCTCTAGCCACCTTTTGACGACAAAAGATCTAGGGACTTAAACAGTGATAAGCTAATGACAGTAATAGGAAACCTGATAGGACACTGTCTCTTGCGGTAACAGTCTCAAATTGTCGAACATGGACATTTACAGATTCTGCGGTGATCTTCAAGCTGTTAAGGACATAACACATATACTGTGTGAATGCGAGGCAATATCGCGTATTTAGGGAAATACTTTTTCGAAAATCTAGAGGAAAAAGACAGGGCGAACTTCAAAGGCCTTCTTGGCTTTTGCAAAGAAATTGGATGTTTCACCAGGGAGATTGTTTAGGGTTTTTCCATTTGAACATAAATTCAACTGTTCCATAGGGATCGCAATGGACCCGTTTTGGTGCCTAGTGTTTGTGTGAGGGCATATCCATCACACCCCTGTTTTAACGTAACCTAACAAAAGCGTTAACGTTTGTGTCGTTCTGTTGTGTTAAATCGTACCGGTTGTCACTAAGTGATGTTATGGTTGCATATTCCTCGCCGAAGCGGCATTTATTCTTTTTAGCTCTTGCCTTTTTTTACGCATTCGCCTGTCTTGCTTACGTTGCTGTATTTTGAGGGATGGCCGGATGTTCTTCCCTCGAATTCACTGCGTCGTTTCGTGCATTTTCTTCGCTTTATTTCCTTTCTCGCTCTGTGTTCCACTTATTTTCCGATTGTAGCATGTGACGAACTATGTTCTCTGGAGTTAGTCCTTCTTCCAGTATTCCCCGATGAGTTTCCCTTTGTAGCTGGAATCTTGGGCAGTGGAAGAATACATCCTCCACGTCTTCAGGAGTATCACTTCAAAATGGAGAGAGAGAGCACTCATCCTTTTTAAACCGGTGTATATATGACCGGAAACAGCCAGGTACTGTTAGAAGCTGACATGTAGAAATTAACTTCTCCATGTTTACGGTTTATGCGAGTTTTGATACTCGGAACAAGGGGAAAGTCCATCGGCCTTTTGACAAAAGTCTCCGGCGCTGTTGCCACTGTCTTAAACTCGTGTTTCTTCCCGTTGCGTTGATGTCACTATGCGGTAAGCGCCCCACTTGCCTGTTCTTTGTGAACCCTTCTCTGGAAGGTTTCTCCAAGTATATCAATTGGAGATGTTCCTGCGTTAACGCACTCCACCTTGTCCGATATTATAAGGGATGCGCTGATTGCTCTGACTGCACAAAGTCTATTCATTTGCCTTCTGAATGGTTTCATAGCTTCGGCCCACATTGGCGATCCATAAGGCACTACTACCGTAACTACTCTAGCTAAGAGAAGTCTCCTGCTATACCTGGGTCCTCCTATATTCGGCATTATACTCATTAAGGAGGCACAAACCCGCGAAGGCAGCTCTCGCGTTTCAAGTGTTCCTTGAAAGACAATCCTAGTGAGTCCTTACGCAAAGATATTTTATTGGTGATTTGGATGTTATTTCATGTTCACGTACTGTGAGTACAGTGATTTCTTTTAGTTTTCTACTTGTAATTTACACCGCTTCCATTTTGCGTTCAGCTAGTGTGAGACCAGAAGATGCCAGCCACCGTCATACAATTGAAATTGTTTCGTTGATTATTTGGACAACTTCTTCTAAATATTTTGCTGTTACTACGACGAGAGCGATATCGTTCGCAAAGTCCACGATTTTAGCTTCACCTGGTAGTACGATGAATGCCATCGTACATTGCTTTCCACAGCACCGGCCCCAAGACCAATCTTTGGCGTACTCCTCCTATGACCGTGTACTCCATCAAACCACCGTCCGTATGGTATAGTAACACTCTCCGTCGGAAGTAATTTTTCACAATTTTTCGGATGTAAATTGGTACTCTCATGTACTCTCATGTTTCGTACAAGTGATGCGGTAAGAATGATGACTACACAGTGAATATGTAATGGTTGCTATTACTGTTGGAACCTTATCACTGAAGCACTAACTCATATGTAATGAGCTATTCCATTAAAACGAGCATACAAGGAGTCCTTTGTCTGAATGTTCTGTTCCACAAAACAAAAATAAGGACAAGAGAATAATTTTCATAGTTTACATACGCAGAGGAACAAAGCAAAAGTTCTATCCTTGCTAAAGTGATTTCGCAAATATAGATATAGAAAAAGTGTGTTCACTACAATGTCAACGTGTTCTCCTTCCTGACATGGTTTTAAGATAACCAAATAATCAAATGCATTCCACATGAATCAAAAGGATCACAACTCACTTTGCCAAAAATGTAACCTCTTCCTTAAGTTGACATTTATTTTCATTTAAAAACCTTTAACTAAAGCTAACCTCACTTTTTTTGAAACTTGAAACCATGATCTACGACAATTATAGACCACTGTTAAACGTACCATATTGCTATCGCTTTTTATTAATTAAGTTAAGTAAAAGGACCTAGTCATTTGCAAGAAAACAGGAAGAAGCAAGCCATTTCATCATAAGTTTCAATCAATCATTCATCGTCGTCCCTGTTGGTGAGGAACTTCCATCTTCTTCTAAGAGGATTTTAAAATAATTTTTTCTTACCATATAATGCACGAGTATGGTAGTGAACCGTGTTCATACTCATAATCCATTTGAGGAAATAGCTTGCGTTAGTTGCTCTTTTTTCCTTACTGCCTAACTGAACATACGTTTCAATAAAATTTAACTCGTCCTCTATCAAAGACTCGTGCGCGCTAAGGAAAAAAATTAAATTAAATTCCAGCCACTTTAAAGTTTTCGTATGACTTCTCATGTTCAGTTCCTTCTGGTAGGGAAACTACATTTGATCCCATCAAAAGGATTTGAACTTTAAAATTGAATGTCTAACCTCTATTCCATATGCTAACAAATACGAGTACTCGTACACACATGTTTATTACGACCAGCATGCAATTTCCTTTTTTACAGGGTGCACAGAAGATTGCCTTGCCCTATAGTGCGGGACAAAAATTGACTGTGAAACAGATTCTAACCCACTTTACAGGAATTGACGCATCCACAAAGAATCCCAAAGAGATTTTCTCTGCTGACATTCAAAAGGATTTGCTGCTGCTCGAGGAGCAGGAAGGTTCGGTTAATTTTAAATTCGGGGTAGTTTACATGCGACAAGGACAAGAATGTGACGACGAGATGCTTAGCAATGGTAAGGACGATGTGATTTAATGGCTTACAAGTATCGAGCGTGTAATTACGACTAATTAAGGTGAATATCTTTATTTGAGAGTCTTTAATCTTAATTTAATTCGTAGAAGAATCCAGTCAGGATTTTGAAGATTTCCTCGATGTGCTGGGTGAACGAATTCGACTCAAGGGATGGGATCGCTTTCGTGGTGGATTAGATGTTAAAGGTGAGTAGGTGATATGTTTGCGGTGAGGCTTCTTGTGGTTTATTAAATGTAAATGTAATCGTATACGGTTATTTGTATATGTTCCAATTAGGTGATATGACGGGGAAGTATTCTGTGTACACATTGTATGAAGGACATGAAATTATGTTTCATGTATCGACACTCCTGCCTTTTTCCAGAGATAATCGACAACAGGTGAGAATCTCATTGAGGTTTGGCATTAATTAGTAAAGTATTCGTATCATATTGTACAAATAATTAGCTTTTATTGTGGTTGTGTGTTACTTCCATGGGGATATAATGTTTGATTTATTTTGGCAGGTGGAGCGGAAACGGCACATTGGCAATGATATTGTGAATATTGTTTTTATTGACCAGAATCCAAGAAAGAATGAAGGGATATTACCGACAAGCTTCGATCCAACGTGGATAAAGAGCCAGTTTACTCGTATCCTTTTTAAAAACAATCTGTTTATTAAGCTTTTTTTTTTTTTCAATTCCAGAGTAGTTCTAGCCCCGGATTGGGATCACATTAAACTTGTCTTGTTTCAAATAATATTTTGTTAATTTCATTTCTAGATTACGTCACGTGTGGACGGTGTACACGTGACGAAGTGCGTTGCCTTTTTTTGATTCGAGGACGACTTGTGAATTATAGTTTAAGACAGAATTTTTCTTTGGTTATGCACAAGATAGTTACAGCACAAGTGGGTGTTGGTATTCGGCATTGATTAAGACGAGCAAACCTACCGTACTCGATCTTGGTTCGATCGATTGAACTAAGCAATTCAGTTCAGACTCAAGGAAAGGTAAAGGGTGAGCCAACAGCTAGTGTGGAAGTTTTTATTAAATTAAACAAACATTTATTGTCAAGTCTATGTAGAATTATGAATGGAACACAATATCGTTCATGTGATCGCCGTGGTGCAAGCGTTGCAAGCGACCATTCGAAGATCAAAATCATCGATGACTTTTTGAAGAATAACTGGGTCAATGGCCGCCCAGTTTGGATGTTATGTTTGAGATCCTGAATTGTAGCTGGGTTATTGGTACAGACCTACCTCTTCATATAACCCCACGGGAAGAAGTCAAATGGTGTCAAATCCCATGACCTTCGAGGCCAATCAACTTCTGCTATAACCGGAATAATGCGATCTTCAAATTTCGTACGCAATAAATTGAATGATTTATGGTTTGTGTGGGCGCTAGCACCATCCTCCTGAAACCAGAGATCGTCCAAAACCAATTCATTCAATTTTGGAGAAAAAAAAAGCTGGTCAACATGTTGCAGTAACGTTCTCCAATCACTGTATTTGTGTTTCGAGCCTCATTTTCAAAAAAGTACGGGTCAATGATGCCGCAAACCGATTGCGATGCATTGGTTTTTCGTGAATCTCGTATTTTGTTTACGTTGTTTACGATATTTACGTACCCATCCATCCAGACATGGTCTTCATCGGAAAAGATCAAATTCGATGACAAATTGTGCTGGCAATGCAACATCTAGTTAACAAATCGGCAACATTCGTAGATGGTCCAAAGACTTCAATTGTTGTGTAGTTTGCATTTTATAGGCGTGCAAATGAAGATCAACTTTTAAAATTTGCCGTAAAGTGCCATAAGTGAGGCCCAATTATTGACTTCAGCGACGTATGAAAGTGCCTGACTGGTTTTGAACACATTCGCTCACAGTGGTGATGTTTTGACGTGTACGTGCTGGCCGAGCATGTTGATATGGAGTTTGACCCACTTTTTTCAAAACGCTTCAACATTGCACGAATTCCGGACTCACTAGGGCGATTATGTTCACCGAAAAATCCACGAATTTTACGAAGTGTTACTTTTACAGATCACCCATTTTCGTAATAAGATTGATTGACTCCATGAATAAAATTGACAAAGATTGTATGACATCTGTCAAAAAGATCAACCACATCGAATTCAGTAAATGACAGTAATTGACAGCAAATATTCACACCATCTGTTGGCTCACCATTTACATTTAAATGTTTCGGTCTATCAAGCCAGCTTTCATATGTCTTTCACTCCTTTTTCTATTTTTGTTGTCGCTGTCGAACTTGATGAGTTATAGAGGAACACAAGCACTGCGTAATGGCACCGACTATTTTCTATCTATGTACATACATATGTATATTTTGTGGTAATTTTAGCCTTCAACTTGTGGATACTATTCTTTAGAAAAGTCTATTTGCGCACCTTAGACCCATTCTACAGGCCGCACCATTTTTGGCCACCTCATTCCTGAAGCCAAAATTTTGGTAATGCACTTACATGTTTGCATTGTTTTCTTTCCGTCTTTCCTAAAAACCTCGGCTGGAACTGTGTCTTTTATTGCTTGGAGCGGATTTTACAACAGCCTTCGTTGAATATGGCAAAATCAACTGATTTGCTAAGCTTAAAGTTTGTCCGTTATCGGTTTCTTAATGTGGAAACTTCCGCCCGAATTCGCGTACTTCTTATAAGATAACGTTTGTTACACACGCTGATATGTTCGGGGCTATCGGTTTTTCTTCATATTTCTCGTACACCGTCAAACATTGCGATGCGCTCATGCAAGCTGAACACAACAAACTTCTAAGTTTAAATGGCATTTTTCGTCGCAAAATTCTGCGGCATTTAAGCCCCCCCAAATATATTCAGTGTACGACGTTGTCATCGCAATTTGCTTAGTGGCTTAGGACATCTAAAATTTTCTCATTTTGGTACATTGACTCCTTGGAAGTAGATGTCAGATGTTGGATTTATGGATTCAAGTTATTGGATCAACACTTTCTAGCGCCTTTAACATATTCTTAAGAGTTGCTTGAAGGGCTGTCAAGTCATTGCCGAGAATAGCACTATTATCGGCAATAAGTATATAAGTACGGACTCGTTAATATGCTGCTTCGATAAAAGTCTAGCATGACATTAAAAAGTATAGATTTTATACATTAGCTTGGTGTACCCTGACTTTAACTTCGAATTTTCTAATTATCCCCACTGTCCATTTTGTATTTGTTTAACGTTATCGCACATCATTCTTCTGTACGTTTCAGGTATATTTTGAGATCATAGCGCCGACAGAATAAAATTTCTGGTAACTATGTCGAATGCTTTTTCAAAGTCGATGAAGACGATATGCAGAGGCTTCGATGCTCCGCAATTTTGCTTTATCATTATCCGTAAAATTTACATCGCTTCATATGTCAAACCACACTGACTGCATGGGGTTTGACAATATTATTTTATCGACGATTGGTAATTGTTGCACTTTCTTTCGTCATCTTTGCCTTAGCCTGTATACCGTTGTAACAAGAAGATTTTCAAGCACTAGGTGGACAATTCAGCGAGCATACTTCGAACGACATACACGCATCCAATTTTTGAATTAAACAGCAATAGATGATGAAGCGCAACTAAAATTCAATTTCGTGATGATTATATTTCAAAAGCCACAATTTTACATAAAAAAAATTTCTTTAAAGCCTTGATGGTCCGTACATCTTCGAGAAGAGTACTGAATAGTTTGCAGGATAAAACGGAGTAAAAGTTTCTTATGCTCGAAGTGCGAAAAGGTGGAATGCTAACCATTCTTGTAAAGCATACTTGTTCTGCTTCGAAGGTTATGGATATCATTAATAGGACTCTGATGCTAACCACTTTTCAATAGTACAAGTACCTTATAGGGAGAGTTTTCAATTTATTAAAAAGCCTTAAAGTGTTGACTACAGGAGACATGAGATTTTTGTAGTGCAGCTAGTTGTTGTATTTTATAAAAGTAAGTACCATGCCAGCAAATAATACCATATTTTAATCTGGAATTGAAGACCCCAAAATAAATATTTTTTAAAATCCTTATAAAGGGTAACCAGATAAGAACACTAGGAAAAAAGATTTAAATATTCCAGCAATAGCGTGTCGAATGTTGGGCCTCGAGCTAGTCCAAAGTGGTTGGCTTGCTAGCGTAGACTTCTAACTGCTTTCCAAGGTAATGGAAACGTTGATTAACCATTAGCTCATGAAATATCTCGAAACACGAAAACTTCTTAATGACCAGCAGTATGGCTTTCGTAGCAACAGGTCCACTAGTGATTTGATGGCATATCCCATCTTAAAGTGGAACCAAAGCGTACATCAGTCTGGCGAAAGTAAGATAGTTGCACTTGCTATTTCTAAGGCATTTACCAAAGTTTGGCATCAGGCTCCTATGTCGAAAATGCGTGCTTTTATGATCGATGACTCTCTTGTCCAATGGATTAGAAACTACCTTTCGGAACGTTCAATTCAAGTTGTCTTTAACGGTTTCAAGTCAGATGTTCACAAAATAAATGCTGGTGTTCTCCGGGGCTCCGTTCTGTCTCCGACACTCTTTTTATTTTTATTTTTCATTAATTATATCTTGTCTGCTACTTCTAATTCAAAATATTCTTTTGCTAATGGCAGTGCTCTCTGCTTTTCATATTCGTTCCCGGACTCACGCCCCTGCTCTTCGGCTGAAGAACGGGAACGACAGCGTATGTTAAACTCATTGAAATTCCGATATTAACAGCAAAACCAATTGGTTAACTATCAACCGAGTGGAATTTAATGCTTCCAAAACTTAATGCTGTCTTCTATCATTAAAGCAAAATTTAAATACCCAACCATTATCCATGAATGGCACTTGCATCATCGAAACCGAAAAATTTTCCATTCTCGGCATGTGTTCGGTAACAACTCACGTTAGAATGACCACATGTTCGATGTCGTTAAAAATTCTTCGAAATGTCTGGGTTTCCTCAAGATATGTAAGAAATATCCGCCTTCAATACATAAGGCATTCATCCACCCAAAATTGGAGTACAATGTCCACATCTGGACAGGTCTTCCTAAAACATCTCAGCACCTGCTAAATAGAATTCAAAGCCATGCGATAAAACTCATTGGTGATACTAATATCAGTCAATCAATTGACACCCTCGAACACCGACGTAATGTCTCCTGTCTCACTTTGTTTTATCGCTATTTCCACCACCAGTGCTCCATTGAAATCGCCAATAGCATTCCGCCCATTCAAACTTTCAACCGTAACACCCGTCTCGCTATGAATGCTCATCAGTATACCCTCAAGCCCATTTTCAGATGTACTCTAAAATATCGTGATTCGCTCCTAAGCCTTGCAACTCGCTTATGGATTGCCCTGCCAATCTCTGTATTTCCTGGTCGTTATAACTTACAAACATTTAAAAGCAATGTACATCGGTACCTGTATTTTCTTCCTCCGAAAATTTCGTTCGCCCACGCTGTGTACAAACATTTTAACAGTACACAAACCCCTTGAGCGCGCGCTCATTATAAAAAAAAAATCAAAAACAAACGACTAAGGACTTGACGTAGGCAATGAGAAAATAATCGAGTGGTGGCAAATCGCTTGATCGCGGCGGCCAATTGATGAAAGGCTCGCCGTGAGATGACCCAGCCGCCAAATTTCTCCTTCACAACTTCGAGCGTTGCTTGGCTTGTGCGGCATGTAGCGCTGCCTTGTTGGAACCACATCTTAGATATATTGATGTTGCCGAGCTCTGACCACAGAAAGTCGGTTAACATCGCTCTATACCTGAGACCATTGCCGGTAACGGTGTCTCCTTCCTCATTTCGAAAGAAATAAGGTCCAATGATTATGCCATGCCATAAACCGCATCAAACAGTCAATCTTTGGGGGTGAGTTGATGCCTGGCCTAACACTTATGGATTGTGTTCGTTGTAATAACAACAATTTCGCTTGCTGACAAGCCGCTGAGTCAAAAATGGGCCTCGTCCGAGAAGACGATTTGTTGACCAAAATCCGAAACCCCAGGCAACATTTCCAGCGCCCAATTAGCGAACTCACGGCGTTGTCCATGGTCGTCCGGCTTCAATTCTTACGTCAGAGCACAATCTTGTGCTCATGTAGGCCCAAATCCAACCGCAAGATAAGCTGGGTTGTCTCTCTGGCAATGCCCAATTCAACTGGACGGCGCCCCATCGATATTTCTGGGTCCTCTTCGATACTGGCCGCTATGGCGGTTATGTTTTCTTCATTTCTTAAGATTGAAAGAAACTTTTCCACGGAGCGACGAATTGAATGCACACTAAAGCCATGATGACGACCGACCACAAAATTCAGAAGTGAGCCCGAATTTCGAAAATATTTTTTAATAATTTCTGCACGTTCGACAAGCGTAAAACGATGCACGATGAAATGGTAAACCTTACTGAATATTTTGACAGCTGGATGTCGTTGGTAACTTAGACAGCTGCTGAAACATAACAATTGCTTTCATTGCTATCTGGTCACCCGTTAGAGCAGTATTTTCGAAGCTGATAAAAATTCCGCAGAGTGGACAGCAAATATTGCTTCAGAAGATTTTGGACTATTACAACTCCTAAGTAACATACTTAGAAGACTTAACTAATTCAATCTTGAAGCAATTAATATTACAGCCACTATTTTCATTAGAGAAGGTATTACAATCGCATTGAAGTAGACTAAGTCTGCGGCAATACTCTGAATGTATCAGGATGCTGAATTCCGGGTACTCTTACCAAGCTCTTACCGCTAATTATCAACTTATATTTCTCAAACCAGATTCTTAACAAGTGAACATCTGGGTTGATTTCGGCAATGAGTTTGAAGCGATTATTTGAGCAATGCGCAAACGCGAAGTTAACTCTGCAAAAGCCTTAAGTTTTCCGATAAATGGAAGACTAAATACTGAGTTAACGTAGATTAAAAACAGTAAGGGACCTAGGGCAGAACTTTGGGGAACACCGAGGTTAACAATTTTAGATTCTCCAAAACTGTCGCCAATTTTTACTTTTTGCATCCTGTTTTTAAGATAAGATGCAAACCAACCTATGACAAGCCCAAAAAATCCTATGCGATACAATTTACTCAAAAGAATGTTATGAATTACCATATCGAATACCTTGGTTATGTCTGCAAAAAGGCCAGCGCAGCATTTCTTGTCATCAAGCCCCTTGCAAATATGTTGACAAAAATCCAGAAGCACATCTTCGGCAGAATGATTCTCTCAGACACCAAATTTTTACACTGAAGAATTTAATTACAGCTTTCTGAAAGACTTTAGATATTACAGCAAGAAAATCAGTTTGCAGTTCGCTTTTTCTTTTCTGCTTTCCTTTTTAACAATTCTGGGAAGGTTCCAAACAAATTCCTTGAATTAAAAAGATGGGCCAAAACATCTACCACGTTTAGGTCAATTTTTTTCAAAGTAGAACCGGAAATCCGATCGTTACCACAAGAGTGCAGGATTTTAAGAGTGTTAGTTATTCTATTGTAGCAGTTATTATAAAATGTACAGCCTAAGAGTTGTGTCGTTGAGCAACCGTTGCAGGATATTGAAGGTTCAAATCAAGGCGTTTGTGCTATTGAGGCAAGGTGTTGATTAAATTGGTTTGCAACAATAACTGGATCTGTAATGTCAATGTTACAATTTTAAGCGTAACGGCTTAACGTACACATCATACCAGTTTTCCCTCAAGAGTTTTCCATTTAATATGTTATAGTCTATTTTAGTAAACTTTGGAACAGTAAGGCTGGAAATGTGTTTTTTCTGTAAGCAGTTAATGACTAAACCTGTCATACAGTGATCGTTAATTTAAAATTTGCAGTTAAGTCCAGCGCATTGTTCAGTTTCTACCTTAAGAAAGAGACCTAATACATGATCAAGACATATGTTAAATATTGGTCTAGTTGGTTCGTTGATAAATGGGACCAACCCATGTTCAGCCAATAAGGATTCATACATGTCCACAGCAACATTTGGGCTTAGAATATCTATAAAGATCTCCAATAATAAGATTTGCCGCTTTTTCGTTACTTAAAAAAAATTAAACTTTATCCAGAAACATTTGTAGATGCAAGTCAATAAACACAAACTACATTAAAAGCTACATTTGCAATAACACATGTGGCTTTAAGGACATCAGCACTTTTGAAGCTAATCGGTTTTGCAGGTTTTCCAAAATTTCAAAAAATCTATGAGTTTTTCTGCAAACTTGTTGATGTTTTTTTTTTATTACTGTTACGTTCATAAGCAAAAAAAATAGTAAAGTGTTACGTTTATTACGCATTTCCTGGAGAAAAGTGACCTCAAAAATTAGCAAGAAAAATGGTACAGGCTTAGAAAGTGAAGTCTCAAACAAGATATCAACTTAATTTAAACGTAGTTACAAAGGCTGGTATTTCTTCTGAAAATACAGCCCTAAACAAAGTTTCTACCATTAACAGAGCAATTTCCGTTAGCATGAGTCAGAGTACACCAAAGTAAGCTTTTTCTTAAGTCCTCGATAAATAATATCAACATTGGAGGTACACCCTTACTGTAGAATGATTTTTTTTTTCTTAGAATGTACCCAAAATCATTTGTCAAATTATCCTTGACGAATTAGGAGACACCATGTTTAAGGATATTTACCTGAGGTTGATCGTCGGCTTCATGCAATTCAGTTCCCAAGCGATACCTTTCGAATCGTTTTATCCATTTTCCCCAGTCCGATGGCACGTGTACGAATGAAAATTCCTCTAGAGGATTCAATATCATCTGTCTGGTATTCATCGAACTTTTAGCAAACTCTGGAGCTGTCGTTGGTTTTGTTTACGTTTGCGTTTTCCTTTGCTCTGTCATTGCACGTGTTTAGGTGTGGCTGTAGTTATTCGCTCGCAAAAGAATGAAATTTTCTATTATCTTAATCTGAGGCACTGTCATTTGTTTTCTCTTAGTATCTTTAACTTTCTCAATGGTATTCCAAATAGTATTAGGATTTATTTTTTACTTGTTCAAGAATTGCTTAAAGAAGTCTTTTTTCATATTCGTTTGACATTTAAATACTTATAGCAGTTCCAGTAGTTTTAAACTATGTATTTCGAGAAGATGGATAACTCACTACTAACAAATGCTGCCCTGAAGAGAATTTTGACTACTAGTATATATACCGAATCCCTGGCCAGTGAGAGTGGCCTTTATACCTAAAATCGGAAAGGAAGACTACTCGCTCGACAAGAGTTTCAGACCTGACTTCCTTCATACTGAAAATAATCGACAGAATTTTCGAGATCCATGTGTGCAAAACCACCTTGAGGATGCAACCTCTGTTGGCGATGCAACACGCCTACCAACGCGGAAGATCCTGCGAGAGTGCACTTCACTTCAGAATCTGGTAGGCAAAATTGAAGACGAACTCGACAAGAAGGAACACGACGTTGAGGGTGTTTTCCACAACGCAACGGCAAGTGTAACTCGGCCAGACAATACGGCGTAGACGAATCACTAGTTTTGTGGATTAAAGCAATGCTGGTGAATAGGACATTGATTGCGGATGCTAAATGCTGAATACGGTCAATATATGGTGGCGGGTGTGAACAGGGGTTGTCCGCAAAGTGGCGTTCTGTCTATACTGTGCATGCTGGTCGACCCACTGCTCAAAGCGCTCAGTAGTTCTAACGTCTATGCACAAGCATACGCGGATGATGTAGCTGTACTGTCTATTGGATCGTGTCTAGTGACTGTCTGCTCTAAACCGAAGGCAGCCCTAGACGTGATCGACGACTGGTGCACTAGTAATGGGCTTTCAGTCAATCTCTCAAAACTGAGGTTGTTCTCTTTACTAGAAGGAAGAAGCGGCCTGGTCTGACTCATGTAATGCTTAAAGGCATTACCATCTAATTCTCCAAAGAAGTTAAATATTTGGATATCATCTTGGATAACAAACTTCTCTAGGCTAAATACGTTACGTAGTGCTATCGGCAAAACATGGGGCCAGTCGCCGAGAAGGGTCCTTTGGATCTACATGGCTATGATAAGGCCAATTATATCCTATGCGTCAGTTGTCTCGTGGGATGAGCTCTCGCGAAAATAAGTGATTTGTTGTTTTTACCAGACTCCAAAGAATGGTTTTACGCCCTAGACGCATTGATGAATCTCCCTCCCCTTGATATGCATATTATCGTCTGTACTCTCCAAGAAATATTCTGTTTAAAAAGAAGTGGTCTTTAGTACAACACGCACTGGTGCTTTGATGACCTTACGACTCTGGTCTTACGGACTTGCCGTCCGATGCAATGACACCAGAACTCTTGTTGCGGAAATCGGCCAGATCTGAGCCAGGAAAGGAAAGTAATTGAGTTTTGACGGACGGCCCCAAAAAAATTATAAGATGTGGCGCTGGTGTCTTTCTGGAGAATGACAACGTTTGATTGGACTTCACGTTAGGAAAGCTCGAATCTGTTTTTCAAGCGGAGATTTACACAATCCTGATGGCAGCGAACTATGCTGTACTATAAGCTTCGCTTGGAGCCTTGCTGAACCCTCTTACGAACGCAGTCGGAAGGCTAAATTCAATGACCCTTGTCTGTCTGGGTCCCAGGTCATAAAGGAACCGCGGCAAATGAAATCGCCGATGAACTTGCCAGACAAGGTTCTGGGGAGAGTTTTTCCGGACCTGAAACTATGTTGGGTCTGCCTGCGTCCACCATTAAGGCAGTTGGGTCTCATATGAGCACAACTGCAGATGGCATAGATCCCCTGGATGTAGGCAGACCATACGAATTTTTCCCGACGTCTTTAGGAAGTCTGCGGCCTTTCTGCTGTTCCTCAGCAGGAAAGACTGCAGGTTTATTACTGGTGTCATGACAGGGAACTACACTTTTGCAAAGCACTTAAATTTGCTATGAGAGCGATGATAACACCGGGGAGAACTATCTTCTATAAATGTCCAGCTTACACTCGCATCAGACTGTAGGTACTCGGCGCTGATGTGGTGGGTGCTGATATTATAGAGGCCTAATCCCCGAAGCGCTTACTCATCTTTCTTCGTAAGACTGAAAGATTCCATTTAAGGGAATTTATTGTATAGAGAGTATAATGAACTAGTTCTTTGTTCGCGATAGTCCATTGTACTCTTGTAAGTTGCTCTGTTCCGACAGAAATACAAAAGCAACAAGTGCTGCCAATGCGAAAGTTATTATGTTTGTTGCTGCTATCAACGCTATGAGTGCGTATGTGTCTGTGCGTTCTGTTCTTAGTAGGGTGGCATGTCATTGGAATGGCATATCCCACATGTAAATACCATATACTCGTATGTACATTGACAAATCAGAAGTACAAAATATCAAAGGGCAAAATGATTCGCATCCTACTACCACAACGTCAGCAACAATCCATTTGAAAATATCCTCTCTTTTATGATGTGGTAGTCGACTGAGTGTCATGGCATCATAATACAAGTTTTTGAAAAATTTCATTATTATTATTATTATCAAGGGAACGATACAAATTAATTTGTAGGGTTCGGGATTTAACGCCGGGGTACTATGCCCATGTGGCGCGTTTTGTCAACAGCACGCGGAGTACTGAGTTCCCATGTGGTCCCGTACTTACCGCGCCCAACACTGCTTGATTTCGGTGATCTAGTGGGAACCGATGCCTTCAAATTGGCGAGGCCGTTGACATTTTTTGAACAATACTTGAGCCAATTTCAGGCAAATACGCATTGCCTTTTTGATACTTTTTTGCTTTCCTGTAAATGGAAATATACCCCCTAAACCCACATTCATAGTTCAACGAGACAACTTATTTCCTGTTTAAATAAGGAGGTTACGTAATTTTGCCAAAACATTGATCTCAAAAGCGCAATATTATAAGGACAATTAATAACCTTGCAAGTAGGAATTCTCCCTTTCAATGTCGCTTCACTGCTGTTCTTAAGTTCATAGGACCTAACCAAAAAACATTTTGGAGTTTACTTCCAGCTGAAATTGTAACGGACAGGCGTCATCAAATCAATAATATTAACATATAAAAATTTATGAACAATTTTCCTTAACAAAGGTGATTTTAGATATTTTTGCTGTTGTTACCAGATTAGAGAAAACTTACCGGTTAGCTATTTTCTGTGATGAGACTGTACCCCCATTCGGACCAACTTTACCGAATCCACCTGAATTCTCGGTAAGTATACATCTATACATAATAACCTGTGCATGAATATGTGGCCGTGTGTATGATTTTGAGAGGAAAACTTTTCGAATTTATGCGTTATTTAAAAAGTTTCACATTTCGTGTGGGGAATATTATGACCGAATGGTGGAACAAAAGTAAATCCGTAGACGGCACAATGAGCCATTCATAATGATTGCAAATTACAATTGTATTGTTCACAGTTTTGTAAGATTTTAATTTAATTTAATGTGACATATTTTGGTACTTTAAAGCAAGTTTATTTGATAAAAAATTAACTGTAACTTTACTTTTGTTAAATAAGTTTGAAAATCTTAGGTAAGGTCGGGTTAGAGTGATTTTTGTTGAAGTGCACTTAGACTAGCTACTAGTCTACCAATGGGAATATTCCTGAAACTAATGACTTTCATTGAAAGATTTGGCAAAATTGATGATTTTCGACGTATTGTACAAGTGCACCTTATATCTCATACCCTTCGTCCTGGAACTCCTAGCGGAATCGTTGTAAAAAATACTCTATCGTTTCGCGTGTTTTCCATAATAACAATGTCTCGATATTTAGTTTATGAGGTTGGAGGTATTTCTTGTCCCATGTGCGAAATATATTAGTTTAGCTATCTCACATTTATCTCAGTCAGTTCGCCTGGTCACTAGGCTCAGAGAACGTTTGAAAGTGTGTCAACTCATCGTAGAAGACGCAGTTTCCTGGGACCTCCGAGAGTACGGAGACCGATCAAACGGTGATATTTTGCTGCTGCGTCTCTCGTCGAGGAAGGATAGTCTCCAGCCTCAATCGAATTTATAGCACTCGAGGTTAGAAACCTGGTCAACTCTTAAGTTTCTCTGCATAGAGCGTTTTCA
The DNA here is from genome assembly GCA_963966105.1 of Volucella zonaria. Lineage (NCBI taxonomy): Eukaryota > Metazoa > Arthropoda > Insecta > Diptera > Syrphidae > Volucella > Volucella zonaria. The sequence continues at coordinate 103,394,671 of OZ014532.1, read as the reverse complement.
TTGCTATTATAATATGTTTGACAGTTCCCTGACATTTACATGTATTTATTATTATTTAGAAGACTTACATCAGACGAACACTTCCGTATCATTCAAACTTATTTTGAAAATCGATCTTCAATTCGCGAATGGTGAAGACGGTTACGAGATGTTTGTGGCACTCATTATTGAACAACTGAGCTTGCTATTCATCATATTGTGGATAAATTTCGTACTTCATATACATGATCGAAGGCCAATAATTTAAATATGATTATATACAAAGATATTGTAGCCATTGTGAAATAACGTTGTTCTTCCGTTATTGGTAAAACTTCTATAACTCTAAAAAAAAACAGCCTTTACGAGGGTTGACTGAAAAGTTTCCGGCCGAAAAATGATACAAGACATTTTTTCTCAAAATGTTTTGTTTATTTTTCTACATAGTCTCATTGTAACTCTACACACTTCTCCCAGCAATGCTCCCATCTCTCTAACCCGTCCAAATAGTACTTTTCTGCAAAATAATTGTTCACGAAGGTGATTGCCTCCTCATTTGACGAAAATCTCTGTCCTCCGAGCGCAGTTTTTAGATGAGGGAACAAAAAGAAGTCGCTTGAGGCTAGATCTGGTGAATAATGGTCAAGCAGTTCAAACCGTGATTCATGGATTTTCGAAATGGCAACCGCTTAGGTGTGAGACGGCGCGTTGTCTTGGTGAAACAGGATTTTCTTTATCTGGAAATGTGGCCGTTTTTCCGCAATGGTTTTTCCTTTTTGAAGATAATCGATTAAGATAACTCCTTTACTATCCCAAAAACCAGTCGCCATCACTTTCCCAGCCGAAAAAACAGTTTTTGCTTTTTTTGGAGCCGGCTCGCCCTTTGCAGTCCACTGCTTTTTCACTGAATTTTTGTTTCGGGCGTATAATGGTGTGTCCAAGTTTCATCTACAATAATTAATCGGTGCCAAAACTTGGATTTATTGCGCCTAAACTGCGCCAACAGAGCGTTGGAAATGTTGATTCGAACACGGTTTTGGTCTAACGCAAGCAAACGCGGTACCTAACGTTCGGACAGCTTTCTCATGCCTAAATCTTCATTTAACAGGTAACAAACACGTTCTTTGGACATTTTCATAACCTCTACTATCTCTCTCAGTTTAATTCGGCGGTCGTCTAACACCATTTGGTGAACTTTAGCAAAACAGCCAAAAACAGTAAACAAATCATGCTGTAAAAATAATTTCCGTTCCTTTTTATTCCAATAAAACTTGTGTACCTTAAGTTATTTAAATTAAAAGAAAAATGAACAAATCAAATTCAAATACATCCCAACCGCCGCTCTCATATTTCGACAGGGCATTCTGTGACAATCCTGGAGACGCGCTCTTTTGTTCTCTCAACGAAATTGATCCCATCTTCATGGATAGCGAATCGTTTCTGGACAATGAATTCACCCAGCAAAAAGTGACTGACCCACGCAACAATTTACCAGTAACTCAGCGAACTTATGATCACACGAAGAATTGCAAGCCCGAACTATTCAAAAGCACCAATCGCTCGTTGCTTACGAAGAAGGAACATCAAACTTGTGTGGCTTTTCTTCAAGCGCTCAAAACCAAAAAACAAATCTACCCACACCAGCTGCAGTGCTTTGAACTAACTTTATCCAAAAGACAGTTGGAAAAGGAAGCTTTCCACAAGTTCCTCCTCCAGTACAACAACACAAATTACGAGAAGATCTACGCACCCGAATTGATGTTGGTGGATCACTACAAAAACGTTTATAAAAGTGAGTCAGAGCGACTGATACGTAAGCACACGGATGGAATTTTTCAAATCCACACTGGTCTTCCTATGCCTCGATTGTGTGGTAGCTGTGATATGTCTGGAATTGTGTCTGACGTGGAGTTGGTGTCGAAAAATGAGCCCCCCCAGTTGTCGGACACCGAAGAAGATCTCTCGAAGATGAAGGCAAACATTGAAACATATCTGGAGGCGTACGATAAAGGAGCTACTGTGGAGATTAATCCTAATGTAGAGCCACAACAAACAACACAATTTGGAATATCAATTGACGCCCTGGTGTTTCTTCTCTGTGCTGGTGAGTACATTGACATTCCCAACGAGGTTATTGTTCAGATTTCGCCAGGAGATGATGACGGTTGTGTTATTCACATAAACGAGACTCTCCCATCCCGAAATACTGGCATCCATACAAGTGACTTGGTTGTCAATAGATGCGCTGAAATGTTCCTCGCAATGAATGAGAACAAAAACCCCGTGGATATCAAAGCAACTGGTTTTAGTGGAGTATACTCCTTGCAGGCGTTCGACGATTTTCTCACCAGACAAAAGAGTTCCTCGTGTTATAACTCGCATGTCGACCGAAGTTGTAGTGCAGTCACATGGAATCTCCGAAGAGAGGGCGAGGAGCAACATATTTCCATCTTCACGCAGATGAAGCAGGGTTACAAAGTTGCCAAACGGGGTCAACAAGTCTTAAACTCTGTCAAACTGGAATTCAAACCTGAATTTGGCTGCGAAGTCCAAACCAAAGCTAGCCTCTGAAGAGAATGGTTTGCACAGCGATTATCCGGAACGCCATATGCAACAACACATCGTCACCGCATCCGAGCCCGCACATTTAAAACTGTCCTCAACGAGAACCTGTCCCTTGAAGACATAGAACAAGAGCTGGAGCGGCACTGCAACACGAAGATACCACGCCTCCTCGGGTCGCTTGATGATTTCTTAAGATTGCTGACCAAAGTCACGCCGGGCAGATACCTTCTACGTTTCAATCAGCGTTTTCAGGACAAACTGATTCTTTATGGTGAAACCAAAGATGCATCCAGCAAAACCAGCGTCACTTTGCATGGCCTCCTCCGAGAGATACCGACCGACATGCCATTCATGACCTCGCGACAGTTCACTGCTATCGATGACACGTTGTGTAGTGCAATGCACGACTTCTATCAGATTCTTCCCTGCTCCTTTCCACCTTGGCGTACCGCACAGCCACACAAGATCATCGACGATCGGAACTTCATTCTGAAGAAGGTCGAGCAGAAGATGAAGCAAATTGAAGCCAAAACCAAGAAAATTCTAGAGAAACGGAAGAAGGTGAAGCGAATGAAGAGGAAACAGAAGCTCAAGGCCAAGGCCCAACAGAAGAAGGAGGAAAACGAGGATAAGCAAGAGCTTGAGAAAGACATTAGGCACGATCGTTTATTGTATGGATTCGGTTCGGAGGAGCAAAAATGTGAGGATGAAAGCGAGTAATTGAGGGCAGTTTTCTCCTATCTGTACATCTGGTTAGCTGACACATTATCTAGTCGTTAATACGTCGTGACACGCATTTATTTTAGCGAAACCAACGGTTTCCATTAAGTTATCGTCAGTGGTTGCAGTTTTTGGACGTCTCGAACGTTTATCATCTCCCAAGCTCTTACGGCCACGTTTAAGTTCAGCTGCCCAAAATTTCACTGTGGTAAATGATGGTGCAGAGTTCCCATACACAAAGTCCAACTCATTTTTGATTTGCGTAGGCGTATTGCCTTTCAAAAACAAGAATTTAATCACAGCTCGATACTCAATTTTTTTCCATTTTTACAAAAAACACTCACAACGACTCACTCAAACGACTGCGCTTCCAAAATGACTAAAACTCCGATAAGTAACTATCAAAAGATGCACAACTAGCATTCACTAGCTTTTATTGACGAGTGGCGCTATCTTTACGTTGCGGTCGGAAACAGACAACCCGTGTATTGCAATATCTGGTGTGAGTTCAATCAAGCTAAAGCAAGCTGCGGCCTGATAAATAGCAGAGAATACGGCTTGAAAGATGAATGATTGGTGTATGGAGAGGTAGGTCCCTGTACCAACGCCTTCGGTGGTTTCAGAGACGTCGGTGTAGATGGATATGGACATAAACCAATTGTCGCAGGCTGCGATGCAGGGTGAGTTGACTAACAAGTCCTGCAATTAGCTCTTTCCATTGCTAAGTGTATCACTGCCTGAAAGCAGAGTCAATTGCAATCTACAGTACGATTTATAGCTTTATAGGTAGGATGTGGAGCAAAGTCTGGAGATGTTTCCAATAGGAAGCTAGTTGCGTTTTTTTTTTAATAGATTAATGTTAGTCATACCCTCTTTTCTCAGCTCTGTGAATCACTCTATATGAATACTTAAACCAAATGCAATCTGAACTTATCTCTAATCCTAAACACTTTTTCACCTCATACACACTAAAGGAAAATCTGATAATTACCCAACTACCTGAGATTCTAAAACGAATCTTGGAACAACCCTGAAGAAATCTCAAACTTGTTCTTTAAATTCGTTAGCCAATTATTTGATACGCATGTTGGAGAACCTGATATCAACTATTTTTCCTACATGAGCAGCTGTGCACAGACTTTACCTACGTGGTTTGATATTAGTATCGAACATATAATGGAGAAGATAGACCTGCTCAAAGACCAGTACTCTCCGGGTCCTGACGGGCTACCTGTCATTATTTTGAAAAAATGTGCAAACATCTTAGCCAAACCTGTCTCCACCTTCTTTCAGCTCTCTATGTCGCATAACATTTTTCCTTCACTTTGGAAGAGATCGTTCATATTTCCTCTGAATAGAAAAGGTCTCAAAAATGAAATCTCTAATAACCATCCCATCGCTAAACTCTTCTGTATACCCATACTATATATTTGAGAGCATTTTTTATGACCTGCTGTTCTTTCACTGGAAACCTGTCTTCTCTCCTTATCAGCATGGTTTCCTGAAAGAAAGATTAAAAATTATTAATTTAACAGAATCCGTTTCTACTACTCTCAGTGCATTGGAAATTGAAACGAAGTCGATGTACGAGTAGTTGCTACCAATTTAAGCATAGCATTCGATATAATTTTGCGCGAAATCCTCAAGCTTGGAGCTCTCGGTTTCCAAAATGAGTTCATCTTGATCTGCAAGACAAATCGTCAATATATTGTTCCCGTTGTAGGTACATCTAGTGTACCTCAATTTGTCACCCCTACAAATACAAGGTCATTGGATTATTATGTCATACCAGCTAATTTCAAGTAAACCGACCACATAGTTAGCGAAAAGATTCATAACAGAATCGTATGGCAATCCGAGAAAGCCAATTGGACCGGACATGACAGCTCCTTTAGGAATTTTGACTGGTCGTTATGTGTCCTGTTCTTTGGAATGAGAAACTTTGTCCCTCATCGGATGAAGAATATCAAACCAAAAAAAAAGGCATGGTATGACTCAAGCTGTAACGAAGCTGTCAGGGTTAGAGAAGGGTTTTTTCGGTCTTTCTTAAGCGTGTGAAATTTCAATACGTACAAAAGCTGAGGCAAGAAATACTATGTACAATGTCCCTAAGATTTACTACCTTGTTGGTCGTTCGTCAAAAACTTTAGATATTCTGCCTCCTCCTCCATCCCAACACTCATTTACTATTACATTCCAGCGTCAACTCTTTGGACAAAGCCATTCTGCTTGCTGCAGCTAACTCAACACTCCCAGATTGTGCTTTGTCCCCGCCTACACTTGAGTGCAACGAATCTTCAATGGGACAAATCCACTTTCACACTCGTGTAGTAACAAGAGAACTTAAAAATCTTAATATACATAAATCGGCAGGTCCAGATGGTATATCTCCCCTTTTTCTGAAGAGGTGTTCTTCTTCGCTGGCAAAACCGCTGCGTAAGCTTTTTCATCAATCCTAGTCTTTAGGACTCTTTCCGAGCAGATGGAAAACAGCATTTGTCCAGCCCGTCCCTCTCTCTCTTCCTACAAACCCATTGCACTTACGTCCCTTCTTTCCAAGGTCATGGAAACGCTGATTAACCGTCAGCTTATGAAATATCTCAAAACACGAAAACTTCTTAATGACCCGCAGTACGGTTTTCGTAGCAACAGGTCCACTGGTAATCTGATGCATGTCTCGCCGCAAAAGTGGAACCAAAACCTACATCAATCTGGCGAAAGCAAGATAGTTGCACTTGATATTTCTAAGGCATTTGACAGAGTTTGGCATCACAGACTTCTTTCGAAAATGCATTCTTTTGGGATCGATAACTCTCTTCTTCAATGGATTTAAACCTTTCGGAACGTTCAATCCAAGCTGTCTTGGATGCTTTCAAATCTGATAACCACAAAATAAATGCTGGTGTGCCGCAGGGCTCCGTTCTGTCTCCGACACTCTTTTTAATTTTCATCAATGATCTCTTGTCTGCCACTTCTAATCCAATATATTCCTTTGCTGACGACAGTACACTCTGCTTCTCATATTCGTTCCCGGACTCACGCCACTGCTCTTCAGCTGAAGAACGGGAACGGCAGCGTATGTTAAACTCATAAAATTCCAATATTAACAGCATAACCAATTCAGGAACTATCAACCGAGTGGAATTTAATGCTTTCAAAACTCAATGCTGTCTTCTGTCATTAAAGCGAAATTTAAACACACAGTCATGAATGCCACCTGCATCGTCCAAACCGATAAACTTTCCATTCTCGGTATATGTGTCAGTGACAACTTACGTTGGAATGACCACATACGAGTACCATATTCGGTTTCCTTAAAAATGCTGTAAAATGTCTAGGTTTCCTCAAGAGATGTAAGACACACTTCACCCCCTCTGATCGGGCCTCAATATATAAGGCGGTTTATCCACCCGAAATTGGAGTACAATACCCAGATCTGGTCGGGTGCTCTCAGAACATTTCCTCACCTGCTAGATAGGGTTCAAAACCGTTCGATAAAACTCATAAGGGATACTAATATCACTCAGACAATGGACACCCTTGAACGCCGAGGTAATGTCTCCTATCTCACTGTGTTTTTTTGCTATTTCTACCTCCAATGCTCCATAAAAATCCCCAGTAGCATTCCACCCCTCAAACTTTTAACCGTACCACTCGTCTCACTATGAATGCTCGCCTGTATACAGTCAAGCCCACTTTCGGACGTACTCTAAAATATCGTGATTCTTTCCTCAGCCGTGCAACGTGCTTATGGAATGCCCAGCCTAGCTCTTTATTTCCTAGTCATTACAACCTTCAAACATTTAAAACCTACGTGCACCGGTACCTCTATTGACTTAATTTCTGGGCGCATATTGATAATATTATTAACACAGTCAATTCTTCACTGGGATTCATTAAGCCGTGGTCCAAGGAATTCTCTAACCTTTACGTCACTAAATCCTTTTACCTTACGTTCGTTAAGCCCATACTGGGATATGCTAACCAAATTTGGTCTCCTAACCATGAACGCCGTTTTAAGCGAATTGAAGCTATTCAACGCAGATTCATTTTATTTCCATTACGTGGTCTACTTTGGACAGATATCTATAACTTGCCTCCGTGCAGCGATCGCTTAAAGCTGATTATTTTTCAGTATTTTTCAGTTTTGACTAGCCTATCCTTAGTTTACCCTTTACCGTACCGACTACGGCTCTAACAAACGTTTAACCAGAATGCTGCGAACTGCGAACAACATGGTTAATGGGTTTGACTTCAACATGACCAAAACCAGTCTTCGAAATTCCCTCTCTCAAGCTCCATCTCCCCTTGTCATGCTCGTAGTTTTTAAGTTATATGTGTGTATTAAGCATTCAATAAACTATCCGGGGGTTGACGCGGACCTCAATTAGTCCGCCTTTCTGGCTCAGGAGGATCGCTTTCGTGAGCTTCATATAGACTGAGTGCGTGACTTTTGGTTGTTGACCCTACCTTGAGAATACAGCCCTGTTGTACGATTAGAGTTTAACTTATGGATCACTCTGCGACATTTTCGTTCACCTCATGTTGCTACCCAAGATGAGGCCTAGATACTTGACACTCCTCAAGGAGCTCAGAGAAGTGCCATTTAGCTTGGACGAGGTGGTCCGGGCATTTCAACTTTTCTTATGAATTGAGCCTGCTCCGTTTTGGCCGAAATTTTGTTAAGATTACAGCTACGTATCCAAGAGGAGAATATGTATACTGGAAAATATTAGAGACTATCTGGGTGTTTGCCCGATACGTAATGATTGATCTTGAATACAAAGTTCCATAGATGAGGAAAGAGTACACCTTATCTCAACCAATATTCCCTGGTAGCATGCGGCTAACTTGATAGTTTTCAGTGAGTGTGACACCACTGGATATGAAGTTTGGGGATTCTCTCGAAGGATCTTTAGGAGGACAGGTAACAGACCGATGGGTCTGAGATCCTACCTCGGCATATGGCTAGGAAACTATTCAGAGCTTAAGAATGCTTAATAGGTTGTCCTGTTTGACATGCTAAAAAGAATTCCAGCGAAGGCTCCATCGGATACTGGTGCCTTAAAAAGTTTAAAGTATCAAACTGATCACTTAAGCTTTTTCAATCATATCATTTTCAGATTGGTCAGTGGGTTTCTAAAGTGCGGCCAGGAAAGAGGGTGTGTCTAAGCGGATCTGAGGATTCTACCACTGTGTCACCCCAGGTATTAGTCAGGTGCTTAAGTACGCTAGAAATAAATTCGTTGTGTTTTGGATATGCCGAATTCACTTATCCAAAGCAAAGTTTTTAGAGAGAGGAAATAAATTTATGGAAATGGACACAAACTAGGCATTGGTCTATTAGCGCATTGTTATTAGTAATATTTGACAGCGTATTTGGAAGCAGGCCTTAAAAGTTAACGGATCATCATAATATCCGCTGAAGCATAATATTATCTTTGAAAAAAAAAAGATCGGAACATTGTTGAGCTTAGAAGCAGGTGCCTTAAGACATTCGTAGAAATGGAATTGAGCACCGAAGTTATAGAATTCAAATGCTATACTTTGTTTAGGTTGAGTTCTTCTTAGCAAGTCCACTGAAAGAAACCGAGACCCTGAATTCGGTCTCGGATTTCAATCTTTGGCATACTATCGTAAGTGATGTGAAATATCAAAATTTTCCTCGAAAACTAGCAGTTTAAGCGATCCCCCTGTATTTCTCTATCATTATCCATAAGCCTAGAACCGCTTAATGCCTACAAAGCCTTATTGGCGCTAAGTAGCTTAAGTTGACCGGCTAGCGACGAGACCACTGAGATCCACTGCCAAATGGATTTATGCAAATCCTCAGTAATTTTGCTTAGTATGCTACGAATGTATGTCTTAATAGCATAATCGTGCTAAAATTGTAAATATGTACGAAAAACCAAGACTTAATTCTCTTGCATCTGCTGGTCCTAAAAATCTTTGAATCTTCCTTAATTGAAGTACTAAGGGAATGTTCGTACTTTCTAGGGCGAAAATTCCTTTTCATTTTTGAGTTCTAACATTATAGCAGCTTAGATTTCTGTTAAGGATAACCTCTTTTCGCATAGACGTTTATTAACCTTTGATGAACACTTGCCTTACTTTAAAAAGAAAGTGAATGCGAATGTGAATGGACCAAATTCCAAAAGAACATAAGTACTCGTATTATCAAATTTATCGGTGATATTAACTGCTTTTGACACTTTTGTATGCATTTGCAAAATTATAATTGAACACAGTGACAGACATTGTTAGACAAACCTAAAATTGACAACAACTTACATCTTTCCATTGCCAGTTAATTTATCATAAATTTGCAATTTTTCTTGTAGGACGTTTTCATGTTCCGTGAATTTCTGTTAGTCAAGCTGATAAATGCAGAGAAAGCAACTTTCCAAACACCAACATTCTCGCAAAAACGTGAGCGAACTCTGGAAATGCTCATCAAGGATTTATACGAGGAATATGTGCACGACAGCAAACTGGTAAGTGCATAGCATAAATATGTACATCCTAACCAACTGGCGATAATTCGGTTTGCTCACAAAATGGTGTCATCCATAGAATATGTTAAATCGGCGGGCATTCTCCGAAGTTCTATACGATGTACCACGTACTTCAAAACTCAAGGAGGACGCTCGACAAATTGAATTTGTTCGAATCGGGCAAGCACTCAAATTGGAGGCCATCGTGCGTGGTGATGCCCCAACCAGCATAGCGTCAGCTAGTCCTTGCACGATTTTCAAGAAACCACCATGGGAACCACAATGTTTTTATCCAACGTTCCAGCATCGAGGCACTCTGGCTGGTGATTCATTCAGCCACGATTGCATATTCATGGCCACTGATGATGGGACATTTTTAATTAAGGGTAAGTACACATTGATTGTCATTACAAGTGTATTACAATGCATTAATGAGTCTTTGTCTCCTCGCCTCCTTTGGGTATGCTCGTAGAGGATCAATCACTGCAACTGGTATTCGATAAGACATTTTTTGTAAGGCAACTAAGTGTTTTAGAGGAGCATGGATTGTTGCTAATTCGCGGGGGATCTGCTACAAATCGAGACAGCAATCGGATGCATGTTTTTCGCTTAAGGGAATTCCAAGATGAGGCTATTCGCATCCGAAGTCGGAATGATGTGAAAGAACGACGTATTGAACGCACAAGGGGATGTCATTTATATGCAAGCTCAAAAATCAATGGTGGCCACCTGAGGCTGGTTGTAGCTGTGGGTAGAAAAATTCAATTGTTTCAATGGAAGCATACTGCCGCTTGGGCATCATGGTGTGCCGAAAGTGATACGGAAACCGTGGAAGGATTCATTTTCCAGAAGGAAATCCAGTTGTGTGAATCACCATCTCTGATGACACTGCTCGAGGGACCGACAAATACAAAAACTGGTGGACTTATTTGCGTTGGATACCGGTATGTTATCGTATGCAAATTGGGTTTTTTTTTCTCTTTTTCAGTGTGAAGTGATGTTCCTTTAAATAAGATATTAACAGTTGTTCAGCTAAATAAATAGATTGGAATGGTTTGGATGAATAAACTCGCGAGTGCTGCAGGATGAGGTTTGAAATGTTGCGGAACAGTCGAATTTGCCAATGGTGGATAATCAGTTTTATTTTGTTTTCTTCATTGCAACTGATAATTTATTTTAAAAGGGAAAAGTAATAGATAAAAAAAAGTGTATCTTTAGAAACAGAGTTAAAAACTAGACCAAAATATTAGGAAGAACTGATTCAAGGCTGCTATAACTGCTATCGAGCAAGCACAATGTTATTTGCTTAGTTAACACTACCCGTATTGTTGTTGTCCTTATTGATTGTGGGAGCTTATTGAAAAGTATGACACGATGACAGAGAGTAAAAATTACGAAATGCAGTAGTGCGGAAATTGGGTACTGGCACTTTAAGTTACTGCGTAAATGAAGGTTGGATATCAATCGAAAATTATATTAGAAATATTAGAAATGACGTAGGTTGCTACGGATATATTTCCTCAAAGACTCTGTGTAATTCGAGAAACACATTCTAGAATCTAGAGTTAAGCTCAAGTATGTATTTAATTCTCTCAATTAAAAAGCATATTTACTATAACAGTTCGGATCCCTGCAGAACAACAGCTTGTATCTTTTGTATTTCGGTGCGTGAAAATATATATCAGGTTCTATTTTTTTCTGTAGAAGACAAACTGAAAAACATAACGTTCATTAAACCAAGTCCGTAGTAAATCAAGATCCCAATTTAAGTCAGACTGCAGGTCCAATGGACTATTAAAGCTATAAGAAAAGTCTACATCAGTTGAAGCACCCTTAAAACTGAATTCAAGAAGGGAATTAATGTAGGATTAGAAAGAGAATTGGTTCCAAAGCAGAACCTTGGGGAACCCCCAAATTGACAAAATTTATTTAACTTCTTACATCATCTATTTTCACTCGTTATTATATGTTTTTTAGATACGGCCTAAGCCAATCAGGAAAGAATCAACGAAACCGAAACCCTGCTTTTTCAACGAGAGTGACCATGCCGAAAGCCCTGGTGGTGTCAATAAATAAACCAGCCGTGTGGTTTTTCCTGTCGAGGTTGACACAATTTGTGAACAAAACTGTAGAATGGCATTTCCAAATTGGATAGCGCTATTCTTTTTCAGCTTTTTTTTAAAAAAAACTTACCACGTGGTGTTGTAGAAGTTTTTCGTATATTTTATTGGGTTCTACCACATGAAATGTCCGAATTTATAGTAAAAATTTAAAAGCCAATGTTATTTTTCCATAAATTTTTATTCAATCAAAGTAGAATCCGTTGGCATCTACGACATTCTTCCAACGTGATACAAGGTCAAATATTCCTCTTTCGTAGATTGGTCCTTTCGATTTCCACCAAATTGTCACCATAACATTTTTTTTGGATGAAGATCGGGATTGGGGGTGTGTTTTGGTTTTTCATCTGCATCCAACCACTGCCTAGATCTTTTACGATTATCATACAGTATCCATTTTTCATCACAGGTGCAAAATGGTTCAGTTTGGTTTCTTAATGTAAGCGATGTGCAGATTTCCAAGCACCGTAGTTTTTGGCGTACCCACTTATCGAGTTTCTTTACCTTTTCTATGAGAGAAAGGTGTAGACTTATTGTCATTGGGGATACTCCCAATCGCAATCTTCCGCGTCAATTTCGTTGGGTCCGCATCCACTGTTGCTCTTAAAACATCGTCGTCAACTACGTTTCCGGCTTCCCACGTGGTTCATTTTCGAGGCTGAAATCTCCTAAACGGAGTTTTCAAACTAACGCCATATGATGCGTTCGTGTACCGCTACATCCTCAAATGCGTCATTAATGTTTTTCATTGCCTATCACGCACTATGTCCCATTTTAAATTCGTAACGGAAGAGGGTTCGAATTTGGACTGCCGACTGTAAATAATTCCTAAAAAAAAAAAAACACAGTACTTGTAACGAACCCTAAAATTCACACACGTCAAGCACACGTACCACTTTTTTTTATAAAAAAAGAAAATGTAACGTTCTGGCACAGATATTCACTTGAGAACTTCTTATTTCCGACTGAGCGAAAATCGGACATTTCTTGTGGTAGGACCCAATACTTATAACCCGAAGAAGAGAGATGTGCCTATAGTTGCACATTTCAGCGTCAGAACCTTTTCTGAATAATGGTATAACATCAGCGCACTTAAGCTCGTCTGGAAATATACTTTCCCGGAATTTACTCAGAAAATTAAAAATGCAAGTTCATTTCATCTAAATCTATATTGTCCCCTTCAAAGTAATCCCCATCGACTGCAACGCACTTATGCCAGCGCTTGATCCAATCCTCGAAACATTTTTTATATTCGGTTTTCGGTATGTCCATCAGTGCTTCCTGCGATTTTTCCATTACTTCCTCTCGGCTGCTGAAACGCGTTCCCCGTAGTGGTTTTTTAACTCGATTGAAGAGAAAGAAGTCACAGGGAGCCAAATCAGGTGAATTCGGTGGCTGTTGGATGGTATTTGTTGCATTTTTCGTCAAAAAATTATGAATAATGAGGGCACTGGGCGACGGTGCGTTATTATGGTGCAAAATCCACGAGCTTTCTCTTTCGGCGAATTGCTTAACGCAAACGTCTCATAACGCCCAAATACTCGTAATACTCTTTGTTTACTGTCTCGCCTTCTGGCAAAAATTCATGATGCACTACACCGTTGTAATCCATGAAAACCATGAGCATTGCCATCTTTTTTGACTGAAAACGACGTGGTTTTTTTGGTCTCGGCTCATTTGGTGAACGCCATTCACTTGCCTGATGTTTGGATGGCGTGTCGTACTCAAAAACCTACGTCTCGTCTCCAGTAATGATCCTTTTGATGAATGTGGGATCGGATTCAACCTCGCAAATCATATCTTTTGCGACGTCAACACGGTCTCTTTTTTGCATGAAATTGAGGTCTTTTGGTACCAACTTTGCTGCTACACGACAGAAACCCAAATCATTAACCAAAATGTCTTGGACGTATCATAGGCAATGTTCAAGTCCTCCGCTATCTCTCTCATGGTTAATTTGCGGTTATTGGCCAACTGCAATATTTCTTTTACTTCATCAATGTTTCCGTCGGTTGGCGATGTCGATGTCTGTCACTGCGTTCATCATTTTCGATTGATTCACGACCACTTTTGAACCACTCGTGCCACTGGTAAATGACAGTTTTCTTTTGAGAATCGTTGCCGAAACACTTTTCCAACATTTCCAACGTTTCCAACGTTCGCGCATCATTAAATCCGTTTTTTACGCAAAATTTAATACAAGTTCGTTATTGCAAATTTAAATCCTAGAAATAGTAAAAAATCGCCAACATACACATGGATAGATGTACTCTTGGCTACGGAACTTTTGCAAATGTCAAGCTATGACGCTAAGATTTAGAGCGAATGTTAACAACAGATTTACCAACTTAGCAAAAAAACAGAACTCAATTCGGAATAATGGGAGCGCCACGCGGTGGTGTGGTGCGGGAACTTTTTGATCAAGATAGTATGTGCTAAAATATCCACAACTACGAGGGTAGTCCCAAAAGTACCGACCTAACAAAGAAAACACAAACAAATTGGGGAAAAATATGTTTATTTGGTTAGATAGTCTCCAACAACACACTTTTCCCAGCGATGTTCAATAGCTTTTATACCCTGTTTATAGTGAAAATTGTCGACCTCTTTAAAATTGCTATCAACCGTAGACTCAACCTCTTTACTGTTTTACCACCGACAAATTTTTTCAAATTCGGAATTTTTTTTTTTTGTTTTTTTTTGTAAAAGAACTTATCACTCAAGTGGGTATGAATACACTTATAATGCCTCAGCATGTGCTAAGTTTTTTTGGAAAATGGAATAGAGAGAGAAAGAAAGACTTTGGGCTCAGTGGTTATTTCGCTCCATGGGTGGCATCCAACATTTAATGGGGAGACTAAATTCTTAGTGGAAGTTGGCTTGATGTTGATTTCTAGTCAACTACTCGTCTTACTGATTTTCGTTAACTGAAAAAATGGATGAAATGTCTTTCGGTCGAGGCTGGGATTCGAACACCGAACCTTCCGATTTGGAAGCCAGTCCACTACCACTTGAGCCACGGCCACCCGTGGGATTAAATCTGTCGAAGAGGGTGCATGAGGAAGCAATTCGAACTTTAACTCATTAATTTTGGCCATAGCGATGACGGATGAGTGAACTTTTTTTCTCGCCAAATACGGCCGTTTTTTCTTGATTTCATCTTTCAAATGATGCAATAAGTTCGCATAATACACGTCGTTGTCTTTCCTTTCTGAAGAAAATCTATGAAACTTATCCCACGCGCATCCCAAAAAACCGACGCCATGACCTTGCCTGCAGATGGAACTGTCTTCGCCTTTTTCGGAACCGATTCTTCCCTTTGAGTCCATTTTTTTGACTGTTCCTTAATCTCGGGTGTGAAGTGGTGGACCCATGTTTCATCCATGGTTATGAATCGACGCAAAAACTCGGCTTTATTGCTGTGAAACTTCGCCAAACACTCGATTGAAACATGCTCACGACGCTCTGTTTGTTCCATTGTGAGTTATCGCGGCACCCATCTTGCGCACAGCTTCCTCATGCCAATTTTTCAGTCATCATGCGTTGTACAGCTCTTTTTGAAATGCCTATCATATCTCCGAGTTCATGCACTTTCAATCGACGGTCATCCAACACCATTTTGTGGATTTCTTCCAACATTTCTGGTGAACTCACCACATTTGGTCGACCGCTGCGTTGTTCATCTTGGCAACTCGCACGGCCTCGCTTTAGCTCTGCAACTCAGTATTTTATTGTTGTAAATGAAGGAGCAAATTCCCACAGAGTAGAATCCAGTTCCGTTTTGATGTTGAAAATATTGTATCACATAACGATGACCAATTTTTTCCATATTTCAAAATTCTTTGAGAGCATTCACGAGTGATGGCTGCCAAACAAATACTAAACAACATAGCGTCATCAAACTTCGAATTTAAGCTTCTTAAGGTTGGTACTTTCTACGACTGACATTCTTTTTAAACCACAACCACCATCTATATGTCAGGTCGGGTACTTCTGAGACTACCTTCATAAGTATGCAATTTTTTTAAGAAGTAGACTTGAAATCTCGTCAGCTCCACACGAAAAGGAAATTTTCAAGCCTGTTTCTTTCCCACGTTAAAGCAGCACAGTTAACGAAGGGGAAACAACGATTATTGCAAAGCTTTCCAGAAAGGACATGGCTCTAGACTTCTTGCAATACTAGTAAAATATCTGTTATATGCAACTGCAATAAGAAGTTTGTCAGATTTTACGGGTCCATTAATAAGGATTGCCGAGAATTTTTTAGAAGCAGCTGGTTTATTGAGGATGGTGTTTACAATTTGCCATTCCTTCTTAAGTTTCTCGTAGAAGCGTCAAAATGGGAGCGGTAATGGGTGTCTCGAGTGTATTGAATCTCTATTTTAAGTTCAGCGCACAATTTTTTATATTGCTTTCGTAAGCTCTGATTATTTGGAAATCTACGGCATTTAAATCTTAGCTTGTCTTTAATACTCATTTTGTGCACTAAATGTTTAGAGATCTGCGGTTTACTAAATTTTTCGAAGGCAATGAAGAAGTGCAACTAGAAATGTGTTTCTTTAGGGGACCCAAGAATATCGTATAGCAAGTCGCAAGATTTCTACAAGAATAAACTTCTTCCCAGCACTCGAACAGCAGGTTATTTTTCAGCATATTGAAATTAATAATTTTTCCTTTATTCAAGGATTTGCAATTGTTTTTTTCTTTTTCTTTTTAGAGCATGTATCCATATTAAAGTCTCCAATGATAATTAAATTTTTAGATTTCTCATTTTCCAAGAGACTAGAAAATTTGTTTACAAATCCCACAACACTAAGCATACGTAGTCTATACACACATAAAAAGGCATACATATATGGTACTTCATGGTTAATTTCAAGAGCAACTTTCAAAATATCTGCGAGCTCTAGAAATCGACGTACACAACATCGTAAATTTTGATATCCTCTTATACAAATCACCCAACACCACCTGCAGAGTAATTTTCATTCGGATTAACATGGAAATTAAACCCGGGAATAATATAATCGCTTTTCTCAATACCGTAAATCCAAATTTCAGACACAAATACCATATCCGGGATGCATACCATATAAAAGAACCTAAGTGAGTGACAAGAGTAGCAAAGTTTTCCCTCAAACTTCTGATATTTTGGGAAACAGTAAAGGGTTTGGTTTAGCGGTAGGAACTGTCTCTAAAAACGTTTTCACAGTTAGTGTTAATAAAATTCAGGGTAGGGAAATCTTCATCTAAATTGAATTCACCATTCATTTCATTTTCGATGCGAAGAACATTCAATTGTTGCAAAAAAAGATTATTTGTCTTCTCCGAGTGGAAGATTTGGCTGCCTTTGGATGTATGTTGCTACTTCCCTCTTGGTGAGAATTTGCGTTACCCGAAGCCACTGCATGGGTATATGCAGGTATGGGATATGGGTGAACGCCGTCTTAGCACTGCACACTTAACACAGCGAAAGGATTTAATAAAATCTGCATCTTGTACAGTGATATTTATACAGGAATAGTGGAAGTAATGCATACAGTCACTGCAATTTACTTTTGTCGAACATTTGCGATCAATTTTTAGCGAACACACGACACAATTCATTTTAGTGAAGATTTGGTAATAAGGTTTCTTTGAACGATGCGCAACCCACGACGATCGGAAAAAAACTCTAGCTTAAGTATGAAAACTATGTTAATTTCAGAACAATTTTGAGTGAGTACTGAGAGGCCTTTACGTTTTATGGATGAGATAAGCAAAGCATTGCATGTGTTTTATCTCGTAGCATGAGTACTTCATGGGTTCTTAAGATGTCCAAAAATATCTTTACTATCACTTCATTGTATCAACATTTATACAGACCTTTGGTTTTGCAGATACGACCTCTAAAAGCGAAAAAAAGGTCCTTTACAGGTATTTTTCTTTTCTTCATGGGTGGTGATTACTACCACCCATGCAGGTATCAGTTTTAATTTTTGTTTTCTTTTTGTGTTTCGAGGAGTATCTGTATGGCTTCGGACATAGACCATCATGACGCTATTTAAGCTTGTCGCCTGCTCCCCCAATATTTTTTGAATCAGCAACATAAATTAAACAGTTGAATAGCTAGATACTCAATTATTTAAACAACTTCAGTATTAAAGTCTTTCTAGGTATGTACAACACTATAAGTTACTGCCAGCTATTGAAAACTCATCTCCTAAACAGGACTTTGATACAGTTCGAGCGGAATGGAGAACAATAAAATATGCTTGCAAAATGTGTTCCATGCTCGCCATTAAAAATAGACTTAAGAAATGTTTTCTTTTCAGTTCCCAGCAAGTGCGAAACGAATTAATATTTTGACGGAATATTACCAGTAGAAGAATTAGGGCCTAAGGCTGCAACCTTACGGCACTTACTATGATTTTGCAAAAAATGTTGGGCACTTGGATTAACCCAAAATTACATCTAGAGTAACTTCCAAACAATTAGCCTTCTTCAGTAGGATTCATGTGTCGAACTTCCTTGATACCACCTTGATCAAAAAGTTCCTCCACCACACCACCGTGTGGCGCTCCCAGTTTTCCGATTTGAGTTCTTTTCTTCGTTAAGTTGGTAAATCTGTTGTTGACATTCCCTCTAAATTTCAGCGTCACAGCTTGATATTTGCAAAAGTTACGTAGCCAAGAGTACATCTAACTCAGTGTGTGTTGGCGATTTTTTTACAATTTTAGAAATGGGTTTAAATTTGCAACAACGAACTTGTATTAAATTTTGCGTAAAAAACGGATTTAATGTTGGAAAAGTGTTTCGGCAACGATTCTCTAAAGAAAACGATCGTTTACCAGTGGCACGAGCGGTTCAAAAGTGGTCGTGAGTCAATCGAAGATGATGAACGCAGTGGCAGACCATCGATATCGAAGACCGACGAAAACTTTGATGAAGTAAAAGAAATGTTGGTCAATAACCGCAAATTAACCATCAGAGAGATAGCGGAGGACTTGAACATTGCCTATGGATCCGTCCAAGACATTTTGGTTCCGTCTTGTAGCAGCAAAGTTGGTGTCAAAAGACCTCAATTTCTTGCAAAAAAGAAACGGTGTTGACGTCACAAAAGAGATGATTTGCCATGTTGAATCCGATCCCACATTCATCAAAAGGATCATTACTGGAAACGAGACGTAGGTTTATGAGTATGACACGCAATCCAGACATCAGGCAAATTAATGGCGTTCACCAAATGAGCCGAGACCAAAAAAAACACGTCGTTTTCAGTCAAAAAAGATGGCAATGCTTACGGTTTTCATGGATTACAACGCAACGGTGTAGTGCATCATGAATTTTTGCCAGAAGGCCAGACTGTAAACAAAGAGTATTATTTGAGCGTTATAAGACGTTTTCCTGAAGCAATTCGCCGAAAGAGACCAGAATTGTGAGCAGAAAACTCGTGGATTTTGCACCATGATAACGCACCTTCGCGGTCGCACAGTGCCATCATTACTCGTAATTTATTAACGATAAATGCAACAAATACCATCCAACAGCCACCGAATTCACCTGATTTGACTCCCTGTGACTTCTTTCTGTTCAATCGAGTTAAAAAACCACTACGGGGAACGCGTTTCAGCAACCGAGAGGAAGTAATGGAAAAATCGCAGGAAGCACTGATGGACTTACCGAAAAACGAATATGAAAATGCTTCGAAGATTGGATCAAGCGCTGGCATAAGTATGTTGCAGTCGATGGGATTACTCTGAAGAGGACTATATAGGTTTACGAAATGAATAAACTTGTATTTCAAATTTTCTGGATACATTCCGGGAACTTTTTGATGAAGGTAGTATTTTGCACAAAGCTTTTTTTAGTTTTTTTTTTTTTTCTTTTATAATTAGGGGCTCTATGGGTTATTATACCCCTAAGATGTTTGCACACAGCGCAGACGAAAGAAACTTAGGAAGGAAGAAAATAGAGGTGCCGATGTACATACATCGGTCTTAAATGTTTGCAAGCTATAACGTCTAGGAAATAGAGAGCTCAGTAGGGTATTCCATAAGTGAGTTGTACGGCTTAGGAACGAATCACAATATTTTAAAGTACGCTTGAAAGTGGGCTTGTACTGATGAGCATAGCCAGACGGGTGTTACTGGCGATTTCTATGGAGCACTGGTGGTGAAAATCGCAATAGAGCCAAGTGAGACACAAGATATTACATCTGAGTGATATTAGCCCTATGATGCCCTACACCTCTATGCAGAGCCAAATACACACAACATCTTTAGACATATTGAAATGACAAGAGATTTCTTCCTAACGGCTGATTATGGTAGCATGCTGACTTCCCTCTGGCTATCTGCTCCGAGCCTTTATGAAAGATTATAGACAGTTTTACAGAGTTAGTTATGGAAAGTCCCTAAGCTCATCTTTATGACAAATGCATAAGCATAGACCCTAGTTTTATCAATTCTACTGAGCCATATCAGTATTGTAAGTATGTGGATACTTTTTCATGGAAGTGCAGGATAGATACTATTTGTTCCGAGAAATGTGTAATAGGAAAAGTTCATATAAAACTCATCGTAGATTTGAATTTCTTGCTTAAAAGCATTGTAGCGCTGTCATATTTCACCATTTTCCGTGGATCTTCTGTAGGACGTCTAGCTATCTAGTAAGATGTTGCGACTATTATTAATCAAAATCTATTTCAGTTACTCATAGCACCTCTTGCAATTCTATGCCTGGTTTTCATGTGCTCTCTCGCCAGTTTTGCCCTAGCCCGGGAACTCATGTGCATCTCTACTAAATCATTTATCTTTTGAGTTGTGTGGTTGAACCTTACTTCGAGACATTCGAATAAGTCCTAGAAATTATGAAATTTTCGAGAAGTTGAGAAATAGAACGCAAATTGAAAATTTTTATTTTCCAAGTTCGAAGGTAGAGATCAAATAAAGGAATGTAGTTGAACCAGTTGACAATGATAAGTTTTTGACACTTGATAGATAGCAACTCGGTTAGGGCTTGTTTATTTTTTCTAATATACTCCCCACTTTGAGCAGATAAACTCAAGAAGCCGTCTTCTTGTGGAAGAACGTCTAATTGTGTCATACGCATACCGCGCTTGTATTCCCCGTTTTTTAGTTCCGACACTTACCACTTGAACTATTCTCTCCGAATCTGTTGTAACTCTCGCTATTTTTCCCAACGGACATCGTAAGAGCTCGATTTGATCTATTTTTATCAACACTGTATCCCCCACCGCTATGTTACTTATTTAATATATTCCTTATGTTGCAGAAGCTGTTCCACAACTCCTGTATTGAATATCGCATCCGCTGGACTAAGTGAAGCAATTGAGATTTTTAGCTAGCACAAGCTGGTTAGGTATAGCAATCCGTGGGCCACTGCACAAAAAGTGTCCAGGTTACGTGGCTTCGAGTCATTAGGATCCACTAACATGGCAGTTATTGGTCTCAAATTCATAATGACTCCGGCTTGCCTCGCCGCAGTATGAAGCTCGTCTTCTGTTAACGCCACGGATCCTACAATGTTATGTGTCAAGCGCTTCGTGAGTTTAACCGAGGACTCCCATAAGACCCCATGATGAGGCGTGCGTGGTGCGATGAACAACCATTAAATATATTCCTTATTGAGTTCTTCTTCAACAATAGGTTGGTCTGTTTCCATACTAGCCTTTAGTTCCCGGAAGTAGCTGGAATTTTTCTTTCTTGATAATTTTTCTGCCAGCATACCTTGTTCTTGATCCAGATTACAGAGGCTAATTATTTTGTTTTTGATTTTCATAATCTGGACACTTGCGATAGGTGTTGCACGACGCGTTTCCATCAGCCTCAATAGCTGCCCGTTTTCCCACTATTTCTCCCTTTTTCTCCTAGGATTAGAATCCTTACAGCAATCGTGTTGTTGGTTTGTTCTCTGGCTCCATCAAATAGAATCGATGACCATCGACCACTTTCTCCAATAAATGCTTCCCACGATAGTTCTAGAATCTGATTTCTGCAGATGACGACTTCTAAGACGGCGTTCATATACACCATTGGTATATCCATGTTTCCGTATTTTAAGGTTTATACCACCAAATCGACTACTAGTCCATTTTCTTTCATGACGTCTATACCAATGGTGCACTCGTCACCTATGTCAGCCACCAGTAACACGTAACATAATAACCACGAGAAGGTTATTCCGGCCAATAGGATTTTTGTGCGGACTTTACCATGTACTTTAGCCGTTGTTCCCATTGCTGTTCGTAAGCTGCAACTGCTGGCGTTATGAAACCAAGACTTCTGCACATGATCCCTTCTGATGTCTATTGTTGTCAACCATTTTTCATTACCGCTGACCACTTCCATCAGAAGACTTCCATTGCATCATTTTGCCAGCGAGACTTGAATGGTGGTCCTGGGGACGTCAATTCCTTCTACCAACTCTTGACTGTTGGCTTCGGGAAGTTTGGCCGGAATCATAGCAACTATTTTCGTCAGTTTCTTCCTCTATTTGTTTGTTACCGCATTGAGGGCAGCCTTTTCGTCGCACCGATTCTTTACACTGCCTTTGAAGGTGCAGTGTATTTCGTTCCTCGACACTTAGTCTTGTGCAGGAGCATTGAACAGATGCTACCTCCCTGACCAAATGTGTTGGAAGCCTGATTGGCTGCTTCCATTGCCAGACCGAAGACAAGTGCTTCAGCAAGCGTTCTTTTCCCGGCCATATTTAGGCAACCATTCATCTCGCGAGATTTTAGCTGCCTGAAAAAACGACTTTTGGATACGGCTGGTATTGAACCCCGAACCGTACGTTTGGGAAGCCAATACACTACCACCTGCGCCATGGCACCCACCTGATGAATCCGTCCTTTGCCATTCGTCAATTATCTTCTGGCCTGCGGTGGGGTATGACAAATGTGCCGTTTACTGACGTCTGCTTGGAGCTGTTGCAGTGTTTCTGCTCGTTGCTAGATTCGGCTTTGCAATTGGACCTTGTAAACTTCTTGCATGTGGTTATCCTCAAACTCTTTCTCAGTAGCCTGTACTAAAGCCATATAGTCTTTATGCTTTTCGATGTCTATTATGCGCTATAATTCTGCTGCACGACCGTCCAAGGCCGTTGTTCGGGCAAGGCACTTCTCCTCATTGCCCCTGTTGTTCGCACAAACAGCCATTTCAAACTCCTTCTTATATGTAGACCAAGATCTGGTCATCGAATGAGAAAGGCTTCAACTCTTTTTTTCCTGGGCCGCTTAAAGAGCATTCTTGCAGTTTCTGCTTTCGCCCCGTGTCGAGCTCTTTTGCTAGTTGTTCAAAATTCGTTCGAATTTTTCGTCGATTTCTTCGAACTTTCGCTGTAGAACGTTTTTTTATTCTTCCAGATTATTCTTTTGTTTGTCAAAACTGTCCGTTTTTGACAAGGGGAGTGGCATCATCGCTGCCATGTCCTTGCCAGTACTCATTTGATCTTGCTCGTCAACGTCAAAGGAGTATATATTTGGATCATGTCACTTGTTGTTCAAAGCGTCCTGAAGTCGGAACACCAAACCCTGTTTTCCTTCACTGGCCCTGTGGTTTCCCTTGTTCAACTCGGATTTCAGTTGGACGAGGGTCATCTGCAATAGTTATCGACCCATTACAGCTCTTTAAAACACTCCCAAAACCTCCTTTTTTTTGCACACAACAAGTCCTATCCCACTTCTGGCACAAATGTAAAATATTTGCGTGGGTTCAAATGATAGAATTTATTTCTTCCAATTCAGTCGCTTTATTCAACCACTTTTACGTTGCTCTATCTTTTAGTTAAACCGCTTTATCGCTACTCGTAATTCACATTTCAAGTTCCGCTTAGAACTGAACTTGCACCTCTTGTGGGACGCTGATATTGATACTCCCCTGACATCTTTCGAGAATATTCTGTACTATCTTCTTAATTTACCAGAATATTTGCTAAAAGCTTCCATTCTCCAATGGTTGAGTCTTCTGCTACTTAAAAATAGATGGAGCTGTTCATATTTTAAGTGGTTATTATAATATAAATTTTCCCTAAAATACTTTTATTTTCTAGGTATCACTACGAAATTGTTTGCGATCAGACAGGTTGTGCAACACGCCTGTATGAAGTAGAGGTTTCCAAAAGGAATCAAGCGCAGTTGAATGGTGCAATAGAACTATGCGACGGACAAGAAACAGAGCTGCTGCTCTGCTACAACCGTAAATTCCCTAAATCTATTTCTCTTTAAATAACAATTGTATATGTAAATTTTTTTTGCTTGCAGATACATGCCACTTTCAGAAACTTAACAAGGACACGTCTTCGTCGGACTTCGATTTCCATTGGAACACATCACCCACATCGATAGTATGTGCTTTTCCCTACATCCTAGGTTTCACATCCGATTCCATCGAGATTCGATTACTGGTTAATGGAAATTTAGTTCACACAGCTATAATGCCAGAACTTCAACTGATAACTTCCAAGCGAGACATATACTTTGTCACAACTGCTCCAGAATTCATGTCCAAAGATCTTAATATCAAAGGTCTACAAATTAATGAAGTAAATCTTGAACGAAAACTTATAACGACGCCTAGTGAAACATCATCTAGCGAAGAATTGTCACGAACACCTGAGAGGAAAAATCTTGAAGAAATGCCCATCAATCGTGAAAATGAATTGCAAACATTGTTAGCACTACCCGCTCGCACTGACGATGGAATGCCATCAATACAACGAGCAAGATCACTTCAAAAAACGACCAACATTAGTGAGGATCAGAAGCCAATTATTGCCAAAAGTAACTCATGCGGTGATCCATACCGATCGGATAGTGGAAAAGATCGAGAACAATTCGAGCAGCCTAGTGTTCCACCAAATTCTCCCCGAACGGCGGGTAATCAACAAACTCAGCCACACAAATGTGGCTCTCCAATGTCACCGACTAAACGAAACTCGAAGTATCGAAATCTTTTTACAAGCAGCACCTCAGGTGATACATCATTTAGCTCTCCAGATCGACTCAAGCCCTTACGTATTTACCGGATACCACTATCAAAACTAACCGGAACACATTCCCATTTCCATGCTCATTCCTTCAACACTTCTACATCCTCGTCCGGCTCTTCAGCTGCAACAACAACCACCACAACTTTCAAACACTCAATTGACGTCCCTGTCATTGGAAATCGTTCGCTCGAATGACATCCGAATACCATTGAATTTTGGAATGACAATAAGAGCAATTCGAAAGGATCACTGCTCGGCGCAAAGTCCGACGGCGAAGATTCGGAAACCGCATCGTGCAATGACATGTGTCAGTCGATTGATTTTCACTATTTGATCTCACAACAGCTTACGAGGTTTCAACAGAACAAAAGCAGACAAAATTGACTTAAAGGGCGGCATGAGCTCTCAAAATATCATAGAATCATCGGTGTTAGACTTTTACGTACATATGGTAGTTGTGAATTATGAAAGTTGCGAATTGACTAAATGAAATTTAAAAATAATATTGTAATAACAATTAGACAACAACAAAACGTGTGTCCATTGTCGGCGTTTCGCATATCTGCCTTTATTTTAGGTTTTCACTGTAAATTCCCTTCTAGACATTTTACTTTTCTACTTCTTTCGTTTTGTTACGAATATTGCTCTTTCGTTATTCTGTAAAATAAAACTAAATTATTTCTAAGATATAAATATAAATAATATAAAATATACGACTATATGTATACAAATATGAAGAAACAACAAATATATATATAAAAGTGTTACATTGCTAAAATTTATATATGTATGTTATGTTTGACTAATTTTAATAAACCTAACACAACAAATTTTGTGTGTTTTTTTTTAAAACTACGAGTAGCTGATAGCAAAAGAAAAATATTTAATAATTTCTTATTGAAGATAAGAAGGGTTAATGTCACCCAACCCTCCAAAAAGTTATCTTAACTTGCTCCGTTGACAGATTGCAGCTTGTTCAATATGACTTTCGAGAGCTGACTGAAATTTAAAAATATTGGGTCTACAAGTAAGTTTCGAGCGTTTTTCTCCAAAATTTGAAGTTTTATTATGAAAACATACTCGTAGTTACAAAGCTTTATTCAAAGTATCGTCCATCGGAAGCTACAACTTTCCCCCATCTTTCTGGCAATTTATGAATTCCGGGCCAAAAAAAATTTCTCGTCTTTCGAGCCCAAGAACGTATCGAGCCAATTTTTGATTTCCTCTACTGAGCTGAAGCGTATTCCCGTAAGAGCGTTCTGCATCGAACGAAACAAGTGGTAGTCAGATGGTGCCAAGTCTGGACTGTAAGGCGGGTGAGGCAGAATTTCCCATCCACTATTTCCCAAATAGTTTTTCACCGAAACCGCAACATGTGGCCGAGCGTTGTCGTGATGAAAAATGACGGACTCATGCCTGGTCTCATATTCTGGCCGTTTTTCTTTTAATGCCCGCTTCAAACGAATTAGTTGGGTCCGATATAATGGTCCTTTGATGGTTTCACCACTCGGAAGCAATTCGTAGTATACGACACCCTTTTGATCCCACCATATGCAGAGCATGACCTTATTCACGTGAATATTTCGTTTCGGCGTCGATTGGGCGGGCTCGCCGGGCTTTGTGTACGATTTTCTGCGTTTAGGATTGTCATAATAAATCCATTTCTCGATGCAAATGATTTATTTTTATACCGCTGCAGTAACATTTCGGACATGCAAAATCGCCGTTCGACGTCTCTTGGCTTCAATTCGTACGGCACCCAGTTTCCAACCTTTTGAATGAATCCCAGTGCTTTTAGGCGCAGGGAAACGGCTTGTTGCGTGACGCCCAATGATGAAGCAAGTTCTTCTTGAATCCGACATCGATCCTCATCCAGTAAAGCGTCCAATTCCTCGTCTTCAAAACTTTTTGGCTTTCCGGGGCGATCTTTGTCACCACTTTTGAACCGTTTGAACCACTCGCGGCACGTCGATTCACCAATACATTCCGCCCCATAAGTTTCCGAAAGCAAACGATAGGCCTCAGCCGCACTTTTCTTCGTATTAAAGAATAAAAGCAGCGTTTCCCGCAAATGACGTTTATTTGGCTGGAAACTTGCCATGATTTTGCTCGATAAAATGTACGACACCGATAGAACTGCTCAAATATAACGCTGCAAAGTTGTTGGCAGATACAAAACCTACAAATAAAACACATGGGGTCTGACATTTCTGCCCGGGATCCACTGGTGGCGCCATCTCTGACAAGCGCTGGAAACTTACTTGTAGATCCAATACAAAAAAAATTGGGTCCAACCACTTGGTTAGTTTGAACTTTACGAGCAACTTTTATTTACTTACCTGGGTAGCACTACGTACAGGGTGCTTTCAAGAATTCAGCCTGCCGGCTACAAATTTTTTTCTACGTTTGCTGCAAATATTTTCTCGTCTGCAGCTTAATATTTGAACAGTCGGCTGCGCTGAACTGAAAAACTCACAGCTAACTTCTGTCAAAATATACGAAAGATGTCATTAAAATTAATAATATTAAATTCTGTTTTAGAGCTCGAAACACAAGTCAACATTACAGAAACTACCATCTTATTAAAAAAAGGCGGAGAGAATACTACAAAAAAATCATTTTATCCATTTCGAAATTTCCGGTTGTAAGAATTTCCGCATATGTTCAAGTTGTCCGTTCTTACGATGATGAAACGTTTAGAAAACATTTTCGAATGACAAGGAACACATTTCAAGTACGAGTAGGTACCTACTTCTAACTGCCACATACAATTTTATCATTCCTTTCATAGATAATTTTAACAATAATCAAAAAGAAAATTCCACAAAGAGTTCTTCGCCGCAGTCGTATATCGAACGAGGTTGCTACTCTAATGACAATATGGGCATTGGCAAATAATAATTGTTTTAGAGAAATAGCAGATAGGTTTGGCGTATCAATTGGTGCTTGTTATATCTGTGTCATAAGCATTTATCGTTTTCTGACAAATTCAATTCAATTCAATTCAATTCAATATCATAATACATAAAAGATGCTTACATATTAATTTAATTCAAGCAATAATTGATATGGATTTCTGGGTAATTTAACAGGAAATGGTGCACTTTGTAGGAAAATGTTACCAGTAGCAAGTGCATAACATTACAATATCTAAACAAAAGACTACATTTAAGACCGGAAAGGGGAAGCAGAACGTTGAAAAAAGAGAAAATATCTTAACAACAAGTATGAGCAGATTAGTTTATGATGACAGTAACAGTATGCGAGAATGAAAGTAATGGAGCATTCTAATGTGAGAAGTAATGAAATTAACATACCACTTGAAGTAGAGATTCAACTTCAGTTTGTGAAAGTAGCCAAGCTTTGAGATTTTTCAAAAATAGACTTCTGTTTATTATTAGCTTGGATATATCGAACGGCAGTTTGTTAAATATATAAGGTGCAATGTTTGTCAGAAAACGTCGACAGTGTTCTTTATTAACCCTGGGGATGTCTACTACAAGGCCGGTTCTTAAGAAATATATTTCATTTCTTCTGAAGTGAAAGTTGCCGCTTCTAAAAAAGAATATTTTAAGTGCTTTAAAAATGTAAAAATAACGGAGTGATTTCGCTCTTGGAACAGTGGAAGTGAGGGCTGTAGTCTATTTTTAAAGAACAATAGACGAATAATTTTTTTCTGAGCTATTATTATACTGCTCTGGTTACTAACGTAAGCACTTCCCCAGCATACAAGACCATACTCAATCCGCGATTGGACCACTGCATAGTAAATTGCTAAGAGTAAGTTGCGTGGTACTAATCTACGCAAGTGATATATTTTACTATTTTACTAAGTGATAAATATAATAACTTTTTTATGGACATTATATGAGGTTTCCAACTCAATTTGTTATCTATTATAACACCTAGATACTTGTATTCTTTTACGAATTCGAAATTAAAGCAATTGTCCCTGCAAATTATCTTGTCACATGTAATTCTGCGTAACCGATTATATGACCATTGACAGGGAGACTGAATATAGAATTTATATACAAGAGAAAAAGGATCGGCCTTAAGACAGATCCTTGAGGGACGCCAGTATTAGCGCAAATCTCTTCCTTGCTAGCAACGTCACTAACTCTTACCCGTTGTTTTCTGTTGGTTAAGTATGATTTAAACCAGTCGAGTATATTTTATCTGAAACCAGCATTGTAAAGTTTTTGAAGTAGGATTTCATGGTCAACTAGGTCAAAAGCTTTGGTTAGATCAAGAAATAGGCCAAATGTGCTCAGACTATTGTCTAGTCCTTTATATATATTACTTAAAAATGCCACTATTGCATCTTCAGTACACTTAGCTTTTGTGAAACCAAATTGAGAAACGCTAAAGAAACTTGATTTATTCAAAAAAATTAACATCTTTTCAACAATGATTCTTTCAAATATTTTTGAAAAAAACTGATAGCAAGGATATGGGTCTATAATTGTTCGGATCACTTGGATCACCCTTCTTAAAAACAGGAATAATCAATGAGGTCTTAAGATGTTCTGGGAATACTCCGATTTGGAAGCTTTGATTAACAATATATGTTAAAGGCGCAACTATATATTTTCCTATCTTTTTAATGACAAAATTACTTATACCGTCAGGTCCAGATGAATTTTTGTTTTTTAGTGAGTTAATAATAGCTAGAAGATCTGAATTATTTACTGATGTAAAGAAGACAGAAAAAAGGTATATTTTATCAACCAATTATTTTTTGTTTGTTTCAGTGATTTGAGTGCATACATCCGGTTTTGAGATGTTAGCAATATTTTTAAAGAAGTCATTCATCCCATTGCTTAACTCCTCATTACTAACAGCAGTTTTATTGCCTAGTTTAAGAAGCTTTAAGCCCTGTTCATTTTTATCTTTTCCTAAAATAGTGTTTATAATTCGCCACTGTTCTTTAGGATTAAGCCTATGTTCCTCAAATTTTCTTCGGTAGTATTCAGTTTTACGTTCCTCTACTAAATTGTGCACATTAGTTTGCAGCATTTTATATGTGTGTTTAATTAAAGGCTGGTTCATTTTATTTTTATTTTTAGCGTAGAATTTATTTTTTTCCCGAACCTTTTCACAAATTTCAAGAGTCATCCATGGTTTAATTTTCTTGACCCTATTTATTTTCTTATTTTTCACACATAAGCTAATATAACCCTTAAGGATTTTTAAAAAAGCTAATAAGCCATTTGAAGGACAAGCTGAACCGTATACTGGGTCCCAAGTTTCTAAAGACAAACATTGAAACAGTTTTGAGAAATTAATCGTAGTTCCTTCTTTTCTACAAGTTGGTTTAGAATTCATGCCAACGGAAGTTCTTACGAGGTTTTTTAAAGTAATACCAATTAAATGGTGGTCAGTTATGCCTAGCTCTAGAATAAACGGATATGTATCAGTAAGTTCCGTGGACTTAAGAAAAATGTGGTCAATGCATGACTTGGAATTGTTACATATTCTTGTTGGTAAATTTATAAACCTAGCGAACATAATAAGAGCATATAATCATCACTGTCCCTTGGTAGATTAAAAACGTCGATATTGATATCCACAATTAAGAAGACATTATCACAGTTGATAGAGCACAGTAGACATTCAAGGTCTTCGAGAAAAATTTTACGATCCACAGACTGCAGCCGATATACACAAACGACAGTAACTGACAAATTCAAACATACTCTCAGTTTAATTATTACACAGTCGGCACTTCTGGGGTTAGAACATCATCCACTTCAAGATCGTTTTTGACAAAGACAACTGTACCTCCCGCGATATAAGTTTCGTTACATTTTGGATATACAAAATAGCCCGGGATAGAAAAATTTGACATTTCATGTTTAAAAGCCCAGATCTCCGTTAGTATAATAATTGAAGGTGGAGTTTCAAAGTTGCTTTCTATATAAATTATCAAAATTTTTTCTTATGCTTCTAACATTTTGATGCACAATTGTAAAGTCTAAATTGGTGTTAGATAAAAAAGAACCAATATAAATATCATTACAAACATTCACACAATTTGGATCACAGAGGTCATTTAAGTTACTTAACATAGTTATTTATATGGAAATTAAAAGTTTTGAAGGTCTTCCAATGTTTTAATATGCTTCACCTCGGATCCACTTGTCTTTCTCATCATAATTTTTCTGCGTCGCACCCAAAGAAACTCATATTTAAACTGCTTCTTTGCTTGTTTAGCTTCCTTTAAAAGATATTTCATCGTACCAGGTAACCAATCATTGATATATGTGTTCCCTTTAGCAGAAGGAAAAATTAAGTTCGCTTTGATGGGCTTTCTATTTGCATATATCTTTGTTAGAATTTTCTCCTTCATATTTGTTCGGAGCGTCTTCAACACCAAAACATTAGCTTCAGCAATTCCGTTTAGTATATTTTTTTTCCTATAACATAGGTCAATGTCCTCACTGGTTAGTTGAACACCTAGACCTACGTTAATTATTTTAACAGCTGTATTAATGACGCATTCGTTTTCTACAACAGGAACATTTCGCAGCTCTAAATGATTTGCGTGAATCAAAGATTCTGTACTGCTGAGGCGTTCCTTGCATTGGTCTAGCAATACACTTGCTGTCATAAAAACCGCATCCTATCAAAATGATTGAAAAATTGTTAATAACTACGATAATAATTTTTATAATGAAATGAAATTTTTGTTGAGTACTCCGCAGTAGTTTATAAGTATTTCTATCTAATTTCCATCTGTTTAATGTTTGAAAAAAGATATTAACAAAGAAAGAAAAACCAGTTAATTTTTTTATTTTAAATATTTTAATACAGTCATTGGTTAACAAAATCAAACGATACATTTTTTATGTATGTGTATATAAGATGTTTAGATATGCCACTTTTACCAAAAAATTATTAATACCGAGTTGCTCGGTTTAGCGGTTATAGAAGGCATCGAGTTTACTAGAAGTTCAGTAATATCCCTTGAAATTTCAGTATTTCATACATGTTCCAGAACTTCATTTAGCTTTTTTTTACTCTCTGGTTTATGTTCAGCCACCTTACGTTTCATTACATGCCACAAGTGTTCGATTGGGTTTAAATCGGGCGGCGAATTAGCTGGCCAGTCTAGTCTGGTAATTCCGATGTCATCAAACGTTGTCTTGAGCTGAAAATTATTGAAAGACTCTAGTTACCTGTCTGTTTATTATTTATAAAGTAGACATCTAGAAGTTGATTTATAACACTTTACTTACGGATTTGGTGTGGTGGCAAGGTGCAGAATCATCTTGAAAAATGCACTTGTCGGTATACGAATGATGCTGTTCAATTGCTGGTACCAAAAACTCCCTTACTACTTCTCCATACTTTTGAGCGTTCATAGTTCCATTAACAAAGTGCAAAGGGCCCAAAACGTAAAAACAAAAACATCCCAAAACCATCTGGCTTTGAGGAAACTTCACTGTTTTGACTATGCACTTGTCCTTGAACCTTTCACCTGCTGACCATCGTACGTATAGCAAATTGTCGGCACACAACAAATTAAATTTACTTTCATCGGACCATATCACACATCGCCAATCATCCTGCGTCCAATCTTCGTACTTTTTTGCCCACTTCAAGCGAGCTTTTTTCATTTTTGTGGTTAGGAGAGGTTTTTTCGCTGGTCGTCGTCCATATAAACCTATTTCCCGTAGCCGTCGGCGTATGGTTTCGGCACTTAGATCAACTTGATGAAATTCACTCAGCTCTGCTCTTATACGGACAGAACTTTTAAAGCGATCTTTCATGCTAATTCGTTGTAATACATTGTCCGTCTTCTGGGTTGTTTTACGTTTTTGTCGCGAGCCTTTTTTCCTTTCCAGTGGATCCAAATTTTCTTTTTTCTTCATCAGTCGTACGATAGTTGAATGACAGCATCCTATTTTATCCGCAATCTCACGTTAGCCAAGCCCTTCTTCGTCTAAAGTCAATATTTGAACTTTTTCGTCCCGAGTCTGTTGATGATATTTACCAGACATTTCACTTTTTTTTACTTGTCACCGTCACAACTCAATTCAAACTGATTTTTTTTGCACTAAATACGAGGCCGAACTCCGCTATGGGGAATACCCTTCATTAGTATGGGAAAAACCCTTACGATCTCATGTAATTTGGCATTTTTTGAGAACTCATTAGGTGGTGCGGTTTTTATGACCGCAAGTGTATCTACCATTAACACATTATTTGGCCAAAAGATGAAGAAATGAAAACAGTCCAGTCGAAATTCAATAATTCAAGGGGCGTGGATAGCTTCAAAAACGTCATGGGCTGCGTAGGCGGAATGCACATTCCAATCCATGCTCCTATAGACGATTCGTCGAACTATTTAAATAGGAAAGGCTATCATTCGCATATATTACAAGTAAGTCATTGAATATTTATTCCCAGTATTATATAATATAGCGAAATATTTCCGATTGCAAAAAGGTGTTTGCGACAGTGAACTTCGCTTTACTGACGTCTTCTTTGGATGACCAGGTCGTAGACATGATGCCTCTGTCTGGGAAAACAGCTCAATCGGTAACAATTTAGAGAGTGGACGTTTAATGCTAGCACCACAATGTCACGTATTGGGAGATTCACCTTACCCTTTACGAGATTACCTCATAGTTCCTTTTAAGGATAATGGCCACTTTACCACCAAAATGAAAAAATTCAATTATGTCCTTAGTTCAACAAGAATTGTCATTGAGCAACCATTTGGACGCTTAAAATGTAAATTCCGAAAACTTAGAAATTTAGATATCTTAAAACTGGAACACGCGAAGTTTTTTATAGTATCCTCTATCGTAGTTCATAACATCATCATAAATAATGAAGGTCGTCAAGATGACATCCAAGATGACATCGATACTGAAAGTCTAGATATATTTGCCAGTCTAGACCAAGAACACCATAAGGACTGAAACGAATAAAATTTGGAAATTTCAAAGTAATAAAAAAAAAAGAATATTTTCATAATTCATGTAAATTTTTTTATTTGCTTTAAAACTCTGTTTTTATTAAATTCATTCACAATTACAAAAAATAAAAAGAATTATTTGGGATCCCATTCTTCCCTCAACTTCTTTCGAATGTCCTTCATAAGGTTGGTGACAGTTACATCCGCAATCTTTTTGGACGCTCTTTTCCATTTAGCACTAAAATCTTTTACGCCCTTTGCAAACTGTTCACTTTTCCTCAATTTAGCTTTGACCAAAGCCTAATACCTTTCAATGGGACGGCACTGTGGAACATTGGGTGTATTCATGTCTTTTGGGACAAAGTCGACATTTTTAGGAACAAGAAAGCTCAACGTCGCATGAGCATAGTGAGCTGAAGCTAAATCTGGCCAAAATAATGTTGAACCCTCGTGTTTGCTTAAGAAAGGAAACTACCGTTTTTTTAGGCACTCGTTAATGTACACTTCTCCGTTAATTGTTCCCGTTGTAATAAATGAAGAGCTTCTGTGTCCACATTGGCAAATGGCCTGTCAAACGAGATATTTTGAACCGAATTTTTCCATCCCAATCGCTGTTGTTGATTGAGTTGTAAAACTGTGCACCTGAAAGAGTAGTAAAGTCGGCTTTGACATAAGTTTCGTCATCCAAAACCAAGCATGCTTTCTTGTTGCCGATCAACTCATACAGCTTTCGGGCTCGTGTTTTTATGACTTTTTTTTGCTTTTCAGTAACTTTTGGTATTTTTAGTTTTTTTCGTGTTTTTAGACCGTTACGTTTTTTAGATCTTTGTTTGGTTGGTATTACGTTTCCGAGCAACATATCTGGTTTTTTACGATTGTACCCGCTATTTTCCTGTCCAAATTTGTATCATGTGCTCCACTTTTAGCTCCACTTTTCTGTTTTCGCTAACTGTCAACGTCTCCAAATATCGTTTAATAACAGAATCCACTGTACTGCGTGCTATGTTTAAATTTTTTGCGATGAAATGGTTTGGACGCGAAGTATTTTCGAACCATTTGTCGATGATCTTTTTACGGCGTTCCTCTTGACTCATATTTTATAAATATTTTAGACCGCATCGAACTAAAATCAATAACAAACTGAAACTAGAGAATATACAGGCTAATTTGGGTACAAAATGGGATTGCAATTTGTACGCATTGGAAGTATAGACCGTATTAAAATTTACAGATTTTATTCGTTTCAGTCCTTACTACCGAAACTCAAAGTGGACTATCAGCCGGGACGGCTAAAAGAAATTATTTATTAAATACGCTTCCATAAGAACCTTTGAGGAGAATTAAACAAATAAAATTATTAATTTTTACTTTTATTGAAGGAACAAAATTCGTGGAATTCATTTTCCATTCATTAGAAGTATTAACTTTTAAAGATAAAAAAAATATATAAAACTATTTAACAGAAATTAAAGCGAAATTCATGGAATTCATTTTAAATGCACATGATTATTTACTTGAACATATGTAGACAGTTTTTATTGCAAAAAGAAAATGCGTTTTCAATCTTTCTTGAAAGTGTCCATTAGATCCTGTAAACATTTGATTTTGGCTCTTTCAATATCATTCTTTTCTCTCTCCATTGTCATCCTTTCCTCATGCCTCTGTTGCTCTTTCAAATCCTCTTCTCTCCAATAATTCAGCACATCTTCACTGAAGCGCATTCGTTTAGCCCTGGGGGTTGAAGAACAACTTACCTTCGGCTCTGCGCATTGTTCCTCCGGTTGTTCCGAACTTGGAGAAGGTGGAGAAATGTTATTTTTCGATCCATACACTTCATCGAAATCTTGGAACTATGGCCATGGAACTGCATCCTTTCCTGTTTTCTTGTTCCTGCTATTGTAGGTCATTACCATATTGCTGAACTTTTTTCTACAATCAGCACAAGAAAAGGGAAATTTTGGCTGAACAGAAATGATTTTCTTTTGAACGATGCTCCAAAGAGATGTCCCTTGAAAAATTGACTTTCCAGCCCTAAGCGTGTTGCCACCAGCAATTTTATATTACCGGCCTTCCATGAAAAGCTAAAATAAACATTTGTTTAATAAAAATGTTTGCCACATGTCTATCTGTGCAGCCGGCTGAATTCTTTAAAGCACCCACAGTCTGAGGTCGGCCAGGGCCTATGATAAAATGCGAGAGGTTTTGATATCTGGCAGTGGTCCTCTTCCATTAGTGTGCGCCACATAAGATGAGGTCGTTCTCTACTGGGTTGCCCCTCTAGGTGGGAGTCGAACCGGGTTATCCGAGCTTTTCTGACGAGGTCGACATCACTAAATACTCCATACAGTTAGCTGCTAAAACGTCTCCTCCATTCTCCATCGATGCACGCGGGACCAAAACATTACCCGGAGAATTTACTCTCGAAGTGCCCGACAGCATTTTTAGTTAGTTAGTTATACAGTGGTCAAAAAAAGTATTCCACATGCACATGCTCTTTCCAACTTTGAAGTAAAAATTCATGAAAATATAGCAAAATAAATTCTATTAAAACAAAACAAGTTAAATTAACTTTGATTCTTTTATTTTAATTGCAAGCTTTATAAAAAAAAGTCGCATTTCTAAAAAAAAAGAGACAAAACAATCGGAAACTCAATTCATAAACAAAAAAAAGTATTCGACAACCCAAAAGTGTGATGCTTGTTCTCCAAAGTAACTGTAAAAATACCACTCTTTCTGTCAATGCAGTTAGTTAAGTGTTTTATTTGTTCATTTCCTGTAGTTTGGGTTAGTATTTTGTAAAATTTGTTCATAATGGGTGGGAAAAACAAGGAGACATCTATTGACATACGAAATCTTGTAATTCCACACTTCAATCAAGGATTATCTGAAAATGCTATTTCGGCTATTGTGAAAAGACCAAGAACTACAGTTCACTACATAATAAATAAGTTTAAAATTGAGAAATCGGTAGAAAACCGGGTAAGAACAGGACGTCCTAAGAAGCTATCTGAATCTAATCAAAGATGGATTCTTCGGCAAGTTAAGAAAAATCCAAGAACTATTGCTTCAGAACTGGCAAAACATACTGAGGAGTATTTAGGCGTTAAGGTTACCTCACAAACAATTAGGAACATCCATAAAAGCAATCATTTTCATGCGAGATCAGCGAGGAAGAAGCCATACATCTCCCAAAAAAACAGACAATTAAGATTGGAGTTTGCAAGATCTTACGCTAATGAGTCTCAAGAGTTCTGGACGTACTCGTAGTATTTTCTGATGAAAGTAAGTTTAATCTCTTTGGATGCGATGGCAAGAAAGAAATGTAGTACCAACAGTTAAATATGGCGGTGTATGGCAGCTTCGGGTGTGGGGAATTTAGTTTTCATTGATGGAACAATGGATCACCTCTATTATATAAATTTTCGACCTATCGCCGAAAAATTAGGTCTTGGGCAACATTTTGAGTTCTATCAGGACAACTACCCAAAGCACTCCGCTTTAAATTCAAGACTTTGGTTGCTTTACAATTGTTCTAAAATTATCAAAACGCCTGCTCAATCTCCGGATCTGAATCCTATAGAGCATTTATGGAGTCATTTGGGCACGTAGTTTTACGAACAAAAATCAAATGAAAGCAATTTTACAAGAGGAGTGGAAAAATATTGATGCTGAATACACAAGGACTTTAGATAAATCAATGCCGGCACGTCTTAGAGAAGTGATGCGTCGCAAAGGAAAAGCAACTAAATACAAGCAATAAAAAAAAAACAAAACCAAAACAAAAGATTAATTTAATTGTCGAATACTTTTTTTGTTTATGGATTTTTTTCTTAGAAATAAAGCGCTTGCAATTAAAATAAAAGAATCAAAATTAATTTAACTTGTTCTGTTTTGATCGAATTTATTTTGCTGTAAGTTCTTCTATTTTTTAATCAAATTTTGAAAGAACATGTGCATGTCGAATACTCTTATTGACCACTGCAAATGACTTTTATTTCAATTTAAGTAGTTTACAAAAAACAATAATTTCTAAGTCTCTTTTTTTTTTGGCATGGCTGATAGCCGTCTACCAGATTGACAATTATTTGTATATCAATAAACTAGGCATATATAGAATTAATACAAAAATAAAAACAAAAAGAAAACTCCATAATGTAAATATAATTCAAAAGTCCTCCTCGATAATACGTCTTCTATAGCGAAGGGCATTCAGCGTAAAGTTGTACAATAAAATGCGGATTGCTTCTTCTTCTTCTATGATGCTTGCACCAAAGAATTGTAAGCGGAATTCCCTTAAGATGGGATAGATGGCACGAAAATGAAAAATATTTTCTCTTACGTTTAGGTTGCACATACTACCTTGATCACACACATCACCGTGTGGGGCTCCCGTTCTTACGATTTGAGTTCTGTTTTTTTTTTTTTTTTGTTAAGTTGGTAAGTCTGTTGTTGCCATTTCTTCTAAATCTTAGCGTTATACATTGACATTTGCCAAAGTTACGTAGCCAAGAGTGCATATATCTCTGTGTGGTTGGCGATTTTTTACAATTTTAGAAAAGGATTTAAATTTGCAACAACGAACTTGTGCCAAACTTGGTATTAAATTTTGCGTAAAAAACGGATTTAGTGGTGCGCGATTGTTGGAAACGTTGGGAAAGTGTTTCGGCAACGATTCTCTAAAGAAAACGGTCGTTTACCAGTGGCACGAGCGGTTCAAAAGTGGTCGTGAATCAATCGAAAATGATGAACGCAGTGGCAGACCATCGACATCGAAAACCGACGAACACATTGATGAAGTAAAAGAAATGTTGGTCAATAACCGCAAATTAACCATCACAGAGATAGCGGGGGACTTGAGCATTGCCTATGGATCCGTCCAAGACATTTGGGTTACAGATTTGGGTTTCCGTCGTGTAGCAGTAAAGTTGGTGACAAAAAACCTCAATTTCATGCAAAAAAGAGACCGTGTTGACGTCGCAAAAGAGATGATTTGCGCTGCTGAATCCGATCCCACAATCATCAAAAGGATCATTATTGGAGACGAGACGTCAGGCAAGTGAATGGCGTTCACCAAATGAGCCGAGACCAAAAAAACCACGTC
Organism: Volucella zonaria; assembly: GCA_963966105.1. Lineage (NCBI taxonomy): Eukaryota > Metazoa > Arthropoda > Insecta > Diptera > Syrphidae > Volucella > Volucella zonaria. The sequence continues at coordinate 103,355,770 of OZ014532.1, read as the reverse complement.
GTTTTCAGTCAAAAAAGAAGGCAATGCTCACGGTTTTCATGAATTTTTGCCAGAAGGCCAGAGAGTAAACAATTTGGGCGTTATGAGACGTTTGCGTGAAGCAATTCGCCAAAAGAGACCAGAATTGTGGGCAGAAAACTCGTGGATTTTGCACCCTGATAACGCACCGTCGCACAGTGCCATCATTACTCGTATTCGTAATTTTTTGACGAAAAATGCAACAAATATCATCCAACAGCCACCGAATTCACCTGATTTGGCTCCCTGTGACATCTTTCTGCTCAATCGAGTTAAAAAAAACACTACGGGGAACGCGTTTCAGCAACCGAGAGGAAGTAATGGAAAAACCGTAGGAAGCACTAATGGACATACAGAAAACCGAATATAAAAAATGTTTCCAGGATTGGATCAAGCGCTGGCATAAGTGTGTTGCATATACATATTTTAATTTACTATGTATAATACATCCTGTGCTGAGATGATTGGGCTTCATTCGCAAATTTATCATACAAGGTTTTAGCAGTTTCTTTAAGTATACACCCTGAACGACTCGAACTGCAACCGACTTCAGACTGCTAGAATTTTCAAACCGTTCATAACAGTGAGCTCAAAATTTTGACACATGACAGATAATTTTATTATTTACAACCCCTTGAAACCATTTGCGTCTCAGTTGTGTTGAAAAAATTTTTATCCGAAATGGAATTCAAACGTGATAGTGTGATTGCTTTATATTTGGCTGGAAAACCACAAGCAGCTATCGTTAGAGCCCTCCAGTACCTCAACTTGAATAAATCATTTGTGTCTCGAAGCATAGATCGTTTCCGTGATACTGGCAGCTTTGCAAAACGCCATGGAGGTGGTCATAAAAAAACAGCAACATCGGCAGAAATGCTTCGGAGAGTGAAGGCTCGAATTGAGCGAAATCCGCGTCGAAGTGGAAGAAAAATGGCTCGTGAGCTCAACATAACGTTGGAACGGATGCAACACATACTGAAAAATGAGCTTGGGCTCAAGGCATTGAAGTTCCAAAAAGCACACAATCTTACACCGCAACAGAAAAAAGTTAGAGTCCAAAGAGCGAAGGAGTTGCTACGCTTACACGAAAGTGGTGAGTTGCCGAATTTGGTTTTTTCCGATGAGTCACCAGAGGTCCTTCGAAAATTTACACCTTCGGACTGCCACCAGAAAGCAGCACCGATGGTGATGGTTTGGGCCGCCATAACTGCCGATGGTCGCTCTTCGCTCGTATTTTTGGACCGTGGCATTAAAATTAATGCGATCGTATACCGTGAAACTGTCTTAGAGGTAGTATTGAAGCCTTGGGCAAACAATCATTTCGGTCGGAGACCGTGGACATTTCAACAAAACCCGGCACCTTCTCACAAAACGCGCGTCAACCAAGATTGGTTAAAAAACAATGTTCCACACTTCATTTCTTCGGCACAATGGATTGCAAATTCTCCGGATGCAAATCCGTTGGATTTCTCTGTCTGGGGTATTTTGAAGGCGAAGTTTGCACTAAGAAATACCAAAGTTTGGACCACCTCAAACAAGCACTTCGCCGGGAATGGGCCAAAATACCTCAGAGTCACTTGCGTGCAGCGTGCGATGCTCTCTTCGGTCGTCTCAAGGCCATTATTCGCGCCAAAGGTGAACATATTGAAAACTACTGATACAATTTGGAAATTTATGTATAGTAACAATAGAACAGTTAAAAGCACTTCTGGATGAAAAAAGTAGAGAGTTGGTCGAAGAACTAGCTTCCAAGTCAGATTTTCAATTGCTTTGCTCTGAACTAGCAGGCTTGGAAGTACGCCACGAAGAAATTTCGGAAAGTCTTATTCAATTAGAAAAGCGTAACAAGTTGCTCGAGACTCAGCTTGATAAAATCGTGCAGAAGAACACAGAAACTAATTTAGTGATTCACCTTCCAGTAGAATCAAACACAGATATGAACGAAAAAGGGAAAACTATTTGTGCTGGCTTTCTGGGCACAAATGAAACAAACACCGACATCGAGTCTGCATACAGTGTTCAAAATCGTAACACACGAACCGCAACAATTATTATAAAGATGCAGACACAAACTGCAGCATGGAACGTATTGCATAATGCTAAAAAACTAAAAGATTCGAGGTCAGGACATGCCTTTTAATATGCATCAAAGAAGAGCTAAACTGATCCCGATAATGAAGGCACTCTGAGCAAAAGACCCAAGGACGAGAATTACGCTAAATGACGGTAGCCTTCATATTGTTGATAAGGTTTTTACTTCGGATATTTCAGAATCATGGCTTACATAGCGAAGAGAATGATATCTTTGGAGACATTTCACAATTGCAACATCTGTTAAACGGATACTCAAATGTAAACAAACTCTGCAACAAGTGTCAAACCTGTCATTGTTGCAGATAGTACGACAGCCGCTGCAAACAATTTGGCTGGGCACACAAGTTCTCGTTTACATGAAGCATGAGGAACCTCCGTCTACCAGGCTGAAAACACTAGTAATTTAAGAATTGTAAGTTATAATATCGCTGGCTTAAAAAATAAGTTAATGTTTGTGAATTTCTTTAATTATGTTAAGAATTTTGATATACCATATTTCTGCTTTTTGAAACCCATATACTTGAAAATGAAGAAGAAATCTTTAAAAAAATGCTTCCGAATTTTGAACTAAAATGGATAGCTGATATCAAATGGGCCAATTTTGGTAGGGGAAGTGGAGGAGAACTATTCGGGTATCGTAAGGATCTTAATGGCGTGAAAGTAAACTTTAGAAACTCGGAAGAATATGTAATAGACGTCAAAATTAACAACAGCGCCCTCACCATAATACCTGTTTACATTAATAGCAGTCATTGGCAACGCGATTGCGACAAGCTTAATGAAGCGTTACACAATATAGGATGTAATGCTCCATTCATGCCTGTGAGTCGTAGATCAAAAGACGGAGTTTGTGACAATATGGGTCCGAAATTACTGGAGCTGGCTGATGCCTTCGATTGTAACGTTTTGAATGGATGCTGTGAAGGTGACTGTGATGGCGAGTTTACTTTTATTCGAGGAACAGCCTCATCTGTAATGGACTACTGTTTTATCTCCGGAACATGGAAACAACTCATGGCCGATTTTCGAGTAGGAGTGGAAAACTTTTCGGATCACAGTTCATCAAATGGAATCAACACCATCCAACTGAGATTATTACCAAAACTGGTTTGGAATGAAAAAATGCGTAGTAGCTTCCAGAATAACATAAATCTCCACCTAGAGCGTTTATACGATTCAAACACTCCGTTAAATACTGAGGCCTTGACGAATGTTATTAAAACTGTAACCACAAGATATTAAAAGCCCCTGCAAGCAAAGATGGTTCGACATAGAGTGTAATAATGCTAGATGCAGGTCTTTTGCCTGCATTTAAAATTGTACCGAGAACACAACCCCGACATTTTTAGATCTATGTACAGTGAAGCAGACAAGGAATTTAAGCGCTGGTGTTACTCAAAAAAGTTAGCCTACGATCAGCAAAAGATTGCTGTTGTCAATAACTCAAGATCATCCGCTGAGTTTTGAAGAGCAGTAAAGTACGTAAATGGGCAAACAAATACAATCGCTACCACGTTAAAAGCCCCACTTTTGAGAGAACACTTTCGCAGTCTACTCAACACCGCCTTTTACAAACGATTTTCTGAATACACCATTTACAATTCAAGAAGCACAGAAAGTAATCGATAATTCAAAAAGTTGAAAAGCGCCAGGAGAAGACCGTATTCCCTATGAATTTTATCAAAACTGTACTTCTCAATTCGTATATGCTCAATTCGAGCCTTCACTTTCCGAACCATTTCTGCCGATGTTGCTGTTCTTTTATGACCACCTCCATGGCGTTTTGCAACGCTGCCAGTATCACGGAAACGAGCTATGGTTCTAGACACAAGTTATTTATTCACGTTGAGGTGCTGGAGGGCTCTAACGATAGCTGCTTGTGGTATTCCAGCCAAATATAAAGCAATCACACTATCACGTTTGAATTCCATCGCGGATAAAAATTTTTTCAACACAACTGAGACGCAAATCGTTTAAAAGGCTTGTAAATAATAAAATTATCTGTCATGTGTCAAAATTTGAGCTCACTGTCATGAACGGTTTGGAAATTTTAGCAGTGTGAAGTCGGTTGCAGTTCGAGTCATTCAGGGTGTATACTTAAAGAAACTGCTAAAAACTTATATGATAAATTTGCGAATGAAGCCCAATCATCTCAGCACAGGATGTATTATAGTAATAAATTAAAATATCATATGCAAGAAAAAACATATTTTTTTAAGTTCCTACTCGGCGGATAAAAATGCACAATATTTAAATTGAGAGGAAAGCTGATAAGTCTGATTTTTATACCACACAGCCCAGAACTACCAACTCAGTGCAGTACAACCTTGTTCAAAAATTTTTTGGAATTTATTCGGAAAATTTAAATTACAAGTTTATTCTTCTAAATCTATATTTTCCCCTTCAGAGTAATACCCATCGACTGCAACACACTTATGCCAGCGCTTGATCCAATCCTTGAAACATTTTTTATACTCGGTTTTCAGTATGTCCATCAGTGCTTTCTGCGATTTTTCCATTACTTCCTCTCGGCTGCTGGAACGCCTTGCCCGTGGTGGTTTTTTTAACTCGATTGAACAGAAAGAAGTCACAGGGAGCCAAATCGGGTGAATTCGGTGGCTGTTGGATGATATTTGTTGCATTTTTCGTCAAAAAATTACGAATAATGATGGCACTGGGCGACGGTGCGTTATCATTTTGCAAAATGCACGAGTTTTCTGCCCACAATTCTGGTCTCTTTCTGCGAATTGCTTCACGCAAATGTCTCATAACGCCTAAATAATGCGAGTACTCTTTGTTTACTGTCTGGCCTTCTGGCAAAAATTCATGATGCACTACACCGTTGTAATCCATGAAAACCGTGAGCATTGCCTTCTTTTTTGACTGAAAAAGACGTGGTTTTTTTGGTCTCGGCTCATTTGGTGAACGCCATTCACTTGCCTGACGTCTCGTCTCCAAAAATGATCCTTTTGATGATTGTGGGATCGGATTCAGCCGCGCAAATCATCTATTTTGCGACGTCAACACGGTCTCTTTTTTGCATGAAATTGAGGTCTTTTGGCACCAACTTTGCTGCTACACGACGGAAACCCAAATCTGTAACCCAAATGTCTTGGACGGATCCATAGGCAATGCTCAAGTCCTCCGCTATCTCTGTGATGGTTAATTTGCGGTTATTGACCAACATTTCTTTTACTTCATCAATGTGTTCGTCGGTTTTCGATGTCGATGGTCTGCCACTGCGTTCATCATTTTCGATTGATTCACGACCACTTTTGAACTGCTCGTGCCACTGGTAAACGACCGTGTTCTTTAGAGAATCGTTGCCCAAACACTTTCCCAACGTTTCCAACAATCTCGCACCACTAAATCCGTTTTTTACGCATAATTTAATATCCATTTTTAAAAGTGTAAAAAATCGCCAACACACACATATATAGATGTACTCCTGGCTACGTAACTTTTGCAAATGTCAAGCTATGGCGCTAAGAAATACCAACTCAACAAAAGAAACAGAACTCAAATCGGAAGAATGGGAGCGCTACACGGTGATGTGGTGCGGGAACTTTTTGATTAAGGTGGTATGTGCAACCTAAACGTAAGAGAAAATATTTTTCATTTTCTTGCCATCTGTCCCATTTTAAGGAAATTCCGCTTACAATTCTTTGGTGCAAGCATCATAGAAGAAGAAGAAGCAATCCGCATTTTATTGTACAACTTTACGCTGAATGCCCTTCGCTATAGAAGACTTATTATCGAGAAGGACTTTTAAATTATATTTACATTATGGAGTTTTCTTTTTGTTTTTATTTTTGTATTAATTCTATATATGCCTAGTTTATTGATATACAAATAATTGTCAATCTGGTAGACGGCTATCAGCAATGCCAAAAAAAAAGAGACTTAGAAATTATTGTTTTTTGTAAACCACTTAAAATGAAATAAAAGTCATTTACAGTGGTCAATAAGAGTATTCGACATGCACATGTTCTTTCAAAATTTGATTAAAAAATAGAAGAACTTACAGCAAAATAAATTCGATTAAAAAAGAACAAGTTAAATTAACTTTGATTCTTTTATTTTAATTGCAAGCTTTATTTCTAAGAAAAAAAAGAGACAAAACAAACGCAAGCTCAATTCATAAAAAAAAACTATTCGACAATTAAATTAATCTTTTTTTTGTATTTTTTTTTATTGCTTGTATTTAGTTGTTTTTCCTTTGCGACGCATCACTTCTCTAATACGTGCCGGCATTGATTTATCTAAAGTCCTTGTGTATTCAGCATCAATATTTTTCCACTCCTCTTGTAAAATTGCTTTCATTTGATTTTTGTTCGTAAAACTACGTGCCCTTAATTTTTTTTCCAAATGACCCCATAAATGCTCTATAGGATTCAGATCCGGAGATTGAGCAGGCGTTTTGATAATTTTAGGACAATTGTGAAGCAACCAAAGTCTTGTATTTAAAGCGGAGTGCTTTGGGTCGTTGTCCTGATAGAACTCAAAATATTGTCCAAGACCTAAATTTTCGGCGCTAGCTCGCAAATTTTGTTTCAGCAAATTTATATAATAGAGGTGATCCATTGTTCCATCAATGAAAACTAAATTCCCCACACCCGAAGCTGCCATACACCGCCATATTTAACTGTTGGTACTACATTTCTTTCTTGCCATCGCATCCAAAGAGATTAAACTTACTTTCATCAGAAAATACTACGTCCATCCAGAACTCTTGAGACTCATTAGCGTAAGATCTTGCAAACTCCAATCTTAATTGTCTGTTTTTTTGGGAGATGTATGGCTTCTTCCTCGCTGATCTCGCATGAAAATGATTGCTTTTAAGGATGTTCCTAATTGTTTGTGCGGTAGCCTTAACGCCTAAATACTCCTCAGTATGTAATTTTAACATAATTTGGTTTGGTGGGGGCTGAGGCCCCCATTTATTGGCTTAATACAAGCTTAATCTAACTTAAAAACTAACAGAAAGACTTAAGAGCTAGGGACCAAGGAAGTGATGGAGGAGATCTTGTTTGAGACAAGGAGTGCTCAGGTGGAAATGAAAAAGGGAGAGGTTTGAGTTGACCTTTCGGAGCATTCGGGAGATTGGTTCGTTGGAGCCATAAGAGGTGCGGTGGACCGGTAGATAGAAGAGACGAGGACAACGTAGATTGCGGGGGTTGGTATTGAAGGAAATGGAGTTCAAAATGGATGCACACTCGTTGGAACCTGAGAGAAGACGATGAATGAAAAGAACGTCAGCAATATTCCTACGTTCTTCTAACGAATTCATATTTAGAAGTTTGAGGCGGTCTAGATAGGGAGGTAAGATTAAAGGGTCGTTCCATGGCAGGCCACGGAGGGCAAATCGGAGGAATCGACGTTGAATACCCTTGATTCGGGAAACATGAACCCGGTGAAAGGAGGACCAAGCTTGACTGGCATACTCAAGTAGGCGGCGAACAAAGGTAATATAGAGAGATCTGATTACATACGGGATGGAAAATTCCTTGGACCACCGTTTAATAAAGCAAAGTGATGAGTTGGCTTTGAGGATCATCTTATCGATATGCGAACGGAAATTAAGCTCACTGTCGAATAATATGCCAAGGTCTTGGGAAGACTGAACCAAAGGAATTGGTTGACCATAGAGAAAATAAAGTCGGGGATGAGACGGGTTGCATTTACGTGAGAAGGTTATAGATTGACATTTGACTATATTAAGTTCTAGGCAGTTTTTGAGGCACCAGGTTAAAAACCGATCAAGGTCTTGTTGAAGAAGGGCAGAGTCATGGGGAGAGGAAATAGATTTAAAAATTTTTGTGTCGTCAGCGTAAAGGGAGAGGGAGGAGTGCTTAATGACACTCTCAAACATCGTTGATAGTAAGAATGAAGAGAAGAGGGCCAAGATGACTGCCTTGTGGAACTCCAGATAAGGCCAGGAATGGAACAGAAAAGGCGGATCTAAACCGATCACTGTAATATCGGTTTACCAGGTAAGAAGATATCCATTTTAATAAGAGAGGCTCATAGCCGAGAGCAGACAATTTGAAGAGGACCAATTGATGAGATACCTTATCAAACGCTTTAGTGAAATCAGTTGCGATAACATGGATTTCTTTGCCATTTTCTAAGGCTGCGAGAGCAAAGGACACGAATTCAACTAGGTTTGCGGTAGTCGATCTACCTTTTACAAAACCATGTTGTCGGGGCGGAATAAAAGGCTTGCATTTGAAGGTTAAGGCTTCCTATAAAATGCTTTCAAAGAGTTTGGATATATGAGAGAGTTTAGCAATGGGACGATAATTGGTAACTTCTTGCTTAGATCCCTTTTTGTGTATCGGGATTATAAAAGAGGTCTTCCAAATCTGGGGAAATTCACCCTGTGTAAGCGATAGACGAAAAAGGTAGGAAAGGGATAGAGACAGGTTGAAAGAGCATTTCTTAAGAAACATGGCGGACTCCCCAGGTACAAATTCATCTTTGAGATTTGGTAACTTTTCTTCAATAACTACAGGATCGAAATTTTGAGTGAGAAAGTGATCAACGGAGAAATTTGGTAGGTCATTGAAGTAAGAGAAATCTGCTATAAAGGAGTTGTTGACAAATGATTGCTTGCAATTGACAAATTGCACCTATTCAGATTGATAGAGAGAGTTATAGAGTTCAATGAAATGAAGATATGTACCTAGATAATTTGAATAGTCGGAATAAGAGTGGGTGCGAAGGAATACCGCCCATAACTTGTTTCCTTTGTTTCGTAGAGAGCGGAGTCTACGATTATATCAAGGACGGGATGTAGAAGAAGTTTTATGGCGGGAATATGGCACATAAAGAGAGCTGGATTTGAATATTTCTCTGTAAAAAATGGAGGGGGCAACGACCAGGGATAGATTGGTAAACTCGAAAGAAGCCCTGCTTAGATACGTATTGATTTTACGGAAGTTAGCTTTGTGAAAATTGTGAGAAGATAGAACTGAGTGGGGAGACAACTGGAGAGGAGAGTTGTGGAAAAATGAAAGACCAAGTGGGGGATGAAAGTTATCAATAGTTGAAAGAGGTAGGGGACAACACGATACTTAGAAGTTGATGGGATCAGTTGTGAAGATAAGGTCTAATTGCCTTTCCATATAGTTGGAAACGCCACTGACTTGACATAGACTAGAGTCTGTCAAAAGGTCTTCAGAGGGAGTTCACTTCAGCTGAAGCAGATTAAAATCGTCTAAGATAATGATATCATTAAACGAGTCTGATAAGTCGATCAAATTGTCAATTGCAAGTTGGTTGGATTCGGTAGATTGGGCCGGAAGAATGTAACAACACATAACATACAAGCATCTACGAGTAAGTGTTATTTTAACCGACGCAAAGTCGAGCTTTGAAGAAAACGAAGTTTCAATGAGAGAGGAGTCCAAGCTGTTGTAAATGCCCAGTAAGACAACTCGACAAGGTTAGTCAATCAAAGGGGGTGCGCGATCATCAGCCCGGAAAACATTAAAAGAAAAAAGGAATAACTCCTGGTTTTTTATGTTTGGGATAAAATTAGTTTCAGTCAAAGCGTAGATATCAAATGGGAGAGCATTAGATTGAAACAAAATGACGTGGGTTTTAGAACGCAGTCCTCTTACGTTCTGGTAATAGAAGGTGAGAGGAAGGTTTTGACATGGTCAAGTCGACTGCGTCGGAGGTGTGAGACTCTTTTAGAGTGTACATAGTGTCGAAGAGCGTCAAGATCATCTGCAACTTTATGGTAACATCGGTAGGGATGCCTTCCTGCTGGATGGAAACCATGATGCTTGTTTTTGTTTTAGGCGAGATATATGTAGACGTATCCCTAAGCCTGGATAGCGCATAGCGACGTCCGGTGGTATCGCTAGTTTGCTGCGTTGATTTAACAGTTGGTAGCGAAAGGTGGTTGATAGAAAAGGGAGTGGTGACGCAAGAGGGATTTGGTGTCGCAACAGATAGGGTTTCTGAAATGAGGTTTAAAATGTGAGAACTGATGAAGTTAAGATACGTAGTTCCAGCTCTGAGGTCGAAATTAGGGAAAGGCGTATGTGTTAGGGGTTGAGTGCTGGGAGTCTGAGTTGTAGTAGTTAAGTCGAAAGAGAAACGTTGAAGTTGGAACTTGGTTTGGGGTGGAATAGCGGGAATTGGAGTATGGGTAGGACGCTTAAAATTAGGAAAAAATTTAGTTTTTGAAACTCCAATTGGAGCTGGGTTCGTCTTGGGAAGAGGAGGTGGGTCTTAGCAAATTGGATTTACTTGCTAACTTATTAGCTGGTTTAGTTATGTCGGACTCCTTAACTTTGCATCTTTGTACAATTGAAATTGTTGCTGGCTGGATTATAGAATAACCATTAGTTTCTGGCCGGAAGATTGAACTTGAAGCTGGGCTTGCTGCTGTGGTGAGATGTTGGGAGCAAATTGCAGTGGCTAATCATGATGCCATATTTGATTTCGAAGAAATTTGAGATTCAATCAACATCAGCGTTTGGAGGGGCGACTTTGATTAAAAGCGTAGTGACCAATTGATTCTTCGAAGCAAGCTTATTCGGTCTATGTTGCCATTCGGAAGGTGTTCAAGTTGAATTAAAGTGGGGCGGGGATTGGAGGAGCTGACTTAAATATGTTCTCTGTTGTCAAGTTGGAAGAAACTTCGCAGGAATCAGTAGGTTGGACCGTCCGCAGATGACCTATATGTGGGTTAGGCCCCTGCCCAATTATCAAGGCTTCGCCCATCAATAACGTTGTCTAATAAAAAGCGGGGGCAGAGCATATTACTGGTCTTATCGTAAACATCTTCAGATGACGCCTCTGAAATTTGCTACGATTTGACCAGTTACAAGTTGCCGGTCATAGGTCTTGTTGGCGGCAGGACGACCGGTAGTCCCTATCAGGACTTAAATCACGGTACCATGGAAGTCAGGAGCCCCCCGGATTTCGGTCCGGGCCTGACTTGTTGAGGTAGGCCCCCTTGTGGGAGCGTCATGGTGGCTGTGGTTTAAACCCAAATCGCGGGAAAGGGTCTATTGACCCGTTGTAGAGTTGCAAATAAGTACTGGGTGCTGTGACCCTAAGAGCAGTAAGAGGTTTTAGATCGGCCTCGAATCATACCAAGGGTACAACTTGTGCCTCCAACACAGTTCCGAATTCGTATCAAAGGATTGACGGAGAGCAATGGCAAGGCGTATCCTTGCTCCCATGGATATGTGGGCATCCCGTAAACATAAGTTTACATGACAGGTGGTTTACGTTGAAAACCAGAGACTAATGACCTATATGTGGGCGTGAGAGTAAATCCACTTCAGGTTCCATTAATTCAGCCATGAGTGATGTATTATAGAGAGCATTCTGGTAAGGCTGCGGGAGTTTGGTGTGTCAACATTTTTGTTGTTTATTGTTGCGATGTGATATTCAATATCGCATACGGGGAATCGAGTCGCAGTAAGTTCATCACCGACATCGTTCACTTTATCGAAGATAACTTCGAGCATAGGATCAAACTGTTTAGGAGAGAGTTATTTGAGTGATGAGGACAGGAAATGAACGTCAATGTCGCCACTCAAGGAACTTATCAACTCGCAAGAATAGATAGCTTTGATGTCACTCAACACTTTATCGAGGTGACGTAAGGGAGTTTTTTCATTCCTGGACCTCCCGGGGTCTAACCCAATTTGATTGCTGTTCGTCGCAAGTTGACTGCTTTTGAGATTCCCATTGATATAGTTTTGGTGGATGGCGTATTAAATATCGAGCAAGTATGTGTTCGAGTGACTGCTGCTAATGTTGGAGATCCCGATCTACTAATATTTCTTAGTTATTTTCCTACTAACAGTTCTGCATTTGTTTATGATAAGCACTTACAAAATATAGATATAGTCAATTCAACTTTCGTAGACCAACGTTCCATTAACATTTGTGTTCTTGGTGATTTTAATTTTAGTAAACTCGACTGGTTTTCTTATGGCAATAAAGTGCTACCGTATCGTTTCTCTTCGGAAGTTGAAAAGACTACACTGGATTTTCTCCAGTCATTAGATCTATGCCAATTTAGTAATGTTCATAATTCTTTTAATAATTTGCTAGATCTTGTTTTTGCATCTGAAGATATGAATGTTTCTGTTGATTCTAGCTTACCTTTGATAAGAAATTCTGTGTCTCATAACGCTATTATTATTTTAATCAAAACTTACGTCTTTAATAATCGAATATTGTGTTTAGTGATTCAACTGAATTCATTTTTAAATTTAATAGTTCCAATCTGAAATTAATGAGTGATCAGTTTGCGTCAGTGAACTGGGGTGAAGAACTTATGTATAACTCAGTGGCTGAATACTTTAAGGCTTTTTCGAAAATTTTTATCAATATTTGAAATAATACTGTGCCAAGAGTGCGAAAACGATATAACCAACGATTACTTAATCTAAAGTATGCCAAAAATAGAGTTCATAAGAACTTTAAAAGCAGTAAATCTCTATCGGATTACGAATTATTTGTTCGGTTTAGAAAAGAATTTATTTTCCTTTCTAGGTTCCTCTCGAACAATTACATTCAACGCTTTGAAAGGAATCTAAAATCCAACCCAAGGTGCTTTTGAGCATACATAAATTCCAAACTTGCTAGTATCGGTTTTCCGTCAACTATGAATTTTCTAGGCAAATCATCCAGTAATCCCAGAGATATTCTGAACATGTTCGCGTCGTTTTTTCAAGGTATTTATGATTCCTCCAGCCTTATTTCTTTTAATGAGGATTATTTCGATTCCTTGCATGCTCATACTGCCTCAAGTTCTCTGGTACTTATTAGATTCGAATTATTGTTGGCATTACATGATTTGAAGAACAGTAAAGATCCAGATTTCTTGGGTTTTTACCCGGTTGTATTAAAATCTTGTGCTGAATCTCTTAGCTATCCCCTGCTCTATATTTTCAATCAGTCATTGGGCTAGTGGGACATTCTCTTATAACACCAATTTATAAGAGTGGTAAAAAAGACCAAATATCGAATTATAGACCAGTTTCTAAACTTCTGGATCGCCTAGTGAAGGAACTGATGGTATTCATCTTAAGCAGCTTTATTAGTGATTCTCAGCATGGATTTTGGAAAGGTCGTTCGGCTTGCTCTAACCTAGTTCAGTTTACTAATCACTGCTTAAGTTCCATTGAGAAGCACAAGCAAGTGCACGTAGTTTATACTGATTTCGTGAAAGCCTTTAGTAGAATTAATTTGCATATCCTTCTAAAAAAGCTTGAGTGCTACGAATTTTTCGCCCATTACTCTCATGGTTTAAGTCCTATCTGTTTGGGAGAAAACAGTTCGTTTCTATCGGACATTTATTTTCGGTTGAAATTAAGGTTGTGTCTGGTGTCCCAGAAGGAAGCCATCTAGGGCCAATCCTTTTTCTCATTTTTATTAATGATTTGCCGAGAATTCTAAAATTTTGTCACTCTCTTTTGTATGCGGATGACATAAAAATTTTTGTGACTATTTCTAATGTCAATGACTGTCTTCTACTCCAGAGAGATTTAGATTATTTTTGTGAATGGTGTAAAATGAACGATCCACATCTCAATATCGACCATGTTATATAATAGAACTCAATATAATCTAACCCCTGCTTATCGTCTTGGAAACCAATCAATTAATGTTGTAGTTGAATTTAAAGACCTTGGTGTTATTTGTGATAGTAAGCTCACTTTTCATCCCCATGTTAACAAATTAATATCAAAAGCTAACTCTGCTCTAGGATTTCTGAACAGAAATTCATCGGACTTCAAGGACCCCTATACTTTTAAGGCCATTTATGTAAGTATGGTTCGTCAATTTCTGGAATATTGTAGTGTTGTTTGGAATCCGTTTTCATTGAAAAACATTAATAGAATAGAAGAAGTTCAAAAAAATTTAAATGTTTGTTGTTGGGTTTTGATTCCATCGAAGTTCGTCGTAAAATGCATTGTGTTATGTTCGTTAGAGATTTACTATGTTATTCCATTGACTGCGAGTACTAACTTAATTCGTGCGGTTTTTTTTCAAAATTTGAACGTTTATTTAAGAAAAACATGTACAATAGTATTATTCAAAGTATTGCCCATCTGAAGCTATGACTTTTTCCCATCTTTCTGGCAATTTGTGGATCCCATCCCAAAAGAACTGCGCCGACTTGGCAGCCAAGAATGAATCAAGCCAATTTTTGATATTCTGCACTTATGTGAACCGTATTTCAGTGAAAGCGTTCTGCATCGACCGGAGCAAATGGTAGTCAGAAGGGGCAAGGTCTGGGCTATAAGAAGGGTGGGGTAAGACTTCCCATCCACTGTTTTCCAAATAGTTCTTAACCGGAATAGCAACGTAGGGCCGAGCGTTGTCATGATGGAAAATTATTGCCTCGTGTCTGGTCGCATATTCCGGGCGTTTTTCGGCCACTGCTCTCCTCAAAGTTCGGTAGCGTTGTCCGTTGATGGTTTCACCCAGTTTTAGCAGCTCATAATACAGCACACAAATCTGATCCCACCAAATACAGAGCATTACCTTCGCGCCATGGATATTCGGCTTTGCCGTTGATTTGACTAGTTGGCCGGGTTTCACATATGATTTTTTGCACTTGGGGTTGTCGTAATGGATCCATTTTTCATCATCAGCAACAATCCGATGCAAAAATGACTTCCTTTTGCGGCGTTCCAGCAGCATTTCGGACATGCAAAACCGCCTTTCGACGTCTCTCGGCTTGAGTTCATGTGGAACCCAATTTCCTTGCTTTTGAATATATCCAGCTGCTTTTAAACGTTTTGAAATGGCTTCTTCTACTGTGTTCGATTGTTGGATTCGAAGACTCTGCGGGCCGTCCATTTGATCTACACATCCTAGCCATCTTAGGCGTATCAGTCAGTTTACTAGCTACTTCAATGTCGCTGTACAGCTCGTATGGTTCGTCATTGAAGAGTTTTTCTCTCAAAACGAAGAGGATGTCTTTATCCGCTTTCGACAGATTCCATTCTTCAGCGAAGTAAGGAAGAACTGGGATGATCAAGGTCTTTTGTACAGAGTATAGAATCTCCTTAGTTATTCGGGATAAGGCCTTACTGCCCAATTGCCTTCTTAGCGCAAAGAAACAGTGATCGACAGGAGTACTTTTCCCTTTTATTTCCACTGAGGTGTTGTTGGCAGAATTGAGTGAAGAGCCAAGGAAGATAAAGTTTTTTACTACTTCGAAATTATAGCTGTTGACTGTGACGTTCTGTCCAATTCGTCGATGTTATGTGTCCATTCTTGGTGATAACTGATATAGTCCTTCACCAATAGCCAGAAACAGGGCACATTAAATCTTGCTATACTTACGAGTAAGCTTGGCGCTGAATTAAAGACGATACTGAGAAGCGATAAGGGGGTATTTGCAGCATTCGATAGGTTAATCTGAGCTAACGATTCATGGCGCATTAAATGAAATCATCACTACAGTAGATCATGGCTATGTCACATTGAACTTTTGAACAATAATGCTCCGGAAAAAATATGCTTAATTCGAGAAAATGGTAAACAAAAACCGAGTCTGACAGAGCAGAGCACAAGCGACCACATGCACTTTGGAGACCCAAGACCGATCGTTGACTGAAGTGTCATTCCACTCTTTCCCCTTGATCGAGATTAGCGATACACAAAAGAAAATTCTAAGAGCGATATTACTTGTAATAAACACTGTTATCATCCCCTAGACTAACCCGATGGCATACTAACTGAGTGTTTCCATGAAGTCATAAACGAGATAACTTTCAGCTATCAGCACAACTACAGTTTAGATTAATCAATTCCACTACGCCAACTAGAATCGCAGTAGGCAATCCAACATTCGTCCGATCTTAATGAATCCCATCACGTTGATATGGTTCACTCAACAGCCAACGCGAGCGAAAGTAACACATACCCGTGTTAGTGGTTCATATTGTCACCCTCAAATCTTGCAAGCTAATCACAATAAACAAATTTGATTCAAAGTACTCGTACAATACAACAAATACATACAACTAGACACGTCTGCCAAGTACCATTGGATTCGGCTCAGTTTGACAATTAGTGCGTGACATAAGCGCAGTGTGTCAATACCCTTGGTGAACGTTTGTTTTGATTGTTGCAGCGTGTAATCTCGAAAGTTGTACGTTGAAATTTTGCCATAAATAATTTCTAAGCGGTTCTGTGATTAGTTTGAATTTGCATTCTTAAATTATCACCAATAAGCGGTTCGTTAAAAATGAGTGATGTCAATTATTGTATTTATGACTGTGATGTTGGAAGTGACGACGCTTGGGGACTACTGATGCTATTACGAGCTGAGACTTTAGAGAAACTCAAAATTTTGGCAGTTACCTGTGTCAGTGGAAATACTGATGTGGACAATGTGTGCAAGAATGCTTTAAGAGTTCTTAAAACTGCCAAAAGAGAAGATGTAAGTACGACAAGTCAATCGAATACGAACTTTCACCGGAGACTGTTTATCTAATCTGATCTAATTGTTAAGGCACTGTGATAATAGATATACGAGTATTGAGCATAAACTTTTTTGGTTATTTGTTTATAGAAGAAGAACCCATGAATATTATGGTTTTGAATTTTGTTTGTTGTCTATAGATATTGACTCCAATAAAAAAATCACTTTTGGGATAGGGACTAGTGATTGGATTGATGAGCAAGTCTTAAGGGTCAAATAGTGCTTCCTCAACATATAATATATTTCAATCTTAGATAGCAGCATATCTATCTCAAGAGGTTTGTAAATCATGTGGATTCCTTCTTCGTTTCGGTAACCAATTTATTTTATGCACCTTGTTGCAGACCGTTTTTAATGTTAAATGTTCCAGCAGAAGTCACATCGCCATTCTTCACGATGAACTGTCTATTGGAGAGGATATCAAAAAGAATATACAGCAGTGGTTTACTAATGCCTAACCTGTCAAGCTTGAAGAAGAGTCCCTCTAACCAGGCACCAGTGCACTGTTTCTTGCCTTTGTTCCATTGGATATCAGAAACCAGTTTAGACGCAGCATGAGTGATATCATGCCCCGCCTTAAAACCGAATTGATTATCCGGAACTATATTTTTGTCCTCAACCCACTTAGTCAGGACTCTATTGATTACCTTCTTGAAAACCTTTCTGATGTTTGGAAGGAGACTGATCGAGCGGAGATTCGCCGGATTGGAAGTATCTTTGTCCCTTTTGGGAATCGGATGTACCACCGCAATTTTCCAATGTGCTGGATAATGGGCATTATTCATTGCATTATTAAACAGGGTGGTATAAATGTCTACCGCTTCTAGTGGGAGATGTCGAAGCACAATGTTCGGTATTTCATCGGTTATCACTGATTTCTTACTTCTAAGTGATTCGAAGATCGTTTGGAGCTCTTCCTTCGAAATGAACGGTGGTAATACCCTTTCGTTGGTGATGACATTATTTGCCATATTCTCGTCACTGAACTGGGTGAAACCCGAGCTCTCGAATCGCCAATTCGCAATTTCATTTCGAAGGCAGGAATTGTGCACAAGGACTCGACTCTCCAGGTCGTGGTTCGGGCCAATGATGTCATTCGCCTTGTACACTTCCTGGAAAGTCGCTCCTCTAGCCTCTACCTTCTCCTGCGGATCCTCGATCACAAAGAAGTTGTCATCATCAACTGCCTCATTTGGATCTATACCTGCTGCTACAAGTATTTGTTCGTTGTTCGTCGTTCGGGCGATTTTGAGACATGGAAGGTCGTTTTGATCTTTCCTCCGAAATATTTTATTTATTTGGGGGAACTTATTCGGGTTGCTGGTGTTTACAGCCCGAATTTTATTGTTCCAATACAAACTTACAGATTTTTTGTAATTTTCTTTTATTAATGTTTGGAGGTTTTTAATCGACGACTTCAGTGTCATGATCTCCGGGTTATGTCTGTCAGTGAACTGTCTGTACAAGGTTTTTAGTCTTGACAGCAGTCTACTTTTGTGTCGGTGCAGTGTGTCAATAGTTGCGTTGCGGAATAAGTCTTCGTTGTCAGTATGTTGATACCGAGGTATCGTTTTGTCCATTGTTCGTTTAATTGTCTCGTCCATTAGTTTTAGATACCTGTCAATCTCCTCGTTTGACAGATTTCTGTTGGACGGTGGGTAGAGCGAATTCGAGGAGAGCGCTGTCGTCAGTATTCTTGAGAAGTGTGTCCAACGCACTCTACTATAATTGTAGGAATGCCTTTGAACAAACTCATCCAATTCCGCAATTTCGTTGGGAACAGTTATTTTGGTGCTGAGACCGCACCTGTCATACACGAAAGTGCGTAAACAGTTTGTAGTTTGTTGGTTAGTGCACGTCAGTTGTATTCGTGAGTCGAACAGCAGGAGATCCAAATAGGACCCGTGTCTGGGAAACGACGGACTATCCGTCGCTTTGAGGCCGAGTCGATACATCACACTGTGCTGACCCCACCAATTGAATAGTAGGTTCCCTCTAGTATTTGGTATATTATTTCCCCAATCACTATGTTTGGAGTTGAAATCTCCGCCGATAATAAAATAGTTGTCTTCCAATTCCAGCCTCAGAAATGGAAAAAGTGTCTCGAGCTCTGAGATGAATAAAGTGGATTGAGTAGCCTTAGGTGCATAGACAGACTCCATGTATAACCGCTTTCCACTGCGGAGAGGGATATACACGATGCATGCTTCCAGCACCTGGAACCTGCACGACTGTATTCTCTTTTAAAACGTATTCCTTTTCTTACAAAGATCGCAACGCCTCCTCCCCTAATGGAGTTGGGTCGGTTTCTCCGTACTATTTTGTATCTTCTGTGCCTCATTTTGTGCCTTTTGGTAAGCTTAGTTTCGCTAAAGCACATCAGGGGCTTGGTCTTTAAGCAACTTAAATAGTGCGGCTCGTCGTTCGAGCCTAATCAATGAATTAACATTCACTGCAAGGACCTTCAGGGTTTGCCCCGCCACGTACGTACCCATTACGACATACGATGCGTTAGGCCAGGCAGCAGCGCGTATATTTCATCCACCCGCGCGGTCTGTTCAGTTAAATGACGTTGGAGCTGAGCCATCTGCCCCTGGATAGAGAGCAAGATAGCTAGCATGTCAGGTACTGGTTACGGTGCTCTGGGCGCAGGGGCCTGAGAAGCAACCTTCGCTTGGTGTAACGTATTTCCCCTACCTGCCGCCATTTGGGCGTAGGTAACTTGGGGAGTAACGGCTGGTGTTTGTGCCTGCACGAGTGGACGTTTAACTTCCACTTTCTGCTGCCGAGCCAGATTTACTCTTTTGATGTATTGGAATTTGGGACAACCCCGATAATTTGCGGTGTGTTCCGTGTTCCTACATAAAGCACAAGAGAGTTGGCTTTTTTCCGACGGTCTGTCCTTACCTAGAGTGCAATCCACTGATTTGTGGTTCCTCTGATCGTGGCTGCATTTCGCAGTTCGACGCAGCGTGCCCGAACCTTTGGCAGCGAACACATTGTAAAATGTTGTCGCTTCGCTTTACTCTTTCCCATGACACAATCTAGTAGTCCAGGACTTTGATGCTCCTTAGACCATCCAGTTTGCTATTGGGAGTCAGCTGAACCAAGAAGAATGGTAGCTTCCGCTTCTCCCTTTTGGCTCTAGCTGTTACGAATGGCTTAACCCCCACGAATTTAAGCTCGGCGCACTCCTTCTCTTTGAGCAATGCGAGGAGCTCCTCCGGATCGGTAGACGGTTCTAACCCCCTCAGCAGCATAGTTTGCAGCTTTTCACCCTTCGGTGTGAAGGAGAAGAACTCCGTTGTTGTGTCCTTTAATATTTGTTTTATCTTATTATAGCGCTCCACTGAGTTGCAGTGAATCGCATGCCTATCTACGAGTATACTTAATCTCTTAATAAAAAAATTATTGCCTATGGCCGACTTACATAACTGGATTGTGTCTTTCAATTCCATCTTGAAGGTGTTGATTGGTGGCACCCTTTTTTTCTGTGTTTGTTGTTGTTATTGTTGTTTCTGCTGTTGTTGTTGCTGTTTTTTTGGTTTGCTCCATTTACCCGTGTTGTTGTTGGTAGGGATTTTGCTGTTCGCTCCCTCTCCTTGCCATTTGTTTGGCTTTTATATCTAGTATTTGCTGTTGTAGCATTTTAATACTACTATGCAGGGACTCGACTTGTTCTTCTTCGTCGTCTGAATCTGAGGCTACCAATGTGACATAACTGTTGCTTAATCCCATGTAGCGATCCTCCCCCTCATCGAAGATATTCGTTATCCGACCCACGTTTACGTTTAGCTGCTGTTGTAGCTCATTTATTAACTTCAACCGGCATCTTTTCGGTTGACATAGATAGCGTAGGGCGCTTTGCAGGACTGGGAGTTCGTTTTAGCGTCCTCCTCCTCTTTGCTGTTACCATCGGAGAATTACAATTCTATTGTTGATGCTTGATAACCCTAGATTCCTCTACTTTCCTCAGGCAGTGATGTCACTTCTTAGCGATTCGGCTCCATGTATTTGCGTATCAGGACCAAATGGCTTACTTGTACATTTATTTTGGTTGCTCGAGATGTCATTTTGGATTTCCTCATATCAGTGTTAAATGTGTCATAGTGTCAGTAGCCCTTAAGCTCAATCCCCACTTGAGATGGTTCCTATAGAACTCATCTGCCAGTAATTATTTTTCAAAGATGCTAACACAGCTTTAAAAGAAGTGTAGGTCTGAGATCTGAGCTTGTCCGAGTAACTCTTGAAAGGAACCTGACTATACACACTGCCATTAGTTGCATCGAGGAAATTCTTCACCTAACAGGAATTCTTTCAATTAACTAACTGGCTAGATTTTTGAAACGTTAACTGATAGCTGGTTCACTGCCCAATATATATGTATATAATGGATCTTGGGAAGAAAAGATAGTAGAATAATAGAGCAACCCATATTCATTCAAAGAAGTAGGCTTCGAGATCTTGAAAAAATTTATTCAACTATTTAAAAGCCGGATACGACAGCGCAGAGAGACACCCGAATACGATAGCTTATCCAACCCACTTCAACTAAATTGTGCATACTACTCGTAGTTTTAGCCAGAAATATTAAATAAACTGAACTGGATGGTAAGTGTCCCCGAAAATCACTCATATTTTTCAAACAAGTGTTCGCAATAATGTACTGCACAAACTGTCATCATAATTAATTGCAGCGTTAATCCTTCAATAAGCAGAAACCTTTCATAAAAGTGTCCAATTACTTGCAGTGATTTACCGAGCTCGTGCCCAAATCCATGCCGATTTCCGTTTCCTAACTCTTTTATTCCCTTAGAACTTTTAACTTGAAAAGTTATCCCTTACAGATATCAGTGCATAGAGGAGCAGTGGGTCCATTAATTATGCCAAAGCCCGGAAATAAATTCACCTCCTTCCATGGTGATGATGGCTTTGCAGACCAAAACTTTGACCAATTTAATCATGAGGAACTGCTGCACACAAAACACGCTGTGGAGGCCATGTATCAGTACGCCAAAAAGGTTCTATCCATTTTCCCACAATTCTATTATTTTCACTTATATTGTATTTCACTGCACAGTATCCAAAGGAAGTTACGTTCATTCTGGTTGGACCACTGACAAACTTTGCGCTTTGCCTTAGCATGTATGAGGACTTTGCGGATAATGTGAAAGACGTCTACATCATGGGGGGTAACTTTAGAGGTCAGTATCATTGCCGCATCATTTGTGTTTGTATCGAATGTAGTGAAATGACTTTCAGGCATCGGAAATGCAACACGTTGTGCTGAATTTAATTTCTACAAGGATCCTGAGGCGGCGAAAATCGTTCTAGAGAAGAGCAGAAGTTCAATTACTTTATTACCGTGGGAGCCATGTTTGGAGGAGAATTTCGGAATTCCCATTGTAAGTACCTTTTTATTAAATTTAGTTGTCTTCTTTTTTTTCTAACAAAAAAAAATAAATTACCGAAAGGATTGGCGTTTAAACGAACTGGCAGCGCAGAGTACTTGTCCTGTTGTGGAGATGCTTACACAAATCGAAAGAGCGCAATACGTGCCACAAGGATGGAATCATTGGTGTCCCTGTGATGCAATGTTGGTAGCTGCTTATCTCTATCCTAAGGGTATGATTAAGAAGCAATCATTGTGGCATGCAACTGTAGAGGTTTACGGAGAACAGACAAGAGGGCAAATGGTCTTGGATCATCTACAGAGCCCTGAAAATCCACAGAATGTACACATTATTGAGCAACTGGATAGCGAGTATTTTAAAATTGTTACATTGTGGGCAGCTGGTGTACTGAATGTGTGTAATAGAGTTTGAAATAAAATTAAACCGGAAATAAGGACACTTCTCGTTAGAGGCATGCACACTTGTAGGTCAATTGGTTCGCTCCGTGGCAGTTTGGGATAGCGCATTTGGTGGTAACATATGATGTTTAACATTCTGGACCGCTCTTTTTACAATCGGACTTTGAACAAAATTTTCTTCCTGATCAATTAGTGCTCAACCAGCTCTCTGGCTTGTAAAATCCTCCGGTGTACTGAATTCCTTTTTTGCAAGAGATTTTAGTCGAAATACTGTGTTTCTCTCCCTGTAGATTGGTCCTTGAAGATTTAATTTCATCATATCCGAGTAAGAAATATTTCACGCAAAATGGTGGCGTCCAGAGTTCCAGTTGGATCGAACTAGTGCTATCTCTATATAAGCTGCTTCAACGAACTTGAATACCAGGTCTATAGGGATCTCCAACACTAAGTCAGGGTGTTGGAAAAGATTTTGTGGCGGATGAGCCCCTTACAAGGACCAACGGTAGTACTCACATCCCCGAAGCGGGTTACTGACTCCGGAAATTGGTCCGGCTCCTCTTGTCCTAGGGGTCCTAAAAAGGGGGTCGTGCGTAGGATTAACTGCCCAACCACGTAAAAAATAATTAAATAATAGTTACGGAGCGAGCAATAGCCTCGAATAAGGACGGATTCACTGCTGATGACCCTTCAAACCGAACAAAGGACAACGTCTTTCGGATCTGCACGCGGAATGCTCGGACCTTGAACAAGCCGCGTGGAGCCGACCAATTAGCGGAGGCTCCAGACAGCTATAAAGCAGATATCACCGCCATCCAGGAAGTGCGGTGGTATGGGCCGGGCAATACTCGTATTATTATTTATTTTATTTTTCAAAAGATCGATACAAATAAATTTGTAAAGCCCGGAATCTTACGACCGGGTACTATGGCCACGTGGCGTTTTTTTTTGTCAACAGCGAGCGGTGTACCGAGTTCCCATGTGGTCCCCCTTTTAGGTACTTACCGCGCCCAAAACTCCTCGATTTCGGTGATCTAATGGGAACCGATGCTTTCAGTGTGGCGAGGCCGTTGACGGGCCGGACAAAAGAAAGATGAAAAACTGTGATGTTTACTATGATGATTGCTATTGGGAACGTAAACAGCGTCTATTTGGATGCGGATTTGTTGTAAGCAGCAGATTTAGGCAAGAAGTCTTGAGCTTTCGACACGTGAGTCAACGCCTTATAGCAATCCATATCAAGGATAAATTCGCTAACATCAGCTTTATATGCGCTTACGCCCCAACAGAGGAAAAGGGCGATACTACCAAAGATAGTTTCTACGAACTCCTCGACAAAACCTACTAGCAATATCCGATAAGTGACGTTAAAGTCGTCCTAGGCGAATTTAATATCAAAACTGGAAAGGAGAACATCTTTGAAAGATGATGCCTACACGACACCATGTCTGGAAACGGACTTAGGCTAATCAATTTCGCTGCGGGACGTAACGTTACTATAGCAAGCACACGGTTTCCTTACCTCAATATTCACAAAGGAACATCGAAGTTACCAGATCAGCAAACTGTCAACCAGATTGATCATGTTGCGATCCACGTAAGACACTACTCAAGTAGTTTAGGTGTCCGAACCTTCCGAGCGGTCAACATAGGCTCGGACTACTACCTAGTTGCAGCCAAGGTACGTCCACGGATATCACAGACGCTACAACAACGTGAAAATACTATGAGAAGATTTAACGTTGAACGGTTGTAAGCGCAACAAGCCGCCAGAACCTTTGCCGATCGCGTATCGCTCAACCTGTCGAGAAGTCCTTTGCAGCCAGCATTAAGTGGTGAAGACCAGTAGCTTAGATGCCGAGAAGTCATCAGCCCACTACCACGAAACCCCTGGTTTGATGAAGAGTGCCGTGCAGCAAAACAACACGCATACAAAGCGGCGCTGCACAAAAGGATGAGAGCGGCCCGTGAGCTCTACAAGCAAAAGAAGAGGGAAGTACATCGGCTTCTCCGGAGAAAAAAGAAAAAGCATGAGAAGCGCGTGATCGAGTAAATAGAGAGGTGCTACTCCAGGAATAATGTTTTGAAGTTTTACCGAAAGATAAACGGAACGTGTCAGGGTAGGAAGACCCAAACGGGAACCTGTAGAAATGAACAAAGAAACATTGCAGTAGAGTCACAGAACGTCTCTTGTGTTTTAACGTAAACCACCTGTCATGTAGACTTATGTTTACGGGATGCCCACACATCCATGGGGGCAAGGATACGCCTTGCCATCGCTCTCCGTCAATCCTTTGATACCAATTCGGAACTGTGTTGGAGACACAAGTTCCACCCTTGGTATGAGTCGAGGGCGACCTAAAACCTCTTACTGTTCTTAGGGTCACAGCACCCAGTACTTATTTGCAACTCTACAATGGGTTAGACCCGTTCCCGCGATTTGGGTTTAAACCACAGCCACCATGACGTTCCCACAAGGGGGCTTACCTCTACAAGTCAGGCCCGGATCGAAATCCGAGGAGCTCCTGAATCCCATGGTACCGTGATTTAAGTCCTGGTATGGACTACCGGTGGTCCAGCCGCCAACAAGACCTATGACCGGCAACTTTTTACTGGTCAAATCGTAGCAACCTTCAGAGGCGTTATCTGAAGATGTTTACGATAAGACCAGTAATATGCTCTGCCCCCGCTTTTTATTAGACAACGTCATTGATGGGCGAAGCCTTGATAATTTGGCGGGGGCCCTGTAGTAGAGTCACAGTCGGTGCTGAGGATATGGGCAAACCAGTTCTGTAGACTGCTAAACGGCGAAGACTACACAGATTCCGCTGTCAGGCAGTGCAAGCCATTCACTATTTACGATGCAAGTCAAGAATTCCGTCAACACAACCGAAATAGAGCGAGGATAGCAATATCTAAACTAAAGTCGAACAAGGCTGCCAGGCCGGGCGGCCTACCCGCCGAACTATTTAAGGCAGCAGGAGATAACTTGGTATAGAGCATACACAAACTTATTTCCAAGATTTAGAACCTCAGCATCATCTGCCCGGTTCACAAGAAAGGAGACTCTCTAAACTGCGCCAACTATAGAGGTTGCGAGCGGTTGAAACCATTTGTCAATGATCTGATTGGACCTTATCAGAGCGGTTTTAGACCCGATAAGTTCACAGTTGACCAAATATTCACACTACGGCGAATCATGGAGAAAACCCAAGAAGTTCATATCAATACCAATCACCTTTCTATCGATTTTAAAACCGCATATGACAGCATCTACAGAGACGAGCTATACAGGTCGGTAACGACCTAACCGAGACCTTTGATTTAGGCAAGGTGACGCACTGTCATGTGACTTCTTCAACATCATACTTGAAAAAATTGTGCAAAACTCACAAGCCAACACATGACGTACGATCTTTCAAAAATCTGTTCAATTGCTTGCATACGTCGACGATATTGTCGACTGGTGCGTTGGGAGTATAGGAACAGAAGCGGCAGAATTTTGTCTGGCGGTAACAAGGTATATGCTATCAACAAGAAGGGGCACCCAACATCGACGAATCGGTCAGAATGTCACAATCGGCAGCTATAACTTTGAGGTAGTAAGGAGCTTTGTCTACCTCGCCTCTGCAATCACATCTGAATACGTCATCTCTTCAGCAATCAAACCAAGAATAACACTTTCCAATCGCTTTTCTTTGGGCTGTGAGGGCAACTGTTTAGTAAGGCCCTCTCCCGAATAACCAAGGAAACTCTATATAAGACCCTTGTAATTCCATTCCTGCTCTATGATTCCGAAGCATGCATGCTTTCTTAAGCGGATAAAGAGATCCGTAGGATTTTTGGTCCCATATGCGTGGACGGGTTCTGGAGGAGACGATTCAATGATGAACTCTACGAGCTGTACAGCGACATCGACCTGGTCAAATAGTTGCGCATTGGGCGTTTGAGATCGCTATGGCATGCAGAGCGAATGAACACCAACGCTCCAGCCCGCAGAATCTTCCACTCTAATCCGGAGGGGCAACGCGGTACAGGAAGGGCTCGCCTTAGCTGGCGCGCACAAGTGGAAGGGGACCTCAACCAACTTGGGGTTCGCAACTGGAGGCTGTTAGCCAAAGGTTACTTAATCTATTACATGTTAGTTAAGCTTCTTTTTTTTTATTTATACTACAATAGCTGCAGAAGCTACGGAATGTAGCGTTTTTTCTGTAGAACGGGATTACCTCGTTATGGATGATGTCTTCAATTCTTGATCAATGATAGCTGTGACGCTGATGGATCTATGGTCAGGTTGCAGCGGTTGCTGAAGGAGCTCCTGCATTCCCTGATTTGGGTGGCTATTGAGGTTTTGTATTAATTTAGTGGAGAGCTACATCATGAACCTATCAATTGATGGGTCTTTTGCTGCTTCGTACAGCATGACGATAGAGTCCGGTGCAGGAACGAACAATCTTCATTTCGAATATTAGAATTGTTTCCATGATGCTCGGGGAAATCGTATACCAAATCGGACACACACATGTAATAACCGGCCAAATGAGTTGCTTGCAGATAAGTAGCTTAGTCGGCTGACTCCTTCCCAGAAGTTAGTTAACAACATGAAGAGCAAATCTTGATCGTTGAACTTAAACTTCTCACTCAAGTTTATGTCGAGGTACTTCGTTGTCTTCTTTCGTAAGATTGGCGCACAGTTCGGGAGGTGAGATATAAAATTCATTCTGGCTTTAATTTGAAGCTACGTTCATGCAATTATATGTGGAATAGCACATGATTCAAATGGCCGCCTCGGCTTCGCTGACTCTGTCCAATATGTGCGGCGTTATTCCGGGAATAGCGTGTCCAATGTTGCCCTTGAGCTGCTCCAAAGTAGTTGGCTTGTTAGTGTAGACTAAGGACTTGGCGTAGCCCCAGAAAAAATAATCGAGTGGTCTCAAATCGCATGATCGCGCCAGCGAATTGATGAGCGCTCGCCGTGAGATGACCCAATCGTCAAATTTCTCCTTCACATCTTCGAGCGTTGCTTCATTTTCATCTCATATAGCGCCGTGTTTTCGGAACCACAGCTCGGATATATCGATGTTGTCGAACTCTGACCACAAGAAGTCGGTTAATATCACTCTATACCTGAGACCATTGACGGTAACGGTATCACCTTCCTCATTTTGAAAGAAATTAGGTCCGATGATGAACCGCACTAAACAGTCGATCTTTGTGGATACATTGGTGCTTGGCCGAACACTTAAGAATGTTTGCTTGTTGACACAAAAATAGGCTTAGTTCGAAAAGATGATTTTTAGACCTCAATCCGGATCTCCGGCCAAGATTTCCAGCTCCCAGTTAGCAAACTCACGGTGTTGTCTATTGTCGTCCGGCATAAATTCTTGCGTAATAGATGTAGGCCCAAATAAAACCGCAAAATAAGTCGGGCTGGCTCTCTGGCAATGCCCAATTCAGTTGACCGGCGCCGATTCGACATTTCTGAGTCTTGTTCGATACTGGCGGTTATGATTACTTCATTTCGCACCAATCTTTGAGTGTACTCAAATTTTTTAAGGGCGCGACGAATTGCCTGCACACTAAAACCTTGATAACGACCGACCTCTCGACGAAATTCACGTTGCGTGTTTACAACTAAGCCGGTAAACATTTTTTAATAATTACCGCACATTCATGCATCCTGAGAAAATGCAAACCATCCTGAATATTTTGACAGCTGGATGTCATTGGTAACTTTGATAGCCGCTGAAACATAACAATTGGAAAAACTGTGCTTGCTATCTGGTCACCCGTTAGTATTGATTTTCAGGCCCCATTGCAAGTAATATTCCCAAAGACTTCTGATGTGTTCCTCCACACCTCTTACTGTTATCTCCGGAGCTAGAAAGTGATCATACATATACGCCCTGAATGACTCGAACTGCAACCAACTTCAGGCAGCTATAATTTCCAAACCGTTTATGACAATGAGCTCAAATTTTGACACATGACAGATAATTTCATTATTTACGAGCCGTTTAAACGATTTGCGTCTCAGTTGTGTTGAAAAATTTGTATTCCCGATGGAATTCAAATTTGGCTGGAAAACCACAAGGAGCTGTCGTTAGAGCCCTCCAGCACCTCAACGTGAATAAATCACTTGTGTTTCGAACCATATCTCGTTACCGTGATACTGGCAGCGTTGCAAAACGCCATGGAGGTGGTCATAAAAAAACAGCAACATCGGCAGATATGCTTCGGAGAGTGAAGGCTCGAATTGAGCGAAATCCGCGTCGAAGTGGAAGAAAAATGGCTCGTGAGCTCAACATATCGTTGGAACGGATGCAACACATACTGAAAAATGAGCTTGGGCTCAAGCCATTGAAGTTCCAAAAAGCACACAATCTTACACCGCAACAGAAAAAAGTTAGAGTCGAAAGAGCGAAGGAGTTGCTACGCTTGCACGAAAGTGGTGAGTTGCCGAATTTGGTTTTTTCCGATGAGTCGCCATTTGTTATCGAGCAATATGTCAATAAACAAAATGACCGAGCTTACTTGCCAGAGAGGTCCTTCGAAAATTTACACCTTCGGACCGCCACCAGAAAGCAGGCAGCACCGATGGTGATGGTTTGGGCCGTCATAACTGCAGATGGTCGCTCTCCGTCCGTATTTTTGGACCGTGGCATTAAAATTAATGCGATCGTATACCGTGAAACTGTCTTAGAGGTAGTATTGAAGCCTTGGGCAAACAATCATTTCGGTCGGAGACCGTGGACATTTCAACAAAACTCGGCACCTTCTCACAAAGCGCGCGTCAACCAAGATTGGTTAAAAAACAATGTTCCATATTTCATTTCTTCGCCACAATAGATTGCAAATTCTCCGGATGCAAATCCGTTAGATTTCTCTGTCTGGGGTATTTTGAAGGCGAAGTTTGCACTAAAAAATACCAAAGTTTGGACCACCTCAAACAAGCACTTCGTCGGGAATGGGCCAAAATACCGCAGAGCCACTTGCGTGCAGCGTGCGATGCTTTCTTCGGCCGTCTCAAGACCATTAGCCTTAAGTATAGAAAATAATTATTCCTAAGTAAAATGTAAATATAGTCGAAAGACATAGATATAAGAATTTAGAGTAGCTTAGAGTGCCTGTGTGGGGCCAATAAGGTAATATAAGATTGTTAAGTAATTTTAAGCTAGCATTTAAGCATTTTTTGTTAGTATGTAAGGGTTAATGATTAAGATAATAAAATGCATTTAAAACTAAAACTAAACTAACCATTATTCCCGTCAAAGGTAGACATATTGAAAACTACTGATACAATTTGAAAATTGATGTATTTTCCAACATCAAGAGAGTCTTGCTTCCTACTACATTTGTCGGCTGTTCCGCTGTGTTGAGGTCAAACAGGACTGGTCCGATTCCCTAGCCCTGTGGTATCCCAGCCTGTACAAAGAGGAATCTATTGTTTAAAAAACTGTAAACTAATCTTACCAGGAACCAAATTGAAGAAGTTTAAATATAAATCCCTTGATCCATACGCAGTCGAACGCCTTCCTGAGGTCCAAGAGATAGGCCGCTGTTATTTCTTTTTTGTTGAGACATTAGGTGACACCATTATGAAGCTGCAGCGTGCTATTGCGTTGGCTGAAGTTTCCTCTTTTCGCTTAGAGTGTTGATGTTTGTTAACATTACTGATTCCAGTATTTTTCTTACGCAACACAGCAGAGCAATGGGTCTAAAGCCCTAAGCTGTATAAGCATGACTTCGATCTATTTATACAATACATCACGGTGGACTATAGTCTCATGCACAATCTGTATAGTGGCGCGAGGTCTATAATCCTAATTGCTTAGGTGTTATATGGTAGTTGGAAGACATTCTAATTGCTTAAATGTTATACCAAGTGCGCAAAATGAATCACCCTATCGGAAGATGGTATAATTTTTGCAAATGACGTCATACGTCAATTATATTAGACATTTGTGAACTAGACAGCTGCAGTATACAAACAGACAAGCAAAGGAGCGCTATACTTCGCTAGAGCGTGGAATAATTGCGTCGATGTTTTTGACCAATAATCGGTCGGTAGTTTTAGCGCAGCGTGGATTTCGATGTCGATTTCCTAATCGTGTCGCGCCAACTGGGCAAACATTCCGGAGCTTAGCTACTCGACTCAAATAGAGGGAACCATAGGAGACCATGCACTGCGTGGGAGCCACCGAACTGGTCGTTCGGCCGAGAATATCGCGGCCGTGGCTGCTGATGTCGCTGAGAACGAATAAATGTCAACCAGACGACGGGCAACGCAATTGGACATCACCAGACGGACCCTACAGCGAATTTTAGTGAAAGACTTACACATTTTCCCGTACAAAGGGCAAACGGTGCATCAGTTAATGCCTCCTGACCATCAATCGCGTGTGAATTACGGTAAAGCCATCATCAATTTCAATAACGAAGAGGACGATTTTGTGTCGAAAGACTTCATAAGTCAATAAGCAAAACCTTCGCTTCTGGGGCACTGAAAATCCGTGATGCACGAAGAGCCATTATATCCACTCAAAGCCACTGTGTGATGCGGCGTTCACGAGGGAGGAGTGATTGGGCCGTATTGTCATCAGCCCTTTCTTTGGGGCTACTTGAAGTCGCGGGTTTATGCCAACAAGCCTCAGACAATCGCAGCCCTTAAGGAGGATATTCGACAGGAATGCGAACAGTTATCACCGGAAATCTTGGAGAAAGTCATGGAAAATGGAATAAAATGGGAACAAATGTGTATCAACATTGGCGGCAGCCACTTGACGGATATTATCTTTTCCACTTAACAGAAACAATTGTAAAAGTCCAAATAAAGATTTTTATTTAGTAAAAAAGTAATTCAAAAACAAAATTGGATGATAAATTTTGCGCCACCTTGTATGATAGCCGGATGAAATAATCATTTTGCATAGTCATTGTATCTAAATACTGGGACCAATTGAATGCCCTCATTATTCTTAAATGATTTCGCTCTTATGGGTGATATCGGCGAATCAGCTGGTATTGAAGGCGACCACTTCACTCCTAAATAGTTCAAAACTTTCCAACAAAACGCTTTTTTAGTGTACATATTTATAAATAGCAATTTAATACAAATTTCAAAATTACATGTCCTTTATCAAGGATTCATTCACACAACAGGAGCAAGTTCATATTGTTGACCTCCCACAAGAACGAAAACTTAGTTACACCAGACATTCCCAGTCCACTTTTACATCTGGTATACCAGCAGTCCATGATATAATCCTTTTGTAATTGTCCTTGTGAACTTCTTTGATTACACGAATGCTGCTATCCTTTGGTTTGCTATGATCTAGCACCATCTGGCCGCGTGTATGTCTACCGTTCAGCTCAACTGTTACATGGTATTGACAACTTTTTACAATAACGCGTTCGGGAAAAAGGAACGCAGCCACAAGTATGGCATCGCAAACTATCCAATTTACAAGGCCCTTTGGTATGAAAATTGCTTTCTCTACGTGATTCATCAATTCAATTGCTTTATTCTGGCCGGAACCGAGAACCTCGAGGCGCCACTTCTGTTGACGATAATGGAAATAGGTGTTCGATATTGTGTCAAAGGGCAAAACATGTGTGCGTATACTTTTTCATTATACGCAGAGCAGAAATTTACTCATACTTACCAGTGTTATGCCGAAATCTCCGTCGATACATGGTTCCCACGGTAGAATCGCTACGGGTGTTTTGGGATTTTGAAGGACGATGCTTGCTGCTTCTGGGTCCGAAAAGAAGTTGTACTCTGCACTTTTGGTGACATTACCCTTGGCTAAAAGATATTTGAAAGAAAAAACTTTAGAGTATGCTAGACTGGGAATGTCAAAAATTAATATGGCTGTCAAACAACAGAGAGAAAAATTGTTTATGTAAACTCAATACCAATAGTGAACATATTTTCGGGCTGCAAAAATTTCCATTACACACGAGAACAAGTAGCCAAGAGTTCTATGACACTCTCATCATATTCCTTTTTAGCCAAC
This sequence comes from Volucella zonaria, assembly GCA_963966105.1. NCBI lineage: Eukaryota > Metazoa > Arthropoda > Insecta > Diptera > Syrphidae > Volucella > Volucella zonaria. The sequence continues at coordinate 103,323,351 of OZ014532.1, read as the reverse complement.
ACATGAAAAATGAGCAAAGCAGCAAGGCATGCTCTTATGAGAGGTTAGAATGTTTAGAATTCAAAGAATTAATCGATGAGTGGCGAAAGTAAAATAATTGTAGGACTCCGATGCAACCTTTATTCGAAACTTGAGCCGTTTCCCCAAAATTTGTACAGCAAAGTTGCAGATACAATATCACTAAGTACATCAAATTTTTCCTCTTACAATTTCAAAAATGTACAAACAAAGAAGAAGTCATGAAAAAATATTGTGGAATAGTGTTCTTAGAAAGTTGTAGCCAAAGCGAGTTTGGAAGAACTGAAGCGTAACTCGTAAATATGAGTATGAGCAACAGGATTTGCGTCTTGCACCTTGCGATTTATGATATCTTTTTTCGTGAACACCACAAGAGTGCATTTGTTGAAAGAACGCCTATGCCAAAGATATTTTGTCGTTGTCGTTTTTTGAATCACTGGAAAACCTACTTGCAATTGTAACTTTGTTGAAAAGCAGACACGCCCTTTGAAACATTCAACATATCGGCAAAACAGCTGGTAAAGTCTTTCAGTAAGCGCTTCCTATCTTTAAATCTTATAAGTGTGTGTGAGATATCATCGAATATAACATCAATATAACATGGGCTGAAAAGTCCGTTTCTAAGAGAGGGCACCACTTGAATTAAATCCATACCATTTTCAGTTAGTACCAACCTTCAAAAGATACGTGTATAAATTTGACAGCTGTCGGACGATTACTTCTCGGGATATACCGTTGTGAGTGAAGCAACTTTTGTTATTGTGAAAAAACATGGATTCAAAGCAATTTCGTGTGTTGATTTGTCACTGCTCTTTGATGGGAAAAAATACAGCCGATGCAAAGAAATGGCTTGATAAGTGTTACCCGGACTCTGCACCTTACGAACGAACCATTCGCAAGTGGATTGAGAAATTTAAAAATTGGTCATACAAGCACCGAAGATGATGCACGCAGTGGACGTCCAAAAGAGGCTGTTTCAGATGAAAACATCAAAAAAGTCCACAAAATGATTACGAATGACCGTAAAGTGAAGTTGATCGAGATAGCTGAGGCTCTGAAGATATCAAAAGAGCGTGTTGGATATATCATACACGAATACGAAAGCTGTGTTCAAAGTGGATTCCGCGTTTGCACACAGTCGACCAAAAACAACAACGTGTTCATGATTCATAGGAGTGTTTAAAGCTGTTCAACCGCAATAAAGCCGAATTTTTGCATCGGTATGTGACAATGGATGAAACTTGGCTCCATCACTTCACACCAGAGTCAAGTCGGCAGTCAGCTGAGTGGCGAGCAGGCGACGAACCTCGTCCTCGGCTGGCCAGGTTATGGCATCCGTATTTTGGGATGCACATTTGAAGAAAAAGAAAGTGCTGTTTCATCAAGACAATGCACCGTGTCACAAGTCCATGAAAACAATGGCAAAATTGAAAGAATTCGGCTACCAATTGCTTTCCCACCTACCGTATTCTCCAGATTTGGCCCCCAGCGACTATTTCCTGTTCGCAGACCTCAAAAATCGTTTCAATCAGTGTATCGCCGTCGAAGGCAACTATATTTTTAAATAAAGTTGAATTTTGTAAAAATTTTGTATATTTACCATAAAACGACACGGACTTTTCAGCCCATGTGTTATATCCATATATCCATTAGGTATGGAATATAACATCGCCGCGGCGATGGTTCTGAGGGCCGATGTGAAAATGTTTAACGGGGTCAAATCGCACGATCTTGGTGGAAAGTTCACATCACTTCCACATGATACGACCATGCCCTCGAATCGTAGCGCCGCACAGTGGTCGGGCTTGTATGTAGGTAGGCAACAAAAACACTTCTACGTAAGATACAGGTCTGAAATTGTTGCCACGAGCTTATAAAATTATCAGAATGATATTGTGTAAAAATAGGCGTGGTTGTTCACCGACACATCCATTTATATCTTTATATGTCTTACAAAAAAAAAAAACTTGTTTAACAAATAATAAAGTTATAACAAAAATTCATAATTGAAAATAAAAAATATAAACAAAAGTGAAAAATAAATTTCTGTACCAAAAAATTGGCAACAATTATGTTTTGGATGTCAATATTCTTGAAGTAAGTCAGCCACGAATTTATTTAACTTCGACTTTTTTTTTGCAAGGCAGTTTTCTTGATCCACTTATAAAAGGGTCTGAACTAAGAAGTAATCCATTTATTAAGTCTGTGTTTGTTAAGACGCGGGAAATTTTTCGAACGTGTTGGAGTCTAAATTGTTTAAGTCTTTATTTTTGGCCTCTGCAGCTTCCTCAGAGAGCTCCCCAATTGAAACTAGAGCTCGCTCGATTACTTCAGGAGCATGAATCAGTATTTTCTGGACTGAAGGTAGCAAGTAGTACCATATCCATAGTATTAGTCCTCTAACTGTCTCTAGGGCATAACCCCTGAATTTGTCCACATTTATTTTGTAGCCCGAATTTAAAGCTTGCAAAATGGTAGCGCATTTAAAACAATTAAAGCCTCATCAAGGCCCGTAATTCTTGAAGCCTAGCCAGGATTTTTAAAAAAATTGCGTGCTGTGTTTAAATCATTTGATGTACCACTGCCTCCAAACTTGGGTTTGTCCACTAGAAGTCCCATTTTCTTTCGGAACTCCAATTGAAGCATTCGCTTTCGTCTCAATAGTTCAGTTCTTTATTTTGGAAACCTGATTTGCCACAATTTTATCTCTAATCGATATGATACCACTTGATCAAAAAGTGGTTCAAAAAATTAAAAATACAAGTTTATTCATCTAGATCTATATTGTCCTCTTCAAAGTAACCCCCATCGACTGCAACGCACTTATGCTAGCGCTTGATCCAATCCTCGAAACATTTTTTATATTCGGTTTTCGGTATGTCCATCAGTGCTTCCTGCGATTTTTCCATTACTTCCGCTCGGCTGCTGAAACGCGTTCCCCGTAGTGGTTTTTTAACTCGACTGAACAGAAAGGAGTCACAGGGAGCAAAATCAGGTGAATTCGGTGGCTGTTGGATGGTATTTGTTGCATTTTTCGTCAAAAAATTACGAATAATGATGGCACTGTGCAACCGCGACAGTGCGTTATCATGGTGCAAAATACACGAGATTTCTGCCCACAATCCTGGCCTCTTTCGCCGAATTGTTTCACGCAAACGTCTTATAATGCCCAAATAATACTCTTTCTTTACTATCTGGCCTTCTGGCAAAAATTCATGGTGCACTACACCGTTGTAATCCATGAAAACCATGAGCATTGCCTTCTTTTTTGACTGAAATCGACGTGGTTTTTTTGGTCTCGGCTCATTTGGTGAACGCCATTCACTTGCCTGATGTCTGGATTGCGTGTCGTACTTATAAACCCACGTCTCGTCTCCAGTAATGATCCTTTTGATGAATGTGGGAGCGGATTCAGCCTCGCAAATCATCTCTTTTGCGACGTCAACACGGTCTCTTTTTTGCAAGAATTTGAGGTCTTTTGGAACCAACTTTGCTGATACACGACGGAAACCCAAATGTCTTGGACGGATCCATAGGCTCAAGTCCTCCGCTATCTCTCTGATGGTTAATCTGCGGTTATTGACCAACATTTCTTTTACGAATACTTCATCAATCTTTCCGTCGGTTTTCGCTGTCGATGGTCTGCCACTGCGTTCATCATCTTCAATTGACTCACGACCACTTTTGAACCGCTTGTGCCACTGGTAAACGACCGCTTTCTTTAGAAAATCGTTGCCGAACACTTTTCCAACATTTCCAACGTTCGCGCACCTTTAAATCCATTTTTTACGCAAAATTTAATACAAGTTCGTTGTTGCAAATTTAAATCCATTTCTAAAATTTGTAAAAAATCGCCAACACACGCGAAGATAGATGTACTCTTGGCTACGTAACTTTTGCAAATGTCGAGCTCTGACGCTAAAATTTAGAGGGAATGTCAACAATAGATTTACCAACTTGACAAAAAAAAACAGAACTCAAATCGGAGCAATGGAAGCGCCAAACGGTGGTGTCCCCGGGGAACTTTTTGATCAAGGTGGTATTCACCACACTTGAGGAAGTTGCTGAAATGATCAGATTTCTAAATTTTTACCAAATATCGCATTATTTTTATTAACGATAATTTTAAATAACTGCATAAGTTGTTGTTCCAGTGCCAAAAAAAACGGGACGCACGTGCATGGAGGGATATAGACCAATTGCTTTGCTGTGTTGTGTTGGCAAGGTTTTGGAATCAATAATTCTTCGAAAAATTAACAAAATGGAGACAACAGTGGCATGTCTCGTTGACGTTGAGAAGGCATTTGACAGCATTTGGATCAAAGGACTCATCTTTAAACTTATTCAGTATGGTAAGAATAATAACCAGTTTTCTTAATAACCGACTTGTTATCTGTACATTAACCGACTTGTTATATGGTACAACATAAAATCCAGAATTAGGCGGATAAAGGCGGGAGTGCCACAGGGATCACGGTTGAGACCAATCCTATTTAATCTCTACACTGCAGACCAGTCAAAAAATACAGTGGGGTGCAAGACACTACTATTGTATATGCGGACGACTCCATCACCTACTCGCACTTTCTAGCACCAGAGATAGCAACGAGACGAGTACAGGACCATATAAGAAATCTATGGGAGTACTACTTAAAATGGGGCCTTAAGATTAACAGCAGCAAGACAGAACTCATTTGTTTCCGGACCCCAATGACAGTTATCAGCGGGAAAAGAAAGACAACCCTTGTAAGAAGATGCACGGACATAAGGATACACCTCCCGGACGGTTCAACGGTATTACCCGCTCATTTGTAAGCAACTAATTAGACCCGCCATTACCTATGCCTGTCCAATTTGGTATACTATTTCACACAACATCATGGAAAGAATCAAAGTCTTTGAAAGGAAGATCTTGCGTTCCTGTACGGGACTTAATCGGAACCCGACGACACTGAAATATCACAAGAACGAGCATCTATACAATGTACCAAGTACAACGCCAATTGACCAGTTCATGATGCAGATCGCAAGGAAACGTCTGCTAAATCTCAGTGACCATCCAAACCAAGTACTTTGGCAACAGGCGCTTGAACCCAGGCGCAGATACTTGGATATAAAGGCTATCAGCGATCCAGACTTCGAAAAAATCATTTACAACGTGGCGACGCCATTCTACAAAACATCTAAACTGGATATAACAGAGGGTAGCACCCTGAAATTAATTGATTCAACGTTTCCCTTTCAGCTTGCTAAAAATTTCATGTAATAGATTAAGTAAACATAAATATTGTAACACCAATGTAACCTTAGCCATACGAGGGACGTCGGAACCCTATTGTTGAGACGACAAGTTTATTTTTAATTATAAATCTAGTTCTAAACTAATTTGTAAATAGTACGATTAAATAAACAGAAATCTTAATCTAGAAAAAAATCAAGGATAATGACCAAAATGGTTTCAATACGAGTATATGCATAAACAAAACGAGTACTATCCAGACCAGGATAACTTGTGTTAAAACTAGGCAGGGGACTCCGTAAGCCAGTTTTACGGCTGAGTGAGCTTGAAGGTAAATTGGTGTTGCTACCGTTGAAGGTTTAAAGGGGCGGAATGCAGCTAACAATTTTGGTGGAGCATCGGCTGATGCAATAATATCAGAACTCCTTTTACTGCAAATGTATCAAATCGGCTTTTCCTGGTTCCGCCAGATTTTGAGCCAAAAAAGAAATCTATTCACGTCTTCACGGATGGCTGATGGTGTCCTTTTGGAAGACGACAACGTTAAATTGCACTTTTCGTGTAGAAACTAACTTCAGTCCTCCAGGCGGAGAAATATCAATCCTGATGGCAATGAACTATAATACATATGTATATTGCAAGAAATCGGTGGAAGAAGAGAAATATTATATATGGTATGTGTCTGTAGCGGCAGCCAAGCTGCGTTTAATACAATACTCAAGCCTTTTATTATTTCCAAGCTAGTTCTAGAATGTAAGACTCTTCTGAACTCAGTCGGACGGCTATCACGGGAAATGAGATCGCCAATGAAGTTTTCACTTATCTTTTCAAAGTACAAGTACAATTGGCTTATAAACAATTCGAAGGAATCATATTTAAAATAATTTCCCTCCTCAGTCTGTCTAATACTGAGCAACATACATTTTAACTTTCTTATGCTCTCTTCATTTGGACATTTAGGGCATTTCATTTACAATGTACTTACGCAATTTTCTTTTTTTTACTACTATTCAACAATATGTATAAACAACAAAGGCCCAAAAGTGGTTTAGTCTTCCAGATTCCTGAAGGCTTGTTGTAAGTCCTCGTACAGTTGAACGAAATCGGCCTTGATCTTAGCTTCACCATCCTTGAACTTCATAGGAGACAGTTGCCCATGGCTTCCCTGATCACGTTCCACATGATTTTGTTATAGGACTGAGCGGTGAATTCAACTGAAGGACGAGCCATATCGTAGAAGGCAATGATGTTCCTCAGCATACCGACTGTCTTGTAGAATGGGCAGAAACGATCGTATGAAGAGTAGGAGTTCTGGAGCTTGGTAAGCTTCAGAGTGATCTTGTCAGTCTCAGCCAATGAAGCATTACCCACGAGTTGTACAATTTCCGAAACATCCTCTTCCTCTAAGCGAGTTCCTTATCCAAACCCCAGAATACCTGTACACTACCAAGTGTAGCAGAGGATCTGAGAAATCACCACCAGGAGGTGGTTACCCAAACACTTGGCACGACCGGCACGTTCGTAGAAGGAGGCCAGAAGTGGATGATTAGCTGGCAACTTCTCAGTAACTGAAGGTGGTTGATGTACAGGCGATACTTGTAACATACTGTGTTTGCCTATCTCTCCATCGAATTCAGTTTCCAAAACAACATCCTCGACATGGTAGTTGCCAACTGGTGCAATATAACGAACTGTACCCTTTTGCGTGAGCTCCCACGATCATCTTGTGCTTAACGAAAGTGTTTTCATGTAGCAAACCGTACAAGTCACCTCCGGTAATGTTTGGTCCAACTTTTACGTTGGTAGGATTGAATTCCCATGCAATCGTACGAGATAGAGCGGGAACATTAACACCTTTTGGAATGTATGGTAAATGGAGTTGGTCAGCTCATTGATGTCTTTCAATGGACGTTGAATACCGTCGAAAATGCCGCCCATAATACCGGAACCTAATTCAACTGCAAGTGGCTTGCCAGTTCACAACACTGGATCTCCGACAGTGACGTTTCTTCGTATACCTGAATGGTGGCCATGTCACCTTCGAGACGAATGATTTCACCCAATAGCTCGAAGTAGCCGACACGCACCAGCTCGTACATAGCTGATCCAGACATGCATTCTGCTGTTACGACGAGACCGGATACGGCAAAGACACGTCCATAGATGGACTCCTTCTCCTCATCATCGAAGCCCTTCAAATTCAACATTATAGTATTGGTTTAGCGTTGTTTGTTGTTTGTTGTGAATCCGCTAAGTTGAATTGAAATTGAAAATTTTCAATTTTTTCTAGTAATTTGGCGAAAGAGAGTTTTTCTTTTGGAGTCTTCACTTGAAACAAGAGAACGTTGTGTTTCACCAACAGAACAAATACCTACTAGATGAGTTTAGACATCCTTTGAAGTTGGGTTTCAAATAAGCATTACCGCAGATGGCGTGAGCATTCAGGATAACTCCAAACCGAACGAATGCTTCCCGATCTCTGAAAAAAGTTTGCGACTTACCTGGTGTACGAGTATCTCAGTACCAAATACTGTAGATTGCTTACTTGCATAGTAACAAAGTACTATACGAGACCACCTACAATAACTGCGTGAATCTCCGGCCAATCAAGCCGAATGAACAGACAGTCAAATATTGATTGCTCACGTTTCATATTAAAATTAAAGCCAACCATATGTACCAGATGTAATAACTAAAATACTGGGCAATTTCCGTACACAGGTAAACTTTTCACTTCCCTTCGATTTGTAATACGTGAGAGCTTACCAAGAATAATAACTACCGCGCATTCTTTGTCGTAACTTAAGTCAATATTGGTGCATGTCAATATAAGCCGTCTTAACTTCTCCCGCATTCTAAAGCAAAATGATCTAAGTTGAAGCGTCGTAACTCATTGCAAGGCTGCATATTATTAAGTAAAGGAAAAACAATTTATGTCGAATTTACATTCAGCTCTTATTTAATTTGTTTTAATAATATTTAATGACGAGGTTATCTTGAATTTGCATTTGCAATTATCATGTCGTTCAGATATTCGCTGCACGAGCATGTTATTGAGAAAAAAAAATGCATTCAGTAAGCTTTACTAATGAGCTTTTTCGTCGGAGTTTACCTAACGTGATCATGGCATACATTGGCACAGGAGGTTAGTCATTCTACAGGAGTTTTACTTGAGGATTTTGTTATCATCTTGCGATGGTATTACTGTTCCAGAAGAGTATTTACTTGATTACTTCAAAAAAGTTCCGCCAATTTGGCTATTATTGATGGTAATTGAACGATACCGCCAAGAAGTCATCGGAAATGTCACCTCTGATGTTCATGATGCCATATGATGCAGCACGCGAAGGCAATGACTCAGATGAGGGTTACTGCTGGCCAACGAAATGTTGGCACATTAACACTTAAGATGAGCCCAAGGCGCTAGACCCATTTTGACAGCTTCCGTTTCAGTACTATCGAACGCACTGGTGGCAGCCCGCTCAGTTCTACCAATTATGTCGATATCATCGGCGGATGCTAGTAGTCTCAGAGCCTTTTGAAATATTGTACCTCCAGTTTCCACCTGTGAATTCTGCATAATTCCTTCAAGTATGATGTTAAAGAAGTCACATGACAGAGCATCACCTTGTCTAAAACCTTTTTTGGCATGAAAGGTGTCGGTAAAGTCGTTATCGACCTTGGCGGAGCAGCGAGTGTTCTCAAACGTTATTCCATACAGACGGCTCGTCTTTATAAATGCAGTTATTGGTTCTATAACTTAATTTGTGCGGGTTGCTAAGAGATGGCGTAACTTGTGTTATTCCATTGGAATATGCGTTGGAAAGCTACTGTCATTGTACATCATTTCAGTATATGTCATTCATTTGAAGCGTAAACAACAATAATTTTTTTTCACTCAAATATGTCGAACTTTGTGCCTGAAAAAGTGTTTTTGCGGGGAGTTCTTCTTCATTGCTTTAATATGCTGCCGAAAGTCATCGTATTTTGGTGGATGTTTATGGTGAACATGCGCTAGCTGAGCGAACGTGCCAAAAGTGGTTTGCACGATTTAAAAGTGGTGATTTTGGCGTGGAAGACGATGAACGTCCTGGGCAGCCAAAAAAGTTTGAATATGAAGAACTGGAAGCATTACTCTATGAAGATTGTTGCCAAACACAAGAAGAGCTCGCAGAATCTTTGGGTGTCACTCAAGCAGCCATTTCAAAATGTTTAAAAGCAGCTGGATATATTCAAAAGCAAGGAAATTGGGTTCCACATGAACTCAAGCCGAGAGACGTCGAAAGGCGGTTTTGCATGTCCGAAATGCTGCTGGAACGCCACAAAAGGAAGTCATTTTTGCAACGGATTGTTACTGGTGATGAAAAGTGGATTCATTACGACAACCCCAAGCGCAAAAAATCATATGTGAAACCCGGTCAACCAGCCAAATCAACGGCAAAGCCGAATATCCATGGCGCGAAGGTAATGCTCTGTATTTGGTGGGATCAGATGGGTGTGCTGTATTATGAGCTGCTAAAACCGGGTGAAACCATCAATGGACAACGCTACCGAACACAATTAATCCGTTTGAAGAGAACAGTGGCCGAAAAACGCCCGGAATATGCGACCAGACACGAGGCAATAATTTTCCATCATGACAACGCTCGGCCCCACGTTGCTATTCCGGTTAAGAACTATTTGGAAAACAGTGGATAGGAAGTCTTACCCCACCCGCCTTATAGCCCAGACTTTGGCCTTTCTGCCTACCATTTGTTCCGGTCGATGCAGAACGCCCTCACTGAAATACGGTTCACATCAGAGCAGAATATCAAAAATTGGCTTGATTCATTCTTGGCTACCAAGACGGCGCAGTTCTTTTGGGATGGGATCCACAAATTGCCAGAAAGATGGGAAAAAGTCATAGCTTCAGATGCGCAATACTTTGAATAATACTATTGTACATGCTTTTCTTAAATAAACGTTCAAATTTTGGAAGAAAAAAACCGCACGAATTAATATATATACCCAATATATGCGGCCATAAAATGTATAAGAAGTTAGTGGGTATAGATTTCGACTTCCTCAGTTTTTTCCAGGATCTGCCGGAGTGGGAACTTGTGGACTTTCCTGTTCCGGAACACAACAATCACGTTGTTGGCGAAGGGTTTCAGAAGTTCACACCAAATGGTAGAGAAGATCTTGTATGCGATGTTATACATCAACGAGTACATATAGTTGGGTCAGTAGAGGGTGTCTCCTGTTTTGTGGATCGGGTAAACGGTGTTGAGATTCCATTGATCAGGCATTCACTCTTCTGACCAAATCAGAGAAATGAGTAGGTGCATGCTGTTCATCCAACTGATTTGTTGTATTTTAACTTAGATATTGCTATCCTTACATCGTTTGGGTCGAGTGGACGGAAGTTTTGGCTATGATAGTCTAACATAAGTTGAATGGCCTATTCTACATTACGGCGAGATGTTGGGCTTCTTCGTTGTTATACAGTCTGCAGAAAAAGTTGTTCCATAATCTCAGCATCGACTGTGACTCTGCCACAGGGTTTCCTTCTTCATCTCTACAGGCTTCTGTATGTTTTTTCTTGTCTTGACACCTGCCTTACTTGTTGGTAAAACTTCCGTACGTTATTCCTGGAGTACAACTTCTCAATATCTTCGATCGTGCGCTTCTCGTGCTATTTTTTATTCTTCTGGAGAAGCTTGTACTTCCCGTCTTTTCTGCTGGTAGACCTGCTCATTAGGTCTCGTCCTTCGTTGCAGCCCCGCTTTATACGCTACTTGTTTAGTTGCCTGCGCTTGCCGGCATTCTTCATCAAACCAGGGATTTCTTGGTGGTGGTCGGGTAAAAACCAGCGCATCAGTTGCGGCGTCTCTGATAGCACGTTGGCAGCGTTACCACTGTTGTTCGGTACTTGATGCTAGCGGCGTGGGAGTTTTTGAGAGATTTCGAGATACGTGTTCGGCAAAGATTCTGACGATTACAGCTTTTCTACGTGATATCGTCATTAGTACTCGTAGTTCTTCATTGTATTTGCGCATGGGAGATCCCCATTCGTAACTTGGCTGCAGCAAGATAGTGACGTTAGTCAATTTCGGCCGCCCGGAGCTTATCGATGTCCAAAATATTGGAGGCATGCTTTACAACTATCACAATGTGAGTAGTTTGAGTTTCATGATCTGGAGACCGTCATGTCACCTTGTGTATATTGAGATGACGAAACCGTGTGCTTCCTATTATAATATTTCATCCCATCGCCTAGTCAATAAATCTAAGTCCGTTGTCGGACTTGGTGTCGTGTAGGCTATTCTTATCAACGGTCCGAAAATGTCCTCCTTTCCTATCTTGGTATTCATATATCTTTTCGTAGAGCTCGTAGAAACATTCTTTTGTGCCGACGTCCTGGTCTTAAAAAGAGGCATGGGTTCATATTAGGCTTATGTTAGCAAATTTAGCCTTGATGAGGATTGTCATTTGATGCTCGCTCATTGTCGGAAGCTAAAGACTTCTTTCTTAAGTCTGCCGCATATGACAAATCTGAATACGCTGTTTCTTTTCCATATATCACTAAAGTACAATAAATATCATAGTTTTTCATTCCACTTATATTCAGCCCATCCCATCGCACTTTCTGGATGGCGGTGATATCGGCGTGTTAGTAGTCAAGGGCCTCTGCTAATTGTTCGGCAGCGCATGGCCTGCTAAGGGCCCGAATATTCCACGAGCGGCTCCGAAGGTCATTGTCCTTTAAACATTTGCTAGGGTCGTCAACAATGAGTCAATTTTTGTCGAAGCAATTAGTTGTATCGCCAAATTTTTTTAATCTCTTCCGCATAGGGTTGAGAGCCGCTTGACGGCGTGAGCATGTGTTATGCTACTGGCATGTCATGCCCTTGATATTTCAGGGCTTACTCATGCAGTTACCAAGGACTACCACTGGAAGATATGGCAAGCACTTCGCTATGAACTTGATTGTTGCGCTGCTGGCCCCAGGAGCATTCATCCGCTCTACCTAACCCTGCCATCTCAGCCGTTGGGTCTTCACACTTCTGGCTATGTCGATGTCGCTGTACAGCCCGTACAGTTTGTCGTTGTATCTCCTCCTCCACTCACCGTTAACGCAGATGGGACCAAAAATCACCCGAAGAATTTTCCTCTCAAAGCAGCCAAGAGCACCCTCATTCATTTTTGCTAGGCTCTAGGACTGCGATTATTACGGTCTTTTATAGAGTCACTTTTGCAGTTCGAAAGAGGGCTTCCCTTTTTTTTTTTTTTTTATAATTTGCGCGCGCTCAAGGAATTTAGGTACCCTTAAAATCCATGCACCCAGCGCGAGCTATTTTAGCCCAAAAAGAAGCGATTGGCAACAGTTATTCTTCGTTTGATCTCAGCGGTCGTTGTCTGAATTTATAGCGGAGCCTGGGTAGACAAAGTCTTTAACTACCTCAAAGTTATATCTGTCGCGGGTGACGTTCTGTCCGAGATGTAGGTATTGGGTGGCCTTTCTGGTTGACATTATATACTTGCTCTTGCCTTCATCGATCGTTAAAACCATCTTCGTCGCTGCTGTCTCAATACACGGGAAAGCACCACTCACATCACGCTGCTTTCTTCCGATTATGTCAATATCGGCGTATGCGAGTAATTGGGCGGAGTTTTGAAAGATTGTGGTTCTTGTGTTGCCGCGTGAGTTTTGCGCTAAAAATGATGTTCGGTTTTGTTGAGTTCTTTACCGACCTTGATGTCGGTATGCCAAAGTTAGACATTCCTCTGTATAGCTCGTCTCTATGGATTCTGTCATAGACGATTAAAAAGTGGTGGGCATCGATTTGGAGGTCATGGATTTTTTTCCAAGATCTGGCATAGTGTGAATATTTGGTCGATGGTGGACTTTCCTGAAACGACACTTATATGGAGCAATCAGGTTGTTCACACAATATGGTGGATAGGATCTTGTAGGCGATGTTAAGAAGACTGATGCAACTGTAGTTTGCAAAGTTCAAAGGGTCTTCTTTTTTGAGGATCGCACACATAATGAGGAAGTTTCATTCATCGGGCATACTATCGTCCAACCATATTTTACAGGCGAGTTGACGTATGCTCTTTGCCAAGTCATCGCCTGCCGCTTTGAACAGCTCAGCAGTAAGGCAGTCCGCTCCAGCTGCTTTGTTGGACTTGAGCTTAGATATGACTATCTTCACTTCATCCAGGTCGGGTGGATGGAATTGTTGATCTACATCGTCCAGGTTGAAAGGTTTATTCTGCCTGACGACGGTATTTGGTTCGTCATCACCGTTAAACAGTCTACAGGAATGTTCCTTCCAAATGCTCAACATCGCCTACGACTCTACTACGACGTTCCCTAGTTCATCGCTACAGGCTTCGGTTCAGGGTGGCATGTTTTTTTAGCGCTTCTCACGCTCTTTCTTTTTCCTCCTGAGAAACCGGTGTTCGTCTCTCCTCTTCTGCTCGTAGAGCTCGTGAGCAGCTCTGGTCCTTCTATGCAGCGCCGCTTTGTACGCATTTTGCGCACTTGTCGTCAAACCAGAGTTTGCGTTATGCTGTCCGAGTGAGACCCAGTACATCATAGGTGGCATCTCTGATGGCATTTTGGTAATGTTGCCACTGGTCTTCGATACTTGATGCTGGCATAGGACCGCTTAAGAGATTAAGGGAGACATGATTAGAAGGATTTGGCGATGTCTTGCGATTGTAGCCGTCGGACGTCGAACTTTCTCACAGTATTAGTTTGCCTTTGCGGTGTTTTGGATATCCGCAACCACAATACAACAACATTCGCCACAACAAGGTAATTGTCCGAGTCGATTTTGGCCCTCGGAACAATCGAAGATCCATAGCACTGGAGGAGTGCCTAACGTCGATCGCAATGTGGTCAATCTGCTTGATTGCCTAAATGAACACGTCGGGAGATCACCTATGAATGTGAATATTGCCTTGGAACAAACAGTTTCGGAACGAGACACTCAGTGCGAAAAGACATATCATACTTAACTCATACAAATTCCATGATCAAATAACTCTCAATACGCTGTTTACTAAGCAAGAACAGCAGTAAACATCAGATAGGAAGAAATCTATGCTGAAGTAATGCAAAAACGGTGAGTAAAAGATTCTATGGCTACGAGTATTTTATGCAAACCACTAGCAACAAGTCAGCAACTGACAACCTAGAAGCAGGCGACAAGCAATTGGAGAAGAACAATGTCGGAACAGAGATAGACAAACTAATACATATATTTAAGATTACTGCGCGATGAATGAAAAATTCGCAAGAGATTCAATCGCTGAAATATATTGACGAATAGCAGGGACACCTGAAATTTGCAATAAATGGAAAGAGTACTCGTACTCGATAGTTCAAAAACTCCAGGCTAAACACATTAACCATATTCAACGATGGTCATCACAAAGTCCGATCCAAAATGCAATAAGGCCTCAAGCCCACTATGTTTTTTTTTTGTCATTGGCGCGCGCTCTAGGTATTTTCTCCTAAAGTGTGGACGAAGGAAAATTAAGGAGGAAAGAAAAAGAGATACCGATGCACGCTGGTTTTGAATGTTTGTCAATTATAATGATCAGAAAATAAAGGGCAGGGCACTTCATAAACGAGTTGTATGGCTTAGGAAGGAATCACGATATTTCAATGTACGTTTGAAAGTGGGCTTGAGCGTAAACCGATGAGCATTTATAGCAAGACGGGTGTTACGGTTACGGAAAAGATCCGGATTACTCAAATAAAAAAGTATCAGTAAATTCTTGGTCTATTCGTAGTGATTTAAAATAGAGTTCTAAGCTACGTAAATTCAGCTAACCTGACAAGCGTAGTACAAATGCAGATATGAGGGCGAAATATGTGGTAATACTCGTACGTATGGGAACATGCGTATGACTTCCAAAAACACCTTTGAACACTTTCAGAAGCTTTAATTCAATAAATTTTTTTTTGCGAATTTTATCGTCGATGAACTTGGTAGGCAACTGTAAGAAGGATTACTTTCCCAATCAAATTGTCCTGGATATTCCTAAAGTATTGCCGTTGACACCGTGGGGAAACTGATACGAGTAGCATTGATAGATATTTAAATCTATATCTGTCATCTATTCCTTGAGGTTGCAAGGTTTGCCGGTAAAGAAAAGGTCCAAATCATGTTCAGTACATTTAAAATTAGGCAAGTGACAATTTTACTATTCCAAAATTACAGACTTAAATTCATCTGTGGATTAATAAAAAAAAAAATATATAATTAGTTTTTGCGAAAAAATCTACCATGCTCTCCGCGAACTGTCAAATTGTACTCACATTCCACAAATGTGGAACTTAATCTATTGTACATTCGCATTACCAAAACATTCGCGGGAACTTAACCTCAAATATATTTTTGTTTTGAAAACACAAAACGTATGACAATTTGGGTTCGTAGGTCGTTGCGACAAAACGAAAATGTATCATAGCTATTAAAGAAATGTCAAAATTTGCGAATATTCGCTGTGAAATCTAAGAGATGATATTTTTGAACAAAATCTAATTGGACTTTACCCAAATACATAAATACTGACACCATAAATAATCTACAAAATCCGCGCGAAGTCGTATCTAATCTCCATTCGTATAGTTATCAGAATCAACAGCAAACTAGGGGCACCTACTACATATACATATCTAATTTCCGTTTAATGTTAATGAGATACTCACCCCTGATGTTTCCGCCCATAATCCAAACATCCTTAACCTTATCCAAGAAATCGTCGTACATGTTAATGCACATGGCGAATATAACTCACTTTCTTTGGATACTACAAACATTCAACAAACAACACAACAAAATATCAGAAAACACTCAAATGAAACATTGTATTTCAATGTGCAGAAACGCACCTTGCATGCGAATTCGTACATCGCATTAACAGCATGTGTCTTTTGGACGCGACTCAAATCCACTTCTTGACTATGCACAGCATCTCCGAACCCATCCTCTCCATGGAACTGTTCAGTGTGTCGGAATTCTGTCTGCAATATCCCACTCGAACAGCCCTTGTAGATGGGAATCTGCAAAGAAAATAAACAGAACAAACTTCGATTACCTTACTACAATCTTAGGAAGGTGGCCATTGTCATTACATCTGTCCTGTCGAGGCTGTCAAGTACACGAACGGTGTTTTTTGTGACGTTTTCCAGGTCAGAGTTACCAAAAACCGTGGTAACAGCAAGGGTTGTAAATTTCTTAAATTGCTCCTCGGCTTTGAGGAGCATCATAAGCCCCCATGCGTCATCGTTGCCGATATCACAATCGAATACGACGTATCGTTCTTCCTTCGCCATAGAATTGAAATTGCTCATATAACACTTTGCCGCTTGATACTCGTAGATCCAAACAGCTCTGGATTCCGAAGAGAACTGCTCGCTTGTTGTTTCGTTGTTCTATTGATAGAAGTACGAGTACGTTGCTCCAGCTCTAGACACAGTAGGGTGCTTTTTAGTCACTACCCACTACTCAGAGAACTGTTTCATGGAAAAGCCAGGTAAAAATAGACTCCGTCAGAGTCGAAGTGAATATAGGGTGACGACGGAGGCGGGAAATACTCATATCATATTGTTGCCAAACGATAATCTGTAATTGAAACTGATAAAAGTTGTTGATCAAAATGTTAGAAGAATTTGACAGTAAATCAAATTATTTGAAAGACTATCGGATAATAAAATTACAGTCTACTGTTGGTACATCAGATTTGGATTAAAGGCAAGCAAAACTGTTGAACATGAGGCATGAGGTACGTGGATAGAGATTGGTGTCCTAGTCTAGAAAAGACAACTTACCAAGGCCGTTCGCTAAATTTTGAAGGGAGTTCAATTGCGTATGAAGGATATAAAGACTGATTATCCGAAAAAACCTATGACAGGTGATGGCTGAGTGCTGTCACCCAGGTGGTGATAGGTGAGAAGTGTTACCCCGGCGATACCCAGTTCTGCAGGTAGATCCCCGCCCACACCTCTCAGATTACTTTAATCTGAATCTACCACCTGACTACGAACTAGTGCCATTATTCTTCTCCCATCGTGGTCTCGCCATTTACGTACATAGCTTACACAATGTAGTTCCTGTTCCAATCCGGAACTCAATTTCATGTGGTTAAAATTCCATCTCCGTAAGCAAATTAACCACTACTGCTTTATTTACAGAAGGCCCAAACTGAACAGCAATTCGACTTTTAACGAGTTTGATGCGCTGTCTGACTCCATTCAAAGAATCGTATTCCTGTATCCTCATACTGAAATCGTTATTACGGGCGATTTCAATATACACAATTTTGGGTGGCATCGACATTTTGGACAGATAACACCCGAAGGGCGGTGTGTTGACATCTTCGCTGCGGAAAGCAGCCTGACCCAGCTTGTAAATGAGCCCACACGAATACGTTGATAGTCATACCGCCAACACCCTGGACTTGTTTATAATTTCTCACACTGACAAACACAAGGTCAATGTGATATACCATCTAGGCTCGCCGGACCCCGGTGTCATACTCGGCTAATTTCTCGAATACTGACCGCCCAGTTAGAGAAAAGATGCCAGAAAACCAATTGGAGCGGTCTTAACAGATTATTTAAAAATTTTAACTGGTGGTTATGTTTCCTCACTTCTATTCTCTTTGGAATGAGATCCTTGAGACCCAACTTGAGTTGTATAGAGGTTCTGGGTTATAGAAGACGAGTCTTCTCTCTCTCCTCCTACAGACCCATTGCACTAACGTCCCTTCTTGCCAAGGTCATGGAAACGCTGATAAAAATCAGCTCATGAAATATCTCGAAGCACGAAAATTTCTCTATGACATGCAACAGGTCCACTGGTGATTTGATGGCATGTCTCACCGAAAAATGGAACCAAAGAGTATATTGATCTGGCGAGAGCAAGATAGTTGCACTTGATATTTCTAAGGCATTCGACAGAGTTTGGCATCAGGCTCTTTTGTCGAAAATGCTTGCTTTTCGGATCGATGACTCTTTTCTTCAATGATATCCACAAAATAAATGCTGGTGTGCCCCAGGGATCCGTTCTGTCCCCGAAATTCTTTTTAATTTTCATCAACGATCTCTTGTCTGTTACTTCTAATCCAATGCATTCCTTTGCTGACAAGAGTACGCTCTGACTTTCATATTCGTTCCCGGATTCACGTCGCAGACCTTCGGCTATAGAACGGAAATTGGAGTAGAATGCCCACATCCGGCCCCGTGCGCCCAAAACATATCTACACCTGATAGATAGGGTTCAAAACCGTGTGATGAAACTCATAGGGGTTACTAATATCACTCAGACAATGGATACCCTCGAACGCCGATGTAATATCTCGTGTCTCCCTCTGTTTTGTCGCTATTTCCACCACCAGTGCGCCATAGAAATCGCCAGTAGCATTCCGCCTCTTCAAACTTGTAACCGCAACGCTCGTCTCCCCATGAATGCTCATCAGCACACCCACAAGCCCACTCTCCGGCGTAATCTAAAATATCGTGATTCGTTCCTAAGCCGTACAACTAACTTATAGAATGTACTGCCTAGCTCTTTATTTCCTAGCCATTATAACCTTCAAACATTTAAAACCAACGTTCATCGATACCGCTCCTTCCAACCTCCATGATTTTCCTTCGCCCGCGCTGTGTGCAAGCTTTTTAAGGATATTTAAGTCCGTTGAGCACGCGTAAATTATAAAAAAAAAACTATTTCTACACATCAATTGTGGTTACTTTGCCTCCAAGTGGTAACCATCGGGTACAGATCGATGTCCGTCCGGAATCGACTTGCCAAACTTATAAGTGCGAATGCTGACCAGCATTTAAAAATAAAAGCACTATAAACGGGACAGCGGATGAATTCCCCGAATGAAATCAACGGTGAAGTTAAATCCCGGAACAAAACAAATGAGATCTTATCCGGTCTACTCTGACATATTTGGAACTCATGCCGGTAAGGACTTCCGAGACTTAGTCAGGGTCTTGGAGAAGAGAAGGTGTCGGATGAGGCCTTAATGAACCGACGACAGCGTTCATATTTCGAAAGGGTTGCTGGCTTCGTTCTAATCGACCCCTCGTCCTACAATGGAACTGGCCCCCAGGTTGGTGGTTGTTCCGCAGGGTTGACTGCCCCGTTATGGCGTAAATATGTAATTACAAAGCAACAGCAAGCCCCGGGTATTGACGGGTGTACTGTTGACAACGCCTGCAACAGTTTTTACTTTTCAAAAATATCTGAAAAATTGCAAAGTCGGGGGAACACATCGCCTCGGCCAAGACCAGATTTCTCTTACGAATGAAGGAAATAAGTATACTCGTAGCTTTGCTGGGGTTAGTTGAGAGATTTTCTCCAATACACTAGTCGTGCCAATATCTTTAGAGGAGTCTACATCGTATTACAAACATCTTTAGCATGTTTACCTTTCACTATAATAACCAGGTGGTCCAGATATTCTATTGTCTGATAGCCCAGATTACCTGTGACCACAAGAGCCTTGAGAGAACAGCTCCTTGTGTAGGATGGTCAATACCCTTTTCGGATATGGCTTCCAAAATGGATTCATATTCGGTATTATCGGAGGCACATTCAATATCTAGGAATCCACATAGTGCAATCTCCTTTTATCGGTAGGCCTCTTTAGTCTGTGTTACAAGATTAAATAGAGCGCCTTCCGTGGATCATTCTCTCCTGTATGCGTATTGATGAGGACGCAGAGGTTAATCTCTGTTAAGAAGATCTCTGATGTGCACGTCGGTTAGTCTTTCCATGGCTTTTAGAAAAAACGATGTAAGGCTTATGGGTCGATAAGATTTAGGTAGTGCACTAGGTTTATCTGGTTTGGGTATAAAAACTAAGTTTAACACCTTTCAGGCTTGTGGGATTTATCCTCAGTTGAAGCTATACGAATACCTGAATACGTTGGTTAGAGTGGGAAGAATCTGGACTAGATCTTTTTCAATCAGTGCTAGGAGAATTCCATCTGATCCAGCTGCCTTAGGTGGCTTAAATGAGTTTATGGGCCATTTAGCTTTGTCTATGCTGAACGTATTTCTAGATAGGCTGTTGATTCTGTTATTGTAGGATAAGCTTGTGGCTTCATAATTGACATACTGTGTGTTGTTTAAAAGGATCGCGTCTGGGAAATGAGCCTTAAGCAGCATTTCTAGAGTTTCCTCTCGACTAGCTGTGAAAGTACCATCTTCTTTTTGTAACAGACCTAAGCCATTTGAAGAGTCTTTTGAGATAACTTTTTGGAGACCAGAGATTTTTGGCAGTTTTTCCAAGTTCTCGCAATTCCGCCTCCAGAAAGCTCTCTTGGGCTAAAGTTGGTTAAAGCGGACTTGTACAGGCCCGAATTTAGGACATGTTTCGATTCGTCAAAAAATTTTCTCACCATTCCATGCAATTGCTCAAGTTGTGGGTTCCAGCATGGCATATGGTACACCTTTTGACCATTTTTTGAATTTTCAATTCCATATGAGTTAATGGCTTCATTTAGTTGATCCACTGCCTCATTCATGTCCCAATAGACTGTGGAGATGAAGACAGTGAGATTTTCTTGAAAAGTACTGCAGTTCGTGAGTTTCTTCAAGTAACTATTGCAGTTTGATCCTGTCTGATATATATTCCAACTGATATCGAATCTTATGTCCGATAGAGATGCCTCATCTGACACATGCCAATCCTTGATAAAAGTATGAAGAAAGGGAGACGAGAAGGTGAGGTCAAGTACCTCATTTCTTATAAAATTGATAAAAGTGGGTTTATTGCCCCATAAAAGCAGATTTTTTCAAAAAATAAAACCCCTGCTGTTGTTGTCGCTTCTACCCCAGATGTTATTGTGGGTGTTGGCATCGCATCCAAAAACGAGACGCCGATTGCGACGGTGGCACAGTTCAATTAACTCCTATACAGGTACAGGAGGAATCGCGTCTACCAGTATGTCTCCGGGCACAAAGGTTGAGATGCATACTAGAACTCCATTCCGCTAAGGTACGAGTAGTTCGATGATCGCTGCCACTAGATCTCTGGTATTATATCCTGTATTGTGAATGTCTTCAAATTTAGAAGTGATCAGTAAAGCAGCACTCGGTCTAAAACTTCCTCGGCAAATTCAAATTTTCGCGCACTATTATTGAGGTCAAAAATCTTACCCTTAGCAGCGCTTAGATTCTTGAATTTAGTCCTAGATGTTCTCTCTTGCGCATAGTTGGTTAAAAGTTTCCGAGGCAACTTTAGCGCAATGTAGGTTTTCCTGCAAAACATTAAATGTGGGCATCATCGTTTGCGGTTATACGAGGGGTTCCGAATGCGACTGTTTTATTATCGCCTGTCCGCCATAAGGGAGCATAGTCAAGGGGGTGATGCTTTAGTCTTACTCTCATAGGACGAGCAGTGTTTTCTTCCGCTTGATTCCTCGGCAGAGTTACTTAAACTCTACTTTTGGGTCTATTAAATCGAAGGTAGCCGGGTGTACAAAGTTCGCAAACTAGACGCTAAGCACCCTTTTAGAGATGCATCCCTTGGCGCTTGCTATTCCACCTTGGAGTTAAAGTTTTTTTAAAAGAGTTTAGCTTCTTTGCGTTGCTCATCTTTGCCGGTGTTAGGGCAAGTGAACAGAGAGAAACTCTTCAATATTACAGGCTTGCGATCGCAAGAAGGATGCGGAGTCTGCAATATCCAAGGGAATTCATTAGCCGAGAGATAACCATCCTTGGGGTTTGATTGCGAATTCTGGTTCTGGTTTCCCCTTTCCATCTCGCATTGGTTGTTGTTAGTTCCCTGAGCGGGTCTAAGGCATCTTGTTGCATCCGCCGATCTAAAAATAGATGTATGTGAAACAGCAGATAGTACTGAGAGCTCGTAGAAGTAATAACTTCTTAAAGTTCTTTGTCTCAAATTACTGTGCCTGGGAGAGTAGCACAAAAAGGGGATGGTATCTTCCGTAAGCCTATGTCCCGACAGCTTCTGCAGTGGTCGTCATTGGTAAGGCACAGCTTTATTTATATCCAACAAGCGTAGTTCAGATCTGATTTTCAAGAGAATCTCATCTGTTTTGATTTGCTGAGTTCCGGCCATAATTGTGGTGAGGTCTCGCAGATTTCAAGGTGTGTCCGCCTTTCATTGGCTTTTATTTGTATCGTTCGCTACACTTGTATTGTCATAGTGCAGAGTAGAGATTTGATACTTTCACCTGCGAGTTCCACTTCTAAGGAGGATCCTTTTCGAGGTAGCTCATTGCCAGCCACTCCTTTGCGGCCTGGGACCCAACACAGCGTAACCTTATGATGAACGCAAAGAGCCTTAAGCTCTTCACGACATCGCTTCGCAAGCCTCAATTTGATTTCGACCGCCGCGATGGTCTTAATGGCAGCCTGGGTTGTCAATAATTATAGCAATATCCTTGTGGGTTATTCTCATCCTCCTTTCGTGCAGCATGTGCACAATGTCGAGTATATGCAATACTCGACATGCAGGCCTTGGGTCCGAAGTTGACGTATAGCCTTATGCGCGCGTTTGAGAATCGCTAGAGGTTATCGGCCCTCGGTCGAAACTGCAATACGGGCAAGCGAATGAACTGGCATAAAAGCTCACGGCAGGTGGGATATTTCTTATCGTTGAACTGTTTGAGCCGAACCCATGCTTCGTAGTAGTTGTCATCGGTGAGCTGCCACTCACTGATTCTCCGAACAGCGCAAATTTAAATGCTGGTGCAACTGGATCGCTCTGATGGATCGCTGCCACAAAGCAATTATGAAACCCTTGCCATTTAGTTAAGGAGCCATCAGACTCCCAAGTGTTTCTGATATCGTGCTATTGCAGTGGAATTTATACGTGCTATATTTCTGGCAAGATATAGCCCTCCTGCCTGAGCCATTTCGACTTTGGCAGCCGATGTTTAGGTTAGCTCCTTTTCAAACTAAACTTTCTGCAAGTGACTGTGATCTCGCTGAAGAGACTACATAATGTGCGATGAGCTAATGGCCTCCGATATCGACGTTTGTATTATCTGTGACAGTGAACTTAACTTTACTCTACTGTCAAGATACTGTCTTAACTTTTTCAACTTAAATATCAGACATTGGCACTCTATCTTTGGAAGAAGATCCTAGATAACCTGGCAAAAAATGAAGAACTTCATTGAAACAGGAACGTCAATAATTAGTATGAGGCTTTGTATTTATTTATCAAATCTTATACAGGGTTACTGACATCAGGTACTCCAGCAGTCCACGCGATGATTTGCTTATACTTTTCTGCATTTAATTTCTTTAAAACTCGAATATTACTCCTTATTGAGGGATGCAATAATAATTCACCGGCATCATCACCAAACGCCTTTACCTTCACCTGATGTTTTTGACTCTTGTGAATTGTATCCTCGGGAAAAAGAAATGCAGCGGTCAGATAAGGATCGTATAACTCCCAATTATCTTTCGAAGCGAAAAAAGGCACCTCGATTTGGTTTAACAAGTCTATGACTGGCGAATCAACTGAACCCAAATGATCGAAACGGAATTTCTGTGAAACGTCAAAGTCAAGTATGTGCGAGTATAGCATGTCTAAACTGTCAAAAATTGACAACTCACCAAGTCAAGTTGTTGATTTACGGCATCACATGGTTCCGTTGGTAAAATATAAACTGGAACATTGGCTTTTGCCGCGTTTCTGAGTACAAGTTCAGCAGCCACAGCATCGCAACGGAAATTAAACTCAGTTTCAGTGTAATTTCCTGTGGAATGTGTCAAACATTATTGTGGAATGTATCTTCGTATCTACCTACGTAATAAATGGCCTCCCAATATCCATATGTCCTTTACTTTGTCAAAAAAATCATCATGCATTACAATGGTCGTTGCTAAATTTGTCAAAGGTCCAACCATCACAAAGCTCACTTGATTCGGATACTGCGCATAAGAAAAATGAATAATGGAAATTGATCACAGCAACCAGAATCTTTGTACAAACCTTTTTCGCGGCTTCATACATCACGTTTGCCGCATGATCATTCCCACTGATCTCCTCCGGTGACAAATTGTGCGGAGGGAGGACATCAGAGAAGCCATCAAGTCCATAGTACCAGTCGTTTTCTATCCTTGAAGGTATAAATGCCTGAGGACAGCCAATGTAGATAGGAATCTGCAACGAAGTATTTAAAAAAATTACCGCTCACAGCTGTCATTGTAGTACACTTACGTCTGTCCTATTGACGCTCTCCAACATTCGATATGTGTTTTCCGTAACGTTGCCAATTCTTGTGTTGCCAGCAACAGTTGTAATTGCCAAAATTTTGACCAGGTTCAAGACTACCTCAGCTTTTACCAGCATGAGCAACGCCCAGGCGTCATCGATGCCAGTATCCACGTCAAAAACTACAAAATTACTTGTACTGTTCGCCATTCAATATATCTATATACAATGCGCTCTCAGGTCTGAGGCTATTTCCCAACTGTGAGTAATAATAGCTTATGGTAAGTTTATGACAATAACGATAGCGCAGTTATTTATTTACAAGTAGGTACGAGTAGATACATATTCGTGTGAGTGAACAAACGCGTAGACAAAAAAAAAAATGGTAATTCCAAGACGAGTTTGAAGCATACGAGTATCTGCTCGATGGTGGGCATTGTCGTGATTTTACTATAGAATTCGTATTTAAATGTGAAACAATATTCTTTAAAAATTGGCTGTATATACATACATATACACATATCTAAGTATTTTTTTAACTATTTTTTAATTGTTTTTTTACAAGCGCTGCTTATTTAAAGTTTTGTTGCTACGACCCTTGCTGACAAGTGCGTACTGATTGCTAATTTAAATTTATTGTTTGTTTATAGCGGATAAATCAATAAAACTGCCAGCAGATAACATTATCTTTCTAAGTGCCTCTTACTTCGAACTGTTTACAAAAACTCTTTTTTATTAAAAGTTAACGCCGATCTCTAAGATTTTGTTCTATTAGTTGGAATTACGTTTACCTACCAAAAGGGTGGCCAGATAAGAACGATAGGAAAACAAATTTAATTAAAGCAAAACACGGTATGAATTATAAAATTGATTCTGGATTCACAGAAGTACCCGACCTGACGTATAGATGGCGGTAGTTATTTAAAAAAATGACAATTGTAGAAAGTACCAACCTTATAAAGCTTAAATTTGACGTTCGACATCAATAGTGAACGTTCTCAATGAATTTTTCAATATGAGGCGTGTTTTATTCAAAAGTGCTTATCCACTTTCCCAAAAAACGCTCCAACTCACTTTTATACTCACTTTTGACATTTCAAAAAACATCGCTACTACGTTCGCCGTGTTGGTGTCAAAGTCGCTTTGAGTGGCTTTCCATTGGGCAAATTCAATCGTACTCTAAATTTCATTTGGTGCGTTTGCTTCAGTTTTATATGAAGAGTTCAGTTTTAAAGATTAAATTTTAAGCTATAAGGAAATTAATTAAATTAAACTAACCCAACCCAGTTAACCCAATAGAAATCAAAAGCGAAAGCATTTAGTTGCTTTTTCACAAACATTTGTTGCTTTTTCCTTAATATTTTCTCCAATAAACTGGAGATTTGGTGGCATTTTGAAAGCAGTTTTGAAAGCAAATAAGCACCTTCGCACACAGTAATTTTTAAAGAGGTGCAAATTCCTTTTTGGGTAGAAGAAAAATAACTATTTTTTCCAAGTGTAAAAAGCCCAAAAGAACGTTCATTATTGACTTGCTCTTCCAAAACATAAGTTGATCCACGAACACATCCCAGAATAGGGAGAAACGGGATACTGCCAACCATCAGGTAACGAATAAATGCCCTCTAGTTGTATGTTGCGACATCTATAATTCACATCGTTCGTAAATCTATCCTCACTTTCGAAAGTGAACTAAATTATTCCCACTTTTGATTTTGTTTTTGTTTCGTGTGGAAAAGTGGCTAAGCACTTTTGAATAAAACACGACTATGGAAAAAATTGGTCATCGTTATGTGATACAATATTTGGTGGCCGCGGCTCAAGTGGTAGTGGACTGGCTTCCAAATCGGAAAGTTCGGTGTTAGAATCCCAACCTCGCCCGAAACACATTAATTTTTTCAGTTAACAAAAATCAAGTAAGATGAGTAGTTAACTAGAAATCAACAACAAGGCAACTTCCACCAAGAATTTAGTCACTCCATTAAATGTTGGGTGCCACCAATGCAATGTAGCGAAATAGCCACTGAGCCCAAACATCTTTCATTCTCTCTCTATCCCATGTTCCGAAAAACGTAACACATGCCGAGGCATTATAAGTGTGTTCATACCCACTTGAGTGTTAAGTTTTTAAAAAAAAAACAAAAGAATTTGAAAGTCGCCGATCCGACCAACATCAAAACGGAACTGGATTCTACTCTCTCTCCAAAATTTAAGACAATAACATATTGAATGGCAGAGTTTAAGCGCCGTACGAGTTGCCAAGGTGAACATCGCAATGATCGACCAAATGAGGTGAGCTCACCAGAAATGTTGAAAAAAGTCCACAAAATGGTTTTGGATGAGCGTCGATTGAAAGTGCGTGAACTAGCAGAGATAGCGGGCATTTTAAAAAGCGTTCTACAGGGCATGTTGACTGAAAAATTGGACATGGGAAAGCTGTGCGCAAGAAGAGTACCGCGATTACTCGCAATTGAACAAAAACTGCATCGTGAGGATGTTTCAATCGAGTGTTTGGCGAAGTTTCACAGCAACAAAGCCGAGTTTTTGCGTCGATTCATAACCATGGATGAAACATGGGTCCATCACTTCACACCCGAGATTAAGGAGCAGTCAAAAAAATGAACTCAAAGGGGAGAAGCGGCTCCGATCTGCAGGCAAGGTCATGGTGTCAGGTTTTTGGGATGCGCATGAGATAATTTTCATTGATTATCTTCAGAAAGGAAAACCAATCAATGGCGTATATTATGCGAACTTATTGCAGCGTTTTAAAGATGAAAAGCACGAAAAAAATAAAGGAAAAAGTTTTGTTTCATCAAGACAATGCACCAGTTCACTCATCAGTCATCGCTATGGCCAGTCCCCTCGGTTTATTTTCTATTTCCGAAGTTGAGAAAAATGGCTCGGTGGTGAAAGATTTGCCAACAGTAAAGAGGTGGAGTCTACGGTTGATGGCTATTTTAAGGAGCTCGACGATTCTTACTATAAACAGAGTATCGAATCTTTGAACATCGCTAGGAAAAGTGTATTGAACTAAAAGGAGACTAAGTAGAGAAATAAAAATATTTTTCCCCAATTTTTTTGTGTTTTCTTTGTTCGATGGGGTACTTCTGGAACTACTCTCTTACATTCATGCCATTATGTGTGGAATAGAATATCATTTAAATGACCGCCTCGGCTTCGCTTGCAATGCTCCAAGCGGTCGGTACAATTTTTGACGACTCGGCCCAATATGTGCGGCGTTATTCTGGCAATAGTATGCCGAATGTTGGCCTCGAGCTCATCCAAAGTAGTTGGCTTGTTTGCGTAGACTAAAGACTTGACGTAGCACCAGAGAAAATAATCGATTGCGTGGCTGTGGCGGGCAATTGATGAACGCTCGCCGTGAGATGACACAGCTGCCAAATTTCGCATTAACATCTTCGAGCGTTGCGTTGCTTGTATGGAATAAGTACAGCGCCGACTTATTGGAACCACAGCTCGAATATATCGATGTTGTCGAGCTCTGATCACAGAAAATTGATTAACATCGCTCTATATCTGAGACCATTGACGGTAACGGTGTATCCTTCTTCATTTCGAAAGAAATAAGGTCCGTTGAAGTAGCCATGCCATAAACCGCACCAAACAGTCAATATTTGTGGATGCATTGATGCTTTGCCGAACGCTTGTGGATTGTGTTCGCTCCAGTAATGGCAATTTTGTTCGCTGAACCAAAAATGGGCCTCGTCCGAGAAGATGATTTTTCGGCCAAAATCCGAATCTTCGGCCAACATTTTCAGCGCCGAATAAGCGAACTCACGGCGTTGTCTACGGTTATCCGTCTTCAATTTTTGCGTCAACACAATCTTGTGCGGATGTAGGCCCAAATTCAACTGCAAAATAAGCCGGGTTGACCCTCTGATGATGCCCAATTCAGCTGATCGGCGCCGAATTGACATTTCTGGGTCTTCTTCGATACTGTTTTATGTTTTCTTCATTTCACACCAATCTCTGTCTGGTTGGTGGCTTAAGATACAAAAGAGTGTACTCACGCTAAAACTTTTCCACGGTGTGACGAATTGCCTGCCACTGAATCCATGATGATGACCGACCTCACAACGAAATTCACGTTTCGTATGTATGTACGAGTATTTCTTAATAATTTCCGTACTCTCGGCAAGCGTAAAACTGAATATTTTAACAGCTAGATGTCATTGGTAACTTTGGCAGCTACTGAAATATAATATTTAGAAAACCTAGCCATTGCTTTCTGATCACCCATTACTCGTATTAAACATCTGCAGTGAATGCCATGAAACCAGTTCCAACGCATTTGGTATGTTTTCTGGCACCTTATTCGCTGCACTCGATTAATGAGTGAGTATTTCACTCATTGGTAAGAAAACATTTAGTTCAATGTACTCACGTAGATTGGGTAGACTACCCTGAGTATACAGAGTATAATCTGTACAATGTACAATGTACATTGAGTCCATTCATTAATACGCTCAGTACTTCATTAATGATTGTTGCGCAATTAATACAAAATAATTTTGTAGGACGGCGGCATTGGAGAGGTGTGTTGCTCTTATAAATAAAGTTAAACGCGAAGTTCCATATTTTGTTAATATTGTACATACATGTATGTGTTACACCTGTATGTTTTTAGTGGCAACTGTAAAATAAAATTTCTTTATTTTTTTTCTCTTTAATTGCCGCGCGCACAAGGGATTTTGTTTACCCATGAGATGTTTGCATATGTATAGCGATGGCGAGGGGAAGTTAGGGAGGGAAAAAAGTTAGATGCCGATGTACGTTGGTTTTAAATGTTTGCATAACTTGCAGTGACTAGGAAATAATGAGCTCGGCAGGGTATTCCATAAGCGAGTTGCAGGGCTAAGGAACGAATCACGATATTTTAAAGTACGTCGGAAAGTTGGCTTGAGGGTGTGCTGACGACCACTCATATCGAGACAGATGTTATGGTTAAAAGTTAGAAGGGGTGGAATGCTACTGCCAATTTCGGTAAAGAACTGATCGAGAACGTCTGTGTTCGAGGGTGTCGAAAGACTGTCTATTGTAATACTACTGGGGTGAAAAGTAACCTTCTTGGGAATTAAAAAAAAAATGATTTTTGAAATGTTTTTTTATATTATTCAATATTGACCCCTTTTAGTTTGATACACTTATCGCACCGATTTTCCAACTTCTTGATCCAGTCCGAAAAGTAATTTTCCGGAAGGTCTGCAAAATACTCCTCTGTGGCGTCGATAATTTCTTCGCGTGAACTGAATTTTTTATTGATGAGCCATCTTTTGAGGTTTGGGAAGAGATAATAGTCCGAGGGAGCCAAATCTGGCGAATACGGTGGATGCGACAGCAATTGGAGCCGTAAGTCATTGATTTTAGCCGTGATTGCGATGCTCTTGTTTTTGGTTAGGAGTGAGCATGCGCGGCACCCAGCGGCAGGATAACTTTTTCATATGCAGAATATTGCCCAAAATATGGCGTGTGCGCTCAGTACTAATCTTTGTGGTATCTGCTGGCTAGCGCACCTTCACTTTCCGGTCAGCCAACACCATTTCATGTATTTTTGACATTGTCCTCTGAAACCGCATCGGAGGGCCTGCCGCTGCGGACTTGATCGGTAGTGGAGTTGCGGCCACCACGAAACTCTCGAGACCAATATTTGACGGTGTAATCTGACGGAGCATTAGCCCCATAATATTTATCCAACTTTTCTTTCGTTTCCTTCGCCATTTTGCCTCTCAAAAAATGATGTTTTATGAGAGAACGAAAATCGTTTTTGTCCATGCTCAACATGATGCCAAACACGTCAACAACAATCAGCTGTCAAAACAAAACTAAAGACAGTATCGCACTGAAATTTGGCAAGTCCGCCTAAATATGAACAAACTTCAAGGCACCATAGCATTTTTTGCAGTAGCAGCGCATTTTGACGGTCAAGGAGGTTACTTTTCACCTAGTACTGTCATCACCTATGAATGTTATCGCACGGTTTTGGATCCTTATCTAGAAAGTGCAATGAGGTCTTAGTAGCAACTGACCAGATGTGAGCATTGTACTCCAATTTTGGGCGGATTAATGTCTATTTCTTAGATCGCTTCATTTTTGACGACATCGAATATGTGGTCATTCAAACGTAAGTTGCCATTGACAGAAATACCGAGAATGGAAAGTTTTTCAGTTTCAGCGATGCAAGTGCCATTCATGGATAATGGCTGGGTATTTGAATTTCGCTTGAATGGCAGCAGACAGCATTGAGTTTTGGAAGCATTAAATTTCACTCGGTTGATAGTTCCCCAATTGGTTATGCTGTTAATATCGGAATTTAATGAGCTTAACATACGCTGCCGTTCCCATTCTACAGCCGAAGAGGAGGGGCGTGAGTCCGGGAACGAATATGAAAAGCAGAGAGTACTGTCATCAGCAAAGGAATATATTGGATTAGAAGTAGCAGACAAGAGATCATTAATGAAGATTAAAAAGAGTGTCGGGGACAGAATGGAGCCCTGGGGCACACCAGCATTTATTTTGTGAATATCAGACTTGAAACCATCCAAGACAGTTTGAATTAAACGTTCCGAAAGATAATTTCTAATCCATTGAAGAAGAGAGTCATCGATCCCAAAAGCACGCATTTTCGACAAAAGAGCCTGATGCCAAACTCTTCCAAATGCTTTAGGAATATCAAGTGCAGGTATTTAGCTGTACGCTTTGGCTCCATTTTTCTGTGAGGCATGCCATCAAACCACCAGTGGACCTGGTGCTACGAAAACCATACTGCCGGTCGTTAAGAAGTTTTCGTGTTTCGAGATATTTTATGAGCTGACGGCTTATCAGCGTTTCCATGACCTTGGAAAGAAGGGGCGTAAGTGCAATAGGTCTGTAAGAAGTGAGCGAAGAAAATTCGTCTTTTTTTTAGGGACAGGCTACACAAATGGTATTTTCCATCTGCTACAAAAGAATCCTACAGACTAAGATCGATGAAAATTCTTACGCAGTGGTTCTGCTAGCGTGACATAACACCTCTTCAGAAGAAATGGAGATATAACATCTTATCCAACGGATTTATAAATTTCAAGATCTTGAAGTATTATTCCAACCCAAGTGTAGGCGGAAACTAAGTACAATCTAAAAGTATTGAGCTATACGCAATGTGTCCAGCAAGCAGGTTGGCCTTGTCCCAATAGCTAACAGCTGGAAGGTTATTATAAATGAGCATTGGGATGGAGGATGAGGCAGAACTTCTAATATTTTTGATGAACGAACAACAATTCTTACTTCCTTTGGGACATTGTACAGTAGTATTTTTTGCCTCCGGTTTTGGTCGTATTGAAATTTCACACACTTAAGAAGGACGTTGTAGAAGTTCCTGGCTTGTTTGAACTTTTTTCGGTTTCCCTCTGTCGGGTTGGTTTTGAAGGACCGAAAAATCACTTCTCTAATCCTGACACCCTCTTTACAGCTCGTATCATGCCACACCTTTTCTTGTGGTTTGATACTTTTCATCCAGTGGGGGGTAAAGGATCTCATTCCAAGTGTCTGTGATCATATCAGCAGCTGCATTCTTGCCGGTATCGAAGAAACATAATGACCAATTAAAATTCCAACAGTTAAGTCGACTAACTGTGTGGTCAGTATTCAAGAAATTAGCTGTTATGACATAGTGGTCCGACGAGCGTAGAGGTGATAACACATTGACCTCGTATTTGTCGGAGTGAGAAGTTAAAACAAGTCCAGGGTATCGTCTGTATGACTATCAACGTCTGGCATTCACGTGGGATCAGTTACAAGCTGGGTCAAGGTGGTCTTCACCGACTGGGTTTGACCCTACATACGTCGAGATACAAGCGATAAAAAGGTTTTGTGACGAAAATACTCGTAGCTAAACTTGCTTAAATCGAAAAAAATACAATGTTTTGGACAATTTGTTATTTTTAAGAAATGTTCACACACATTATTAAATATTCAGATTTTATCTACAATCTTTATTATTGGACGCAAAAAGATAAACAATTAGGACATTAAACGTCACGTTGACACTACGGAAACTGAAGCCAGACTACATTGCTGTCCGGCTATGTCCGTAACTCGACGTTGCACTGCAATTTCATTAGCCGATTGCGTGACGCCAGCTCAATTAGTATCTAAAAGATGATTGGTTTAATGCTCTATTTAATGACACATAGTTCAATTACCTATCATTATTAAGCTTTTTGTAATCACCCCTCTTGGTGCTAATAAACATTTTCGTTAAATTTTCATGCAAAAATATTATGTCGAAGGCCAGTACTGTTTTTTAGCAAATTCGAACCTCAACGTAATGAGAAGGCCATTATATGTAGTAACGGACAGAGGGGCAAACATGACTGCTGCCTTTCGTTCACTAAGCCAGATTTTCTGCAAAAGTCACACTATAGAAAAAAGTAACCAAGAAA
The DNA here is from genome assembly GCA_963966105.1 of Volucella zonaria. Classification (NCBI taxonomy): domain Eukaryota; kingdom Metazoa; phylum Arthropoda; class Insecta; order Diptera; family Syrphidae; genus Volucella; species Volucella zonaria. The sequence goes on along the minus strand of OZ014532.1, from coordinate 103,290,442 downwards.
TTCTTTCAGAAATTGATACTACAATCATTTAAAAACCTTTTTATTTATTTGGATCAATAAAAAAAATATAAATATTACTAATATAATTAAATAAAAAGAAGTAAAAAATATATACAGAAAATAAAAAGTATTAATTAAAATTGTGTAAGTGCTCTGATTAAAATTGTAAGACCTTTTGAAAAAACATCGAAAAAATTAGAAGGCGAAGGTAATGCAACCCTTCCTTTAACAATTGTGTAAGTTAACAACAGATAAGCAGATTCTAAATTACACGCATGCTTGCATTCTGGCCACCCTGCGTCCAGGTGAATAGATAAATAAAGAAAACATAAGGAATGCAATAGTTTGCAGCATAGGTTAGATATTTAGTAAAATGATATCTGTAAATTAGTCTTACTCGTAAGTTTGATTGAGATCAGTAAAGTTATTCTTTTAACAAAAAACAATAAATAATTTTTTAACTTATATATTCGTCGTTTATAAAAAATATGTGTCATTAATTTGGGAGGCTGTTGCAAGGCAACGAACATTTTTGCCAAATATCGCCATTCGCTCACCAGTATCCACATTTTGCCATCGGCATGGTTGCCGATGTTAGTCAGTTAGTTCAGCTAAGCAAAACCCGACGGCAAAACATTAATGACAGCCGAACGATAAAATTGGGCGCTGAGAAGAGCAGTAGGAACATGACGCGTAGACGAATGCAGTCGTCATGATAGAAAAACTGCATCCAAAAAAAGCGCGATGTTTTTGCTAATCTACTCCGCCCACGACACCGTCCTCAGAGCATGGCCCAGCTATGAGTATGTATACATGTGTTGGTGGCTATTACACCAGCTGACCAGATGATGCACTGTGCATAAGCGACTAAGCGGTGCATTTTTTCTTTATGGTTTGCATAGAAAATCCGCAATTACGAAAGGGTTTGTTGACCGGATTAAGATTGGCCTTCAAAAACCAGCTGGACCAGGAAAGTTTCCTTAATGATGAAGCAGCAAACGCTGGTCATTCCAAGTTGAGAAAGAAAGGTGACAGTACGGTCAATAAAGACATTTTAAACGCAAAAATAGTTTATTTTATTTACATTGCTCGCATCACTTGTTTCACTTACTTAAATTTATCTCGGTTCTGTCCGCATAAATTTTAATCCGCACCGGAGACAAATCCGTCGCAGTTTATTTTTTTTATCTTTTTTGCAAAGTATCCTGTAAATTGTAAAGCAAAGTTAATTCTTTTAAAAAAATTTAACAAACTATATTTATATAAAAATAGACTGGACCGATTTATGCGTGGTTTATTGCAAAATCGAGTAGAAACAAAGCAAACATATGAGGCAATTCACAATTTTACCTCAAGCGTTGCGACAGCTTTGTATCGTAAATATCGTAAACGCAACTGCAAAGCGAAAGTAGACCTACTATCTATGTTAGTTTTGCGCGCTTTGACAATTTGTTTTGTTGTTGCGAATTGAATTTTTTTCTGATATTTTTTTTAAAAATGAAATCAATTGAGGAAAAAATAATTGCTCTGGTCAAGGAAAACGAATTTCTATTTAATCCAGAAGCTACAAAAATATTAACAAGCGTGATGAGACTTTTGGGCAAAATGTGAGGGTGAACTGGATAGAGTGAAAAGTGCTTAGTTAAAATCATTTTACCTCTACTAAAATGTTAAACCAAACAAAAAATTAAGTAGACACTTTTTTCTTCATATAAGATCTATGCCAATTCACAACGCTGGAAAGGGTACGGAAAAAAAAATGGAACAGTCTTCCGGTAGTGGCCTGGTAATAATCCAGACTATGGGAGTACTATGAATGGTTGGAGTTCTTATATCTTGCTTTAAGACGCTGAAAGTATAAAATAAATCTATATAGGTAATATTGGTAATATGTACTCAAAATATATTTTTCTTAGGCAAAATGGAAACTACTCTTCCACTTCAAGTTTAATGTTGGATGAGGACGCCATTGACGGGAAAATGGAATCTCCAGCTTAAGACGCCCACAGTTCCTGTAACAAGTGGAAAAGACCCCGATTTGTGGAAGCATTTATCGGGAACTTGTCAGAGACGTTTGCCGAACGGTTTAGAGAGCCAGAACCCGAGGAAAATGGGAAAATGATCGGAAACAAGATGAAAAAGTTGCCGGAGAGAACCAAAATTAAGTTGCAAGCTAAAATTTTAAATGATATCAACGGAGATGTGTTTGCGTTTTTTAGAAAATTATAACCAACTGATTTTATCCTAGGTAGAGGTTCACTTTTATTTCGCCAATGACCTCGGTGAAGAATTTCGCCATTGGTATCGTAAACATCAAGACGGACAGAACGTCCCCTGTGTTTTAACGTAAACCACCTGTAATGTAGACCTTATGTTTACGGGATGCCCATACATCCATAGGGCGCAAGGATACGCCTAGCCATCGCTCTCCGTCAATCCTTTGATATCAATTCGGAACTGTGTTGGAGGCACAAGTTCCATCCTTGGTATGAGTCGAGGCCGACCTAAAACCTCTTACTGTTCTTAGAGTCACAGCACCCAGTACTTTTTTGCAACTCTACAATGGGTTAGACCCTTTCCCCCGACTTGGGTTTAAACCATAGCCACCATGACGCTCCCACAAGGGGGCCTACCTCAACAAGTCAGGCCCGAACCAAAATCCCGGGGGGGTCCTGACTCCCATGGTACCGTGATTTAAGTCCTGGTATGGACTACCGGTGGTCCAGCCGCCAACAAGACCTATGATCGGCAACTTGTTACTGGTCAAATCATAGCAACCTTCAGAGGCGTTATCTGAAGATGTTTACGATAAGACCAGTAATATGCTCTGCCCCCGCTTTTTATTAGACAATGTCATTGATGGGCGAAGCCTTGATAATTGGGCGGGGGCCCATCAAGATCGACAATCTGCTGCATGGTTGATACAAAGTTGTGCCTTCAGAATCCGATCAGCATATCCTGGTAAAATACTCACGGTGTTTTCCAATATACGCCATCTCGCCACTAGAATGCCAAAAGTATTCTCAATTACATGCCAGGTGCGCTAGAGGCGCTTGCTGAGATTCGATTTATGGTCAGAGAGAAGTCTTGCAAGATACGGCAGCTTAGACATATTTTAAGAGGGCACGCTGCATCTCCAACCAAATAATGATTATATTTATATGTTATCTGAATTTGTTATTCTATATTCGTTCGTTCTCAGTGTTGATGGGGTCAGACGCGTCGAGAATCATCTCCACAAATCTTTTGGTTTTTATAATAATCCTAAAGTTAAATTAAATTTTAAAATTATTTTCTACATTAATTAAAAGAACACTATCTGAAATATTAAAAATGAAATGTGCTACGTGCAACTTAAAAGTGGAAAGGCACGAACAAAAAATTTTATGTGGCCATTGTACCCAATATTTTCATGCAAAGTGCGCTAAATTAGAAAAAATAGAACTAGAATTCTTTGAGAAGAGCAAACAAGGCTATAAGTGCAACGGTTGTGTTACTCAGTGGAGAAAATCAATTTTGGCTGATCGTGTTCCTTTAACTCCATCCAAGGTCTCAGCAAATGACTCTTTACCCGTTCCAATAACTTACGGGTTCCCCAATGAACCTATTACCTCTCCTTCGTCATCTCTCATTTCTTATAATATTAACACTTCTATGGAGCAAACGGTTACGCTTCAAAAGCTATACAGTGAAATAATGAAACTGCAAAAGCTAAACACTGATGCGCTTACTAAAATCAAGTACCTAGAAGAAAACAATGTATCTCTTACGAAGAAGGTTGATTCTCTGGAAATGAAGATAAATTTGCTTGAGCAGAGGGAAAAAAAGAGTTCTGTGGTTATCGTTGGAATACCCGAAGTAAACAATACTAATGCTAAAGAGAAAGTTATTAAACTCATTAGTGTTGATGTTGGAGAGGAGATCGATGCTGACGAAATTGAGCATTGCTACGTCAAGAATGTGATGACAAAAGAAACGACGAAAAAATCTGCAGCATCGAACATTGTGTGTGTTAAATTTTCGTCGCTAGCGCGCAAGGAAAAAATAATGAACAAAATACGCATCAGCAAAATAAGTTTGTCTTCAAATATCTTTGAGGACCAATGCATGAACAGGGGAAAAAGCAATACCATCAGTAGCAGCAGCAGAATATTCATTAATGATTAACTTACTGGATACACAAGGTCTTTATTGGAGAAGGCAAAACAACTGAAAGACAACCGAATATGCAAATACGAGGGCGGGTCAATAAGTCCGTGACTTCTTTACTGAAACAGCAACACTGCTCCTGTCAACAGGTGTCTGTCAGTTGACTCCTGTCAAAATTTAAACTTGCTGCGTCAGTTAGTTTGTGTTTGACAGCTATTTTTATCAGACTACTCACTAATTTGAGGAGAAAATGGAAAAAAGTGAATTTCGTGTGCTTATTAAGCATTATTTCTTGCGAAAAAAAACCATTACCGAGACCAAGGCTAAGCTTGATAAATACTATGGGGACTGTGCGCCATCGATTTCAATGGTAAAAAAGTGGTTTACTGAATTTCGTTGTGGCCGTACAAGCACTGAAGATGCCGAACGTCCTGGACGCCCAGTTGAGGTCTCTAAACCCGAAACAATCGAAAAAATTCACGATATGGTGTTGGCCGACCGAAGATTGAAAGTGCGAGAGATTGTGGAAGCCGTAGGGATCTCGCATGGCTCAGTGGTTTCAATTTTAAATGATCACTTGGGCATGAGAAAGCTTTCCGCAAGATGGGTGCCGCGTTTGCTCACAGTCGACCACAAACGCAATCGTGTAACAACTTCACAGGAAGGTTTGGCGTTGTTTAATCGCAATATGGAGGAGTTTTTACGCCGTTTTGTAACCGTGGACGAAACATGGATCCATCACAACACACCAGAGAACAAACAACAGTCAAAACAGTGGGTTTCTAAGGGTGAATCGGCGCCAAAGAAGGCCAAGGTGGGTTTGTCAGCCAATAAAGTTATGGCGACTGTTTTTTGGGATGCACGCGGGATAATCCACAGAACAATCAATGGGGAATATTATGCCAACTTATTGGACCGATTCAATGACGATTTGAAAAAAAAACGACCTCATTTGGCCAAGAAAAAAGTTCTTTTCCACCAAGACAATGCAAGGGTGCACACATGTGCAGTTGCCATGGCAAAAATCCATGAATTGGGCTATGAATTGCTCCCTCATCCACCCTATTCTCCAGATTTGGCTCCGAGCGACTACTTCTTGTTCCCAAACCTGAAGAAATGGCTTGGTGGAAAAAGATTTGACTCCAATGATGAAGTCATCTCGCAAACAAAGGCCTATTTTGAGGACCTCGACAAATCATTTTTTTTGGAAGGGATAAAAAAATTGGAGAAGCGTTGGACAAAGTGTATAGAGCTCAAGGGAGACTACGTTCAAAAATAAAATTATTTTTTTATCAAAAAATCTGTGTTTTAATCCAAAAGTCACGGACTTATTGACCCTCCCTCGTATGTTTGGGTGAGAAATTCGTTTGTGCTTATCAGAAAGAAGGAAGGCGATAAAGTAATTAAGATTGTTAGTTTTGAGGATCTTTCTAAAGTTAATACTTAAGTTTTGTTTTCTTTATCTTTTATAAATGTCTTTAAATGCAATAAATTCTTCTATAGATCCTCTTTATAATAATCCTAGTGATAATAATTTTTTCTCGCTTAACTCTAATAGCTTTAATTGTCTCTGTATAGAACATTCAAATAATTCTTTCTCTGGCTTCTCCGTAATACACCAAAATATTCGCAGTTTAAGAAAAAAATTTGATTCTTTTTACTCGCACTTGCTTCTTTGAACCATTTACCAGATTTGATTTTCCTCTCTGATATATGGATCTATAATTTTGAGGTTTCAGATTTTTAAATACCTAATTTTACATTTGACGCTACGTGCAATGAATCTTATTCATCTGGTGGTATCGCAGTATTTTATAGAAGCGACATGGCGTGTGAAATTATTAAATCTAATATGATCAGTGCTGACTTAATAAGTGTAAAATGCGAAATTTCTGGTGCCCGGTTTTGTTTTATTGGATTCTATAGATTACATATGTGTTCAGTACAGGTGTTCTTGGATGAATTTTCAGAGTTTCTAGAAAAGCAAACTTGTAAAAATCTGGTTCTGTTGGGAGACTTTAACATAGACATTCTATCGAATTCACCCAATGCCGATCTTTTTCTTTCAACTTTGTCTTCTTTTGGCCTCGAATCTTTACTGTCCCAACCCACTCGAGAAGTTGTAAGCTCTAGCACTTGCTTAGATCATATCTACATAAGGTTACATAGGAATAATTGCTTAACTTATAAATCAGCAATATACGATCTAAAACTAACTGACCACTGTTTAACCAGTATTCAGCTTAACAACTCTGTCTTCAGATCTAAGCAGACTGTTGTTAAAGGTACTTCTAAAATCGATTTTATTGCTTTAAGTAGAGCTTTGACTTTTGAATTTTGGGATGAAATCTACAGAGTAGATGACCCTTCTATTGCGTTTGATTTGTTTTTGACTAAATTGCAGTTTCATATCTCGAATTCCAGCCAAAAAATAAGGAAAAAAGCAACAAATTTATTTGTATCAAACCTTGGATGACTTTATCATTACTGAGGAAAATTAGAAAGAAAAACCATCTATACGAGTATATTCGTGTTACCAGGCATCCAAACAATATTAGGCTTAAAAGATTTTATAAAAAACTATATGACGAACTAAGAACAGAAATACCTCTCTGTAGGGTACTACCTACTTCAGTAGTAGGCTGTCCGAAAATATCCGCAACGCTAAAAAGAAATGGGAAATCGTCGACGAAATTCTAAATAGAAAAAAACCTAACGTTGATTTAGTTTTAAACAGAGATAATACGCTTGTAACTGAGCCTTTGGAGATTGCTAATCTTTTTAATGATTATTTTGCAAACGTCACAAGTACCATTCAGGATTTATCAATGCTAGATAACTCTTCATGCCAATTTGACCTCATAATCCAGCAGGAGGAATTACAAATGCACAGTTTCTTCTTTCAAAGTTTTACTCCACTTGAAATACATAAAATTATACGGTCACTAAAATCTTCTAACTCATCTTCCTACGATGGTATTTCAAGTAGTATTATTAAAAATATATCATTCCTAATTTCAGATGTTCTTTCCTATATTTTTAACCTTAGTATTGAGAAAGGTACCTTTCCTGTTTCACTTAAAACATCGGTCGTAATTCCATTTCATAAAAAATGAGATACTACAGTTCCAAACAATTACCGACCTATTTCTCTTTTATCTACTTTTTCTAAAATTTTTGAAAAGGGTGTTCAATCTAGAATGCTATCGTTTCTTGATAAAACTAATTATTTTAGTGAGTTTCAGTTCCGTTTTAGAAGCGGAAGATCTACCGAAGATGTCTTATTAAAACTGTATGACGAAATCTATAATAGCTTGAATGATTCTAAAACTTCTGCTGCCTTATTTATAGACATTACAAAAGCTTTTGACACTGTAAACCATAATTTGCTGCTTAATAAACTGTATAACGAAGGTTTCAGAGGATCAATACATTCTTGGTTTGCTTCTTATCTGAATAACCGCATGCAAAGGGTAAAAATAAAGTGCTGTCTGAGCTCAGTAAATTTTATAAACATAGGTGTTCCACAAAGGTCCGTTTTAGGGCCAATTTTATTCCTGATTTATGTAAATTCACTTTTTGTTCAATCGTTCAAGGGCAGAATTACAGCTTTCACCGACGATACTGCATTGTCTTGTTCCAACAATAATTACCGTGACTTATTTGTAGATATGAACTCTGATCTAGAAATATTACGCAGATGGTTTAAGTCCCATAAACTAGTAATTAGTGACAAAACCAAGTTCATATTGTTTAATATTATAGGAACAGTTCCAGAAGATATGTCTTTGCGATATCACTCACCTGGGTGTTTAAGATTTCATCTTAATAATGTCTTCTCTCAAAGTCAGTTTATCCCCACCTTTGACGATAATGCTAACTGTTCTAATGACTGTTTTGCAATAGAAAGAGTTGAAAATTTTAAATACTTAGGAGTTATATTGGATTATAGGCTAAGTTGGAAGGACCATACTATGTATCTAAAGCAATATTTTAATAGACTCGTCAGGCAACTTTATCATCTTAGCCTTTATTGCTCTTCTGCGGTTTTAACGCTAGTTTACAATGGTTTGTTCAAATCTAAACTTCAATATGGAATTTCATGCTGGGGCGGTACCCATCTTAATAAAATTGAACCTCTACTGATAAAACAGAAGCATGGGATTCGGATCATCTCCCGAGTTAATCGCAGAACTCCAAGTTTCGAGTTATTTAGAAGTCTGAAAATTCTTCCATTAAGATATCTATATTATTTTAAAGTACTTAAACTATTCTTTCTTAGATCCGGGTAAAATGCCGCCAGGCTGTATGGTATCTACAACTTACGCGTTAACACCAGAAATTTCGTTAAAGTACCCAAAATCAATAAAACTATTTTTTCTCGGTTCTATAATGTTACTGTGTGTCGTTTATTTAATAGTTTACCAAATAATATTAGATGCGAAAGAAATAATATTAGATGCGAAAGAAAAGTTTTTGAAAGAGACTCGTAACTGGCTTTTTTCATTCAACGATTGTGAAATAGAAAATCTGCTTACTCCAATGATTTAACACATTGTTCTCTTATTATAAATTTTATAAATTTTGTTTTTGAATTAAAAATTTTAGAATTGTTTTTTTAGATATGTTGTAACCCCATCTACACATTAACTCAATTTGATATTTTTTACTAAAGGTGCATTCGCCTCTTGTCCTTCTGACAATAGAATGCTCCTAACTATTTTATGTTAAAACGCTTGTTAATTTCATTTGTTGATTTTTATAATACTAACATGTAATGCTTTAACGTTTTTTCATGAAATAAAGTCTATTATTATTATTATTATTATTATTATTAAGTACTGCCGGGGAAGATAGGTTAAGCTCTGCTTTTAGTGTTTAGTGTTTTTCCAAAGGAAAACTCGGAAAACATATCTCCATCGCTTTGGGTCCAATGTGTACCTATATCAAACGCTGTGAAAACATAAAGGATAAGCCAACAGCTAGTGTGGAAATTTTCATTAAATTTATTGTCAATGTAGACTTTTATTGGTGAATAAAGTTCGGTCTAGGGCAATTATGAACGAAACACAACATCGTTCATGTGACCACCATGACCTCTGTTGCAAGTGACCATCCGAAGGCCAAAATTATCGATGACTTTTTGAAGAATAAGAATCAATAAATTGATTGATTAATGTCTTGTGTGGGCGCTAGCACCATCCTGTTGAAACCAGAGATCGTCCAGACCCAATTAATACAATAGCCAGCCAACATGTTGCGGTTCTCCATTTACTGTAACTGTCTCTCCAGACTCATCTTCGAAAAAGTAGGGGCAATGATGGCGTCAACCCACGATCCGCACCATACAGTGACTTTTTTGGGATGCATTGGTTTTTCGTGAATTTTGTTTATTTACGTAGCCATCCATCCAAAAATGGGCTTCATCGGAAAAGATAAAATTCGATTACAAATTGTCCTGGAGATCCAACATCCAGTTAACAAATCGGCGACGTCGTCATTGATGGTTCAAAGGCTTCAATTGTTGTGTAAAAGCAGTTTCTTCAAAACGCTTCACGATTGCACGAATTCCGGACTCACTAGGGCGATGACTAAATGACTAAAATTGTCAAAAATTGTATGACATTTGTCAAAAAGTTCAACCACATTGAATTCAGTAAATGACAGTAATTGACAGCCAACATTCACAGCATCTGTTGGCTCACCGTTTATTTCGCGTCACACGCAGTAAAAAGCACAATTGAATGGTAAATTTTCTTGTTGACATTCTCAATCAATCACGTGAAATCGATCCAAATCAGCAGTATCCGGACGACAATTTCAATGAAGCTCTAATATTGATTGACTATTCATGCATCAATCAACAACAAAGTCCTTTGTCAACTTAGTATGCCGATGTCGATACGAGACAGAAATGACGTGCAAGACAGAGACTTGATGCGAGAACAGCAATTCAATGTAGACAGCAACAACATTTTGTGGGAACGCAAACATGACTTTTAGTTGCTGATCAAAAAAATTCCTATGACAAAGTCATGCCACATGTTGCAAACGGAATTGGCGATATTTTCTCTTTGTTGTGTCGCTGTCCTCTTTCAGCCTTCACCAACTTTTCTTCTTGTCGCTGTTCTTCTGCTAAAATGGGTTTGTCGAGTTCAACATGTAAGATGCCGAACTGTTCTCCTTAATTTACTTCGGCTTTTGAACAACATCGCCATGTCGATTTGTGGAATATGAAGTAGATATGAAAATGTGATTCTACGTATATATGGTGCCACAAAAACTTCCTTGATCTCGACATAAAAAAATGCCAAGCCATCTCATACTCCCGGAAGCGTTCAACACTTTCTGGCCGAACTTACTATATATTAACCCAAGCTGTAGCTTCGGTCACTTCAATGCAGGACTTGGGCTTTATCTGTGATACTGAGCTCAATTTCCGCCAGCACATTGATTCCATAATTAGCAGAGCAAAGCTCGCGCTTGGCTTTATTAAGCAATGATCCAGAGTGTTTTCTGACCCTCATGTCACACAATCCCTGTATATCACCTTTGTTAGGCCACTTCTCGAATATGCTAGCCAGATATGGTCCTTTAATATGAAAACTATGTTCTATGTATCGAATCTGTCCATCGCATGCGAAGGCTCCCATGGGCTGATCACTATATCCTTCCTACCTATAATGGTCGACTCAAATTGCTGGGTTTACTAGCACTGGAAAAACGTAGCGAATCAGCCGATATTCTCTTTATACACCAACTCTTAACCGGCTCCATCGACTGTCTCTCGCTGCTGGATCAGATTTTTTTAATACCAACCCCCGGAATTTAAGGTCTGTTCTACTTTTTCGTCCAAATAACCACCGAACGGCATATGGTTTTAACGAATCACTGTCTCGAATGCTACGTGTAGCTAACACAATTTCCCATGTGTTCGATTTAAATTGCAGCAGACTCACCACCCTCAATTATCACCTCTCCTGACCCTGATCTTCCCTGTCCTTTAGTTTTAGTTGTAATTATAGAGCAGTTTGTATACATAAAGCCGTCTGCGGTTGACCTGGCCCTGTTAAAAACAGTCCTTATGCTTATCTACGCCAATTTTTTGCAAAAGTTCTGCTGCAGAGCCGTGTAAGGGCATTATTAGGGCAAAGCACTTCTCCTCATTGTAGCAGTTGTTCGCACAGCCAGCCAGCCATTTCAAACTGCTTCTTATAAGTAGACCATGAGGTCTGGCCATCGGATGAGGGAGGCTTCAACTCTTTTCTCCTTGGACCGCTTATAGAACACTCTCGAAGGTTGCTCAACTTCTTCTCTATTCTTTCAAATTAGTAATCGATTTCTTCGAGCTTTTGCTGTAGAATATTCTTTTGCTCTTCCAGATTATTCGTTTGTTCATCCATTTTTTTCTTAAAGATGCTTTTCTTCTGCTCGTTCAGATTTTGCTCGAGACTGTTCTTCTGTTCGTCCATTTTTGACGAGCATAATTGCATCATCCCAGCCATGTGCTTACCGGTACTCATTTGTTCTTCCTCGTCAACGTCAAAGGAGTATGTATCTGGATCATGTCCCTCGTTGTTCAAAGCGTCCTGAAGTCGAATCATCAAGCCGCTTTTTCCTCCACTGGCGCTTAGTTCTCTCTCTTGTTCAACTCGGATTTGTTTTGGACGAGTGTCAACTACAATAGTTAGCGACCCATGACAGCTTTACGACAATCACAAAAACACTATTTATTATTATTTTTTATTTTATTTTTGCACACTATAAGTGCTTTCCAACTTCTGACACCAATGCAAAATGATTGTGTGGGTTCAAAAAATGCTAGAAGTTTATTTTTTTCAACATAATCGCTGTAATTAAACACGTTTTGAATTACTGTACTTTCTATTTTATCTTCTAAAAATGCAACTGTACACACAAGAAAAGAGAAACCAGTATCTCGTAAGGAGGTTGTGAACATTCTGGTCTTCTTTTTGTATCGAACATTCTTCATGCTGAACAGTGCCGATTTTTATCCTTGCGGGCAATAGATGTACTAGCAACTTTCTGAATATAACAGCTGAAAGCTGCGAAAGCACAAATTTAAAAGGGACATTTTGTGGGTTTTTTCCTTTACAGGATATGTTTTTAGATTACCCGAGATGTTTCCTGATGAGATGATTGGTTGAGCTGAACTGGATACTGATGGGGTAGCTGTGGTTGAACAGGAGTTGGCTGCAGGTATAGAATTGTTGCCGATTTGAATTGGTACAAATAAATTTGACTCTTACTGTAGTTTGTGTACAATTTGATGTGTTTATTTCATTTAAGTTTTCATAAAATCCTGGTTATGTCCCTCTGTAGATACGCGTATTGTTGCTGGTGTTTCGTTCATGTTTATCTTGAACTTAGTTGGAAATACGTTCAAGCATACGCCTGCTCACATGGTTTTTGAACGGAGTCAACTCTAACAAAAACATGAATCGAACTAAAGAGTGTTATATGTGCAAGCGGTTTTATTCTTTAATGATGTGCTCCCCGAACTTTTCAACAACGACACTTTCTCATGTATGAAAAATTCCCCTTCTTCCGTAGACGAGTTCTGCAGCTTCTTCATTGAAACTGGTACGCAACCCCAATAAGACAGTCGAGAGAACACCATGGAATCTATTGCTCCTTAGGCGTTTAGTGACCTATGCCTACGCTGGATGGTAGGCTTTTACACTGATGTGTGTGCCTTCCGATAAGTTTCACTAGCGTCAAACAAAGAAGACTCAAATTAGAATCCTCTGTCGGTGGATATGCATACCCAATTGTTAAAAAACGTGTTGACAATCGTCTCCGCTGTGATGTCCTTTAGTCGTATTGCCTCTGGCCTTCTTGTGAAGCGGTCGGTCATCTTATCACCTGTAGTCGTGTATCACTGGCACTATGACGATATCGATGCTGGGACGTTTTTAACATGTCTGTTGATTTTGCTTCGCTGGTACTTTATGCATGGCTTGGCCCATGCGTCTATATCCATACGCATTGCTGGCCATACGAAGTTCTTAGAGATTTGGTGTTTTGTTGCTCTTCCGCTAGTAGGAGAAAGAGCACGTTTGTTGTAGAAAACTTTTTTGCGTAGATTTTTTGGCATATATGGACGGATGTCGGTCTGAAGTAAACGATGACATCAGTGTCGTTGATGCGCAGTCCTCGAAGTTGAAGTTAAGACTTTTTTGGAGTTTCCAGAAGAAGCTTCAGCTCGTCGTCATTTTAATGCATCTCAGCCAAATCTGCAGTGCTAATCATGACAGGTATGTTGACGGTGTCGATGCCAGAATAACCATCTGGCATAACGTCTTTCATATCCTGCACATATTGAATATTCGCTGAGAAGTAGCCAATTTCCTCGAGCTACGCGGTCACAAGTGTGGTTTGATTTCTGGTCGAATGCGTGCACCAGTGGCTTATGGTCGCTGAGGATGATGATTTAACGGCATTCTATCAGGTGTCGAAAATGTCTTACTGTTGTATAGATGTCTACAAGTAACAGCTACTGATCGTACACTTTGTACGATCCAACCAAGTGGTTGGAATTGATCACACACTTGGTACGTTGGTCCATTGTGCAGCACCAGTTATACACCAGGTTGTTGATGAGCTAGTTGAACCGCATCTCTCAATTTAACTTTACACACTTTGAATGCCCTGTTTGCTTCGGGTGTCCACAAGATTTGTTGTTTATCGCCTTTTTCGCTCCGACTCTTAATCTGACGAGAGGAGCTTGAGTTTTTGAAGTGCCGTGCATACAACTTAGATAAAAATTCTTTCCGATGTTACGTTTCCAACTATCTAGGATGATTCTCAAAGCGCCTACAGACACGGCAATTTGTAGAACACAATTTCTAGGACATTTGAGTGAGGAGAAGTTGTGTGCGACCCTACACACATCCCAATTTGCCAGTCTAATCTAGGATTTTGTACGAGTAGGCTGTCATGTCGCTGTTAAAGAATAAACAAAAAATTGGAATTGCACTAGAGAGACAAGACATCATAACCCTACACAATTCCACTGCTTGTATCCAAATTTTCTATTCGTTTTCAAGCATGTTGTTATCTGCGATGGTGTTGTCGAGGCAATGAAATGAAATTTGAAATTTCAGCGGCCATCTGGGTTGTCTCATAGACTACGAGGGTTAGTGTTGAGGGAAATAGAGTTGTGAAGGGACGCGCATTCAACGTGATCTGGAAGAAGTCGATAAATGAAGACAAAGTCGGCTGCATCTCTGCGTTCCTCAAGGGTGTTTAAGTTATTTAGGTTAAGACGGTTTTGATAGCGGTGCTGAATAAAATGATCAACCCAGGGCATACTTCGAAGAGCAAATCGAAAAAAAACGGCGCTGGATGCTTTCGATTTTCGAAATATGAACACGATGATATGGGGACCATACTTGACTGGGGTACAAAAGTAATATAGAGGAACCTGGTTATGAATGGGTTGGTGAATTCTTTGGACCACCGTTTTAAAAAAACTAGTACAGAGTTGGCTTTAAGGATTATTTCATACATATTTAAAACATATTTAAACGGAAGTTGAGCTCCCTATCACACAAAATGTCGAGGTTGCGAAGGGATTGAACGAAGGAGATAGGTAGATTGTGGAGAAGGTACAGTCGGGAAGGGTTTGCTTCCAAACAATTTCTAAGGCACTAGATCGAAAAACTATCAGGGTCTTGTTGAAGGAGTAAGGAGTCATGGGGTGAGGAAATGGTTTTGAAAAATTTGGTATCGTCGACGTAAAGGGAAACAGACGAGTGTTGGACGATCTTACCGAGACAATTTATGGAAAGTGTAAAAAGAAGAGGACCGAGATGGCTGCCTTGTGGAACTCCAGAGGTTGGCAAAAATGGAGCCGAATGGGCTTACCTAAAACTAACACTGTAAAAATGGTTTTCCAGGTAAGAGGATATCCATTTTAACAGTATGGGCTCAAAGCCGTTTGAAGCTTGAAGAGTATTAATCGATGAGAGATTTTATCGAAGACCTTGCTAAAATCGGTTCCAACTACATTGACTTCGTTACCATTCTCTAGGGCAGAGAGCTCAAAGAATACAAATTAAACGAGATTTGTTGAACCTACCCTTCAGAGAGCTATGTTATAGCGATAGTTGGTTATTTCATTCTTTTATCCTTTTTTATGGATCGGGGTTATGAACGAGGTTTTCCAAGTCTGAGGAAAATCTCCGTGTGAAAAGGATAGACAAAAGCGATTAGAAGGGGCAAGGGAGAGAGAGGAGGAAATTTTTTTAAGAAATATAGTAGGGAGGTCATCTGGGACGGGTGTGAACTCGTCATTAAGTTGATGTAACTTATATTCGATATAAGACGGGTCCAAGGTGTGAGAGAGAAGTAGGCCATTGGAGAATTTCAGTAGATAATTAAAATTGGATGGATCTGGTATATACGAGGGTTGCCTGAAAAGTTTCCGACCGAACAATGATACAGGACATTTTTTTTCAAAATTTTTTTTTATTTTTCTACATAGTCTCCTTGTAACTCTACACACTTCTCCCAGCGATGCTCCCATCTCTCTAATCAGTCCAAATAGTACTTGGCGTTTTTCTTTGCAAAATAATTGTTCACGAAGGTGATTGCCTCCTCATTTCTCTCTGTCCTCCGAGCGCAGTCTTTAGATGAGGGAACAAAAAGAAGTCGCTTGGGGTTAAATCTGGTGAATAAGGCGGATGGTCAAGCAGTTCAAACCGTAATTCATGGATTTTCGCCATGGCAACCGCTGAAATGTGAGACGGCGTGTTGTCTTGGTGAAACAGGATTTTCTTTTTCTGCAAATGTGGCCGTTTTTCCGCAATTTCTGCCTTCAGCTTGGCAAGTAATGATGTGTAGTATGCTCCTGTAATGATTTTTCCTTTTTGAAGATAATCGATTAAGATAACTCCTTTACTACCCCAAAAAACAGTCGCTATTACTTTCCTAGCCGAAAAAACAGTTTTTTTCTTTTTTTGGAGCCGGCTCGCCCTTTGCAGTCCACTGCTTTTTGACTGAATTTTTGTTTCGGGCGTATAATGGTGTATCCAAATTTCATCTACAGTAATTAATCGGCGCCAAAACTCGGATTTATTGCGCCTAAACTGCGCCAGCTGAGCGTTGGAAATGTTCATTCGAACACGTTTTTGGTCTAACTAGAGCAAACGCGGTACCCAACGCGCGGACAGCTTTCTCATGCCTAAATCTTGATTTAATATGCAACAAACTCGTTCTTTGGACATTTTCATAACCTCTACTATCTCTCTCACTTTAATTCGGCGGTCGTCTAACACCATTTGGTGAACTTTAGCAATTTTATCGTCAGTGGTTGCAGTTTTTGGACGTCCTGAACGTTCATCATCTCCCAAGCTCTTACTTCCACGATTAAATTCAGCTGCCAAAAATTTCACTGTGGTAAATAATGGTGCAGAGTCCCCATACACAGAGTCCAACTCATTTTTGATTTGCGTAGGCGTATTGCCTTTTAAAAACAAGAATTTAATCACAGCTCGATACTCAATTTTTTTTCCATTTTTACAAAAAACACTCACAACGACTCACTCAAACGACTGCGCTTCCAAAATGACTAAAACTCCGGTAAGTAACTGTCAAAAGATGCACAACTAGCATTCACTAGCTTTTATTGACGAGTGCCGCTATCTTTACGTTGCGGTCGGAAACATTTCGGACAACCCTCGTAGATGAACGAATATAGATGGCAAACCTTCCAGATTTGGAAAACCAAAACCCGATTTCTAGTGATCGCCTCTATCCGTGTGACCCTGTCTGTGAATTGTTTTCAATGACAATTTCTCTCTCATTTTACTCAAAGAACGTCATCCACTGTGAGCACACGCGTGCGAATCGCTCTCATTGTAGCAACTTTACTTGTAAACTGCTCTCATTCTAGCAAATTCTGGCAGGCTATAGAGATGTACAAAGTGTTGGTAATTAACTAACAGTGTGTCTGTGCGAAAGTCAAGGGTTTGCAAAAGTATTAGTAGAGTTTGCCATCTATGTTAGTTCATCGATGATCTGGTACAAAGGAGTCGTTAGTGGAGGATTGTTCAAAAAAAAGTGGCAAATAGGCATGTCTGGATACTCACGTCATTAGTCTCGAAAAGTTTTTGTAGTACCTCTTTGACGCGGGTGCGCAACTAATTTATTTTTTATGAAAATGCAACTTTATTGTGATAAAATGGTTACAAATTCAAGGTATTGCCCATTGCTGTCAGAACCATTTTTGAAGTCTTCCTATGAACGGAACTGCTGATCAGCCAGACCATGTGCCATCGAAAGGAACAAGTAAAAATCGGACGGCGCAAAATCTTGAGAATATTGCGGGTAGGGTAGGACTTCCCATTTCAGAGTGTGCAGGTAGATTTTAACGGGTTTGGCAAAGTGAAGCCGAGGGTTGTCATGCTGTAGAATCACTTTTCCGTGCCTCTCTCGTATTGTGGCCGTTTTTTGCATGCAATCGTTTGGAAATGGCTTGAAGGGTAACTCCTAATGCTGAAGCAAGCTCTTTTTGCGTTTGGCATGGATCCTCGTCGAGCAATGCCTCCAATTCAGCGTCTTCAAAGCATTTTGGCCTTCCTTCGCATCGAGATCATCGCCCTTGAAGCGACGGAACCAATCACTGCACTTTGTTTCACTAAGAGCAGCATCTCCGTAAACCTTTTGGAGCTCTCGATGCTGTCAACACTTCCCGCAATTGCAATTTATTTGGCACAAAATCAGGCATTTTCCCACAACCAAGTGTATATGATACCAAAACAAAATCACTAATGTGTCAAAACGGTTTGTTTACCATATATCTAAGCTTGGTTCATGACGTTTTGGATATGTCAAGCCATCTGGAGCCATCTATTGACAAACAGCGAAACTGATATATATATATATTTTTTTTTATTATTTATTTAATACTTTTTTACAAATACGTTATAAACAGGAAGTGCAAGGAACAGTATATACAAATAGAAGAAATGTATTAAGAAGAAAAAAGTATCTGCAATCTATAGTTCTTAAGGAACTAGAAGCGAGAGCAGATTCACAGGCAAAAACGATTAACAATTAAATTACAAATTGAATGAGTGGGGTCATTAAAGAATAACTTAAAAAGCATTAACAAATATGAAAAGATGGTAATTAATAGAAATTAACATAAAAACGTATATGTCTTATATTATAAGGTAGCTTGTTAAAAAGTCTATGAGCGGTTGTCGTAAAAAAGTTAAAAAAGATTTGCACATTGTGATGAGGTACTTGGACGAGATTTAGTTCATTTATTCTAAGTCGGTAGTTAGATGAGCGTCTATTTAATAAATAGCCAGATCTTTTGAAGAATATTGTCAAGACTTTATAGCAATCTAAATGTTTCAAAGGTAAAATGTTAAGGTTTTTAAAAAGCACTAAGCTATTATACCGTCGGTTTTTGTTACAAATAAGACGAATAACATGTTTTTGTGTTATGAGGAGAGGATGCTTTTTATTAAGGTGAGTGCCACCCTAGGAATATAAACCATATTCCAGTTTAGAATGCACTAAACCATAATAAATACGCTTTAGAAAATCCTGTGAGCAGTAAGACTAGTTGCCATCAGATACTTCTTAAGCGCAGTTGTGTGTTCCGACCAATTCATCTTCCAGTCAAGCAGAACTCCAAGGTATTTGAACTGATTAACTTTAACTATACCAAAACATTTGTCAGAGCAAGATTTTTTATCAAAATACGTCTGTGAACTTAAATCAGAATTACAAACAGTCATACTATGCTTATATTTATTACAGTTGCTACTATGAAACACGAAAGGTCCATAGCCTACTTCTATTCCACTCTGATTAAACATCATAATTTTTGTTTTTTCACTAATAACCATTTTATGCATTTTGAACCAATGACTTAGAGTTTCAATATCATGATTGATATCAGCACAAAGATTTAATGCTGAATTGTTTGTGAAAACACACGCCATATCGTCCGCAAATGCAGTGACTCTGCTTTGATATTTTTGTAAGAATAATGAGTTAATAAATATAAGAAATAGAACAGGACCAAGAACAGAACCTTGAGGAACACCGACAGGGACAGAACGTAAGGAACTAAAGACGCCACTAATTTTTACACTTTGTACTCTATTGGAAATGTAGGATCGAAACCAATCATGGATAATACCTCTAAAATCACATTTGTAGAGTTTACTTCAGAAGTATAACATGATCTACAGTATAAAAGGCTTTAGTTATGTCTATGAAGAGTGCAGCGGTTAAGTTCGTATTATTAAAATCGTTATATATTGGGTCTACAAGTAAGTTTCCAGCGTTTTTTTCCAAAATTTGAAATTTTATTATGAAAACATAGTTACAATGTTTTATTCAAAGTATCGTCCATCGGAAGCTACAACTTTCCTCCATCTTTCTGACAATTTATGAATTCCGGACCAAAAAAATTTCTCGTCTTTCGAGCCCAAGAACGTATCGAGCCAATTTTTGATTTCCTCTACTGAGCTGAAGCGTATTCCCGTAAGAGCGTTCTGCATCGAACGAAACAAGTGGTAGTCAGATGGTGCCAAGTCAGGACTGTAAGGCGGGTGAGGCAGAATTTCCCATCCACTATTTCCCAAATAGTTTTTCACCGAAACCGCAACATGTGGCCGAGCGTTGTCGTGATGAAAAATGACGGACTCATGCCTGGTCTCATATTCCGGCCGTTTTTCTTTTAATGCCCGCTTCAAACGAATTAGTTGGGTTCGATATAATGGTCCTTTGATGGTTTCACCACTCGGAAGCAGTTCGTAGTATACGACACCCTTTTGATTTCACCATATGCAGAGCATGACCTTATTCACCTGAATATTTCGTTTCGGCGTCGATTGGGCGGGCTCGCCGGGCTTTGTATACGATTTTCTGCGTTTAGGATTATCATAATAAATCCATTTCTCATCACCAGTGACAATACGATGCAAAAATGATTTATTTTTATACCGCTGCAGTAACATTTCGGACATGCAAAATCGCCGTTCGACGTCTCTTGACTTCAATTCGTACGGCACCCAGTTTCCAACCTTTTGAATGAATCCCAGTGCTTTTAGGCGCAGGGAAACGGCTTGTTGCGTGATGCCCAATGATGCAGCAAGTTCTTCTTGAATCTGACACGGATCCTCATCCAGTAAAGCGTGCAATTCCTTGTCTTCAAAACTTTTCGGCTTTCCAGGGCGATCTTAGTCTTCAACTCCAAAATCACCACTTTTGAACCGTTTGAACCACTCGCGGCACGTCGATTCACCAAGACATTCCGCCCCATAAATTTCCGAAAGCAAACGATAGGCCTCAGCCGCACTTTTCTTCATATTAAAGAATAAAAGCAGCGCTTCCCGCAAATGACGTTTATTTGGCTGGAAACTTGCCATGATTTTGATCGATAAAATGTACGACAACGATAGAACTGCTCAATTATAACGCTGCAAAGTTGTTGACAGATACAAAACCTACAAATAAAACACATGGGGTCTGACATTTCTGCCCGGGATCTACTGGTGGCGCCATCTCTGACAAACGCTGGAAACTTACTTGTAGACCCAATATTTCAGCGCAGAATTTAAGGAGGGCATCCTCAGTTGAACAACCAGAACGAAAGCCAAACTGACACTCACTGAAAAACCAATTTCTTTCTAAGAAACTGACCATTCTTATTTTAACAGCTTTTTCAAAAAATTTCGAGAAAATCGACAGTAACGAGATAGGCCTATAGTTCTTTATTAAGGTTTTATCGCCTTTTTTTATACAACGGTATCACTTCAGCTATTTTTAAATAATTTGGAAACACACCACATAAAACGCTTCTGTTAATCATAAAACATAGAATATCACAGATGTTTAAAGCTATTTTTTTAACGAAGTTATTTAAAAATCCATCAGACGTTTGTGTGTTAGAATTTTTAAGAGACTTAATAATTTTATATACTTCATAAGAGGTATATCCAAGGCCTGAGTTTTATTAAATTGTTCTTCTTTTTTACTGTTTTTTAGGAACATTGAAGGATATGGTATTCTAGTGTCTTGATAAACTTAGAGAAGGCAATGGAAGGATTACAATCATTCAATACATTTTCCCAATGTTCAAACCTAAGGAGATTATTAAGAGAGGCAAAATCGATTTTAACAAAAACATCATCATTTGGAAGCCTTTTAATTATAAGGGGAACAAGAATATTTTAAACTAAGACCCGTGGAACAATGATCAGAGGCTTGCAAATCAACAACAGAGCTACAAATTCCTATATTTTGAGGTTTGGAAAGACGTATCATAATGTGATCAATACAAGTACTAGAAGAGACAGAAATACGCGTTGGTCTATTAATACACGACTCAAAACCGGAAGTTGATAACAAAAACAAATAATTATCCACCAAGGTTGTGTTTTGTAAGATATCTAAATTAATATCTCCCAGAAGAATAACGTCATTATGTTGCGTACTTAATACATATATAAGTTTCCACAAGTTGACAAAAAATGCCATTCTTTAGACTGTATGTCGTCTTCTACGGGGTTGACCTTGAAATTCTGCAGTAGCTTTAAAAAGTAATTATCCCAGGTCTCCTTTTCTATTGGAAAGGCGGGAAATTATAGAATGGCGGTGGACGACATAAACATCGTGGATGAGAATGGTTTTTGCAAAATATTCTCCATGCGCGCTCCGCGTTTGATTTCAGAACGCTTTCCATCCATTCCTTCTGTTGTGATAATAATGTTTGTTTCCACCAATTTTTGGTCCATGGGTTGTAAGTGTTTTACCTCGTCGCCAGCATATTGTGGTTAAGAAGTTCTCCAAATAAAAGACGAGAGTCAATTTGAATCCTAATTTAGTTTTATGGCTGACTAATATCTTAAAATAAATGAAATTGTGAGTCCTTGAGGCTTGGACAATTCGAGAGGGAATCAATATTTTCAGGCGGGGAAAAATATTTTGCGGGTTTTTTTTATGACAGCTGGTATCAAGCCAAGATTACCAGAATATCATAGATAGCGCCCTGCGGCAATGCTGGCATTAAGTTAATATTTAATAAATAAATATTATAAATACTTATAACTCAAAATGTATACCTTGACTTGTTTTTTTACTTAAAACGTTCCACTACGCATCATTTCAAATTCATGCCAAGACAAACTACATTTGCAACTTTCATCTTTTTCTTTCCATGCTCATACGAGTACATTGTTTACTTGTCTGTACACTGAACGTGCTTGTCGAGAATACTTTATGTTTACAGAGTTATTTCTCAACTTAACCCTGATCCATGTCATTCCTTTGGAGAAAGAAAATTGCACACGGAGTGCATATAATCAACTCCACGAATTCTTATGTCCGTGCGTCTACCTCTAGTATTATATTCATCCCATGGGGCGGCACATGCATCCACTCTTTATCGTCCTTGACAAGTTAGACCATTATCTATGTTCAACATCATCGTTAGTTCAATAACATGAAAAATAATAAATTATGCCAACTTCGATGTCAGGTCTGAACGAAGAACTGAAAAATTGGAAAATTTCAAGACAAGGAATACCACATCGACGTTCAAAGTGGTTGATTTGATGAAAAGGAGTGTGTGAGTTGGTATTTATTTGCCAAGTTGTCCTTGAGTAAAATTTCAATGCAAACGATGTATGTTATGAAGAGATTGCTCTTAAAAGCAATGGAAAAGAATTAGACGGACAGTTCTTACAAGTTTGAAACTTTTATTTTGAATTTAAAACTTCGTTCTTCTGCTCCTCGGGGTTTGAACTTCGAAAGAATCCGGCTGGATCCGACTACACATATCTGCATTTACATAGATACACATTCCACACAGTGGATGTATGAGATTGACAAACAAATTAAAAGTCCATACAACTTTCTGCAAGCAAGTTTTGGAAATGTCAATTGAGTATTTCCCTGCACTTCAAAGAGTAGTAATGTTGATCGAGTGAACGGAAGTACATCTTTGATTTTTGATTTTCTACAATTTTAATTACTTATCTACTTACTAAAATATTTTGCGCTACACTTCGGGGCGAACCTGGACCTCAACTCACAAGCCTCTCCAGTAAGCCCGATATTGAGCTAACTGCCTCCAGTTGCGCGATCCAAGTCGGTTGAATTCCATTTCTACTGGTTCGCTCCGCTTAAGGTGAGGTCTTCCTATACTACATAGTACCTCCGAGTTAGATTCGAAGACTTTGTATGCCAGGGCATTGGCATCCATTAGCTCTACATACGTGTCCTAGCCATTTTAGGCGTAGTTTTCTGAACAGGTCGATGTCGCCGTACAGCTCGTTTAGTTCGTCGTTGAATCTTCTCCTCCAAAGCACGTCAAGGATTTTTCTCTCGAAACGACTGCGGATATCCTCATCCTTTTTCGATAGAGTCTATGCTTCAGCGCTATAAAGTAGGACTGGTAGGATCAAGATCTTATGCAGAGTGTCCTTAATTTCTCGGGATAGGGCCCTACTACTCAACTGCCTTCTTAGCCCAAAGAAACGCCGATTCGCAAAACTGGTTCTTCGTTTTATTTCTGCTGAGGTGTTGTTTGCAGAATTTATAGCAGAGCCAAGGTAGACAAAATCCCTTACTACCTCGGAATTATAGTTGTCGATTGTGACGTTCTGTCCAATTCGTCGATTTTGTATGTCCCGTCTTCTTGACAGCATATACCAAGTTTTGCTCTCATTTAGCGCTAAATCCATTTTGGCAATTTCCATTTCAATACAGTCCGCTGAATTCACCCAATTATGTCGTTATCATCGGTGTAGGCTAGTAATTGCACAGACTTTTGAAAGATTGTGCCTCCAGTGTTCACTTGTGTGAATTCTTTCATGTATGATGTTAAAGAAGTCATATGACAATGCGTCACCTTGTCTAAAACCTTCTTTGACATCAAGGTATCGTTACTGACTTTGTGAGCGCCCTTGATCGTCATTCTGCACAGACGAACGAGTTTGGCAGGGATGCCAAAACTGGACATGGCTCTATATAGCTCGTCTCTATAAATGCCCTTATATGCGGCTTTAAAATCGATGAAAAGATGGTGCATATCGATTTGGATTTCTTGAGTTTTTTTTCTACGATCTGCCGGAATGTGAAGATTAAGTCGATTGCCGACTTTCCTGCTCTGAAACCGGACTCATAGGGGCCAGTCATTTTGTTGACGTAGAGTGTCAAACGTTTACACAATATGGCAAATAAGTTCTCGTATGCGATGTTGATCAGACTTATGCTAGGTGGGGCAAAAGTTATCACCCTATCAGAAGATGTTATAAGTTTTGCAAATGGCGGCAACTGTCAATTCTCACATTTGTGTAGTAAACAGATACAAAATACATATCAACACGACATGAATCGCTATACTCCTAAAGAACGCGGAATAATTGTTACGATTTTGTTGCGGAATAATTCATCAGTGGAGCTGGCGCAGTATGAATTTCCGCGCAGATTTTCCGGCCGTCATACACCCACTGGGCAAACACTACGACATTTAGCCGCTCGCCGGAGAGAATATGGGACAACACGAGATGCTGCCAGGTCTGGTCGGCCCCGGGGCAGCCGTTGTGCTAAGGATGTCGCAGCTGTATTTGAAGATGTCGCAGAGGACCCAGGAGTATCGACTAGACGACGTGCCACGGAATTGGGCTTCAATCGCCGGCCTTTACAGAGAATTTTGGTGCAAGTCTGTAAGATGTTCCCTTACAAAGTGCAGACAGTGCATCAGCTGTTAGCTGTTAACCGCCAAGAGCATGTAATCTACGCTCAAGCCTTTCTGAATCCCGACCACGAGGGAGACAACTTTTCATCGAAAATCATTATGAGCGACGAAGCCCATTTCCATCTCTGTGGATATGTGAATAAGCAAAATTATCACTTCCGGGCACCAAAAATCTGCGTATAACCCACTAAGAGCTATTACACCCGCTCGAAGTTACGCTGGCGGCGCCATGTGGTCTTATTTTTTCGACAACGTCACGGGCCAAACTAGTGCTGTGGGGGGCGAGCACTACAGAACCATGCTCAATGACTTTCCCCTTCCTCAATTGGATAAATTGGGACTGGAGAATATGCGGTTCCAACAGGCTGGAGCAACGCGCATACTGCACGAGACGCAACCGAAATTCTGAGGGCTGCATTTCCGGATCGCCTTTTCTCTCGTTTTGGCCGGCAAGATTGCCTGATTTAACCTTTGAAGACTTCTTTTTGTGACTCTTGAAGCCCGCAAAGAGAATATCCGTCAAGAATGCTAGGATCTATCGCCAGAAGTTCTGGCAAGAGTGATGGAAAATGCCACAAATCGGGCCCGAATGATCATCAATTCTGGCGGCGGAAACTTAGCCGATAACATTTTCCCGACTTAATGGAACAAAATTTAGGACATCAAATAAACACAATTCAAAAGCAGAACCAAAGTTTTTCTTTTCAAGCTGGCGTAATAGAGGGGATCGCCTTTTTTGTGAATCGGGCCTACGATGCTGAGATTCCATTCATTAGGCATAACCTCTTCTGACCAGATCTGAAAAATGAGCTGGTGTCGCTCTCCGCAAAGTCAATTCCAGCGGCTTTGAATACCTCGGCCGGTAAGCCTTCTGGTCCAGGTGTTTTGTTGGATTTCAGTTTATATATTGATATCCTTACTTCATTTGGCCAGGTGGACGTACGTTTTGGCTATTATAATGGTCTACTATTAAATGGTCTACTCTGCCTAACGGCGGGGATATGATATTCATCGCCGTTATACGCCGTCTACATTCTGTAGAAAAACTTTTCGCACCGATTGTGATTCTACCACAAGGTAAGTTAGATTAAGGATAGTTAGAGGGATCTCGTGGAAAGGACGCGTTCGTTAATATGAGGCGGCGCCTCTGATAAATGACCGATGCTTTATGGCATTGGGTAAATCTCGGTGGTGCTTGTGTACGATGTTGACGAATGCCAGGCGCCCGAAATCACAATTGGGATGGTGCGAGTGCCTACGGGGTTAAGTAGAATAGGGCCATCGTTTTAAGTTTTATACAAAATTTAAAAGATATGATATCTAAGTTTTTCTAAAACAATTTTTCTTGTTGAGTGTGTACTCAGTCGTTAGTCTGTATAAGGGAGGTGTTTTTGAACTTGTCAATTGTTTTGTAAAAAACACATGTTCATGAATTGTATTAGGAAAAACAATCATTTGTTTATCAACTGTTATACAAATAACTCCTTGAAAAATACAATACTATGTCAGCTATTTTGCGTTTGGGTTCGTCTACAGTACTGTGCAAAACCTAAGCAACCATCTGAAGTCAGCACTTCATAGTAAATCTATTCAACTTTCTACCCCACCAAATAAAAAGAAATGGATGTGTAAGAGTGTATCTTGAAATTCACAACTTTTTATAAAAGAAACAAAACAAATTAAAAAAAAAAAAAAACCCAAAAACCAACAAAGTAGCTAAATTGAGCTGTACAAAACCTAAGCAACTTTTTTAACATTTTGTGTGATATCCTTTATTTTGAATAACAGAGGCGCAACGACGAGGCATAGAAGTAATTAACTCTGAAAGTGTATCCTGGTATATTTTCCAACTCAACTTTTAAAGCATTGAATAGGTGAGACCTGTTGGAAAAGAGTTGTCCAACGACACGGCTTTTAAGGATACCAAGCAGGTTTTCGATGGGATTCAAGTCGGGTGATTGGGCCGGCCCATCAAGGACTTGAATCCCCCTATCCGCTAATCACTCCTATACCAACTTCAATGTGTGTTTCGAATCGTTATCCTGTTGAAACACCCAACGAAGTGGCATTTCCCATTCCGCATGTGGTAGCATTACCGATTCTAGCATGGATTTATATTTGACCCGGTCCATGATTCCGTCTATTTCGTAGAATGGAGCTACACCTCCTGCCGAAAAACAGGTCCACACCATCACATTACCCTCACTATGATTTACAGTGGGAGTGCAGAATCTAGGATTGAGTCGCTGCCCTTTACGACGTCCCACATAACATATCCCGTCAGAATTAAATAAATTAAATTTTGACTCGTCGCTGAAAAGAACTGTGTTCCATTTTTCAGAACACCTGTGTTGGTATTTTCTTGCAAAATTTATCATAATATGAAAAAATATTTTAGTTTGAATTATTGTTGTAAAGTAACGAGTAATATGATTATTTGAATAGTTGAATTTGGCAATGCCACCTCCCACTATCAGATATATAATTGGTCTAAACTAAACCACTGTAATTTTTACTCTTCTTAACTTACACTAATGTACAATAAAGATTCACTGCTCGAGAAAGACGGTTGTGCGGTTTTATTCAACAGTATAACTTAACAATTATGTTTAAAGAATTTAATTGCACTACCTGTTCCTTAAATGTCTTTTTGTGGGCATCAGTTTTTTGCACGGCCTGTAACTTCGAAGATTATTTTCAATTGAACATCTTCGCACCGTGCTAGCATCAATGTTTAAATCAAGTAATTTTACGACTTCATTCGAACTTATGAACGGTTGTTTTTTTTAATTACACCACAAATGTTTCTATCCGTTCGACAAGTTGTCTTACGTTTAAGAGAAGAAGACTAACTTTGTCGCGACATTATTAAAAAATAACATCAATTATGCGACTAACTTAAAAGAAAACTGATCAAAGACAATCACTCAAGATCAAATACAAAGAGCTCACAAAATTGCATGTGTAGCCGGACTGGAAAAGTACTGTTAGCTATTTTTTTTTTACAGTGGGTTACAAAGTTGCTTAGGTTTTGCACAGCTCAATTTGGCTACTTTGTTGGTTTTTGCGTTTTTTTTTTAAATCTGAAGTATTGTTACTTTTATAAAATATTGTGAATTTCAAGATACACTCTATTACACATCATAACATATCCATTTCTTTTTATTTGGTGGGGTAGAAAGTTGAAAAGATTTACTATGAATTGCTGACTCCAGATGGTTGCTTAGGTTTTGCACAGTACTGTAGATTGTAGGTATTGTTGTTTTCTTCTTCATTCTAAATTATTAATACCTTCCAATCGAATTCAAGGGGTGATTCCCCAAACATTCTGTGAAAACAAAAAAAAGGTTTTTTTTTATTTCTCACCTAAATACCCAAAGCATTATAAACAAAATTGACGATCTACGTCTTATGTTTAATTTGTTTGTCTCACAGAAAGCTGGTTAAAAAATGGAATAGATACGTTCCACACTTTTCAAATTGCATAATATTCATCTTATTCGTTCAGTTAGAAGACGTAGAGGGTGTGGAGATGCGACACTTTGTATTAAAGGAAAGTTATAAATTTCACATTGTAGAAATAGAAATAGTTATTTTAATAACTGGTGGCGTTAGGAACTTATTGATCATCACATCAAAGATGTAGGAGAGAGAAGGGAAAGATGGGTTACTTAACATTTGAGGCGTAATAAAAATGAAACTATTCTATAATCTTTTTTATTACAATAATCATCTTTGGTAACCAGTAAAACAAGTCCTACCACATAAGGTAAGATGGGGTATCAATTAGCCTAAGCCTATCGGGAATAATATTTCCCCCGAAATGTTTTCCTTTTTCGCAAAACAGGTATCGTGAATAATTTTCGAAAGGTAACAAAAAATTCCGTCGGAAAAATAGCTATCGTGAATGAAATTCCGATGGAAATATTAAATACTTTGTGTGGGAACTTCAGTTTAAGAGCAACAATGTAAGTGTTTTTCTGTAAAATTTTTGTAATAATAATTAATATTGTCGGTTTCAATGAGCAACAACAAATACTAAACAACTGCAGATAATTGTAAATCAAATGGAAAAATATCCAGACATAGCAAATGGCTTTACACAAAGAAAAAAGGAAGAAATAATCAGTTTTTGGAGATTCTTGGAGAAGGAAGTCAACATTGCACAGCCACCCATGAAATCTAGATTTGAGTGGAAAAATGTAAGTTTCATCGTCGTATACGTAGTCATTAATTTTAAAAATTACAAAATTTAGATTTGGAGTGACAAGAAAAAATACGTCAGAAAGAAAATGTCCGAGAATGTCAAGTGAAAAAATGCAACGGGGGGAAGACCTTACAAAGAATACAGATTTTCTCCCCTGGAAGAAGCAATCATCAAAATATGCGCAATCAGTGAGTCGGTTAAAGGTTCTTCAGATGCAAAGCGATTTGGATTGCCTTCTTGTTACAAAGATCGTATATTGGAAGATTCACAAAAAGAGAACAAAGCCGCAGGATCATGAAGCTCTTTTAATTTTCAAAAATCACAAAGTAGAAATGGAGGCGAACGTTAAAAAGATATATCGTTCCATTGATCGACTATATGATCAGCAAAAACCGGTTCTGCAGGAAACAAGGCGCCATAATAATGAATTGGAAGATCTTAAAAGGCATGGAATAGAAGAAAATCAACGACACAATGTTGAGATGGAAAATCTGAGAAAACCGGAAGTAGTGGCAAATCTACAACACAAACAGTGCCTTCTTCAAATAGAAGAGGAAAAATTAAAAAGACTTCAGTGATACTCGCATTTATTTACTTACGTACATTTTTTTTTTAATGTTCTGTTTTTTTCATGTTAATACCACCCTGATCAAAAAGTTCCCGGGAGACACCACCATGTGGCGCTCCCATTGTTCCGATTCGAGTTCTGTTTTTTTTTTGCTGAGTTGGTAAATCTGTTGTTGACATTCTCTCTAAATCTTAGCGTCATAGCTTGACATTTGCAAAAGCTACGTAGCCAAGAATCTGTTACACCTATCTCTGTGTGTGTTGGCGATTTTTTACAATTTTAGAAATGGATTTAAATTTGCAAGAACGAATTTGTACTAAATTTTGCGTAAAAAACGGATTTAGGGGGCGCGAACGTTGGAAATGTTGGAAAAGTGTTTCGGCAATGATTCTCTAAAGAAAACGGTCGTTTACCAATGGCACCAGCAGTTCAAAAGTGGTGAGTCAATCGAAGATGATGAACGCAGTAGCAGACCATCGACATCGACATCGAAAACCGACGAAAACATTGATGAAATAAAAGAAACGTTGCGGTTGGTCAATAACCGCAAATTAACCATCAGAGAGATAGCGGAGGACTTGAACATTGCCTATGGATCCGTCCAAGACATTTTGGTTAATGATTTGGGTTTCCGTCGTGTAGCAGCAAAGTTGGTGCCAAAAGACCTCAATTTCATGCAAAAAAGAGACCGTGTTGACATCACAGAAGAAATGATTTGCGAGGCTGAATCCGATCCCACATTCATCAAAAGGATCATTACTGGAGACGAGACGTGGGTTTATGAGTACGACACGCAATCCAGACATCATGCAACTGAATGGCGTTCACCAAATGAGCCGAGGCCGAAAAAACCACGTCGTTTTCAGTCAAAAAAGATGGCAATGCTCACGGTTTTCATGGATTACAACGTTGTAGTGCATCATGGATTTTTGCCAGAAGGCCAGACAGTAAACAAAGAGTATTACAAGTATTTGGGCGTTAGAGACCAGAATTGGGGGCAGAAAACTCGTGGATTTTGCACCATGATAACGCATCGTCGCGGTCGCACAGTGCCATCAATATTCGTAATATTTTGAGGAAAAATATAAGAAATACCATCGAACAGCCACCGAATTCACCTGATTTGGCTCCCTGTGACTTCTTTCTGTTCAATCGAGTTAAAAAACCACTACGGGGAACGCATTTCAGCAGCCGAGAGGAAGTAAAGGAATAATCGCAGGAAACACTGATAGACATACAGAAAACCGAATATAAAAAATGTTTCGAGGATTGGATCAAGCGCTGGCATAAGTGTTTTGCAGTCGATGGGGATTACTTTGAAGGGGACAATATAGATTTAGATGAATAAACTTGTATTTTTAATTTTCTGAATAAATTTCTGGAACTTTTTGTTATGGTGGTATATGAGAACAATTCGGATATCGGACGCTTTGCCAATGGAAGAAACGCGTGCTTGATTTATTGAATAAATGCAACGTACAGCGTCACGAGAAACTGTAACAACTATTCATTTGCGAATGTAATGTGGCAATACAAATCTATGAAGAGCTCTAACTAACCGACAAAGCAATACTATTTAATTTGATGGTAGTCGAAGCGGGTTTTTGGGAGGCATATACGAGGGGCGATCAACATATTCTCGATATCGGGGTGAAGCTGTGGTTGTATATATAAATTGACTTATTTATCAAGTAATACTATTATTTTAGTGCATTCATATAAAATTTCATATAAATGTGATTATTAATTCGCGTTTTATCTCTAGTTAAACAGAATCATAATGGCAACTGAGACGATGATGGTGAAAATTGAGCATCGCGCTGTAATTAAATTTCTCACTATGCAAGGAAAAAGTCAAAAAACTATTCATGAAGAGATAGTGGCTGTTTACCAGGGTTCCGCACCTTCATTATCAACTGTGCAAAAGTGGTCGCTCCGGCGCCCCGGCTACTGCTTGTACGGGAGAAAGCATCAAAGAAGTCGAAAAACTTGTTCTTGAGGATGCCCGAATAAAGGTGAAAATGATGGCAGAGATCACCAAGCTTTCAATTGGTACCATTCACACCATTCTTCATGACCATGTTAACCTTTCAAAGGTCAGTGCAAGGTGGGTGCCACGAATGCTCACAGCGCCTCAGAAAAAAGCTGCAGAGAGCTTTGGAGATGTGTAGTGAGAACGCGGACGGTGTTATGGATCGAATTGTTACTGGGGACGAAACATGGGTCCACCACTATGACCCTGAAAGCAAACAAGAGTCCATGCAGTGGCATAAAAAAGGAACAGACCCCCCGAAGAAGTTCAAAGTCACTCCGTCTGCCCGAAAGCTCATGGCCACAGTTTTTTGCGACTCAAAGGGAATCTTGCTCATTGAGTACAAAAAAAAAGGTGAAACCATCAACGCCACATCCTACGCTTCCACTTTGCATAATTTGCGGGAGGAAATTAAAAAGAAAAGACGGGGTAAGCTCGCAGCGGGTGTGTTGCTTCTTCATGACAACGCTCCTGTTCACACGGCGCGAGCTTCCAAGGCTGCTGCGCGAGATTGTGGTTTCGAAGAAATCCAACACCCACCCTATAGTCCAGACCTTGCCCCTAGTGATTATTTCCTGTTTCCGGATTTGAAAAAATGTCTTCGTGGAAAAAGATTTTCGGATGATGAAGAACTCAAGTCGGCAATAAATGGGTATTTTGCAGAGAAAGAGGAAATTTATTTTTTTGAGGGTTTAAAAAAGCTTATCTCAAGATGTAACAAATGCATTGATGTTAGGGGAGATTATATTGAAAAATAAAAACAATTTAAATTGAATTCGCATTTTTCTTCATATCGATACCGAGAATATATTGAACGCCCCTCGTATGTGATCTCAGCTTCCCGTGGCCGATCCAAAAAAAAAGGAGACCACCTCAACCGCGCTAACTATAGAAGAATAAATCTCGTAGATTTACTCAGTATCGTGAGGCTTCAGAAGATCTACATATCAACTTCATCATATAAAGATACCCGTGGTGTATATAAGCGTATTATGAGAGGTCTTCTTACACAGTGTAAGTTACACAACACCAGAGTAGCAAGCAAAGTTCGTTGCTATTGAACATAGTGTATGATTTTTTACTAAAAGATCATATCAATGAGTCAGGAACGACTTATCCTTTTCTCTTCCACGACAACAGAATATAATCTTGTTGAAACTACGTGCTACCTATTTCCCTATATGAAGTCTCTCTGTTAAGAAACCGATAGTGGAAAGACCATAGCCTGCTTATCTCTATGCCCTACTAAATAAAGTTGTGGTACGAATTTTAACAAAAGCAAATGAAACTCTAATTGCAGCCGAGGTTCGAGGAAAAGAACGAAGGAAAAATAAATGGATTACTCATATTTAAAAACACTAGCGACTCTTTGTCTCACTGATGATATTTTCCGAAGTAGAGATACTTGCAACGGGTTTTAAATACAACATTTTTCCTCAGAATATTAAAATTATATTAAGGCTGACACCAAGCACTTGACCCAAGCATGTAATTGTCGGCTTATATTTCTTTGATAATTTAAATTCCAAGATTAAATTTATACAGCTTATAAAAAATCATTGAAGTATGAGAAGGGAAAACTGCTATACCCGGCAAGTTCCTGGCTTTTCCGGGAAATATTAAAAAAAATGGAATGTGTCTTTAACACTCAACGTAATTAAATTTCATTGTGCCCGTAATTAAAAGAGCTTTTTATAAAATATAAAGAAAACTAATTTAAATAAAACGAAAAAACTACTATAAATTAAATTAAGTGACAATCAATTATATAGTTCAAAATTGAGGTCCGTGGAAGAAGTGGAAGAAGGAGATACTGGTACTTAAGTATGCAACAAATCCAGTTAATTTAATTTGAATTTGCAAAATCAGAGAGAGAAATGCAGTAAAAGTACAATTTCTGTGATCACGTTTTATGAGGGAAACAATGTCTTAAAGCTTTGACTGAAAGTTATAATTGCAAGAATGGTTGGATGCATTAGTGTCCATTAATGGTTGGCTTATGTTTAGGCTCTTCCTGAGTGGGTGTCAAATTGAAATCCCCTTCAGCTAGCCCGGTCATAAATTAAGTTTCTGCAGTTTTGCACCCCCAATTGACTAACCTTTTATGGCCCTTTACTCTGTGTATGGATTACTGCTACAATGAAGAGATGATAAGTGTTGATGTTTATTTCGGAGATGTGGAAAGATAATCGATGACGGTCTTAAAGCAGTTTATTGGGCAAAACTTTGTATAGGCTTACAAATTGATTGAATACACCCAATAAATTGTTATCATGCGCTTTAAGTAGACAAGTTGGTAGGCCGTCAGTATTTCAGCTCCAAAATTATCGCCCTCCATTCCAGCGGACCGAAGTTTTGACTCTTGCTCAAATTAATTACTTGGCTGTGTTTTTGAGAGGGCAAAATATGAGCCTTCACTGCCAACATACAGTTGCGCAAATAATTGTTCCTCAATTTTGCAAAGACCTCAACCTCGAGTATTTCGTTTTCCTCTCTACAGATTTTTTCAAAGGCGATAATTTTGCCTTCTGGTAAAATATTCACCCGTTGCTCTTAAAGCAGTACCCGATAATGTCTCATCTTACGAGTATAACGATACCAGAGACGACTTGCACATTGCATCGGCTAAGTTCAACTGTAGAGTGTGATGTCTTCTTGCCGCATGTCGGCCAAAGGATCCACATTTCAAGTTGGACCCAACGTTCATCTCATAATCTCATCTTCTATGCCTCTTTTAATCATTGAAATTTGAGCAGCTTTGAATTGCGCGTCGACCAACTCACCACTACCCGCTGATATCCATGTTAACTGGCAACCAATATAGGGCATGGGCGAAGGATATCTCATTTAGGAATTCACTCTAGGCTCTTACAATCCTGGTTAGCGCGGAGCCCGGCTTAACAGCTACCCAACTGTCCTATTAACCTACCGGCTATATCGTATTCAATAACAATTGTTAAGCCCTAGATAATAACTGTTACTTTGAAGGACATTGGTCCACTTTTCTTCTTTTTTTTTATAATCGGCGGGCGCTAAGGGGTTTTTGTTTGTAAATTATAACGACCAGGAAACACAGAGATCGGCAGTGCATTCCATAAGCGAGTTGTACGGCTAAGGAAACAATCACGATATTTTAGAGTACGTCCGAAAATGGGCTTGAGGGTATACTGATGAGCATTCATAGCGAGACGGGTGTTACGGTTGAAAGCTTGAATGGGCGGAATGCTACTGGCGATTTCAATGGAGCACTGGTGGTGGAAATAGCGGTAAAACAAAGTGAGACAGGTGACATTACGTCGATGTTCGAGGGTGTCAACTGATTGACTGATATTAGTATCACCAATGAGTTTTATCGCACGGTTTTGAATGCCTTATATATTGAGGTCAGATCAGAGGAGGTAAAATATTTCTTACATCGCTTGAGGAAACCTAGACATTTCGAAGCATTTTTGACGACATCGAATATGTGGTCATTCCAACTTAAGTTGTCACCGACACCGAAAGCGTTTCGGTTTCGAAGATGTAAGTGCCATTCATGGATGTCGCTTTAATGACATCAGACAGCATTGAGTTTTGGAAGCATTAAATTCCACTCGGTTGATTGTTCCCCAATTGGTTATGCTGTTAATATCGGAATTTAATGAGCTTAACATACGCTGCCGTTCCCGTTCTAAAGCCGAAGAGGAGGGGCGTGAGTCCGGGAACGAATATGAAAAGCAGAGAGTACTGTCATCAGCAAAGGAATATATTGGATTAGAAGTAGCAGACAAGAGATCATTAATGAAGATTAAAAAGAGTGTCGGGGACAGAATGGAGCCCTGGGGCACACCAGCATTTATTTTGTGAATATCAGACTTGAAACCATCCAAGACAATTTGAATTAAACGTTCCGAAAGATAATTTCTAATCCATTGAAGAAGAGAGTCATCGATCCCAAAAGCATGCATTTTCGACAAAAGATCCTGATGCCAAACTCTCTCAAATGCCTTTGAAATATCAATTGCAACTATCTTGGTTTCGCCAGATTGATGTACGCTTTGGTTCCACTTTTCGGTGAGATATGCCATCAGATCAGCAGTGGAACTGTTCCTACGAAAAGCTGACGGTGTATCAGCGTTTCCATGACCTTAGAAAGAAGGGCCTAAGTGCAATGGGCCTGTATGAGGAGAGATAGGAAGATTCGCCTTTTTTAGCGATGGGAAAATCTAGTTTTCCATCTGCTCGGAAAGAGTCCTAAAGTGTAGGACTGATGAAAATGCTTACACAGTGGTTTTGCCAGCTGTATCGGTATTATAACCGAAACTTATGAGACGTGGGTAATGCGAGGTTGAAGGCGTTTTTGCCAGAGAATAGGGCTACTGTAGCGCTCTTAGTGCCCTATCTAAAATAAGACCCTGATATTTCGCTGTATCAGAAAAGACTACCAGTGATTCCGGGAGGGTCTATGATTGGAATTTTATATTTCCTGGAAAATAGGACAAGATATATTTTACTCCCAATCCACAACGATCCGCCCATCGGATTAATCTGTAAAGATTTTGCTGTAGGAGTCTTTTAATGGTATTAAGATGCTTATCTGAGATGGCTATTGCAACGTCATCCACATCACCTGCTTCCAAGTATATCAGCAGTTCATTAACCACTAAGTTCGAGAGAAGGGGTGAAAGGAACCGGCCTTGCGGCGTACTTCTGCTGACACATGTTTTGGCAGAAGCCCCACCCAATTTGGAGTTAATTATTCTGCTTTTTAGCATAAGACTGATCAACTCCCCAAGTGAGTCATACACTTTTAGTGTTGACAGCGCAATCGTGATTACGAATGTGTTGACGTTGTTAAAGGTATTCTCTATATCTAGGAATGCAACCATTGTGTGCTCTGCATAATGTAGGGATCATTCGGTGTGGCTAGTTAATGTGTGTAGAGCCGTTTCCACCGGCTTTCTTTACAGTAGCACGTTAAGCCGTAGACAAAAGTCATATATCAATTGTAGATCATATATGGATATCAATTAGTCGTTCTAGAGTTTTTAGAAGGAAGGATGATAGACTTATAGGTCTGAGGTCCTTTGAGACAACATTATCACGGAATGACCTGCAGGGCTGTCGCATTGCCTTCGTCAGTTGTTTTTTTATATAATTTTAAAGGATTACTTGTATGAGTCCCAGTCAGTCACTTTTCTTGTGCTTTTTGCTTGATTGAAAAGTTTATTGTAGACGTTTCTAAGCGTCTCAATGTCCCAATACTGATGGTGGACTTTTCTTGCCTCTAGGTTGAATAAGAGGACAGGAAGCACCCTTTAGCCTGATTGAGGGTCAGGCTAAAATCCTTGACTTTCTTCTCAAGCTCGTTGGTGTTATCCGGGTACCTAGGAGTTCCGAGGAGAGTATTTTTAAAAGTGTTGAATGCTAGTTGGCGGCGGGCAGGAGCATCATTCAGACTGAATTGGATATATCTATGGTCTGAAAATCAGTGTTCAGACACCACACACTTCGTTTGAGTGATGTTGTCGGAGGCAGCATACACATAGCGACCGCCTATCTATCTACGAGTATCAATCAGATATCTAACATTTCTTGTCGGTTTTTAGTTATGAAAGTGGGCTCATTGCCAATGTTGCAGACAATGAGGTTAGTACTTATACTGTAATGTAATCAAAAAGTGACACACCTCTATCGTTGGTGTCGGTACTACCCCATACCGTGTGATATTCGTTGTCGTCGCACCTGACGATGAGGCCGGTTTTTAGCCTTTCAGCTTGCAGTACCCCACATGGTCTTGGCCAATAGGAGGATTTGGCATAATCTTAACAGGAAATTAATTTCTTTAATTAATTTAACATACATGCATTAAAAATTTGAAGCAACATCACTATGCATTTGACTGAGAGAAAAATTCTACGCCATATATTTAGTTCTGTATGCAAGGAGTAAGGGATATAGCCATGAACTCTTTGAGCTGTTTAAATATGTCGATGTAGTTCAAAAATCCAAAAGACAACAACACTGGCTTTGCCAAATCCAATAAATGAACAACAATATTCCAAGATGGACCTCATGTTGCGAATTCAGGGCATCTACATAGCCTTCTGTATCTCCTGCAGTAGCTATTGTCGAAGATTTTATGACTATGAGAAAACCTAACTTTTGCACAGTGTCGGGTTACAACGTATGTTAATCCGGAGGGGATTCCGTTTTTAGGTTTCCATTTACTCTTTTCTGGTTCGGTTTCCATAATAAGTATTACTATCGACTAAGCTATTTCCACTTAAACTTAACTTCTTCAATGTTAATGAGATAAAGTATTTTCCAAATAACATTGGCGTTTCAGTATGTTGATACTGAATATGAGAGTTTCGACACTAGGTTGATGGCGATATTTTAGCGATATAAATTGTCTACACAGTGCTTAATACTGTGATAACGTTTATAGATATATCAAATTGCTTAACAAATTAAAATCAGTATACGTACATCTCTTGAAGGTTAGTTTTCCTAACTATAACCCGCTTTTAATATCAACGAGTATACGAGTATGTAGGTACATACGAGTACATATAATTTTGGAACACATTTAAATTGTACTTTTAGTCAATGCCGAGTTAATCCCAAAGCTACAAGTTAATTGTCTGCATATTCTTTCATGTCAAGGACACACATTTCTTTCAGAGAAACTTTATTTGAATTCCTAAAACACAACATATGCCTATAACTATTCGGAAGAATTTATTATACGATATAAGAAAACAACTTCTTATTCAAGAGGATAACAACTCCAGGTATATAACACTCTAGTTACGTATTTTCCAACTATTGTTCATGTTCATGTCGATCTAGGGAACTCAAATATATCAAAAGAAGGCATCCTTAAAGTGGCAGTAAAAAGCGAACATCTTGGAAATCCAACACTTAACAAAAGGAGACTTGTCAGTGCCATTTGCCGTGAAAGACATAATACCCCCTGTTTTCCCCCCATTTGTTTTTGTCAACAAAAAAAAACACCTAAAAATGCAAACTACGAGTACATACAAGTACAATATATTCGTAGTTGCCTTTGATAAATATTTCTTTCAAGGATATCCAGCATGTCCAGTGGGAAATACGAGTAACTGAGCTCAATTCGCATATGAGTGTTCATAACTACTCGGATTGTCCTAAAAACTACAACTTTCCTTTGCATACTCATCCGTGCTCATACGTTAAAGGACTAAACAATGTTCCTCTTCATGGTATATGTAAACACACGTTTATCAGAAAAAAAAACCTTGGTCTTCCATTGGAATTGGCATTAAGCAGAAATACTGTTCATTAAAGTGCATTATCCTTCTATCTTAGGGACACACAAATTCCACATAAATATAGTACTCGTATTTTAAATCGGTAATAAGTGAGTAAACGTTCAAAAGTAGAAACTAACCTCAAAAGACAGCTTTCAGGGGTAAAATTATTGCCCCTCTTTCGGAGTAAATGTTGCTGAATGGAAATGTTGCTTAAAAACAAATGGTTCGGACCTACAATAAGATTTAAATATTCCCGACATCAGTTTTTATGGACGGAAATTTCGCCTAAATCCCTTGCAAAAATTGCCAATGTTGCCATAATTTAACAATTATTTGCATAGCATATGTCCAGCAAGACATGG
This sequence comes from Volucella zonaria, assembly GCA_963966105.1. Lineage (NCBI taxonomy): Eukaryota > Metazoa > Arthropoda > Insecta > Diptera > Syrphidae > Volucella > Volucella zonaria. The sequence goes on along the minus strand of OZ014532.1, from coordinate 103,251,095 downwards.
AAAAATGAATCCTTTCTATCATACTAAAAGCTTTTTATAGAGAAGGACAACATTTCAATATTTGAGACGAATTCAAAGTAATCAAAGCGTTAAGCTTTGTGTTTTTGCTTGTTCACAGCGCGAGCTAAGGAAAATCAGGGGGGAAAGAAAGGGAGGTACCGATGAACGTTGGTTTTAAATGTTTGAAGATTATAATGGCTAGCAAATGAAGAGATCGGCAGGGCATTCCATAAGCGAATTGTACAACTTAGGAATGAATCACGATATTTTAGAGTACGTCCGAAAGTGGATTTGAGGATATAATGATGAGCATTCATAGCGAGATGGGCATTACGGTTGTGATCAGTATCACTTGCAATCAGATGCGAGTGTAAGCCGGAGGGCCAACGTAGAATTTCGATGTGCTGCTTATACTTAATATATTTTATGTCCAGTTTTTTGTGAAACTACAGGCTTATTAAACTTGAACGAAAATTCCGCCGATGTACAATACTGTTACATGTTTGTGTGGGTTCAAAAGATAGAACTTATTTCTTTCAACTTAATCAATTTATTCAAAATCGCAATATAACAACATCGCAACAACAACAATTCAAGTAGTATAGTCTCACGCGCTCGCCGGGACGTAGAGTGGAAGATCTACGAAACAACACCCAACACCAACAATTTCGGGTGGAAGCCAATCCACGCCCCTTTGTTGTATTCTCTGCAGCATATTGTGCTGCAACACTCAATAAGCACCCGATAAATGATTCGCTATTCGATAGGAAAAATTGAGATAGAAAGGAATAAAAATCTCATAGGGTTTCGGGGAACAATTGGAATATAGTAAACCGTTTTATTTTTATGTAATTTTCAGAAATAAGGAAATTCTTGGAAAAAAGGAATAAAATCGTTCAAGAGTGTATTCTTCATAGACTGTGGTTCACCCGACCGTCGTATGAATCATTCAAGTTCAAAGTCGGGTGCAGCACTTTTAAAGGCTAGTGTATGAAACCGGCAGGGCTCTCATAAAGTGCCAAACCTGACCGCAAATGCATATGCATGAGCTCGGCTTTTATGCTATTCTTCCAAGTGAAGAGGTGAGCTTTTTCTAGTAAAAGTAGAGCTTTTTATATTTTCTAGTTTGGAATAGAGTAGACCTTTAGTTTCCTTGCTTATCATATTAGGGTTAAATATTTTATAATTAATTCAGAAAATTTTAAATATAAAAATGATACTCGTACAATATTGAAATAAAAGAATAATCAAATTTTTCGTTAATAATTACAAAGAATTTACAAATTTATAAGAACTTAGGAATAGAATAAAATAACAAATTTGTAAATAAGTTTGTAGTCTTAGAAATCACTTTTATCGACAAATTTTACTTGACTTTGTCTTTTGCTAAAACCACTTTATCGCTACCCTCATTCACTTTTGAAATTCAACTTTAGAGCTGCCAGCTCTCGAGAAAATCTGTACTAACTTTTAGATTTACTAATTTTTAAAATTAGGTATTTCTAGTGAGGCCATTTATTAGAAATTACATGCGCCGGAAAGTCAGATCCTTTTGTGATGTAGTGTCAAAATTTCGTAAAACTTGTGCAAATAGAAGCGGAGTTGTTGCGGCTAAAGTCGTGTCGTGTCGTCGGTACAAAAATGAGCATTGACCAAAAATTTCTCAGAATTCAGCATTCGAATAATATCATCCACGAGGCCAAAAACAACAAAACTTCCTTTATAACATTGTTACTGATGATACTACGTCATGCTTTCAATATGCTCCAGAAACCAGCGGTCAAATTTCCGTGTGGAAAACGCCAGACGAACCAAAATCCAAAAAATTTCGTTTGGAGAAGTTAAAAGTGAAAACAATGCCAATTTGTTTTTACGATTCCAAGGGCAAAGCCCTTCTTCCACCGGGCCAAAAAGTTCATGCACGATTCTATCTTGGTGTTTTCAAGAGTTTGGTGCATCGTATTGGGCCCGAATATCGCGCAGAATGAAGTTGGCGTTTATTGCACAATAATGCGCCATCTCATCGATCGAGACTTGTGACCGATTTGTTGGCTAAAAATCACATTGTAACTCTCAACCTCTCCCCGCATTCACCTGATTTGGCACTCTGCGACTTTTACCTTTTCGGAAAAATGCATTTGCCTATAAAAGGAACGTAGAACCCATTCAAAGGGCTTGTACCGACATCCCGAAGGACATCCCGGCCAACGATCTAAAACACTCAACCGACATGACTCTAGACCGTGCAAATCGCTGTACTAAGTTGGAATCGGTTTTGCCAAAAAAATCTTCATGTTGTTCTTATTTTTAAAAAGTCCTGTTTACTTTGCAACGCACTTGTATGATAGATACCCATATTTTTCTCATGGGAGAATTGTTATAAAGCAAATAGGCTTTCGAAACTAGTACAAGGAATTCTGAGGCTACGCCACTGGAAACTGGTTTCTGCAGAAGAGTCTTTCATGCTCGAATCATCGATGTGGAAATAAAACGCTGGAAAGGAACCTGCAATGAGGCAGATTCTGCACCACTGCCGATTTAACTTGGATGGCGCTGCAGTGTACGTCACGACCTTAAGCTAACCACTTCCAGTTGGGCGTAATCAGTGCTAGTTCAAACTCCTCATTGTGGTGTACTGTCCTAGATAATGATACTGATTGGCCTTCCTTATCTTCTTCGACAGCCGCAAGCACTCCAATGGCAGCATGCTGGTTTGTTCCCATGATACCAAGGCCATAATTTTATGTCAGTAGCTGTGCAGGTTTTTAAAATATTGTGCCTCTTATGTTGAGCTGTGCACTCTGCACGATCTATCAAATATGTTGGAAAAACCATTCCACACCGCATATATTATATGTTACATTGCATAGTTCTTGTTTGACAATAAAGGCCTAAGTAACGTCACTGTCTACCTTTACGGAGCAGAGTCCTCCGTATTACTATTATAGCCATAGCCGGAAGAACATATATTGTGATAATCTCTCATTGTAAACACCGTCATTTATAAAAGAAGAACAGAAAACTATCCAATGGAAAATTAAGGGAAAAACTTTGGAAACTGATATCAAAAGTTCCGGAAATATAAAAAGAAATATGAACAATTTTCTAGTACAGAAAGTTCTCGAAAGAGACCCAAAACCAATAAAACTAAAACCCATGGACCTTCCAAAAGCACATATCTGAGGTCTTTTAGCGAAGCTCTAAAATATGCAATAACGATCACGGTAATAGACCAAAACGACACATGGATCAATAACACCTGAACGGTGGAAATTGGTCAAGCTAAAGCTTTCGGGCAACTTCTTGGCCATCATGAGGGATAACCCCGGACCACCTCCCATCACAAGTGATGGTGGCTGGCACCAAGGCCACGTCAAGCTTATCACATGTGACGATCAAAGATCTCTCGATCTTTTCACCAAAGTCATAGGTGTATTAAGAGGGATTTTTCCGGGTGAAAAGCTTGAGGCCATGGTTAAAGAGGATATCCCTAGCAGACCTAGAACCCGCTAGGGATAGAATCCCAGCCGAATCCTCCTCTCAGAATGCATTCTGGGCTCAGGCTCAGCATCCTTCCGATTCATGACTGAAAAGTCGCAAAACTTTAAGCACTATGGGGCTCTTATACATAGATGCGAGTTGATTGTGATCAATAAAGAATCCCTTAATCTTCTTTTCCAGGAAATATAAAATTCCAATCAATAAACGGTACAAGTTTAGTCTTTTCCGATACAGCAAAATAACTCATATTTGATAGGAAACTAAACTGGAAACCTAACGTTCAAGAAAGAGTCAAGAAAGTTACAGTATCTTTATTGTCTTGCAAAAAAAGCCATTGGGAACAAATGGGGCTTTCAACCTCGCCGATACTCAACTACGGGTGTCTGGTGGAAGGCGTTAGACAATGCAGTCAACTGCAAGCAAACTACAATGGTTTGACAAAGGCTTTCATGTAAGCTTCCCCCCTAGATCTTTTTGGGTGGAAGATGCTCTCATAAATGACAAGTCAATCCACTTCTATACAAATGCATCTAAGACTGATAGCAGGGTTGGTGGCGGTGTTTTCCCAGATAAGCTTAATCTAAGCCTCTCCTTCCGTCTTCCACATCGCTGTAACGTGTTCCACATGCAAATTTTGGCGATTAACGAAACTCTGTCCTGGTTGAAGAAAAACGTGATGTCTACAAAGTGCGCTCTCATGTCCCGCTAAATTCTAGAACCGCCCTTGACTGCCGATCACCTCTTAGGGAGATGGCAAAGCAGTTTAACATTCACATATGTTCGGTGGCGGGCCACAGAGACAGTCCAGGAAATTGTAGGGCCGATGAACTCACCTAAATTGGAGCCACTCTACCTATTCTACCGGAAAAGGGTAGCATAGGTATACCAATCGCTTAGTGCAAATTAAAGCTGGATGCTAACAAAAGAATAAACCTTAGGTGGACTAGTGGATCAATATGTCTAGTCAAAGCCGGATCTGAATCGCACTAAGAGTTTGATCTTTCTAAATAGGAAACATCTCACCGCCATCATAAGTGTCCTCACCGCGCACTACCTTATACAGGGTGTCCCAGCTTAGCAGTATAATCCTTTAAGAGCATATCCCGAAGTTCCACCGAACAAGAAATTGTATGACAGGGGGGGGGGGGGGGGGGGTCTACAAGGTGCCTGACTCGAACTCCAACTTTTTAAAATGCTATAATTCTTTTTTTTTGATAAATTGGAAATATTGGAAAATACATCAATTTTCAAATTATATCAGTAGTTTTCAATATGTCCACTTTCGGGGCGGCTAATGGCCTTGAGACGGCCGAAGAAAGCATCGCACGCTGCACGCCAGTGGCTCTGTATTTTGGCCCATTCCCGGCGAAGTGCTTGTTTGAGTTGGTCCAAACTTTGGTATTTTTTAGTGCCAACCTTCGCCTTCAAAATACCCCAGACAGAGAAATCCAACGGATTTGCATCCGGAGAATTTGCAATCCATTGTGCCGAAGAAATGAAGTGTGGAACATTGTTTTTTAACCAATCTTGGTTGACGCACGCTTTGTGAGACGGTGCCGAGTCTTGTTGAAATGTCCACGGTCTCCGACCGAAATGGCAGTTATGGCAGCCCAAACCATCACCATCGGAGCTGCCTGCTTTATGGTGGCCGTCCGAAGGTGTAAATTTTCGAAGGACCTCTCTGGCAAGTAAACTCGATCATTTTGTTTGTTGACATATTGCTCGATAACAAATGGCGACTCATCGGAAAAAACCAAATTCGGCAACTTACCACTTTCGTGCAAGCGTAGCAACTCCTTCGCTCTTTCGACTCAAACTTTTTTCTGTTGCGGTGTAAGATCGTGTGCTTTTTGGAACTTGAATGGCTTGAGCCCAAGCTCATTTTTCAGAATGTGTTGCATCCGTTCCAACGAGCCATTTTTCTTCCACTTCGACGCGGATTTCGCTCAATTCGAGCCTTCACTTTCCGAACCATTTCTGCCGATGTTGCTGTTTTTTTATGACCACCTCCATGACGTTTTGCAACGCTGCCAGTATCACAGTAACGAACTATGGTTCGAGACACAAATGATTTATTCACGTTGAGGTGATGGAGGGCTCTAACGATAGCTACTTGTGGTTTTCCAGCCAAATATAAAGCAATCACACTATCACGTTTAAATCCCATAGCGGATAAAAATTTTTCGACACAACTGAGACGCAAATCGTTTAAAAGGCTTGTAAATAATAAAATTATCTGTCAGGTGTCAAAATTTGAGCTCATTGTCATGAACGGTTTGGAAATTATAGCGGTCTGAAGTTGTTGCAGTTCGAGTCATTCAGGGTGTATTCCTATTCCATGCATTTCGAACAATTGCTATAAACGTTCCACAAACTGTTCTAAAAAGGTCCTTCTCAGGACCATATAAAAATATCTAAGCTATTTTATGAGTAATTCAATAGGTACACTTCTTTTTGGCCATTTTTGTTTGACGAAAAATGGCTTTTACTACAAAATCTGTTGATCGCACGTAAAAAAGTTTCTAAACATAATTGTTAGGAAATTTTGCAAGGATAAAAATTTTATAAAATTTCAGAAAACTTATTAAGTAAAATTTTAAGAAAAATGCATTTTAATTAAAAAACAAATGGAACAGCAAATTTTCATAATTTTGAGTTTAACGAGCCGAGACGAGGAAGAAGAGAAATCCTCCACCTAACCTGTACATGCCCAGCTCTCTCACAAAGAAGAAAACTTCACTTAAGAGCTTTCTTCTACTATGACTTAGCGATCTAAAGAATATAGACGTTAACAGTCTCCTACGCATCAGCATGAGCTCAAATTGGTTCCAAGAGATCACAGATCCACGTAACATCACATTGGACCAATAGACCTAAGTGGGTTGGTTTTTCCAATGGCCACTCTTACCTAACCTAACCCCACGTTATATCTTGTCTATTTTTAAATTGTTTTATGCGCACTTCTTATGTGTTCAGGAAGGGTTTCGGCCAGAGGTGACGTAGTATCTGCGTCTGTAGCGACAGTCCAATTGCGCTCAAGGCCTTGCTGAATTCTGCCACTACTTTTCAGCGATTTCTGACCCATTGTTAGATACCTGCTGGACAACGCTTAGAGGAAAACTTCTCACCTGATATAGGACTGCCTGTGTTCTTCATTAGGACTTCTATTGTGCTTCTTATGAACTTATTTGTAGATGGCATGACTGCCAGATCAAACGACGTCTCTAAAAGGTCAGCGAATTTGTTGCTCCCCTTAAGTAGGAACAAGTAAAGAGTGGTTATTGGCGTCACAACTAGGCACTACACTTTTCCTTAGCACTTAAATTTGCTAGGTATAATAAAAACAAAACTCTGTTAGAATCGTCGAGAATTGCCATCAACCGCAGGCTCCACCTCTTTACTGTTGGCAAATCTTCGGAGCCGATTCTCCCCTTTGAGTCCATTTTTTTGACTGTTCCTTAGTCACGGATGTAAAGTGATGGACCCACGTTTCATCCATGGTTGAATCGATGCAAAAACTCCGCTTTATTGAAACATCGATTGAAACATCCTCACGACACTGTGTTTGTTCCATTATGAGTAATTGCAGCACCCATCTTGCGCACAGCCTTCTCATGTCCAATTTTTCAGTCAACATGCTATGTACAGCTCTTTTTAAAATGCCTACCATCTCTGCTAGTTCATGCACTTTCAATAGAGGGTCTTCCATTACCATTTTGTGGATTTTTTTCAACATTTCTGGTGAACTCACCTCATTTGGTCGGCCATTGCACTGTTCGTCTTTGCAACTCGTACGGCCTCGCTTAAACTCTGCCACTCAATATTTTATTGTTGTAAATGAAGGAGCAGACTCCCCCAGAGTAGAATCCAGTCCCGCTTTGATTTTGGTTGAATTGAGGCCTTTCAGATGAAAGTATTGTATTACGAGTACATAATTATGACCAATTTTTTCCATATTTAAAAATTCATTGAGAGCGTTCACTATTCATGGCTGCCGAACAAATACTAAACAACGTTACGTCGTCAAACTTTAAATTTAAGCTTTATAAGGTTTGTACTTTCTACAATTATCATTCTTTTTAAACAACAACCGCCATCTATACGTCAGGTCGGGTACTTCTTTATCTACCCTCGTACAAGCAGTAAAATGAGCTAGTTCTTTGTCTGAGCGCGGAAATAAAAGCTAAGGTTGTTCAAATCAAAACTGTATGTAGCTGGGTTATAAATTAGTATTGCGAAGAGCAATTAAGAGAAGCACAATGTCTGCCGATCGCCTTTCCATTTGAAAATAAACAATAAATCCAAGAGTTTGCTAAACTCAGCCGAAATGTTCGAAGCAATTATTTTGTTTGGATTAAAAGTCGCAGTAGGGTGACTGTAAATAAAATTCGAATTAACTACATAACTGGAGACAAGAAAGTCTATGACAGCGCAGGACAGCGTGTTGCAGTTGGATCAGCTAGTGGATCATCATCTGTTTTGTACTTTAAGTTCGAAACAAAATCTAAAATTTCTCTTTCCGGATGAAGATTCAAACACTCTTTTGTTTTATAAATTTGTTTAATAGTTTATTTAATTTTTTTCCTTTGTTTTGTTTTTTTATTTTTTTTTGATCGTTATGATAAAATAAATTCATTAAAATTATTAACTAAAAACGAATTTCTTAAAAATTAGGATTTCTTAAAAATAAATATAAATTAATCACCAACTTATTAACAACAAATGGAGTTATGTAATTGTTAACTTAATTTGTAAAAAAAAAACAAAAAAAAATGTTAACCGCTTAAATAATTTTTCGTTTTCTTTTGTTCAATTAGGTTTAGTTTCAATTTTATAAATCAATAACTTAATTAGGATATTTTGTTTTTTCTCCTTTTTAATTTAAGGAAAAAAATAATTAAAAAATGTTTGTATTGCAGTTCTAAGGACTTTAGGGTTTTTTTAAAGACACTTCTTAATGTCTTAAAAGCATTTAAATACAAAGCCTACTTATAGTTCAAAAAAGTTTAATTTTTATTAATTTTAATTTAAATTTTATTATCGTTTAGTTAGTAGAAAATTTACAAAATACTTGTTTATTTTGATTCAATAAAAAATAAAACATAATTCACTTTTGATATGTGCTGCTGTTGTAATAATTGAAAAATGTTTTTTTTTATTTGTATTTTAAAGTGTCGGTAAAATAAAAACGTGAAAAGTTTTTGATTTTCTTCAATTTGCTAAGTATAACGCAGAAAGCTTAATAGCGTTAACTACGAGTATAAAAAAAACTGTAAAGAGACGGTTTTTTAAACATTCTTACTAGAGACAGATCAACAGTAGCAAAAAACTAGGAGTTGATCTTTAAAACGCACCACATGAAAAATAATTCGGGGTGGGCAGAACGAAGCACATTTTCGGTTCGTTTTGTGGTCTGATGGGTTTATATTGAAAGCTGTTGTAGTTGAAGAAATCTTGTAAAACGTACTTATCTTAAGATACATATTTAAGAGTGGTAAATAGGTGTTAGTAACTTGAAATAGAAATTGGTTACGAATACACTCAGACTGCTAATGTGCTTAAGAAATAATTGATTAATATTGAATTAACATAATTAAGGCATTTCCCGGTATACGTCCTGGTAGTTTGGGGAAAGTTTCTGTTGAAACTGAAGTCGGAAGTGGTGGTATTCGTATTTTATCCACAAAAACTTATATTGTACCTTCAGTACGGAAAAATTCACATTAAGCACTTCTGTATCGGGAAAACAATTACAACTTAACAAGACCTACCTTGTTTGATATTGAAAACAGGCGACATTACTCGCACTCTGGTTCGTAGGCTGCCTTGGTCCATTTGTAAGCTAATATCGAATAAAAGAATGCCCCATAAGAGCGATAGGAAAGAAATCGTCTACATTGCGCCTTTGCTCAGTTCTTGAGAGAATTGATTACAAAAAATATTTTAACCATTCTCATGGACTCTATGTGCAAAACTTCAAATTGACAAATGCTATTTTAGGAGTGTCAAAGCCATATGATAGTAACAGCCAACAAAGCCGAGAATTCAACAATGGCAACGCTTACAATAATAGACAGAGATAAAATTAAATATTGTTCACATATATAACAACTGCAAGAATGAAAAGGAAGAAGTCACCGATTAGGTATTTCAAAAGGTGTCTGACAAAGTTTGGACAGTGTTGAATAAGAAAAAAAACTAATTGTCCAATTACCAGTTGGCCACGTAGCACAGGACTCTATCTTAGTTCAAGGAAAAAATTATAAAAAACGTAACATAATCTCCCAATTTAACAGGTTTCAGTTATGGGTTTATTTGAAGGATTTAGAATGTTGCCGCATTTCACTAATGAATACATGCAAATTAGAAATAAAAATGGTAATAAAATATGCAGAAAAAGTGTTGCTCAATCCGCAGTAGATGTCTGAGATTGACAAGTTTATGAATTTTAGTGGATCGGGGTTAAGAAATATTTTTTACCGTCCCGGTGAGGACTGGTAAGAACCACCTGCGCCTACCACATGTACATTTGTTTAGCGCGATTCATGCTAATTTCATGCAACTGTTTTCAGAGAAACTAATTCCAAAGATTGTATTTGAAACAAATTTACTAAAAAAATGTGCACCGGCCATTTATATTATCCACAGTTCAAGAAATAAAATATTTTCTACAAATAAATATTCCTATGGGATTAAAAAACTAGCCCAGCTATAATGACTACTGGTATTCTCGACAAGAAATCCATTTTTAAATTATTGTCTGTTTCGAAATCGGTTTAGATATATTTCTGCTCATATTCAAAATTAGTCCTCGGTGGAGCCAAAAATGGTTGACACTCATCCTAAGGGAAACCTGCTATGAATCTTTTAAACACCAATCAATATCGATTGGTTCAAAGTCAATAATGTTTGGCAATACATGCGTATGAAGCCCACATTTCAATTTTGACCACGACAAGAAAAGCTACTGGTAAAAGTACCATTATCTACAAGACGATAGTTGCCTCTTAAAAGGGGAAAAACTACGAAGTCTACATCGACAATTTCTTCACTTTATTCTTACAATACAACAAAACTTGCAAAATGAAGGAATTTCCGTGTGAATACAGGAAGGAAAAAGAGAGAAGCATCTCCAATAGATTAATTAATGGTTAAAAGGATTTAAAGGAATGATTCCGATTGACGAATTGCTGATGCTGTCATCGTAGGCTCAAAGTGGATAGATAAAAAATCTGTCTATTTTCTTAGTAATTTTTACAGTCCCAAGGATGTTCAGCACATTTTGAGGAAGCAGAAAGATGAATCACAGGCAGATTTCATAGGCCAGAAATTAGTATAATAAAATACTACAAAAACACATGAGTTGTGTTGGCGTATGCGATACGTACAAATTATACTACGAGATCGAGAGAAAATCCAAAAAATGATGGCAACGTGTATTCTGGCTTTTTACGATTTTACGATTGTCTTTAATATCGCCTACAATTTTGCAGTTGCCAATATACTCGTATGTAATCTACTAAACTTTCATCTTTCAGCTGCAAATATGGCACTGAGTCTGAAATGAGACCTCTACCTCCAGAAGAACAGAAACAGTTTCATTCCGTTCCATTGTTGGAATTAAATAAAAATATACACAAATCACGAATATTGTAAAAGACAAGATATGAAACTTGATCCATCTATGAACATAGAACTCCACCCAAGAATTAACCCAGATTTATTATAACTCTACCATAGCCGTTCCCAAAACTAGAATGAGAAAGAAACATTCTGCAGTATGCTGAATACTCCGACATTTCCGGAGTTCAGTTCATATAATTCTTTCAGCATCTAGCTTGGCTATCGAAATATAGATAGTGACGGAAAAGTTTCAACCGAATTGAAGGTGACACTTAAATCTCCATCCTGGACCACAGGAGCTAACCTCTGAATATCGACATTCAGGTAAAGGCCGTCGGGTTGATTTCCCAACCATATAAAGCACTTTACGTTGTAAAGTAAGAAGGGCCTCGGATATGGATGAACTTAACATACTTACAACAAACTGAAAGCGTGTAACGACATGGAGTGCTTGGACTTTAACAGTCCCCAATTCTCCACAAAATGGGTAACACTCTCATCCAAGAAGTGCGATGGGCAGGGCAAAAGAAGCATGAAAAGTAATGACATTAGAATGGTCATTGCTATTGAGAACAGAAGCAGTGCTTTTTTAAATGTGGATTGGTTGTCAGAGATTGGTCATCAATGATAATTTCGGAAGCAAAAGCCTAATATGCCAACACGCTTCCACAAAGAAAAGGATTACTTTGCCAAAGATCGCTTATACGAGCTCCTCACCCAAACGTATGAACAATGTCTGAAACACGATGTAAAGATCGTGTTTGGTGATTTTAACCTCAAGTTAGGAAAGAGATCTATCTTTAACAGTTAGAGAACACAGAAATTAAGGTCAAACCGCTACAACTGCAAGATCATTTTCTGATCGAATCCTAGAAAACTAGTAGCAACATTATTACCAAACCATTAGTGATGACCCATCTAGGTTTCAGCCGACCACCACAACGAAACCCCTAGTTTAACCAAATGTCAGAAAACGCATGACTGAAACAAGAAGCATTCAAGGCGGCGCTGCAAAGAAGGACAAAGGTGCTCACGAACTCACAGGAGGAACACCGGCTTCTCAGAAAGAAAAAGAAAGAAGCGAAACCAACAACAAGCAACTTGCCAAGGATATAAATATCGAATAGAAGCAATAAGGATAATATGGGAACGTCTCAACTATTACGTCAGTGTTAAAAATTTAGAAGGATTTCTTATTCAACCATTAGACGTAAATGGCGACTAAGAAGAGGTCTGGATTGCGATATCTAACTCATTTGTAAATTATGGTCGGTCCGAAAGTATGCCCAGTGAATGGAATCTCGCGTCGTTTTCTCAAGAAGGGAGACTCTCGCGACTGCGCCGACTATAGAGTAATCGGTCTCCTTGACATCGCGTACAAGATTTTATCTACCATATTATGTAATTGCTTTAAACCGTACATTAGCAATCTGATAAGTTCTAATCAGTGGTTTCGGACCTGGTTTTAGTACGTCAGATCTTATAAAAGAAAACCCTGACCTATGTCAGCAATTATGGAGACGAGCTACATGTAGAGTTTTGCCATCCTTATATAAGCACGTTCGTCTGGATTGAATAGCAATAGAGAACGTTCGCTGCTCTATAAAAGTCGGCAATGACACCATCAAGGTATTTGATGTCGAACAGGATTGCGATTTCTTCATCATAATATGTTACATAAAAGAATTATTAAATCTAACAGACCAATATCATAGCCACAATATTTCTGTATAACTTCTAGCGGTCATTGGGGCGTTTGCGGCCATTGAAACATAAACGGCGAGGGTGTAGTTCAAAATAAGGTAAAGGAAAGCCCACACCAACGGAAGTTGCTTTGAACTTAGAAGGCAACTGAGAAAAAAATGCGTTTGGTTGCTTCGAGAGAAAAGTTCTTCGAACGATTTTCAGTTCCGTCTGATTGAACTTTGAAGAAGAAGATATAGCAGCGAACTGTATGGGCAAATGAACACCACCTCTCTGCTTGGTACAACACAGCAAAGGAACAATTTGATTTCGGTGGCTACCCCAGTCAACTTGGTGCGTGTAACTGAAAGTGTGATTAGTGCAAAGCGCACTAAATGGACACCTGTAGATTGAAGGCCAGATCCACACCAGTCAGTAAAGTTTACGATAAATAACAAAGCTGGGGCAGGTACCTTAATAAAATTTAAATTCGACCATGCCATCTACGACACATCTAAGGCAGGTACTCGTATATCAATTATGTGTCAACTCCTAACATATTGGGCTTTATACCATTACTGTGCTATGAGAAACAACTGCGATGTGTTTTATTGAATGAGGATTTAGGATTTATTATACCTAACCTTCGATTTCTTAATGATTCTGTCTGTAACAACTTATGAATACAGAGATTTTGACCACATTAACTACCTAAGCTTCGAGCACAGCGCACGAAATGTCGAATGGGAGCGTATTATATGTATGTCATGCCCTTGTGATCAAGTTGCGTTCCTAACTCGGAATATTAACACACTTTTTAATAATCATGTTCCTATTAAAGTCAAAGTGACTAAACATGACCAATGTCCCTGGCTTTCAAACGAAGTTCGTATGCTCATGTTACAACGTAATCGTGCCTTTAACGTGTGGAAACGTTTTGGAATAGACGCCCATCTACGTCTTTACCGTACACTACGCAATCAGGTCGTTTCCAAAATTCATGCTGCAAAAAAGGAAATTATGGTAATAAATTAAACCCAGCTATGAAAACTCGACAACTTTGGAAAAATCTACGAGATATAGGAATTGAAAAACGTAACACAGGTCTTGACACCAATATCGATGTAAACGCACTGAAACACACCTTTGCAACGCTTTTTTTTCCAGTTCTGAAGTCTCTCAAAGCACTTCTGAACCCCAAAATGGTCCGCAGAACCCAAATGAACGGATGTTCGAGTTCTCCGGGGTTGATAGCACAGTCGTGGTTGCAAGCGTTTTAACTATAAAATCGACTGCGGTGGGTATAGATGGAATACACCCAGTTTTTGCTAAGGCCATTCTACCAGTTATATTACCCTCTCTTACACACATTTTCAATACCATCTTAACAAATAGTGTTTTTCCTACCCCATGGAAGCTGGCGAAAGTCCTACCGATTCAAAGGAGCGCTAATAGCCATGAATAGACCTATTTCCATTCTACCATATTTTTCCAAAGTGCTTGAACGAATCATGCAAAAGCAAATAAATGCCCATACCCGTTCATGCATTCTACAATGCAATCCGGTTTCCGCCAATACCACAGTTGTACAACCACAGTTATCAATGTTGTAGAGCATATAAGGAAGGCAATAGATGATGACCAAGCAACTTTTTTAGTTCTCCTAGATTTCTCTAAAGCATTTGAAACCGTGGATCACAATTTTTGTAACAAACTAGCATACTGTTTCCAATTTTCCACATCGGCCATTCGATTAGTGTCTTTCTACCTTCGGCTAAGAAAACAAGCTGTTTCGATTGGTCTTATGCTATCTGAATTTCGTCCAACAACCACAGGGTTCTTTACTAGGACCTCTTCTCTTTTCTTTATATGTCAACGAGCTCCCTTTCATTGTCAGTTCATCTTCTATACATAAGTATGCCAATGATGTCCAATTGTTTAAAAGCTGCCCTCTTGGGTTGATTGAAGACTGCGCAAGTAGAGCCAACGCAGATCTGGACAGGATCTCAGTATGGGCGGAGAGGAACAAACTACGAGTATTTCTTAATCCTAACAAATCTAAATGTTTAGTGATTAGTAGGAAGCCCGTCGATTTATCATATTTTCTTAAAATTTATATAAACGACTCGACCGTAGAATATGTTGAAACGGCAAAAAATCTAGGAATGCTATTTAACAGGACACTATCTTGGGATACGCATATTAATGCGGTGGTAGGCAAAGTCTATGGTATACTGCGCCTGTTATGGGCCTCTCAATACCATACGTCTCTGAATACACGTTTGCTACTCGCAAAGACACTAGTTGTTCCAACCATCACATATGGCTGTGAAATTTTCTGCAAATGCGATGCATTTGGCAGAAGAAAGCTCAATGTTGCCTTTAACAACACCGTGCGTTACATCTATGGTTTGAGGCGCCTCGATCATATCTCCAACTTCTCTCGACAAATCTATAGCATCTCCTTCGACCACCTTTTACGTTTCAGATCACTTATATTGTTATTCAATGTCATTCAGACACATCAACCCAGCTATTTATTTAATAGACTACGTTTTGGTTCATCTAATAGATCCCAACAGCTTGTCCATCCGCGGTATCATTATCGTACTTCGGAGCGCCAGTTCTTCATTAAGGTAACCCGTCTTTGGAACTCCCTTTCACGGCATTTAAGAAGGCCAGGTGCCATTGCGCAGTTTCGGAGTGGGTTACAGTCTTATTTGCAGACAATCTCTGACTAACATTTTATTTTATCAATACTTATGCGTATATATTGTAGTTTTTGCTTGAGGAAAGAGAGATGTATATTGTATATTTAATTTTTTTTTTTTTTGAGAACTCCTATTATCTTATCGTATTGAAGAAACAGAAAGAGAAAAAACTTTAATTATTAAATTTAACGCTGGCATGTTATGTAGCTTTTTCTTCTTTTTTTAATGAATTATATTTAAGCCTTGCACTAGTTTATAAGATTATTGTTATCTTAATGTGTAAGCTTTCAATGAATAAATAAATGAACAAAATGAACAAATGAAGTACCCGAACAGATAATCAAAAGTGATAAGGTAATTAAAGGTTTCATTAAGACGGAAGCGAGAATAATTGTTTTGTTAAAACGATAAGTTCAAAACAACATGCAACAATTTTGACTTAATGTCCAGTATTTCATATTGAAAAATGGGATATGGTATATGTTACGTAGTGGATATTACTTGTGTAACGATAAACCAAACCCGGTATCAATAAAAGCAAATGCTAGGATTTACTGTGCATGAACTACGACTACGAAATTTCATATTGTAGTTAAGTTTTATAGAAAAGCTTATAGCATCAACATATCAATTTGAAATTGCATTATTTTTACACCACACATAGCAGTCCAAGAAGTAAATTGTTATTCAATGATTTGTTGGGTTAAAAAACTATTAAATATCTTACGTTAGTTACTATAAACTATTTTTTTGTTTGTTTTGTTTGTTTCTTAAGTACAAAAATAAATTTACATAGCTTTTGTGTCGCTTTCGTTTCTCATATCTACAAGTTTTTCTTTTTAATTTTCTTTTCCATTTACTTTATTAATATTTCGTTATTTGTCTGATGCTTCCTTTCTGTGAAAAAATATTCTTATTTATTTTATTTTATCATTTACATATAATTAACACCTCATCTTTACATGTTATTTTTATTAATTGATTTATTTTTTGTCACAACATTTTTTGCTACATATCAAAAATTTGGTTTTGCTGTTAAATAAAAAAGGAGATGTGTTTCTTTATTTATTATTTTGTTGTTATTTCTTAGAGATATACTCGTACATTTTTAAGAACTAGAAAACTAGTGTAAAAAAAATTTCTTCGTTTAGTTATCGATTTCATTAAATATTTAATCATTTCATTTTTTTTTTTAATTTATGTTAAAAGGCACTTTCTTACATACAAATGGAAATCATTATGTTGGATTGTTGGTTTCTTTTTTACATATATATATATATCTAAATATGGTGGTATTGGTATTTTTTTTCTTTTGACTAATTTATGTAGAGTTTCTGTTTATTTTTTTTTTTTTGTTAAGTACGTGAGAAAATACTTTAAATGGATTTGGAAAAATGAGATACATGTTTTATTTTTAATACGAAATACGAGGGAATGTTGGACAGTCATGGTATGTTTTTTTGTTTTAATTTGAAACTAAAAAATTGAATTTAAAAAATGTTCTTCCAAAATTGTCAAAGGATTAAGGAAAAGAAGAGAATCTGTAATACCATATATAAAATTTACTGAAACTTTACATGCAGGGAGCTAGAGCTTCACTAACAGGTTTGAGAACTTCCGTTTTAAAGCGCTGTATTTACAATGACGAGCAAAACTGGAAAATTTTTTAATGAATTTATAGAATGACTGCAATTTATTTAGATTACATAAATTTTTATTGATGACCGAGGAAAATATTCCGAATAAAATAAGAAAGAAAAGCCAGATGATATAACGGAAAAAGGTGTAATAATCTTCTTGTCCAATTTTGCACGTTTTAGCTTAAACGCTTAAATTCAAAAGAAATGTTCCCTAAGAATTTTTTCCCATGGTTTTTTCTCATGATGGGTCATACGCTGTCCGGAAAACTAATTTTTAATTTGTTGACATAAGATTTGATTGTTGTACATTATGCTTTAAGCGTTCATTCTGTAATAACGTTCAAAATGAAAAAAAAAATCGGTAAAACAATTTTGCCAAAAGCTATATTTTCGCTAGGAAATCGTGAATCGACGTGAGAGATTTCTGCAATTCTCAAAATATCGCAGCGTTCGGTAATGGATATACTAAAAAACAACAAAATTGACATGACAACCCGGAACAGGATGAAAGCGGCTACTGACGGACTTAGACGCAAGAAGGATGGAGCCGAGCATGAGAATGTCCAGCCCTAGAACACCTAAAGAAGCAGCGCAGAGCAAAAAGATGCCTTAAAAACTTATTTTTTCTACAAAAAATGTCAAGGCTAAATTAGCATTTAAAAAGGATAAGACCTGGACCATTGACCAATGCAAGGAAGAAGTTATTTGATCTGGTGAAATCAAAGTTTGGAGTAGATTATAGATTGGACAACACTAAGCACAAATAACGGGTAAACATGGCTGAGCTCTTTCATTTGGGTGTGTTTGAATTGGAATTCTTTTTGATCGTTAATTGAAATTCAAAGGATTATGAACAAATTGCAATATCTAAATATTTTGTCAACTACAGACTACGACTATCCCAAGCACAGCTCAAAAATTATTAAGGCGTTGCTATGAACCATACTCGGCACGAATCCTCGATCTCAATGTAATTTAGAATTATGAGTATATTCAATTGTGAAGTGACGATTGGAGCAGTGCGAAGATCAACCACCAAAACTCAACGTGCTTTGGGATAGATGTTCGCATGAATGGAACCAACAGCTCAACATTCCTCAAAGGTTTCTTCAGACTCATGAAATGGCAGAAGTCATTAAAAACAAAGGTCTGTAAAAAAATCTAAGAAAGAATATCCAATCTAATCCGTGCAATATTGGGCAAGTATTTTTTTATCTTTTTTATATCTTTACCATTATATGAATTGTTATTCTTTCTATTTTTCTCTAGAATATATTCCCCTCTGCTACGAGTATCAATGCAAATTTCAAAAATCCAAATAGCCTTTCATTTAAATTTTTTCCAGTTTTGCTCATCACTGTACAATATATTACAAAAACAATATTTCCCTGGTAATCCGGCCCCTGTCTAATCCGGCACCCCCTGTAATCCGACATGCCTATCGCTGTACATAAAATTTATTTCAGCAAATTTTCAATAATGCTTGATTGAACATTTTGTAACTCGTACGGGCCACCACTATTGTGTTCGATGCATGTTGTCTCAGTTTGAATTTGGCTACGACAGCGGCCTAGCATGCGTTCATTGTTTACTGCTTAGTCATTGTGTGTCTCCATATGCATACCTAGTAATGTCTTCACAGGCCTAAAAGCGGAAGCACAAAACACTGCCAATTAAAGAAAAAAGTGATATTTTAAATCGTAATAAATCTTTGAGTAGTTTGCAAGTGAATACGGCGCAGGCCGATCCACAATTTATGACATTATAAAGAACCACGAGAAAAAGTTGAAACTTCGTGTCAACTACTGACGATGGGGTAGGCAAGAGACAGACACTCAAGAAAGCTGGATATCCATAGGTGGAAGAAGCTTTGTACATGTGGTTTCTTCAGGAAAGAAACAGGCATGCGCTCATTTCGGGAGATATGTTGGCCAGCTAAGTTTTTTTATAAAGTAATAATAAAAAAAGATGACTTTGTGGCTAGCAAGGGATAGCTAGAACGTTTTAGAAGTCGTCATGGCATACGTTTAATGACTAATGATACAACCTGCATAGAGCCATTTAAATTGATATTTTTACAAAAAGCGAAAGATTTAGATCTTACCCCGTCACAAGTATACAATGCATATGAATCAGGGCTTTTTTGGCGTGTGACACCTAACAAAACATTTGTTTCATGTAACGAAAAATCTGTACCTGGACATAAGGTGAGTAAAGCACGTGTAACCATATTACCTTGTGCTAATGCTGCGGATACACACGTTCGGATACAAATGGTGGTCGTTGGAAAATCTATTAAGCCACGTGCATTCAAAAACATAGATTTACCTGTACACTATTACGGACAAAAAAGTGCCAAAAGACCTTTTCAAAAAGTGGTTTGATGAATGCTTCGTGCCAAAAGTTCAAAAATGATTGAAAAATCATAATTTTTCTCACAAGGCGTTATTGCTTTTTGATAACGCTCCCGGTCATCCGTCTGAAGAAGAACTGACAACAGAGGGTAAACGCATCACTGCGATGTTTCTTCCACCAAAACTGCACTGCACTGATTCAACCAATGGATCATTCAGTTTGGAATGCAAGATTACAAGAAAAACCTGCTTCTAAGCGCCGTATCAAAAGACCAGCCTATAGAAAAAACATTGAAAGAATTCAACCTGAAAGGCTTGGTTTTTGCCCTTTGTTAATCTTAGAATGCATTGCCCACGTCAACTATTACATCGTCATGGGAAAACTTATGGCCAGATATTGACACCACTCCTAGCAATGATCTACAAATCAGTGTTACTTCGGAAGTAATAAAGCAAATTGCTGCCGAAACAAAAATAAGTTCGGAAGACTTGGAAACCTGGTACCGTGGAATGGATAAAGAGGCAAATATATTTCATGAAATATCTGACGAAGAAATTATAAACCATGTTTCTAGTTCTAAGATCAAGAGGATGATGGCGACGTAACTGCAACTACTCCGCAAATGACAGCACATGAAGAGAATAGTTCATCCTACAAAGAACTTTTACTTTTGAGTATATGCTTCATGAATTGATTGGTTCATGTTATCCTTTGTATTCATAGTTTTTGTACTATCCTCTGAAACACTTACATTTTACATTGTTATAACTTTAGTTATTATTTTTTGTAATTTCTATAGCATTTATGATGTTAATTTTATAATAAAACGTAAGCTAATTTACTAAATTCCGCATACATATTATATACATACGAGTAGTATGATTTGTAGTTCAGATAGAATCTTATCACTTTGATTTGTAATTTGTCGGATTACAAGGTACACTTTTTCATAAAATTCCGGACTATAGAGGGCTGTGGCAGCACTGTATAATCCGACAAATTCGATAGTCCGGCGCCGTCCTCCAAAACATTTGTCGGATTACCGGGAGTCCACTGTATTAGCTACGTTACTTAGTTCTGAAGTATTACAGTACACTAGCGTTAATACCAAAACTCGAAAATACATATGAACTACTCAATGACGTGAATAAAAAAGTGTTTTCAATGACTACTTTGTAGTGTGAACAACCTAAACCTTCAAGAATGTAAATACCTGTTGACTTGTATAATCTATTTTGTGAATGGATATCCTTACACGCAGTTTGTCTTTGGTATGGCGACATTGTAACATTGTGCTGTGCTCATTAAATTTGGTCGAAAATTCGTAGTTATATACCAAATTATAGAAGACAACATTATAAGGGTTTGGTGCGGTGTGGTGCGGTCATATCTAAGGTATTTTCCATTTAAAATAAATAATCAAATATTATAGCCACTGTCGGCCAAAGCCTAAAGCAAAACAAAATTTCTAGGTGAACGTTCACCCTTTATTGACCGACGGCACATACGAGTACAAGTTGCACCATTTTTCATTGCAGATAAATTTAGTTTTGAACAAATCTAAAAACTAAGACCCAACGACAAGTTTCAGTACAGTTTTATATAATTCGTTTAGCCATAGATACATATAGCACTTTTTTTTGACAGCATAATAGACTTTGGAGGTAGTAGTTTTTCCTGATTTTGAATGAATGAGGAGCCGGATGATGCCGTGATTCAAGAGAAGCTAAAATAATTTTTAGGTGCTGGCGACTTAAATCAAGAAAATCCGAAAAATCGTCCATGATGTAGGCATTAGAAGCAAAATATGAGAAACTTATCCAAACGGAAGAATAACTAAATCGCCAATCGCTAAAGTTTGTGGATCGAAAATTCCTAAATAATTGTTGCCTCAGGCCCTATTGAAGGACTATTTAAGAACTGCGTTAGCCCAGTCAGACGAATAAACTCTCTTATGGGATACTATAGGTTTCCTGACTGAAGACACCTTTGGGGTGGAAGCGAGGACTCGTGTGGGTAGCCAAATGAAGAGCCGTAATAGGTTTAATGCTAGTTTCTATAGTTTGAATGTAAACGAAAACAGCCTCATTCCGTATGATAATGAAGATCGGATTTTCAAGCTTCATCTTCCAATGATCAATTCTCATCAAAAAAAACCATCATCTCATGAAACCTATCAAAAAAGGGTATCAATTATGTGGCTAAACTGATCAACAAGGCTATAATAAGAAGTTTGCTGCTTATCAAGGAAAAGACGAGCAGCTGGACGGAATGCACAAGAACTAGGGTCTTTAGCAAAGAGTTGATTTGTCTATAAGAAACCAAACAATTATAACCTTTGGTAGTTACGATACGCGGGTGCGATATAGGGAAACTGAAAAAAACAGGGCACACAGCAAAGGTAATCCTACAAATTTGAAAGATGATAAAAGAAATGGAAAGAGGATATTTTGATATTCGGTCTCCGAAAGACGGAATCTGTTTTTTATAAATGGAACGACTCTAAAATGGTCATGGTAACGAGTTTTCAATTGTGGCTACAAGGGTTAAATTGTAAGCGCAGCACAATGTTAGTTGTCCTAAAGTCGTAAAAGACCACTATATGCGCATGGGAGAAATTGGCCATGCTGATCAATATCGATTCACATACGGCCTTGATCGGAGGGCCAAAAAGTGGTGGCATCGCCTTTTTTTGTTGAGTCTTGGAAACATGTTTCACAAATTCTTTCATTGTATACTTCCAAGTATATGAGAAGTCATCCATTCTTGAATATAATTCTTGGCCTTCTATCAAAGACGGACTTGGCGTTAACAAATATGTTCTGAAAAGAAAATCATTGAATGGTGAATTACAACAACGCTGCTAAAACGAAGAGACAAAAACATACGACTGTTGAACCGCGGGCAAGGTGCGAAATTTGTAGCATCAACACAAAATACAATCAAAGCCGTATTCAATGTATACATTTGCTTTGAGTAGCAATGCCGTTTGTAATATGAATAAAAACTCATATGATGCATCAAATGTATCATTATCTCATCAGATCTTCTTCATGTTTCCACGTCGCGTTCTTATAAAATCTACAACCTGCTGCGCTCTCCACTGTCTGCTTTCCTTGTCCACTTTCTGATTGAACAATATGAAGAAATTCATGTAATACATCGAGTGCGGCGGACAGAATTACTTGACCACAAAGCTCGCTCACATTTAGTTGGAGGGAGCCTAATGGCGAAAATCATCAATAATAAACAAAATAGCCGCCTATTAGGGCAGTGATAGGCAATATGAACTGAGTGCATTATTAGATGCATGAGCGAGCGTCTAAACTACTCAGCACAGAGTAATTTGACTCCGCTGAACGAGGTTCACTGAAAGTAAAACGACACCAACATGCTGTTGTGAACACACATATTACCACCGAACTTGCATACAAGACAAGTGGACCATAGAAATGGTTAGGAAACTAAACAATGTCAACAGAGGCAGGGTTATCAATTGAGCCATAGATGAAGGAGCCGGGTGAGTGAAAAAAGTACTCGTAAATCAAATTAACACATTGCGTACCACATCATACAAATCTGAATGGCATCCCTGCTTTCATGCGGGCCGCGTCATTTATATTTGTATGACGCGTATAGACCACTGTGAGGCCATGACATTCTAAAGTGAATTACACTTAGATAAAACGTTGCGTGCGTGCCAAGCAAATTTAAAAAAAAATTAACGTGAACAATTTTTGTTGGTTGTTTTTTTAATTGTTTTAGTAAAAGAGCGTATGTATTTTTGTCATTTTTTTTTTTTAATTGAACCGGTAAGACGGACGGATGACTGTCATTTATATAGTATATGAATGACGCGGCCCTGCATGAAATACAGAAGACTCATCAGACGACGAAGAATATGATGGTGTGGAAATTATAAACGATTTCTTCGTAGAACGAAGATCTCAACGATCTTTTGCACAACATTGGCAATCAAGACGTAGAAAGAGCTGGAAAAGTACAGTGAAGTACAGTCTTGTAAGATTGGCAATCTTCAAAAATATTGGTCAACCCAAGAAATATACAAAATGGATATTCCTCGATCTGTTATACTACGAAATCGTTTTCAAATTTTGCTAACATTTTGAAAACATCGAGACAAGTGATAAAAAGGACCGCTTAATAAAATTCAGCATCTTGTGAATATCTTAGAAAAAATTCAAGGAATTGTTTTACCCGGGTGAAGACATAATCGTGGATGACACCCTTGTTCGCAAATCGCATCGTTCGAT
The DNA here is from genome assembly GCA_963966105.1 of Volucella zonaria. Taxonomy (NCBI): domain Eukaryota; kingdom Metazoa; phylum Arthropoda; class Insecta; order Diptera; family Syrphidae; genus Volucella; species Volucella zonaria. Next base: position 103,227,308 of record OZ014532.1, on the reverse strand, counting down.
GCAAATCGCATCGGTATGGAATAAAACTTTTTAAATTGTGTTTCATCCATGGGTACACATGGGCAATGAAAGTCTACTCTGCGAAATCAGCATCAGGAGAAAGAGAAATTAGATCTACAAAAAATATTTGCATCGAATTGGCAGAAGGCCTTAAAAATGGAGAAAGGTGCTTATTTGTTCATAACTTTTATACAAGCTACGAACTTGGAAACAACCTGTGGGAAAACAAGACCCATTGTGCTGGCACTTTGCGAGGAAACAAAAAAAAAGTCCCCAAAGAAACACTTCTTGCAAAAGTTCCATGGTGCAGTAGTGTCAAGATGGAAATGGGGTTGTAGTCTTAAAATGGAGGGACACCCGCGATGTGAGGATCCTATCGACCAAACATGCTCCGATATGAGTACCTACAACCAAAACCCAGAAGATGCCAACATTGCCATCAGTAGCGACAACAGCTCAGCCTTCCACCAGCTGAGCTCAGAAAACATCAAAAAGACGCAAATATCGAAAGGCCACCGAAAACCCACTTGCAGTACTTTCATTTTGTGTACAAACATGCAAGAAAAAGCATAAATTAAACTACATGCTTTTAGGGAATGCTTAGTTATAAATCTCTTGGATATACAATGAAAGCGGCTTAGGTCATTAGGAACCACACATCATCTTTCCCAACGAACTAATCCAGAAGGCGGAACGGTACGGATAAAATGCCGCATTTGCTATGCAAATATTAAGGAAGAAAAAAGACGTGAAGAAGCCAGAAAACATTCCAAAATGGTATACACATTCTGCAATAATTGTGCTGGACGACCACAAATGTGCCTTCCGTGCTTCAACAGAGAGCACAAATAGTTTATTCGTTTTTGTATTGTTCACAATAATTTATTTTCTAATTTTTCTAACTGAAATAAAATTTGTGTTCCAATTAGTAAATATTTTCATCTTCAATTCTATCCTTAAAAAAAGCCGTACCTTTGCAGATTTACTCGAACCAAGTATACATTACTGAACACTAGAGGTCAACCTATTAAACTAGTATCCATTTTGTTCCAATTGCTATTGAGTTTAGAACGCCAAGGCCTTGAGCGGCCCTTGCACGACCAATCGATTATCGTCAATCACTTAAATGCACATTTGATCAGAACTGATTGATCTTCCGTCGGGGAAGAGGAAACATGTGGGAAAAATGAGGGATGATGAAGACCCTGCGTTTATATCGGTATTTATTGAACCTTACCGGTCATTAACAACTTTATGGGACGTAAAAGCCCAGGACTATAGCGACCGAATCTAAAAATCCCAAAAATATAAGGGTTTGCTGGGAAAACAGAAGAATATTCTGATGAACAAAAAGCGGATGTCAACAGAAAAGTTAATACGTTGCGAAGGAATTTTTATTTTAATTTTTATAATCGCCCCGTGCAAATATTTTCAATTCATTCAAACGATTTTCGTGTGTGGACTTTTTTTTAACCACTCCTTCATTCAAATTGTGAGGGTCGCTTACCGTGGGGTGTACCCGTCATACAAATGTAAATAACGTGGCTCCCGTGCCATTCATATTTGAATGACGCGGCATGCAATGTAAATAAGTATATTACAGTAAAGCAAGCAAATACACTTAGGGATGAATTCTCTCTTAAACCCAAAATCTCGCGGGAACGTTTCTTTGTAAAAGGTGTTGCTTTGCAATTTAGCAAGAGGAGCATTTTTAGATTGCTTATTATTATTACTTTGTTGATGTATTAGGCGAACAATACGCTTCAATTTGAAGCTCTTTGTCCATGTCCAAGTCTTATTTTGAGTTGATTTCCATAAAATTGTCGCAATTCACACAAATTTAAATTTTTGCGAGTTTGACAGTGCGTTTCAAATTTAATTGACTTGACGGTTTTTACAATTTCTGCTCAAAGTCTGCCATATGTGGCAGACTTGAGCAAGAAATCTTGAGCTTCCGACACGTGAACAAGCATTTTATGATAATCCGCATCAAGGTTAAATTGGCTAACATAAGCTTAATATTCGCCCATGCCCGTACGGAAGACAAGGACGACGCCACCAAAGAATGTTTCTACGAGCTCCTCGACAAGACATATGAGCAATATCCGAAAACATGGATCACATTCCGATAGACGTAAGGCATGCCTTCAATATTCTGAACGTTCGAATATCCCAGACAGCCAACAGTGGCTCACCACCTTGTTGCAGCTAAGGTGCGAATGCGTATTTCCCAAGCGCCACAACATAGATGAATTACTGTCAGAAGATATAATGTACAAAAGCTGTAATCGCAAGAGACCGCCAGAATCTTCACCGAACGCGTATCCCGAAATCTCTCAACAACTACTATGCCGCCAGAATCATATATCGAAGACCAGTGGCAACACGGCCAACGTGCCATCAGAGGCGCTGCATTTGTTGTGCGGGGTTTCAACCGACTACCACCAATAAATCCCTGGTTTAATCAAGGATGCCGGCAAGCACAGACAACTAAACGCGTAGCGTACAAAGAACCGATGCAACGAAGGACGAGAGCCGCTCGTGAGCTTTACAAGTAGAAGGGACGGCAATAACATCGGTTCCTCTAGACGAAGAAAACAAAGCACGAGAACCGCGCGATCGAAGATATTGAGAGGTTGCCCTCCAGGAAGAACGCACGGAAGTCCTACCAACAGGTAATAAGAACGTGTTAAGGTAAGAAGACCCGTACAGAAGCCTGTAGAGATGAAGAAGGAAACGCTGAAGTAGACTCACAGCCGGTGCTTAAAATCTAGAAAAGCTTTTTCTGCAGACTGTATAACGGCGAAGAAGCCCAACATCCCGCCGTCAGGGGGATAAACCATTCAACTTAGCCAAAACTTCCGTCCACTTGAAAAATAAAGTAAGAGTAGCAATATCTAAACTGAAATCCAACAAAACAGCTGGATCAGAAGGCTTAAGGGCCGAGGTATTCAAAGCTGCTGGAAGTAACTTTGTGGAGAGCATACACCAACTCATTTCTCAGATCTTGTCAGAAGAGGGTATGCCTGGTGAATGGAATCTCAGTATCGTTTGCCCGATCCACAAAAAAGGAGACCCTATTGTGTGAATGTCTAAAACTCTTCGTCAAAAACCTGATTGGCCCCTACTAGTGCGGTTTCAGACCAGGAAAATCCACAATCGACCAAATCTTCACACTCCGGCAGATCCTAGAAAAAACTCAAGAAGTTCAAATCGATAGCCGCAGCCGCATATGAAGGCATTTATGGAGACGAGCTACTCGTATATGGAGCCATGTCTAGTTTTGGCATCCCTGCCAAGCTCATCCGTCTATGTAGAATGACGATTGAGAACGCTCGGTAAGGACTTAGCCGAGATCTTTGATGTCAAAAACGGGTTTACACAAGGTGACGCGATGTCATATGACTTCTTTAATCATTGTGCGAAACTCACATGCGAACACTTGATGCACAATCTTTCAAAAGTCTACAACTACTAGCGTACGCCGATGATATCGACATAACTGGAAGAACACAGCGGGCTGTCACCGGTGGTTTCACTGTTATTGAAATGGAAGCTGCCAAAATGAGTTTAGGGGTAAATGAGGACAAAACCAAGTAGTATATGCTGTCCACAAGAAGAGACACACGACATCGACGAATTGTACAGAACGTCACAATCGACAACTATAATTCTGAGGTAGTAAGGGACTTTGTCTACCTTGGCTCTGCTAGAAATTCTGTCAACAACACCTCAGCAGAAATAAAACGAAGAATCACACTTACGAATCGCTGTTTCTTTAGGCTCAGAAGATAATTGAGTAGTAGGGCCCTATCCCGAAAAACTAAGGACACTCTATATTAGACCTTGATCATCCCAGTCCTACTTTATAGCACTGAGGTATAGACTCTATCGAAAGCGGATGATCCGCGGATATCCGCAGTCGTTTCGAGAGAAAAATCCTTGACGGGCTTTAGAGAAGAAGATTCAACGACGAACTAAACTAGCTATACGTCCACATCGACCTAGTGAGAAAACTGCACATCAGTCACCTAAGATGGCTGGGATATGTAGAGCGAATGGACACCAATGCCCCGCCCCGCACAATCTTCGAATTTAACCCGGAGCCACAGCACAATAGAGGTAAACACCTCACCTTAGATGGCGCGCACAAATAGTAGGGGATCTCTACCGACATGGAGCGTGCAACTGGTGAGTTAAAGACCGGGATAAGAGGTTTGTTTGTTGAGGCCCAGGTTCACTCGAACGCCACCCTGCAAGAAGAAGAGAAAGGATAATATCATATTGCTTTACATGGTTAGAAGAACCATCTATTTGTGTTAGATTGAACTATATTTCCAAATCCAAAAAACAACGTCCAAGCGAGAGACGAAAACCATCGCTCGGACTCCTAGCCGATCAAAATATCACATAGGTATTGACAGACGTTGAACTTTGTAGACTATCTTCAATTACGCTCAGCCATCAAATTGACAAATTCACATTTAACTTCAATGAATCTCCGCTAGCTTAATTACCAACAATTCACATGTTCTAATTTTAATACCAATCAAATAGAATATTAACCACAGACATTACATTGCATTCCTCATACACTTGTTAGGCAGTTAAATCGAAGTATCTATATTCGTAGTTTGTGGTGTTTACAACAGTCCCCATTCGTGATATACGGATATCAGCAATTACCTAGTTTACCAACTTATCGTTGTTATTTTTTATCTTCTTCGTAATTTCTTTATGAACATATCACAGACGAACAATTTGTAGTGCTTATCAAAAAATAATGAATTACCATTAAATTTTCATGTCTGCAAAAAGTAATTGATGTATTCATCTCATTTAAGAACCATCACAAAACCACATGATAAGTCTAATCGGCATTAGTTTACAATTACTCGTTCCGTACAATACTTAAACTCTATTGTTAGATGATGATTTTTACATTTCTGGATTCATACAAAACAACAAACAAACGCTACCTAAAAACCAAAAAATCCATACGCTCAAATGTATCATATAAATGTCATTGTAAGTTCCTACCTAACTTTTCTCCTACTTTCATCTACCATTTTGTTTAGTTCATTTTTTTTTTTTTAGTTTTAGTGCATTAGTTACGGCATGTTTCGAGGATCATTTAAGTCGTTTCTTATTTTGCTGCTTTTCTCTCTATTTTTCAACATTACCTTCGACATCACAAAATGAATAAATAAACAGTTAATGGTATAATGTAAAATGAAAGAAGAAACACGGACACAACAGAACAACCTCGTTGAGAGAATTGACATGTTCGCTGTTCAGTACTTAATCTTATTGCTTCACCCTTTAGATATTTGTAATCATGCCTTGGAGTTGCGTCAATGTGGAACCAATATGCTGTGGCTCGGAGATATTACGAATTCGTAGTAGCCAATGTTGGCATTTAACACATTTTCGTTGACGTTCTTCGCGGGTTACATCGACGCCAAGACCGCTCGCTGACCATGGATCGATGTTTTCTTGGATTATTGGCAAGAAATTTGAGAGGATTACTCGTAGTGTATCGCATGCACGGGTATAATGACTGCAATTAAACGAAATTCAATAAAAATTTAACTAAATTAAAGTGGGAGGAGATTTTAACTTACAATTTATGCTGACTCTGGAGGAGTTCATAGATTTCTGGCAGGAGAAGTAAACAAAGATCTAGATTCCACGTTGATCTATTTTACAAAAATAAGCTTAAACTTAGTCACAATGTATGTATAAGTTAAGATTTGGTGGTTATACTTACGTTTTCTCTAGAATAGCTCCCAATAGGTCAACGAACACTGTCCGACCATTCATTTTTATCGCTTGCTTCAATGCCCCCACTATATCATGCGATCTTTGAATAGAAAGAAATTAATTAGTTAAGGGATCAAAATGGAAAAGTAAATAACTTTTGAGGCTTACCTCGTTGAGTTTCTTATTAATTGCAGTGTAGCATGGCGGTTACTAAGCTCTTGGTAAACTTGTTCATGAGAAGTGGCTAGCATCTGAATTGCTAAAGTGTCGTCAGCACTGTTATTGTACATTTTTGATCCCTGCCATAAAAAGAAGGAGAGAAATAAGAAGAGCTTATTAATAATTTTATTCGTTGACATTCATGATCTGTGTCTGTGTCATCCATTCTATATATTTGTGGCACTTATGGACGATACAACGATGTCTTATCTACATCGGCAATGGAGCAAAATAAACGATCTAAAGGTGCTATAAAACAGAATAAGCGTCGGTTGGAATGTGAGGTAATACGCCCCAACTATTTAAAAGGAATTACACTGAAATATTTGAAAATTTGGTCTAGAAGGTCGAAACAAGCGAGGACAAACGTTAATCCATTTTTACACAAAAACAGCTTTTTCGATAGAAAGCAACACAGGAGATGGACCTGGATAAGCCCCGGTAGAAACACAAAAAACGAAATCCACTTCGTTATTACAGACAAAAAAAAAACTAATAACAAATGTTACAATACTTAACAAGTTCGGATAAGGAAACGATCACAGAGCAATAATGAAACTGAACATTAAAAGTGAAAGAAGGAAAATGATAAACAAGAAAACGCCACCAAAGTGGACACCATCTTATTCCGAAGGTTTTGTTGAAAAGATTTCCAACAAACTAGACCAGAACCAAGGTACGAACATTGAAATACTTACTGAGTCAATTACAAACGCAACTAAAGCAGCACATAGTGTAAAGTAAATAATAGAGCTAATGCAGACGAAAAACTAAGCACTGCAACAAAACAATTTATAATAAAAAGAAAAGAAGCAAGAGAAGGACTTTGTAGAAATAAACCGTAATATTCAAAGAAATACCTAAAGACATCCGAAGGTATAACTACGAAAAAATACAACAGTGCAGAGAAGAAAACAAAAGTATGAAAGTTTTGAGAAAAACTACAGTTAATGGAAAAATGAAATAGTAAAACTCAAGAAGGGAAACGATGAAATTGTTACCAGCAAAAACGAAATACTACGAACAGAAACATTTTACAGTAAACTTTATGAAAGCCAAACATCACAAGCAATCAACACAGAATCTACCAGACACCAACTTGTAAATTCTGGATCGGAGGAAATGGCGGACCTGACGGTGGAAGAACTACAGAGATCCCTAAAAGAAATGAAAAACAACAAGGCTCCAGGTGAAGACCAGATAGTAGTAGATGCCATTAAAGTACGTGGAGAAAGGCTAATGCTAGAAATTACGAAACTGTTTAATATGTGTATTGAGCAAGGCAGAATAAAAGTGCAATGGAGAAATTCATATATCTACCTTATCCACAAGAAAGGGGATATTAGGAATCTGGAAAACTACAGACCGATTAGTCTCCTGCCGCATCTTTATAAACTGTTGAAAAAAATTATAACAAAAAGAGTCGAATAAAAACTCGATTGCAGTTACGAGAGCAAGCTGGAGTTAGAAATGGCTTTAATACGAATGACCATTTGCAAGCAATAAAATCAGTTATCGAGAAGTCAGACGAATACAATCAGCCAATAGTAGTAGCCTTAGTTGATTTCCAAAAACTTTTGATACATTCGAAAATGTGCAATATAAGTTCAACCAGTGCGCGACAAAGTTACCATGGACTTTATCCTAACTGGCGAATTCCTAGTGAAGGAGTATTTGGAAATACGTATCAAACTCTTTGAGAAATGGGATCAGTTTCAAATACACGAACTTACGCGGGAGCTCCACAAGTGCGAAGAGTTTCGGCTGATGAAAGAATACTGGAAGCTGTTACAACTGATCCATCAATCGGCATCAGACGCTTAGCTTTGTAATTCAATGTTTCCAGATATAAAATTTCTAATCTACTGCATGGAGAAAATCTTTATCCATACTGCTGCCCGATTATTTTGAAAAGAAACTTGAGTTTCCTAATTGGTTGCTGGAGTGAAGCTTGGATGACGAGTGAATTAACAGAATTCTTTGGACGGATGAAATTCAATTTACAAGAGATGGGATCACAAATTTTCATAATCTTAATACATGGGCTGCGGACAATCCACATACAAAGAGACATAAATCATTTCAACACAAATTCAGCGTCAATATGTGAGCAGGTGTAATTAGAAACAACTTAATCGGCCTCTTCTAACTACCACCTAGGCTGGATTCTACAAACTATCTGGAGTTGTTGCGAAATGATTTACCAGAACTATTGGAGGACATTCCACTGATTTTCAGCAGGACGGTTCTCCAGCCCACTATGGTCTTGAGGTTAAGAATTGGCTAGATGAAGAGTACGGTAACCATTGGATAGGAAGAAATGGGCCAGTTCACTGGCCTGCAAGATCTCCTGACCTTACAGTATTGGATTTTTTTGTATGTGGAAGAATGAAAGAAGTTGTTTATTCAACCGAAATTGCAACTTTAAGTGAATTGGAAGAGCGTATTCTCGAAGCGTCATCAAAGTGAGGCAGCAGTTAGCATCAATAAACACTCGCATTGAAATCCAAAACCAGGCTCTAGCATGCATACAAAACCAAGGAGGACACTTTGACCACCTGTTACAACTGTTTTAGTACACACATAAGATAACAATTATCTAAATCAAAGCAAAAACCCTTTTTTATAAATTTTAACTGCTGCAGGTTTTCCCAAGTATCATAAAATTTATAAGTTTTTGTGCAAGCTTGATGATGATTTTTTTTAATATTATCACTTTCATAAGAAAAAAATTATAAAACGTTTTGTTAATTAGGCATTTTCTGGAGAAAAGTGACCTCGAAATCAAAAATTAGCATGGGAAATGAAAATGAAACAAGTTTAGAAATTAGATATCTAAAGACCCAAACAAGGTATCAACTTTATTTAAACGCCGTTACAAAGGCTAGTATTTCTTCTAAAAATAAAGTCCTACACGAAGTTTCTACCAATAGTACTAACAGAGCAATTTCCGATAACATGGGTCAGTGTACACCAAAGTAAGCCTTTTCTTATATCCTCGATAAATGCTGTCAACATTGGAGATAGACTCTTACTGCAGAACGATTTCTTTCTTAGAATACACCCAGGAATCATTTCCCAAATTATCGTTGACGAATTAGAGGACACACTGTATAGTGTTATCGAAGCGCTTAAGCAGTGTAGAATAGACGTAATGTACCTGCAACACATCTACGACAACGCTACAGCATGTGTTGTCCTACATGCAACAACAAAGCAGTATCGAGTAGAAAACTAATCAGGCAAGGGGAAACAATTTCTCCAAAACTTTTTACAGCGGTTCTGGAACTTGCGTTCAAAATCCTAATTGGAACGTCAAAGGCATAAATATCGACGAAGAGTGCACTTTGCGGATGTCATTACAATTGATAGTCTCCTCGACGTGAAAGTAAGATTGGGCGAACTGGAAGCAGTTTCAAAAACAGTGGGGCTAAGCATAAACTTTCAAAAGACAAAATGTATGACTAACTTAGTAACCCTTGGAAACCTTAAGACAGCAAATGAAAAGGAAATCGAACAGGTATTCATACACAAATATCCGGAACACGAAGTTAGCATATTAAGAAACAACCAAACCCATGAAATCCAATCGAAAGAGCAATCCTGGCTATAACACTAAGGGACCACATTCCAAATGAAGAAATTCGAGGAAGAATTGGGGTCATTAAAAGGCGAAGTGGAGGTGGGCAGGATACGTGGCTAGGACAGCAAACAACAGGTGGACAAAAAGACTTCTGGAATGGAGACCAAGAGAACACGTCAGAAACAGAGGAGGGCCACCAACACGATGGACTGACGATATCAAGATCCAAACAGCTTAGAATAGAAGAACGTGGAAAAATTTAGATGAGGCCTATGTCCTTTGGACCAGACAGACTATATGATGATGATGATGATGACACTAAAATATTAACTTAAATACATACAGAGACGGATAAAGTGTTAACTATTTCTGCTCATATGGCCAATAAGTGACTTTATAACACTAAAAATAATATTCCCAAAACGTCAGACCTAACGAGTACTCGTATATCTTGATACGATTAGTGATGGAGAGTTTCAATTTGAAAGAAATAGCTGTTTCGGCTGACAGCCGTCAGACTGTCGATTTTCTGGCAATATAAGTGAGTTTCGGCAAAACATGTGACTTGTCACGAGGGGGCGTCTTTCAAATCTGCTCGGCTATAGTAAGATCCGTTCTTTGGTTAAAACATTAATGCCTCTTTCATCTGACTTTAAACAACGATTTCTGTTACATAGGGATTTCACTTTACAAACTGCAGCTCCATTGCAGAAGGACTAATGAATCTCATTACTGCCTTTACATGTTCGCACAACTTCTGGTTCTGTTTTAACAGACTTTTTATGCTTGTTTTATGGACGACTGTGTCACGTAATAACCATAAAATTCTAGGTTCTGTGAAAATATGAAGACGGAACCTTCATTCATCCGTAAGATGCAAAATCAATCAAGTACTTCGCGCTGTCCTCGTTTTTCGCTAGCTAAATATTCGTCCGTTTTCCAAGCGGAAATATACCAAATCACTGTCTGGGACCCATGTCGCAATGGAATTAAAGTCGCCAATGAACTTAACGAAGCACTAAATTTTTTATGCAATGCTTAAATCGCTGCAACCCTTCTTGTGGGCGCTTAAAACTTAAAACATTGAAAACGCTGTGTTCTTGTTAGCAACCGTAGCCAAATGTTTGAGTTGATTCTTATCCGAACGGGTGAGCCATTTAAGTTTTACATCGTAGTGTTGCCTAAACCTGTGACCAATTAGAAACAATTTTGACAATTGTTCGCTTCTTTAATCTATTTAGGATTTTCACATTCTACCTCTCCAGTGGCAATTTAAGATCTTAATTTCTTCACTACTAGCTCGGTGCAAGTATGAACAGAACCTTCGAAAGTTATTAGATCAAAGAAACCCCAGTTATACGTTTAGTTACACTGATCTGCAATTGGGCATGCGTCTTAAATAGGGAACACTCCCTACCACCTAATCGGTGATTCATTCTAAATCTGCGTATTATGCGATTGAATTTGGAACCCTCGAGCTACATTCTAAACTCATTTGAGTTGAAAAAAAAAAACTCACCGGCAACGGTGTTATTAACTGTGGGTCCGGCCGATAGCCTGGTGAAATCTGCAATAAACAAAAATACACGCAAAAAATTTCAAATTCAATATTGCAAATAAATTTAACCGCCTCCCTTACATTTGTGATACTCTGTGTCTGTGTCTGTGTCTGCGTCTGTGAGTTATTCATGTCCGCTGAGTAAGTTGAGATTTTCTGTGAGTGCCTATGAGAAGCTGGTACAGAATTTGGCGCTGATCGCAAATCAAGCGATGTCTTCGACCTTGTTGGAGCCTTTGTTATTATCTGCACTGAAATATTTTTATTCTTTGCATTCTCTTTATTTAAATTTGAGTCCCTTCTAGCTTTTGATGATATCGTTGTTGAAGTTGACTTTCTCATAACCATGTTATCGTCGATTTTGTGCAGGTCTGTTGTACTCACCGATGACACATTCGATAGTTTCGCACGACTTTGAATACCGGAACTCTTACTGGTAACAGCTATTTGACCTGTTCGCTTTTGAGTATGTGATGTTGTCTTTGATTTTGTAGTTTTTTGGACGTTATTTGTGTGATTTATCGATGTGGGTCCATCATTCTTTGGCGCATAGTCTGGAGGCTGTGCACTATTTACTGGAAAATCTTCAACCATCTCAGTACCATTGTAGTTGGATATAATTGGCGGATTGCTGCTATTCAAATTATATTCCATGTCACTTGTAAATGTGTTCGCTATTCTATTAAACTTGTATACATCTCGTTCGTCAGGCATTTTTAAAGAGCTTGGTCCATCAAAACCTCCACTGCTGTAACTTGTTGTACCCGAAGAAAGTGAGGGAAAGATGTATGGATTGATTTTTTTCGAAGGTCCATACAAATCAAAATGAACACTGACCCCATTCGGAGGAGAAGCATTTTGTGTGTCTTCCATATCGTCTACTAATTCTAGACTCAAATTTGGCGATGATTGTCCATCTAAACTTGGACTACGCTCTTCGTTCTCCTCGACCAGGCGACCTTGTTTGGGGTTACCTATGGACAGTCGAAGCTTTTGATGGCCACGAGAGAAACTTTTACGTGTCGTTTGATTGTGACTAAATGGAGCATTGGATGGATTAAAAAACGGAATCACCCGATCGATACTTAAGGCGTGAATAGCAACATATTCTTTTTCGTAGGATCCACAAATCTGCAATAAATATATGGTGTTAATTAAGTTTGATCCAATTAATTAAAATGAATTTACCAATTTTCTATTAACTATTTTCATGTCACCTAAAGCACTCCATGTGGATTCTATATGATCGAATTCACGATCTGGTTCCCATCCTATGACGGAAATTCCCAGTGACGTACCCACAAAGAGACATTCACCATTTTCACTGTGCGATTAATTGAATTTATTACACCAGCTATTCTATCAGAGCGACAATATAAAGTAATTTACCTGAAAGTGATGCATTTGATTGGATGGCCACTAAACGGACTTGAGGTGTCTGTTCTTGAAATGCAAATTTTACTCTCCAAATCGTAGATGTAAACACTACCATCGATTCGGCCAACAGCCAAGAGGAACTCAAATGGATGGAATTGTATGCAAGTGATTCCTGGGGCTTTTTCCGTAAAATCCATTATCAGTTTACTCTTGCGGATATCCCAAACGATTACGGATCCTTCTGTGCCAGCAGACGCTATCCATAAGCCATCCGGTGAAAATTTTACTGAGTTCACATGAGCTATATGACCGCGGTAGATTTTTATGCATTTGTTTTGGTTGCGAACGTCCCATAATCTGAAAAGCACAGAAAAAGATAAAGAAGATCAGTTAGACTTGATTAACCAAAAAGTGATTAACACATAGCAGAATTGTTCGTACTTTTAAACGCCAATTAATCATGAAAGACACGAAGATAAAGCAAACGAACTAGCAAATAAATTTGGTGATCTCAATGAGAACCTGGGAACTGCCCAAAAAAATAAACTTGGCGTTGAATCCGGTGGAGGCAGTATAAATTAGATTAGCTAGTTACCAAGCAAGAAGAGTGGGTTCAGTCCAAATAAAATACAATAGAATACGAGAGAACAAATTTTCTTCCGTCACCGCATTTTCGGCAAGCATCATCGCTCATCTATGTATGCAAAAAATGGTATACTGAACAACAGAGGCCAAGATTCATACCAAACCATAAAGAGCAACCAATTTATTTATTTATTTTATTAATTTAATTTATTTTTATATTTGATAACTTCGGGCGAGACTATTATAACCAGAGAATGTCAGATGAACACAGGAGGTCTTCCAGTTCCCGAATGTTAACGTCTTACGATTGAAAGCTCTACGAGAAAGCCGAATAACCTTCGTAGTAGGGACGCCAAATAACCTTGTCACCGAAGCAGGAAAGTCTATGTGGGACTTTTTGGGATAAAAGATATCGACCTATTCCATCAGACTATGGTTTGTTTGTGGCGCGAATTCGCAGGTTAGGCAATCGATTTTTCGTGTTTAGTAGCGTGTTCAATAGGTTTACGAACCAGCAAAATTTTTATTTCTGAAGTAAAGCAAAGATACTCACCAGACTTAATTACACTCACAAGAGTGCACTGTTTGGTGTGATTTCCATCGGCCCTTATTTTTACAAAAATGAGCCCGAAGCTCGCGTTACAGTCATTAGCTGAGAAACCGAATAATGATCAGAGGTTATTTCTTGGAAAATATGGATAACATTTATGCGGATGACGTTTAGTTCCAGTGGAATAGTGCTACACGCTACACTGCTTATGAATTGGAACCTTTGAATTGGCGAGATGTGCGATTTGAGGTTACTCGATAACTTTTCGTGGAGCTATGTAAAACCGTTAGTGTATGACAATAATCCACAAACTATTCACACCTTGCAAGCGCGTTATTGGTGGAGTAGAGCTCGAAATGTTCGAAAGAGCCAAGGACGTCATATGCCTGAAGTCGTGTACAAAACGTAATGCTATGAACGATTTTTCATAAGGAATAAAGATTTTTGATTTAACGTCAATTGCAAAAAGAGAGCAACCTTTGTTACTACAAAGCATGTTTTGGCTACACCACATTTTGGATGAGCAAAGTCTATCTAAGAAAGGGTTCGAGTTTCTATATTTGATCCAATCACACGATACGGCCAATTCACTATATTTGCAAACGAGTGCAATTATACTTCTACACATTGATACGTTAACTACACAAAGGAACGGAGAAGGTAACAGGTGCGACCAACAGTAGAAAGCTGTTTGGTCGTCGAATGTATTGCTCCTTTCTTCTTTTGGATTAGGACCGTCTCTACCACTAAAATCATTCAGCCAAGTTCGCTTATTATGGAGGGATATTGTAACCAAAAAATAATTTGAAATCGAAGTAAATGGATTGCTCAATGACCCACAACTTTTAAACTAGAATTCATACGTCAAAGTTTCAAACCGTACCGTTTAATGATATGCACTAAAAACGTCGTTTAGAAAGGCAACATCTTCCGTATTTAAGAATTATGGACTCTGCAGGATATAGCGTCAAACCGAAGATTAGCAGTAGAATCGAGAAGCAAAAACTAAGATCAAAATGCTGTCCAACGTAAAAAAATATCAGCACCAAGACCAAACTGCGACTGCTTTACCCCCCAACGTGTCAGTACTACCTGAGACCATTGACGGTAAGGTCCGATGATGGCGCCATGCCATAAACCGCACCAAATAGTCAACCTTCGTGGATGCATTGATGCTTGGCTGAACACTTCTGGATTGTGTTCGCTCCAATAATGGCTATTTTGCTTGACATAGCCGCTGAGCCAAAAATGGCTCTCGTCGAAGATGATTTTTTGGTCAAAATCCGGATCTCCGGCCAGCATTTCCAGCGACATATTAGCGAACTCACGGCGTTGTCTATAGTCGTCTGGCTTCACGTCTTGCGGTAGCACAATCTTATACCGATGTAGGCCAAAATCAAACCGCAAAATAAGCCGGGTTGGCTCTCTGACGATTACAAAATCAGCTGATCAGCGCCGAATCGACATTTCGGGGTCTACTTAGATACTGGCCGCTACGCCGGCTATGTTTTCTTCATTTGGCACAAATCACTGTCTGGTTGATAGGTTAAGATCTAAAAGAATGTACTCATGCTCAAACTTTTCCACGGTGCGACGAATTGCCTGCGCACTGAAGCCATGATGACGACCGAACTCACGACGAAATTCTGAACCGGAATTTTGATAATATTTCCGCACGTTCGGCAAACGTAAACCTATGCATGATGAAATGGCAAACGTTACTGAATATTTTGACAGCTAGATGTTATTGGTAACTTTGACAACTGCTGAAAAATAACAATTGGAAAAACTATCATTGCCATCTGGTCACCCTTTATAAAGGATACATATAAAATAGCTAACCTAAATTATAAATGAATATGTGAGATCAAAGGTAGATCGTATTCAAGAAATTTGGAAACGAAATTTCAGAGCATTTTGATACCAGCATGGGTGTATAGCAAGATTGCCGTCTCAGTCATTTGCACTCTTAAACGGCCTTCACGATTTTTTTAGGATCAATACCGCAAAATCTGGAATCTTAGGATTCATTTGGAAAAGTCAAAAATTGTGATACTCAATAAATCGGGCAAAAGGGCTACTGCACAGAAATGGCGCATTGGCGGTGAAGATATTGAAGTGGACACCTGGACTATCACTTCACCTTAAAGAAAAAGAAGAAATTGCCAAAAGTAGTCTTAATATCACATGGAAGTACTTTATTGGGACAAAGAATATCAACATGTCAGCAAAATTCAATACAGTAATACAAGCTATCTACTGTTATGATGCACACGTCTAGGGATTTGGTAACTCTAAAGAAGTAGATACAATTCAGGGATATTCTATTAGAAGACTCTTCATTACCAGAATCTAAACCAAATTTTTCACTTAAATTAGAAAGGGGAATACCAGAGCCCACCTATTCTCACTAGAACTTCCCATGGAATATGTATGTATGTACTTAAAAAAAAAAACCTTTGATACCAAGTGATGCGGCGAGCTCGCAACTTATCTGGACGTGGGTTCAAATGTTTAAACAAGAAGAAACAACGGTTAACCAAAATCCTCCGGCACTATCAACTTCAGCAGCGACGTCAGAACATGTGGCTCAAGTTCGCCGCGAAATTATGCGTAATCCGTGTGAATTGATAAGGAAGATTCGGCCTGTACTGGAAACCAAAGTCTCATGCAAATCATGCAATTTCTCAACGAAAATGACTATTCTTTACGAGAAAACTTAGCGGGAACGATACTGGAACGTTTTCAGACACCACGAATGCTTGGAAATATATTACTTATTGACGACATATCGATGGCTGTGTTTATAAACAGAACATGAAATACTGATGACCAGACAAACCTAGGGAACGCCATCAAAAATGTTTGTGTTGTCCAAAAACGACAATGTGGTGAGTAATTTCTGACGGGCCCTTATTTTTTTTTAACCAGCGAGGGACAGTCACTACTGACGTGTATTACCAAATGGTCGACGAGTTTTTAGTACTGCAACTTCAGCTGTTTCCCGGATTTAACAAGAGAACAAAATTTCAAGAAGATGGGGACATTGAATGGATGGTTTCAAGTCTATATTCACAAAATAAATGCTGATTCTGTCCCCAACACTCTTTTTAGTTTTCATCAATGATTTCTTGTCTGCTACTTCTAATCCAACATATTCCTCTGCTAACGACAATACTCTCTGCTTTTCACATTCGTTCCCGGACTCTCGTCCCTGCTCTTCGGTTGTAGAATGAGAACGGCATTACTAAATGGGGAACCGCCGACAATCAAATGCTTCCAAACGCAATGCTGTCTGCTGTGAGTGGGCCCACGCCCAATTGTCAAGGCTTCGCCTATCGTTGTCTAATAAAAAGCGGGGGCAGAGCAAAGTACTGGTATTATCGCAATGGTTTTCAGATCACGCCACCGAAGCTTGCTACGATTTGACCAGTTACAAGCGGTCGGTCATAAGTCTTATTGGTAGTCCCTACCAGCACTTAAATCAGGGTACCATGGAAGTCAGGAGTCCCCCGGATCTCGGTCCGGGCCTGAATTGTAGAGGTAGACCCCCTTGTGGGAGCGTCATGATGGCTGTGGTTTAAACCCAAATCGTGGGAAGGGTCTTCCTGTTGGTTCGACCCGATGTAGAGTTGCAATAAGTACTTCACGCTGTGACCCTAAGGTCAGCAAGAGCTTTAAGATCGGCCTCGAGCCATACCAAGGGTGGAACTTGTGCCTTCAACACAAGTCCTGCTTTGGTTCAAAGTGAATTGACGGAGAACGATGGCAAGGCGTACTCTTGCTCCCATGGATGTATGGGCATCCCGTGGAATTAAGTCTTCTCGACAGGTGTTCACGTAAAATCCTTGACTCGTTGTCTGCTGTGGTTAAAAATGCTGCGAAATGTCAAGGTTTCATGAAACGATGTAAGAAATATTTCACCCCTTCTGATCTGGCACTCATGCCTTCAAAATTGGAGGATCCAAACCGTGCGATAAAACCCATAGGTGATCCCAATATTACAGTCAATTGACACACTTGAACATTGAGGTAATGTCTCATATCTCACCCAATGTCTCCTGTTCCACTACATGGGCTCCAACGAAATTTCCAACAGCATTCCCCCCCCCCCTCTCAAACTTTTAACCGCAACACCCGTCTCGCTATGAATGTTCAACAGTATACCCTCCAGCCCACTTGCGGACGTACTCCAAAATATCGTGATTCTTTCCTAAGCCGTATAACTCACTTATGGAATGGCCTGCCTAGCTCTTTATTTCCTAATCGTTATAACAATCACACATTTAAAACCAACGTACATCGGTACCTGTCTTGCTTTCCTCCCTAATTTTCCTTTGCCCTCGCTGTGTGCAAACATTTTAAGGGTACTAATAACCCCTTGAGCGCGCGCTACGTGCACTTCGATGTACCGTAGAGATCAAGCGGATAATCATTCTTCATAATCGCTGTCTCTTTGGACTAAGAGTACAACTGAGAAATAAATTCCTCTCACGAAAAACGAAGAAAGTACATATAAAAGCGTTGTCATCCCAGTCATGCTGCATGGACTTTTTCTGAAGCGGGCAAAAATGCTTCTTAGAATTAGAAGAGAAACATATAACAACGAATACAAAGTAACATTGGCCCGTTCAGAAGCGGTAGAATTCAACCGCTAGACCTCGCCTTAGAGCTTCAGTCAACTTGAAGAGATCAGCAGAGACGTGCTTGAAGCTCAGGTGCACTCCGGACCATCACAAAAATTCTATCTTAAAATTTAACGCGACTTATTACAACAATTATATATTATAATCTACTCGTACCACTGCACATGCACGTTTATCGAACATTCAATAAACATGTCAACAACCAACAACAAATAAAATACCGTCATATGCAAATCAATCATCGCCGGCGCATAATAAATGAGCCGTGACGACGCCCCTCTCTTCAACAATTTGCATTCAAAATACAATTCAACACCCAAAAAACAACAAAACCAAACACTCGTAACGTAACGTAAAAAGTAAATTAAATTATCAAACAGTTTGAGAGTCGTAGTTGTTGGAAAAGTTTGACATTTCCAGATTACTACAATAAACGTCAAATTTGAAGCAAAAGCAAATCTGACTGACGTGCAGCGTATGTAGCAGTCAATTGTTCACTCTCTGCAATCAGATTTCTTCACGAAAAGCAAAAAGTGTCAAAAAGAAAAGTGGAAAGTGACCACCAGGAAAGAAAAACAAATAGAATATAAAGTGCAAACACATTCGACCGGCTCATATCAATAAAACCAGTGAAACCTTTCAGGTGAGCTTGCGAAGAAAAAGTGTAAAATCATTGCTACCCCACTACACTGCGTTCGCTAATCAAATGAACAAAGTTCAAACTCGGCACGGATAGATATCGAAAAAATAATTCCGAGGTTTATCACTTGGCGCTTTTAATAGCATTTATCAATTCCAAGCCTCCAAAGTTCAAAACTTTGCAATTTAACTTATTTTTTGCTTTTCATTGTCACAACGATTAGATTAATTGTCAATTTTTGGCTTTCCCCTACTTTCAGTTGCTGTTTGCCAGTTGCAGTGAGCTGTTTATTACAAGAAGAAAAATACGAGTATTACGACTTGGAGAATGTCTTCCGCTGGAGTATTACGTTACGACGGGAAAGTGGCTGTAGTCACTGGTGCTGGTGCCGGTTTGGGACGCGAGTATGCTCTGCTTTTTGGCTCACGCGGAGCTAAGGTTGTTGTTAACGACCTGGGTGGTAGTACTCAAGGCGAAGGAGCCTCACAACGTGCTGCTGATGTCGTGGTAAATGAAATCCGTGCTCTGGGTGGTACTGCCGTTGCAGATTACAATTCAGTTGTTGATGGAGACAAAGTCATCGAGACAGCTATCAAGAACTTCGGAAGAGTTGACATTTTGGTTAATAACGCTGGAATTCTGCGTGACAAAAGTGTCGGCAATACATCAAATCAGGATTGGAATCTTGTGCATGATGTTCACTTAAAGGGCAGCTTCATGACAACTCGTGCCGCATGGCCTTACTTCAGAAAGCAAAAATATGGCCGTATTATTATGACGTCCAGCAACTCGGGTGTTTATGGAAACTTTGGACAGGCGAATTACAGTGCAGCAAAGTTGGGACTAGTTGGCTTGGCTAATACTGTAGCAATCGAAGGCAATAAGTACAACGTTTTTTGTAATGCGATTGTTCCAACTGCTGCCTCTCGCATGACTGAGGGCATTCTACCCGATCTGCTATTCCAAGAGCTGCAGCCAAGTCTTATTGCCCCAGTGGTGGGTTACCTTTGCCACGAGTCTTGTGAAGAAAATGGATCCATCATCGAAAGTGCAGCCGGATGGGCTTCAAAAATTCACTTTGTACGTGGAAGGGGAACAGTTCTCCGCAAATCTTTGGATACTAAAGTTATCACACCAGAGGATGTCAAGAAGGTTTGGGGCAGGGTAACCGACATGTCAGAGGCAAAACATCTTTCATCACTTGGTGAAGCCAGTGGATCGCTTTTGCAAGTTTTGGAGAATTTGAAGGAAGGCCGACTGGGCAACGAAGAATCTACATTTGCCTTTGGATCTAAAGATTTAGCTTTATATGCATTGGGGGTTGGTGCGTCTACCAAAAACGAAAACGATTTGAAATTCCTTTACGAGAACGACCCAGATTTCAGCCCTCTTCCTACATTCTTTGTCATGCCTGGACTACTACTTAGCATGTCAACAGGTCTGACAGCTTCTGCTCTACCACATGCTCAAGCTGATTTAACCAACATCCTTCACGGCGAGCAGTACATTGAGATTGTCGACGAACTACCAACATCTGGCAAGCTAACCACTTATGGTAAAGTATTTGACGTCATGGACAAAGGATCTGGGGCAGTGGTGGTGCTCAATTGCGATTCCTACACTGATAGTGGCAACCTACTGGTCAAGAATCAAAGCTGCATTTTTGTTGTAGGTGCTGGTAAGTTCAACGGCAAAAAACAACCAATCGATGGAGTTGTGTCCACTATTCCAACACCCAATCGTTCCCCCGATGCCACAATTCAATACAAAACATGTGACGATCAAGCTGCTTTGTATCGATTGTCAGGAGACATGAATCCACTTCATATCGATCCGAATTTCGCTGCTATTGCTGGATTCAAAACACCAATTCTACATGGACTTTGCTCACTTGGATACTCTGTGCGAGCTGTACTTGCCAAATATGCCAACAACGACTCGTCACTCTTCAAGGCCGTGAAGGTAAGGTTCGCCAGTCCAGTTTTACCTGGACAAACTCTGAAGGTCGACATGTGGAAAGCAGGCAATCGTATTCAATTCCGTACATCTGTGGTTGAGACTGGAAAGGATGTAATAACTGGTGCGTATGTTGATCTTAAAAACAACGCAGCCAAGTTGTAAATCTGTTATGTTCAGGAAGATGAAGGAGAGTATTTTTTTTTTTTTTTTACAATTGGGGGTTATATATGTATGTATGTTCGGGTTTTAACTATTGTTATATTCTTTATATTCAATTAATAAAGCGAAAAGATTTATGTTTGTACTAAAATCAAGTTGGTGTGTGCTATTTTTGTCTTATCAGAGATGCGGCAATTAGATTAGATTGTGATGAAGGACTTAAAGACTGAACTTAAAAAAATGCTTTGCTATCTGTGAATTTTATCAGTACGTCGAATTTGTTGTTTTGCTTTGCTTTGCACCGATTACAGATTGCTTAAGAAGCAACAAACAGCATACGGGATCGTCGTCACGCATCAACGAAACTGTAGCCTTGTTCTGCTCCATTGGGTGCCACAAGACATTAAAATTTGATTATTAATGTCTCATACAATTACCGATGCAGTAGACGAAAATATTTGTCGCTCTATTTATCAGTGCGACCGAGAGCAATGCTAGGTGAGATGATGTGTTTTTGTGCGTGTGAGTCGTACATCATTTACGAATCTTCATGTGAGCTATATAAAAATGATGGTCCGAATCGGTGATATATTCATTGCTGGTCATGTTCAATGAATTGTTGTCCTACGACTCAGTTTAATTTGCAATTTGGACATTTCACTTATGAGCGATGTCTTAGTGTGGTTTCAGTATTTGTCGGAGAAGCAAAAGAATTTAGTAAAATCCATACAATTACGACAATACTAGCATGTGACACACACTATTTTTTAATTTTTAAGAAATGAGTTAAAGAAAACTTGCGTGAACACTACAAACAAACCTTAAAAATCTATAGAAATCAGATAGAAAAAAGAATAGAAAATTTACAGTATGTAACTTCCGACAGAGAGCGAGAGACGGAAATCACTGAACGCATTACAATTCAGGCTTGAATTGCGACAGGCTGAGCCGTAGAGGAGCTGAAAAAGAAAAACCATCCACATACACAATTGCTAATTAGAAATCCAACCATTGTTTCACAAAAATATTATTTGCGAGGTGACTTTCTAAGGCTTTCGGTGGGTGTAAAATACCCACACGATTAACTAAGGAATCAAAAACATGCATCGATCATCTCTTTTAAAAGCCAAACACAAGGGATTGATTTGTTTAGGATTATACACTAACTTATCTGTAAAATATCGCCTTTTGAAAGCATATTCTATGAATAGATACTTAGCAATGTCTGCCGAAGAAAGATCCTCTAAGCTGGGACAACCATAGAGGGAGCGGTCTTCTTAGTTTAGTTTAGTTTAGTTAGGTGAAGCAAAGTAATTATATACTGCCGATAGGACTACTCATTTTTTGCTGGCCCTCTTGGATCCACTTTTGGGCGTGAATTGTGCATTTATGTTACGCTATTCAGTTTTCACCTTCGTGGTCTGTGTTGAAGATGTACTTGTATTAGATTTAACTAATGCAATAATTATCCAAACAATTATGAGCAAAAAAATAGTGACTAATTTGGGATCCTGCAGGGCGATTGATCGGAAAATTGCCGAGTGTCCTGTGACTTGAATTGAGCTAGCAGTGCAGCAATCAAGTTCGTAGCGAAGTGCTTGCCTTACCTCCCAGTGATGGTCACCTGTTTACTCATGTAGGCTAACATGACAAGGGCATGCCCGGCCAGTAGCATTATACTAGCCTACACCGTCATAGGGCTCACAAATTTACACGGAAGAGCTTAAAAAGATGTGACGAACCAACTTTTGACCTCGGATAAAAATCGATTCATTGTTGACGATCCTTGTAAACGTTTAAATGGCAAGGACCTTCGGATCTGCACGTGGAATGTTAGGCCCCTTAACAAGCCATATGCAGCGGAACAACTAGCAGGGGCTCTTTACTGCTATCACGCAGATATCATCGCCCTCCAGGAAGTGCGATGGAATGGGCCGGACATAAGGAGGATGAAAAGCTGTGATATATAAGTTACTATGGTGATTGCTATAGGGAAAAGAAACAGCTCTTATTCGGATGCGGATTTGCCATATTATGCTGCAGACTTAGCCAAGAAGTCTTGAGCTTCCGACACGTGAGTGAGCGTCTTATGACAATCCGCATCAAGCCTAAATTCGCAAACATAAACCTTATGTGCACTCATGCCCCTACAGAAGGCAAGGACGACGCCACTAAAGAATGTTACTGCGAGCTCCTCGAAAAGACATATGAGCAATGTCCGAAGTATGGCGTTGAAATTGTACTAGGCGATTTTAACGCCAGGATAATAAAGAAAAACGTCTTTGTTAGGATAGTTGATAAGCATAGCCTACACGACACCACGTCTGGCAACGGGCTTAGGCTTATTGATTTTGCGGCGGGACGGAATATCACTTTAGCAAGCACACGGTTTCGTCATCTCATCAAACAGTAAATCAAATTGATCATTTAGCGATAGATGTAAAGCATGCCTCCGGTATTCTGGACGTCCGAACGTTTTGGGCAACCAACATTGACTCGGATCTCCACTTTGTTGCAGCCAAGGTGCGACTGCGGATTTCCCCAGCGCTACAACAAAGAAGGACTACTGTGAAAAGATATAACGCATCTTGCCGAATGCGTATCTTGAAATCTCCCAACAACTCCTTTGACGCCTGTATTAAGTGCCGAAGATCAGTGGCAATGCTACCAACGTGCCATCAGAAACGCCGCATTTGGTGTGCCGACCACCACCAATAAACCCCTGGTTTGATGAAGAATGCCGGCAAGCACAGCCAACTAAACTAATAGCGTACACAGATGCGCTGCATCAAAGGACGAGAGCTGCTCGTGAGCTATACGAGCAGAAAAGATGCGAAGAACACCGACTTATCTGGAAAAAGAAAAAGCAGCAAGAGAAGCGCGTGATGGAACATGTTAAGGGGTTGTACTCCAGGAATAACGTACGGAAATTTTATCAACAGGTAAAAAGGACGTCTCAAGGCAAGAAGATCTGTAAGAAGTTCGTAGAAATGAAGAAGGAAACCTTGTTGTATTGTCACAGTCGGTGCTGAAAATATAGAACAACATCTCGGCTTCAGGCAGAGTAGAACATTCAACTTAGACGATGATAGCCAAATCTTCCGTCCACCTGACTAAATAAAGTAAGGATATCAGCATCTAAACTGAAATCCAACAGAGCAGATAGACCTGATGGAAGTAACTTTGTGTAGTGCATACACCAATTCCTTTCTCAGAACCCGTCAGAAGAATATATGCTTGATAAATGGAGACCCCCTCAACAGCGGCAACTATAGAGACATAAGTCTCTTCAACATCGCGTAAAAGATCTTGTCTGCCATATTGTGTGAACGTCTGGAACCCTTCGCCAACAATCTGATTAGTCCCTATCAGTGCGGTTTCAGACCAGGAATGCCCACAATCAATTCGCACTCCGGGAGATGCTGGAAAAAACTAAAGAAGACCAAATAGATAGATTTTCAGGCCGCATATGACAGCATTTACAGAGACGAACTATATAGAGCTATGTGTATGCAGAATGACGATTGAGAGCGCTTGCTGCTTCGTCAAGGTCGGTAACGATATCTTTGATGTCAAGAAAAGTTTTAGGTAAGTTGATGCGCTGTCATGTGACTTCTTTAACATCATACTTAAAAGAATTTTGCGAGACTCTAAAGCGAAAACTTAATGCAAAATCTTTCAAAAGTCTGTGCAACTATTAACGTATGCCGATGATACCGACATAATTAGGAGAACACAGCGGGTTGTCACCGCCAGTATTGAAACGGATATTTCCAAAATGGGTTTAGCGGTAAATAAGGCAAAACCAAGCTGCCAACAAAGAGGGGCACACAACATCGACGAATTGGACAGAATCGTCACAATCCACAGCTATAATTTCAAGGTAGCAAAGCACTTTGTGTACCTTAGTTCTGCTATTAATTCTGTCAACAGCACCGCAGCAGAAATAAAACGAAGAATCACTCTTGCCAATCAATGTTTCTTTGGGATAAGAAGGCAATTCAGTAGTAAGGCCCTATCCCGAAAAGCTAAAGAGACTCTATATAAGACCTTGATCACCCTAGTCCTACTTTATGGCCCAGAAGCACGGACCCTATCGAAAGTGGATAAGGATATTCTCAGTCGTTTCGAGAGAAAAATCCTTCGAAAAATATTCGTTAGAGAAGAAGATTCAACGACGAACTAAATTAGCTGTACAGCGACATCGGCATAGTGAGAAAACTGCGCATCAGTTGCCTAAGATGGCTAGGACATGTAGAGCGAATGGACACCAATCCTCCGGCCCTCAAAGGCTTCGAATCTAACGTTGAGAGACAACGCAGTAGATGTAGACCTCACCTTAGATGGTGCGCACAAGTTGAAGGAGACCTCAACCGACTTGGAGTGCGCAAATGGAGTCAGTTAGCTAAAGATCGAGCTAACTGGAGAGGCTTGTTAGTTGAGGCCCAAGTTCATTCCGAACTGTAGCGCTACCTAGCTAAAGCTAATTTGTATGAGTGGTGTGAAAATGTTTTAATAATGCAAAAAAAAAAAAATAAGACAACATGGAGGAAAGTACGGGGTACAAGAGGTTCATTTTTATTTTTGATGAGAGAATATTGCTAAATGAAGACGAAGCCTCGTTTTACAATTAATTCAAAATAAACAAGTCCAAATCCAATTTGCGCTTAGCCTTCGTGAAGCGATAATCATGCGGAATGCAATCAAACCAGAGGAAAAATTGGCGGTCACTTCAAGCTGCCTTGCAACAGGAAAATCGTAAGAATGTAGACGTGGGGGTTATGTATGGAACACAACATCCTATAAATGGCCGCGTCGTGACTAATGGCACAAAACTTTCGATGACATTTTGGTACAGTGTTGGCTCATTTCCATCATTGTGAATTTTCACAATTTCTATGCGTTGTGCATACCTGTAATTCCCTATGTGGTCACACATGACAGGTGTCAAATAATAACACCGTAGGACTGACACAATAAAAATGGCGCACAATTCATAATAGGCGGCTTAAATCCAGACTAGGAAAGGAAATCCAACACCAATGCCACAGCATCAAAGGTGATGGAAATCTGTTGAACATCGGAAGAATCCATCAACTTCTCATTTCTTCTACCAGGAAAAACGACAATTGCGTATAATACGGCGAGGAACATTTCATGTAAAATTTGGGAAAAAGCAGAAAAAAAAAAAAATAATAAATCTAAGTTTGAAATAGGACAAGCGAATTCGGAGGATATGAAGATATTTGACGCCTGAAACGCTCTCCAATTACTTGTTTTTATAGAGCTTTCATTGCGAAAAGAAGATGTTCGTTCGAGATGATTTAATGATTTTCAATCGAAAATATTGCACGTTATTAAAAAGTAACTGATTTTGTACGCTCCTGTAGATCTTTCACCTTAATAATATTGGGTTGTTAAACTCTCTCATATATTTTCATAGTATGCACCATTAGCTTTCTCTACAGCGCTTTTAAATACTCCTGTATAGATGATGCTGAAATAGGTGCTTGTTATCGGTCAAAACAAATGCTGTCGACTTTGAGAAAATTCATCCCAAATTTGTGAAAATAATCCTGCCAATAATTCTTCCATATCTGGTCCATGTCGTCAACCATATACTAATATTTACCCTTCTCAATGGAAAAATGCAAAAATTCTTCCTATACAAAAAAGTTCTAACAATAAGGAATATCGGCCTATATCTATACCGCCTTACTTCTCTAAAGTTTTTCACTCCATCAACTTGCATTCTCCAATGCAATCTGGATTTAGAAAAGAGTATAGCTGTACAACGATAATAATAAAAACTGTAGATGATTTAAGGGAGTCGTGGAATGAAGACAAAGTGTCTTTCTTACTACTTCTGGGTTTCCAGAAAGCCTTCGACACAGTTAACCACACTAACAACTGCAAAAAGCTGCTAATATAATTTGGTTTTTTCGAACTCAGCAACAAACACCATATCATCTTACCTAAAGCTGAGAAAGCAAGCTATTTCAGTGGACCAAAAATTGTCCAACTTTATGTAAAATGCTAGAGGAGTTCCGCAGGGTTATATGCTGGGACCACATCTGTTTCTGTTACCCGCTTTAAGTAAATGAGATTCCCACTGTTATGAACCTCATCTATCCAACTCTATCGAAGTTGCCCTCTTTGTATAAGATAGGACTGTGCAAACGTTTCGAACACTGACCTAGAAGCTGGTCAGAAAAAAACGGACTTCTTCAAACCCCCTCAAAACAAAATGTGTTATCAAAGATAAAAAACCGCTTGATCTTCTCTACTTTTCAGACATTTAGCATGGCTCAAAAATTGAGCAAAAGGTGATAGCCCGTTGGAGAAACATCAGGAGAGTATGGTAGATGCGGAAGAATTTCAAATCCTGACTGTAGCAGTTTTTGCATCGTTACGCGTGATGTAACGCGTAATGTAATTGTCATGCAATAGGATCAGACCATGCCTATTTGCCAACGCAAGTTGCTTTTTAGCAAATTTCGCATGTACTATGTGAATTTTCGCCCAATATTTAACTGCATAGCATATATCGTTTCCCCTGGTTGAAAAAATTCAAAGTGAATTGGTCCTTTCGATGTCCACCAAATTGTTACCATAATATTTCTGGGTGACGACCTAGTTTTAGGGTGTGTTTTGGTATTTCTTCTGCATCCAACCACTTTACATCGCACGTGATTATAGGGAGCAAAAACGGTTTATTTTGGTGCCTTAAGCTCAGCGACGCAAAAATTTCTAAGCGGCGTAGTTTTTGTGCCTCGTTCAGTTCATGGAAGTTTTTTTTTACTTTTCCTATTAGAGATAGGTGTCGACTTATTGCCATGGGAGATACTCCCATGTTCTGTTCTATTTATACCATCACCGAAATTTTAATTTTAATTTTAATTTTGATTGATTTTGTTCTGTACTAGGTTCTAGGTGGCACAAAAGTCATCACCCTATCGGAAGATGCTATAATTTTTGCAAATGGCGACAAATGTGCTTTGACATTTGTGAAGTAAAGAGATACAAAATACCCGTCAACAAGACATGAATCGCTATACTCCTAAAGAACGCGGAATAATTGTTACGACTTTTTTGCGGAATAATTCGTCGGTGGTTCAGCGCAGGGGGAATTTCGGCGCAGATTTCCCGGTCCTCCGACACCAACTGAGCAAGCACTATGACGTTTAGCGGCTCGCCTAGAAGAGTATAGGATAACACGAGATGCTGCCAGGTCTGGCCGGCACCGTTCTGCTGAGAACATCGCAGCTGTGGTTGAAAATGCCGCAGAGGACTGAACAGACGACGTGCCACGCAATTGAAAATCAATCGGCGGTCTTTATAGAGAATTTTCATGAAAGAATGAAAGATGTTGCCTTGCAAAGTGCAAAAAGTACACTTGATTAGCTGTTGATCGCCAAGCACGTGTAACCTACGCTCAAGTCATGTTGAATCTTGACCACGAGGGGCAACTTTTCTCGAAAATCGTAATGAGCGACGAGGCCCATTTCCATCTCTCTAGATATGTGAATAAACAAAATTATCGCTTCTGTGGCACCGGAAATCCGCGTTAAACCCACGAAGAGCCATTACATCCACTCCAAGTTAATGCATGGTGTGCTATTTTCGCTGAAGGCGTCATCGGGTCTTAATTTTTCGAAAACGCCGCATCCCAAACGACTACTGTGGACGGCGGCGCTACTCAAGAGCCATGCTCAGCGACCTTCTCTGAATTGGGACTGGAAAACATGTGGTTCTAACAGGATTGAGAAACGGCGCATAACACACGAGCCACAAGCAACATTCTTGCTCTGGCCGGCAAAACTGATTTAAACCATTCCAGACTTCTTTTTGTGAGGTTTTTTGAAGTCACGCGTCTATGTCAAAAAGCCTTAGGCTCTTAAAGCCCTCAAAGAGAATATCCGTTAAAAAGGCGAGGACCCATCGCCGGAAGTTCTGGCAAGAGTGATGGAAAATACCACAAATCATCCCGGACCGGTCTGTCTTAAATTCTGGCGGTTACTTAACCAATATAATTTTCTCGACTTAATGGAAAAAAAATTAAGCCATCAAATAAACATAATCCAAAAGCAGAATCAAAGTTTTTCATTCATAAAAAAAATGACAGCCAAAGAACATCGGGTGACAACTTTTGCGCCATCTTTAACCCGTATTGCACTTCTAGTCTTATTATTTTGTCTCTATCTCCGAAACGGTTGTAGATAATTATGAGCTGTTTTTGGAAAAAATACTCTAATAAAGAACATATCAAAAACTTGTCGCCAGTTAGTACTGCAAATTTTTGAAAAAAAAAGAGTGGTATGTAATTTTTTTAAGAAAAAATTACAAAAAATTGATTTAGAGGTCCTCCGTTTCGTAATAAAAAAGATTTTTGCTTAACTTGTTATACACCGTTGAACAGAAAATTTATCAAGCTTTCTAAAAACATTTAACTGATCAGATTCCATTTGTTCGACAGAGCACTAGACTACTTTAAGTGATTTATGGCAGAAATCACTTAAGAGTTAACACATGGGCTGAAAAGTCCGTGTCGTTTCTAAGAGATTAAATCCATATCATTTTCAGTTAGTACCAACCTTCAAAAGATACGTGTATAAATTTGACAGCTGTCAGACGATTAGTTCTCGAGATATAGCGTTGTGAGTGAAGCAACCTTTGTTATTGTGAAAAAAAATATATTCAAAGCAATTTCGTGTGTTGATTTATCATTGCTTTTTGATGGAAAAAAATGCACCTTACGAACGAACCATTCGCAAGTGGATTGAGAAATTTAAAAATTGGTCATACAAGCACCGAAGATGATGCACGCAGTGGATGTCCAAAAGAGGCTGTTTCAGATGAAAACATCAAAAAAGTCCACAAAATGATTACGAATGAGCGTAAAGTGAAGTTGATCTAGATAGCTGAGGCTCTGAAGATATCAAAAGAGCGTGTTGGATATATCATACACGAATATTTGGACATGCGAAAGCTCTGTTCAAAGTGGGTGCCGCGTTTGCTCACAGTCGACCAAAAACAACAGCGTGTTGATGATTCAGAGGAGTGTTTAAAGCTGTTCAACCGCAATAAAGTCGAATTTTTGCGTCGGTATGTGACAATGGATGAATCTCTTCACACCAGAGTCAAGTCGGCAGTCAGGTGAGTGGCGAGCAGGCGACGAACCTCGTCCAAAACGACCAAAAACTCAACAGTCGGTTGGCAAGGTTATGGCATCCGTATTGTGGGATGCACATGGAATAATTTTCATCGACTATCTCCAAAAGGGGCAGACTATCAACAGCGACTATTACATTGCGTTGTTGGAGCGTTTGAAGGACAAAATCGCAGAAAAACGGAGGCATTTGAAGAAAAAGAAAGTGCTGGCAAAATTGAATGAATTCGGCTACGAATTGCTTCCCCAACCACCGTATTCTCCAGATTTGGCCCCCAGCGACTATTTCCCGTTCGCAGACCTCAAAAGAATGCTCGCCGGAAAGAGATTTAAGACCGAATCGCCGAAACAGAGGCCTATTTTGAGGCTAAACCGAAATCGTACTACAAAACTGGTATCGAAAGATTGAAAAACCGTTTCAATCAGTGTATCGCCCTCGAAGGCAACTATATATAAAACGGCACGGACTTTCCAGCCCATGTGTTAGATCCCCCTCCCATAAATTTTTTTTTCTTGTATCACCTTGCCCTATCACCCGCTGAAATGTTATTGTTAGGTCCTGAATCACCCTGTATATAGAACCTGAAGAAAAATTGCGATTAGAATTAACTTGTTGGTGAATAAAGCAACATTGGTTGCAATAAAATGATTTTTTTTTAATTCTCCGTTTATAAAAACAAAAAAAAAAACGTTAACACACTGCATCTCTAAACACAACAATGTCATCGTATTAAGTTCACACGCTATTAGACTAGACTGACTTATCGAGACAATGATAAATTTAAAAGGAAAATAAAAAATGGGGTTCCAATTCCATCCGAGACCGATTCTGATGATGATTTTTAATTTTTGAATTTTTGAATTTTTTTCCCAGAGTTTTATTTTAACTTAATTATCACTTCAAGCATATAAAACTAATTTAGATCTTTGTCAAGCTTAAGATACATAAATACGAGTACATATGTATGTGCCTGGAGAATAAAAAAAAAAAAAAAAAACAAAAACCTATTGCAGCCTGAATGCAACTCAATGGAAACACGTCTATCGACTATCGGAACAAGCCATTAACGCTTTGTTTATTGCTATTTGTGGACCCAGTCGACCATTTCAAATCGAATTGAATAATAGACTACTTTGAATTCATTTTGGGTAGCGACTATCCATCCGCACAAGCAACAACTGTAGAAAAGTTAATACGAAGGTCATTATCAATTCAAGGCTATTAACATATTTTGAAAGACAGTTGCTTTAGAACACTAGGCCTTTGAACTCATTATGGTTGCGGGTCTAGCCATTGTTCCATTCCTTTGGAAACCAAATAATAAGAAGCACACACATCCGTTGCTCTTAACCTCCAGACCTACATTCTTGGGCAGTAAAAATAAATGTCCATCTCTCGGATTACTATCGGTTTAGCTTAAAAACAAGTTTCTAGCTCCACTTCAACTGAAATGAAAAGCTTTTACAATATGTTTTCGCTTTGCCATTTTTTTTTTTTTTTTGTTTTCCTGTTGAAATCATTTAACATGCCCATGTTTGACTAGCCGTGAAGTTGGCCAACGTGCGCATAGGAATAGCAACTTTAATGATTTCAAACCACAACAACAATAAAAACAAAAACGACCAAGACAACAAATGTTAAAGACCAAAAAAAAAAAAAAAAAAAAAAAACACACAATTGCGGGGAGGCAAACGCAGGAACGAATGAGAAAAATGAGAGAAAAAAATCGTGCATCACGAATAATAGCCCGGAGCTTCAAGACTGCCAATCTCCCATCGAATGATTGGTTACCCATACGTTTCCATGCTCCAGCCCACATACTCCGTCAATACGACAAAGTGGATCAATCCGAAGTTAAACATCGACAAAGTACGAGTACGGGTACGAGTACGAGTAGCTACCCCTTCGCATGAACTGATTTACCCGTATCTGACGGAACAAAGTCATCATTAACGTTTCTTGTTCTTGTGCTCGAACGGGATGTTTTTAATGATGATGAAGAGGTGCTTGATCTGCCTCCAGTTGATCTGTGACTACGATCCTAAAACCCGAGAACTAGTTTGCCAGTTCAATAGACAGATGCGACAACATGAACAATTAGTCGGGGAGCTGCATAAAGAGACATCTTTCTTTCTGAGAAGCTACAGATACTCGAAGCTACTTGTAGCAAATGCGCAACTGCAAATACGTAGTTGTTATTGTTGCCATTAGAATAGAATTAACTATCTCTTGACTGAATTGTGGCTGTGGCTGTAGCTGTGGCTGTGGCTGGGCACGAGAACTAGTCAGGTAGGAAATGTTAATAACTCTCTAAACTAAGACAAACACACAGCCAAGCCGATGACAAACAGTGACATAACGAACAAAAATAATTGTGAATTCTGAATAAACTATCAGGGAACTGCTGGCAGATACCGACTCATAAGTACTGACGGGCAAATGCTAGCGTTGTTTTAATGACGACACTATGCAAGGTGAAATTTTCGTTTTGTATCGCTTCGATTTGTTTTAGAGTTTATTTTCGCTAATTGTGGCGACTTTCAAAAGTGTTACTTGACAAATGACATTCTCTCCATGGATTCAAGGGGACAAGTTTAATGGCACTTCCAGCCGCAGGTAATGGGAAATGAATGGATAAAAAATTACCTTAGGCTGCGGTCGGAGAACATGATTGGAATTCATAGTTGATGATTGACAACTAATGATTATATTCCATTGGCATGTCTTCCATTGCGTTGTACTCCTTAATCTTCTTGTGTTTTGATGAGCAATATACATGATTTTGTTTGCATGTCGGATCGATTGATACCTTAGGACTTAGAAGACTTTGGTTTCTTCTTGTGTTTTTAACTTTGCATCTTGAATTGAAAATAGATTAATGTGTGGCAAACCAAACTTTGACTTGATTGTACAATAAAACAGAAGAGCAATGATTACCTACACAACTTAAACTAATGAAAAAAGACCTCCTTGGGAATTAAAATTTTTTTTTTTTTTTTAAATGTTTTTTCATATTATTTAATATAGTCCTCTTTTAGTTTGATACACTTATTCCAGCGATTTTCCAACGTCTTGATCTCGTCCGAAAAGTAATTTTCCGGAAGGTCTGCAAAATACTCCTCAGTGGCGTCGTTGATTTCCTCGCGTGAGCTGAATTTTTTATTGATGAACCACCTTTTGAAGTTTGGGAAGACATAATAGTCTGAGGGATCCAAATCCAGTCACCAATTGACGCCAAAAGTCCGCCCGATTCCGCATCAGCAAATCCAAACACTCTTTCGAAGTGCTCTCGCCTTCGTGTTTTTGGTCATTCGCGGCACCCAGCGGCAGGATAACTTTTTCATATGCAGAATATTGCCCAAAATATGGCGTGTGCGCTCAGTACTAATCTTTGTGGTATATGCTAGCTCGCGCACCCTCACTTTCCGGTCAGCCAACACCATTTCATGTATTTTTTTGACATTGTCCTCTGTAACCACATCGGAGGGCCTGCCGCTGCGGACTTGATCGGTATTAGAGTTGCGGCCACCATAACACTCTCGAAACCAATATTTGACGGTGTAATCTGACGGAGAATTAGCCCCATAATATTTATCCAACTTTTCTTTTGTTTCCTTTGCCGTTTTGCCTCTCAAAAAATAATGTTTTATGAGAGAACGAAAATCGTTTTTGTCCATACTCAACATGATGCCAAACACGTCAACAACAATCAGCTGTCAAAACAAAACTAAAGACAGTATCGCACTGAAATTTGGCATGGCTGCCTAAATAACTTAGGCAACAGGAAACATCAATCGATCAAATAATTGACCGACATGGTTCCATTTATGACTTAAGTGCAGTTTCAAATCCGGGGATTCTATTAAAACGTAAGGATCTTTAAAAACATGTTCATCACTCCACGAATAATACCACCTTGATCAAAAAGTTCCCGTGTGGCGCTCCCATTTTTCCGATTTGAGTTCTATTTTTTTTTTGTTAAGTTGATAAATCTGTTCTCTCTAAATCTTAGCGTCATATCTTGACATTTGCAAAACTTACGTAGCCAAGAGTACATCTATCTCCGTGTGTGTTGGCGATTTTTTTACAATTTTAGAAATGGATTTAAATTTGCGGAAAAGTGTTTCGGCAACAATTCTCTAAAGAAAACGGTCTTTTACCAGTGGCACGAGCGGTTCAAAAGTAGTCGTGAGTCAATAGAAGATGATGAACGCAGTGGCAGACCATCGACATCGAGAACCGACGAAAACATTGGTGAAGTACGAGTAAAAGAAATGTTGGTCAATAACCGCAAATTAACCATCAGAGAGATAGCGGAGGACTGGAACATTGCCTATGGATCCGTCCAAGACATTTTGGTTAATGATTTGGGTTTCCGTCGTGTAGCAGCAAAGTTGGAACCAAAAGACCTCAATT
Organism: Volucella zonaria; assembly: GCA_963966105.1. NCBI lineage: Eukaryota > Metazoa > Arthropoda > Insecta > Diptera > Syrphidae > Volucella > Volucella zonaria. Next base: position 103,192,683 of record OZ014532.1, on the reverse strand, counting down.
TCATGCAAAAAAGAGACCGTGTTGACGTCGCAAAAGAGATGATTTGCGAGGCTGAAACCGATCCCACATTCATCAAAAGGATCATTACTGGAGTACGACACGCAATCCAGACATCAGGCAAGTGAATGGCATTCACCAAATGAGCCGAGACCAAAAAAACCACGTCGTTTTCAGTCAAAAAAGAAGGCAATGCTCTCGGTTTTCATGGAATCCAACGGTGTAGTGCATCTTAAATTTTGCCAGAAGGCCAGACAGTAAACAAAGAGTATTATTTGGGCGTTATGACACGTTTGCGTGAAGCAATTCGCCGAAAGAGACCAGAATTTTGGGCAGAAAGCTGGTGCACCACGATAACGCACCGTCACACAGTGCCATCATTATTCGTAATTTTTTGACGAAAAATGCAACAAATACTATCCAACAGCCATCGAATTCACCTGATTTGACTCCCTGTGACTTCTTTCTGTTCTGTCGGGAAGGACTAAAAAAACATTTCTCTAACCTTGTCAACCACTTTACAACTCGAGTCGTACCATGCCTTTTCTTTTGGTTTGATACTCTTCATCCGATAAGAGATAAAGGATCTCATTCCAAAGAGAATAGTGCCTGGGATCGTATCAGCAGGGGCATCCACGTCCTTATCGAGGAAACATAATGACCAGTTAAAATTCCTAAAGAAGCTGTTAAGTCCGCTCCAATTGGCTTTCGCGGATTGCCATACGGTTCTTTTAGGAATCTTTTCTCTAACTGTACGGTCGGTGCACGAGAAATTCGTTGATATGACACAGTGGTCCGACGTGTATTACTTGAAAATATTTGCAAAAGCCTTTTTCTATCTTTCACCAGATTCGTCAATAACCTCTCCAATCATTATCTAAGGTCCCTGGAGCCAGGCAATATCAATCTTGTTCCCGTTACAGCATGCGGTTATTTGTATTCACCTTCCGCCCAGTTAGTGCTGTCTTTATGCCATTAGTATGTCCCATCCTTCTGAAGAGGTGTTCTTCCTCGCTAGCAAAACCACTGCGTAAGCTTAGGACTCTTTCCGAACAGATGAAAAACAGCATTTGTCCAGCCCGTCCCTAAAAACGGAGAATCTTCCTTTCTTTACTCCTACAGACCCATTGCACTTACGTCCCTTCTTTCAAAGGTCATGGAAACGCTGATAAATCGTCAGCTAATGAACTATCTCACTAAAACTTCTCAATGACCGACAGTACGGTTTTCGTAGCAACAGGTCCACTGGTGATCTGATGGCATGTCTCACCGAATAGTTGCACTTGATATTTCTAAGGCATTTTACAGAGTTTGGCATCAGGCTCTTTTGTCGAAAATGCGTGCTTTTGGGATCGATGACTCTCTTCTTCAATGGATTAGAAATTATCTTTCGGAACGTTTAATTCAAACTGTCTTGGACGGTTTCAAGTCTGATATTCACAAAATAAATGCTGGTGTGACCCAGGGCTACGTTCTGCCTCCGACACTCTTTTTAATTTTCATCAACGATCTCTTGTCTGCTACTTCTAATCCAATATATTCCTTTGCTGAATCTTCTGCTGTAGATAGGAAACGCCAGCGTATGTTAAGGTCATTAAATTCTGATATTAACAGCATAACTAATTGGGAAACCACTAACAGAGTAGAGTCTAATGCTTCCAAGACACAATGCTGTCTCCTGTCGTTAAAGCGAAATTTAAAAACACAGCCATTATTCATGAATGGCACTGGCATCGTCGAAACTGAAAAAAATTTCCATTCTCGGTATTTCTGTCAATGACAACTTATTCGGTGTCGTCAAAAATGCTGCGAAATGTCTAGGTTTTCTCAAGCGAGGTAAGAAATACTACACCCCCTCTGATCTGGCATCAATATATAGGGCATTTATGCGCCCGAAATTGGAGTACAATGCCAAAATCCGGTCGGGTGCGCCCAAAACATATTTGCACCTGCTAGATAGGATTCAAAACCGTGCGATAAAATTTATAGGTGATACTAATATCACTCAAACAATCGCTGCTTGGCAATTACCTACAGAACCAGGCTGTTGCTTCAAGGACACTCATAATTTCCACCAAAAATATTCTAATCCCTGGGTTTTGAGCAACTTTCGGTCGGTTTATTTATCATATTCGGTCAGTTCTGATAAGACTGCTAGGAACTGAGTATTTAACAAAGGAATTGTGATAGCAGCCCAGGGACAATTCCGTGGTATCTATTGTATATTTGGTCACGATTAGTTTTAACGCTTTTCTCAGCCGTAATGTTGCCTTTTTTTTGTTTTAGAGTGCCAGCTAAAAGCCTCGGATAGAATATGATATAATCGACGGATTCACTGTTGACGAGCCTAGAAAACAATCTTCGGATCTGCACGTGGAATGTTCGAACCCTTAACAGAAAGCGTGCAACCGAACAATTAGCGGAGATCCTCGACAGCCACAAAGCACACATAGCCGCTATCCAAGAACTGCGATGGAATGGTCCGGGCAAAAGAAGGATGACAAACTGTGATGTCTACTACAGAGAATTTTACAGACAACCCGCGCATCAAGGAAAGCAGTCGCAGCGTTTATTCGCATGCAGATTTCCCGCAAGAGCAAGACTTTGGGAAGGTAAGCGAACACCTCACGGCCATCCGTTAGAGTAGCTTAGAGTGCCTGTGTGGGGCCAGTAAGTTAGTATAAGTTTGTTAAGTAATTTTAAGCTAGCATTTAAGCATTTTTTGTTAGTATGTAAGAGTTAATGATTTAGAAAATAAAAATGCATTTAAAACTAAAACTAACTCACGACCATCCGCATAAAGGGTAAATTCGCCGCCTCATAAACTCGTACGCCCCGACAGAGGTGGACAGTCTAGGAGCAATGCTCTTTTCTCTTTTTTTTTTTTTTGTTAAATAACTTAACACTCAAGTGGGTATTACTACACTTAAAATGCCTGAGGACGTGTTAAGCTTTTAGGAATATGGGACAGAGAGAGAAAGAAAGATTTTTGGGCTCAGTGGTTATTTCGGTCCATGGGTGGCACCCAACAATTAATGGGGAGACTAAATTATTAGTGTAATTGAACTTTTTGTTGTATTCTAGGCAACCACTAATCTCACGTGAAATTAGTTGCCTCTAAGTATGACGTGGAAATAGTCCTTGACGATTTAGCTAGGCAAGGATGGCATCTTTGGTAATATAGTGAGGAAGTACAGCCTCCGCGCCATCACCTCTGGAAACGAGCACAGGCTTATGAATTTTGCGAACACGATTTCCACATCTTCATATCCATAAAGGGACCTGGCTGTCTCCTGATCAACAAACAGTCAACTAAATTAATCATATTGCGATCTACGCAATTATAGATGTCCGAACGTTACGATCAGCAAACATCAACCCGGAACACTACCTTGTTGTAGCCAAGATACGGATGCGGACATCCATAACAGCCGTAACCCCGAACCATTGTGAGGAAGTTCAACGTCAATCGCAAGAGACCACCAGCACATTTTCCCATTGAGTTTCCCGTACCTCTCGGGCAATCCGATGCCACCGGCATCGAACATAGTAAACCACTGCCATCACCGCCAAAGAGCAATCAGAGAGACCGCCTTTAATGTACTATAATAGGTTTCAACCCACCCCAACAAAGAAACCCCTTATTCGACGACGAATGCAGACAGGCAGCAAGCATGAAAAAACGAGCCCCTGGAGGCACGAGGAACATAGTCTTTTCAGGAGAAAAAAGAAAGAGCACGAGAAGTGCTCGATTGAGGCTACCGGAAGAATGAAGTTCGGACGTTTTACCAAAATATAAAACAAACATGCCAAATTCACAAAGCCTGGACAGAAATCTACAAGGATGGAGAAGCAGAAGGAATTTCCAGCGCGGAAATCATGCGACGAATCAATTTTGCTAATCTCTGGTTCTTTGGGCTTAGAGGACAATGGAGTAGTGAAGCCTTCTCTCGGGCAACCAAAAGGACATTATACAAGACAGTGAACATCCCAGTGGAGACTGACGAAAGCGGATGAAAATGCTCCCGAACGCTTCGAAAGAAATGTTCTTCGGTCCCATTTGCATCGATAGAGAATGGATGAGAACATTTACACCTGCGTCCGAGCTCGGAAAGTTTTCGACACTCCAACCTAGAGGGACAACGCAGTAAAGGACCTCATCTAGCCCAAAAGATCGCGCTAGCTGGAGAGGCATATTAATTGAGGCCCTGATCCACCCATGACTTTAGCGCCATCTAAGTAAGTCAGCAGGAGAATACCCAATACGGATGTGGAAGTTACTTTCTTTTAAAACGATGACTGTCAATGAAAAGTCTCCAGATATGTCATATTGAATTTCATTTGTAAATAGGGACCAATACTTATGCCTTCTATAGTGTTAAATTTTCAGCTGAGTCGCCTGCCTTTGAGTAATCTATAGACCATCATCACTTAGAGCAGTATGCCAAACCAAATAGCTCCTCCCTATGAGGTACACCTGCATATGGTTTATATGACATAATTACACCAATATTTTGAATATTTTCTGCGTTAAGGGGATTTTCAAGAAGGATTTTCAAAAAATCTATGATTTTTTTTCCTTTCAATGGTCCCTTAGGACCTCAAAAATGATATCCCAGCCGGGAAGTACTTGTTTTTCAAAATATAGTACAGCGTCGCCAGATAAGCAGCGAGCGTTTTATGAATTTAAATCGCGTTTATCTCAAAACTGAACAATCTCATAACTTGAACAATTTTCAACCAATTCACTTCAAATTTTAACTAGATCTTTAAAAATATATTGTAGTATATTGTCTAAATACGTACGTAGGACTTTTTTTATATGGCATAGTTCATTTTTTATTAACAACTTTCTGGGGATTTTTCTGCGAATTTTGCAAGTTTGAACTTGGAAGTGCGATATTCGGACGAAAGTGTATCAAAAAAATCCCACGTACTTATCTAGCTGTTGTTATGTACAATAAATAAAAATTTAGTGTCTCATCATAATTTAAAATTTACAGGAGCTGTTGATACGGCCGTAGACATTTCCAAAAAAGAGAGGTCATCTGAGAACCGCTCAATAGCCGCCATTTTTAAATAAATTATTCTATAAAAATTATATTTTACAGTCAATCATATGTACAATAAACTTCTACCTTTGTAAACTCGATTTATTTTATATTTTTCCTGAAAAAAAAATCACAAAAAATCCTATTTTTACGGCCTCTAGAGTGGCCTAATTACATAAACAGATCAATTACCGCGTTTTCCGCACTAACTGAAAAAGGAATTGTTCAACCTGCTCATCTTTGGATTCATTCTTTCGAGGATTTTGGAAAGGATTGTGGGAGATTGTGTAGAGAGTATATCTGCGGGTGATATAGCCTGAAAAAAGTAGGCAGATCATAGAAAACAGCGTGGAAAGAGCTCAAAATACAGAAAGCACAGCAAGCCCACAATACTTGTATAAAAGGTCAATCGACCAAATATGTTTCCAAAGTCTGCGATTGTGTGCAATATATTGAGTAACATGTAACAAGTAACAATGTAACAGTAACATAAATCCAAGAATAAGACAAAGGCTAAACAGAAATTGCCCGCAAAGTCGGATTTTCCCCTATTCTTTGGACCATAAATGTGGTTTAAATTTTATAAGAGTCCGACATCAACGTTATTAACAGGTGACCAGATAGCAATGATAGGTTTTCCAATTGTTAAATTTCAGCAGCAGTCAAAGTTACCAATGACATACAGCTGTCAAAATATTCAGTTAGGTTTGCCATTTCATCATACGTACATCGTCGGAAATTATTCGAAAATATTGTCGAAATTCCGACTCAGTTGTAAATACGCAACGTGAATTTCGTCGTGAGGTCAGTCATCATCATGGCTTAAGTGTGCAGGAAATCCGTCGCACCGTAGAAAAGTTTAAGCATCAGTACACTCTTTTGGATCTTAAGCCACCAACCAGATTGACGCAAAATGAGGGCGCCGTTGTGGGCAGTATCGAAGAAGACCCAGAAATGCCGATTCGGCGCCGATCAGCTAAATTGGGCATCGCCAGACAGTCAACCCGGCTTATTTCGCGGTTGGATTTGAGCCCACATCCATAGAAGATTGTGCTGACGCAAGAATAGAAGCCGCACGACAACGACAACGCCATGCGGGCGCTGGAAATGATGCCCGGAGATCTGGCCAAAAACTCACCTTCTCGGACGAGGCCCATTTTTGGCATAGCGGCTATATCAACAAGCCAAATTGCCGTTATTGGATCGAACACAATCCAGAAGTGTTCAGCCAAGCATCAATGCACCCTCGAAGGTTGACTGTTTGGTGCGGTTTATGGTATGGCGGCATCATCGGACTTTATTTCTTTCGAAAGGAGGAAGGAGACACCGTTAATGGTCTTAGGTATAGAGCGATGTTCACCGACTTTCTATGGTTAGAGCTCGACAATATCGATATATCCGAGCTGTGGTTCCAACAAGACGGCGCTACATGCCATACAAGCGACGCAACACTCGAACTTGTGAAGGAGAAATTTGGTGACTGGGGTCTCCTCACGGCGAGCATCCATCAATTGGCAGCCGCGATCATGCGATTTGACACCCACTCTATTATTTTCTCTGAGGCTACGTCAAGTCTTTAGTCTACGCTAACAAGCCAACCTCTTTGGACGAGCTCGAGGCCAACATTCGACACGCTCTTGCCGGGATAACGCCGCACATATTGGACCTAGTCATCAAAAATTGAACAGACCGACCGCTTGAAGCACTGCCAGCAAAGCCGATATGGCCATTTGAATGATGTGCTTTTCCACACCTAATGGCATGAACGTAGCTTCAAAATAAAGCCAGCATCAATTTTATATCTCACACCGTTGTTGTTTTATTTAAATTTTTTTTCTTATCGTCCTTATCTGGTCACCCTTTAGATGCAATTAAACTAACGTTCTCAGCAACGCGCTATAATCCGTGTTATTATCTTCCAATTCTAGTGCATAACAGATTGCACCACCAAAGTCTTGAAAAGAGTTAAAAATTAAATATTATCTATTCTTGCTGCACATCAAATATGACTCAAACACACTGAATTTGAAATTGAAACTGGACTGTTTCCCCTACTTCTTTAAATAAATAACTAGTATGTCATCAATGCTGTCTAACCGCTCTGTGTGCTTTTCAACTTCACTTTCATTGAAGGCGGCGGTTGGTATATACATACTTACGTATGAATATTCCAAAGCAAACATTTCGTCTGATTGTTGAATAATTCTCGCTACATATGAGCATACACGACTTTGACTCTTGGTCATCTTTGTTGACATGATTGTTGTTTATTTGTTGCATATCCTTTTTACCACCCAGGTAAAGAAACACATTTGACCGCACCTCCTTTCCATTTATACAAAAAAAAAACAAAGGCATATCCCCATTTGTCGCCTGAATCCATCATGCATATCTAAGCAATCTTCTTGGAGATTAAGCAAGAAAAAATCCCAAGTATTGAGGTTTTTCTTCTTTTTTTTTTTTTGTTTTTAATTGAAAAATATATTACCAAAAGGGTCATGCATGATGAGACTTAAAGTCGGAACAACGAACCGACAAAAGATAAAAGAATTTACTTAATGTGGGTGGGTAGGTAGGTCGGTAGGTACTGTCGTTAACAAAGAATTTGAGCAATTCCTACCGTCGGGTAAGATAATATGTAATGGCTCATCAAAACAAAGGAATTTGCACTCGTACGAAGTTTTTGAAATATGGAACAAAGACTCGAATGGCAAAAATCCCACATGCACATTCATTAAAAATTTATAATTATGAGTACAGCGTCTGCTTTTAAAGTTGGATGCCAATTAACTTTGGTCATACATTTTTATTTAGTCGTTTAGAGGTAAACAAAAACTCGTTCTAGAGTCCCTTGAATTGTATCGAAATGAGAAATCTGTAGATAACTTCGGGGCATAAGTAATTTTTGGAGTTGTCATCAATGTTAGCACGTAAATGGTGTTAATCTGACAAAAGTTATCGATTTCCACATTCAAAACTGATGCAAGCCCAAGAGAAAACTGATTCTTCTTCTGTAGCCCCAACCAGGACCACGCAAGTACAAGACATCAGTCACCGAGTAGTTTGTATTGCGATGATATTAAGAGACACTAAAAATTGTTGAAAACGAATATACGATTGGGATTGACTGACAGAAAACCCGACTCGTAGAAATAAGGCTATAAGCGAATCCGCACTTAAATGTAAAACTAGATTTTAGATTAGATTAGATATAATTTATTTCTTATTAATATACATATATAGTTTAAGTGCATGTTTAAAATATTAAAAGGACGCTAAATAAATGGATTAAGAAACATTAAATACATATGTTCAAAACCTGACGGCAGGAAAAGAAACAAACTACTCGCTTTGGAAAGCTTTAAAATGCTTAAAAAGGCCCAAAATCCCCGCGCCACCAATCAAGGTCGGCAATAACGAATGGGCTAAGGGGGATAAGGAAAAAGCGGAGGTTTTTGCCGACTATCTTGAAGAAATTTTCAAGCCCTCCGACGGCCCGACACTGGCACCCGGCACCAGTTCTTTAGCAATAGCATATAGTAATTTTGTAATGACAAATGCAACTCTTGCTGAAATCAAAACTGTAATAAGGAAATTAAAACCAAAGAAGGCTCCGGGGTATGACCTTATTACCGGAGAAGTTCTGAAAATGCTACCTCAAAAAGCACTTATAAAGCTCTTACACATTATTAACGCGGCTCTGAGGCTTGAATACGTGCCAAGCCAGTGGAAAGTTGCAGAAGTCATTATGGTACTAAAACCAGGAAAACCTCCAAACGATAAAAAATCATACAGACCCATTTCTCTTCTACCGATCCTGTCGAAAATCTTTGAGAGGATTTTGCTAAAACGTCTTCTCCCAATTATCGAAAACCAAAATCTTATTCCCAGCCATCAATTTGGATTTCGGACTAAGCATTCAACAATTGATCAGGTGCATAGAATTACTGATGTAATTGAAATATCCCTGGAAGAAAAAAAGATTTGTTCGAGCGTATTTCTTGACGTCTCACAAGCTTTTGACAAAGTATGGCATGAAGGTTTGAAGTTCAAACTGCGACGAATTTTGCCATTAAAGCTTTATAATATATTGACAAGCTATTTTGAAAATAGAATTTTTCGCGTTCGATACGGAAATGATGTTTCGAAATTTAAAGATATCCTAGCCGGAGTACCGCAGGGAAGCGTACTGGGCCCACTTTTGTACCTTTTATATACAAGAGATATACCACACGTCGAGGATACTGTTCTGACGACACCGCTATCTTAGCGGTTGGAGAATCAATAGAAGACTCAACGGCGAAACTTCAGACTGCTTTAAATAAAGTCTACGAGTGGACAAAGATCTGGCGAATTACCCTTAATGAGACAAAATCTGTACATGTTGACTTCACCTACAGAAAGATAAATCACTTGCCCATTTCTATAAACTCGGTGTGTATCCCCTTTGCAAACGAGGCTAAGTATTTGGGAATGACACTTGACGCGAAGCTTAAATGGAAAACGCATGTTAGAAAGAAACGAAAAGAACTAGAGGCCAAATACAGAGAAATGTACTGGCTACTTGGTAAATATTCCAAGCTAAGCTTAGAAAACAAGCTGCTTCTTTATAAGCAAGTGCTAAAGCCGGTGTGGACCTATGGTATACAACTCTGGGGTTGTACTAAGAAATCAAATGTAAATATAATACAAACTTTTGAAAATAAAGTGCTACGACAATTTGTGCGTGCCCCATGGTTTATAAGAAATAATGACCTGCATCGAGACCTCGGAGTTCCTTTCGTGGAAGATGAAGTCAGGAACTGCGCACGAAAACATAAAGTCCGGTTAAGCGGCCATATCAACAATACAGTCCTAGAAGTCTTGGACGAACGAAACATACTACGCCGTCTTCAACGAACTAAACCGTTGGACCTTGCGCGATAAATTGAAACCGCATTAAGAAAGCGGAATATGTAGGGTCTTCCATTGGAAAGTGTCCTACCAATCGTGACTAACTTATGAAATAAAAACTGCTTGATAAGTTCTACTTAGTTGCGGTATTAAAATCAACAATGAAGGGAGGTGTTTTTAGTGAGTAAGAATCTCACACTACTATGAGCACGCGCTTCTGATCCTCATAGTGTCTGATGGAAGATTTTCACCTGCCCTCGCCGGAAAAAAAAAAAAAAAAAAAATAAAAATAAAAATTCAGTATTTTGGATACAAGACGTATAGAAAATTGTTTTGAATGCCACATCAAGAGGCTGTTAGAATTACAAAATAATTACAACATTTTGGGTGGGATGACCCATTAAAAACAATTAACACAATTCAAAAATTAAATACAAAAAGAAATAAAAATGGACAAAAATGAATAAAAGCCGAATATTGAACAAATAGAAGTTAAGACTTAAGAAATAACATAAGGAAAAATAAATAAATTAAAAAAAAGCAGGATTGAATAAATTATTTTGGGTCTATAACTTAATTCGTGCGGTTTGTTAAGAGATGGCGTAACTTGTATTATTCCATTGTTATTATTCCATTGGAACATGCGTTGGAAAGCTACTGTCATTGTACGTCATTTCAGTATATGTCATTCATTTGAAGCGTAAACAACAATAATTTTTTTTTCACTCAAATATGTCGAACTTTGTGCCTGAAAAAGTGTTTTTGCGGGGAGTTCTTCTTCATGAAGAAAACTGCTGCCGAAAGTCATCATATTTTGGTGGAAGTTTATGGTGAACATGCGCTAGCTGAGCGAACGTGCCAAAAGTGGTTTGCACGATTTAAAAGTGGTGATTTTGGCTTGGAAGACGATGAACGTCCTGGGCAGCCAAAAAAGTTTGAAGATGAAGAACTGGAAGCATTACTCTATGAAGATTGTTGCCAAACACAAGAAGAGCTCCCAGAATCTTTGGGTGTCACTCAAGCAGCCATTTCAAAACGTTTAAAAGCAGCTGGATATATTCAAAAGCAAGGAAATTGGGTTCCTCATGAACTCAAGCCGAGAGACGTCGAAAGGCGGTTTTGCATGTCCGAAATGCTGCTGGAACGCCACAAAAGGAAATCATTTTTGCATCGGATTGTTACTGGTGATGAAAAATGGATCCATTACGACAACCCTAAGTGCAAAATCATATGTGAAACCCGGCCAACCGGCCAAATCAACGGCAAAACCGAATATCCATGGCCCGAAGGTAATGCTCTGTATTTGGTGGGATCAGATGGGTGTGCTGTATTATGAGCTGCTAAAACCGGGTGAAACCATCAATGGACAAGGCTACCGAACACAATTAATCCGTTTGAAGAGAGCAGTGGCCGAAAAACGCCCGGAATATGCGACCAGACACGAGGCAATAATTTTCCATCATGACAACGCTCGGCACCACTTTGCTATTCCGATTAAGAACTATTTGGAAAACAGTGGATGGGAAGTCTTAACCCACCCGCCTTATAGCCTAGACCTTGCCCCTTCTGACCACCATTTGTTACGGTGGATGCAGAACGCCCTCACTGAAATACGGTTCACCCCAGAGCAGAATATCAAGAATTGGCTTGATTGATTCTTGGCTGCCAAGCCGGCGCAGTTCTTTTGGGATGGGATCCACAAATTACCAGAAAGATGGAAAAAAGTCATAACTTCAGATGGGAAATACTTTGAATAATACTATTGTACATGTTCTTCTTAAATAAACGTTCAAATTTTGAGAAAAAAAACCGCACGAAATAAAATATATACCCAATACAAAAAATTAAGATTCAAAAAGCAAATAATTTAGAAACAATTTCAATTAGTAGTTGCACTGAAAAAGCCAATTTTTTACAAGTTTTAGAAATATGCCAGATATTGACATAGCCCTGATGGGATGTGGAAGCTTGTTAAACAAGCGATATAGCGAAACAGAATAAAAGTTACGAAGGGCAGTAGTACGAAATATGGGTACAGATAGCATATTAGACGAGTTTCCACGTAAGTTGTAATTTGTGATCAAGCGAAAATTTCGATTACCAAATTTAATGAAGAAGGTCTTCAAAACCTTAAAACAATAAAGGTGACGAACCGGAAGAATTTTTAGATCACAGAACAGCGGCAAATCTTTCTTATGATGTGTTTCTGCAAAATTAACAGAGGGCTAATTTTGTTCTGATACACACCACCCCAGTAAGCAATTCCGTATTGAAGCTTAGATTGAACAATTCCATAATAAATAGTTTTTAAAAGCGTCGTTGAGCAGATATTGCGCAAATAGAAAAAATGCCTAAGAGTGGGACGCAAATAATTCCTTAATATTTCAGCGTGCACCGAAAAACTCATTTTAGAGTTTATTGTAGCCCCAGGTACTTAAAATCGTCTACTTTCTCAATTAAAAAAATATTCTTCACTACAGCTGAAATTACTACAAAAGGTGGGAGAGCCGGACGTACAGTTGCAAACAGAGAGTTTGTATCTATCACATTCAGGTACATGGAAGTACACATTAGCTTCAAGGTTGTGTGAAGAAGACAAATTAAAAAACATAATTTTAGTTTTGGAGCTTATAACCAAATTATGTTTGGCAAACCAATGTCTTAATAGGTCGAGATCCCAATTATTGTCGGAGACCAAATCCAAAAGACTATTCAAGCCATATGCAAAACCTATATCATCAGCGAAAGCAGTAGGTCTACCTTTAAAATTAAGAGCAAATAGCGAATTAATAGAAATTAAAAACAAAATAGGACCCAGAACAGAGCCTTGTGGTACGCCCAAATTTAGGAACTTAATATCGCTCCTAATCTCGTCAATCTTTACTCTCTGCGACCTATTTTCCAGATACGACCTAAACCAATTAAGCATAAAACCACGAAAACCTGCTTTTTCCAGTTTCTTCAACAAAAAATTGTGGTTGACCATATCGAAGGCTTTCGTGATGTCAATAAATAAACCCGCTGTACATCTTTTCGCATCAAGGTCAGACATTACATGAGCACAAAACTGTAATAAAGCATCTTCAGTCGATTTACCTTTTTGAAATCCAAATGCACTGGGTTAAAGAACTCAGTTTTGTTTAAAAAACTCGCTACCCTATTTATTATAAGTTTTTCAAAGATTTTACTGGAGACTGGAAGAAGTGAGATAGGCCTGTAGTTACATAACTCTGCAGCAGATCCTTTTTCAAACAAAGGAACCACATCTGCACACATTTCACTTCTGGAAATATCCCAGCAAAAACACAACGATTAAAGACATCTGCTAATACGTTTACTAAGAAACATGCAATTTTTTTAAGGACCAGGTTCGAAATGCCATCAGCACCACATGAACAATTTTTTAAAGTGCCAATAACGTTTAACACCTCAAGAGGAGTTATGGCTTTATATAAAAAGCTGTTTCTTTGAAGTGATTCAGCACTACTATTACAGGACGAACATAAAGAACAAATGGGTTTTATTGGCCTAGGTTGTAAGTTGAAGGCTATGTTAGTGAAATAGCTGTTAAATGTATAACAGTCGGTTTTTTTGAAGACGAGGTAATATTGTATTTAGAATACTGTTCACTATTTGCCATTCATTTTTCAGATTACCTTTAGCTGCATTCAAACGATTACGAAAATATGTATCCCGACAATAAAGGAATCGCCTTTTTATTTCCGCGCACAATTTTTTTATATTTACGTCTTAAGCCCATATTACTGGGGTGCCTGTAGCATTTGATCCTAAACTTGTTTTTGTATTTCACTTTGTTCACTAAGAAGCTTGAGATCCAAGGTTTTAGCTTTTTTGCTTCCTTTTTGGCAGGCAAGAAAGAGGAACAACTTGAAATGTACATATTTAGGATATTAATGACGACAGTAAAAGAGGTTGAAACATCACTACATAAATAAACATCATCCCACGTCTCACACAACAGCCTGGTTTTTAGGTTACTGAAGTTAATTTTCTTAACCTTGTTAAAGGACTTAGGATTTTTGCAAATATTGCTTCTAGAGTAATTTACTATGAGTCCTGTCATAGAGTGGTCAGTTAACATAAGATCAAGCACACATTTCGCACAGTTAAACGAAGAGACATTGCTGAAACGTCCATAGATATGATCTAAACATGTACCAGATGCAGACCTAGTAGGCTCATTAATGAAACAAGCTAGGCCATGTGATGCCAAAAGAGCTAAATAACTCGAAACAGTTTCACAACTATTCAAGATGTCAATGTTAAAGTCCCCAATTATAATTGAATTTTTAGATTTTTCCTTTTCCATTAGATCAGAGAACTCTTTTATGAACATAACAACATTAAACATTTGTAGTCTGTATACACATACAAAAACAAACACTTCGTGGTTAATTTTAAGCGAAACTATTAATCGTATGACTCTTAGAATTTTAAGTACCTTGTTGGGAAAAGCATGCATGAAGCACTTTCCATATTTCAACAGTACGAGTATATACGAGTATGCATCGGATATCAGGCCACTTCAAAAAGCCGACAGTACTATTCAGATAAGAAAACAAATCAGCTCAACCCAATATGCAAATATATGCAAATGTGTACGAGCTTGGTGCTAAAAACGTGACATGCACTGCATCTATACGAGTATTTGCGTGGTCCAAGTAATTGAATAAAAATTGAAAGTACAGATTTAAAACCATAAACTGAAACGATTACTCTCCGTTTACGGAGAGCATCATTAGTAACCACACCAAGAAGAGCTGAACCGTTTTAGAAAAATGAAGGTCACTCAATGTAATAAGGAAAATCTATGTACAAGGTGGCGCAAAATTAATCATCCAATTCTGTTTTTGAATTACTTTTTTGAGTGATGGAAATCTGTATGTGGACCTTTACAATGTTTCTGGTAAGTGGAAAAGATGATATCCGCCAAGTGGATGGCGCCAGTGTTGATACACATTTGTGCCCGTTTTATCGCATTTTCTATGACTTTCCGCAAGATTTGCGGTGATAACTATTCGCATTCCTGTCGAATATTCTCCTTAAGGACTGCGATTGTCTGAGGCTTGTTGGTATAAACCCGCGACTTCAAGTAGCTCCAAAGATAGAAGTCTGGGATGGTTAAATCGGGCGATCTTGCTGGCCATGCCAAATCGCCAAAACGGAAGATTACGCGACCAGGAAAAGCCTCCTTCACAATATCCGTTGTGGCTCGTGCTGTGAGTGCGGTTACACCGTCTTGTTGATACCACATTGCCGATGGCGTCCTAAAAAAAAATATGGCCCAATCACTCCTCTCACACGCAGATTTTCAGTGCCCCAGAAACGAAGATTTTGCTTATTGACATAACCACTTACGTGGAAATGCGACTCGTAGCTCATGATGATTTTCGACACAAAATCGTCCTCTTCGTTGTTGAGATTGATTAATTCAAACGCGACTGACGGTCAGGAGGCACTGTTTGCGCTTTGTACGGGAATACGTGTAAGTCTCTCACTAAAATTCGCTGTAAGGTCCGTCTAATGATACCCAATTGCGCGGCCCATCGTCTGGTTGATGTTTCTTCGTTCAAAGTTCCGACCGAACAATGATAAGACATTTTTTTTCAAAATTTTTTTTTATTTTTCTACATAATCTCCTTGTAACTCTACACACTTCTCCCAGCGATGCTCCCATCTCTCTAACCCGTCCAAATAGTACTTGGTGTTTTTCTCTGCAAAATAATTGTTCACGAGGGCAGTCTTTAGATGAGGGAACAAAAAGAAGTCGCTTAGGGCTAGATCTGGTGAATAAGGCGGATGGTCAAGCAGTTCAAACCGTAAGTCATGGATTTTCGCCATGGCAACCGCTGAGGTTTGAGAGGGCGCGTTGTCTTGGTGAAACAGGATTTTCTTTTTCTGCGAATGTGGCCGTTTTTCCACAATTTCTGCCTTTAACTTGGCAAGTAATGATGCGTAGTATGCTCCTGTAATGGTTTTTCCCTTTTCAAGATAATCGATTAAGGTAACTCCTTTACTATCCCAAAAAACAGTCGCCATCACTTTCCCAGTTGAAAAAACCGTTTTTGTTTTTTTTGGAGCCGGCTCACTTTTTGCAGTCCACTGTTTTGACTGAATTATTGTTTCGGGCGTATAATGATGTATCCAAGTTTCATCTACAGTAATTAATCGGCGCCAAAACTCGGATTTATTGCGCCTAAACTGCACCAACAGAGCGTTGGAAATGTTCATTCGAAGACGGTTTTGGTCTAACGTAAGCAAACGCGGCACCCAACGCGCTGACCGCTTTCTCATGCCAAAATCTTGATTCAATATGTAACAAACACGTTCTTTGGACATTTTCATAACCTCTATTATCTCTCTCACTTTAATTCGGCGGTCGTCTAACACCATTTGGTGAACTTTAGCAATGTTATCGTCAGTGATTG
The DNA here is from genome assembly GCA_963966105.1 of Volucella zonaria. Taxonomy (NCBI): domain Eukaryota; kingdom Metazoa; phylum Arthropoda; class Insecta; order Diptera; family Syrphidae; genus Volucella; species Volucella zonaria. The sequence goes on along the minus strand of OZ014532.1, from coordinate 103,176,293 downwards.
CAGTTTTTGGACGTCTCGAACGTTCATCATCTCCCAAGCTCTTACGGCCACATTTAAATTCAGCTGCCCAAAATTTCACTGTGGTAAATGATGGTGCAGAGTCCCCATACACAGAGTCCAACTCATTTTTGATTTGCGTAGGCGTATTGCCTTTCTAAAACAAGAATTTAATAACAGCTCGATACTCAATTTTTTCGATTTTCACAAAAAACACTCACATGGACTCACTCAAACGACTGTCAACTAAAAACTGCGCATACAAAATGACTGAAAATTCGGTAAGTAACTGTCAAAAGATGCACAACTAGCATTCACTAGCCTTTATTGACAAGTGCTGCTATCTTTACGTTGCGGTCCGAAACTATTCAAACAACCCTCGTATATCTAAGGTAAAGGGTTGTCCAACAAAACATTTCATACTGAAAAGTCCGTTAAAATTTCGCTGAAACGGTTTGAAAAGTTCGGTCGACGTGAAGCATCTTCTTACTAGCATTGTTAAATTGGTTCAAAAATAGCTCATTGGGACGAGTGTATATTTTAGGTAACTACCGGGAATTTTGCTCTTCTAGCTCAAAATGTGGCCGAGGTTTGTCGATTCCACGTCTATATCAAGAAAAGCGCTTATTACAAAGAGCAGTCCACCGAATTCTACATAAAGACTTGGGTCACAAAGTTGGTGTTGGAAATGCATAAAATTAATCAAGAATTTTTCAGAAAAATCATTTTCAAGCAGAGGCCCATTTTTTTTTAAGTTTTGTAAATAAGCAGAATTGGCGATGTGTGGTTTAAAAAAGCAAAGCATTGTCAAGAAGCCTCCCTATTTATCGCAGAAGGCATCATTAGACTTCATTTCGTCGAAAGTGAAGCAGGCTGTTAACGTAAATGGCGCAATCTATCCAAAATCGAACCAAATTGAATCTATTTCTATGAACTGAACTCAAAGGTATGGATGTGAGCGGTATTTGTTTCCAACAAAACGGCGCTACGAGCCACACAAGTAGCAAAAACATTGCGCTTTTGCGAGAAAAATTTTATGGCCGAGATATTTCCCGAAGTGGTGATCAAGATCGGCTGCCAAAAACATTCCGTATTTTATAATTTTTTTTTTTTTTAGAGAACTTAACACCCAGGGTGTGACTACTCTTAAAATACCGGAGCAGGTGTTAAGTTTTTTGGAAAATTGGATAGAGAGATATCGGTGGCATCCAACATTTAATGGGGAGACTAAATTATTAGCGAAGGAAACAACGATTGGCAAAAATGATTCTTTGTTTTATTTCTGCTGAGATGTTGTTGGAGGATTTTCTAACAGAGCCTGTCTATCTTGGCACTTACTACCTCGGAATTATAGTTGTCAATTGTGACGTTCTGTCCAATTCGTCGATGTTGTGTGTCCCTTCTTGTTGAAAACATGTACTCATTTATCCCTAAACGCATTTTGGCAGCTTCAATTTCAATACTAGCAAAACCATTGGTGACGACCCGCTGAGTTCTCCCGATTATATATGTCGACATCATCGTTTTTTTCCAGGATCTCCCGGAGTGCGCAGTTTTGATCGACTGTGGTCTGAAAACGCATCTATAAGGGCCAACCAAGTTGTTGACGAAGGGTTTTAGACGTTCACACAATATGGCAGATAAGATCTTGTATGCGATTTTGTGAAGACTTATACCTCTATTGTTGGCGCAGTTAAGGGGGTCTCCTTTTTTGTGGATCAGGCAAATAATACTGAGATTCAATTCATCAGACATACACTCTTCTGACAAGATCTGAGAAAGGAGTTGATGTATGCTCTTCACAAAGTTACTTCCAGCAGCTTTGAATATCTCGTCCGGTAAGCCTTCTGGTCCAGCTGTTTTGTTAGATTTCAGTTTAGATTTGCTACTCTTACTTCATTTCTCAGGTGGACGGAAGTTTTGGCTATTATCGTTTAAGTTGAATGGTTCATTCTGCCTGACGGCGGGATGTTGGGCTTTTTCGTCGTTATACAGTCTGCAGAAAAAGCTTTTCCATATTCTAAGCAACGACTGTGAGTGTATTACAAAATTTCCTTCTTCATCTCTATACAGGTCTTCTTACCTTAACACGTTCTTACTACCTGTTGGTAGAACTTGCGTACGTTCTTCCTGGAGTGCAACCTCTCAATATCTTCGAACGCGCTATTCTCTTGCTCTTTTGTCTTCTTCTAGAGGATCCGATGTTATTCCCGTCTATTCTGCTCGTAAAACTCACGAGCGGCTCTCGTCCTTCGTTATAGCGCCTATTTAAACACTACTTATTTAATTGCCTGTCCTTGCCGTGGTCGGGTGAAACCCAGCACACCAAATGCGGCCTCTCTGATGACACGTTGGCCTCGTTGCCACTGATCTTCAGTACTTGATGCTAACGGCATATGAATTGTTGGAAGATTTCGGGATGCGCGTTCAGCGAAGATTCTGGCCGCCTCTTGCGATTACAATTTTTCTATGTTATATCATTTCTTCTTCTTGTTATGGCACTTGGAAAATCCGCATTCGCACCTTAGCTACAACAAGGGGGTAATCCGAGTCAATGTTGGCTGCCCGGGATATTCGGGCGTCTAGAATACTGGAGGCATGCCTTACGTCTATCTGGATGAGTTCCATGTTTTTGGATATTGCTCATATGTCTTGACGAGGAGCTCGTAGAAACATTCTTTGGTGGCGCCGTCCTTTTCTTCCGTACGGACATGGGCGCATACCAGGTGTACCCATAAGTTTTTTCCACTTTAACTTAGAGATGGCGCCAGTGAAAAGTGCGCAGCGTATTAATTTGGCACATACGTCATTTTATTCGTCTGACATTTAACTACAAACACACACAAGTTGAGTCCCTCAAAAACTAGCGTCTTTGTTTTATCGTTCAGTGATCCGTCGAGTTTTATGACAGAAAAAGAACGTTTGCGGCATATTTAAGCAAAGGCTGTTGAAAGTCATGGTTTGCTGGTAGAAACATATGGTGAACACGATCCATCAATTAGAATATGTGAGACATGGTTTCGACAATTTAAAAGTGGTGCTTTTAATGTGAAAGACAGTGAGCGCTCTGGTAGACCACAAAAATGCCAAGACGAGCAATTGCAGGAGTTATTGGATGATGACCCAACTCAAACTCAACGGCAATTGAGAAGAATTATATGTGTCACGAGAAACACACAACAAATGATTAATTTAAACCATACATTAATCGAAAGACGACCGGAATGGGCCAGAAGACACGGCAAAGTGATTTTTTACACGACAACGCGCCGTCTCACACAGCTAAACTAGTGAAAGACACCTTGAAATCGCTTGGATAGGACATCCTTCTGAACCCGCTGTACTCCCCAGACTTGGCGCCATCTGACTATCACCTCTTCGCATCAATGGAGCACGCGCTCGCAGATCAGCACTTCAGCGATTTCGAGGATATTGAAAAATGGCTGGACGAATGGTTTGCCGCAAAAAAAAAGCAGTTTTTCTGCCATGCTATTCATAAATTACCTGATGGGCGAAATGTGTAGAAGGCGATAGCCAATATTTTGAATAAAAAAGAAATTAATTTCCCTAGACATTTTACCAAAAAAGCCGGGAAAACGTATGCATACACCTGGTATTAGGCTTATGTTAGCGAATTTAGCAGATTGTCATAAGATCTTCGTTCACGTGTCGGAAGTTCAAGACTTCTTGCCTAAGTTTGCGGCATATGGTACGTGTGCTTGACATGTGTGAATTTTAGAGTTCGTTACGATTACCGTTATTTTTTTTCTAGGAATTATTTGTCATGCTTTCTGCAGTTCAAATACGAACCCTCTTCCTTTACGAATTTAAATTGGGACATAATGCGTCATTGGCAATGATAAACATTAACGACGCATTTGAAGATGTAGCGGTAATCGGACGCACCATACGACGTTGATTTAAAGTTCCGTTCGGAGATTTCAGCCTCCAAAATAAACCACGTGGGAAGCCGGGAGATTGCACAAACCGTGGGAGTATCCCCAATGACAATAAGTCGACACCTTTTTCTCATAGGAAAGGTAAAGAAACTCGATAAGTGGATACCCCATGAACTGAACGAATCCCAAAAATTACAGCGCCTGGAAATCTGCGAATCGCTTGCAATAAGAAACCAAACTGAACCGTTTTTGTACCGGATAGTCACCTGTGATGAAAAGTGGATACTGTATGATAATCGTAAAAGCTCTGGGCAGTGGTTGGATGCAGATGAAAAACCAAAACACACCCTCAAGCCCGATCTTCACCTAAAAAAGATTATGGTGACAATTTGGTGGACATCGAAAGGACCAATCCAGTTTTCATTTCTTCAACCAGGAGAATCGATAAACGCTATCAAATATTGTGAAGAAATCGACATATTGCATGCCAAATTGGCTGAAAAACAACCAGCGTTGGGTAGAAGTACGGCTCTTCTTGCCCTGACACGCTCTTTTTACCTGCCGTACATTACTCCTGGACTACAACCTCTCAATTTGTTCTTCAAGAGAAGCCGATGTTCTTCTCATCTTTTCTGTTCGTAAAGCTCACGAGCTGCTCCTGTCATTCGTTTCAGCACCGCTTTGTACGCTTCTTTTTTAGCTGCATGTGCTTGCCGGCATTATTCATCAAACCAGGGATTTATTGGTGGTGGTCGGGTGAAACCTAGCACATCAGTTGCGGGGTCTCTGATGGCGGGTCTCTTGCGGTTGCAGCGTTTCTACGTTTTATCTTCTCACAGTAGTTCTTATTTGTTTTGGCGTTTGGGAAATCCGTATTCGCACCTTGGCTGTTGACTCGCCGGAACGTTCACACATCCACAATACTGGATGAATGCCTTACGTCGATCGCATTGTGATCAATTTGTGTCTTGTTATGTATATAGAGATGAGGAAACTGCGTGCTTGCTAAGCCCGTTACCAAATATGATGTTGTAGGTTATGTTGTGCTCTCCTACCACAGATGTCCTCCTTTCCTATCCTGTTAAAATCGCCCAGTACGATTTTAACATCATACTTGACATTGCTCATATGTCTTATCGAGGAGTCCGTTGACAAGTCCTTTGGTGGCGTCGTACTTGTTTTCCGTAGGGGCGTTGGTGCATATTATGGTTTTGTTAGCGAATTTAGCGGATTGGCATAATACCCCCGTCAACGTATCGGAAGCACTTCTTCTTAAGTTTGCCGCATATGGCAAAGCGCTGTTTCTTTTCCCGATAGAAATCACCTTAGTATACATCACAGCTATTCATCCTAATTATGTCCGGCCCAACCGATCGTACTTCCTAGATGATGGTGATATCTGTGTGATAGCAGTCAAGGGCCTCTACAAACTGAACATTCCCCGTGCAGTTCCGAAGGTCGTTGTCCTTTAAATGTTTGCAAGGGTCGTCAACAGTGAATCCGTTTTTATCACAGGCTTCACATCTTTTTAATCTCTTCCGTATAAGGTTGTGAACCCTATGATGGCGTAGGCCAGTATTATGTTTCTGCATGAGTAAACCTTTACTGGGGAACACCACTGGGAGATAAGGCCATCGATCGAAATATTCAGCAGGCTATAATCTATTCATTGGCCATAATCAATGTCCCTCAAGTTTTAAAAACATCAATAAGTGTAAATTTCAAGAGAGAGAGAGAGTCTGGCGTAGGAATTTTCAAATTGGCGTTTGATGTTTTTAGATTTCACTACCATTTCAGGCATTTGGTATGATCACTTTGATCACATTTTACAAAGGTCATCCCGTCGGTCGATCTAATTTCTAGGCACTCTTAATGTACTTGGAAATCGAATATTAATTACACAAGTTGCTTGCAGGTTTATCCTCATAAACCAATGCCTTCAGCTCGGACCAATGAAAATGGTCGAGAGGTATCAAATCGCAAATTTGTGATTTCAATAAATCAATGGTTAAAGTAGCGGCGTATTGTTACAAACAAATCGTCCGAATCAATGTTAATTTTGAAAGAAATGTTTGTTGAACATGGTCCGGTTACGGTTTCTATTTCTCAAGTTGTTGAGAAAGTCGGCGAATTGACAGATTCGGGTCTGCAGTCACACTATCTATCAGCGGCTATATTTTCTTCCGTGTGCACAGCACGACGTCGTTCTTAATGACTATATTGTATACATGGATGTTAATTTAATGATTGTTTAATAATTAGCTTGCTCATCCACACTAAATTTGGTGAATAGAACGTGCAGTTTGGAAATCAATTTTTATGATACGTTGTTAGGGCGTGAGTCTTCCCATAATGATTTGTCAAAATATACTGACTAAAAATGTCTTACATATATATTCTAAGACATTTTCGACAGCTGGTTTGATAGTTACCTCTTTCGAAAGTATTATTCGAAAGAACAAAAAAAACGCACTGCCTAAGCTACTGTGAAAACTGCAAGAACACACATACAACCGTTACAAGAGACAGCGAAACCCCTGATCAGGATTTGAACTTTACTTCAATTGTTGTAAATCTACTTGGATTTTCTATTACTATTAAAACCTCTGCACTTGATTTGCAATCTCCTGAACGGGTGTATAAAAACAAACCTGGAGAGAATGGCTGGTTACTGGTTATGTAAAATGAATTACCCGAATGAATTTGTTATAATTAAAATGTAAAAAGTTTCTCCGAAACTGAGCTGAAAGCCAAATCTATAGAGCAAGGGGATTCTGAAGCCTATGGATTTATTTATGCTTGTAGTAAAACCTATGGCTATACCTATTTTGTGCCCCCTGTGTAAAGATTGCAGAGTTAAAAGAAGCCTGATATGGGAACCTTCGGCTCTGACAAGACCAAGACACACAATGCTCACCACATCTGTTACCGCTTGCGCTATATCTCAATGCTGCGTTGTCTACAGCGTGACTTACTCGAACTGTAACTTGTAATGCTATAATTTTTTTATTTTTTGATAAATTTTACTGTGCCAAAGCAAAAAATGTTGGAAAATATATTAATTTTCAAATTGTATCAGTAGTTTTCAATATGTCCACCTCTGGCGCGAAAAATGGCCTTGAGACGGCCGAAGAAAGCATCGCACGCTGCACGCAAGTGGCTCTGCGGTATTTTGGCCCATTCCCGGCGAAGTGCTTCTTTGAGGTGGTCCAAACTTTGATATTTTTTGATGAAAACCTTCGCCTTCAAAATACCCCAGACAGAGAAATCCAACGGATTTGCATCCGGAGAATTTGCAATCCATTGTGTCGAAGAAATTAAATGTGGAACATTGTTTTTTAACCAATCTTGGTTGCCGCGCGCTTTGTGAGACGGTGCCGAGTCTTGTTGAAATGTTCACGTCTCCGACCGAAATGATTTTTTGCTCAAGGCTTCAATACTGCCTCTAAGACAGTTTCGCGGTATACGATCGCATTAATTTTGACGCCACGGTCCAAAAATACGAGCGGAGAGCGAACATCGGCGGTTATAGCGACCCAAACCATCACCATCGGTGCTGCCGGCTTTCTGGTGGCTGTCTGAAGGTGTAAATTTTCTCTGGCAAGTAAACTCGGTCATTTTGTTTGTTGACATATTGCTCGATAACAAATGGCAACTCACCACTTTCATGCAAGCGTAGCAACTCCTCCGCCCTTTCGACTCTAACTTTTTTCTGTTGCGGTGTAAGATCGTGTGCTTTTTGGAACTGCAATGGCTTGAGAGCAAGCTCATTTTTGAGTATACGAGGGGCGTTCAAGATATTCTCGGTATCGGGGTGAAGCTGTGGTTGTATATATAAATTGACTTATTTATCAAGTAACACTATTATTTTAGTGCATTCATGTAAAATTTCATATAAATGTGATTATTAATTCGCGTTTTATCTCTAGTTAAACAGAATCATAATGGCAACTGAGACGATGATGGTGAAAATTGAGCATCGCGCTGTAATTAAATTTCTCACTGAGCAAGGAAAAAGTCAAAAAACTATTCATGAAGAGATGGTGGCTGTTTACCAGGGTTCCGCACCTTCATTATCAACTGTGCAAAAGTGGTCAAGTGAGTTCAACAGAGGCAGAGAGAGCATTGAGGACGACCCCCGCTCCGGCGCCCCGGCTACTGCTTGTACGGGAGAAAGCATCAAAGAAGTCGAAAAACTTGTTCTTGAGGATGCCCGAATAAAGGTGAAAATGATGGCAGAGATCACCAAGCTTTCAATTGGTACCATTCACACCATTCTTCATGACCATCTTAACCTTTCAAAGGTCAGTGCAAGGTGGGTGCCACGAATGCTCACAGCGCCTCAGATAAAAAGTGAGAATCGCATGCTGTAGAGAGCTTTTGGAGATGTGTAGTGAGAACGCGGACGGTGTTATGGATCGAATTGTTACTGGGGACGAAACATGGGTCCACCACTATGACCCTGAAAGCAAACAAGAGTCCATGCAGTGGCATAAAAGGAACCCCCCGAAGAAGTTCAAAGTCACTCCGTCTGCCCGAAAGCTCATGGCCACAGTTTTTTGGGACTCAAAGGGAATCTTGCTCATTGAGTACAAAAAAAAAGGTGAAACCATCAACGCCACATCCTACGCTTCCACTTTGCATAATTTGCGGGAGGAAATTAAAAAGAAAAGACGGGGTAAACTCGCAGCGGGTGTGTTGCTTCTTCATGACAACGCTCCTGTTCACACGGCGCGAGTTTCCAAGGCTGCTGCGCGAGATTGTGGTTTCGAAGAAATCCAACACCCACCCTATAGTCCAGACCTTGCCCCTAGTGATTATTTTCTGTTTCCGGATTTGAAAAAATGTCTTCGTGGAAAAAGATTTTCGGATGATGAAGAACTCAAGTCGGTATTTTGCAGAGAAAGAGGAAATTTATTTTTTTGAGGGTTTAAAAAAGCTTATCTCAAGATGTAACAAATGCATTGATGTTAGGGGAGATCATATTGAAAAATAAAAACAATTTAAATTGAATTCGCATTTTCCTTCATATCGATACCGAGAATATATTGAACGCCCCTCGTATGTTGTGTCCGTTCCAACGATGTGTTGAGCTCACGAGCCATGTTTCTTCCACTTCGACGCGGATTTCGCTCAATTCGAGCCTTCACTTTCCGAACCATTTATGCCGATATTGCTGTTTTTATATGACCACCTCCATGGCGTTTTGCAACGCTGCCAGTATCACGGTAACGAGCTATGGTTCGAGACACAAATGATTTATTCACGTTGAGGTGATGGATTGCTCTAACGATAGCTACTTGTGGTTTTCCAGCCAAATATAAAGCAATCACACTATCAAGTTTGAATTCCATCGTGGATAAAAAATGTTCAACACAACTGAGACACAAATCGTTTAAAAGGCTTGTAAATAATAAAATTACCTGTCATGTGTCAAAATTTGAGCTCACTGTCATGAACGGTTTGGAAATTATAGCAGTCTGAAAGTGGTTGCAGTTCGAGTCATTCAGGGTGTATAACATCTGTAACCCTCGAGCAAACTGTTCCTCACTCACCAAGCGGATCGCTTTCTGTCCGATTGGTTGAATCTGGACTATAACGTTTGGTGGCATGTAAACAACCCAAATTTGCCCGTCGTCTGTTTCTTTTATTAAGTCCTGGAGCTGCATCTTCTTTAGAGTGTACATAGGTGGAATCATGCAGCATTTTCCAGTACAGCGCTGTTTCGTTAGCATTAAAAACCGCGTCCAAAGATGTCGCTCAATTATTTCTGCCAATAACTTTTTAAAGGGTTCCTCAAGCTCAGCTTGTGAAGATAACTTTTCTCCCGTTATTTTGAGCAAACAAACTCCAAATTTCTTTTTAAATTTAGTAAGCCATCCATCGCTTGCGAAGAAATTTTCAGTTGAATACTTTTTATACATGGCTTTGGCCTTAGCCTTTAGTATGGAGCCACTTATGGAAATATGATTTTCGCACTGCTAGAGGCGCCACTCGAAAAGTTTGTTTTCCATTCGTGGATACTCAACTTTTCTTAGTGACCGCCTTTCAAAATTTCCACTTTTCGTTGCACTGAGACTCCTCAAAAGGGTCCTTCGGAATTTTATATTTGTCAGAAATTGTTTTAAGGGGAACTCCAGCACTGCATTCATCAATGATTTAAATTTGTTCAGTTATAGACAGACGCTTTCGAGCTACCTTCATAATGTACATTTAGTCAACGCAACGTCTAAAGAAAACACTCACTTTCTAATAAAATATTGATTCGAACTGCATCAACGCAATAAGGAAACAACAATTGCGAAAAAGTTCAAAAGCAAAAAAAAACCTCCAACATATTTCATGTACCGTTTTGTTGTGCAGACAACTTCAAACGCAGAAAAAAACTACTGAGACCTGTTTTGAATTGTTTCTTTTCCTTGAAATTGAACAGCATTCGTTATTTAGAGATATCAATGGAATTCAAATGGTGATTCGTTATACTGGACGTCCAGTGTAGTTGAAACTTACACTCGCCACTCCACAAGACCGAATAGCATTTCCCTGCACTACAAAAAAAAAAATTAATTTTGCCTCTTTACCATATTCACTTCCGATAAAAGTGGCTTCTTCAATGGAAGTCTCCCTAAAAGGCCACTTTCCCTCAACCTCTTCCTAATTGTACGATCGGTGACTTCTGCAATACGTCTCTCCTTCAATTCGACGTTGATTTCAGTTGCCGTTTTTGCTGGATTTTGCTTCGACATCCTCTGAGCTATACGATCGGTGGTGGTTGTTGTTTTCCTCGGCCTACCTGATTTGGATGCACATTTGACTGTCCCTCGCTGGTGGAAGCTTTTTAATAACTTTGAAGCTGTCCCTCTCGGTACATCCAAATCAGGTGAAATCTCTATTTGTTTTGTCCCATTATTAGCCACCAAATCTATTGAGTACACCTTACACTTCGGCATTCTGTTCTTTTACTTTTTTTTTTTTTTGCAAATAAGTCTAGCGCAGGTTCAAATTGAACGTTTACACAACAGATAATTTCCACTTCTTAACTTTATCACACACTGTTCCAATTGGAATTTTGACAGCAAATACTGTAATGTTTACATACTTTTTTCCCACGAGCGTTACTTAGTGCAGTGCATAAAATTGAACCAATTTTTCACAGCGGTACCAAATAGCAATATCTCTATTTATGATAGAGCTAAAATTCGAAGTTTCTTTAACATGTTTGCAAATTTTTTTCCGGCACTGTATGTGCATCTTATGAAAGCTGTTTCACCAGAATTTGTTTCTTCTTTATTCGTATTATAAACCAAAATAAACAAATCTTTATTTATTTACACGGTCTTTTGAGTTATTTTAAAGTCACCACAATCATTACTATGATTCATGGTGAATAAATCAAGCATTGAGTCAGGCAGTTTTTCAGTTCTGTGGGAGGTAACCTCACATACTATAGCTAGTTTCTTTTTTTTTTGTAAACAAATTAATTTTTTTAACTTTGCCACACATAAAACATAACTCAAAAGTTATGAAACGAAAACAGCTGTCAAAGAGTAAAACCTTGCATCCTTACCTGGCATCGAATCACCCACTTTAATAGGAAAGTTTCCCAAATCTTGCTTAACCAATTTTTCTCAATAAAATTAAATCTTGAAAAATGTAAATGAAGTGCGCCATGTGTCTAACATAGTCGTGTATTCACAACACAGCCCATAATAGATTATAGTGCCACAAAAGTTGGGTGTGTAGTGAACCCAAAAAACAAACAATCGACATAAAAAGTCATATAGATCCACCCACAATCACTACGTTACAGTGTAAAATTATATCTTATCTATGTTTGCTTTGCCGACTCATAAGCTTTAGATCTAGCCTTTTATCGGTTACTGTCTCACCCCAAAGGGGGGAATACAGGTAACAGTAGCTGGAGAACTTAATTTTGTAATAGCACGGGTCAGCTATAAACATCAAATTGCTCTGAAACACTGTAAACCGCAAGGCACATCGATACTGAGATATGAGATATGGATACGTACCTACATATGTACTTATATACATATGTACGTCTTCGATTCGGATATCGAGTTTCCAATGAAAAAGCCATACTCACTGTAACCGATAAATCCGATTTTGATCACTGCAATTAATGACCGACTTGTTTACGGTACAGGAACAGCAGCAGCGACACATTGTTTGTAATATTGTCTAGCTGAAGCTACGTGACCTTAACGGTTACACGTTTCTTTTTTTTTTTTTTTGTCTATCTTCCATTCTCTAAGATCTTTGACGATTTATGTTTATGACCCTGCGCTGAAATTTTTTGATTTTTTTTTTGTTATTTCTTTTTTGGCTGACTATTGACTATGACCGGTTGAAAGAAGAAGTTGGGCTGATATTACTCACCTTACTGTGGTGTCATTACTGCCAGAGACTACATACTCTCCCGATGGATTAAAGTCAAGCGTTCGCACGCTCTCCATGTGGCCGTTTAAGGTGGTACATATTGTTTGCGCATTGAGATCCCATCTCCGGATGATGCCAATGTCATCGGCCGAATAAACAAAATCATCATTGTAGGCGAATTTTACACAATCAATCGTACCATTGTGACCAGTTAGTGACTACAAAGAGATGAAAATCGGAAGCCGATTATAAAAATTGTTTTGGCACTTTTGTAATAGACTCACCATAAAGCATTTCTCTTCGCCAATAGCCCAGAGATTTACGCTGCGATCTTGTCCACCTGTTACTAAAACTCGGCCCGTCTCACCGAGATCTAGACTAGTCACCTTTCCACTGTGGGCCTTTATCTCATCTGTAGCAAAAAATAAATAAATAAAATTCCAATTAGACCAAGTAATACTAGGAAAGTTAGCATGGCCTGCTGCAGCTAGGTACTAGTGCTAGTGCTCTTGCTATGAAAGCACTTTTTTTGCATAACCTTGTTGTGGCACACAGCACTGGCAGCAGAAATCTATAAATGGGCAGAAATACTGCCCGCACTTGGAGTGGGCGCAACGTTATGCCTCAACACTTACATATTTTTGATGTTAATTTCCGCGCTAATGCCATCACTTGGAAGCTGGAATTTCTAATTTTTTTTAATCGCGTCAATGTGCAGATTTACTTTTTTTTGCTCTCTTTTTTCACAATCCTTTTGTAAGTGTTTTTTTTTTTTTTTGTCTATTCTTTTTTTTTTATGTGTTTTATTGACGACGGCAAATGAAGACGAAGACAACAACGACAACAACGAGTACGACTAACGACGAACGAACGACGAACGACAACGGCGACGGCGACGATGAACAACTGCAAGACAGCGGGCTGCTGCTTTTTTAGGTGTTTTGTCGATCGGTTTCGGAATTGAGTTTTTCTCGAGCAAGGAATTCTGTTTTCTTTTTATGTGCTTTTCCGTTTATTTTTCCTCTTTAAGAGTTCACGTTATATTTTTATAGTTTTTATAAAAAGAAGCCTGAACGATAAACGAAACAAGAACAACAAATAACAAAAAGTACAAAATAATAGAAATCCTTTCTCTTCCTATTGTCAAAAACATCTGAAGAAAGACTGAAGAGACGAAGAGAAATAATACAAAGATTTGTGTAGTTTATGTAGACGGTAGAATAGACACTGCCGGAGTAGAAGAAACAAAACGTAGACGGCGATATGTGTATGGTGTTTTGATGAACAGCAAACGGGAATGCAAGAAAATTTCTATTAAATAAAAACGATTTAATCGTAAGAGATGAACGGCGAAAGACACGAGCAGAAAGAAAAATTGACAGCCAATTGACAAATGTAGAATGAGAAAATCGGAAGAAAACAAAGAATTCTGAATGACAGTTGATGTGTGAATTGGGAGTGTTCTTTTTTTGAGTTTTTTGTTTTGTGTTGATTTTCGACCGACAGATTGCGCTGTTTAAATCAGAAAGAATAGTAAACGATGTGATTTTTTTATTTTCAATTGAATATTTGTTTTAAAAATTTAATGACCATAGATAAATAATTTCATTTTTAATTCAGAAAATCGCTATCGGTCTACATCAACAAATGCTGTCTAGGAAATCCGAGATGGAAACGGATCATCTTGATGATATCAAAATATACGGGAGTGGAAATGTAAAGTGGTGTCTCAACAAGAGGTGTAGGATTTGTTTTTTAAATAACACGGTCAATTGTTGAGATATCTCTGAAACCTTTATTGCTTTATAAAGTAGGGTCATGGGGATTATTTATGGGACACAATATCTTCCAACTGACCACCTTAACTATGCTTACTGATCCTCATCCTTTTGTCGAAATTTTCAACTAAGGACTGAAAAGAATAAAATTTGGAAACTTCATGTAAAGTTTTTTTATTTGCTTTAAAACTCTGCTTTCATTAAATTCATTCACAATTACAAAGAATGAAAAAAATTATTTGGGTTCCCATTCTTTCCTCAACTTCTTTCGAATGTCCTTCATAAGGTTGGTGACAGTTACATCCGTGATCTTTTTGGACACTTTTTCCATTTAGCACTAAAATCTTCTACGTCCTTTGCACACTGCTCACTTTTGCTCAATTTAGCTTTGACCAAAGCCCAATACCTTTCAGTGGAACGGTACTGTGGAACATTGGGTGGATTCATGTCTTTTGGGACAAAGTCGACATTTTTAGCAACAAGAAAGCTCAATGCCGCGTGATCATAGTGAGCTGAAGCTAAATCTGGCCAAAATAATGTTGAACCCTCGTGTTTGGTATCAAGGGTTTTTTTTAGGCACTTCTTAATGTACACTTCTCCGTTAATTGTTCCCGTTGTAATAAACGATGAGCTTCTGTGTCCACATTGGCAAATGGCCTGCCAAACGAGATATTTTGATCCGAATTTTTCCATCCCAATGGACGTTGTTGATTGCGGAAGAATCTCAGCTTCAAACGAGTTGTAAAACTACGCACCTGGAAGACTAGTAAAGTCGGCTTTGACATAAGTTTCGTCATCCAAAACCAAGCACGCCTTCTTGTTGCCGATCAACTCGTACAGCTTTCGGGCTCGTGTTTTTATGACTTTTTTTTACTTTTCAGTAACTTTTGGTATTTTTAGTTTTTTTCGTGTTTTTAGACCGTTACGTTTTTTAGATCTTTGTAACATTGTTTGGTTGGTATTACGTTTCCGAGCAACATCTCTGGTTTTTTACGATGGTACTCGCTATTTTCCTGTCCAAATTTGTATCATGTGCTCCACTTTTAGCTCCACTTTTCTGTTTTCGCTAACTGTCAACGTCTCCAAATATCGTTTAATAACAGAATCCACTGTACTGCGTGCTATGTTTAAATTTTTTGCGATGAAATGGTTTGGACGCGAAGTATTTTCGAGCCATTTGTCGATGATCTTTTTACGGCGTTCCTCTTGACTCATATTTTATAAATATTTTAAACCGCACCGAACTAAAATCAATAACAAACTGAAACTAAAGAATATACAGGCTAATTTGGGTACAATTTACGCATTGGAAGTATAGCCCGTATTAAAATTTACAGATTTTATTCGTTTCAGTCCTTACTCTCCCTTTCAAAGTTGGAATTGTTTGCAGATGGCTGGCCTAGTCTCTGCTTTTAACATAGCCCCAAAGAAAGATGTCTAACTGTGTTAAGCCGAACAATCTTGGCGGCCAATGAGCGTCCCCGAAACATGAAATAATGTGGCCAGGAAACTTCGTTTGCAATAGTTCGATTGTTTCGGGACTTTTACGGCACGTATCACCATCCTGTTGAAAGTAGGGGTCGTCCATATCCTCGAACTCCGGACACAAAAAATTGTTTATCATGTCCCGGTAGCACGCTCCATTAACCGTACTGGTTATTCCGGCCTCATTTTCGAAAAATGACAGCCCTATGACATTTCCGGTCCATGAAACCCACCCAACAGTTACTCCTTCTTGGTGCATTGGCATATCCTGAATCAGTTGTGGATTTTCCGTGCCCCAGTGGAAATGGACCTTATCCGAAATCACGATTTTCTTGCAAGCATCAGCAAGCGTGTTTTTCACAACGCAATTCGAGAACGTGGTCCGCCGACTTCAGTTTTTGCGTTAATTTGACCTTGTGCGCATGGGGAGCCAAATCTTTCGTCAAAATTCCGTGTAGTGTGTCTGTAGAGAGGTCAAGTTCCTGAGAAGGGTGACGAATGAAAATCTTTCTCATTTTCGACACTTTCCTTTACTGCGGCAATATTTTTCTTGTACTGAGCTCGTCTCTTGGAATTGTTTGATTATTTTGCGTACACACGTCTCAGAAGGCACGATTTTTTGCATCGATGCAGCCATTGAACATGAATTTTCGTACTAAAATTCATGGACCGATTTGGATTTTTTGTCTTTGACAGTGTAGCGTTCCATGGCAAATTTGCCAAATTCATAGATGACAACTGTCACCATATGCCAACCCTGCGTGCACCAGCTATAAAATAAGAGGCCTTTCAAATGTTGTACTTCTTATCGAAACACCGGTTAGAACAGCAGTAAGTAGAATAATCTGTGTTGATGAATCTACCGAAATCGTTTGGGGTTGTCCAGTATCAGTGGCTCGCTTTAGTGAGGATGGAGATGGATCTTATTTCATTTGACGAAACCCAAAGGCGATTTATAAATACATACATACATATTTGGTTCTGAACAAGAAGGCTTCTATAACAAGTCAAGTTAATGGTAAGACGCGAGGAAGTTTCCAAGGGGACATGTTACTGTAGGTTACACCGCTAATTTCTAAATTGTCTCTTCGTATAAAACTGCACGTGCAAGCATGTTCAGGGAGAGTGGTAAGCTTAGATTAAAGTGATCTTCGGGTAAAAAAAAATCAATAATTTCTCCAACAATGACATATAAGATGCTCAAACTCATAACAACATTAAACTAATTCGAAAGAGTCGAATTCGTTGCATTTTGATCGAAATACAATGAAACCTATGGTGAGGACTACTCAGAACTTAGTACCTAATGCGTCTTCGGTGAGAGCTTCCATATCTGCATCTGCGTGCGTGATTTTGTTTGGGTCCCACGTCACATTGTGATCACGGGAAGTGACTGTCCTGAACCTGAGTTAGGACTACCTGCGCCCTCGGTTAGATTTTCCAATGTAATATGGGAACCACATATGGTGTAACCCACCAAGATGCTGACAAACAAAACGATACCTTGGCTTACACTTGCGCCACGCATTGATATGGTGGATAGTGGCGCAAGCACAGAAGCGATAGTAGGAAGGTTTGGGAAATTTCACAGAAATATATGTTGCAAAACACATATTATCTTTGCCTTTGTGGTTTATTCCAAGTGACGCTCGATAGAATTGCATATACTACTAAAGGTTAGGCAAAGTATTATTAGCATCAGCATGCGCCAGGCGCCAACAGGCGCACAACAGAATTTTTGCAACCTCGGCTATGAACAGTGCGTTTCTTAATCTGGCGCAAGGACATGTATTACAGAAGATACCCAAGAAAATGATTTAAAAGAGCAAATAACAACATGAGCGAACTATGCATAATATGAGTCATTGCAGCTTATTAGTGTATGACATACGATAAATTGTCCATTACGGTACTTGTCTCCCTTTACACTTTGGGGCTCACTATATTTTCAGCTTCAGGATTGTCCGCTCATTTATGTATGTTTTGGTCTTCTGAAACCGGCTATAAAATTGGTTGGATTAATGTAGATAGGGCTGCCTTATATCGCTGTCAGTCCTGTTATCATCAGACGGCATAAGTTGATACTAAGTACTAAAGTAAATCCTTAAAACTTATGTATATGACTTTAAAATTTAGGCAACATTAAAATGTTCTCCTTATTACATGGCAATACTGTGAATTAGCAAATTGTAACCAACCAAGTGATATGAAAACGAAAAACAGAAATCTGGCACTACTAACTGTCAAACAGGCTGACAAACAGTTTTCGCATCTTGTCATCGTTGTAGTTTGTGAATTACAATTCCATCGGTTTTCTACATTTTCTACTTTTTTAAAACAATTTCACGGAAATGTCTGCTGGTTACGATCGTGCTGTTACAATTTTCTCACCCGATGGCCATCTACTTCAAGTGGAATATGCCCAAGAAGCTGTCCGAAAAGGTTCAACAGCGGTAAGTCAACCAATTTCCTTTCGCCAAACAAAGCATCACCGAACCTAACCTTTGAGCTGAAGTCTTCCTTTTTGTCTGGTCATATGAATAATGAGAATTTTTCATTTTTCTGTTTTCCCCTTTAATAAAAGGTTGGAGTTCGCGGGTCAACGTGTGTAGTATTGGGTGTGGAAAAAAAATCTGTAGCTAAACTTCAGGAAGAGCGCACTGTACGAAAAATCTGTTCTCTCGATTCTCATGTTGTGATGGCGTTTGCCGGTCTCACGGCCGATGCTAGGGTTCTAATCAACCGCGCACAAGTCGAATGCCAGAGTCACAAATTAAATGTGGAAGATCCAGTTACTCTGGAATACATTACAAGGTAAGTCATTGTAACCAAATGGAGTGCACAACAGAGTGATGTCATCATTTTGCCTTACAGATACATTGCTCAGCTTAAGCAGAAGTACACACAAAGCAACGGACGTCGTCCGTTTGGTATTTCATGCCTTATCGGTGGTTTCGACGATGATGGAACACCTCATTTGTTTCAGACTGAACCATCTGGTATTTATTACGAGTGGAAAGCAAATGCAACTGGTCGATCAGCGAAAACCGTTCGGGAATTCCTTGAGAAACATTACAAAGAGGACGAGGTGGCCCATGAAGATGGTGCGGTAAAATTAGCGATTAAAGCTCTGCTAGAAGTAGCTCAGTCCGGACAGAAGAATTTGGAAATTGCTGTTATGGAGAAGAACAAACCACTAAAAATGCTCGATGTGAAGTCAATCGAAGAGTTTGTTGCTAAAATCGAGAAAGAAAAGGAAGATGAAGCTGAAAAGAAAAAGCAGAAGAAATAAGTCTAATGGGAGAGGTTGAGCTCCATACCTTTTTTTTTTAAATTCAACACTTTTTTTTGTCTGCTAAGTTGTTCCGAATTTTTTCAAAACAAAATAAATTTATGCTTCATGTGGGTAAAAAGTTACACATCAGTGTTTTTGTAAAAATAAAGAAGTTTACGCGGTAAGGCCAAGAGCACTCCTGCGTTATCGCCCCGGTTAAGTGGGTACGAATTTGTTATATATCCTAAACCAGGTTTCTGTTGCAGTTTTTCTAGTTTTCCTCAAGGAGAACATCTTGTCCTGGCGATATCTAATACCTTTCCATATTCATCGTTCGACATTTATTCTTTTAAAAAAAAAAACCGTAGAAAGTAAAAGATTCCAGCAGTGTTGTTTCGGAAATCTGAAATAAGTTTCTAAATCAAATCGCTGGGTGAAAGCTGAGACTCTCCTTCAGCTAAATAAATATGCATAGCCCTAAAAAGTAAAGCTATGCCCATAGATCTCTTTTCAGCCATTGTCCACGAATGCGCTAGACAATAGTAATCCCCTCGTTTAACATTTGTTAGGTATTTCAAGCTCAATGCATCAATAATTGCAGCCTCTCTCGTATATGCCTCTATGGGTAAGATGTTATGGAAGACATGTAAGCAAACAACTCCTTTTCCCTCGGCCCATATGTCCAGAATCTTTTCAAGCTTTTTATTTTCACGAGATTTCTTTAGTGTCAAGTCTCGCGCATCGTACGACAACGGATTCTTTACTACAAAAGAGAAACTAATCATTCAACTACAAATAAAACCCATCAAATATGGTGCATACCACATAGATTTGGAAGCCTCTTCATTGCATCGTATAAATGCGAATATGGTCTTGCAGCCTTTCCTTTGCCAACATAAAAGACAGCTGCCAGGAATTTTCTCCACGCATCAAACTTATTCATAAACTGGAAGAGGTACTGGTCGTCGGAAAGCTGATTTAGGATTGGGTGTGCTTACCATGCCGTCTCTTGGCAGATTATTTGATATTCTCGGATCAATCAGCATATAAATAAAACTCTGTTTTAGATGACCCTCTCGAAGACTCTTTTGGTGCGGATTCCTTTGAAAATAAGTTCTCAGCTGCTGTTCGTATTGCAAAAATTCCGGTATTTTTCCGAAGCATTCCCTACTCCGAATAGTTCTATCCAGCTCTACTGAGAATTCTGAAATGAAATTTGTTTAAAATGAGAGTTGTGCACGTAATATGTAATAGGTTCCTACTACGAGCAGCGGGATAACAATCAAATACATGAAAAAAGTTTTTTCTTAATTTTGAAAACATAATCAACATTTTAGAAACAACAACAAGATTGTGACAAAAAATCCAAAATAAAAAATATCCTTTACTGTACTTGCACTTGTCGTTAGTCATCTGTTGTTCAACTTGTGTAAGATTCTTGCCCTCGCCTCTATATTGCAAGTGCTGGACGTTCTAATTTTTATGATAAAATGATCACAAGATAGAGAAAAGTACATGAATGTATGAAACTTAGGCCACTTAATCATTTGGAGCACCATGAGTTTCTTGTTTCTTTCCTAATTAGAAACTGGAAGAAGGTGCGTAGATAGACGTGGTTGTCTGCTAAGGTCCTATCAGAAACACAAATACAACGGATACACCATTTTTATACCACAATTAACGTGAGCTGGATGTTGAAAGGTGTTTCTAAGATCGTAGTTTTCAGATCCATCCTATGGAGTTCCGAATATTAACAATGTTGGAAAATTTTATGCCAGAAATCTCTGATAATTCCTTGCATAAGTGTTTGCCAAGTTCTAGCTAGTGCCGGGCAGTCGCAAAGAATCTGGAATAGGGTTTCCTTTTCGTGTGGGTCAATTAGCCAGTGCCCCGAGCGTGATTCTTGCTGTCTCGGTGTGAGTTCTATTTGTTAAGTCATTCGTCCTGTTTTTATTGTAGGCGGGCCATATCTGTCTGGATATGGTACAGGCTTCTAGACTATTCCACCTAGAGTTGGCACTAGAGAGAAAGCGTTGGATAATTCTACCCTTGATGGGGAGTAGACTGACTACGCAAGGAGACAGGCCGTTAGCGCTCTCATTTCCTTCTATGTTACTGGCAATCACGAGGACGGTGATATTAAACCCAGCGCTAACCTGCGTGATAATTTCCTTGCACTGTTCTACAGCTTAGAAGTAAGTGGAGCGCGGAGGAGAGTGATATTGAGCCCAATGCTTACCTGCGTGATAATTTCCTTACACTACGAGTTTCGAAGTAAGTGAGTGGATCGTTTTGGTGGCAGCCTGGCTGTTAATAAAGATTCCTATGTTGTTAATGGTAATGGAGTGGAGTTAAGTACCTTGCAGGTCTCTCTAATCGGCAGTACCTAAGCGTGGACGACACTCGAAGAGTCTGGAAGGCGGTATGATTTAGATACGTTCAGTTCTGCTGAGAAAACACCTGCTCCAAAGCCGCATTCTACAATACCTTGAAGGCGGCGGTGGTGTTCCGATAGGGGTAGATTAATTATTATTCCATTCCGTCCTTTCCAGAATGTGATCTTGGATATTATTATTGAAATTGAGTTTAGATATCCTAGAGTCAGTTATGGTCGAAGCCAGCTCCCTAGGCAACAGGATTGACTAGCAACGCCCCCTCTCGAACAACAAAAGTGACCCTGTATAAGACCTTATTAATTCTATGGGGCAAAGGCATGGACATTTTCAGTTAGTATCAACCTTCAAAAGATACGTGTATAAATTTGACAGCTGTCGGACGATTAGTTCTCGAGATATAGCGTTGTGAGTGAAGCAACTTTTCTTATTGTGAAAAAAATGGATTCAAAGCAATTGATTTATCATTGCTTTTTGATGGGAAAAAATGCAGCCGATGCAAATAAATGGGTTGATAAGTATTAAACGGACTCTGCACCAACCGAACGAACCATTCGCAAGTGAGTTGAAAAATTTAAAAGTGGTCATACAAGCACCGAAGATGATGCACGCAGTGGACGTCCAAAAGAGGCTGTTTCAGATGAAAACATCAAAAAAGTCCCCAAAATGATTACGAATGACTGTAAAGTGAAGTTGATCGAGATAGCTGAGGCTCTGAAGATATCAAAAGAGCGTGTTGGATATATCATACACGAATATTTGGACATGCGAAAGCTCTGTTCAAAGTGGGTGCCGCGTTTGCTCACAGTCGACCAAAAACAACAACGTGTTGATGATTCAGAGAAGTGTTTAAAACTGTTCAACCGCAATAAAGCCGAATTTTTACGTCGGTATGTGACAATGGATGAAACTTGGCTCCATCACTTCCCACCAGAGTCAAGTCGGCAGTCAGCTGAGTGGCGAGCAGGCGACGAACCTCGTCCTCGGCTGGCAAGGTTATGGCATCCGTATTTTGGGATGCACATGGAATATTTTTCATCGACTATCTCCAAAAGGGGCAGACTATCAACAGCGACTATTACATTGCGTTGTTGGAGCGTTTGAAGGACGGAATTGAACGGCCGCATTTGAAGAAAAAGAAAGTGCTGTTTCATCAAGACAATGCACCGTATCACAAGTCGATGAAAACGATGGCAAAATTGAAAGAATTCGGCTACGAATTGCTTCCCCACCCACCGTATTCTCCAGATTTGGCCCCCAGCGACTATTTCCCGTTCGCAGACCTCAAAAGAATGCTCGCCGGAAAGAGATTTAAGACCGAATCGCCGAAACAGAGGCCTATTTTGAGGCTAAACCGAAATCGTTCTACAACTGGTATCGAAGGATTGAAAAATCGTTTCAATCAGTAGTATCGCCCTCAAAGGCAACTATATTGATAAATAAAGTTGAATTTGGAAAAAATTTTGTGTTTTACTATAAAACGGCACGGACTTTTCAGCCCATGTGTTGCAACGACTAACATCGACTTAGACAGGAGAGTGAAGATCCAGGGTCATGTAGAACACCAATGCTCCGATCTGAAAATTTTTCGAATCCACCCGCGAGGACAGTGCAGTAGAAGAAGACTGCGACTCAGGGGCCGTATGCAAGTGGAAGGGGACCTTAACCAATTCAGCGTGCGGAATTGGAGGCAGCAAGATAAAGATCGAGCTGGCTGGAGACGCTTGTTGGTTGAGGCCCAAGACCACCCCTGACTGTAGAACCATCTTAAGTAAGTAAGTAATTAAGCCAATATTCACACGGCCCGTAGCATTCCACTTTTATCTTCGTTCGTAAAATTTTCAAAAGAGGCCAATGACCAATGTCATTAATCGTGGCTAATCATCGCTAAGGCAATATTTGATAACTAATACAAGCCTACGAACTGGCAAAAGCTAAAGGTTGTTTGTTTTTTAGAGAATATATTATTTGTTCAACTAAGTTATCGCTGTTTTTTTTTTATGAAAATGCAACTTTCTTGTGAAAAAATGGTTACAAATGAATCATTCAAAGTATTGCCCATCGCTAGCTACTTTTTCATTCCCAAAGCATGCAATCGCTTGGAAATGGCTTGGCGGGTAACTCCTAAGGCGGAAGCAAGCTCTTTTCGCATTTGGCACGGATCCTCATCGAGCAATGCCTCCAATTCAGCGTCTTCGAAGGATTTTGGTACGCAATCACGGCACGTTGTTTCACTTAGAGCAGCATCTCCGTAAAGTTTTTGGAGCTCTCGATGCACTTCAGCCGCCGGCTTATAAGTCCATTGAAGCATCATTAATTTTTAAAGGTTAGGTACGACTACCTAAAATTTATTTTATTACACCGGCTCTACACTTTTCATAGAGTGAAAAAAATATTGATTTCGTAACATCCCTGCAACTATTATTGAAATATTGGAAATGGTCGAGGAGAAGATAAGTTTATGAGCTTCTGTGGCAGACAAAGGACCTGGGTCTCAAAACTGCTAGACACGAAATGTTGCTGAGATAAATTCGGAGACAATTAGGGAACTGGGCGGTAGGCGGTGCTCTGTTCTACTACATACTATGACTGTATTTTACATCCTCGCGGTAACTACCGAGTATTTTTTTTTTTTTTTTCTTAAAGAACTTAACACTCAAGTGGGTATGAATACCCTTATAATGCCTCAGCATGTGTTAAGTTTTTTGGAAAATGGGATAGAGAGAAAAAGAATGATTTTGGGCTCAGTGATTATTTCGCTCCATAGGTGGCATCCAACATTTAATGGGGAGACTAAATTCTTAGTGGACGTTGGCTTGATGTTGATTTCTAGTCAACTACTCGTCTTACTTGATTTTCGTTAACTGAAAAAATGGATGATATGTCTTTCGGGCGAGGCCGGGATTCGAACACCGAACCTTCCGATTTGGAAGCCAGTCCACTACAGTTTCAGTTTTTCAGTTTAAAATGCATTTTTATTGGAATTCATTAATTAACTCTTACATGCTATACAAAAAAACGCTTAAAAATTAGCTTAAATAACTTAAAAGTAATCTTATTCTAACTTACTGGCCCCATGCGGGCACTCTAGGTTAAACATAATACTTAAATCTTTGTCTTTCGACGTTGCTTACAGTTTATTTTTATTTTTGTTTTTACATATATTAACACTAAAACTAAGAAAATGAATTTTAATTTAAAAAAACTTAGTATAAGGACTTTTTTTTTTGTTATAATATAAAAGCTTAAAAACTAAACCTATAAACTACCTAAAAATAAATCGTAACCTACTTAATCCTACTTATATTACCCCTTATTTTAGAATGTGTTACCCACATCTGTTCTAATGTAATTTTTTTTTGTGTTTTTTTCTTTTTTATATTTTTTTTTTTTATTTTTATTTTTTTATTTTTTTATTTTTTTTTTTCCTTAAATCTAACTTAATGCTACCTAAAACTATGTAAGCCGGCCATGGCTAATAAAATAGACAGACGACCGACTTTGCTTCACATGAAGCTACCTATAACTTGAGGAATTCGACGACGTACCTTCCCCTCCTTCTACTAGCCACCAAAATTGTTGGTGCTGCCGAGCAACATCCCTCATGTCGCGACTCCCTACCGCCCTACTGAACCGGAGACGCTCCGCACTGCCATGTGCGACGTCTCTGTCGTAGTTGAGTCGCCTGTCCCCAGCTGTCCGAGCGACGTGGAAGATTAGCGGCACCGCCAATCTGTCCTGGATCAGACCTTTACTATCGAAGTAGAGGAACGCTTCTGGAGGAATAAAGCCGTCAAAGCGAACTCTCTCATGATACATATAATTAGGGTAGTAAGCCCCGGAGATCAGGTTGTTTGACGAGGTCATTGCTCTCACAATGTGCCTTCGAGTCAACTTAATAACAAAATTGTCCACTCTTATTAGGTTCGCCCTATTGTATAAGACCTCATTAGGATAGAATTTTATGTATTCGGACTCTGGTGTTCTGTATAAGCGAAGACAAGTCCGAAGACAAGCCCTCTCAAACACCCGAATCTTTTCCAATAAGCTTGCTCTCACGTTGAACCACACGGGACAACCAAATACAAGCATGGGCCGGATAAGGGCCATGTAGCAGATCACCTTCACCCTCGCATCGAGTTGGCTGTTATAAAACAGTCCCTTTGTAAGGGCGAAAGCACCTTTGGCTCTGGCCAGACCAACATCTATATGTTTGTTAAAATACAGATATTGGTCTAGCCAGATCCCAAGGTATCTGACTACATTTCGACAAGCAAGTGGCCGCCCGTGCTGTCCCACGATCGAAAACTTTCGCCAATTCTTTCTGGTATCCCTAGAGGCCCCAGACAAAGGCGTCCTAAACAGAATGGTTTCCGATTTCTGAAAGTTGATTTTCAACTTCCAGTCATCGCAATATCTCTTAATTTTATCGAAGTCACGTTGCAAGAGTATGTTAATGACCTCAATCTTTGGACCTGATCTGTACGCGATTAAGTCGTCTGCGTACGCTATGGCATGGTGAAGTGAACCTATCAAATCACTTGTGTAAATGTTGAATAGGATCGGCGAATTTACCGCACCTTGTTGCAGACCGTTTTTAATGTTAAATATTCCAGCAGAAGTCACATCGCCATACTTCACGATGAACTGTCTACTGGAGAGCATATCAAAGAGAATATACAGCAGTGGTTTACTAATGCCCAACCTGTCCAGCTTGAAAAAGAGTCCTTCTAACCATACGGTATCGAAGGCCTTCTCCAAGTCAATCAGGCAGGCACCAGTGCACTGTTTCTTGCTTTTGTTCCATTGGATATCAGAAACCAGTTTGGACGCAGCATGAATGATATCATGCCCCGCCTTGAACCCGAATTGATTATCCGGAACTATATGTTTATCCTCAACCCACTTAGTCAGGACTCTATTGATCACCTTCTCGAAAACCTTACTGATGTTTGGAAGAAGACTGATCGAGCGGAGATTCGCCGGATTGGATGTGTCTTTATCCCTTTTGGGAATGGGATGTACGACCGCAGTTTTCCAATGCGCTGGATAATGTGCATTATTCATTGCATTATTAAACAGGGTGGTATAGATGTCCACCGCTTCTAGTGGGAGATGTCGAAGCACAATGTTCGGTATTTCATCGGTTCCCACTGCTTTCTTACTTCTAAGTGATTCGAAGATCGTTTGGAGCTCTTCCTTCGAAATGAACGGGGGTAGTACCCTATCGTCGGCGATGGCATTATTTGCCATATTGTCGTCACTGAACTGGGTGAAACCCGAGCTCTCGAATCGCCAGTTCACTATTTCGTTTCGAAGGTAGAAATTGTGCACAAGGACTCGATTTTCCAGGTCGTGGTTGGGGCCAATGATGTCATTCGCCTTGTACACTTCCTGGAAAGTCGCTCCTATAGCCTCTACTTTCTCCTGCGGATCCTCGATCACAAAGAAGTTGTCATCATCAACGGCCTCATTTGGATCGATGCCTGCTGCTATGAGTATGTGCTCGTTGTCCGTCGTTCGGGCGATTTTAAGACATGAAAGGTCGTTTTGATCTTTTCTCCGAAATATTTTATTTATTTGCGGAAACATATTCGGGTTGCTGGTGTTTACAGCCCGAATTTTGTTGTTCCAATACAAACTTACAGAATTTCTGTAATTTTCCCTTATTAATGTTTGGAGGTTTTTGATCGACGACTTCAGTGTCACGATCTCCGGGTTATGTCTGTCAGTAAACTGTCTGTACAAGGTTTTTAGTCTTGACAGCAGTCTACTTTTTTGTCGGTGCAGTGCGTCAATAGTTGCGTTGCGGAATAAGTCTTCGTCGTCAGTGTGTTGATAGCGAGGTATCGTTTTGTCCATTGTTCGTTTGATTGTCTCGTCCATTAGTCTAAGATACCTGTCAATCTCCTCGTTTGACAGATTTCTGTTGGACGGTGGGTAGAGCGAATTCGAGGAGAGTGCTCTCGTCAGTGTTCTGGAGAAGTGCGTCCAGCGCACCCTACTATAATTGTAGGAGTGCCTTTGAACAAACTCGTCCAATTCCGCAATTTCGTTCGGAACGGTTATTTCGGTACTGAGACCGCAATGGTCACTGTCATACACAAATGTGCGTAGACAGTTTATGGTATGTTGGTTAGTACATGTCAGGTGTATTCGTGTATCGAACAGCAAGAGGTCCAAATAAGAGCCGTGTCTAGGAAACGACGGACTATCCGTCGCCTTAAGGCCAAGCCGATACATTATACTGTGCTGACCCCACCAATTGAATAGTAGGTTCCCTCTAGTATTTGGTGTATTATTTCCCCAATCTCTGTGTCTGGCGTTGAAATCTCCGCCGATAATAAAGTAATTCTCCTCCAATTCCAGTCTTAGGAATCGAAAAAGTGTCTCGAGCTCTGAGATGAATAAGGTGGATTGAGTAGCTTTAGGTGCATAAACAGACACCATGTATAACCGCTTTCCACTACGGAGAGGGATGTACATGACGCATGCTTCCAGCACCTGGAACCTACGTACTACACGACTGTATATTCTTTTGAAACGCAGTCCTTTTCTAACAAAGATTGCAACACCTCCTCCTTGAATGGAGTTGGGTCGGTTTCTTCGTAATATTTTATATCTTCTGTGCCTCATTTTGTGTCTTTTGGTAAGCTTAGTTTCGCTAATCAAAAGCACATCAGGGGCTTGGTCTTTAAGCAACTTAAACAGTGTGGCTCTTCGTTCGAACCTAATCAGTGAATTAACATTCACTGCAAGGACCTTCAGAGTTTGCTCCGCCATGTACGTACCCATTACGACTGGAGGTGCGTTAGGCCCGGCAGCAGCGCGTATATTTGATCTACCCGCTTAGCCTGTTCCTGTATTTGACGCTGAAGCTGAGCCATCTGCCCCTGAATAGAGAGCAAGATAGCCAGCATGTCAGGTACAGGTTCCGGTGCTCTAGGCGCTGGGGCCTGAGAAGCTACCTTTGCTTGTTGTACCGTATTTCCCCTACCTGCCGCCATTTGGGCGTAGGTAACGTGGGGAGTAACGGCTGGTGTTTGTGCCTGCACGAGTGGACGTTTAACTTCCACTTTCTGCTGCCGAGCCAGATTTACTCGCTTTAGGTATTGGAATTTGGGACAACCCCGATAGTTTGCGGTGTGTCCCGTGTTCCTACACAAAGCACAAGAGAGTTGGCTTTTTTCAGACGCTCCGTCCTTACCTAGAGCGCATTCCTCGGATTTGTGGTTCTTTCCGCACTTCACACATCGAGGCTGCATTTCGCAGTTCGACGCGGCGTGCCCGAACCTTTGGCAGCGAACACATTGTAAAATGTTTTCGCTCCTCTTTAATTTTTCCCAGTGTACAACCTGGTAGTCTAGGACTTTGATACTCCTTAGACCATCCAGTTTGCTGTCGGGACTTAGCTGAACCAGGAAGAACGGTAGTTTCCGCTTCTCCCTTTTAGCTCTAGCCGTGACAAACGGCTTGACCCCCACGAATTTGAGTCCTTCGCACTCCTTCTCTTTCAGCAGTGCAAGGAGCTCCTCTGGGTCAGTCGACGGTTCTAACCCCCTCAGCAGCATTGTTTGCAGCTTGTCCCCCTTCGGGGTGTAAGAGAAGAACTCCGCCGTCGAATCCCTCAATAAATTTTTTATTTTATAATAGCGCTCCACTGTGGTACAGTGGATCGCGTGCCTATCTACGCTAAGTCTTTTAATATAAAAATTATTGCCTATGGCCGACTTACATAATTCTATGGTGTCTTTCAACTCCATCTTATATGTGTTGATTGGAGGTACCCGTAGTTTGGTTGTTTTTTGCTGCTGCTGTTGTTGTTGTTGTTGCTGCTGTTGTTGTTGTTGCTGCTGTTGTTGTTGTTGTTGTTTCTGCTGTTGTAGCTGCTGCTTCTGTTGTTGTTGTTGTTGCTCCTGCTGTTGTTGACGCTGTTGCTGTTGTTTTAGTTGTTGATGTTGTTGTTGTTGTTGTTGTTGCTGTTGCTGCTGCTGTAGTTGCTGTTTTTGCTGCTGTTTGGCTTTTTGTGGTTGTTGTTGTTTTTTTATGTGTTGTGTTTCTTTTTGGATCTGTTGTTGTTGTTGCTGCTGCTGTGACCCGTGGAGTTCTATTTTTTGCTCCTTCTCTCTTCTTGCCATTTGTTTAGCTTTAATAACTAGCACTCTTTGCTGGAGCTGTTTAATGCTAGCATTTATGGCTTCTACCTCCTCCTCCTCTTCATCTGACTCTGTGTCAACCAACGATGCGAATGTGTTCTCGCCTCCCATATAGCGTCCTTCTCCACCATCTGACACATATGGGAAATCATCTTTGCTGGCCTTTTGCCTTTTTTGATTTTGTGCTGCTACCCTTGTTGATGTAGTTGGCGCCTCTTCCCTCGCTCCACCGTGCAGCTTTTCTGTAGATGCCGACAGGGAAGGGCGCTTCACTAGGTTCAGAGTAGGCCTCAGCTTCCTCCTCCTCTTAATTGTCATTTCTGGTTTCCCAGAATGCGAATGGGCCGACATAGCGGCCTGGTCGTCTGATGACATCAAGCCATCTGCAGGTTCCGCTATTTGAATAGCGGACCGCTCTTCAAATCAATGTTCACTGCTTTTATTCACTTTTTAGTTTTATTTATTGACTTTACTTTTAAAATAAAAAATAAAAAAGGCCAATGTGTTTCGGGGATCGAACCCACGACCTCTGCTTTATCGGTCGGACACCACTACCACTGGGCCACCGAAGCACTTAACAAAAATGTCTCTGGTACACTTTGTTTGCACTGTTTATTTAGGTTTTTTTTTCACTTTGAAAGCCGAAACACGTCTATTCCTCACGGAGGTCTATGAACGACTGAGCCAGTCCACTACCACTTGAGCCACGACCACGCACGAGGTGAGCCTGAAACTAAAAAGCAGTCGACTGTATGTGTCGTTCAAGGCGAGGCAAATCCAACAAAAGTTGTTCGCGCACGAAGCGCATCGAAGCAAATGGTTGCCTGTTTCTTGGGAAAAAGTGGACATGTCGCCACCGTGCCTTTAGAGAAACGCAAAACCGTCGATTCAGAATGGTACATCACCATTTGTAATGTCTTGGAGAAATAAGAAAAAGCAACCACCGAATACGGTCGGCTTAAATAAGTGACTTTTTGAGGACTCAAAACATCGAATTGATGGGTCATCCGCCTCACAGTCCTGATTTAGGACGCAATGCATTCTTTTTATACCCGCACATCAAAAATCAATTGCGAGGTCAATGTTTTTTGACGCCTGAAGAAGCGGTTGATGTGTTTAAAACGCATGTTTTGGAGTTATCTAGTTTTGGAGTAGAAAAAGTAATTCGAAAACCATTTTCGAAGATAAATATTTGTTGTTACCTGTTTGTCTCTAAACTAGGTTGGTACAATTCGTGTTCTTAATTTGTCCACTCTCCGATAGAATCAGTGCTTATATCATGTAGCGACATCTACTTTTCAATAGATATACTTGTACTGACATAAAACCAGCAGTTGATTTGCTGATTGTAAACAAATCTGTAAACATGAACAATCCTTTGCCAGGAAGTTTGCTTCATCCAAAAATTGCTGTATTCTATCAAATAGAACAAAATATAAGTAACAAAACAAATGTAGACAAATACCTAAATAGCGATTGCACCTATAATTGGGAAAATCTTGAGAAGTTATTGTTGTTTGACGAAGCTATGTTGGCAAGTGGTGAGCAGTTTTTCGTGGAAATTGTATAGTGTAAATATTAAAAGAAATATAACATAGGACGAGAATTAATAGTCTTTTGTTTGTTTGTCGCGATATAGTTTCCTATAGTTTCTTTTTATTGGCTAATTGAATTAATGGCTAAGTTATCTGTATACATATGCTTAATGTGCTGGCCATTCACATGGATAATCTTGCTTTCCATCTGCTTCCATAATTTTTGATTAAGTTCTATGGACGATTTATTATTTTGTACATAATCAACAGTACACAATTATTCTAAGAAGCAGCACAGAGTTTAAAAATATCCCCTCCGCCTGTTTTGTTTTTACAATTGAAGGATTTGACAAATAATTCTACAAACCAATCGTAATTATCATAGCCGAACAATTGCCATGCCCTAGAACGAATATATTGTGTGGGTAGGTGCATGAAAGCCACATATATTTGATGTTTCGGAGCCCCGAAGATGTGCTTCAATGGGACAACTCATGCTCTCGTCTATGAACTTTTTTATCCCTGCAAAAAAGGTTTAAAGGTTTTCCAAAGACCGTTCATTGTGAGCAGTCTACAACTAGGGGCTTTTGATATACAAAGTGTTTGCTTCCTTTCCAAAGAATGTTGGTTTTACAATTGTAGATTCTTAGGCCACAGACTAATTGAAATCAAGTTCCAGATTTCTAGAACAGTTACACTTACGGAGAAAGAGCTCCGAAATATGGTGGCTGCTTCTTTATAGGTAATTTCCAATCGAAAGACGTCGTTTTTGTTAACCCTTTAAGCTCAGCCGTTTATTTTTTCATCCATAACATTTGTGTGTTGTTATCACAATCAAACACTGCCTGGTTTTCATAGGAAATCGGAGGCGTTGTTTTCTAGAACATTGACACTAGTACCATATCAGGCGATTCTATAGACAGTCCCTTCGCTGTGAAGCTATTTTCGCAAGAGAATATTGTGCTACTCAGACTACCTCGTTTTTTTTTCTGGCTATTCTATTATATATATGTATATGTGTTTTTTTTTTCCAGATCCTGTTTATCCCACAACCTACGATGAATATCTTAAGTACTTCGAGCTTCTTACACCCGTGTTTCAACAAAGCGAAGCATACTTAACTCAAATTATCGGAAGCAATGAACTTACTGACAATTCTTGGTTTAATAAACTTCAGTGGTTGGGAAATCCCATGCAAATGCGAAAAGTTTTACGAGATCACGTTCTACCTTTGTCACATACGTCTACACTTGAGCTAGAGAATAACTTATTCCTCACATCCGTACTTGAGAATAGTTTAGGCAATGTCTACTATACTGTAACGAACAAATCTCCACCGCATCTTCTACGAGATCTGTTAAGCACACGTGAGCTCAAAGATATTTTTGGAATCTGTCCAGTAAGTTGTGTTTCAAATTTATATTCTAATTCTTATCCGTTTTCGTTTTTAAAGATTTTGTTTTTAAAAATTATAATGGGCTCACCGAACTCAGTCAATCTAAGGAATATCGTTTGGCATGGTTTTCCCTTACCAAGTGAACTACCTCAATGTTACACTGCCGTTCTACTCATTGCAAGCGCAAGTTTGTCTACACTTCTCGAGGAAAAACAACTTAAATTGCAATCAAGACCACAAGTCACTGATTTCAGTAAATTTGTTTCTAAGATAAACACGGCTTCAATAAATCTTACTCTTCTTGGCGACCTTTCCAAGGCTGATAATGCCATCATACGTTCAAAATGGACAGGTCGCTCGAATCATAAAGTATTTTGGTGTCAAATACTGCAACACTATCGCAGTGGAAACTACTGGCAGTTTATCATATTGATTCTACCTCAAATTGAACTGATACTTCGTCGAATGTATGGAGAAGCAAATGATTTCGACATCAGTGCTAAATTGGATGAATACTATATTACAATGGACACGATCTTTGAATCAAGTGGTAATCGATTTTTTAGCGGCGGTGTCTTGCATAAGGGAGCCCAGCATCTGCTTTATGATATTTTTATTTCTCCCTATGGCATGAGAATCAGAGATAAAGTAAGCCACGGCGAAGTTAACTTGGATTGCATAACCAAGGATCTCTGTTCGATTTTGTTGTATTCTGGCTTAAATTTGGTTACCTCTAATGAAGACTATCCGCTGGACTCATATCAAAGTCGATTTCATCTAAATTTTCTAGCTAATGAGTGCTTAGTTGAATCGAGAAAGAGTGTTTTGCATTTGATGCATTTGAAAGCTCCCAAAACCTACGAGATTGAATTTAATTTGGATCAGGGTTTCATTGCATCTCTGTTGGAAGTAGATATCGTGAGACCATGTGATATTTTCGACCGTCACAAAAAGGAACCAGAGATAGTCGCGATTCTTATGAGAATTGCACAGTTAGTAGTTCAAGTTTGTAAAAACTATGAGATTTCGTTTCAGGAAAGATTTGAAATGTTTCTCAGACATGAATTGCGTTCGAGAGCTAGGAAAACCTTGGATAAAATGGTGACAACAATGTACCCTATATGGGCCACTCTAGGGGATGTCGTTCGATGTCTTATCACATTAATGGGTCTTATGCAAACACAAAAGCAGGATTGGTTTGAAGATGAGTTCGTTAACATTCAAAGGTTTGTTGAAATGTTCTCACGTAAAAAAAAAAACATCGTTTTAATTTTCTTTTTCAGATTTTGTAAGCAGACATTGAAGATAATGGAAAATTTTGTGGGATACTCTGATAAGACAAGTAACGAGTGGCAAAACGCGTTAGAGTGTTGTAAAAAATTTCAAGAAACCAGCAGTCGACTTAAGATAAATGAAAAGAACCGTATCAGTTAACTAAATTCGACTTCCACAATTTTTTTTTCTTTACAATTCTCGCGCGCTGAAGGGGGTATTTGTACCCTTTAAAAAATGTTACCACACACCGCGGACGACGGAAAGCTAGGGAGGAAAGAAAGAGAGATACCAATGTATGTACATTCGTCTTGAATGTCTGAAGGTCATAATGACTAGGAAATAGAGAGCTCGGCAGAGCATTCCATAAGCGGGTTGTACGGCTTAGGAAAGAATCACGATATTTCAATATACGTCCGAAAGTGGGCTTGAGGGTAAACTGATGAGCATTCATAGCGAGACGGGCGGAATGCAGCTGGCAATATTACAAGACCATTGGTGATGAAAATAGTGATAGAAGAAGGTGAGACAGGAGACTTTTCGTCGGTGTTCGAGGTTTTCAATTGACTGGGTGATATTAGCATAACCTATGAGCTTTATCGCACGGTTTTGAATCCCATCTAACAGGTGCAGATAAGTTATAGGAACACCTGATTAGATGTGGCATTGCACTCCAATTTCGGTCCAATAAATGCCTTATACAATATAATGAGGCGAACTCAGAGACGGTGGTATACTTCTTACATCGTTTGAGGAAACCTAGACATTTTGCAGCATTTTTGACGACACTGAATATGTGGACATTCCAACGTAAGTTGTCATTGACTCACATACTGAGAATGGAAAGTTTTTCGGTTTCGACGATGCAAGTGCCATTCATGGATAATGACTGGGAATTTAAATGTCACATGCAGTATTGGGTTAGAAGTAGAAGACAAGATATCGTTGATGGAAACTAAAAAGAGTCGGAAACAGAACGGATCCCTGTGGCACACCAGCATTTATTTTGTGAATATCAGACTTGAAACCATCCAAAACAACTTGAATTAAACGTTCCGAAAGGTAATTTCTAATCCGTCGAAGAAGAGAGCCGTCGATTTCAAAAGTATGCATTTTTGAAAAAAGAGCCTGATGCCATACTCTGTCAAATTGTCTTAGAAATACCAAGTGCAACTATCTTGCTTTCGCCAGATTGATGTACTCTTTGGTACCACTTTTTGGTGAGACATGTCATCAAATCACCAATGGACCTGTTGCTACGAAAACCGCACCGCTGGTCACTGAGAAGTTTACGAATTTCAAGATATTTCTTGAGCTGAAGGTTTATTAGCGTTTGCATGAGCTTGGAAGGAAAGAACGTAAGTGCAATGGGTCTATAGGAGGAAAAAGAAGAAAATTCACTTTTTTTAGGGACGGGCTCGAAAAAGGCTGTTTCCCATCTGCTTGGAAAGAGCCCTCAAGATGGTCGATGGAAATGCTTATGCAGTGGTTTTTCCCGCGTGGAATAACACGTCTTCAGAAGAAGGGGAGTATGTAGGACCCGCGGATTTGTATATGTTAGGATCTTTAAGGATTCTTGCTACTACACGAGCACGACAGTGGATTCATCCCATTGAAGATTCGACACACTCAAGTGTAGGCGGAGACAAAGCACAACATGGAAGTGTTCCGCTGCCCGCAAAGTGTGCAGCAAGCAGATTGGCTTTGTCTAAAGAACTGCCAGCTGAAATGCCTTTGTAAATGAGCCTTGGGAAGGAATGTTTTTGACAAACCACCGTTTGGGGCATTGTACATAGTGTTTTTTGCCTCAGTCAGTCCTTCCTCGTTTGAACTTTTTTCGGTTTTGCTCTGTTGGGTTGGTCTTGAGGACCGGAAAGACATTTCTCTAACCCTGACAGCCTCTTTGAAGCTCGAGTAGACCATACCTTTGTTTTTGGTCTGACATTCTTAATCCGATGAGGGATGAAGGATCGCATCCCAAAGAGAATAGAGCCTGTGATCGTATCAGCAGGGGCATCTACGTCGTTATCGAGGAAACATAATTGGTTTCTCGGATTGCCATACGGTTCTTTAAGGAATCTTTTCTCTAACTGTGTGGTCAGCCTAGAGGGGAGAGCATATCAAGGGTGTACTTCTCAGGGTGAGAAGTTAAAAACAAATTCAGGGTGTTGGTATGATTATTATCAACGTCTGATATTCGCGTGGGCTCATTTACAAGCTGCGTCAAGCTGTTCCCGCAGCGATAATCTCAACACGCCGTCCTTCGAGTGTTGTCTGTCCAGGGATCTACCTGTGTTTTACTAAGTGCTAAAACAGCTGGCCTGTATTAACTGACGCGGACGTCCACAGGAAAGTGATTACTTTTTAGCCCGCCTATATTTGCTATGTCCAATTTTCTTATTTTTCACTGAATTGTTCACAATTGGCCAGATGGTCATTATCATTCCTCGTCAATATACAATTTAAAACTCTGATATCAACGATTTCTTGGTCATTAAAATGAAGATTAGTCTTCCTTGTCAGGTATTGGCTGGCCAAAAAAAACTACTTTGGATAAACGAAATTCTCGAGAAGGATATTTGCCAGAGCAGTCAATATTTCTGTTTTTAAAAGAAAATTTATTTTCTTATGATAAAAATAATAAATAATTAAACTCCGATCGTAATGTGAGTATGAGTACTCTCCTTAGTAAATGATAAAAATAATAAAAAGAACAAACTTCACAGATCTTAAAAATAATATCAATCCACCCCCTCATTCCCTTGAAGAGGGTTTATTTGGTGAAACTGTTGCAATATTTCTGTGGTCTTTCTTCTCTCGTTTTACGAAGCCATAAGATCCTGAAACATCTGTTCCTTTGTCGGTTTTATAAGCAGCTGAAGATGTTCCTCCAATATTTCTTCCGCTTTCATAACGTCCAGGTTCATAGCGACGGTTGTAATCTACACCAGATGGCGTTCGAACTATTTCCGGCAAATGTGCATAATACACTATACGACGGTTACGACTTTCATAGATTGGACGATCGTAGATTTCATTATCGTAAAGTGGTCCATAATCTCGTGGCTCTGGAACGTCATATCTTCGATCTGGGTAAACATAATAAGCTTCCGGATAGCTAGGAATTCGGGGACTGTAGCTGTCATACGGATCATAGTGACGGCGATACAAATAATGTTCATCGTAGTTATATGGATCACGACCGTATTGTTCGTCGTATCTGAGAAAGAGATTGCTGTTGTTAGTCATAATTATAGAGGTCAAATGGACTAGGGCTTACCTATCATACCGTCTTAAGTATGGATCATACGATCTCGAAGGATACATTTCATATTTGTACGGCTCGTATTTGTCATAGCGTGGCTTCAGCGGGGGTGGAGTGATCTTCAGTATTGTCCGATCTTTAGTTTCGAGATCAGCTTTCTTTGGCTGTGTCACAAAGTTAACTCTAGGCTGACGTCCTCTATATCCATCGTTAGATGCATCTGATACAGAATCATCATCATCACGTTTGATATTCCATGAATAGTCATTCCATGAATCTTTGCGATAGTATTCAGGTTCCATTACTTGTTTTTCTGCTTTAGGTAGTCCTTCTCGATTGGTATCAATAACTTTTATTTTCTCACTATCGACATTTTGCTCGATATCTTTCTTCTGGGATTTTGCAGTAGATGCTTTGGCTGCATCATAAGCTGATGTAGAACGGCGGTTTCGTATTGATTTTGATTGACCAGTAAAACTTGTTGCTAGACTTCTAGCCTCGTGATATGCACTGTCTGAGTGATAATACTCTGGAGATTCTTCCAAATCATAACCATCAAGTATTTCTACATCTGGCGGAACGTATAGAGCTGAAGTTTGACGACCAAGTATCCATAGGATGATAAGTAGATGTCGGATCGACATAATAATGGGTGTGGATGGTTATTCCACCTAGATCCGGAAGACTTATGCTGTGGATTAAATAAAAGTTAGTGTGGTAGATATTAAAAAACAAACGCTTAAATTAGAAGAACCCCAACAACGAGAACAACGTACCCAACCCAATGAAACAGGAAGGCATAGCTAGGAAAAATCGACTTTGACTTATGACTGTTGTTAAGGAATTTGAATGGCTTTGGAAGCGTAACAGAAGTTATTTATGCTTATCAATGCTCTCTAGGTCTTCACATAAAAACTCATCAAAGAAATATACTGGAGTAGAAGTACCACACAAGAGATTGCTAATGAAAACCATAAAAAGTGTCGGAGACAGAATGTTACCTTGGGGCACACCAGCATTTAGTTTGTGAGTTTCAGGTTTAAAATTATGTTTCTAAACTCAGTCAAGTACTTTTGAAATATCAAGTGCGGTTAAATAAACATCGTTGAACACACCTATTCTTATGTTAAATAAACATTGTTGAACACACCTTTTCTTATTCATGTGTAACTCTGTCATTTTTAAAATTCTCATTCTTCAACGGACTTTTGTGTTGTCAAGTCGTTTTTGTAAATTTAAATAAACCAAGTTACTTTTGTTGTAAAATTTTTCTTTTATTTTCTAACACGTTATCAGCACGAATTATAATTGTTGCTACATCTGCTGAAAAGGCTTTACTTAACCAAGATGGACAAAATTTACATAAATTTAATGGAACAGATTACTCGCCCTGGAAGTTTCAAGTTTTAATTTATCTACGTCCTCGATGAATCCCAAAAGCCAACGGAGCAATTGGCCCTTGCTGCATGGATTCAGAAACACAAGAAGGCACAACTAATAATCACTCCGTCTATGGACTTTAATCAACTGAAATTGTTAATGACAAGTGATTCTAAGATGTGGACTAAACTATCTTCCATCTATGAGCAGAGATCTGGAATGTCACTCAGCATACTTCAACAGAAGTTCTATGAATACCGAAAATCGGAAGACGACAACATAGCCAGCCACATATCGGCTATAGAACAAATGGCAAAGCAAATCGAGGGACTGGGTGCTCCAATGGCAGAATCAGCCATCATAACAAAAATCATCTGTAGTCTTCCATCACAGTTCCACCATTTTAGATCAGCGTGGGATTCTATGGCCCAACCGGAGCAAATACCTCAAAACTTGACACAGCGTTTGATGAAAGAGGAGATGCTTCTTATGGAAAAACTAGGTGATTCTTCTACGGACCAGGTCTTGATTCATCGCAATAAGAAAAAGATATCCGTAGCAGATAAAAAGAAGAATTCGACTTGTAGTTTTTGCAAGAAGCGCGGGCATTGTTGTAAAGAAATCCGCACTCGACTAGCACAACAGAATAATAACAAACAAAATATGTTATCGGCGTTAATGGCTCATTTCACGGACAAAAAGCGTACATGCTGGTACACTGACTCTGGAGCATCGAGACACATGTATTTCCAACGGAAAGCGTTCAGTAGTTTCCGAGCTGCTAGTGAGCGTCAATATCCAGTTTGTTTAGGAAACATGGAAGCGTTGTATGCAGAAGGAATCGGCGATGTGAAAATTAAATCCGAGGTCTCAGGTAAGGTGCAGTTTCACACACTAATGGATGTACTTTGTGTTCCCACCATTGGATTCAATTTATTCTCCGTAAGCTCAGCTGATATGCATGGTGGTACTACGAGTTTCAAGAATGGTCGTGCGGAAGTTAAAAGAAAGGGACAGACTCTTCTAGTTGGACAACGAAGAAGCCGAGAAGCTTCTCGGCTGTATATACTTTGCCTGAATATTGTCCCACCGAATTTTGCAAATGTTTCTGTAAGTTTCAGAATTGAAGGATGGCACAAGCGCCTTGGACATCTGAGCGTCGACACCATCAAGCAATCAAATCTGAACAAACAACTTGCTATCAGTGGATGTGAAAGATTCTTCTGCAAGGGATGTGCTTTGGGAAAATCTCGTCGACAATGTTTCGTGAAAGGTGCAAAATCAAGAAAGAAAGAACCAGGTGAGTTGGTCCATGCAGATCTCTGTGGACCGATGCAGATTTCTTCCCTTGGAGGTTCCAAATATTTTTTCTGCTCATCAAAGATGATTTTTCAAACTACACACAAGTCTATTTCCTACAAAAGAAGTCGGATACTGCATCCAAGTTTGACCAACTCCTAACGAAAGCTCCATCACTCTGAAAGCGGTTAGAATAGACAATGGTTCAGAGTTTGTATGCAGACTGTTCAAATCTATTTTGGCAAAGCACCGTGTTCATCATGAGATTTCAACACCATATTCTCCGGAACAAAACGGCTTTATTGAAAGACAAAACCGCACGAGAAAGGAAACTGCTCTCTCGATGCTTTATGACTGTGGTACCCAACAGTCACTTTGGGTAGAAGCTGTCAATACAGCTGTGCAGATTCGAAATATTTGTCCCGTTCGATCCAACAATTGGAAATCGCCTTTAGAGTTGTGGAAGAATGAAGCTCCCAGCTATAAATCTCTATACAGTAATAGAAAATAAATTACATCAACTTATACTTACCCGTCCCAGATGGTATTCCATCCATATTTCTTAAAAAGTGTTCCTCAGCATTTTCCCACCTTTTCCGGTTATCGCTCTCTCAAGGTAAATTCCCACAGATACTAAAGTCTTCTTTCATAACACCGATACACAAAAACGGATTAAAGAGCGAAGCCACTAATTACCGCCCTACATATACATATACCCAAACTCCTCGATAGCATTCTGTACGAAGCCTTAAGCTTATCTTATTCCCCCTAATCAACACGGCTTTCTGAAAGGTAGATCAACTATCAGTAACCTCCTCTGTTCTCTCAGCCTTAGAAAGTGGTAAAGAAGTCGACGTTATAACTACTGATTTCAGTAAGGTTTTTGACAAGATATCTCAAAAACTAATCCTGTTTAAATAGTCCGTCCTAGGCTTTGATCCCAATTTACTATAAAGGATATCTTCTTACTTGGACAATCGCTTTTATAGGGTTCATTTCATTTCAGGTCTGTCCAATCAGCCCCTTTCATGGCCACTTCACGTGTTCCTCAAGGTAGCCACCTAGGTCCACTCCTCTTCATCCTAACCATTGACGATCTTGAAAGGGTCGTTCAACACTCAGCACTTTCTCTCTATGCTGATGATACCAAATTTTTTAAACCCATTTCCTCACAACATGACTCCAGCCTGCTTCAAATAAATCTAAATAGTTTTTACACCTGGTGCATCAAGAACTGCTTAGAACTCAATGTCACCAAATGTCAATCGACTACCTTCTCACGTAAAAGCAACAAGTCTCCTCCCCGAATTTACTTTTTCCACGGCCAATATATATCCTTTCTATCTATCCTTTCAAGGTCTATCCGCGACCTTGGCATATTATGCGATAGTGACCTTAATTTTCGCTCGCATATTGATGAGATAACTACTAACGCAAATTAACTTAGCTTCGTTAAAAGATGGTCCAAAGAATTCTGCAACCCATACGTGACCAGATCACTATACACCACTTTTGTTCGCCACCTTCTAGAGTACGCTAGCCAAGCGTGGTGTTCTTTTCAACGAGCTCATGTATCCCGAATTGAGAGCATCCAGCGTCGTTTCCTTCGATTCGCTCTTCGGAGTTTACCTTGGAACGATCCTCTAATCTTACCTCCCTATCGGGTCCTTCTCAAACTCATTAACCTGAATACCCTTGAGGAACGAAGGGACGCAGCAGACATTCTTTTCATTCACCGACTCCTATCAGGCTCCGTTTATTGCACGTCTCTTTATAATTCCATTTTCTTTTACACTAAACCTCGAAATCTACGTTGCCCCCTGTCTCTTTTATCAACAATCCACCGCAGCACATAGGGCTCTAACGAACCAATCTTCCGTATGCTACGTAAGGTAAACTCCAACCTTTGCGATTTCGATAATAATCGCAGCACTCTCTCCTCCAAATTAGATCTCGTTCACCATCCCTAGCTTTAAGCTCTAGTGATAAGTCCTAGATTTAGTTTGTAGGTTTAAGCCTTAGTCTTGTAGCTTGCACTAAGCCGAATAAATGGGGGTTTTTGCCCCAACTAAAATTAAAAATAAAATTAAATTGAATTGAACTTAAGTCAGAAAAAGGGCAATCTGCAGTGGTAATTTGGAGTACAAAATTTAATGGAATTAGTTGTAGGTTAATTTTCATTATTCTTTGAGATGATAATCTTTGCATGTAGATTTTCGAGCAATCGCTTGGAGCTGATCTAAACGACAATGAGGATTTTGTACCATTTTGATTTGACAGATAATGTATGACTGTACTTTATTGCTCTAACTTCATCTGACATTTATCACAAATTTGTGATGTTCTGTTCTGTTTTTTTCTCACTGAAATAATGAAGCACAACAAGGTATCCATTTCATTGGCGCAAAATTATAGTCAGTATTAGGTAGGTTTAGTACATCACCAACTAACATCACGTTAACTTTAAAACCAGTTCCTAACTTTGTATTTAATTATAAACACTTTTTAACCTACCTACAACTAGTATTGATTTTAGAACGCACCCACGATGAGTTTTAATCAAACAAACCTAAAAATTTACAGTTTGGGATATCAAACACAGTGTAAGGGGCACACTGTTATAAAATTGAATTGAATTTGACAAATATGTCAAAGGAAATAGAAAACAAGCTTTCCGAATTTTGAATTTTAAATTTGAATTTGGATAGCAGTTTATCAATAATGGAAGCAGAAAAGGTGTTTAATTAAAAAAAGTGAATTCTCTTTTGTGACAATATTTGTTTTTTCTTTAGACTTCGAAATATCGAAATCGACAAACAAATTTTCTTAAGACATTTCACTGAAATGACATTTCAAAGTCCGTACTAAAAGATAGAATGGACTTTATGTGCTATTAGGTTTAGCGCCAGGTTATAACGATAAAGTGGGTTTTATCTCGACTATAATTATCAAAACACTAGCATTGACTTTGTTACGTACTAACATGACTTTAAAGTGGACTTTATCTGACTATAATTTTGCGTCATTGTGATTAATATCAAGAAGCCACACTTTTCCCTTTTCTTTTAAATTCCGGTAGCGTTCTAACAATTTGTATAGTATATCGGCGGGAAGACCATTAAATAGTTTGCAAGAAACAACCGATTAGAAATATCTGAAGCTTGGGGTACGTAAAGAAAGGAATTCTTCGCTGGTTAAAGGCGTTAGAATTAGGGTTCTGCAAGTAGTCAGTTTCCATTTCCATTTCATCATGCTTCGTTTTACGCTTGCCGAACGTGCGGAAATTATTGAAAAATATTATCCAAATTCGTGCTCGGTTGTAAATACACAAAGTGAATTTCGTCGTGAGGTCGGTCGTCATCATGGCTTCAGTGTGCAGGCAATTCATCGCACCGTGGAAAAGTTTGAGCGTGAGTACACCCTTTTGGATCACAAGCCACCAACCACACAGAGATTGGCGCGAAATGAAGAAAACATAGCCGCCGTAGCAGCCGGTACCGAAGAAAACCCAGAAATGTCGATTCGGCGCCGATCAACTGAATTGGGCATCGCCAGAGATGCGCCTTATACCGTATAAGATTGTGCTGACGCAGGAATTGATGAATTGAAGTACGAATATAGACAACGCCGTGAGTTCGCTAATTGGGCGCTGGAATGTTTGCCGGAGATCCGGACTTTAGTCAAAAAGTTTTGGCTTAGCAGCTATATCAACAAGCAAAATTGCCGTTATTGGAGCGAACGCAATTCACAAGTCTTCGGGCAAGTATCAACGCATCCACAAAGATTGACTGTTTGTTCGGTTTATGGCATGGCGGCATCATCGGACCTTATTTCTTTCGAAATGAGGAAGGAGACATCGTCCCCATCAATGGTCTTAGGTATAGAGCCATGTTAGCCGACTCTCTGTGGTTAGAGCTCGATAACATCGATATATCCGAGCTGTGGTTCCAACAAGATGGCGCTACATGCCATACAAGCAAGGCAACGCTTGAAATGGTGAAGAAGAAATTTGGCGACTGGTCATCTCACTGCGAGCGTTCATCAATTGGCCGCCGCGACCATGCGATTTGACACCATTCGATTATTTTCTCTGCGGCTAAGTCAACTTCTTTGTCTACGCTAACAAGCCAACCACTTTGGACGGGCTCGAGGCCAACATTCGATACGCTATTGCCGGAATAACGCCGCACACCGCCGGACCGAGTCATCAAAAGAAAGACCGACCGCTTGATGTACTGCCAGCGAAGGCGAGGCGGCCATTTGAATGATCACGGTTTTCATGGATTACAACGGTATAGCGCATCATGAATTTTTGCCAGAAGGCCAAACAGTAAACAAGGAGTATTACTTGAGCGTTATGAGACGTTTGCATGAGGTAATTCGCCGAAAGAGACCAGAATTGTGGACAGAAAACTAGTGGATTTTGCACCATAATAATGCACCGTCGCGGTCGCACAGTGCCATCATTATTCATAATTTTTTGACGAAAAATGCAACAAATACCATCCAACAGCCACCGAATTCACCTGATTTGGCTCCCTGTGACTTCTTTCTGTTCAATCGAGTTAAAGAACCACTACGGGGAACGCGTTTCAGCAGCCAAGAGAAAGTAATGGAAA
The DNA here is from genome assembly GCA_963966105.1 of Volucella zonaria. Classification (NCBI taxonomy): domain Eukaryota; kingdom Metazoa; phylum Arthropoda; class Insecta; order Diptera; family Syrphidae; genus Volucella; species Volucella zonaria. Next base: position 103,132,148 of record OZ014532.1, on the reverse strand, counting down.
AATCGCAGAGGAAGCATTGATGGACATACCGAAAACCGAATATAAAAAATGTTTCGAGGATTGAATCAAGCGCTGGCATAAGTGTGTTGCAGTCAATAGCGATTGCTTTAAATTGGAAAATATAGATTTAGATGAATAAACTTGTATTTTAAATTTTCTGAGTAAATTCCGAAAACTTTTTGATCAAGGTGGTATAGAAGTTTAGTCTTATTGCATACTACTAACTTGAGTTCGGCGAACTAAAACCTTAGCAAATGGACATTATGATTAGTATCAGCAACTAAATTTAGGGGATTAGTTGCGTCATATGCAAAAGCCTTAACTTCACCAGCAAATGGGAGTGCAAATAGTGAGTTGACATAAATCAAGAACAAAATGGGACCCAGGACAGATCCTTGGGGAACACCTAGATTGATTTCCTTGGAACTAATTAGACTTTGCCCAATTTTGACTTTTTGTGATCTACGAGTATTCCCCGAAATCCATGAAATCTCACACTTTGCAATTTCCTCAAGAGAATGCTGTGATCAAATATATTGAAGGCTTTTGTAATGTCTACAAATAAGCCGGTACAGCATTTCTTAATATCAAGTCCTTCCAGATAAATTTGCAAAAATCTAAAAGCGTATATTCCCTAGAACGGCTTTCCCTGAATCCAAATTACTTACTTCACTGAAAATTTTTATTTTGGCAAGATATTTCAGAACTCTGTTTTTGATTGCTTTCTCAAATATTTTTGACATTACGCAAAGTAAGGAAATCGGTCTGTAATAATTACTTTTTCGCTTCTGTTACCCTTTTTAAGAATATTAGGTATAACAATGGTGTTTTCCAGCATATCAGGAAATTTACCCGGGAAAATACTCAAATCTCCTCAATATATGTTGTATAATGAAAAGTCCTGACTCATTTCCTGACTCATCAACGCCCAGCCCAAACCCTTGGGCCTATAAAGCTGAAATTTTGCACCGAGATTCCGTTTATGACATAAACAAGGAATAAGGAGTGATATTTCGGAAAGCAACCCCTAAAGGGGGAGGTTCAAATTCTGTATGGAAATAGACATTTCGACCGCGACTCAATAAGCGCACGCAAGTGGAAGCGAACCACAACCAACTTAGCATGCGAAACTTGTTGGTTGAGGCCCAGGTCACCTAGTAGTGCTGTAGTGCCACCTTAATTAAGAGTGGAGGATCTTCACCGGGAGAAAGGAACATCATTGGAGTCAAATGGCTGAACAGAAATCTGTCTGCTGCATACAAAATAGTAACAACAGTTACTGGAACAAAAAAAAAATTGTTTTAAATACGCTCTCAATACAGAGCGGTAATATTTCGCGTATTTCATTTTAGATTTCCTATATTGAGCAAAGCAACATCCTCCGAATGGGAGCACTTAAACAAGGCATATCCGTAGATCGATAGCCATAGTGAAAAGTAGAAGTTGAAGTGTTGAATCCAAACTATTACTGTAGAATGTTCATTCTAAACTCCGGTTTTTCTGACCTAATCATGTTTTCAACCTTTCAACAGTTTCCATTGCTTGTTTTCTTCTTATAATTAGCACGCGCACGAGGCGTTATTAGTTTCCTTAAAATTTTGGGAGGAAGAAAAGAGTGGTACCGATGTACATTGGTCTTAAATGTTTGCAAGTTGTAACGGCAAGGAATATAGATAAATAGAGAGAAATATAGGCAATCCAAAAGCGATTTGTATGGCTTAGGAACGAATCACGATATTTTTGAGTACATACGAAAGTGGGCTTGGCGGTATACTGATGAGCATTCATAGCGAGACGCATGTTACGGTTAAAAGTTTGAAAGCGATAGAACAAGGTGAGGCAAGAGACGTACGTCTGTATTCAAGTGTGTCAATTGACTGTGCAATATTAGCGTCACCTATGAGTTTTATCATTGTGAATCTTATCTAGCCGGTGCAGAGATGATTTAGTAACATCTGACCAGTGTGGATATTGTTCTCCAATTTTGAGCGGTTGAATGCCTTATACGTATATTGTGGCCAGATCAGAGGGGGTGAAATGTTTCTTACCTCGCTTGAGGAATCCTAGACATTTCGCAGCAGTTTTGACAAATATGTGGTCATTCCAATGTAGGTTGTCATTGATACACATACAATGGAAATCATTTCACCTGGAGGGTAGACTGAAGTATACACCCTGAATGACTCGAACTGCAACCAATTTCAGACTGCTATAATTTCCAAACCGTTCATGACAGTGAGCTCAAATTTTGACACATGACAGATAATTTTATTATTTACAAGTCTTTTAAACGATTTGCGTCTCAGTTGTGTTGAACATTTTTTATCCGCGATGGAATTCAAACGTGATAGTGTGATTGCTTTATATTTGGCTGGAAAAACCACAAGGACCTATCGTTAGAGTCCTCCAGCACCTCAACGTGGATAAATTATTTGTTTCTCAAACCGTAGCTCGTTACCGTAATACTGGCAGCGTTGCAAAACGCCATGGAGGTGGTCATAAAAAAACAGCAACATGGGCACAAATGGTTCGGAAAGTGAAGGCTCGAATTGAGCGAAATCCGCGTCGAAGTGGAAGAGAAATGGCTTGTGAGCTCAACATATCGTTGGAACGGATGCAACACATACTGAAAAATGAGCTTGGGCTCAAGCCATTGAAGTTCCAAAAAGCACACGATCTTACACCGCAACAGAAAAAAGTTAGAGTCGAAAGAGCAAAGGAGTTGCTACGCTTGCACGAAAGTGGTGAGTTGCCGAATGAGTCGCTATTTATTATCGAGCAATATGTCAACAAATAAAATGACCGAATTTATTTGCCAGAGAGGTCCTTCGAAAATTTACACCTTCGGGCGGTCACCAGAAAGCAGGCAGCACCGATGGTGATGGTTTTGGCCGCTATAATCGCCGATGTTCGCTCTCCGTGGCGTCAAAATTAATGCGATCGTATACCGTGAAACTGTCTTAGAAGCAGTATTGAAGCCTTGGGCAAACAATCATTTCGGTCGGAGACCGTGGACATTTCAACAAGACTCGGCACCGTCTCACAAATCGCGCGTCAACCAAAATTGGTTAAAAAACAATGTTCCACACTTCATTACTTCGACACAATGGATTGCAAATTCTCCGGATGCAAATAAGTTGGATTTCTCTGTCTAGGGTATTTTGAAGGCGAAGGTTGGCACTAAAAAATACCAAAGTTTAGACCACCTCAAACAAGCACTTCGCCGGGAATGGGCCAAAATACCGCAGAGCCACTTGCTTGCAGCGTACGATGTTTTCTTCGGCCGTCTCAAGGCCATTATTCGCGCCAAGGGTGGACATATTGAAAACTACTGATACAATTTGAAAATTGATGTATTTTCACTATAAAATTTATCAAAAAATAAAAAAATTATAGCATTTTAAAAAGTTGGGGTTCGAATAAGTCACCCTGTATATGGCGCAGAACAATCATAGACGAAGGGAACTGGGCACGATATCTCTTCGACATAGTGGAGGGTTCGTGACTAAGAGGTAGAAGTAGTGGAACCAGTAGAAAAGAATAATGAGCCAAAAACAAAAAAAAATACTGAATTGAACTAAAGTAATTGCTCGCAGTCTTATTAAACATTTGCAATTATTTTCCTTAAATTTTTTTTCAGGCTAATGGTGGTCCATTAAAACGAAGTTCAATGCTGATGCACAAAAACGAGTGGAATATATGAGATATCGCTACAAAAGAATCTTGTAAAGGCTTATTCTAAGGAATCAGCGATACAACTTTCTTCAAACCAGTTCACATTTGGACGTACTACTGCGTAGAAATTCTTTTAGGGTCACAATAAAAGAAAAAGGTTTGTTTTACTGAAACCGCTGATTACAAACACAATTTTCACTAAGTAAAACACAGAAATGATTTCCTTTAAAACTATTATACAATACTTACCAAAGCAAAAGCAATATCCGAAAGTTATGTTACTCAACTCCAGAATTTAATCCTGTTTTCGACTCGGCCTTTTACACGATTTTGAAAATTTAAAACTTCGGATATTTGAAACTACCAACTTCAATGAATAGCTAACTGCAACTGAACCTTTCTACGCAATCGTAACGATCCGATATTGAAAAATCCTCCACCATAACTCGATTTTTTTTTGTTGCAGGTACATACGTACTTACATTTGCTACTTAAAGTCACTCAACCGATCAACAGCAACTACGAGTACCACGGTGGGATCTGATCTATCTGTATCCCCAGAATTTATATTCGTGTAACAACAGAACCATGTCAAACTCTACTTTGATAATATTTATGAACACTGGCATTAGGTGGGTTCTGTTGGGAATGCGAAATCACAGTACCGCCACCTCATCCCATCTTCATCTCATCATAGCGTACTCTGATTATTCAATTGAAAACTCGCAATCCAAAAACTCCAGAATCTATAACATCTAGCTGCTGGTATCGACCTACCACTCTGCTTCTAAAGGGGTATCGTAATTACGAACGATTACAGTTTATGAACAAGTTGGTAACCTCAACAAGCTGGAAGCGCTTGTTGCTAAACGCAAGCACAAATCTGAGAAATGTTTCCATGTAGCCATGGCAATATCCCACAACAACTAGTGGAGGTGATGTAGCTTAAAACTCCTCATCTCTTGTCTTCTATTCATCACAAATCACACGGGTGGAGTCGGAGTCGTAGTCCACATCATAGTCGCTGCGCTTAGGTTGACAACCGCAAAAGGGTTTACATACCGTAGATCCGGTGTGGGGTTGTCGTGTTTTTTTTTTGTGTTGAATAGATATTTCCAAAACCCAAAAGCAACAATGGAAATGTTGGGAAGTGCAAAATGGTTTAATAGTTCCGTGTATGCCATAGGACCAGGGGTAAGGGTACCAACTACCTACTACATATGCACATAGTAGTTGTGTGGATTTTTCTTGTTCTGGGTGTGCTGCAATCGCGGTGATTTAATGGAATGTTAGTTTTGCAAGTGTACCATCGTCGACACCACCGGGACATTGGGAGCAGTTTTATTAATAAGCTCTTGGTTTGGATTTGTCTATGGAACCGACTTTGGCCGACACGTTTGGAGTCAGAGACCTTAGCATCGTTTAATTTTTCTAATTGAAAGGTTAACAGTCATTCTCCGGTTAAACATTCAATGTGATTATCATTGAGCGATATATAAAAAGTGAAAGTTCGTTCGTTCGTTCGTTCGTTGTAGAAAACAATGACACACTGGTATATTAGGCGAGCTAATTGCGACCACGGTAATTCTTAAGAGACTAAGGGTCATGGATTCTGCTTTGGCGAACAAGCGAAATTCACGTTACTAAATAACTGAATTTTGTAAAGATGTTAAGGGTAGATAGGTATTTAAAATGGTTTTGTTATTAAACGGAGCCATGTAGAATTGTATGCATCCATTATGATTAAGAAGAAGGGAGTCATTAACCCCGCAATATTTCCTTTTTTTTTATCTCGTCTACCCTTACCACGATTGACACATGGATTTCTCTTAAGCTTACAGGAACATACGTGTACATATGTGTTTACTTAAAAATAAGCCCATATTCATTTCCATATTCATATTCATTATCATAATCCGAACTAAGATTCTGTGAATGCACAGAGGAGGATAGCCCTACAGCGGCGTCCCAAGCGTGCTCCAAAAGATGGTATTTAATATTTCAACTAGCCGAATTGGGTGGGACCGATGGATCACCCCTGATAAAGAGAATCTGTAATCTTCTCCAATGGACCAGTTAATCCCAAAATGATAAAAAACAGGTTAAGCTTGATTTTGGTGCAAGGGTCTGATGTACTATGAGCTGGTTAAACAAGATGAAACGGGTAATGCTGATCGTTATTGTACTCAGCTTGATTTTTTGAACAAAGAAATTAAGTTCGAACACCCGTCTTTGGCCAACAGAAAGGACGTAGTCTTTCATCATGACAGCGCTAGATCCCAGGTATCATATACTCATCAGATTGCAGCATCGGATTACCACCTATTCCGGTCTCGCCGCCAAAAGCCAGAACTTATTTTCCAACTTATTGATAAGCTTCCAAAGCGCTTCCAAACTGTTTCTACCAAAAAAGTAAAATACATGTTTGACCGACTAATTTTTGAAAAAATGGAAAAAGAAGACATACTCGTACATACGAGTACATACAAGGGTGGGTCAATAAGTCCCTGAAATCTCTTTTTAGCTCGATACACTTCCTTCAATGTTTTTCCAATTTGTAATTTGTTGATGCTCTCCAAGTAATACAATTTCTCGAGGCCCTCAACCTCTTAACTCGACCCAAATCTCTTACCGCTGAGAGATTTCTTCATGTTTGGAAACAGGAAATAGTCACAGGGAACTATAGCTAAATCTGGAGAGTATGTTGGATGAGGGAGCAATTGGTATCTTAATTCATTCAATTTTGCTATTGCGACTGCTTACCTGTGCTTCGGTGCGTTGGTGGAAGAGAACTTTTCTCCTTGCCAAATGCGGTCGTTTTTGCTTCAAATAGGCATCGAATCGATCCAACAGTTCCGCATAATAGTCGCCGGTAACCGTTTTACCATTTCCAAGGTAATCGATGTGAACGACACTGCGCTTATCCCAAAAAACTGTAGCAATGACCTTGTTGGCCGACAGACGCACATTAGCCTTTTTTGGCTTCGATTTATCAGAAAAAGTTCACTGTCCGGATTGTTCCTTGGTCTCTGTTATAGAGAAATGTTTTTTCGGTCCCATAAGACCAACCTGACAGAGGAAAACTGGAAAAGGTTCAAACGAGCCAGGAATGACTGCAACGTCTTTCTCAAGTGCGTGAAATTTTTATACGACCAAAAACTGAGGCAAAAAATACTACATACGAGGGCGGGTCAATAAGTCAGTGACAGATATTTTGATAAAAAAATAATTTTATTTTTCAACGTAGTCTCCCTTGAGCTCTATACACTTCGTCCAACGCTTCTCCAATTTTTTTATCCCTTCCAAAAAAAATGATTTGTCGAGGTCCTCAAAATGACGAGATGACTTCATCATTGGAGTCAAATCTTTTTCCACCAAGCCATTTCTTCAGGTTTGGGAACAAGAAGTAGTCGCTCGGAGCCAAATCTGGAGAATAGGGTGGATGAGGGAGCAATTCATAGCCCAATTCATGGATTTTTGGCATGGCAACTGCACATGTGTGCACCCTTGCATTGTCTTGGTGGAAAAGGACTTTTTTCTTGGCCAAATGAGGTCGTTTTTTTTTCAAATCGTCATTGAATCGGTCCAATAAGTTGGCATAATATTCCCCATTGATTGTTCTTCCCTTTTGAAGGTAGTCAATGTGGATTATCCCGCGTGCATCCCAAAAAACAGTCGCCATAACTTTATTGGCTGACAAACCCACCTTGGCCTTCTTTGGCGCCGATTCACCCTTAGAAACCCACTGTTTTGACTGTTGTTTGTTCTCTGGTGTGTTGTGATGGATCCATGTTTCGTCCACGGTTACAAAACGGCGCAAAAACTCCTCCATATTGCGATTAAACAACGCCAAACCTTCCTGTGAAGTTGTTACACGATTGCGTTTGTGGTCGACTGTGAGCAAACGCGGCACCCATCTTGCGGAAAGCTTTCTCATGCCCAAGTGATTATTCAAAATTGAAACCACTGAGCCATGCGAGATCCCTACGGCTTCCACAATCTCTCGCACTTTCAATCTTCTGTCGGCCAACACCATATCGTGAATTTTTTCGATTGTTTCGGGTGTAGAGACCTCAACTGGGCGTCCAGGACGTTCGGCATCTTCAGTGCTTGTACGGCCACAACGAAATTCAGTAAACCACTTTTTTACCATTGAAATCGATGGTGCAGAGTCCCCATAGTATTTATCAAGCTTAGCCTTGGTCTCGGTAATGGTTTTTTTTCGCAAGAAATAATGCTTAATAAGCACACGAAATTCACTTTTTTCCATTTTCTCGTCAAATTAGTGAGTAGTCTGATAAAAATAGCTGTCAAACACAAACTAACTGACGCAGCAAGTTTAAATTTTGACAGGAGTCAACTGACAGATGCCTGTTGACAGGAGCAGTGTTGCTGTTTCAGTAAAGAGGTCAGAAATTCAAAAACTTATTGACTTATTGACCCGCCCTCGTACTATGTCCCAAAGGTAGTAAACATTTTTGGTCGTTCGTCAAAAACATTAGAAATTCTGCCTCATCCTCCATCCTAACGCTCATTTGCAATGACATTCCATGTGTCAGCTCTTTAGAGAAAGCCAACCTGCTTTCTGCACACTTTGCGGCCAGTTCAACACTTCCATATTTGTGTCAAATATTCAATGGTACGAATCGACTTTCGCGCTAGTGTAGTAGCAAGAATACTTAAAGATCTCAACATACATAAATCCGCTGGTCCAGATGGTATATCTCCTCTTCTTCTGAAGAGGTGTTCTTCCATGCTGGAAAAACCACTGCGTAAGCTTTTTCATCAATCCTACTCTTTAGGACTCTTTTCGAGCAGATGGAAAACAGCATTTGTCCAGCCCTTCCCTAAAAAAGGCGAATCTTCTACTCTCTCCTCTTACAGACCCATTGCATTTACGTCTCTTCTTTCTAAAATAATGGAAACGCTGATAAACCGTCAGCTCATGAAATATCTCGAAACACGGAAACTTCTTAATGACTGGCAGTACGGTTTTCGTAGCAACAGGTCCACTGGTGATTTGATAGCATGTCCCACAGCATATGTTAAGATCATTACATTCAGATATTAGCATTGGGGAACTATCAATAGAGTGGAATTTAATGCTTCCAAAACACAATCATTTCATTCGTTCCTGTATCCCTTTGTAGGTCCTAGGGCCTCTACTATGCCTGCACGCCATCGAGTGCGGTTTCTGGAAATGTGCCTCAGCTTTCCCCAACTTTTCAACTGCCCTGAGCCAGGTACTCCTAAGACCGCTGTCACTGTCACTTTCGTCGTCGTATGGTTGTGCCTATAGGTTCATGGTCCGTTCTTTGATAAAGCTGTTCGTTGGAGATACGGCTTGGCCAGAATATCCTTAAGATGTAGCGTAGGCACCTATTGACACACGTTTGCAGCTTCCTGGTGATAGTGGTGGTCACCCTCCAAAACACAATGCTGTCTGTTGTCGTTAAACCGAAATTTAAACACTCAGCTATTATCCATGAATGGCACTTTCATCGTTGAAACCGAAAAGCTTCCCATTCTCGGTAATGACAAAAATGCTGCGAAATGTCTAGGTTTCCTCAAGTGATAAAGAAATATTTCACTCACTCTGATCTGGCCACAATATATAAGGCATTCATCCGCCCAAAATTGGAGTACAATGCCCACATCTGGTCAGGTGCTCCTAAAACATCTCTGCACCTGTTAGATAGGATTCAAAACCGTACGAAACGATATACCAAGTTATTTACAAATAATATGAGCTTAGAACCTGATTGATCCCGTATGCAGATTAGAACTGTTTGATCTGTTGATGTTTCTAAAGTGGAAATTTTAAGGGTGTTGTAAGTTTTTAAACTTTTTTTTTCTTTTTTTTATTGTTCCATATGATTGGACAAAATCTTGAGATTGTCGTGTTAAAATTTGAAACAGATCTGACCAAAACTAACTAAGATACAGTGTTGTGCAAAACATACCGGATTTTTTCATCGAAGAATTCTAGGGGACAGGAATACAGTAGGCACACTTGTTTGACAATTTAAGAAAACATATTGAATAAGTTTCTTGCTCTTTAACTTGCTGATAGTGGTTTCGGCTATCATTTGAAGTGAGTTATAGACTTAACAAAACTTAAAAGGTCAGGTGTCTCCAATTTGTTTACTAATAAAATTGCTAAAAATTAATAAAGTGGTGTGGTTAAAAATCAGGTGGTAGTGGATTTCAGGGCGGGGCTAAAACAAAAATCCATAGCCAAAAAGTATTAAATGCCATCATCGACAGTGTGTGACATTATAAAAAAGTTTCGGAATGGAAAACCGGTCGAAACCATTTACTGTAGAGGATGTCCCAGAAAAACTACACTCCGAACCGATCGGCAAATTAAGAAAATGATTATTAACGATACATTCTTGCTTTCAAGAAAGATTGTTAGTGAGCTCAATTTTTTAATTGAAGCAAGCACCGTACGCAGACGCTTAAGACAAGCTGGTTTTCGTTCTTTTCGGCCAGCGAAAAAGCCTCTACTTACAGCTAAGCATATTCCTATAGTAAGTCTTTGATTACTTTTCTAACGCCAATCGTTTCCTAGACTGCAATTCGCAAGAAACCATTTGAATTGGTCAGCAACGAAGTGGAAAACTGTACTCTTTATCGACGAGAGTATGTTCAACTTGATAGCTTCCGATGGAAGTATTCATGTTAGACGAAAAAAGGAGACACGTCTTCAGCAACGCCATTGTCGTCCATCCGTGAAGCATGGAGGAGGCTCAATTATGGTGTAGGGATGATTTTCTGGTGCGGAATGTGGACCAATACATGAGATTAGTGGTATTATGGATAGTTTTCAGTGTAGGGATATGCTGGAATCCGTAATGCTATCATACGCTGAGGAGGAGACGCCACTGCGTTGGATTTATCAACATGATAATGACCCAAAACATTCATCAAAGTTGGTTAAGGAGTGGTTTGCGCAGAAAAATGTTGATGTGTTGGAATCGCTCTCTCAATCGCCCGATCTAAACCCTATCGAGAACTTGTGGGCCATTTGAAACAGACGGGTAGAGTCAAAGATGCGCACATCCAAAACGCACTTATGACGTCACTAAAAAACAACAGTTACTGGACGAAATATTAAGTATAATGAAAATCCGGTAAGTTTGGCACATGCCGTTACCGAGTTAGGTTAGGTTAAGTTTTTTTTTTTTTTGGTTTAAAAAAACATATCACAAAACCTTTTTTTTTTGTTATTTATACACTTACTCGTATACCACCTTGATCAAAAAGTTTCCGGAATGTATTCAGAAAATTAACAATAAAAGTTTATTCATCTACGAGTAAATCTATATTTTCCCCTTCAAAGTAATCCCCATCGACTGCAACACACTTATGCCAGCGCCTGATCCAATCCTCGAAACATTTTTTATATTCGGTTCTCGGTATGTCCATCAGTGCTTCCTGCGATTTTTCCATTACTTCCGCGCGGCTGCTGAAACGCGTTCCCCGTTGTGGTTTTTTAACTCGACTGAACAGAAAGGAGTCACAGGGAGCAAAATCAGGTGAATTCGGTGGCTGTTGGATGGTGCATTTTTCGTCAAAAAACTACGAATAATGATGGCACTGTGCGACCGCGACGGTGCGTTATAATGGTGCAAAATACACGAGTTTTCTGCCCACAATTCTGGTCTCTTTCGGCGAATTGCTTCACGCAAACGTCTCATAACGCCCAAACACTCGTAATACTCTTTGTTTACTGTCTGGCCCTCTGGGAAAAATTCATGATGCACTACACCGTTGTAATCGATGAAAACCGTGAGCATTGCCTTCTTTTTTGACTGAAAACGACGTGGTTTTTTTTGGTCTCGGATCATTCGGTGAACGCCATTCACTTGCCTGATGTCTGGGTTGCGTGTCGTACTCATAAACCCACTTCTCGTTCCCAGTAATGATCCTTTTGATGAATGTGGAATCGGATTCAGCCTCACAAATCATCTCTTTTGCGACGTCAACACGGTCTCCTTTTTTGCAAGAAATTGAGGTCTTTTGGCACGAACTTTGCTGCTACACGACGGAAACCAAAATGTCTTGGACGGATCCATAGGCAATGCTCAAGTCCTCCGCTATCTCTCTGATGGTTAATCTGCGGTTATTGACCAACATTTCTTTTCAATGTACTTCATCAATGTTTTCGTCGGTTTTCGATGTCGATGGTCTGCGACTGTGTTCATCATCTTCGATTGACTCACGACCACTTTCGTTGTCGAAACACTTTTCCAACATTTCCAATGTTTAAATCCGTTTTTTACGCAAAATTTAATACAAAGTTCGTTGTTGCAAAATTTAAATCCATTTCTAAAATTGTAAAAAATCGCCAACACACACAGAGATAGATGTACTCTTGGCTACGTAACTTTTGCAAATGGCAAGCTATGACGCTAAGATTTAGAGGGAATGTCAACAGCAACTTAACAAAAAAAAAAACAGAACTCAAATCGGAACAATGGGAGCGTCACACGATGGTGTGGTGTGGTGTTCGATAAAAATCCGGCATGTTTTGCACAACACTGTGTAGAACTTTAAGCGTTCGTTCCTGCATGTTTAATATTGGATTTTCTGGTACACACAACTTTAAAACGATTTTATGACACTTGTCATTTTAAATCAAAATCTACTCTACCGATTCTTTTGAAATTAGGCATATTACTTCCTTCCTTACCATGTATCCCTGGGAGCTGTTTTTTTTTTATTTTTCATAATAATTAATTTTACATTAACAAATTGGCCAATTTTTTAGGCGGAACTATTCTCCCAGGGACTCCTTAGGAAAGCGATTATCTAATGATAGCACTTTTTTTTCGTGGCGCCTCCGAAGATTTGTTGCCATCGGCTTAACTATTAATATTATGCTTCCAAAAATTAAGGAATTATTGTTCATATGTTGTACTATAATGCCACAATTAATTAAATAAATTTGTATTACGTGTAGCGTCTAAAAACTTCTTAAAAATGGGCCTTTTCTTCGCCGAATTAACGTTTCTTAGATGGCCTCTCTTTTTTTGAGGGGTCTACGGCCATACCAACAGCTTCGGTAAATTTTGAATTATGATGAGTCACAAAATTTTTTTTATTGTACATAACAACAGCTAGAGATTTTTGGCCGAATGGCGCACTTCCAAAGTCGAACTTGTAAAATTTGAGGAAAAATCGCCAGAAAATTGTTTATAACAAATAAACTATGCCATATTAAAAAAATCCTGCGTACGTACTTAGACAATGTATTTTTAAAGATGAAGTGAATTGGTTGAAAATTGCTCAAGTTATGGGTGCGGCCAAAATGAAAAATGCTGTCTTGAGATAAACGCGTTTAAAATTATAAGAGGCTCGCTGCCTACCTGCCGGCCTTGTATTATGTATACTTTGAAAAACCAGTACTTCGAGATATGGTATTTCCCGGCCATAATCTTTTGGGCTTTCATTTTTGAGGTTCTAATGGACCATTGAACGAAGCTCGAGTGGAAGCTATATTCTGATACCACGGGAGGTCAGGAGCCCCGGAACTATGGTTCCGGCCTGATCTAGGACCCTTTCTGCGAGTATTGTGGTGGCTGAAGGTTTGTACCCCGAATTGCGAGGATAATAGAACTAATGGTGCTTGAACATCTCATGGCTTATCATATGTGTAGTGAACTATGACCTGTGCTAAACCATGGGATTGCTATGGAACCAATTGGCCTGCTTGATGTGGAGTTGCATTGCAACCGGGTGTCATGACCCACAGAATGGCTGAGGTATTAGATAGGCCTCGACCCTTCACCAAGGAGGAAGTTCGTGCCTTACACACGACTTCGAATCTGGTACTGGCTGTAGTACTTACTTGTCCTACCCGAAGGGCGTTTATCAACGCATTGTTTTGATATCTTGTGCGAAGACGCACCGTAGGCTTAAGCCTTCACGGCAGGTACCTACCTAAAACACAAGAGACATCTGGGCCATTGAAATCAATAAAAAAAAAATATTTTTTTTTAAAATCCTAACCTAACCCCGGACGCTGAATAAAAAAATGTTTTTTAATGAGATGTTTTTTTTTGACACAGGATCACGATAAAATTTCGTGTTTCTTTCAGGAAATCAACTTTCTGAATTTTGAAGAAGCTGTACGTCTCGTGACATTATAGGAAGAATGGAAAACGAGATCAAAAAATTACATCTTCTTCAAACATTAAAACAAAATTGGTTACAAGGTGCAATTTAGTTTCCATGCCGAGCCCATGGTTTTGTTGGACGACCTCAAATGGATTTTCCGGACCTAAGCGAACGATCAAAGAGACGAAGACTTAAGCTATGCTACGTAGATGCAATTGCGAGAACAAGGAAAACTCGACTCCTCAATTGTGAAGAAAAACCTAATCTTTTCAACTCCTTTTAAAAAAATGGACCAATTAATTATTCCATATACTGCAGAGGAAGCCCTTTCAATAGTTTTTGAAGGCAAATTAACTAAGTTTCAACAAAACTTATTAGAGATGCTACAATAAAACTTAATAGCAATATGTATCTACCATAAGCTATGCAGCTATTACAAAAGCGAACAAAAGAATGTTATCCTGAAAACCTGCTCATCACCGAATCAGTCGCAGAAACACCACTTCAAAGTTTACTCGATCACACAATTCAACGCTGGTGTTATAGAAACATTGCATATTTGTTACACAACCTTAACCTTAGTTCCAAATGGCGATGTGAATTGTCATGGAGGCTCAGGCATGAGTGAACATGAACAACAATTTACAAACAACATTTCAGATGCTAATATTTTCTTAACGCCTTTTGTTCCTATCCAGTTAGTGTCAGGTGACCCAGACCCACATAAAAAAATTAATATTTTAGCAAACCTCTCATCCATCATCAACAAGGTTCTGTAGACCAATTCGTTCACGAAACAACAGATAAAGAGAATTCGATTACATTGAAAACCGAATACCTTCTTTGAATGGCACTTTGATAGATCATATTGACGGAAGTATTTTAGTGGTCTAACATGCAAAGATTTCAACAAAATAGATTTGCTATTGAGCAAGCAAGTTTAAGATAAGTCAAAACCGAGGTTGGGTTATCCTTCTTGCATGCGTGGATTTGATTTTTTAAATGTTTGCTCAATGTCTCCTATAAACTGCCTATATGGCAATGGCAAGCTCGGGGTGAAGAAAATAAAAGAAAAGTCGAAGAAAACAAGAAAAAGGTTCAAGAAGCATTCAGAAGCCGAATGGAACTGTTAGTTGATAGACCAAAACCAGGTTATGGTAGTACGAACGATGGCAACACTACCCGCCAATTTTTCCATGACTCTGAAACTTCTTCGGAAGTAACCAGCGTAGATGAAAACATCTTATGTCGATTTCGGACTGGTTTATTACCAATGTCCAGTAGATATCCAGTACCAATCGGTCGATATAAGGAGTACTGTATTGATACCGCTGTGGTCAAAAGGGTGGTGAATGCGATTATATGAGAACACAAACGTTCTCACTTTAGCCTCGCACCATCAACTCCTACAATACTTCTCACCTCCACGTAGTTACTGCTAGGTGCCTAGTACCTCGGTTGGAGATGGGGTAACCAAACCCTGTGGAAGCTCGTTGGTGGCAGCTAACGACAGAAGGGGCTGCCATCTCGCTAAGGCACTTTCTCCTGTTTCCGGGCGGCAGCGGACGAACTCTATGGATAGAATCAATGGTGGCATCCACAGTTCCAGTTAGGTCGAACTAGTGCTATCTCTATATGAGCTGGTTCAACGTACTTGAATACCAGGTGTATAGGGATCTCCAACACTAATTCAGGGTATTGGAAAAGAGTTGGAGGCGGATGAGCCCTTAATCAGAGCCAACGGCAGCACTCACATCTGGCTGGTTTTTGAAACAGTTTTAAATCCGTCCGTTAAAATACTTAGTTTTCTGGCTTTCGTTTTATATTCATACATACCCGAGTATCCATATTCATATATACATGTATTCGGAAATTATAATACATTTAAATAAATTAATTTTTTTGCCAAGTAAAGTGAAAATGAAAAACGAAATTTTCAAGATTGACAAATTGCAGAACTCTGAAAACTATTCTGTATGGAAGTTCCAGGTGAGAATATTACTCAGTGCCTCAGATCTATACAATTTTGTTAATGGTGCTATTAACCGACCGGTTAAGGCAGAGTCTGAGACTGAGGTAGCTTATGAAAAACGATTAGCTGGGTGGGCGAAAGATGATTGTAAGGCGCAACGTATAATTGCAATGAGTGTTGGCCCGACACCACTTCGCCATATTGTAAATTGCATCACTGCAAAAGAAATGTGGGAAAAACTTCGGTCGGTATACGAGCAATCATCAAATGCAAAATGTTCATATGCTGCTGCAACAGTTTTATACATTTAAGATGGAACCTGAGGATGACGTTGCAACTCACATATCAAAATTAGGAAACATAGTACGGCAGCTGAGGGACGTAGAGGAGGAGATTACGCAAACTTGGGAATCACAAAAATTTTGATGACAATTCCCGAAAGCTTTAAGCATTTTTTCTCTGCGTGGAAGTCAACAACAAAAGATCCGCAAACTTTGGAGAACTTAACGTCGCGGTTAATCATGGAAGAAACAAGAATGCTTTCAAACTCATCTGTTCCAGCCACAAGCACCTCGGCACTAATTTCGAAACGAAGACATTGGAAACAACCCAAAAACAAAACTTTCCAACCCGGTAAGTGTTTCAGATGCAATGAAGTGGGACACTGGAAAAGAGAATGTCGCAAAAACCTAACTGAATATAAAAACAATGGAATCAAAGGTGGAATGAGAAAAGGAGATGCACTGATGTGCAGTGCTGAAAGCTGCGGTGCTAAAAGCTGCTGTGATGATTGTGTGAGGACTGGAAGCAAGGGCGAGGTAATAGTGGTGAGGAAGCCAAATTCAAAGAACGATGATCGTGTGAGGACTGGAAGCAAGGGCGAGGTAATAGTGGTGAGGAAGCCAAATTCAAAGAACGATGATCGTGTGAGGACTGGAAGCAGGGGCGAAGTACTCGTACCAATAGGAAGAAAATCCAATTCAACGGAAGCTAAATGGAGCGGAAGTGCAGGCACGGTAGAGGAGAAAGAATTAAAGGTGTGCAATGCACTGCTGGTTGATGACGGTGAGTTCAATGATTCTTGGTATCTTGATTCAGGTGCTAGTGATCATATGACATTTCGAAAGGATTGGTTCATAAATTATAAAACATTTTCTAACCCCATTGAGATTAGAGTTGGAAGCGGTCAAAAAATATTAGCGTTAGGTACGGGCGACATCAACATCTTGTCGTTTAATGGAAAAGGGTGGTGTAAAAAAACATTTGTCTAATGTCTTGTATGTGCCCAAAATCTCCATTCATCTTTTTTCCCAAAGTCGTGCATTGGATAAAGGATTAAAATTTGTTTCTGATAAGATGAGATGCGAATTTATTAATGTAGACGGAGCTATCGTGGCAGTGGGAGAGCGTGAGGCGCAGCTATTCAGAATGTGTTTTCGTGTACAGGTTTCGGTTAAGCCGACGGCAAATTTGGCAACTACGAAAGCGTTGCCACTGAAGGTATGGCACTAGAGACTGGCTCACCAAAACATCAAGAAAGTGCGTGATCATCTTAAAAGGAATGGGATCAGTTTCATAGATGATTAAGATTTTATGTGTGATTCTTGTGTCTTTGGAAAAATGTATCGAATCCCGTTTTCAAGGAGTTCTTTCGAGGCAAGTCAACCAGGGGAACTTGTGCATGCCGACGTATGTGGACCAATGGAAGAGACATCATTAGGAGGAGCTAAATACTTTGTCCTCTTCAAGGATCATTTTTCACATTACAGAGTCGTACAATTTTTGAAGAAGAAATCAGAAGTTTGTGCATCCATTGAAGAATTCTTACATCTTGCTAACTCAGAAAGCCACTACTCAGTAAAAATACTCCATACTGACAATGGTTTGGAATTTGTCAACAAAGGCGTTGAATTGCTTCTAAGGAAAAATTCCATTCGGCATGAGACCAGTGTTTCTTACACCCCCAAGCAAAATGGGAGCGTCGAACGAGAAAATCGCACAGTCGTCGAAGCTGCTTGGACTATGCTTAGTGCAAAGGATTTGAGTAAAAGATTTTGGGCAGAAGCAGTTAACACTGCTGTATACGTTTTGAACCGCACTGAGGACAGCGCTTTAGGAGGTAAAACCCCCTTCGAAATGTGGTGTGGAGGAAAGCTTAGGGTCGAGGAGTTTAAAACGTTTGGTATTGAGGCATTTAAAAACGCCAAAAATGGGACAGAAAGGCTGAAAAGGGTCTGTTCATGGGATACTCGGACACATCCAAAGGCTATCGGATCTGGACACCTGCAACAAATAAAGTGGTAATCGTCAGAGATGTCGTTTTTAGGGAAGTGGAGCAGCACAGCGAACAAGAAAGACTTCCAAATAGTGTTTTCGACGAATCTCCAAGTACATCTGTTATCCATATGAGCAAGCGCGATAATCTTTCACAAGAAAATGTTATTACTGATACGGAAAAACAAGACGATGTTGATGTAAGGACAGAAGAACAAGTGGAAAAGGAGGATTACCAATGTGATGAGGAGGACGCTATAGAGATGGTATATAACCCCAACGAGTCTATTCCTTTAAAGAGTCGACTACGCAAAAGAAAGGATACTGCACCAGGGGCTTGTAATTTTGTGGAAAAGCATGCGTATTTTATGCAAGAAGAGCCACAATGTTACAAAGAAGCTATTTCCTGCGACGATATGACAAATTGGAAAGAAGCAATGGCAGACGAGATAAGTAGTCTTTACAAAAATCGCACATGGGATTTGGCATCTCGACCTGGGGGTAAGAAAGTTATTGGTAACAAATGGGTCTATAAACTTAAGGATCTAGGCGCTGGAAAACAAAAGTATAAGGCGAGATTGATTGCACAGGGTTACACCCAGGAATATGGCATCGACTATGGAGAAACGTACAATCCAGTGGCTAAGTTCACCTCGATTCGTTCCATTCTTGCCATTGCGGCCAATGACGGACTTGTTTTGACCCAATTTGATGTCAAAACTGCATTTTTGCATGGCGATATCACTGCGGAAATCTACATGCATCAGCCAGAGGGTTTCGGTGATGGCACAGATAAGGTTTGCAAATTGCGAAAGAGCTTATATGGACTCAAACAGGCGTCTCGCTGCTGGAATGAAAAGCTGACAGGAGTTCTGCGGGAGTTCAGGCTGAGGCCTAGCAAAATGGATCCTTGCATTTTTCTATCAGCAGATAATAAATGCAGAATCATATTAGCTGTTTACATCGTTGATGGGCTCGTGGCTTCGAAGAACAAAGATGATGCGACTCAGTTGGTGAAATTTCTGCAGAAGAATTTCGAAGTCACAGTTTTGGAAGCTGGTTTCTTTCTCGGGATGGAAATCGCAGTTCAAGCAGGGGATGGAATTCATGTGGGCCAATCGAACTACATTCAGCGATTGTTGAAACGATTCAACATGAGTTGTTGCAAGCCGGTGTCAACTCCAGCGGAGCAATGTTCTTCACAAGATACTCTATCTTCGGAAGTAGTGAAATTTCCCTACAGAGAAGCCGTAGGCTCTCTCATGCATTTGGCAGTGGCGACTCGTCCAGATATTGCCTTTGCAGTAGGAGTGGTTTCCCGATATTTGGACTCGCCAAGTAATCATGACGTCAACGCTGTGAAGAGAATTTTGAAATATATCAGTGGAACCAGACGAATGGGTATATTTTTTAAAAGAACACATAGACGTTCGTTATCACTTCATACGTGAGCGATACGAAATAGGAGAATTTTTGATAAACTTTGTTCCTTCTGAACAACAACAAGCTGATATTTTAACAAAGGGTCTAAGTAAAGATAAATTTCAAAAATTTAGATTGTTAATTGGAATTATAGAAAAAAATAATGATCAAACCATGTAATTAAAATGTTAAATTATCTAAAAGTGGGAGTGTTAAGAAAAATACGAGTTAATACTCTGTCAATTTATATAATTTAACATGGCAACTCTGCCTGCAAATGTATAAAACTTTCCGTGTATATATAGAACCACAAAACCCCTAATAAATGCTCTTTTAATTGGATTTCCCCTTAAGTCGGTTGTTTTAACTTTTAAAACTAACACCCTCCAGGTTGGGGGTTGTGCGTGAGGTTAACTGCTCAACCACGGAAGCTCTAGACTGCTATTAAGCAGATATCACCACAATCCAGAAAGTGCGGTGGGATGTGCCGGGCAAAAGAAAGATGAAAAACTGTGATGTTTACTACGGTGATTGCTATAGGGAACGTAAGCAGCTTCTATTTGGATGCGGATTTGTTGTAAGCGGCAGACTTAGGCAAAACGTCCTGAGCTTTCGACACGTCTTATAAAAATCCGTATCAAAGGTAAATTCGCTTACAGTAGCCTCATATGCGCTCAAGCCTCAACAGAGAAAAAGAACGATGCTACCAAAAAAAATTTCTACGAGTTCCTCGAAAAAACCTACGAGCAATGCCCGAAGTATGACGTTAAAATCGTCCTTGGCGACTTTATTGCCAAAATTGGAAAGGAGGACATCATTCGGAAGACATAGTCTACACGACACCACGTCTGGAAGCGGACTTAGGTTAACGTAACGTTACTATAGCAGGAATACGGTTTCCTCACCTCAATATTTACAAGGGAACATGGCTGACACCTGATCAGCAAACTGTCAACCAGATTTATCATGTTGCGATCGACGCACAGTGCGTCGAGTCAATAGAAAGTGAGGAAAAAAATCAGAAAAATTTAGTTTCCATTTTTTTTTTCATAACGTGTTTTTATTTTAACCAAAAGGGTACAAAAAAAGGGTTTCTTTGTTTAAAAGTTTAAAATGAAAGAATGAAACTTAGAATAAGATACTCGTATTATAATTCATCACAAGAAGAATCATGTTCCTCATTAGAAATAAAGTAGTAGCTTATATTTTCATCAATTCTTTTTTGTTTGCGCACAATTTTTCTCTCGAGGACTGTCTTGCATGATGAAGCCTAGTGCGGCGGAGACACAAGACTTTCCGTGCTTCTAGTGCTTCCTCGGATATTTGAAAACTTTTTATGATATCAATGCCATGAAAGAAAAGTTTGTGCAATGTACAGGGTATGTAATATTGGGTCTACAAGTAAGTTTCCAGCGTTTGTCAGAGATGGCGCCACCAGTGGATCCCGGGCAGAAATGTCAGACCCCATGTGTTTTATTTGTAGGTTTTGTACCTGTCAACAACTTTGCAGCGTTATATATGAGCAGTTCTATCGGTGTCCTACATTTTATCGAGCAAAATCATGGCAAGTTTCCAGCCAAATAAACGTCATTTGCGGGAAGCGCTGCTTTTATTCTTTAATATGAAGAAAAGTGCGGCTGAGGCCTATCGTTTGCTTTCTGGAACTTATGGGGCGGAATGTATTGGTGAATCGACGTGCCGCGAGTGGTTCAAACGATTCAAAAGTGATGATTTTGGAGTTGAAGACAAAGATCGCCCCGGAAAACCGAAAAGTTTTGAAGACGAGGAATTGGACGCTTTACTGGATCAGGATCCGTGTCAGATTCAAGAGGAACTTGCTGCATCATTTCCCTGCGCCTAAAAGCACTGGGATTCATTCAAAAGGTTGGAAACTGGGTGCCGTACGAATTGAAGCCAAGAGACGTCGAACGGCGATTTTGCATGTCCGAAATGTTACTGCAGCGGTATAAAAATAAATCATTTTTGCATCGTATTGTCACTGGTGATGAGAAATGGATTTATTATGATAATCCTAAACGCAGAAAATCGTATACAAAGCCCGGCGAGCCCGCCCAATCGACGCCGAAACGAAATATTCAGGTGAATAAGGTCATGCTCTGCATATGGTGGGATCAAAAGGGTGTCGTATACTACGAACTGCTTCCGAGTGGTGAAACCATCAAAGGACCATTATATCGAACCTAACTAATTCGTTTGAAGCGGACATTAAAAGAAAAACAGCCAGAATATGAGACCAGGCATGAGTCCGTCATTTTTCATCACGACAACGCTCGGCCACATGTTGCGGTTTCGGTGAAAAACTATTTGGAGAATAGTGGATGGGAAATTCTGCCTCACCCGCCTTGCAGTCCAGACTTGCCACCATCTGACTACCACTTGTTTCGTTCGATGCAGAACGCTCTTACGGGAATACGCTTCAGCTCAGTAGAGGAAATTAAAAATTGGCTCGATACGTTCATGGGCTCGAAAGACGAGAAATTTTTTTGGTCCGGAATTCATAAATTACCAGAAAGATGGGGGAAAGTTGTAGCTTCCGATGGACGATACTTTGAATAAAGCATTGTAACTATGTTTTCATAATAAAACTTCAAATTTTGGAAAAAAAAACGCTGGAAACTTACTTCTAGACCCAATACCAATCATATCAATCATACAATCATCAATCTTTGATCTATTTTTGTGATTTCCGAACTTCTTTTAGGGTCAGGAAAAAACCTTCTGGCGGTATTGCCATCATTGGACGATTCAAATCCTTGCCTAGGCTGGTCGACATTCAACCCCATTCTTGACTTAAATTCCGCCTGAATTCGTTTTTTTTTCTTCCTTGAATACGGCTTTGTTTGTTTCCCCTTGTACTCGCCATTTTTTAAAAGGTAATCTGTATGCAATGTGTAACATACATCCAAAAGTTCTTATCCAAAGATGAAGAGTTGATAAGCCAAAACGATAGTTGTCTTCTTCAGCAGCTTTCTCGTAACATTTGACTGTGGTCACTTCACTGGGTAATGCACCACAGACATAGCATTTTGAAGAGAAGTTTGTTTCTGACAACACATTACACACACTTCCAACAACTATGGTTAAATGAAATTGAAATGATATTCTAAGGCAGTATCCAGTTACACACGCAGAAGTGTCACGAAGCTGATTAATTTTAGCTTGCATAGTGGCCTCCTCTTCTTTCACCAGTCCAGAACTCTCTTTGCGAAATAAAAACTTCAGAGGCCTGCAACACAAACTGGATCCAGGACGATCATTTATCCAGAGAGGCTCATCTGAATCGATGTCAATTAATTTCAAGGGAACAAATGCGATTAAAAATAAATATTCGTCGGAGTTTTCGGGATTTTCAAATCCAATTTTGTACAAACTGTGTCTGCCACTACCGTCAAAGCCCCATTTGCATATCAACTTAGCGTTAGTATTTTTCCTGACATTTACGGACTTGACTTCAGCAGATGTTTCTGTGACAATAGATTTTGGCAACATACTCGTTTTCATCTGCCGTAGAGCATAAATACGAGTAGTGGGAAAACAGTCTTTGTGCAATGCGTTTACGGTGTTTCGCAAAACTTGATAGATTCGCTCGGTTAGGTCAAGGTCAAGGTACAGTGTCAAAGCTTCCTCGGATGACAAAACTTTTTTTTCTTCGGCTAAAAACCTCGAAGACAATGAATTTGCTGCTGAAACTTCTGATGCAAACCTAAGCTCGTCAAGAGATTTGTTCTTTAACAGCTCTTCCACTCTCTGTTTCTTAGTTTTTCTGCAACACTCTTGAAAGGGTTTTTCTCGGTTTTCCACGTTTATTTTTTAGGTCTTGATTGTTAGACTCTATGCTTATGGAAGAAATGTTATCTGGAAACGAGTGCTGCAAATCGAGACAATTCTTGTTTCTTTTTAAAAACCGATTACGGTTCCGTCCGGACTTTTGCCACCCTTTGTTTATATTTGAACACAAAGTCTTAATTATGTTATTCTTAATAAACTGTAATACGACAGCAAATCGGTTGGTTGGGTCGGATGACCATAGTTGAAAAAGTTCTTTATTAGTACACATTCTATAAATAGATGGATAAATAAACAGTTGCAAAAAAAAAACAGTCGCAAGTTGTCGCAGACAATTTTTACCTTGTCCAAATAATCTTACTGTCCTCTTAATTAAACAAAAAAAAAATTCTTAACAGTCAGCAACACTCACTTTAAAATCTCTTTTCAAAGGAACTAAAAGTGTCCTAATGGGAGTTGTTTTAAGCTTTAACTGTTGAAAACTGTTGAAAAGTTGCAAGTAAAAATATAAAAAAAAAAAACAAATAACCTCTACTTGTCCTAGTGGTGTAGATCCAAGTAAAAACTGGTTTATAAGATAATTATTTTACTCTGCCAGTCGAGGCTTCATGTACTGGAGCTAACTGTCATTTTTTAAATAATCAAGTAACCAGGCAGCTTGCGGGTAAATTTTACCGCTAATAAAGTTACAGTTATCTTGTTTGGGAATGTGCAATGCCTTTTGAGTGTTTCGAAATAATATTTTGTAAATCTAATTTTTTGATTTTTTTCCATTGGTCAACGCACTGTGCGACGTAAGCAACTCCTCAAGTTTTTCAAATGTCCGAACATTCCGAGCGGCGGTCAATATAGACGCGGCAAAGATAGATTCGGACCACTACCAAGTTGCAGCCAAGGTACGTCTACAGATATCTCAGACGCCACAACAATGGGGAAATAGGAGTACTGTGAGGAGATTTAACGTAGAACGTTTGCAATCGCAACAAGCCGCCAGAATCTTTGTCGATCGCGTATCCCTCAACCTCTCAAGAAGTCCTTTGCGGTCAGCATCAAGTGTGAAGACCAGTGGCTTAGATGCCGAGAAGCCATCAGAAATGCCGCTACTGACGTACTGAATTTCACATACCCACCACAATGAAACCCTTGGTTTGATGAAGAGTGCCGGCTAGCACATGCAGCAAAACAACAAGCCTACAAAGCGGTGCTGCATAAAAGGACGAGAGCGGCTCGTTAGCTCTACGAGTAAAAGAAAAGGGAAGAACATCGGTTTCTCCGGAGAAAAAAGAAAGAGCACGAGAAGCGCGAGGTGCTATTCCAGGAATAATGTTCGGAAGTTTTACCAAAAGGTAAAAAGAACGTGTCAGGGTAACTAGACCAGCCACAGGCGGTGCTGAGGATATGGAAAAACCATTTCTACAGAATGCTAAACGGTGAAAGCGACACAAATTCCGCTGTCAGGCAGAGCCAACCATTCAATATTGACGATGCAAAACAAGAATTCCGTCCACCCGACCAAAATGAAGTGGGGATAGCAATATCTAAACTGAAGTCGAACACGGCAGCAGGAAATGACTTGGTAGGATGAATGGAATCTCAGCATCATTCGCCCGGTTCATAAGAAAGGATACTCTCTTAACTGCGGCAACTATAGAGGTATCACATATAAGATCTTGTCTGCTGCATTGTGCGATCGCCTGAAACCATTTGTCAACGATTGGATTGGACACCCTATCAGGGCGGTTATAGGCCCTGTAAGTTCACAATTGACCAAATATTCATACAACGGCAGATCCTGGAGAAAACCCAAAAAGTTCAGATCGATACTCGCCACCTTTTTATCGATTTTAATGCCGCATGTGACAGCAGTTTTTTTTTTTTTTTTTTTTTTAAAAAGAACTTAACACTTATAATGCCTCAGCATGTGTTAGGTTTTTTGGAAAATGGGATAGAGAGAGAAAGAAAGATTTTGGGCTCAGTGGTTATTTCGCTCCATGGGTGGCATCCAACATTTAATGGGGAGACTAAATTCTTAGTGGAAGTTGGCTTGATGTTGATTTCTAGTCAACTACTTGTCTTACTTGATTTTCGTTAACTGAAAAAATGGATGAAATGTTTTTCGTTCGAGGCTGGGATTCGAACATCGAACCTTCCGATTTGGAAGCCAGTCCACTACCACTTGAGTCACGGTCACCCAGAGACGAGCTATACAGAGTCATGTCTAGTTTTGGCATCCCTGCCAAACTAGTCCGCTTGCGCAGGATGACGATAGAGAAAACTCGCTGCTATATCAAGGTCGGTAACCACCTAACCGGGACCTTTGATGTCAAAAAAGGATGTAGGCAAGGCGACACGCTGCCATGTGACTTCTTTAACATCATGCTTGAAAGAATTGTGCAAAACTCACCAGCCAACACACGAGGTACGGTCTTTCCAAAGTCTGTTCAATTGCTTGCATACGCCGACGATGTTGATATTATTGGCAGAACACAGCGAGTTGTCACTGGTGGGCTTGCGTGTATAGGAACAGAAAGGGCAAAATAAGGTCCAGCGGTAATCAAATGCAAAACAAACTACATGCTGTCAACAAGAAGGGCCACCGAACATCGACGAATCGGCCAGAATATCACAATCGACAGCTATAACTTTGAGGTAGTAAGGGGCTTTGTCTACCTCGGCTCTGCTATCATATCTAAAAACGACATCTCTTCAGAAATCAAACGAAGACTAACGCTTGCCAATTGCTCTGTTTCTTCGGGCTGAGAAGGCAACTGTGTAGTAAAGCGCTCTCCCGAACAACCAAGGAAACTCTAGATAAGATCCTTGTAATCCCAGCCCTACTCTATGATTCCGAAGCATGGACCCTCTCTAAAGCGGATAAAGATACGAGGGCGGGTCAATAAGTTCTGACCTCTTTACTGAAACAGCAACACTGCTCCTGTCAACAGGCATTTGTCAGTTGACTCCTGTCAAAATTTAAACTTGCTGCGTCATTTAGTTTGTGTTTGACAGCTATTTTTATCAGACTACTCACTAATTTGAGGAGAAAATGGAAAAAGTGAATTTCGTGTGCTTACTCGTATTAAGCATTATTTCTTGCGAAAAAAAACCATTACCGAGACCAAGGCTAAGCTTGATAAATACTATGGGGACTCTGCACCATCGATTTCAATGGTAAAAAAGTGGTTTACTGAATTTCGTTGTGGCCGTACAAGCACTGAAGATGCCGAACGTCCTGGACGCCCAGTTGAGGTCTCTACACCCGAAACAATCGAAAAAATTCACGATATGGTGTTGGCCGACCGAAGATTGAAAGTGCGAGAGATTGTGGAAGCCGTAGGGATCTCGCATGGCTCAGTGGTTTCAATTTTGAATGATCACTTGGGCATGAGAAAACTTTCCGCAAGATGGGTGCCGCGTTTGCTCACAGTCGACCACAAACGCAATCGTGTAACAACTTCACAGGAAGGTTTGGCGTTGTTTAATCGCAATATGGAGGAGTTTTTGCACCGTTTTGTAACCGTGGACGAAACATGGATCCATCACAACACACCAGAGAATAAACAACAGTCAAAACAGTGGGTTTCTAAGGGTGAATCGGCGCCAAAGAAGGCCAAGGTGGGTTTGTCAGCCAATAAAGTTATGGCGACTGTTTTTTGGGATGCACGCGGGATAATCCACATTGACTACCTTCAAAAGGGAAGAACAATCAATGGGGAATATTATGCCAACTTATTGGACCGATTCAATGACGATTTGAAAAAAAACGACCTCATTTGGCCAAGAAAAAAGTTCTTTTCCACCAAGACAATGCAAGGGTGCACACATGTGCAGTTGCCATGGCAAAAATCCATGAATTGGGCTATGAATTGCTCCCTCATCCACCCTATTCTCCAGATTTGGCTCCGAGCGACTACTTCTTGTTCCCAAACCTGAAGAAATGGCTTGGTGGAAAAAGATTTGACTCCAATGATGAAGTCATCTCGCAAACAAAGGCCTATTTTGAGGACCTCGACAAATCATTTTTTTTGGAAGGGATACAAAAATTGGAGAAGCGTTGGACAAAGTGTATAGAGCTCAAGGGAGACTACGTTGAAAAATAAAATTATTCTTTTATCAAAAAATCTGTGTTTTAATCCAAAAGTCACGGACTTATTGACCCGCCATCGTTTTGAGAGAAAAATTCTTCGTAAGATATGTGGTCCCGTATGCGTTGACGGGTTCTGGAGGAGACGATCCAACGCAGAACTTTACGAGCTGTACAGCGGCATCAACCAGGTGAAAAACGCAGTAGAGGAAGGCCGCGCCTTAGGTGGCGCACGCAAGTGGAAGGGGACCTCAACCAACTTGAAGCGCGTAACTGGAGCCAGTTAGTTAAAGACCGCTCTAATTGGAGAGTCTTGGATTATTTTCTTTAGGGTCTCTTGAAGTCTAATGGGTATGTCAACAAACCCACGACCATCCACGCCTTGAAGGAACAAATTAAAGGCTGAATCAACGAAATTCAGCCACGTTTATGTAAAACTGTCATGAAAAATTTCGACAAATGAGTGCGTATGTGCCAGTATATCCGTGGAGGTGATTTACTCGATACACTATTCTGTATATTTTATGAATAAATAAAAATTCACAATTTTTCTCAAAGAAACTGTTGCTTCTATTAAAACTAGGGACAAACTTACATCTACAATATTTTCGTTGTAAAGAGGTTTTGAGTATGTAACCCTTCCAAGTGTACTAAGCAACATCCAGAATGGTCCTAGACTTAGTCACTCAGACCTACTATGTTGTTTGTTTCCTCATTTTTTTGCATACTGAGGTGGGACCTACTATTTTTAACGACTACGAACGACGGCAGAGGAAGAAACTTTTTCATATACAGATGATTCCACTTTACATGCCTTAAATCGCTTGCGGAAATTTGAATCCAGACCCTCTTGCGTAGTTATCGGCGAACTTAACCCACTACACCGCCGTACTATCACCTGTCAACACCAATATTCAATACAATGATTTCCTTTTAGCGTAATGTTAAATGTGATTTTTTTTAAAGGGAAAATCCTTGTATGTACGAGTATAGCAATGTCACTATCTCCATCAGACCTTAACCTTTATTCAAATTATTGTGTTTTCGTCCCGTAACAATTCTCAGAAACGTACAGCACCTCTGTGCACCCATTTCACTGGTTTCAAATAATTTCAAGTGTCCAAATGTTTCTGCTTCGATTTGACTACAATCAGCAGCCCAGAACTTGCGCTCCAGTCGACCTTACCACGTTAGCACCAATCGAATGGGAATGGTAACAACAACAACAACAGAAATACAAAATTGAAAATGAAGCGAAAGGTATTACCAGCGGGAATGAATATTTGACATTTGGATGCGTCATTCGTTCAAGCTCAACCGTTTTGGTTGAAGGCCTCTTTCTACCATTCAAAGACTCATCTTTCCATGCAGTCGTACCACACCTGTAGATAGTACATAATTTCCTCTGGGACGCGCCAACCAATTCCCAGCATCTATTGAGGCACATCATCAAAAAATAATTCGCTCGATTGTTACGAGAATACGTACTCTGCCCTAAGTTGTAACCTCTAACCCAACTTGTAGACCTACTCGTACCTCCCTGTTTCCACCGACAAATTCAAGTGACACAGAATACTGGGATACGAGTATAACCTCAGAGGCTTAAGGGTAATCCGGATGTGCAGAAATTTCGACGGTTGTTGTCTTCTTTGAAACGCTATGTACTACATGGTTGTGATTGCGTTACTTGTGATACACCCACCTGATGAGCTGTAATCAACCCTAATTCACACGGCACATGTTGGCAATGCAGCACCGAAGTGATTTTTTTTTTTTCCTACTTCCCGCCATAGCACACGTATGCAAATTCGATGAATTTTTAATCCGATAGTTTGCATTATTAATGGGGTTGATGGGGGATGTAAAGCAGTGTTAAATGATTTGTCAGCCCCCTCAGCCAGCTCAGGAATCCCATTAATACCTACTCTGGGGACTGTATTGAGTAGGGTTGGGATTGCAAATGTCGGATTATAAATTGCACAATTGAGCGATAACTGCCTCGTGTATTGTTAAATTTTTTAAAATTAAATTAACCAGGGGCTTACAACCATGCCATGTGATATACTCGTAACGTATCTACGTTATACAACGGTTGACAAAGGCCTGAAAGGTAAATTTTTATTTTTCCTATTTTTGTGAAATTCATTTAGTACCGGTCCATATTTATGATGTCCCTACCATGCAATTACAAGTGCTACAATTTTTAAATAATAAATTAGCAAGAGGAGTTCTTCATCGATACCTTTATCGTTAGCAATGCCGGCACTGCAGCTGATAAAGTGCCTTTCCTTAAGCGCTTCCTGTCTTTAAATTTAAAAAGTATGTGTGAGATGTCATCGACATTTTTTATGCGTTTGAAAGGCCTATCGATGCGATTATGTATGGAATATAACATCGTTCAAATGTCCACCGCGGTTTCTCTGGGTGGAGCGCATCCGAAATGTTCAATTTTCCATGACTCTTGACACATAAGGCTGAATTTGACCGATGGCATGGGTTATGTTGGCTCTGAGGGCCACTGTAGTTTGTGACTTATTCGCGTAGGCCTACGACTTTAGAAAACCCCACAAGAAAAAGTCTAACGGGGTCAAATCACACGATCTCGGTGGCCAGTTCACATCACCTCCACTTGAGATGACCATGCCCTCGAATCGCTCGTGCAGAATTTCCAATGCAGCGTGAGCTGTGTGCCACGTAGGGCCGTCCTATTAAAACCACATGTCGTTGTTGTCCATATCATCCAATTCAGGCCAAAAGAAGTTGACGGTGATGGAGTGGCCAACATCGTTCTCAAAGAAATATGGACCGATGACGCCGCCTGCCACACCAAACACTGCCTTTTTCGGGATGCATTGAACGCTCCTGGACTTCATGTAGATTGGTATTGTCCCAAATTCGACAATTTTGTTTGTTGACGTACTCACTCATCCAGAAATGGGCCTCATCTCAGACGATGATTTTTTGATGAAAATTAGGGTCGGTTTCCATCTGCTCCAGAGCCCATTCAGCGAACACACGTCGCTGTCTAGAGTCGTTTACGTTCACCTCCTGGGTCAGTTGAATTTTTTACGGGTACAAACCAAAGTCACGGCGCAAAATTCGCCAAGTTGTGGTCTGCGAAAGGCCGAGCTCTTGTGAGCGACGCGAAATCAACTGCTTCGAATTCTTCTGCACACTCTCACGGACAGCGGCGATGTTTTCGGCAGATCTTGCGTTTCGTCGACGTACGGGTGTTGATTTATCATTTACTGAACCACTGGACTCAAATTTATCCACCACACTGGGAATAGTCCTCTCGGTAGGACGATTATGGCAACCATAAAATGGGCGAAGCGCGCGGAACGTTCTCCGAACAGAGCGCCCATTTTGATAAAACATTTTTTATCATTTGCACGTGTTGTCCGTCCATGGTGATTTGGCAAAACAGACTGAATGACATCAAATTTGACAGACCTAGATCCAACAATATGACCGCTATTAAGTGCCAAAGTTCGGAAGTCCCTATTGGAAGACCCTGTAGAAGATCGTGTTAAATTCGCATCAAATTGCATTACCTCCTCGACGTGGCTTCTGGAAACTGCGTGTGAAAACAGGGCGAAAAAGCAAGCGCGAACTAGCACTCAACGGTGGATAAGAGAACAGCGAAAAAACTCTGCGGCGGCGTGGCGTTGCTGGCATCTTGCTTATTTACCTGGTGATCCTCTTTTAGGAATATTTACACATATTTAAAGCTCAAGTCTGAAATGAGCTTCCAAACAAGATATTCATGTTTCTGAAGTTGAGAAGGTGGCGGAAGAACTCAGATTGGGTCAATGGCAGCGGTCCTAATCATAGTGCGCATTTACTGATATCGGTGTAGCTGGTCCTTTATAACGAAAGGGTGCTACAAAGATATCAACTCCCTAGCCACGAATACAAAGGATACAACTATTGATAGCCTATACGCCTTGGAAAAGCCAAACAATTTCAGTGGAATGTTGGGTCACTTAAAAGCGGAACAACTCGAGCAGATCTTAGACTGCTGTAACTGTCATCTAAGAAGTTCGATGAATAAACCCGCATGTAAGAAGGTAATTAATACCTAGAAGGCAAGGAGCAGATATTTGGGTGCGGATCTGTCATTCGAGGCAGACATAGAAAATATTCTTGAATTGCAGGTGTGTGAAGGAGCGTTTTATGATAATCCGCATGAACACTAAAGCCGCTAATACAAGTATATAAATGCATGCCCCAGTGAAGAAAAAAGACGATGATACCAAGGATATACGCTCAAATATCTAAACATGATGCTAAAATTCGTTTAGACGGCTAATGAAATTTTTAAAGAAAGCAGGCTCCATAGAGGCATCTGGAAGCAGCTCATCCACATTTCTTCAAATTTATACCGGATTTAGGCAAGCAGATTTGTTAGTATGTGTTGGAATGTCAAAGTCATTACATAAATTATAGAAAATTCAATTCTACAGATATTCTACCATCATGTAGACCAAACCCTTTGGTTTAAATCATAACAGCGAACATATCCGTCGTAGATGCTGGTTCGCTATATAGCGGATAAAGAGCCTCTGTAGCCGAACACATTGCAACTCTACCAACAAGACCTACTTCATTCCTCCTCGTGACACTATCTGATAGTCACTCCGGAGATTGCGAGGTGAAATCAAGATAAGTGTCGGACTAACGAACACGAGATCACCAATTTCTTTTTTGCTTTAAGAGGTCAGGTTTTGCCAGTGAGGTCTTAATTACGGAATACATGACAACGGTCTTGACATGGCTGTTATTAGGGCTGACGCTTGTAGTATTCTGTGAAATCCTGCTGAAATGGCTGTTGGGCTAATGCTGTAAGATGTCTGCTCTTTAAGTTGGTGGTGTAGATCAAGATGTAAAATTCCTTGTTAGGACCAATCTGAATACAGCACAGCACCTCATAAGCAGCTGTGTTAACTCTCGCATGGCCTCACTGCTTGGATAGACAACCATGGGATTCTGAGCTTACTACACATCCGAATATCGATAAAGACTTTGAATTTGGACCCAAAAAAAATTAACCGAAATAACAGAAATAATTGAAGTAAATGAAACATACGGAGTAAACCCTTTTCAGATGAGTTCAAGGGTGCAGAGGTCACCCGGCGGACAAACGCAGACCCAGCAGAAGAATACGCAGCATCGAAACAGATCTCAACGACAAGAATTTGATAACGAAATTCCGAATTCAAAACTGATACAAGAATCAGAGACCCTCGGAGCAAAGCACGTCTTTAGAAAGATTGTGAGGCCGACAAAGTCAAACCTGAAAAAGCTAACAACGCATGGACCGACAAGCAAGTTGTAGGCGAACAAAATAACACAACATGGTCAAAGGTGATCCATAAAAGTAAAACAGCCAAAAAGCCCAAAAACAAAAACACCAAGAAGAGTACTCCACAAGATGCAATACGAAAGGAGAACTCTCATATGCCGAAATACTGTGCAAAGTCAAGGGCGAACCAAGGCTTATTACTTCCAGCGGTGAATCCGTAACTATAATCAGACGGACAGAACGTTCCACGATTTTTAACGTAAACCACCTGTCATGTAGACCTTATGTTTACGAGATGCCCATACATCCATAGGGAGCAAAGATACGCCTTGCCATCGCTCGCCACAAATATTTTGATACCAATTCGGAACTGTGTTGGAGGCACAAGTTCCACCCTTGGTATGAGTCGAGGCCGACCTAAAACCTCTTACTGTTCTTAGGGTCACAGCACCCAGTAGTTATTTGCAACTCTACAATGGGTTAGACCGTTTCCCCCGATTTGGGTTTAAACCACAGCCACCATGACGCTCCCACAAGAGGGCCTGCCTCTAACAAGTCAGGCCCGGACCGAAATCCGGGGGGTTCCTGACTCTCATGGTACCGTGATTTAAGTCCTGGTATGGACTACCGGTGGTCCAGCCGCCAACAAAACCTATGACCGGCAACTTGTAACTGGTCAAATCGTAGCAACCATTCAGAGGTGTTATTATCTGAAGATGTTTACGATAAGACCAGTAATATGCTCTGCTCCCGCTTTTTATTACACAACGTCATTAATGGGCGAAGCGTTGATAATTGGGCGCGGGCCCAATCAGACGGACACAAAAAACCGACCTGCTGGTCCAGCTGAACGAAACAGGAGATCAAACCGACCAATTTAAGAAAATTATCGGTGAAACCCTTAGTAGCGAAGTAAAAATTCGGGTACTAACCCATCGCATTACTCTAGAGATAAAGGTAATTGATGAAGCTACAACAATAGAGGACATATGTGAGTCGCTAAAAAAGGAATACCAGCTCAACTACATGTGCTATAGTGACTAACATATGCTTAAAGACACACTCAAATTATGACAATAAGCCTGACTGCGAGTAACGTTAATAAAATCGTAAATCGGTAAACTGTCGTATCAGCAGACGATTGAGTGCCTCAAATGCCTTGAATTCAGCGCATCACTGCAAAAGCGAGCTACACGGCTCAACGCAATACTTGAAATGCGGAGAAGAGGGCCACATAGACAAAAACTGCTCCAAGGAACCTCTTTCTTTCTTCTGTAAAAGAGACAATCCAGAGAATGCCAGACATATTGCTGGTCGCAATAAATGCCCTAAGTTAAACAAGGCTCTGACTAGTCCAAAGCCATAAAGATTGCTCAAATTAACCTTAACTATTTCAAAGCGGCACAAGACCTCTTAACAGAAATGACCAAAGAAAACCAAATTGATATGGTGCAGATCAGCGAACCATATAGAGCTCTACACGAATGTATCTGTGTAAGCGTTATAACAACAAAATCAGCAATATGGACATGCGTCTACAGAAAACCAGCAAATTGGTGGAAGGCTTCGCCAGCGCCAAGATCAATGGGATCCCCTTCTACAGTTGCTACGCTCCGCCAAGACTATTCTGGGAACAATACCAAAAGTAGCTGAATCTTGGATCTTGTAACAGCTGTAATAGGGGGTTACCCGATGGTAACAGGGGGAGGTTGCAACCCATTGGCCGATGGGCAGAACGATGGTTGCAAAAGGACGAGCTCTTGTCGAGGCATTCCCAACACTGGACGTAGTTATATTTAACAAGGGCACGAAAAATCCTTTCCGAAAGGCGGACACGGGGTCTATCATAGACATAATCTTTGTCAGCAGCTTTCTAGCACGTAACACAAAATGGTTGGTCGGCAAAGACTATACATAAAGTGTCCATCGAGCTGTGATTTTCGAGCTCCTAAAAGAGAAACGTCGAAACCGCCCCAAAATAACTGGCCCAAAGTGGACATACACAACTTTGGATAGAGAAGCCTTTGAGGAGGTAATTAGTATTGTATATACCAAATGAGACTCGGGATCCCGTAGAATCTAGGCTCCAGCTGTCGGGCCCATTAGTGTGTATGCCAAGAAGAAAGCCCAGCACATTCGGCTCACCGTGCTACTGGTGGAACTACAAAATAAAATCCCTAACAACAATCTGTCTGCGGGCAAGACGAAAGGCCCAACGCTCAAGAAGAAGCCTGAATTTTAGTTAGAATCTGGCTATCTTAAAGCAAACGAGGAAATCCTCTAAAAAGGGCCAAAACAAGTAGCTTCAAAAAGCTGTTAGACGAAGCCTACAGGTCAAAGGACAAAGAGCACCTCAACTAACATGCCCGAACATGTTTCCAGGACAATTACCAAATGGTTTTCGCAAAGTCATGGAAACTGCAGATGAAGAGATCCCACCAGGTTGAAGGTTTGTAGAAGCAGAATGGTATTGGCAATTTCAATGGAGCAATGGCATTCTAGCATTGACTGCCCGGTCCAGAACAAAGGAGATGGCCTTAACAAGATCCTAATATTACGTGAACAATTAAAACCTTTCGACAGTAACCTGATGGACGCCTATAAGTCTCATTAAAGGCTGGGAAAGAGCGTCTTCACTCAAATTTAAATTTGTTTGCAGATTCTAGAAAGAAAATAATTAAAAATTAAAATTGATTCCGGGCACAGACTTCAATCAACTTGGTGTGCACATCTGGGCTCAATTAACTAATGACGGACTAATTTGGACTTGCAGGCCAAATAAAATGTAGCACCATCGAAACTACATAAGTCGTGAAGTGATGATGGACGCAGTATGTAGTATTTAATTTATTGACTTCGACCACTCATCTTGATGCCTGCATTTGATGTCACCCTTAAAACCCTAATGAGGTGAAAGGCCAATTTCTAATCTGCTAAAAATTTAGCTAAATCCCTTTTTTATAGCAACTCATCCATTCCCTTGATTTCAAAAATGCGAAAGAATTTTCCAACGATTTCTCAAGATTTATCACTTGAAATCCAAATCTGATGTTCGAATCATCCTCCTCCGCTAAGAACATTCCAAGAAAACAGTAGCAAAGGCTGCACATACAACACGCACAAAACCCAGATTCCGTCACGAGCCACCAAAACCCAGCACATAATTCCATTTCTTCATTTCTCCACATCGCGCTCCCATTCGTTTTCTGCCAGGAACCACCCTATTTCCTGGAAACGTTTCTCAATATTTGATTTTTCGACTTTGCCTGTCCATTGCAGCAGAAGACAGAAGAACATGCAGCAACAACGTCCAACCCAACTCAGGGGATACTCGTACATTTGGAGTAACTCTATCCGTTCGTCTGCCACCGCTGTTATATATATTCCTTTTGAACTTTGTGCCAACCCGGTATAACGGCGCGGCGGCGGTCCAAAAGGAAATCATTCAAAAACATCACAGCAAAAAAGAAAAGGGAAAAAGAATGCTAACCACAAAGTAGAAGAGAGAGACTGTCCAAGAGAACTTTTCCAAAACTCGCACGCTTACTTCACTTTGTTTTAGCGAAGAAGCGCGGAATTTCACTCGTAGACGTTTTGTACCCAGAACACGGACATGGACATTATCCTTGTGCTTGTTCACTCTTTGAGATGAAAGTTTTTCTTTTGCGTCTTCTTCTTCTGCTTGGGCTTATGGGGCTCTTGTATTTTTTGGCTTTGCTCCTGTTCTGTCCATCTTATTGGCTATGGGATAAAACTTGAATGGAAACTTTTGGACTGGTCGGTGTGGATCCTTTTGTCTTTTCATGAAATTTTAATTGTGAATTTAATTAAAGATGCCAAGGATTCCTTTGAAGAAGTTGGACGAGCAATGCTCAAAGTTTTATCTTCTTCGTCGGTGTTGACAAAAGAGATCACGCGCACGGCGCAACTTCAAGGATATTCGTATTTTCCAGCGCCAACTGTCGACTACTGACTACCAACCGAATTAGCTAAAGCAACACGCGGGGTGGTTTCCCTTTAAGGACTTTTCAAGAAAAAGGTCTTTGGGATTTTTTTTCCCATGTTGTTGACTGATGTGCATAAATATTCTGGTTGATCTTAACGGACACATTTTGTTTACGCGAGATTAAGCAGATTTTCTAGAGGGTTGTTGGAATGGAACGGGCCTTGGACTACAACCAACCATGGTTTGGTAGGAAGGACGAGTGAAAATCAAATTGAAATTGACCGGGAATATTTTATTAAAAAAAAAAAATCCATGTTTTCGTTATTTGATTGCGGTTTGTTAGAAGAACAGGGATGTACCAATATGCCCGATTTAGATTTAGCTTCAAACGATTCATGGGTCGATGTCAAAGGAAGTCCAAAGGAGCGGAAACAAATTATTGAAATTAATTTGCCGGAAGGGGTGTAGCAGTTGTATGATGGAGATTTGTGTTAACATTTTGTAAATGGATTTGTAGAGACGGATACCGTCGAGGGGGTAGTTTTTTTTTTTTTTTTCTTCTTATTTAACCGTCATTAGGAGGGTAAAGTGTTTACTTACGGAGCACCATGATGTTGGCCTTGTTGATGAACTAAAGGTGACTCGGTGATGGTTTTATTGTTGACTTGTTGTTGACACATTTTAAATTAAGATTCAAATTGATATTTATCTTTGATTTTCAGTTATGATAAAGGGGGTCATTTGGGGGTAACCGACTTTTTGAAAAGTGAGGAAGGAAAGCAGATTTAATTTCCAATTTACTTAAATCAACAGGAAGTTACTTAAAGGACGTAATCCTTCAGTTGAAATAATTTGGTAATTTTAAGCACACATTGATTATGTTGATATATAAAAGCGTGTAATTACCAGCACTTGGTTAAGGAATCCTTTAACCTCTTTGGTGAAATGTTTTAAATGATGATGATGGCATCGATGAGGTGGCCAACACTCACAGGGATTGTTCCGAGAGGTGTTTCTCCCTGTTAGTTAGTAAGTGTTGCCGGCTCTTGTTATTTATTAAAAATTTCACACTTAGACAATATCTTACTCTCGCAAAATGTCTTCAAATGTCGCAATTTTGAACAAGTTACTTGCTTAGCTTAGAATTGGACCCCATAAGCTGCAATATGGTGTGTTGAAAATTATATCGTGACATAACTTGTATATATTTAAAGCTAAATAATTCATGGATTAAATTTGTCTATTTCTTACTCTTACTATATATGTATATGATACCTAATTGGAAGTTTTAACTACACATGTGCTTGCATTAGTATTGTAGTACGAGGGCGGGTCAATAAGTCCGTGACTTTTGGATTAAAACAGATTTTTTGATAAAAAAATAATTTTATTTTTCAACGTAGTCTCCCTTGAGCTCTATACACTTTGTCCAACGCTTCTCCAATTTTTTTATCCCTTCCAAAAAAAATGATTTGTCGAGGTCCTCAAAATGACGAGATGACTTCATCATTGGAGTCAAATCTTTTTCCACCAAGCCATTTCTTCAGGTTTGGGAACAAGAAGTAGTCGCTCGGAGCCAAATCTGGAGAATAGGGTGGATGAGAGAGCAATTCATAGCCCAATTCATGGATTTTTGCCATGGCAACTGCACATGTGTGCACCCTTGCATTGTCTTGGTGGAAAAGAACTTTTTTCTTGGCCAAATGAGGTCGTTTTTTTTTCAAATCGTCATTGAATCGGTCCAATAAGTTGGCATAATATTCCCCATTGATTGTTCTTCCCTTTTGAAGGTAGTCAATGTGGATTATCCCGCGTGCATCCCAAAAAACAGTCGCCATAACTTTATTGGCTGACAAACCCACCTTGGCCTTCTTTGGCGCCGATTCACCCTTAGAAACCCACTGTTTTGACTGTTGTTTGTTCTCTGGTGTGTTGTGATGGATCCATGTTTCGTCCACGGTTACAAAACGGCGCAAAAACTCCTCCATATTGCGATTAAACAACGCCAAACCTTGCTGTGAAGTTGTTACACGATTGCGTTTGTGGTCGACTGTGAGCAAACGCGGCACCCATCTTGCGGAAAGCTTTCTCATGCCCAAGTGATCATTCAAAATTGAAACCACTGAGCCATGCGAGATCCCTACGGCTTCCACAATCTCTCGCACTTTCAATCTTCGGTCGGCCAACACCATATCGTGAATTTTTTCGATTGTTTCGGGTGTAGAGACCTCAACTGGGCGTCCAGGACGTTCGGCATCTTCAGTGCTTGTACGGCCACAACGAAATTCAGTAAACCACTTTTTTACCATTGAAATCGATGGTGCAGAGTCCCCATAGTATTTATCAAGCTTAGCCTTGGTCTCGGTAATGGTTTTTTTTCGCAAGAAATAATGCTTAATAAGCACACGAAATTCACTTTTTTCCATTTTCTCCTCAAATTAGTGAGTAGTCTGATAAAAATAGCTGTCAAACACAAACTAACTGACGCAGCAAGTTTAAATTTTGACAGAAGTCAACTGACAGATGCCTGTTGACAGGAGCAGTGTTGCTGTTTCAGTAAAGAGGTCAGAAATTCAAAAATTGACGGACTTATTGACCCGCCCTCGTATCATACGTTTTTTGGGTAGTCAGTAGCTCTTTATATCTTGTACAGAGTGGACTAATAAATTATATATTTCTCACGTTTAAGTCTCGGTCTTTTTTTCTTAAAGTTTTCAGCCGGAGATTTCGCATAAATTTTGTTATATGGTGCCGAAACCCGGGACGAAAGTCGTTCAGAGACAGAGAAATATATTTAGCGTAAAAAAGGAAAAAAAAAAGAGAAAAAGGAGTTCCAAAGTGAAAACATTATTTAAAGCATCTCGTGTTTCGAGTTAAAAGTTCATAAAATGGAACTCTCCGGTCGGTCTGCCTACAGAGGGCAAGTTACGAGAATCGTCAAGTCTGCCACTGACTATTTAAATTCGCCTGAATCGCAGTTAAAAGATGATTTCCTATATGTAGTGTGTGACAGCAGCACACGAAAGTCTCCTCACTTCCAATCAGGAGGTTAGGAATAAAAGCCCACTCAAAGATGAAGATCTAGACAGAGAGTTTGAAAAGGTTGCAGAGTACCAAGACTCTGCCATAGGAGCACTTGCTAAATTAAATACACGCATAGCTAAACTTAGGCAGAAGTAGGCACCTGAGACAGAAAACCGAACTGACTTATCTTTCAACGCATCTGGTGTCGTGCACAGTTTAGTTAAGCTGCCGGTGTTAACGTTAAAAAAGTTTGATGGAAACTTCCAGGAATGGCTACCGTTCTGGGACCAGTTCCGTACCAAAGTTCATGAAAATACTGGTTTAACCTCGTCTGATAAATTTAGTTATCTTGAGAGTGTATTGGTGGGTAACGCTAAAAAGCTGATCGAAGGTTTTTCTGCAACGCTTTTAAAAGAACAGTTTGGCGATACAGAGCGCCTAGTTGATAAGCACATGCAGCAGCTAATTGCTCTTCCATTTTACTCCGTTGCCTACCAGTGGAGCTCCGTGTCGACTACAACCGCACTGTTGAAAGAGATAAACATGAGGAGCAAGATGAACTTGAACAATCAAGTACGAGTAGTTCGACTCTTTCGCAAATTGGAGACAAACAGGTTCAGAGTATTATGCGATTTTTAAAGCGGGAAGTGGAATCGTTGGAGAGAAGTCGTGTTGTCTCTATTTCTTCTATTAATGCAAAAAGTCCCTCTTCCACAACAGCTACTGCAACAAGTCTAGTTGCAATAAACGAAAAGGAGCAATGTTTGTTTTGTGCGTCAAATAATCACAATACGAAAGACTGCAATAGCGATATACCTATTACACAAAAAAGAGATTTGCTACGTAAAAACCATCGTTGTTTTCGTTGCACAAAAAGAGGACATTTTTCAAGAAATTGTAAAAGCGCAAAGTGGATTTTTTTGCAAAAAATGCAGAGGAAAGCATTCGACATCGATGTGCGACCCTTCTTTTGCCAAAACTAAAGTTATCGCAGCATCGATAGTGAACACAACAGATTGCGAAA
Organism: Volucella zonaria; assembly: GCA_963966105.1. NCBI lineage: Eukaryota > Metazoa > Arthropoda > Insecta > Diptera > Syrphidae > Volucella > Volucella zonaria. The sequence goes on along the minus strand of OZ014532.1, from coordinate 103,091,490 downwards.
ATAAAAGTGCAATGAATTTATGCGCCAATTTGGTAATAGAAAATTCAACTGTCTTTCTGAAGACAGCTCGCGGCATTGCTACAAGACCGAGCAAAGATAAAAGTATATTAATTCGATTCATAATTGACGATGGCAGTCAACATACATATGTTCGTCTGGTGCAAAAACTTAACCTAACCTCTATTGGAAAAGTGAGCATATCCGTCATCCCGTTCGGAAGCAAGGAGCAGTCTCCATTTCAAACTCTGGACAAAGTGGGATTTGTGCTACTAAGTCAGTTCAACAAAAAAAAGAGTAGTGGTTCCAGAAATATGTGTAGACGTCCTCCCAGCACCTGATAGCTCATGTCCCTCATTTCAAGGAATTCAGTTAGCTAACACAAAACATGTTTCCATCGGTTCGGAAGAAGGCCTAGGTGTTCTTGTAGGCTTTGACTTTTACTGGACCATAGTTACCGGCAAGCAAAAGCGCATTGCGCCCTATCTGAGAGCCATAGAAACCGTATTTGGGTGGACTATTCAAGGGCCACATTTTTCTTCTGGTAAGGTTTTCGTTTCAAACATAAATTTATGTTCCTTTCCTATTCTCAGCACGAATTTACATCTGCCCGCCCTGATCGACAGTGACATAACTTCCTTCTGGTCACTTGAATCCATTGGTATTCGGAGCGAAGATGCCGAAAATCGTTATATAGCAGAACATCTCATCTCCTCCTGTATCAAAAGAAAAAATTCCCGCTACGAAGCAGCTTTGCCGTGGAAAGATTCTCAACGGCTTCTTTACCTTTCTACGCGTTTGTCACGGACACCTGATCGTCTCAAGGAGTATGATAATTAGTTAGTTTAGTTTTAAACGCATTTTTATTTTCTAAATCATTAACTCTTACATACTAACAAAAAATGCTTAAATGCTAGCTTTAAATTACTTAACAAACTTATACTAACTTATTGGCCCCACACAGGCACTCTAAGCTACTCTAAATTCTTATATCTATGTCTTTCGACTTTGTTTACATTTTATACTTATATATACTTATTTTCTATGCTTAAGGCTAAGAAAAGAATTAACAAAAAACTTAGCAAACGGACATAATTTTTTATTTTTTATAGAAACTTAATATCTAACTTAAAATAAACCTTAGTCTACCTAACCTATGCACACAATACACACATACATACATATAGACATTATACACAATGACATACATATACTAGTATATACCTATGTATATACTAATATATATATGTATATCTTAAATGCTAACTTAACCTATGCAAGCTGGCCATCGCTATTCACCGAGCAAATAGATTGGTCAGCTCTGCCTCATTAGTGAGGCTGGTCCGTAATTGACGGAAACGACGACGAAACATCTTCTCCATCATTCAACCACCAGAAATGCTGGTGCTGCCGAACGACATCCCTCTTATCGCGATTCCCCACCGCCCTACTGAACCTGAGACGATCCACACTGCCGTGTGCGACGTCTCTGTTGTAGTTGAGTCGCCTGTCCCCAGCTTTCCGAGCGACATGGTAGATTAACGGGACCGCTGATCTATCCTGGATCAACCCTATCTGATCTAGGTAGAGGAATGCTTCCGGTGGAACGAAGCCGTCAGAGCGCACTCTCTCGTGGTAAAGGTAGTTGGGGTAGTAAGCCCCATATATCAGGTTATTCGTCGAGGTCATTGCTCTTGCAATGTGCCTTCGAGTCAGCTTAATTACGAAGTTGTCCACTCGTATTAGGTTCGCCCTGTTGTAAAGGACCTCATTACGATAAAATTTTTTGTACTCCGACTCTGGTGTTCTGTACAAGCGAAGGCAAGCCCTAAGGCAAGCCCTCTCAAACACCCGAATCTTTTCCATTAAGCTTGCTCGCACATTGAACCACACGGGACAACCAAATACCAGCATGGGTCTGATAAGGGCCATGTAGCAGATTACCTTTACCCTCGCATCGAGTTGGCTGCTATAAAACAGTCTCTTTGTAAGGGCAAAAGCGCCTTTGGCTCTGGCCAGAGCAGCATCTACATTTTTGTCAAAATACAGAAACTGATCTAGCCAGATCCCAAGGTATCTGACTACATTTCGACAGGCAAGAGGCTGTCCGTGTTGTCCAATGATCGAGAACTTTCGCCAATTTTTTCTGGTATCCCTAGAGGCTCTAGACAACGGCGTCCTAAAGAGAATGGTTTCCGACTTCTGAAAGTTGATTTTCAACTTCCAGTCATCGCAAAATCGTCTTATCTTATCGAAGTCACGCTGCAAGAGAGTATTAATGACCTCGATTTTTGGACCTGTTCTGTATGCTATCAAATCGTCTGCGTACGCAATAGTATGGGGAAGTGAACTTATCAAGTCGTTTGTATAAATGTTGAATAGGATCGGCGAATTGACCGCGCCTTGCTGAAGACCATTTTTAATTTGAAATATTCCAACAGAAGTCACATCGCCATTTTTCACGATGAACTGTCTGTTCGTTAGCATATTAAACAGAATGTACAAGAGTGGTTTACTGATCCCCAGCCTAGTCAGCTTATAGAAAAGACCCTCTAACCATACGGTGTCGAAGGCCTTCTCCAAGTCAACAAGGCAGGCACCAGTACATTGGTTTTTGCCTTTATTCCATTGGATATCGGACACCAGTTTAGACGCGGCATGTGAGATATCATGTCCCGCCTTAAAACCGAATTGATTATCCGGAACTATATGTTTGTCCTCAACCCACCTAGACAGAGCTCTATTGATTACTTTTTCAAACACCTTACTGATATTCGGAAGGAGACTTATCGACCGGAGATTCGCCGGATTGGATATATCCTTTCCCTTTTTGGGGATAGGTTGAACCACCGCCGTTTTCCAATGCGCTGGATAATGTGCATTATTCATTGCATTATTAAACAGGGTGGTGTAAATGTCCACCGCTTCTAGAGGAAGATGTCGAAGCACGATATTCGGAACACCATCGGTCCCCACTGATTTCTTAGCCCTGATTGTGTCGAAGATCTCATGGAGCTCTTCCTTCGAAATGAACGGGGGTAGGTCACCCTCTCTGGTAATGACATTATTTGCCATATTTTCGTCGCTGAACCGGGTGAAACCAGAGCCCTCGGATCGCCAGTTCTCTACTTCATTTCGAATGTAGAAGTCGTGCACCAAGACGCGATTGTCCAGGTCATAATTAGGGCCAATGGTATCAGTGGCCTTGTATATTTCCTGGAAAGTCGCTCCTATGGCCTCAACCTTCTCCTGTGGATCCTCGATCACAAAGAAGTCGTCATTATCAGCGGCCTCATTTGGATCAATACCTGCTATTGTCAGTAACCGCTCGTTGTCTGTTGTCCGGGCTATTTTAAGACACTGAAGATCGTTTTGATTTTTTCTCCGGAATAGTTTATTTATTTGCGGGAACATATTCGGGTTGCTGGTGTTTACAGCCCGAACCCTGTTGTTCCAATACGAACTTACAGAAATTCTGTAATTCTCTTTTATTAACGTTTAAATATTTTTAATCGACGCCTTCAGTGTCCTAATCTCCGGGTCTTGTCTGTCAGTAAACTGTCTGTACAAGTTTTTGAGTCTTGTCAGAAGTCTACTTTTCTGTCGGTGCAGTGCGTCAATAGTAGGATTGCGGAACAAGTCTTCGTTAGTCGTATGTCGATATCGCGGTATTGTAACGTCCATAGTTTGTTTAATTGTCTCGTCCATCTGTTTTAGGTAATTGTCGATCTCCTCGTTTGACAAATTCCTATTGGACGGTGGGTGGAGCGTATTCGAGGAGAGCGCACGTGTCATGGTTGCGGAGAAACGTGTCCATCGAGTCTTACTGTAGTTGTAAGAATATCTTTGGACAAACTCCTCCAATTCCGCAATTTCGTTGGGAACTGTAATTTCGGTGCTAAAACCGCAATGGTCACTGTCATACACGAATGTGCGCAGACAGTTTAGCGTTTGTAAATTCGTACCTGTCAGTCGTATACGTTCGTCGTACAGCAGTAGATCCAAATAAGACCCGCCTCTGGGAAACGACGGGTTATCCGTCGCTTTAAGACCGAGTCTGTACATGACATCGTGCTGACCCCACCAATCGAGTAGTTGGTTCCCTCTAGTATTTGACAAATTATTTCCCCAATCTCTGTGTTTAGCGTTGAAATCCCCGCCGATTACAAAATAATTCTCCCCCGATTCCAGCCTCAGAAGTCGAAAAAGCATATCAAGCTCTGTAATAAATAAAGTGGATTGTGAAGTTTCAGGTGCATAAACAGAGGCCAAGTACAGCCGCTTTCCACTGCGGAGCGGGATGTAAATGACGACTGCCTCCAACACCCGGAACCTACGCAACACTCCCTTGTACACTCTGTGAAATTTTATACCTTGTTTAATGAAGATCGCGATACCGCCTCCACGTTCGGATCCGGGCCTGTTTCTCCTTCTAACAATATAATTATTGTATTCCAGTTTGTGCTTATCGGTTAGCTTGGTTTCGCTAGCGAAAAGCACATCAGGAGTTTGGTCTTGTAGTAATTTAAACATCGCGGCTCTTCGTTCGATCCTAATCAGTGAATTAACATTCACCGCAAGGACCTTCAAAGTTTGCTCCACCATGTGCGTACCCATTACGACATGTGTTGCGTTAGGCCCGGCAGCAGCGCGTAGATCTGGTCCACCCGCTTGGCCTGTTCTTGCACCTGCTTTTGCAGCTGAGCCATCTGCCCTTGGATTGCGAGCAAGATGGCCAGCATGTTAGGTGCAGCTTCCGTTGTTCTCGGCATTGGCGCCGGAGAAGCAACAGTCGCTTGCTGTACCGTAGCCCCCGTACCTGCCGCCATTTGGGCGTAGGAAATTTGGGGCGTGACGGCTGGTGTTTGAAACCTCACAGGTGAACGTTTGACCTCCACCTTCTGCTGTCGAGTCAGTTTTGCTTTTTTGATGTCAGCGAACTTAGGACAACCCCGATAGTTTGCGGTGTGTCCCACGTTCCCACATAACACGCACGAGAGTTGCGCCCTATCGGATACTCCGTCCCTACCCAGAGCACACTCCTCGGAACTGTGGTTCTTTGCGCACTTCACGCATCGAGGCTGCATTTGGCAGTTCGACGCGGCGTGTCCGAACCTCTGGCAGCGAACGCATTGTATAACGCCTTCGCTCCTTTTTAATTTTTCCCAGTGAACCACCTGGTAGTCTAGAACATTGATACTCCTTAGACTATCCAGACGGCTTTCGGGACTGAGCTGCACCAGGAAGAACGGTAGACTCCGTTTCTCCCGCCTGGCTCTAGCTGTGGTAAATGGCTTGACCCCCACAAACTTGAGTCCTTCGCACTCCTTCTCTTTGAGCAGTGCCAGGATCTCCTCAGGATCAGAAGACGGTTCCAACCCCTTCAGCAGCATCGATTGCCGCTTTTCACACTTCGGTGTGAATGAGTAGTGCTCCGTCGTCGTTTCCTTTAGGAGCTCTTTAACTTTCGCGTAGCCCTCCACTGTATTACAGTGGATGGCATGGCGATCATTCCCCAATCTCTTAATATTAAAGTTATTACCAATGACCAGCCTGCACAGGTCCTTGGTAGCATTTACCTCTAGTTTATAGGTGTTGATAGGAGGCACCTTCTCCTTCTTCTTCTGCTGCTGCTGCTGTTGTTGTTGTTTTTGTTGTTGTTGTTGTTGTTGTTGTTGTTGTTGTTGTTTTTGTTGTTGTTGTTGTTGTTGTTGTTGCTGCTGCTGCTGTTGTTGTTTCTGCTGCTGCTGCTGTTTTTGCTGTTGCCGTTTTTGTGGCTGCTGCTGTTTTAGCTGTTGCCGGTGTTGTGACTGCTGTTGTTGTGTCTGCTTTTGAGCAAGCTGCTGTTGTTGGGATTGCTCCTGCTCTTCCCTCTTCCTTCTTGTCATTTGCCTTTCTTTTATGGCCAGCACTCTTTGTTGTAGCATTTTGATGCTGCTACTTATGGCCTTCATTTCTTCCTCTTCATCATCAGATTCGCTTGCGGCCAATGAAGCGAAGTTGTTTACCGTTGATAGGGTGGGTCGTTTTATCAAGTTGGAAGTTGGAAGCTTCCTCCTTCTCTTTGTTTTCGGCGTTTGGCTCGAACCACTCGACGCCTCACCTGACAGTTCAGCAGGTCCCGCTATAGGCATAGCGGACCGCTCGTCACAATCCATCACGTGATAAACAATACTTCACCACCACTTTAACTTTATTGTTTTTTTTTTTTGTTTTGTTTACTTTTAAAAATAAAAAGATGCAACTGTTTCGGGAATCGAACCCACGACCCCTGTTTTGTCGGTCGGACACCACTATTATTGCGCCACCGAAGCACTTGGCCAAAAAGTTTTTAATTGTTTTTTTTAATTATTATATCACTTGCAAAGAAGCCGAAACACATCTGTCCTCTATCGAGGTCTATGAACGACTGAGTATGATAATGCTATACGACAAATGGTCTTAGATGGCATCGCTGAACCAGTTCCTACAGACAGTTGTGATGATTCCAGACGGGTATTTTATTTACCGCATCGCCCCGTTTATAAAGCTGATAGCACCACGACAAAGATGAGAGTTGTGTTTGATGCTTCAGCACGCTCAGATGATAACCCATCTCTTAACGATATGATGCATGTGGGTGCGAATCTGTTACCAGATGTCTTGAAGATTCTTCTCAACTTTAGACTAGGACGAATAGGAATAGTTGCTGACATAGAAAAGGCTTTTCTATAAATTCTCCTAAGTGAAAAAGATCGAGATAGCCATCGTTTTATTTGGTTGTCTCAACAAAAATCGTCAGATGGGACGCCCAATTTCGAAGAGTTGAGGATGACAAGGGTGACCTTTGGAGTGAACTGCATTTAACAGCGACACTGCGTCATCACTTTGCCGAAGAGAGGCATCGTTTTCGATCAACATGTGACGTTCTTGAAGAAGGATTTTACATGGACGACTTAGTGATTAGCGTTGACACAGAAAGTAAAGGACAGCGGATTTGCAAAGAGGCTAGAGAGATTTTAAATAACGCAAGTATGAATTTGAGGAAATTTAACTCCAATAATTCTCTGATTCGTGAACGTTTTGGTTCCACCGATGTCCCAGCTACGCAAAAGGTTTTGGGACTCTCCTGGTTTGTCTTCAGCGATGAGATAGCTGTACCTTTTACATCGGTCGAGAGTTATCTTTCATGCAACATAGTAAAAGCCACAAAACGCATCGTGCTCCAGACAATAGCGAGAATTTATGATCCTCTAGGAATGCTTGCACCCGTTGTTGTTAAGGTAAAGGTACCATTTCAAACGATATGGAGAAAGAAAGTGTGCTGGGATGAAGCTATACCTTCCGAGCTGTTGGTTGAATGGGATGAGTGCGTCAAGAGTCTGTTGCAGTTAAAGGATTTGACTATCCCAAGGTCAGTTTTAGTTTTTTCTTCTGCGTGCAAAGTCCACATTCATATTTTTGCCGACGCCGGTATGAAAGCCTACGGCACAGTGGCTTACCTACAGAACATCAAATCCAAAGACGAATGCGCCGTTGGGTTTTTGTGCGCCAAGAGCAGAGTGGCTCCGCTCAAAGAAGACGGATCTAAGGAGCTTACATTACCTAAACTGGAGCTTACCGCGGCCTTAATAGCAGCTAGATTGTGTTCCTACCTAAAGCGTTCTCTAAAAACACCTGTTGAACGTTTTCATATGTGAACGGATTCGAAAATTGCACTCAATTGGATTCAAGGTGAACATGACCGATGGAAACCCTTCGTGCAAAGCCGTGTTTCGGAGATTCGTCGACACACGTTAACTTCAGACTGGAACCACTGTGCCGGAAAAGAAAATCCTGCTGATCTGCTGACAAGGGGTGTAACTTCCGAATGCCTGCGGTCGTCTCAGCTGTGGGCCACATCAGCCTTTTGTCGATCTCAGCAAACGAAAAAAGGCAAAGCTTTCATCTACGCACGTAAGATATTCGAACCGTTAATTTCCAACAGTAGCAGCAGATTAATTAACAAAGTGAAAATCTCTGTCGACCAAAAAGTGCGATGAAATGGGTCCGCCAAAAGAAGTATAGCAAAATGTGACATATTGTAACTAAGGTGCTAATACGAATATTCCGGACGGCAGAACACTAAAGCAGTATTATGAAGAATGTTGACGTCGAACGTCTAGAATTGGATGAGACAGTCAAAGCGTTTTCTGATCCAGTCTCCTAAAACCTTTCGAGAAATTCTATGCTACCCGCATCAAGTTGAAGAGAACAGTGTCGACACAGTCAACAAGCCGCTGGTTTGACGAAAAGTGAAAATGATGTTCGTAAATTCTACCAAAAAGTAATAACAGGAAAAACAGAGTCCCAGTCGTTGCTCAAAACTCGGAAGGATTACTTATAGTACTTACTTACTTAGGCGGCGCTACAGTCCGGCGTGGATCTGGGCCTCAACCAATAAGCCTCTCCAATTAGAGCGGTCTTTGATAACTGCCTCTAGTTTCGCACTCCAAGTTGGGTGACCTTCCTCTACTGCGTTGTCCCTTCAGATTAGAGTCGAAGATTCTGCGGGTTGGAGCGTCAATGTACATTCACTTTACATGTCCCAGCCATCTCTAATACCCAAAGTACAGCTTTTTAACCACAATGATGTCGCTGTACAGCTCGTAGAGTTCATCGTCGAATCTTTTGCTCCAGAACCCGTCAGCGCATACGGGACCAAACACTTTACGAAAAATTGTCCATGCTTCAGAACCATAGAGAAGGACTGGGATTACAAGGGTCTTATATAGAGTTTCCTTGGTTGTTCGGGAGAGGGCCTTACTACACAGTTGCCTTCTCAGCCCGACGAAACAGAGCGATTGGCAAGCGTTATTCTTCGTTTGATTTCTAAAGAGATGTCGTTTTTAGATATGATAGCAGAGTCGAGGTAGACAAAGCCCCTTACTACCTCAAAGTTATTGCTGTCGTTTGTGATATTCTGGCCGATTCGTCGATGTTCGGTGACCCTTCTTGATGACAGCATGTACTTTGTTTTGCCCTCGTTTACGCTGGACCCATTTTTACCGCTTCTGCTCCTATACTCGCAAACGCACCAGTGACAGCTCGCTGTGTTCTATCAATGATATCAACATTCGGCGTATGCAAGCAATTGAACAGACTTTTGAAAGATCGTACCTCGTGTGTTGGCTGGTGAGTTTTGCACAATACTTTCAAGTGTGATGTTAAAGAGGTCATATGACAGCGCGTCGCCTTGCCTACATTTTTTTTTGACATCATAGGTTCCGGTTAGGTCGTTACAGACCTTGACGCAGCAGGGATCTTAACAGTAGGCATGGCTCCGTATAGCTCGTCCCTGTAGATGCTGTCATATGCGGCTTTAAAATCAATGAAAAGGTGGTGAGTTTCGATCTGAACTTCTTGAGATTTCTCCACGATCTGCCGTAGTGTGAAAATTTGGTCAATTGTGGACTTATCGGGCTTGAAACCGCACTGATAGCGTCCAATCAGATCGTTGACAAATGGTTTCAGGCGCTCGTACAATACGTAGTAGCCAAGATCTTATATGCAATGTTTAGGAGACTGATACCTCTATAGTTGGCGCAGTTTAGAGGGTCTGCTTTCTTGTGAACCTGGCAAATGATGCTGCGGTTCCATTCATCAGGCATATATTCATCCAACCAAATATTGGAAATAAGTTAGTGTATGCTCTCTACCAGGTCATCTCCTGCTGCCTTAAATAGAGCCTACCGGTCCGGCAGCCTTATTCGACTTCAGTTAAGATATTGCTATCCTAACTTCATTTTGGTCGGTGGGATGGAACTTTTGACTTGCATCGCCAATATTGAATGGTTCGCTCTGCCTGACAGCGGAATTTGTGTCGGTTTCCCTGTTTAGCAGGGTTTTTCCATGTCCTCAGCATCGACTGTGACTCAGCTATAAGGTTTCCTTGTTCATCTCTACAGGTTTCCGTTCGGGTCTTGTTACCCTGACACGTTCTTTTTACCTTTTGGTAAAACTTCCGAACATTATTCCTGGAATAGCACCTCGCGCTTCTCATGTTCTTTCTTTTTTTTCCGGAGAAGCCGACGTTCTTCCACCTCTTTTGCTCATAGAGCTCACTAGGCGTTCTCGTCCTTTTGTGCAACGCCGCTTTGTAGGCATGTGCTAGCCGGCACTCTTCATCAAACTAGGGGTTTCGTTGTGGTGGGCAGGTGAAAGCCAGCACGTCAGTTGTGGCATTCCTGATGGCTTCTCGGCATCTAAGCCACTGGTCTTCACCTGATGCTGACTGCAAAGGACTTCGAAGAGGTTGAGGGATTCGCGTTCGGTAAAGGTTCTGGCAGCTTGTTGCAATTGCAACCGTTCAACGTTAAATCTCCTCATAGTACTCCTATTTCCCTGTTGTTGTTGCATCTGAGATATCTGTAGACGTACCTTGGCAGTGGTCCGAGTCTAAGTTGGCCGCTCGGAATGTTCGGACATCTAAAATACTTGAGGAATGCCTTACGTCGATCGCAGCATGATCAATCTCGTGTCCGCCATGTTCCGTTGTGAATATTGAGATGAGGAAACCGTGTGCTTGCTATAGTAATGTTACGCCCCGCAGCGAAATCGATTAGTCTAAGTCCGTTTCCAGACATGGTGTCGTGTAGGCTATGTCTTCCGATTGTGCTGCCAAGGATGTCCTTCTTTCAAATTTTGGCATTAAAGTCATCTAGGACGATTTTAACGTCACACATCGGACATTGCTCGTCGAGGAGCTCGCAGAATTTTTCTTTGGTAGTATCGTCCTTTTCGTCTGTTGGGGCGTGATCGCATATAAGGCTGATGTTAGCGAATTTACCTTTGATGACGATGGTTATAAGACGTTCGTTCACGTGTCGAAAGCTCAAGACTTCTTGCCTAAGTCTGCCGCATACAAAAAATCCGCATCCAAATAGATGCGGCTTATGTTCTTTTGCACGGCCTATTCCACCGCGCTTCCTGGATGGCGGTGATATCTGCTTTATAGCAGTCTAGGACCTCAGCTAATTGTTCGGCTGCACTCGTCGAAAAGGGCCAGTTTGGAGTGGAGAAAGAGCGGTGGGAGGTGAAGGCAAAGACGCGGTTATCAGCTGGAAAGGTAATGGCAACCGTTTTTGTTTTTGATCGCCAGGAGTTTTTACGATGAAAAAAAACGTATGTGTAGAACGGGAGAGCAAGTAGGTTCGAAAAGAAACGCGCTTTTCTGAATACAGCTCCGCTTATTAATATAAAAACACTTAGAAATAAGACATAAATTAAGGAAAATGGACAAAGACTTCATAAATCAATATTTTGCATTTTTATTAACGAGTCCTTGTTCTTTTAGTAGTGAGTATTGGCATCTCCGAGCATCTAACAAAGCTGTAATTCGCCGAGGCATACCTTGGATAAGATTTGTTACGATCAGAGCAGATCTCAGGCCGCTGAGTGTCTCTGGGAGGGTAGGTCACATCCTTATCTTTTTTCCCAGCAGGTCCGAAATGTGTTTAATAGAATTAATGTACGGGCTCATCGCAGGTCAAGCCATCACGTCGATTTCCACTTTTTGGAATTACTTGGTAACGCAACTGACCAAGTAACATATTCCCCAATAAACCGTGCGATTGGAACCACACATTCCACCAGGATATTGTTGATGTGATAGGTAGAGTTCACCGATCCTTCCACAATGCACAGGCCGGTTTACCCGCTCGTGCAAATTCCTTCCCACACCATGATGGAACCTCCCCAGAAAATGCAACAGCAGAGAATCTTATACCTGATCTACAGCCTACACACACTGCTACGTCCATTTGTTGAGCGCAAAAAAAACCTGAACTCATTAGTGAAAAGGACTCTACCCCAGTCGACCTCTGTCCAATCCTGGTGAAGGCGGGCAAATTCAGTTCGACGTCGCTTATGCTGTACACGAGTAGGTCTTCTTCTTCAGGCCACTTTCCACTAATCGTCACCCCACCGTTTGAGCATTCACAACTGTGAGGCAGCTCAAACGCTGTTTGATGAGGATTCCGAAGGCTTTCAAGAACCAAATGTAGGCTATCCCCTGTAGAGAGCACTTTGGCGCTACCTGAACTTTGACGCCAGTTGTATGAGTTGGTTTCCGTGTATTTTTTAATGGCCCTTCTTAACGTCGTCTCTGGTTTTCTTGTAGCTCAGTGTATATTTGTGGCCCAAACAGAGAAGGTTCGATGTGTACGAGGGTCAAGCGCTTTGGTAAATACGGTTCCATATGGACATACAGGCAAGTGTTTTTGCATAACCCGTCACAGGGACATTCGAGATATTCCTTTCCCTTTAAATCAGCGCGGAATCGATTGATTGCCTTCTTGATCTACCGACTCGCGCACAGCCGCAATATTCTCATCACTTCTAGCATTTTCCTGGCACAGCAACCTTATATGGTAAATAAGTCGATTCGAATTTTTTCACTGAAACCTCAATTGTACGCTTGGTCGAACAAATTCCGCAGAAGAAAAGCTGACAGCTAATTCTAATATTAGCTAAATATTAGGTGCAATCGTTTTTAAAGGAAAAGTAAGGAATAAGGTATCGGACACCATCTGCAATTGCAGACTTTTTCGGCCAAATCTCCCACAATCTTTTGATTGTGACAGCTTCAAGTAGCTTTTTTTTTATAATTTGCGCGCGCTCAAGGGATTAAGTAAAATGTTTGCACACAGCGGGTGAAGGAAAATCAGGGAGGATGGTACCAGTGAACGGTGGTTTTAAATGTTTGAAGGTTATAATGGCTAAGAAATAACGAGCTAGGCAGTGCATTCCATAAGCGAGTTGTACGGCTTGGGAACGAATCACGATATTTCAGAGTGCGTCCGAAAGTGGGCTTGAGGGTATACTGACGAGCATTCATAGCGAGACGGGTGTTACGGTTAAAAGTTTGAAGGGGCGGAATGCTACAGGCAATTTCTATGGAGCACTGGTGGTGGAAATAGCAATAAAACAGAGTGAGATACGAGACATTACGACGGTGTTCGAGGGTGTCAATCGATTGACTGATATTAGTATCACCTATTAGTTATTTCGCAGATTTTGAATTCTATCTAGTAGGTGCAGAGATATTTCGGGCGCACCCGACCAGATGTGGGCATTGTACTCCAATTTTGGGCGGTTAAACGCTTTGTACATACACCCTGTATAACTCGAACTGCAACCAACTTCAGACTGCTATAATTTCCAAACCGTTCATGACAGTGAGCTCAAATTTTGACACATGACAGATAATTTTATTATTTACAAGCCTTTTAAACGATTTGCGTCTCAGTTGTGTTGAACATTCTTTATCCGCGATGGAATTCAAACGTGATAGTGTGATTGCTTTATATTTGGCTGGAAAACCACAAGTAGCTATCGTTAGAGCCCTCCAGCACCTCAACGTGAATAAATCACTTGTGTCTCGAAAAATAGCTCGTTACCGTGATACTGGCAGCGTTGTAAAACGCCATGGAGGTGGTCATAAAAAAACAACATAGGTAAAAATGGTTCGGAAAGTGAAGGCTCGAATTGAGCGAAATCCGCGTCGAAGTGGAAGAAAAATGGCTCTTGAGCTCAACATATCGTTGGAACGGATGCAACACATACTAAAAAATGAGCTTGGGCTCAAGCCATTCAAGTTCCAAAAAGCACACGATCTTACACCTCAACAGAAAAAAGTTAAAGTCGAAAGAGCGAAGGAGTTGTTACGCTTGCACGAAAGTAGTGAGTTGCCGAATTTGGTTTTTTCCGATGAGTCGCCATCTGTTATCGAGCAATATGCCAACAAACAAAATGACCGAGTTTACTTGCCAGAGAGGTCCATCGAAAATTTACACCTTCGGAGGGCCACCACAAAGCAGGCAGCACCGATGGTGATGGTTTTGGCCGCCATAATCGCCGATGTTCGCTCTCCGCTCGTATTTTTGGACCGTGGCGTCAAAATTAATGCGATCGTATACCGTGAAACTGTCTTAGAGGCAGTATTGAAGCCTTGGGCAAAAAATCATTTGTGAACATTTCAACAAGACTCGGCACCGTCTCACAAAGCGCGCGTCAACCAAGATTGGTTAAAAAACAATGTTCCACACTTCATTTCTTCGACACAATGGATTGCAAATTCTTCGGATGCAAATCCGTTGGATTTCTCTGTCTGGGGTATTTTGAAGGCGAAGGTTTTCATCAAAAAATATCAAAGTTTGGACCACCTCAAACAAGCACTTCGCCGGGAATGGGCCAAAATACCGCAGAGCCACTTGCGTGCAGTGTGCGATGCTTTCTTCGGCCGTCTCAAGGCCATTATTCGTGCCAAAGGTGGACATATTGAAAACTACTGATACAATTTGAAAATCGATGTATTTTCCAACATTTTTTGCTTTGGCACAATAAAATTTATCAAAAAATAAAAAAATTATAGCATTTTAAAAAGTTGGAGTTCGAGTCATTCACCCTATTGTGGCCTGAACAGAGGGAGTGATGTATTTCTTACATCGCTTGAGGAAAGCTGGACATTTCGTAGCATTCTTGACGACACCGAATATTTGGTCATTCCAACGTAAGTTGTCGTTGACACACATATCGGGAATGGAAAGTTTTTCGGTTTTGACGATGTAAATGCCATTCGTGGATAATAGCTGGGTATTTGAATTTCACTTTAATGACAGCAGACAGCATTGAGTTTTGGAAGCATTAAATTCCATTCGGTTGATAGTTCCCCAAATGGTTATGCTGCTAATACCGGATTTTTATGAGCTTAACATACGCTGCCGTTCCCGTTCTACAGCCGAAGAGCAGGAGCGTGAGTCTGAGAAGGAATATGAGAAGGAGAGAGTGCTGTCATCAGCAAAGGAATAAATTGGATTAGAAGTAGCAGACAAGAGATCGTTGATGAAAATTAAAAAAGAGTGTCGGAGACAGAACGGAGCCCTGGGGCATACCAGCATTTTGTGAACATCAGACTTGAAACCATCCAAGACAACTTGAATTGAACGTTCCGAAAGAACCCGTTGATGAAGAGAATCATCGATCCCAAAACCACGCATTTTCGACAAAAGAGCCTGATCCCAAACTCTGTCACATGCCTTAGAAATATCAAGTGCAACTATCTTACTTTCGCCAGATTGATGTACGCTTTGGTTCCACTTTTCGGTGAGACATGCCATCAAATCATCAGTGGACCTGTTGCTATGAAAACCATATTGCGGGTCATTGAGAAGTTTTCGTGTTTCGAGATATTTCATGAGCTGACGGTTTATCAGTGTTTCCATGACCTTACGAAGAGGGGACGTAAGTGCAATGGGTCTGGAGGAGGAGAGAGAAGAAGGTTCGCCTTTTTTAGTGACGGGCTGGACAAATGCTGTTTTCCATCTGCTCGGAAAGAGTCCTAAAGAATAGGATTGATAAAAAATGCATCAACCAGATTGGCCTTGTCTAAAGATCTGGCAGTTGGAATGTCGTTGCTAATAACAGTTCAGAAGGAGGCTGAGTCAGAATTTTTAATATTTTTGACGAACGACCAACAATTTTTACTGCCTTTGGGACATTGCAGTATTTTTTGCCTCAGTTTTTAGTAGCATTGAAATTTCATGTGCTTGAGAAAGACGTTGCAGTCATTCCTGGCTCATTTAAACTTTTTCGGTTTTCCTCTGTCGGGTTGGTCTTGTAGGACCGAAAAAACATTTGTCTAACCCTGACAGCCTCTTTACAGCTCGAGTCGTACCATGCCTTTTCTTTTGTTTTGATAGGTACTCTGATCCGATAAGGGATGAAGGATCTCATTCCTAAGAGGATAGTTTCTGTGATCATATCAGCAGCGCCATCCACGTCGTTATCGAGGAAACATAACGACCAGTTAAATTTCTTAAAAAAACTGTTAAGACCACTCCAATTGGCTTTCTCGTATTGCCATACGTTTCTTTTGGGAATCTTTTATCTAACTGTGTGGTCGGTGTACGAGAAATTAGCTGATATAACACAATGGTCCGACGAGCCTAGAGGGGAGAGCACATCAACGATGTACTTATCAGGGTGAGAAGTTAGAAACAAGTCCAGGGTGTTGGCGCTATGACTGTCAACGTCTGGTATTCGTGTGGGCTCATTTATAAGCTGGGTTAGGTTGTGTTCCGCAGCAACACGCCGTCCTTCGGGTGTTGTCTGTCCAGAATGTAGAAACCACCCAGAATTGTGTATATTGAAATCGCCCGTAATAAAGATTTCAGTATGGGGATACCAGGGATACAATTCTTTGAATGGAGTCAGAAAAAGTCGAATTGCTATCTAGTTTGGGGCTTCTGTAAATAAAGCAATAGTAGATAATTTTCTTACGTTGATGGAATTTCAACCACATGGAATTGAATTCCGGATTGGAACAGGGACTACATTGTGGTGGAATTTGGTAAGCTACATCACTACGCACATAGATGGCGAGACCGCGATGAGGCAAGAATAGTTAGTAGTCAGGTAGCTTCAGATCAGAGTGATCTGAGAGGTGTGGGCGGGGATCTACCTATGTTTCACTAAGTGCCAAAACAGCTGGCCTGTATTAACTAACGCGGACATACGCGGAAAAGTGATTACGTTTTAGCCTGCGTATATTGGCAATATCCACTCTGAATTCCCGAGTCAGTATAAAGAAAGACAAACACCGACGTTACTAAGCACAGCTGTGAAGCAAAAACTCAGAGTTGGTTTACCGAATCAAATTGGTGTTATGCCCTTAGAACAATACGAAACAGTACACCAACCAAATTTATACACACAGCCCGCCATCCATCGGTTGTTACATACACTCAGTCACTGCACGCGCTGTATGACAATGTAATACAGCAACGGATGTGAAGCCCGCACTGTGGATGTGGATTTCGGTTTCACTGCACTCGTTACCGGTGGTAACTTTCCCAGCAAGCCATCAGACACGGCGTAGTTTATTTGCAAGCAAAACTAAACTTCTAGTCCGATTAGGAGTAATGAAACGTTCTCAGTTTTTCTCTCTACCATCAATCGGATATGCACCTTTTGGCAAGTCCTATCACCTATTTTTGGTTCTTATGATAGTGCCTCGACATATCTCGAACTCCCTCCACCATAAAATTGCTCAGTCCATTTACTCAAAATATTTTCCAACACCACACAACCCCAAGCTCATTTGATAGAGGAATCCAAAATCCCATTACTCAAGCAACTTGGAAAACAAATAAATCGAAATAAGGACGTCCAATTTATTATCCTCTAACGTGTGGATCAGATCACATCACATCCCATCACATCCCATCACATCCCATCACACATCTATGCCAAACGTCTTTGTCCTCTGTCTCTTATTTCTGGACATCAAATGGTGATTTTTCCCGTCCTCGAAACCCAATTACACTTGGACACGCAAAATCGTTTTTCCACTGTACATCATTCGTCCACGTTAATGAGGAGTGAAATTCCCAAAGACCCAAATGACATTTGCACATAATGATTTTTCATCCGAACCCCCACTAATCCTCGTCCAAATGACAGCCCTCATTCTGTTTCTCGTTCATTAGAAAGGTTTCTGCCGAAGAAGGTGGATGGATGATTTACACATACTCGTACATAGTACATGGCTACATTCACACTGATCGAATGTTTGGTGGTTGCTCCTGTGGACACGATTAATAAGCAAACTTCTTCTATTCTCCATCGCCTCTTCATTTAACCTTTAAAGCGTACACCCCTTCAGACGTCATGAAAGAGGAACTTGTTGATTGAAAATTATTCGCTGAAATATGTAAATTTAATCAAAGCGAATTTCTGGCGTCCTGTGAGGACGACGACATGACGGAAATTACCATTTTGTAAGGTTGCAGGGTATGACACGAGTACAATAGTTAAACACCAGTTCATTGGAGACTGTGTCGGGGGGTTTGTAGCATTGATATGGCCAAATTCCACCCACCATACCATATATCGATAGGACGGCCCTTTGCCATCTGTGTATCAGTGTCTATTGTATCTTTTGCACTGCATCCGTACAAACAGTATTTGTATGTTATTCGTATATCTGTAAAGCGTTTCTTCATGTTAGCGCCCTTTATGATTGAATTCCTTGCGGGCATGGCACATTCGCCATTTCCCACTAGCGCTGAATTCCCTGCCTGTCTGCGGCAGGATGCGCATCCCTCCGAATAGACTTTTTTTTTTCTTTTTTTGTTTTTCATTTCTTTTGCATATTCTTCCGTTTGATCTTGAAATTAAAATGTACATTCGCCGGAGTAGCACGGGGTGGCTGTCTTATTGTTTTAACTGTCATAAAGAATAATTTTCAGGCGGCGATAAGGATTCTAGATACGGTCGTCTTGGCGGGTTGCTTACTTATACATCTGAGAAGGGAGCAGAAATTTGTTTGGGCTCATTTATCTTTGCCGCATTATCCTTGGCTTCGTGCCCTGGTGCTGGTGTATAGTGTGCCATGCTGTTGACTTGCCGCGAGGACAACTAAATGGCATTGAATAATTTGTTTATGACGGTGGGTTGTCGAGGATATTGTCTCATGTCTCCGTCTTATGGCTGTGTCTCAGGATGCTGCAGTCGTTGGCGGCATTGGGCTTGGGCGAATGGAGTTATTAAACTCAGTTCTAAAGGCACACGGTAGAATTGGCTGTTTTATGTGCCTTCTGAGTCACTACTTGCTACCACATTTGCGGGGGGAATTTGATAAATTTTTATTTATGTGACAGGTTAATGTCAAGACACTGACTTATTAAATTTGGGACTCCTACACCAGCTTTTCACTTACACACCACAGCGGGTAGGTATGGTGTTTGTGTAGCAGTTATTTTTTATTTACGATGATAAAGTGTTGAAAAGTTGATGTTTTTTTTGGCGATGAATTAGTGGTACTGCTGCCATTTCGTATGGCTGTTTAAAAGTTGTTGCTACGAGAAAAGGTGAATACCTAATTTATTGTCTAGCTGGAATCGGCTTCGCATGGCAGACGAATTAAGAACGCTCAGTTTAGTAAAACTGTTTTGTGATGATAATTCAAATACATACATGCGAGGCTACATACCATATCTCGACTTGACATTTTTAAAAGCCAATATTACGCCATTTCTTCAGTAGTAGTCACAAATAGATACCAAGTTGCCTTAGGTAGCAAACTATTTGAAAAGCGGTATCTGTAAGTTATGGATTTGAAGAGGGTTTTGATAGTTTTGCTGCCACAATTATTTGCGTTTACAGACCACCGAATCCAAATTTAACGGACTTATTAACGAATTATCGGGTAACATTGACTTAATAGAAAGAAAAAAATACTTTTAATCCTAGGCGACGTGAACACCAACGTTAAAGACATGAATGAGTCCTATAATAAACTATCGACACACGGATCGACCCCTCACGGATCACTAGGGCATTGATCGATCATAGTTTAGAGCACTTCCTAATCAAGAAAATAGTATCAGAGGGCTAAATGTATCGATGGCTGTTGGATGACCTCAAGTGATGAATCACTGAACCTGCTCCTGGACAACCACTTTCCAGATAGCTCCCTATTCATGGCCAGTAACAACCTTAGCAGGACTACAGCAGCCGCGACTAAACCTCACGTTCTGCAAAGCTTCTAAACATACAAGTCTGCTGGACCGGACAATATAATACATACAGCGGCCCTCAGTTATTATTCTCCCAACGCTAGAGAATGTTATAAGGAGCTGGGTATAAATGATCCCTTGTCATATAGAGAAGGTAATATATGTAGTTTTGATTCCCAAAGGCGGGAAATGCTCTCATGTTTTCCAAAAGGATCTCAGACCTATAAGTCTATCATCTTTCCTTCTGAAAATTGTAGAACGATAGATTGATATCTATATGCGATCTAGAATTGATCCACGACTTTTGTCGAAGTCGTCATCACGACTGCGCTGTCAACTCTGAAGGTATGTAGATGACTCACTTTGGGAGTCCTATGCTAAATACCAGGATATTCTACTCCAAACTGAATGGGGCTTCTACCAAAAGATACATCAGCAGAGGTATGCCTCAAGGCGGTGTTCTTTCACCCCTTCTTTGCAACTTAGTAGTCAACGAACTGCTGATATACCTGGACAGGATTGTTGCCGTGTCTCAGGAAAGCATCTCAATATTTTTAAAGAACTCCTGCAGCAAAGCCGTCAGAGATTAGCCCAATCATAGACCCCCTCGCAATGAACGGTGCCAACTTAGTCTTTTCTGATTCAACGAAATGTCAAAGTCTTATTCTTGACGGGAAACTAAACTGGAAACCGAATATTCAAGCAAATAGTAAGAGCGCTACAATAGCTCAATTTTCTTGCAAAAAAGCCATTGGGAACAAATGTGGCCTTCAACATGGTATTACCCACGTCTCGGTTATAAGACTGATATTCTTCTACGAAGTGGTAGTGTCGTAGATGGCCTTAGACAATGTAGTCAAATATAGCAAATTAAGTAAAGCCCAAAGGACAGCTTGTCAGTGCATAAGCGGAGCCTTACGCACTACTTTCTCCGCGCTTTCAACTACTACTTTCAACAGACAGTTGTAGCTAAAGCGATAGTTTAAAGCGACTACAGAGTGGACAAATAAATTACTTCGACACGCTAATATTCTTAATACACTAAGGATCCTTCCAGAGAACGTCGATCACACTATGCCCTAACATTGGTTTGAGAAAGACTTTCATATAAGAATCCTCTATAGATTTTTCTGGAAGGAAGATGCTTTTATGGACGGCAAGTCAGTTAATATCTACACAGATGAATCCAAGACTGATAGCGGGGTTGATGGCGGTGTTTTCTTCTTCCACGTAGCGTATTCCAGACGGAAATTTTGGCGCATAAAGAATTCCTCTCCTGGTTGAAGAAAAACGAGATATCTGCAAAGGATATCAGCGGATGGCGGATAATCAAGCCGCTATGAAACCCCTGGACCGAGTCTTGCAAAATTCTATGACAAAACCGCCCTTGACTGCCGATCATCCCTCAAGGAGATGGCGGAGCAGTTCAACATCCACTTTTGTTGGGTGCCGGGATCACAGAGACATTCCAGGAAGTTGCAGGGTCGACGGGCCAGGGCTCCGCGCGCGTGTGCAACAAAAAAAAAAATAAAAAAAAAATCACGCAGTGCGGGTATCCCACCTCTGCCGCTCCTACTCATAGTACCGTTGCTTGCAATCGGTCACTGCCGTTACTGTGTTCATCATACGGTACGGGCAGTGACTGAGTGTATGTAACAACTGATGGATAGCTGGCTATGAGTGAACATTTTTTTGGTGCACTGTTTCATATTGTTGTAAGGGCATAACACCTACAGCAATTTGATTCGGTAAACCAACGTCAGAATTTACACTTCGCAAACTTGCTAAGTATCGTCGGTGTTTGTGTTTGCTGTGTTTGTTTGTGATTATGACTAGGGAATTTAGGGTGGACGTAGTCAATATAGGCGGACTAAAAAGTAATCACTTCTCCGCGTACGTCCACGTCTGTAAATACAGACCAGCTGTTTTGACACTTAGTGAAACACAGGTAGATCCCCGCCCACACCTCTCAGATCACTCTGATCTGAAGCTACCTGACTACGAACTATTCTTTCCTCATTGCGGTCTCGCCATTTATGTGCGTAGTGATGTAGCTTACCAAATTCCACCACAATGTAGTCCCTGTTCCAATCCGGAATTCAATTTCATGTGGTTGAAATTCCATCCCCGTAAGAAAATTATCTACTATTGCTTTATTTACAGAAGCCCCAAACTAGATAGCAATTCGACTTTTTCTGACTCCATTCAAAGAATTGTATCCCTGTATCCCCATACTGAAATCGTTATTACGGGCGATTTCAATATACAAAATTCTGGGTGGTTTCTACATTCTGGACCGACAACACCCGAAGGACGGCGTGTTGCTGCGGAACACAACCTAACCCAGCTTGTAAATGAGCCCACACGAATACCAGACGTTGACAGTCATAGCGCCAACACCCTGGACTTGTTTCTAACTTCTCACCCTGACAAGTACTGCGTTGATGTGCTCTCCCCTCTAGACTCGTCGGACCATTGTGTTATATCAGCTAATTTCTCGTACACCGACCACACAGTTAGATAAAAGATTCCCAACAGAAACGTATGGCAATACGAGAAAGCCAACTGGAGTGGTCTTAACAGTTTTTTTTAAGAAATTTAACTGGTCGTTATGTTTCCTCGATAACGACGTGGATGGCGCTGCTGATATGATCACAGAAACTATCCTCTTAGGAATGAGATCCTTCATCCCTTATCGGATCAGAGTACCTATCAAAACAAAAGAAAAGGCATGGTACGACTCGAGCTGTAAAGAGGCTGTCAGGATTAGAGAAATGTTTTTTCGGTCCTACAAGACCAACCCGACAGAGGAAAACCGAAAAAGTTTAAACGAGCCAGGAATGACTGCAACGTCTTTCTCAAGCGTGTGAAATTCCAATGCGACCAAAAACTGAGGCAAAAAATACTGCAATGTCCTAGAGGCAGTACAAATTTTTGGTCGTTCGTCAAAAACATTAGAAATTCGGCCTCATCCTCCATCCGAACACTCACTTACATTGACATTCCAGCTGTCAGCTTTTTGAGCAAGGCCAATCTGGTTGATGCACACTTTGCGGCCAGGCAACACTTCCAAATTGTACTTTGTCTCCGCCTACATTTGAGGGCGTCGAATCTTCAATGGGACAAATCCACTTTCGCACTCGTGTAGTAGCAAGAGTACTTTAAAGATCTCAACATACATAAATCCGCTGGTCCAGATGGTATATCTCCCCTTCTTCTGAAGAGGTGTTCTTCCTCGCTGTCAAAATCACTGCGTAAGTTTTTTCATGAATCCTACTCTTTAGGAATCCTTCGGAGCAGATGGAAAACAGCATTTGTCCTGCCCGTCCCTAAAAAAGGCGAATCTTTCTCTCTCTCCTCCTACAGGCCCATTGCATTTACGTCCCTTCTTTTCAAGGTCATGGAAGCGCTGATAAACCGTCAGCTCTTGAAATATCTCGAAACACGAAAACTTCTTAATGACTGGCAATATGGTTTTCGTAGCAACAGGTCCACTGGTGATTTGATGGCATGTCTCACTGAAAAGTGGAACCAAAGTCTACACCAATCTGGCGAAAGCAAAATATTGTAGTTGCACTTGATATTTCTAAGGCATTTGACAGAGTTTGGCATCAGGCTCTTTTGTCGAAAATGCGTAATTTTGGGGTCAATGACTCTCTTCTTCAATTCAAGTTGTCTTGGATGGTTTCAAGTTTGATGTTCACAAAATGAATGCTAGTGCGCCCAAAGGCTCCGTTCTGTCTCCGACACACTTTTTAATTTTCATCAACGACCTCTTGTCTGCTACTTCTAATCCAATCTATTCCTTTGCTGACGACAGTACTCCCTGCTTTTCATACTCGTTTCTGGACTCACGTCCCTGATCTTCTGCTGTAGAACGGGAAAGCCAGCGTATGTTAAGGTCATTAAATTCTGATATTACCAGTATAACTGATTGGGGAACCACTAACAGAGTAGAGTTTAATGCTTCCAAAACATTGTCCTGTCTTCTGTTGTTAAAGCGAAAGCCATTATCCATGAATGCTACTTGCATCGTCGAAACCGAAAAAAATTCTATTCCCGGTATGTGTATCAGTAACAACTTACGTTGGAATGACCACATATTCGATGTCGCCAAAAATGCTGTGAAATGTCTAGGTTTTCTCAAGCGTGGAAGAAATACTCCCCCCCCCCCCCCCTCCAATCAGGCACCCGGGAATACTATGAACACATCTGGTAGACCAAAACAAACCTGCTAGATAGGATTCAAAACCTGCTATAAAACTCATAGGTGATATTATGTAATATCAGTCAATCAATTGACACCCTCAAACACCGACGTAATGTCTCCTGTCTCACTTTGTTTTATCGCTATTTCCACCACCAGCGCTCCATTGAAATCGCCAGTAGCATTCCGTCCATTCAAACGTTCAACCGTAACACCCGTCTCGCTATGAACGCTCATCAGTATACTCGCAAGCCCAACTTCAGACGTGCTCTAAAATATCGTGACTCTTTCCTAAGCCGTACAACTCGCTAATGGAATGCCCTGCCTAGCTCTGTGTTTCCTGGTCGTTATAACTTACAAACATTTAAAAACAATGTACATCGGTACCTGTCCTTTCTTCCGCCCTATGTACAATCATTTTAAGGGTACACAAACCCCTTGAGCGCCCGCTCATTATAAAAAGACAAAAAAACTCTACCTATCCTACCTCAAAACGTATGATTGGCTTACCGATCGCAATGTGCAAGCTAGAATTAACGTTGGATGCTATTGGAAGAACAAGCCTTAGGTGGACTGTTGCTACATCATAATGTGCCAAAACTGAATCTAAATCGCTCTAAGAGGAAACATCTCAGCGTTATCATAAGTGTTATCACTGGACATTGGACATTTATAGGCAAGGGGCTTGGCGTTTTCACAAACGACTTTTGCTGAAACCACCGGGTCCGGGAGGGGGAGGAGACAAACCTAGACGTTCTCTATACATGCCCAGCTCTCTCGATCTAAATAATATATGTAGATACTAAAAGTCTCCTATGCTTCGTCAGAAGCTCAAATACATTCAAGAGTAGGAGGATCACTGATCCACGTGGCATTACAATGGGCCAGTAGGCCTAAATGGTTGGTTTTTCCAACAGCCACTCTTCCCTAACCTAATCTAACTTTCTTCCAGAAACACACCAGCCTCTCCCGACTATATTCCTTTCCTGGCTCAGATTCTGACCGAAACCATGCTCAAGCAGAGAAAGACTTGATTTCGCACTTTTGTAGAAACAAGGATGCTCTTGTAATTGCATCAAACGGCTGGTGCATTAGACCACAATCAAAAGACAGCCAACCCGTATGTACCAAAGTCCATTTCCTTTTAAACGAAAGATACCTTTGATATGAATATCAAAGCCGAATTAGATTCATTAGTACATCTAGACCAGAACCAAGACTGCTAGGGTAAGAACACATGTAACCGATTCAGACCGACCTCTGGAATGTTTTTCCAGCTTAATATAAACTAAACCCAACTTGGTATATACTGCAAAGAACTTTTTCTTCTTCTTAAGCTGTACAACAGAGCGTAGAACTAACATGTGAGTCGATTCTAGGTAGTGAACCCACAATCCCACGATCCGGAATCTTCTGGACCCTTTCGGAGTTGAATAAAAGAATAAAACAGTTGAACAATTTCAACCAATCTGAATCAGTTACCTTTTTAATAATAGGTACACATCTCGATCACACCAGGCTAACTAATTCTTTTAAATCAAAATTCAAAATTGATGGCAGCAACTGCCGTAAAATCTCCTCCAACATCTTCGAGGTAAGCATCCCATTAAAATATGAATGGTTATTCATCAACCCTGCTTCCGACGTCATCAATCTACTGGAGTCAACAAACATCGCCAGGATACTGCCTTGAAGTCCAGTATAAAAAATAACAAAATCCATTAAACCTAAGATATTAAGTCTAACCCTATACCGGTTCTTAAGTTAAATTCTAGGCCTAACTCTTACAATAAAAAACCAACTCCTAGTAAACCAGCTCCTGATCCAAACTGGAGTTTTAAAGTTGGGATCCCTTCTTTCTTCACTCCTTCTTCACATCATTTCATCAGTCGCTTATACACAAAACATTCTTCCATTCCGTCCAATCCAATTCGAAAATGTGTATCCTTTAATCTTGATCCTCCCTCCAGTCCTTTAAAAAACCTAAGACCATCTCCTTATTCCACTCAAACAAAAACGATTTACCCTAACTTTATTCGCTCCCATATTTTAAATCCCTCTTCATCTTTTTTGCCAGACTTCCACCCCAATACATTACCACCTTCCTTTGTACACCCCATACTTACTCCAAAGGCAAAACTAACCAAGCACCTTACCGATTCATTGGAGGTTGGCCGGAATCTTCTCTTTCGATTAAGAGACCGCAGATTATACGAGTATGATGATGTTCGTTTGTAGCCGGACTCTGTCTGTATCGAAGGTATAACAAAAATCAATGCCAAGGGGTCCATTCTTTATACACGTTTTCATGAGCAACTAGATATGACTCCTTATGGCGTGGCAAATGATCCCTTTTCTTTCGCGTCTCACATAAGTTCCAACCGCATACAACACCTTCAAACAACACAGTCTAGTTTGAAACAGTACTATCGCTCCTAACCCGCCGAACTCGCCATGACTTCGACTTACACCGTGACGACGGTCTAGATAAAGAGGAGAATTTATATGGCCGCGGTGTGCTTCTATTGTAGCTATACACTCTCGTCTCGAGTCTAGGCCCTTTAAAAAATCGTCCACTGCATTTTTTGAAGTTTTTTGCGCTAGAATTCCTATTTGCAAGCGCAACTGGTATACCTGTTGTTGCTATATTAGCCACTCTCAACCAATTCAAGGTTACCAGCTAGCCCTTGATGCAATCGATTGTATGTTTAATGTTGCTGATCCCAACGACGTTGTTATATTTTTAGGTGATTTCAAGCTGACAAAGCTTCTATGGGCCCAGACTGACCAGTCCTTCTTTACTCAACAAATCCAACCTCTGATAAAGTAAATCTTTTCATCGACTGCCTTACTGACACTGGTCAGTCTCTGATACAGATAACTTTCGTACAAAGTAGACATCTTCTCTCTAAGTTGGAGAGTTATCACCCTCCTCTTTAACTAATGGTGTTGTATGACAACGGTCTTAATCCCGTTTCCTATGAATACTCTTACAGCTTTAATTTTCATAGGGCAAACTACGCCAAACTGGAACGTTGTTTTTTGACCAGGTCGATGTCGCTGTACAGCTCGCAGAGTCCATCGTTTAGTCATCTCCTCCAGAACCTGTCAACGCATACGGGACCACATATCTTACGAAGAATTTTTCTCTCAAAACGACCAAGGATATCTTTATCCGCTTCAGAGAGGGTCCATGTTTCGGAACCATAGAGCAGGACTGGGATTACAAGGGTCTTCTATTAACTTTCCTTTGTTGTTCGGGAGAGGGCCTTAATACAGAGTTGCCTTTTCAGCCCAAAAAAACAGCGATTGGCAAGCGTTATTCTTCGTTTGGTTTCTGAAGAGACGTCATTTTCAGATGTGATACTCGTAGCAGAGCCGAAGTAGACAAAGTCCCTTACTACCTCAAAGTTATAGCTGTCGATTGTGACATTCTGGCCGATTCGTCAATGTCGTGTCAATTCTTGTTGACAGCATGTAATTTGTTTTGCCCTCGTTTACCGCTGGACCAATTTTTACCGCTCCTGCTCCTATACTCGCAAACGCAACAGTGACAGCTCGCCGGGGTCTACCAATAATATCAACATGGTCGGCGTATGCAAGGAATTGAACAGACTTTTGAAAGATCGTACCTCGTGTGTTGGTTTGTGAGTTTTGCACAATTCTTTCAAGTGTGATGTTAAAAAGATCACATGACAGCGCGTCGCCTTGCCTAATCCTTTCTTGACATCAAAGGTCTTGGTTGGGCCGTTACCGACTTTGATGTAGCAGCGAGCTTTTTCCTCCTGTGCAAGCGGACGAGTTTGGCAGGGATGACAAAACTAGGCATGGTTCTGTATAGCTCGTCTCTGTAGATGCTGTCATATGCGGCTTTAAAATCGATTAAAAGGTGGTGAATGCAAATCTGAACTTCTTAGGTTTACTCCAGGCTCTGCCGTAGTGTGGATATTTGGTACATTGTGGGCTTACTGGGCCTAAAACCGCACTGCTAGGGTCCGATCAGATTTTTGACAAATGGTTTCAGATGCTCGAATAATACGGCAAACTAAATCTTATATGCGATGTTTAGGAGACTGATGCCTCTATAGTAGCGCAGTTTAGAGCGTCTCCTTTTTTGTGAACCGGCCCAACGATGCTGAGGTTCCATTCATCAGGCATACATTCATTCAACCAAATCTTGGAAATAAGTTGGTGTATGATCTCTACCAAGTCATCTCCTGTTGCCTTAAAGAGTTCGGCGGGTAAGCCGTCCGGCCCGGCAGCCTTGTTCGACTTCAGTTTAGACATTGCTATCCTCACTTCATTTTGCAATTTGTGTCACCTTCGCCGTTTAGCTAGCAGTCTGTAGAAATGGTTGGTTTTTCCATATTCTCAGCACCGACTGTGACTCTCTTATAAGGTTTTCTCGTTCATCTCTACAGGTTTCCGTTGGGTCCTATTACCCTGACACGTTCTTTTTGTCTTTTGGTAAAACTTCCGAACATTATTCCTGGAGTAGCACCTCTCTATTTTCTCGATCGCGCGCTTCTCATGGTCTTTCTTTTTTTCCGGAGAAGCTGACGTTCTTCCACCTCTTTTGCTCATAGAGCTCACAAGGCGTTCTCGTCCTTTTGTACAACGCCGCTTTGTAGGCATGTTGTTTTGCTGCATGTGCTTGCCGGCACTTTTCATCAAACCAGGGGTTTCGTGGTCGTTGGCGGGTGGAACCCAGAACGTCAGTTGCGGCATTTCTGATGTCTTCTTGGCATCTAAGCCACTACTCTTCAGCACTTGATGCTGACTGCAAAGGACTTTTCGGGGGTTGGGGGATATGCGATCAGCAAAGATTTTGGGGACTTGTTGCTATTGCAACCGTTTAGCGTTAAATCCTTTCATCGTATTTCCCCGTTGTTTTGGCGTCTGAGATATCTGTAGACGTACCTTGGCTGCAACTAGGTAGTCCGAGTCTATGTTGGCCACTCGGAATGTTCGGGCACCTAAAATACTTGAGGAGTGCCTTACGTTGATCGCAACATGATCAATCTGGTGGACAGTTTGCTGATCTGGTGTCCGCCATGTTCCCTTGTGAATATTGAGGTGAGGAAACCGTGTGCTTGCTATAGTAACCTTACGCCCCGCAGCGAAATCGATTAGCCTAAGTCCGTTTCCAGACGTGGTGTCGTGTAGGCCATGTCTTCCGATTGTGCTGCTAAAGATGTCGTCCTTTCCAATTTTGGCATTAAAGTCGCCTAAGACGATTTTTGCGTCATGCATCGGACATTGCTCGTAGGTATTGTCGAGGAACTCGTCGAAGCTTTCTTTGGTAGCAGCGACCTTTTCCTCTGTTGGGGCGTGAGCGCATATAAGGCCGATGCTAGCGAATTAACCTTTGGTACGGATTGTTATAAGGCGTTCACTCACGTGCCGAAAGCTCAAGACATCTTGCCTAAGTCTGCCGCTAACAACAGATCCGTATCCAAATATACGCTGCTTACGTTCCCTATAGTAATCACCGTAGTAAACAGTTTTTCATCTTTCTTTTGCCCGGCCCATCCCACCGCACTTCTTGGATTGTGGTGATATCTGCTTTATAGCAGTCTAGGGCCTCCGCTAATTGTTCGCTTGCAGGCGGCATGTCCATGTTCTGAACATTCCACGTGCAGATCCGGAAGTCGTTGTCCATTGTTCGTTTTGCAGGGTCGCCAATATTGAATTCGTCCTTATCCGAGGCTATTGGTCGCTTCGTAATAATTAATTTTTTACGTGGTTGGGTAGTTAACCTCACTCACAGCCCCCAACCTGCAGGGCCAGGCCTTTTTTGGGACCCCTAAGACAAAAGGAGCCGGACCAAATTCCGGAACCAGCAACCCGCTTCGGGGGTGTGAGCGCTGCCGTTGGCCCTTATTAAGGGCTTATCCGCCACCAACTCTTTTCCAACACACTGACTTAGTGTTGGAGATCCCTATTGACTTGGTATTCAAATGCGTTCAAGGAGCTCATATAGAGATAACACTAGTTCGAACCAACTGGAACTGTGGACGCCACCGTTGATGCCATCCTTAGAATTGGTCAGCTGCCGCCCGGAAACGGAAGAAAGTGCATTAGTGAGATGGCACGACCCTCCACAGAGGTTGGTTATCCTATCTCCTGTCGAAGTACTAGGAAGTAGAAGAACGCTTGTGTTCTCATATAATCGCATTCACCACCCTTTTCGACCATCCTTATGTCTACTAGAATTTGGAAATGCAATCGACGTGGTTTCCAAAGATTTCAGCAAAGGCTATAATAGAATTTCTCATGATATAGTCCTGCTAAAATTAAAGCCCCTTGGTTTCCTAACATGCTCTGTAATGTGGATTCTATTTAAATGAATGACATTACCATGTTCTACTTAGGTCCATGATTTCTAGCCCAGTTGAAGCCTCTTCTGATGTCCCTCAAGGTAGCCACCTTGGGCCCTTATTATTTATTCTGAATATTAATGACGTTGATTGTATCATTGAAAATTCATACATATCTGTTTATGCAGGTGATATGGAAATCTGTAGACATATGGTATATCATATACTTCAGACTGTCCACCACTGCAGGAAGATCCAGAGAGATGTTGTACTTGATGTCAGAAGAATTTCCTTGAGCTTAACGGCAATAAGTGTTCGGTTATAACTTATACTTATAAGCGCCCTCCTGCTTCATCTCACTGCTATCTGATCTTTAATCTGCCTATTCCCTTAGTGAATGAGTTGCGTGAATTAGGTGTTACTCGTATCTGTGATAAGGAACTGATTTTCCGTCCTCACTTTGATACTCGTAATATAGTGACAAAAGACAACGCTGTCAGGCGCTGGTCTAAGGAGTTTTCCAATCCTTATGTTACCAAATCTCTTTACATAGCCTTTGTTAGGCCTGTTCTTGAATAAAAGTTTGGTCACCCTACTGCAGAACTCACATCCTCTGGATAGAAGCTGTTCAATGCAGGTTCTTACGATTTTCTTTACCTGGCGTCCGTGGAATGATAGCCAAAACTTTGCACCGTACACCGATGAAACATATAAACTTATCACTTTTAACACCAACCCACCCAATCTTAGGTCTGTGCCTCTTTTCCAGCTCTTTCTTCACAGAACGAATTACGGACACCTGGAGCCAATGTCTAAAATGCTTCGTGAAGTTAACGATATTCTGCCTCTCGGGACTATGTGTCCCGTTTTGGTTTTTTCATTAGTTTTAAGCGAAACTGTAAGTTTTAAGAATTTACATAGTAATAAGCTTTCACAGATCTGTCCTGGTTTGACCCGGCTCTTAAATCAAAATCAAATTTGGCACTGCCTTTAAGCCCCATCGTCGGTTTGTTTCTGTTTCTTTTCCGAGTAATAATTCCTCGGAACAAAAAAAAAGAAAAAAAACTCATCTGCAATGGTGATGGTTATGCATAATTTCTTAAAACTCCCCAGACACCACCTGGATTTTTTCTCAGTCCGCCGGGAGGTGATTCTTACCCTTTAACCTTACATTCTACTTACAGCTAACCAACTGCTGGAGCATCCTTCCTAATGTGCCTCGCTCTTAAAGACCTTAACCCACCTTAGTTCAACAGGGATCTGGTTAATTTTCATTAATTTAATATCAATTTTTGTCCCCGGCGAGTGAGTCGACTAAAAGGATAAAAATTTACATTTACCGCTAAAGCAAACGCAAACGACGCAAACGGGATGGAACAAAAAACAAATGTAAAAAGAAGAAAAAGAAAAATGAGAAAGATGAGAGAGATGAAAA
Source organism: Volucella zonaria (assembly GCA_963966105.1). Lineage (NCBI taxonomy): Eukaryota > Metazoa > Arthropoda > Insecta > Diptera > Syrphidae > Volucella > Volucella zonaria. Next base: position 103,059,993 of record OZ014532.1, on the reverse strand, counting down.
ACCGTAACGGAACCCATGACATATTATCTTTAACTGTTTTCAGTTTGCCCCGGGGGAAATCTTAAACCAGGTACCGTACGGCTGTCAAGGTATCCTGTGACGGTAGTACTTAACAGGGATGAGCCAGAGAGAAATGAAGGAGTTAACGGTGATGCTTAATTATTTTTGCCCTTTGAAAATATTGTATAATTAAAATTTTCGAATAATTTTAGGATGTAACTCTTCCGTTAAAACGGAAAACATGGCAAGCAAAGAAACCCTCTCTGGAAGGACCGGCAAGGATTGCAAAACGACTATTCTGTTTGTTTTGTTTTCTTTTCCGAGAATGCCAAAACTCAAGGGATGTACTATATGTACGTGCGTTTTTGTTTTGAAATTCCTCACCCTTTTTTGACGTTTAAAAATGCATGTCCTTGGAGGAATCGTTGAACCAGACCGTGTTCGTGTTTTGTTTGAGTTTGTAAACCTTAGGTGTGTCGTGAATTTGTTTAACATTAAGACTGAAGGTCATGGAGTGATATTCTTGCTACAGCCACAGGTGAATTAGATGAGAATTGAAAAGTCTGTTAGTTAATTTATTTAAGCTGCTCATAAGGAATTGGACTTTCAATCAATAACATAGCGATGTCACCAATGGACAATGGATTTGGCTACGGTCTAATGCCATCCTGTAAAAAATGAAAATATTTTCTTTTATAATACATACACCTGCATGGCGATTGATCGCGAAGCTACAGACTGTTCAAAACGTGGATTGTACCAGTAGCGCAACAATCAAGTTCGTAATGTACTCGTAGTGCTTGCTTTACCTCCTCGGGGTGGTCCCCGGGCAACTACGTGTATAAATCCTTATACAGGTAGGCCAAAATCGCAAGTGCGAGATTGTCTAGACTAGGTAACCTGGGCCAGCAATCCACGTTACCGAAACCTGCCCGCTACGGAAACCGACTTAATGCCTCGGATAAGGACTGATAACACATTGATGACCTTTGGCTGTCGTACCCGGACTAAGATTGGTTTCTGGAATGTGAAGACGCTCCTTGACTCTCAGAACGCCAGATTCCTTCAATTAGAGCATGAGTTTATGCGATATAATCTGGACATATTGGGACTAAGCGAGATAAGTTGGTTAGATGCGGGTGAGTACTAATCCCCAACGCGTAACACTGTATTACTCTACTCCGGAAGACCAACCGGAAGACCACGTGGATATGTAGTTGGACTGCTGTTAACACCTACAGCACGCAGAGGCCTAATCTCCTGGCAGTCGCATGGTCATAGAATTTTAACGGCCAGATTCCGGACGAGAGTACGTCGCGTCACCATTATACAGTGTTACGCCCCCACGGATGGTTCGTCTGAGGAAGAAAAGGAGATCTTCTACAACCAGTTGGAAGAAGTTTATAATGCAACACCCATCGGCGACATTGTCATTGTGATGGGGGACCTTAATGCCAAGGTAGGCAGCGACAACGAAGGGCTCAAACATGTTACGGGACGGCACGGATTTGGCAACTGCAATGACAACGGCGAAAGATTTGTTGACTTTTGCAACGCAAATCGTCTTGTCGTAGGTGGCACCATGTTTGAGCACAAGGCCTACCATAAAATCAGTTGGGTGTCAACCGGCCATCAGTCGCCGTTTTAGAAGTAGTCTTCTAGGCGTCCGAAACAGACGAGGAGCGGACATGGGGTTGGTACTAGATCACCATCTTATGATAGCTATTGTCCAATTACGCACTCCTGCCGTTCGAAGATATAACGACACTAGATTACTTAGATTCAACGTAGACCGTCTGAGTCAATTAGCAGCTCACTGCCCGCCACCATCCAAGATCATTGCCTTGGTGTCTTGTGAAAACTGTTTTCACATCAGGTGCTGAAACGATTGCCGGTCGATCGCAGGGAAGCCATAGAGCGTGGTTTTCCGAGGATACCTGGAGAAGGATCATTGAACGAAAACAACTAAGAGCTCGAATTGCAGCAGCTCCAGAGTCCCTATATTGCATGAAGATGAGGGAAGTGCAGCGTAGCGTGAGAAGTGACAAGTGCAATTACATCAAGGCGCCGGTCACGCAAGCAGAAGAAGCAGCAGCGAAGCGCGACAACAGAACCGTTTACAGAATCACCAAAGAGCTTATAGGTGGCCGAAGCTCTACTCAACACCCAGTGAAAGTCTTAGACGGTTCGTTGCTAATATCGGATGAGGATCAACTGAAGAGATGGAAGGAGCATTTTGCTTCGGTTCCAAACCGAGTATTCACCAGCAATACGCACCCAAGTCAGACTGAAGTGTCCGTAGAAAGAAATTCTCGAATTCGCACCACAACCCCCAGTAAGGAAGAGATTATTGCCGCGATCAAAGCACTGGAAACCAATAAGGCGGTAGGACTTGAGAGCATACCTGCGGAGCTGTTTCTAGCCGTGCCAACGGCATCAGCTGAGCCACTGTTCCCACTTGTCGGGAGAACATGGGAAGCCGAGAGATTTCCGTCCAGCTCCCTAAAAAAGGCGATCTAATGCAGTGCGAAAACTGGAAAGGTATCTGCGTGCTGCCTGCTGTGGCCAAGATAATAGCTAACATCATCCTGGACCGAATCAAAGAACACCTCGAAGCCGAACAAGCAGGTTTCCGCTCTGGATCCTCCTGTGTCGACCACATCAAAGCTGCTGCATACTTTCATCAATACTCTTTCTATTGGAGATTAATGATGTGCTGAATGCGGCCTTGTTAACAGGAAACGGAGGAATTCGATGGACTCTTACATCTGAACTCAAACACCTTGACTACGCCGACGATGTATGCCTTTTGTCTCACAGAATAATGAACCTTCACCAAATGACAACAAATGTGGAGAGGGGAGCAGACATCGTTGGGCTGAAAATTAACTCGGCAAAAACAAAAATGATCAGCCATTAAGACCATTAACTCTATATGTATTGCTGGACAGACGGTTGAGAGAGTAGAGACTTTCCAATACCTTGGGAGTATTGTCTCAACCGATGGCGGAACCGAAGTGGATATAGCCAACCGCATAGGGAAAGTAAAATTTGCGTTTGAGATGCCATCCACAGTTTAGCGAAGTAATGCAATTAGCTTAAGCACCAAGCTACGACTGTTCCGTTCCAACGTTGAATCCATGCTACTATATGGATGTGGTACCTGGAGGGTCACCACCACTATCACGAGGAAGCTGCAAACGTTTGTCAATAGGTGCCTATGCTACATCTTAAAGATATTCTGGCCAAGCCGTATCTCTAACAAACAGCTTGATCAGAGAGCGGACCATGAACCTATAGGCACAACCATACGACGACGAAAGTGGCAGTGGATTGGTCACACTCTCCGCAAACCAAGCGATGCAATGGAACCCGCTTACTCAGGACGGCAGGATGCACTGCGGTCCTAGGAGTACCTGGCGCAGAACAGTTGAGAAGGAAGCACGGCAACTTGGAAAAAGTTGGGGAGAGCTGAGGCACATTTCCAGAAACCGCACCCGATGGCGCGTAGGCATAGTAGAGGCCCTAGGACCCACAAGGGGATACAAGAACGAATGATGAATGAAATAAATGATAATACATACGTATACTGATGTAAAGAAAAATAGGACTAAGGACTTAATAAGCCGCCTGACTAACATCTACTTACTCTCTTGGTTATTCTAGGATATCTTGATCATCCCCTAGATTGATCTAAGGCTTTTCTTACTCATAAGCGGTAGACAACATCTCTCATGGATACTATTCCAGATATAAGCGGCTTATCCGTGAAAGATTTTAAGTCTGCTTGTTCAAAGAATTTGGCTAAACTCTTTATCTAAACGAAACAAAAGCAGCGCTTCTATATTTCCTGGTTTTTCACATCTGGTGTACTTTTTGTTGTCCTTTTGACACAACAGGCTTCAGATGTACAGGAGACGACCGAATTTGCGCTCTTGGACTGATTGAGATGTTCTTCAAATCACTTTTAGCGAGCTAAATTTCTGGAAAGAGATAACATCCTAAGTTGTTGTATTCCTGCTATTTTATAAGTCATCCAGTGGGGGTTTTATTTGTTATTCTGTATGAAGTTGGCTTATAAAGGTCGCCTCTTGTTAACTATACTAACATGTGACCATAACTTGGAAGAATTCTTTTATGACACCTCTTTTTAATAAAGAGTGTGAAAAATCTGTAACTCTAGATCCGTTGCTAAGTTCTTCGGTGCATGCCAAGAACATTATGCCCACAGGAATACAGGACTGAAGTTATTAGCAAAACCGTCGCTTGGAAAAGCAGAGTTTTTGAAATATGGGTTAGACCCTATTTAGAAGACCAACATTATATTGTTCCAGTCAACTGCAACGTTTTCCACACCATTAAAGCCTTTTCAGATGATGAAAATATTTTAAGGGTGCAGTAACCCCTTGAGCGCGGTGTCGAACACCGCCGAGTGCACATTCTAACTAAGTAGTGCACTCGTGAACTTTTCTGTTCTGTTAAAAAAAAAAAAAAAAAACAAACTCCGCGCGCGCGGTTCCTAAAGAACAGTATGGCAATATAAGAAAGCCAATTGGAGCGGACTTAACCGCTTCTTCAGGAATTTTAACCGGCCGTTATGTTCCTCGATAACGACGTGGATGACACTGCTGATATGATCACAAACACTAGAGATCCTTTGTCCCTCATCGGATGAAGAATATTAAATCAAAAGAAAAGGCATGGTACCACTCAAGCTTCAAAGAAGCTTAGAGAAATATTTTTTCGCTCCATCAAGATCAACCCGACAGAGGAACACCAAAAAAAGTTTAAACGAGCCAGGAATGACTGCAACGTCTTTCTTAGGTGTGTAAAATTCCAACACAACCAAAAACTGAAGCAGAAAATACTACAATGTCCCAAAGGTAGTAACAACTTTTGGTCGTTCGTCAATAATATTAGAAATTCTGCCTTATCCTTCATCCCAACGTTCATTTACAATGATATTCCAGCTGTTAGCTTTTTGGACAAGCCAATCTGCTTGCTGCACACTTTGCGGCCAGCCCAACACACCCAACTGTGCTTTGTCTCCGCCTACATTTGAGTGCGTCGAATCTTCAATGGGATAAATGCACTCTCGCACTTGTGTATTAGCCAGAGTACTTAAAGATCTCAACATTCACAAATCCACTGGTCCAGATGGTCTATCTCCTCTTCTTCTGAAGAGGTGTTCTTCCTCGCTTACAAAACCACTGCGTAAGGTTTTTCATCAATCCTGCTCCTTAGGAATCTTTTCAGGCAGATGGAAAACAGTATTTGTCCAGCCCGTCCCTAAAAAAGCCGATTCTTCTTCTCTCTCCGCCTATAGACCCATTACACTTACATCCCTTCTTTCTGAGTCATATCTCGAAACACGAAAACTTCTCAATGATGAGCAGGACGATTTTCGTTGCAACAGGTCCACGGGTGATTTGATGGCATGTCTCAGCGAAAAGTGATATTTCTCAGGCATTTGACAGAGTTTGGTATCAGGCTCTTTTCTCGAAAATGCGTGCATTTGGGATCGATGAATCTCTTCTTCAATGGATTAGAAACTACCTTTCGGAACGTTCAATTCAACTTGTCTTGGACGGTTTCAAGTCTGATATTCACAAAATGAATGCTGGTGTGTCCAGGGCTCCGTTCTGTCTCCGGCACTCTTTTTAATTTTCATCAACGATCTCTTGTCTGCTACTTCTAATCCAATATATTCCTTTGCTCTCTCTCCCGGACTCACGTCCCTGCTCTTCGTCTGTAGAACGGGAATGGCAGCGTACATTAAGTTCATTAAATTCTGATATGAGCAGCATAATTTATTGAGAAACCACTAACAGAGTAGAAGTTCATGTTTCCAAAACACCTATAAACTTTACATTCTCGCTACGTGTTTCAATGACAACTCACGTTGGGATGATCACATATTTGGTGTCGCCAAAAAAGCAGCAAAATGTCTAGAAAATGTAAGAAATGTTGTACTTGTACTTCACCCCCTCTGATCTGATCAATATATTTATTTATAAGGCGTTTATTCGCCCGAAATTGGAGAAAAATGGCCAAATCCGGTCGGTGCGACCAAAACATCTCTGCTCCTGCTAGATAGGATCCAAAACCGTGCGATAAAACTCATAGGTGATACTAATTTCACTCAAATATTGGACACCCTCGAACAACGACGTAATGTCTCGTGTCTCACTCTGTTTTATCGCTATTTCCACCACCAGTGCTCCATAGAAATCGCCAGTAGCATTCCGCCCCTTCAGACTTTTAACCGTAACACCCGTCTCGCTATGAATGCTCATCAGTATACCCCCAAGCCCATTTTCGGACGTACTCTGAAATATCGTGATTCGTTCTTAAGCCGTACAACTCGCTCATGGAATGCCCTGTCCAGCTCTTTATTTCCTAGCCATTATAACCTTCAAACATTTAAAACCAACGTTCACCGGTACTTCTCTTTCCATCCTCCCTGATTTTCCTTCGTCCGCGCTGTGTGCAAACATTTTAAGGGTACTTAAATCCCTCGTGCTTCCGGGAAAAAAATTATCCTCACTTTGCCGCATAAATCGTGGAGTGAAAAAAAACTTGCTGAGGAATTTCATACGCCTAGATGGCAAGCAAAAAAGGCAAAGGAACTGGTCAAGAAGAACGGTATTTTATCATCACCTAATCCACGTGAAGGTCGGAAATTGTCATCTAAAACCGAAAACCTAGTAAGAACATTTTATTTTACCTTCAGAAGATAATACCCGGATAATGCCTGGAACAAAGACTTTATGTCGACAAAAAAAGGGTGCATGCACGGAAACAGCTCTTAATGTGCAACATCGATGAGCTTTACGAACACTTCAAATTGGAAAATCCTGGTACAAAGGCAGGCCTTACGAAATTGTTCACATTGTGACCTAATCTTTACTTTTTTCTGGAAACTCGGACACACATGTAGGTACATAGTCTGCGCGTGTATTTATCATCAAAATGTGAAATTGATGTTAAACGGTGGCGACATTCCATCTCTTACGTCTGAGTCTGCAATCCGTTTAACCTCCTGTAAAGACTGCCTAAAAAAAGGTGATGTGTCCACATCCTACACCAACGTGCCATTTGATGACACAAAAATCACCGTCAAACGAACGTTGTAGCAACATTTATTTTTCACTATTTTTCAGTGATTTTTTTTTTATTTTTAAAATCCAATTATCAGGTTAAGAAGGTCATAAAACGAGATATAAAATCCAGTGGTTAGTTAATTTTACTATACCGTTTTTAAACTTAATGATGGTATTCGAAGCATACAACCCACGGTTACTCAAATCTCTGAAAATGCATATTTTGTGAACTATAGTTCCCACTCAAGGTATCTGCAAACATTTTAGAAGTACCTTAACCCCTTGAAGGGACGCTAATTTTCTTCTTTTTTTTTAAAGGAAGCTACATATCGGGCCCTTATTATTTATTTTTGGCAATTAATGTTCTTGGTTGTATCATTGAAGGTTCATAAAATGTTGAAAAGACTGATGCCTTAGTAGTTGGCGTAAAGTATGTAGGGTGACTCCTTTCTTCAGGATGTGACCACAATGCTGCGGTCTTTTCATAATACCATTTGCCAACTAGTCACCTAGACCATCAGTACTGGCAGACTTGTTGGATTTAAATTTGGACATGGCTATGCTCAATTCATCGAGCTCGAGTTGAATGAATTATTGCCCACCATCATCCGGACTCGGAATCTACCACTACCACTACCAGGTTCCGTTGTTAGTCGGTGGAGGGTTCCTCCTTTCCTTTTTACTTTCTGGTGCAATTTCCAACTTTCAATTTTCTTGATCTCGCGCTTTTCATTCCCTGTTTTCACGCTCTGGAAAGATGGTGATCGTCTTCCCTTGTTGTTTGTAGAGCTCAAGAGCCGCTCTAGAACTCGATCGATTTTGACCTAGCTCATCAGATCGCTTATTGGGGTTTTTGCCTTTGGGTTTTGGGACAAGAGTGAGGTCAAGGGGCACCTAATCGGCAAAGGTCCTGGTGGTTTCTTGGGATTTCAGCCTTCCGATTAAATTTTACTCACAGTATTTCCTCCTCTTAGCGGTGTTGCTCCGAGCCAATTTTGGACCCTCAGAACGTTCAGACATTAAGAACACTGTCGATCGTAAAGTGGTCATTTTGATTGGCTGTATTATAGATTTATCAGGATATCGACAGTTCCCTTAGGAATCTCGACATGAATGAGTCCCATGCCTGCTACGGTAAGATTTTTGCCCAGAACCGAAGCCGATAAACCTGAATCTGCTGTTGGTGCCTTAGACGATTTAAAACACCATGCTTAGTACGTTGAGAACATGCCATGTTGAAGAGCTCATAAGAGCAGTGAAACCTATGACTTCTTGCCTGAGCCTGTCTCTAATGACTAGTCCGCATCCAAATAGGCACTGCTTGTCATTTCGGAAGCAATTACCGTATTACTTGTTGCAGTTTTCAATTCTCCTTGCACCCGGTCCATTCCGCCACAGTTCTTGGTCTAGGACCTACCCGATTTGCTTGACAGTTACGTGATATCACATTATACGTGCAGTGCCGAAAATGTTTGCATACAGCGCGGGCGAAGGAAAATCAGGGAGGATGGAAAGAGAGGTACCGGTGAACGTTGTTTTTCAATGTTTGAAGGTTATAATGGCTAGGAAATAAAGAGCTGGATAGGGCATTCCATGAGCGAGTTGTACGGCTTAGGAACGAATCACGATATTTCAGAGTACGTCCGAAAATGGGCTTGAGGGTATACTGATGAGCATTCATAGCGAGACGGGTGTTACGGTTAAAAGTCTGAAGGGGCGGAATGCTACTGGCGATTTCTATGGAGCACTGGTGGTGGAAATAGCGATAAAACAGAGTGTGACACGAGACATTTCGTCGGTGTTCGAGGGTGTCCATTGTTTGAGTGATATTAGTATCACCTATGAGTTTTATCGCACGTTTTTGAATGCTATCTCGCAGGTTCTGAGATGTTTTGGGCGCACTCGACCAGATGTGGGTATTGTACTCCAATATCGGGCAGATAAATGCCTTGTAAGTATATTGAGGCCAGATCAGAGGGGGTAAAGTATTTCTCACATCGTTTGAGGAAACCTAGATATTTCGCAGCATTTGCCTTATTCGGGCAACAAGAGCTGTCAACAGTAGTAACATGTGTATCCGAGGCTTTCGGTTGTTTCAGAGTCGTATATAGTGAATCTTGCAATAACGGACACCTTCCTTGAGCGGACACCTTCTTCAGGCAGACAGTTTTTTTTCCGACGAAATCTTTTCCATTTAGATTGCCTGTGTTACGTATTACCTTTAGCGGACGCCTCCCTTGGACGGTCTCGGGCAGCAATATTCGTTGAAAACCATTGAAATACCTGTCTTGGACGAACACAAACTAAACTTGTCAAGTAGGACAGCAAAATGATTTAACACAAGACAAAAAACAAAAACACTCTCTTTTCATTGATCATATTTAGATATGGAGGATATACTCGTAAGGTTGCGCTTGTACAATAGTTATGTTATAAGGAGTCACTGTGCAGCATGACGTATGAATCTGTTTGCCTTCGAAAAACCTCTTTCCATGAATTATTTTTTCTCAAATCACATGCATTGATGAGTAAAGATTTGAAGCCCGTTTGGTTTCAGCTTGCGATTCTTTAACATGGAGTAGGGCGTCAAACAAAATTGGATCACGCTAATAGCGTTGCATAAATGTGGAAAAAGTGCTGGCCAAATTCTTGAACTGTTGATACTGGTACCACTAGATATATTGAGAAGTTGGTTTTTCGGGCTATAGTCGTTTCAGTGAAGTGTCAAAAGTAGAGGACAGGCCAACGACAGTAACAGTTGTGCCTATCCATGATATATTTTGATTACGGATGAGAAAATTTTTACCGTGGAAGAATACTGCAACAAACAAAATGATAAGATTTATGCTACGCCATCAAAGCAAGCGATAAAAGTGGTTCCAAGGGTCCAACGTAATGGTTTGGTGGGGATTATCTCACATTCCTCCATTTCTGTGACAAGAGTGTGAACACGGGTGCCGAAGTCTACCAAGAAGATGTGCTAGAAGCAAAAACCGCACCAGAGTGGCTCAGTGTCAATATTCCTGGTTTTATAGTTTGATTGAAAACCAATCGAAGTCTTCTTGAAGTAGGCTGGAGTCATGGGGTGAAGAAATAGTTTTAAAATTTTTTGTGTCATCAACGTAAAGGCAGAGGGAGAAGTCTTTAAGATCGTTAATAGTAAGAGTGAAGAAAAGAGGACCAAAATGGCTGCCTTGTGGAACCTCAGAAAGCTTTAGTGAAATCGGTTACGATACGATTTCGGTCGTAACATCGATTTCTTTGCCATTTTCTAAGACTTCGAGAGTAAAAGACACGAATTCAACTAGGTTTGTGGTACTTGATCTGCCATTCAGAAACCATTTGGCCTAGGGAAAATAAAAGACATGCACTGAAAGCTTAACGCTTCGTATAAAAAGCTTTCAACAAATTTGGCTGTATGCGAGAGTTTAGCAATGGGACGATAATTGGAAACTTCATTCTTTGATCCCTTTTGTAAATCGGGATTATAAAAGAGGTCTTCCATCTCTGTGAAAATTCATCCTGTGTAAGGGATCGACGAAATAGGTAGGAAAGTGGGAGAGAAAGGTTGGAAGAGCTTTTTTTTCCCAAAAAAACGGCGGGGAACCCATCTGGGCTGGTCAGGAAGTCATCTTACATTCGAGTGATACTATTGTTTTCTGATAATAACTATCTATTATGCACTAATAAAATTGTATAAAAAACTTTTGTTTTATCGTTTTACACATATTTGTAATAGAATTTATGATATGACTAGGTATACAAGCTCATCCGTACAAGGTGGCGCAAAAGTTATCACCTGATGTTCTTTGGCTGTAATTTTTTTTATGAAAGAAAAACTTTGCTTTTGCTTTTAGATTATGTTTACTTGATGTCTAAGATTTTGTTCCATTGCATCGAGAAAATGATGTTAGCTAAGTGGCTGCCGCCAGAATTGATGACCATTCGACCCCGATTTGTGGCATTTTCCATCATTCTTGCCAGAACTTCTAGCGATAGGTCCTCGCATTCTTGACGGATATTCTTTTTGAGGGCTTCACTAGTCTGAAACTTGTTGACACAAAAAGATTAAATCAGTTGCCAAAACGAGAGATTAGGCGACCCGGAAATGCAGCCCTCAGAATTTCGGTTGTGGCTCATGCAGTATGTGCCGTTGCTCTATCCTATGGGAACCACATGCTTTCCAGTCCCAATTCATCCAACTGAGGAAGGATAAAGTCGTTGAGCATGGCTCTGTAGCGCTCACCTTCAACAGCAGTTGTTTGGCTCGAGGCATTTTCGAAAAATTAAGGCTCAATGGAGCCTCCAGCGTAAACAGAACACCATGCAGTAACTTTGAGCGGGTGAAATGGCTCTTCGTAGGTTATACACGGATTTCCGGTATCCCAGAAGCGACAATTTTCCTTATACACATATCCACAGAGATGGAAATGGACCTCATCGCTCATGATGATTGTCGATGAAAAGTTGTCTCCCCCGTGGTCCAGATTCGGGATGGCTTGATTGTAGATTACAAGTGCTTGGCGGTCAACAGCTAATAGCTGATACACTGTCTGCACTTTGTTAGAGAACATCTTACAGTCTTTCACCAAAATTCTCTGTAAAGACCGGCGATTGATGCCCAATTGCGTGGCATGTCGTTTGGTCGATACTCCGGGGTCCTCTGCGACATTTTCAACCATAGCTGCAATAGTGTCAGCAGAACGGCTCCTCCGTCTCATACTCTTCCAGGCGAACGGCCAATTGGTGTCGGACGACCGGAAAATCTGCGCCGAAATTCATGCTGCGCCAAAAACACCGGCGAATTATTCCGCGTTCTTTAGAAGTACAGCAATTCATGTCTTGTTGATGAGTATTTTGTATCGGTTTACTTCATAAATGTCAAAGTAAAGGGACTTCCGGACATTGACGGTTGATAGCGGCCATCTGTGAAATCGGCTGTCAGTTATTCAGTCTATTTTGCCAAATCACCATCGACGGACATAGCATTCAACAACACGTGCAAATGATAGAAATGTTTTATCAAAATGGGTGTTCTGTTCGCGCGACGTTCAGCGCGCTTCGCCCAATTTACGGCCGTCATTATCGCCCTCTGAGAGGACTATTCACAGTGTGGTGAATAAATTTGAGTCCACTGGTTCAGTAAACAATAAACCAAGACCCGTATGTCGAAGAAACGCAAGATCTGCCGAAAATATCGCCGCTGTCCGTGAGAGTGTGCAGGAGAATCCAAAGCAGTCGCTCACAAGAACTCGGTCTTTCGCAGACCACAACTTGGCGAATTTTGCATCGTGACTTGGGCCTGCACCCGTACAAAATTCAACTGACCCAGGAGCTGAAGGTAAACGATCATAGACAGCGACGTGTGTTCGCTGAATGGGCTCTGGAACAGTTGGAAACCGACCCTAATTTTCATCAAAAAATCATCGTCAGCGATGAGGCCCATTTCTGTGTGAGTGGGTACGTCAACAAACAAAATTGTCGAATTTGGGACAATACCAATCCACATGAAATCCAGGAGCGCCCAATGCATTCCGAAAAAGTTACTGTTTGGTGTGGATTTTGGGCTGGCGGCGTCATCGCTTCATATTTCTTTGAGAACGAAGTTGGCCAGGCCATCATCGTCAGCGGCGAGCGCTATAGGTCGATGATTACCAACTTCTTTTGGCATGAATTGAATGATATGGACACCAACGACATGTGGTTTCAACAGGACGGAGCTACGTGCCCCACACAGCTCACGAGCGATTCGACGCGTGGTCATCCCACGTGGAGGATATGTGAACTGCCCACCGAGATCGTGCGATTTGCCCCCTTAGACTTTTTCTTGTGGGCTTTTCTGAAGTCGCAGGTCTATGCGAATAAGCCACGAACCACAGCGGCCCTCAAAGCCAACATAACCCATGCCATCGGTCAAATTCAGCCTTATGTGTCAACAGTCATGGAAAATTGAACATTTCGGATGCGCGCCACCCAGAGAAGCCTCGGCGGACATTTGAACGATGTTATATTCCATACATAATGGCATCGATAGGCCTTTCAAACGAATAAAAAATGTGATGATATCTCACACACACTTTGTTTTATTTAACTTTAAAGACCCTTTAGGATTGACATTTGCGATTAGGCTATCAATTAGTGGAAATATTTTGCATTTTAATCTTCGCTTTGAAGCGTAATAAAAGGGTTTTCCTTATACGGATACCTCCCTTAGATGGGTCAAAGTTTTGTTACTGTGGCTGTTCGCCTAAGAGAAGTTTCACTGCTTTTTACACTGCCATAGAGTTGATTCGACAACTAGCACCTATCCTAAAGGGCCAGTTCCTTTGTGGTAGGCTTGGATATGAGGTGCCGTCTACACCAGGGTTAATAGTGCTCATGTTTACTCAATTTGAGTTCTTCCGTCACAATTTTTACCTCAGAACCTTTTCAAACCTGGGCTTTGAATATGTCAAAGTAGCCCTGAAAGCTGATCACCAGGTCCTAGTGGATGCAGGCAACATAGATCGTCCTATATGGAACTTTCAGATTATTATTTTTGACTTCTTTATGTACAGGATAAGATTTTGAAATAATAAAGAGGATTATTGGCTTCTTTCATATGTGTACTCGTACATAGGGTTTTGAATTTAGGCGTGTCGCATGCTTTGTTTCGTGTGGGAGTAGATACGATAAATCTATCTCAGTGAGCTCTCAGTATAATATCATTTATTCCGTACAGCAGCCTTCGTTACATCTCTTCATTCTGCCATTGAATTTCTTAATATAGAATAAACACGCTTAAAGAGCAAACTTTAAAGACACTGAAGGCTCTTCTAAAATCCTGCAGCATGTCCCAGACTGGGATAGATGGCTCCTCTTCAAAACTTGTAAGGTGAATTGGTTTGCACAGCTTCCTGTTATATCACCGAATGGTATCGACAAGGTCTTTTTGAGGAATACTTTTAAGCGTGAGCCCCTTAAAGACGTGTACCTACCAACAATCAACTGAATACCAAATTCTAAATGAAATGAGTCCGAGACTAAGAGGGTTCCTAAATCTTTGGGTAAAACCTTGCATTATCTTTGATTCATTACATTTAAACTTTCCGCAGTCTTTTCTGCATTAGTACAGTTTTGTACAATATGTACATTCCGGGATTTTATATGTTCGGATGCGCAAAGAGATTTCCTGCAGCCATGGACACATTTAAAAAGTCAGAATACCCCACCTGTTAGTACACATCCATACGAATGCATCTACCTACTGTGGAATAAATGAAAACTTAAAAATTCATCAACCTCGCCACTCCGTAACCAGTTTCACATCAAGTTGCACAAATCCATGCACCACTGAGCACATTTCCCCCAGCCCATTATTCGGCAACTGAAGTGCATCTCTGTAGAGAATTTTCATCCTTAAATTTTCCTAATCAGCTTAAAGTCAAGACATCCCAGCTGCCTGTACAAAATCAATAGAACCAACTTGAGAGCAAAAATAAAGCAACAAAGCAAAGGACGAGCATACATTTTATGTGCAAACGAAATAGGTCCTATCCCGAATCACGGGGTATTGGGGGTGCTCTTCTTCATTCGGTATACGAGTACATCTACCACCCCGACGAAACAATCACAAATTTCATATCTGCGCCCCACCCAGAAGAGGTGCCTTCTGCCGTTACAATCCCTTATTTAAATAAGCAAAAAAAAAACAAAAAAAACAAAATATAGAAGAAAAGGAAAAATGAAAAACTTCTGAATAAAAGAGACCAAAGAGAAGGACAAGAAAAGGTGTCCCCCCAAACTGCACTCCCGAGTCCGAAGCTAACTACAAAAGGATGAAGAAGAAAATAAAATTGTGTCTTCGATTTTATTGGCTGGAATTTATCTGGCAATGACCCAAGCAAAAGAACACAATTGGTTTGTCATAGCGAGTGTCCCTAGAATGTTTTTGCGCACAGGGAGGTGTCACCAGGATATCCTTAGCAAAAAGAAGAAGCACAACCAGAAGAAGGACATACTGAAGAAGAAAAATAAAAACCACCACATTGACTAGAGAAGCACCAGCATGAGCATCAGCATCAGCATCAGCATCAGCATCAGCATCAGCATCAGTCAAGGATGGATAAAAAGAACCAAAACCAAAATGTCTCCCAATTGAGTAAAGAGAACGAAACTTGGTACGTACCGTAGCAGGACACAGCGACATTGCTCTCTTAAAGGACTCTTTATATCTACCATAGATGGAGACATGGAGCACAAGCTTGTAAATACTGAGCAAAGTTATGTCCTTTACCCATTGTACGAGTACATAGGAGAATATGAATACAATTTGGTATATGGTATACATGGGTAGTATGACAAACATAACTTCAATATGGGGGGGGTTTATGTAAATCAGTTTGCTGTCATGCGAATATATTAGTCGGATTTGTCCTGAATTATTTATATTTATACATCATCGTTATTTAAATGATTTTTTTTTTGTTTTTATTGTAAGGACCCACACCCACACATAGGTAGACCAAATGTCTTTTGCCCAGTGAATTTAGAGTGGAGTGGAATGTTTGAAGTGGAGGAGGACTTCTTTTTTCACATCGAAAAGGACCTCCTAGAAAATGGATTCTATTTCTGTCGTTCACTAACACCATCATCGCCGGCATTGTGCTGGAGTAGTTTGTGTTTACTTGAAACTTTGAGCTAACAAAGTTAAATAATTGATAGATGACTGGAGTACCTACCTACCTATAGTTTTACAGGATTTAGCACAGGATTCAGTTGCCAGGAATACCATATTTAAAGGCAACAGCTGGTTTGCTTAAATTAGGGACAAGGGACTACGTTTTTTTATGAGTAATTAGGACAACAAAAAGTCGACAGAAGAAGAATTTTTAGAAAATTCTTTTGAGGTTAACTTTAAAACAAACGAAAGGTTAGAATAGGTCATTTTCGGGAATTCAAGATGAATTTTGCTTAAGGAATTTAAAGGTAATCCCTCTGTAAGTTAGTTTATGTTGTGCGGGATAGATGAAGGGATATAATGGAGATACGAAATCAGAACTCCGAGACATGGTAATGATTCTATAAACTCCATAACTCCATCTCATTTTCAGATTTAGAAGATCAAATTCGAAAAAGCATAACGGACAAATTTGACTAGATGCGTTTATTCATCGCCCCCAAAACAAAGTTGTCAGCAAAACTAATGCTCTTTATGAAAGACTCGGAAAATCGATTGATATGTGAACGTTGAGGACCACAATGGATGCGTAACTAAAATTTAACTCCAAAAAGCGGTCATTCCGACCGAAACGTGACCTACAGACCCGACTGGTAATGAGAGGGAAAAGTTGTGCCCTCCGACGTTATTGCCGTAAGGAACACTGTTTTGGCAGGTTAAATGGAAGTTTAGCTCCCTTATCGGGACAGCTGATTGCACTCAGTCACCGCAGTTCCTGTATTTGCCATACGGCAGGCAGGTGCAGTGGCTGATGGATAGCGTGCTGTGAGGGAGAAATTTGTTTTCTATTGTTGTAAGGGCATAATACCTATTCTGTGTGCCGTTTTTTTTTTCAAAATTTGAACGTTTATTTAAAAAAACATGTACAATAGTATTATTCAAAGTATTGCCCATCTGATGCTATGACTTTTTCCCATCTTTCTGGCAATTTGTGGATCCCATCCCAAAAGAACTGCGCCGGCTTGGCAGCCAATTTTTGATATTCTGCTCTGATGTGAACCGTATTTCAGTGAGGGCGTTCTGCATCGACCGGAACAAATGGTCGTCAGAAGGGGCAAGGTCTTGGCTATAAGGCGGTTGGGGTAAGACTTCCCATCCACTGGGATGTTCTTAACCGGAATAGCAACGTGGGGCCGAGCGTTGTCATGATGGAAAATTATTGCCCCGTGTCTGGTCGCATATTCCGGGCCTTTTTCGGCCACTGCTCTCTTCAAACGGAGTAATTGTGTTCGGTAGCGTTGTCCATTGATGGTTTCACCCGGTTTTAGCAGCTCATAATACAGCACACCGATTTGATCCCACCAAATACAGAGCATTACCTTAGCGCCATGGATATTCGGCTTTGCCGTTGATTTGGTTGGTTGGCCGGGTTTCACATATGATTTTTTGCGCTTGGGGTTGTCGTAATGGATCCATTTTTCATCACCAGTAACAATCCGATGCAAAAATGACTTACTTTTGTGGCGTTCCAGCAGCATTTCGGACATGCAAAACCGCCTTTCGACGTCACTCGGCTTGAGTTCATGAGAAACCCAATTTCCTTGCTTTTGAATATATCCAGCTGCTTTTAAAAGTTTTGAAATGGCTGCTTGAGTGACACCCAAAGATTCTGCGAGCTCTTCTTGTGTTTGGCAACAATCTTCATAGAGTAATGCTTCCAGTTCTCCATTTTCAAACTTTTTTGGCTGCCCAGGACGTTCATCGTCTTCCACGCCAAAATCACCACTTTTAAATCGTGAAAACCACTTTTGGCACATTCGCTCAGCTAGCGCATGTTCACCATAAACTTCCACCAAAATACGATGACTTTCGGCAGCAGTTTTCTTCATGAAGAAGAACTCCCCTCAAAAACACTTTGTCAGGCACAAAGTTCGACATATTTGAGTGAAAAAAAATTATTGTTATTTACGCTTCAAATGAATGACATATACTGAAATGACGTACAATGACAGTAGCTTTCCAACGCATGTTCCAATGGAATAATACAAGTTACGTCATCTCTTAGCAAACCGCACGAAGTTATACACCCAATACAAAAAATTTGATCTGGTAAACCAGCGTCTTGATTAGCATCGTCGGTGTTTATGAATTTTGTGTTTTTTATTTATAATGACTCGGGAAAAAGTAATCACGTTTCTGCTTAAGTCCACATTTATAAATACAGACCAGCTGTTTTGGCACTTAGTGAAACACAGGTAGATCCCCGCCCATACCTCTCAGATCACTCTGATCTGGAGCTACCTGTCTCTGAACCAGTGTCATTATTCTTTGACCACCGCGGTCTCGCCATGTGCATGCGTAGTGATGTAGCTTACTAAACTCTTCCACAATGTAGGTAGTCCCTGTTCCAATCCGGAATTCAATTTCATGTGGTTAAAATTCCATCTCCGTAAGCGCGTTATCAACTACTGCTATATTTACACAGCATTTCGACCTTCAATTAGTTTGATGCGGTGGCCGACTATATTCAAAGAATTGTATCCCTGTATCCTGATACTAAAATCGTTATTACGGGCGATTTCAGTATACACAATTCTAAGTAGCTTCGATATTTTGGATAGATAACACTTGAATAACGGTGTGTTGAACTCGTATCCTTTGTCCTCTCTACCCTAGATAATGACAACGAAGTCGATGTACTTGCAACTGATTTTAGCAAGGCCTTCGATAAAATCTCTCATCGATTAATACTCTTCAAATTGTCTGCCTTCGGCTTTGAACCCATACTGTTAAAATGGAATGGCTCCATTTTTAGCGACCTCTGGAGTTCCATAGGGCAGCCATCTCGGTCCTCTTCTTTTTATAGTAACCATAAATGATTTCGATAGGATCATCAAACACTCGTCTGCCTTCCTTTACGCCGACGATACCAAATTTTTCAAAACCATTTCCTCTCCACATGACTCCTTCTTTCAAAAAGACCTTGATAGTTTTTCAATGTGATGCCTCAAAAATTGTTTGGAACTTAATATCCCCAAATGCCAATCCATCAACTTTTCACATAAGCTGCACCAATCTCCACCCCGACTCTACCTTCTCCACAACCAACCTATCTCCTCCGTTCAATCTCTTCGCCACCTCGGCATTTTGTGTGATAGGGAGCACAACGTCGAAACATATGGAGGGGATAATCCTGAAAGCCAACTCTGCACTAAGTTTTGTAAAACGGTGGTCCAAGGAATTCACCATCGTGTTCATATCTCGAGAATCGAAAGCATCCACCGACGTTTTCTTCGATTTGCTCTTCGAGGTATGCCCTGGGACGATCCTTTTATTCTGCCCCCCTATCAAAACCGTCTCAACCTTATTAACTTAATCAGACTTGAAGAACGCACAGATGCAGCCGACTTCTTTTCATCCATCAACTCCTTTCAGGTCACGTTGAATGCGCGTCCCTTCACAACTCTATTTTCTTCAACACTAACCCTCGTAATCTACGTACCCCTCGTCTCTTCTATCTACTAACCCACCACACTTCCTATGGCACGAACGAGCCAATCTCCCGTATGTTCCGAAAAATCAATTCAAACTCTACCATCCTTGACTTCCATCGCACCACTCCCTAGGGCAAATCCGTTCCCCTTCACCACTCCAACCAGTTTAAAGTTCAAGTCTAATTGTAGGTTATAGCTGGTATTAAGCCGAATAAATGGGGCCCTTCGCCCCTACCAAAATTAAGATCTTCGGAAAGTAACTTGACCCAGCTTATAAATGATCCCACACCAATACCAGACGTTGATAGTCATATCGCCAACACCCTGGACTTGTTTTTAACTTTTCACCATGGCTCGTCGGACCATTGTGCCATACCAGCTAATTTCTCGTACACCGACCACACAGTTAGAGAAAATATTCCAATATTCCAATATGGCAATACGAGAAAGCCAACTGGAGCGGTCTTAACAACTTCTTTAGGAATTTTAGCTGATCGTTATGTTTCCCCGATAACGACGTGGATGCCGCTGCTGATATGATCACAGGTTCTATTCTCTTTGGAATGCGATCCTTCATCCCTTATCGGATCAGAGTACCTATCAGACCAAAAGAAAAGGCATGGTACGACTCGAGCTGTAAAGAGGCTGTCAGGGTTAGAGAAATGTTCTTTCGGTCCTTCCAGACCAACCCAACAGGTCGACTGGTGATTTGATGTCATGTCTCACCGAAAAGTGGAACCAAAGCGTACATTAATCTGGCGAAAGCAAGATAGTAGCACTTGATATTTCTAAGGCATTTGACAAAGTTTGGCATCAGGCTCTTTTGTCGAAAATACGTGCTTTTGGGATCGACGACACTCTTCTTCAATGGATTAGAAATTACCTTTCGGAACGTTCAATTCAAGCTGTCTTGGATGGTTTCAAGTCTGATGTTCACAAAATAAATGCTGGTGTGCCCCATGGCTCAGTTCTGTTTCCGACACTCTTCTTGATTTTCATCAACGATCTCTTGTCTGCTACTTCTAATCCAATATATTCCTTTGCTGACGACAGTACGCTTTGCTTTTCACATTCGTTCCCGGACTAACGTCCCTGCTCTTCGGCTGTAGAACGAGAATGGCAGCTCATTAAATTCCGATAGTAACAGCATAATCAATTGAGGAACCATCAATAGAGTGGAATTTAGTGCTTCCAAAACACTATTCTGTCTGCCGTCGTTATAGCGAAATTTAAGCACCCGGCCATTCTCGGTATGAGTCCATGAAAACTTGGGTTAGAGTGACCACATATTCGATGTCGCCAGAAATGCTGCGAAATGTCTAGATTTCTCCAAACGATGTAAGAAATACTTTTCCCCTTCTGATTTAGCCTCAATATCTAAAGCATTTATCTGACCGAAATTAAAGGATGTTGCCCACATCTGATCGGGTATGCCCAAAACCAGTCTGCACCTGCTAGAAAGGATTCAAAACCTTGCGATAAAACTTATAGGTGATTCTACATAATATCACTCAGTCAATGGACACCCTCGAACACCAACGGAATGTCCTGTGTCTCACTTTGATCTATCACTATTTCCACCACCAGTGTTCAATAGAAATCGCCAGTTGCATTCCACACCTTCAAACCTCCAACCAACCTGCGATGCTTGGTGTGAAAGTGCTGACGACACGACACACGGGCACTACCTCCGTGAATGTCCAGCTTAAGATCGCATCAGGCAAAGGCTGCTTGGCGTTGACGTGGTGGGTGCTGGTACTGTAGGCAATTTATCACTGAAACATGTTTCTTCGAAAGAGTGAAAGATTTCTTTAGATGGAACACACAAAGAGTACATTGGACTATCTGAGTGCTCTGTGGCGACAAAAATTAAAAATACTTTGGAGGATAACATATGTTATCCGGCCTCATTGTATGACCAGGGTTCATTTCTTTTGCTGCCACGACAACTTCGGCTTCCGTAAAATCTGCTGTTTCCTATTTTCCACGACAGCCGAAGAAGTAATATTTCTGTCTATAGAAAATTTTGTTTGCTTTGTTAGCAGGCGTCTCTACTCGTCTTCAATATGTTGAAAACATTAGCTCGTTTGTCCGAGCTTAAATGTTGCACTTCTTCTCTATTGCGACAAAGTTATAGGTTGTTAGAGTACTTCTAAAGGGTGTCCCAAAATTCAATCGAGATTTGAATTTTGCGCCGTTTGTGCGGTAAAGTTTTGCCAATGAAAAAAAAAGACAGCGTCTTTTCAGCGCTGACAGTTCAGCGTTATTAAAATGTCATTGCTGAGCAATATTTTAAAAATAATGAAAATTTATTTGGCAGCTACAGTTCGCAGTTTTCGTACAAAATATGGTTGGAATAGTGATTTAACTTCATCAACTGTGAAGAGATTTATTAAAAAATTTAGGGAGACTGGATCAATTAGTGATCTCCTTCAACAATTCGTTCAACACAAAAGCAGTTCGTGAGAGTGTTGCTAAAGGTCCAGAAAGATTTGCATCTTTATGCATACAAAGTGCAACCGACTCAGGAACTGAAGGTTACTGATAATGAACAACAACAAATGGGGGCTAATTCTTCAAACAAAATCGCCTTCAGGATGGGGATCATTTTCATCTTGATAGCTATATTAGTCGTTAAAATTGTCAAATTTTGGATTCAGAAAATCCACGAGTGATTCTTGAGAGACAAATGCAAATGCATCCAAAACGTGTCACTATTTGGTGTGAATTTTGGCTCGGAGGCATCATCAGACCATTTTTATGTATGCTATTCCATACATAGCCCTATATTCTATAGCTAGCTGAACCCGTGCTCGCCTTGCTTCGCCCTCAAAAGTCTTCCTCATTCATACAAATTGTATATAATATCAGAGCGAGTGAAAAAACATCAAAGTACTCGTATACCACCTTGATCAAAAAGTTCCCGGGGGACACCACCGTGTGGCGCTCCCATTGCTCCGATTTGAGTTCTGGTTTTCTTGTAAGTTGGTAAATCTGTTGTTGGTATTCCCTCTAAATCTTAGCGTCATAGCTTGATATTTGCAAAAGTTACGTAGCCAAGAGTACATCTGTCCATGTGTGTGTTGGCGATTTTTTACAATTTTAAAAATGGATTTAAATTTGCTACAACGAACTTGTGTTACATTTTGCGTAAAAAAACGGATTTAATGGTGCGCGAACGTTGGAAATATTGGAAAAGTGTTTCGGCAACGATTCTCTAAAGAAAACGGTCGTTTACAAGTGGCACGAGTGGTTCAAAAGTGGTCGTGAGTCAATCGAAAACCGACGAAAACATTGATGAAGTACTCGTAAAAGAAATGTTGGTCAATAACCGCAAATTAACCATCAGAGAAATAGCGGAGGACTTGAACATTGCCTATGAATACGTCGAAGACATTTGGTTAATGATTTGGGTTTCCGTCGCGTCGTGTAGCAGCAAAGTTGGTGCCAAAAGACGTCAATTTCATGCAAAAAAGAGACCGTGTTGACGTCGCTAAAAAGATGGTTTGCAAGGCTGAATCCGATCCCACATTCATCAAAAGGATCATTACTGGAGACGAGACGTGGGTTTATGAGTACGACACGCAATCCAGACATCAGACAAGTGAATGGCGTTCACCAAATGAGCCGAGACCAAGAAAACCACGTCGTTTTCAGTCAAAAAAGAAGGCGATGCTCACGGTTTTCATGGATTACAACGGTGTAGTGCATCTTAAATTTTGCCAGAAGGCCAGACAGTAAACAAAGAGTATTATTTGGGCGTTATGAGACGTTTGCGTGAAGCAATTCGCCGAAAGAGACCAGAATTTTGGGCAGAAAGCTCGTGCACCATGATAACTCACCGTCGCACAGTGCCATCATTATTCGTAATTTTTTGACGAAAAATGCAACAAATACCATCCAACAGCCACCGAATTCACCTGATTTGACTCCCTGTGACTTCTTTCTGTTTAATCGAGTTCAAAAAAACCACTACGGGGAAAGCGTTTCAACAGCCGAGAGGAAGTAATGGAAAAATCGCAGGAAGCACTGATGGACATAACAAAAACCGAATATAAGAAATGTTTCGAGGATTGGATCAAGCGCTGGCATAAGTGTGTTGCAGTCGATGGGGATTACTTTGAAGGGGACAATATTGATTGAAATGAATAAACTTGTATTTAAAATTTTCGGGAACTTTTTGATCGAGGTGGTATGTTGCGCACTTAGTGTTTGCTCGTGGTTTATGGCATCTTGAAGCCATTCTCGCAAATTCAGGGTTCGGAGCTCCCAATATGTCTCTATTTAGGTTGAGCCAATTTATTTTCTCGGCTGATGCTGCTGTTGGTTTTTCTTTGGTTTCTTTACAAAAGAATTGTGGTTCTCCAAGATCACTTAAGAATCTTTAACTCGGCGTTTCGAGTTATACCAGCATACGAATAGATAGTAATCTGGGTTTGGTGCCCGCCACTGCAATAGTCTGCACTCTTGCTTAAGGATTGAAACGAATAAAATCTGTAAATTTTAATATGGGCCATACTTCCAATGCGTAAAAATTGCAATTCCATTTTGTACCCAAATTAGCCTGTTTATTCTCTAGTTTCAGTTTGTTATTGATTTTAGTTTGGTGCGGTTTAAAATATTTATAAAATATGAGTCAAGAGGAACGCCGTAAAAAGATCATCGACAAATGGCTCGAAAATACTTCGCGTCCGAACCATTTCATAGCAAAAACTTTAAACATAGCACGCGGTACAGTGGATTCTGTTATTAAACGATATTTGGAGACGTTTACAGTTAAGCGAAAACAGAAAAGTGGAGCTAAAAGTGGAGCACATGATACAAATTTGGACAGGAAAATAGTGGGTACCATCGTAATAAACTGGACTATGTCATCCAGAGATGTTGCTCGGAAATGTAATACCAACCAAACAATGTTACAAAGATCTAAAAAACGTAACGGTCTAAAAGCACGAAAAAAACAAAAAATACCAAAAGTTACTGAAAAGCAAAAAAACGTCATAAAAACATGAGCCCGAAAGCTATACCAGTTGATCGGCAACAAGACAGCGTGCTTGGTTTTGGGTGACGAAACTTATGTCAAAGCCGACTTTACTACTCTTCCAGGTGCGCAGTTTTACAATTCGTTTGAAGCTGAGATTCTTCCTTCCGCAATCAACAACATCCATTGGGATGGAAAAATTCGGGTCAAAATATCTCGTTTGGCAGGCCAGTTGCCAATGTGGACACAGACGCTCATCGTTTATTACAACGGGAACAATTAACGGAGAAGTGTACATTAACGAGTGCCTAAAAAAACGGTTGATTCCTTTCTTAAACAAACACGAGGGTTCAACATTATTTTGGCCAGATTTAGCTTCAGCTCACTATGCTCATGCGACGTTGAGCTTTCTTGTTGCTAAAAATATCAACTTTGTCCCAAAAGACATGAATCCACCCAATGTTCCACAGTGCCGTCCCATTGAAAGGTATTGGGCTTTGGTCAAAGCTAAATTGAGGAAAAGTAAGCAGTGTGCAAAGGACGTAAAAGATTTTAGTGCTAAATGGAAAAGAGCGTCCAAAAAGATCACGGATGTAACTGTCACCAACCTTATGAAGGACATTCGAAAGAAGTTGACGAAAGAATGGGAACCCAAATAATTTTTTTTATTTTTTGTAATTGTGAATGAATTTAATAAAAAAAAGAGTTTCAAAGCAAATAAAAAAAATTTACATGAATTATGAAAATATTTTATTTGTTTTACTTTGAAGTTTCCGAATTTTATTCGTTTCAGTCCTTAGCAAATAGCGTATTTAGTTTAATTAGAAGATGTGACTTGAGTGAACCAAGTGGCTATATCTTCCCCTGCTGAATTTTGGTTTTGGTTGAAATCTGTCAACTGTCCACCTGCTCTTCTCTTGTAGCTGTTGCAATTTTTTTTTATAATTATTATAATTATTCGGTAGCCGGTCTGTCGGCAGGAATCAAACTTCAAAAATAAAAAACAACAAACCGATCGCGAACCACGCAGGTGGTGGTTATTTCGGTA
This sequence comes from Volucella zonaria, assembly GCA_963966105.1. Classification (NCBI taxonomy): domain Eukaryota; kingdom Metazoa; phylum Arthropoda; class Insecta; order Diptera; family Syrphidae; genus Volucella; species Volucella zonaria. The sequence goes on along the minus strand of OZ014532.1, from coordinate 103,034,708 downwards.
ATGGCGGACTGCAACGCCAACAACGAAAAAAAACCAAAAAGGGGAAATTTGCAACAGGCAGCAGGTTGAGTGCTGCCACTTTCGGCTGCTCAGCTGGGGGTGGGTTTATGGTTAAAAAAAAAAAACGGAAATAAAAATATACGGAAGTAACATATCTCAAAAAAATAAAAATACACAAATGTGTCCGTAGGCGCCACGCAATCTCTTTAGCAAAGAATTGCGAAACCTTAAAGCGATGAAAAAAAACACAACAAAAGTCGAAAATCACGTTATAACGGGTATTTTATTGATCGGACTTTGTTTTTTTTTTGGACAAAGGAATTGAGCGGTATAAACGGTTTACGGAACAAGACAAGCGGCAGTTAAAACTAAGGTAGTGGAAACCGCTTAAGAGTGGGCCGCTATCGTCCGCCTTCCCGAACGATTGAAAATAATTTTTTTTCTAGCGGGTCGCGTAAAAGGCAAACGGGCCTGTCTTTGTACGGAGTGATAATTTTCTCTCACTATACACTCTTACTACACAATACTTAGCTTTGCGTGGGATCCTTCTTTCCTCGTCTTCCCAGTTTTCCCTGTGGTTCCCTGATCCTGATCTCTTTTCCTTTGACCTTGCATTTTCTTTTGTTTTGGTGTTTAAATTCTCCTTTTACTACATCCTTTCTTTGTCACTTGGACCTAGATCTGTTTTTTTTTTCTTTTTTAAAACCTCTGTATTGCAACAACTAAGAAGTGGCTGCCCTGATTCGACTTATGTCCACTCAGACCATTGGTCACTCACACACAAATTCGTGCCTTACATCTATGTACTCGGTTATCGGGCCCAATGTCTGGTATATGTGTACAGCGCTCCGCTATCTAGCTGGAGCGTGTAACCATGGCTTGGAGCACCGCTCGACCGCTCTTTCATACACTCAAGTGTGCTACTTTGACTACCCAGATTCTCGGGGAAATTTCCGAATTCGGAAATTTCCTTTGGCCTAAGTGAACATTTCCTCTAAGTTGTCTTGGGTTCAAATAACCCCTTCTTTCCCCGAATTTAATCCCTGAAGTAAGACGAAGTGACAAGGAAAGTTCCTTTTCTATTCACTTGCGATTACGAAAAGGGGAACTAAGTCAGGATCTAGGGATCTTAGGTTAAGCTTTTGAAAAATGACGGAGGAAGAAGGAAACTTTTCTCAAATTAAATTCTCTTATGAAAGATAGACCCGGTGGGCTTCCGTGCAGATGGGGAGGGAAAGAAAAGGGAATATCAGATAGCGTTCCACTCTTACACTAATTATGTTTAATTTTTCATTGCACAATTTGTTGTTTGTTTTGTTTTTTTTGTTTCTGACTTCTGTTTCGTTTGCTGTGTTTTTGTTTTTATGGATGTGTTGTGTGGTGTGTGTTGCAGAGAGTTGCAGGCAGTCCGCCTGGCTCTAGATAACGTGTGCGGGTTGTAGATGTTTCATACATTTACACAGAGGGTTCCAGACCGCCCATCTGGCTCTAGGTGTGTAGTCCAAATAATATGGCCGTCCGCCATATGTTCAGAGCCGTCCGCCTGGCTCTGTCTTCCCCGGGTGGACCTGCTGGTTGTCACTTCCGAGGAGCGTAAAGGCAGAAGTCCGGGATTGGAAGAATCCACAGGTACCTTTCGCAAATACGTTCCTCCAAAGCGACAACGGACATAACAGACAAGGCGGGTCAAAAGGTGATGGGGTTAGGAGCTGGACTTAAGGCTGTCTACTTAAGGCTGTCTACTGTCTCCCTAATTGGAGACAAGACAACATTTGGGGCAAGGGTCGGCTATTTCGTGTTGGACCTTTGCACACCAATCAAAACCTATAGCGCTTTCCCTGGACTCTTGTAGCAAACCGTCCGCCTGCTCTGCGGAGTTCTTCTTCGAGTTTTATTTTTTTGACCGTCCGTCGTACCTATTTATGTTGTCCTTCCAAGATGCTGAGAAAATGCACCGATGGCTGATGCGCCCATGGCTGCTCATCACTCTCTCAGAATTTTAGAAACAGCTGTTACAAAGCCAAAGGTTCGGAGGAGTGAAGCGAAGGTTTCAAGGAAAAGAGTCCAGCTTGTTGTGGTAAATTTTACCGCAACATAGTTATCATGGAACTGTAGTCAGCTTCTGGGCCTTAACTGTTTTCCCATTGTACACTTCATCAGTCTCACTTCTGAAGCTCATTCAATCTTTTAATTATCCGGGTTGATTTTTAAAAAGCAAACATTCCCATTAGCCACCTTTTGTCAAGGATTACCTTAAGTAGTCGGTGATTGGAGTATGAATATCGATCATCGCCCTTCTGCGGGCACCAATTCCGCGATCACATAATTTTAAATGTTACCGCTGTAGTTCTACAAGAATTTTTGGCACAAGAAAGCTATCATATTTCCGATGTTTAAAACGAATATATACCAGGAGTCTGCCTTCAAACACATACTCCTTCATTTCAAGTGTTTCTCTAATTTTATTAAAACGTGACATCACGATGCCAAAGAATCTTTCTCATGAATCTCCCCCAAGCCATTTCAAGTTTTTATGATTACCCACAGGGCACATAAATTAGCACCGGTCTCCATTTCACCCTCGGTAAAGGTGTCGTACATGTACATATATTTAAAAGAAAAAAAAAACACCATAAAAGCGACCTCCTGTCAACCTACATGAGGCGAATTCAATATATGGTATATCTGCCACAAATTGATTAGTTCACTCTGACTCAGAACAACAAAACGACAAGTCTTACCGGCCAACCGATGTCTATCTCTCGCTTCTTTTCACTATCCCAGTGGATATGCTTGGGCATTCAATAAATAGTCCTTATTACTTCAATGGAGCAGTAAAACTGAAATTTTATAACTCTCACCAATTTATTGCAAAACTGTTTAAAAGGATATCATCTGACCTGACCCCTCAGCTACTGTATTTCTCAAATCGACGACATAAATTCAAAGTCCAACACCAGCCCAGCACCATTTCCCACCCCAAAAGGTCATTGCTAATATCCTCCAAAAAAAAAAAAATAGTCCGCCAAAGAACAAAAAAAAAATAAAATCCTCTTTTGGTTTTTCCAAAGCATTGTATAAATTGCATGAGAGGTCGTCCGTTCTGTTACCGCTACTCTGGCCGACCGTGGTCGGAATACAAAGAGCAGTCTTTGGGACCATTGCTCTGCCGGTTGGTCACATCCCATGGGTGCCGTAACTTCTAAGTTATGAATGAGAAATTGTTTTCCTTTCTGTAACCCCGTGCCGGCCATGGCAAAGCTCTAAGGCCTGGTCAAGTGTATCGGAAACAAATCGATTTCGAATACACAGAATTCGATTTGCCACCACAAAGTTGGACCCCTTCAAGTTCTCCTTGTCTGTGATATGAAAAACGTAGCGCAAGTAATGTTTGACAATTTTTTTTTCCTTCCACTCGAATCCTTAAATCCTGATCTTTATGACGTCGTATTATTCATAACACTTCCTCGTATGCATGCATACGACCGACCGGTCGACGGGGGTTGATTTGCTACCCCTTTAGCATGATTTTGAATATTTCTATTTCACGTGGGCTGGGCGATGGCAGGGACCAGCTATCAGTTCCCAGAAAAGGGGGCAACAACAAATTGGTCTCCTCTGGGGGTGATATGTGGAATAGTGCTATTACAGTTTATCATTGGCACTCGGTTTTTATGAGCCACTTTATGGGACATTGAGATTGCCAAATGATTTCGGTTTTTTTTTTTTTGTTGTTGCTTTCAGCCACAGTCGGGGAGTCCTCTTTCAGTGGGTGAAAGGATATATTATTATCCATACTCGTATTCAACGGGAATTTATGGTATGTAAATGGGATAATTTTCCAATCATCTGTCAATGATGGTTTTATGGGCGAAGGCCACACATACATATAAGGGTTGCCGCAGGAAATATGGAGAATTTGTGGCGGATGTTATGGCGACGAAGTTCCGCAGTCACAGCGGATGTCGGTTTTGAACCCAGAAGAAATCGGAGGAAAATTTGGAAACTAAAAAGCAAGGATATTTGATATTCATATGAGGATATAGAGTAGACAAACGGATGCTGAAAGAGGGACTAAGATTAAGATTTGTTAAAGTTGTGAGCTAACTTTTTATGGAATAGAAGTTTTCTTCCACTCAATTCTTGGCAATTACCTTAAATATAAAGGACATTTGCATGCTATAAGGGTTCTTAAATAAGTCTAAGAGTAATTCTAAGCAGGTAGCACAGGTGTCCCTATAAAAAGTCAGTTTCAAAGTAAACATGACTTTTTAAAAATACGTATTTCTAGTGAGGCAATTATATGCGTCGAAATTTTTAAAAACTTTTGGACGAATAGAAACGGAATTGTTGCGTCTGAGGTGACAGTATGTTTGAGCCATCAGTACAAAAATGGGCATCAAGCAAAACTTGCTCAGAATTCAACATTGGAAGGACATCATCAATGAGTGCAAAAAGAACAAAAACTTCCCTTACAACATTGTGACTAGTACTGAATCGTGGTGTTTTCAATATGATCGTTCAAAGCAACGAGTGTAAGGCGCCAGACGAGCGAAAACCCAAAAAATCTCATTTGGAGAAGCCAAAAGTGAAGACAATGTGATTTGCTTTTACGATTCCTAGGGAATTGCCCATAAAGAATTCGTTCCACTAGGCCAAACAGTTAATGCACAATTCTATCTTGGTGTTTTGAAGCAGAATGTAACGTAGAAGGAAGGTGACGTTTGTTGCACGATAATGCGCCATCTCATCGATCGATATTTTTGACCGATTTTGTTGGCTAAAAATCGCATTTTAACCGGCAACCACCCACCGTATTCACCTGACTTGACACTGTGCGACTTTTACCTTTTTGGGAAAAATGCATTTTCCGATGAATAGAAAGCGTTTTATGGACGTAGAGCGATCCAAAAGACATCCTGGATCGCTTTTAGACCGTGCAAATCGCTGTATTGGGTCGGAAGGGAACTATTTTGAATAAAATAAATCGGGTTTGCCAAAAAAAACTTTGCTGTTCTTATTTTTAAAAAATCCTGTTTCTTTGGGAACGCACCTATAATAAAAAGGAAGAATATGAAGCAAGACAAGTGCAGTCGTGCGTCATTACTCGGAACTAATGTCGGGTGCAAGACTCTGTCTGTCTTATTGGTTGAGGTTTAGAGGTCTCCGTATCCATATCCTTCGAACCGAAAGAAATTTAGACATCTGTAAGTTAATTAAATGAAAGAGAAAATGGAGGCAGTTACAGAGAAGAGTGGTCTGAACAAGACACAGAACAACCTACGAATAGGTGCAAATGGCAATTTTGTTCTTTGTGTGGTCAAATTGAGGCTATGCTTCAACTTTTGGAAGATACTTCACAAATGCTGCTGCAAAAACCTGTACAGCTCTGTTCTTAAGCGAATTGCACCCGTATTTTCTGAAAATCAACAGCTGGTGTTGTCGTGACCATCTCATTAAAATAAAACAAATTCACCTGACTTTCGAATGTAGATGGTAACAATATGCTTAAGCCCAGACCATACACTATTTTGAAAGGCCTGAAGACGACATCCTCATTTCGTAAACTGGGATGATCTCCTAAAGGCCTTAGGCCAACAAGAGCAGACAGAAACGTGTAATATAAACAATTTTCTACATAACAACGCATTCGCTATAGTAACGAGCTGAGTACAGACATGACAACGCCTTTATACGAGTATATCTGTTGATCAACGTGGATCTTAGTCACTGGATTGAGAACATTTTGAAGGCAAAATAGTTCAGCACGGCATTGCTTTTTTAATCACCAAAATTTCCGCCTGGAACACTCTGTAGTGATTTGGAAGATGGAAGGAAAAGCTTAAATTAAGCTGACTTTCTAGTCATGAGTTGAAAGTGTCGGGTTGCTGAGTCTGATGATCTCCAGAACGCTTTCTGGGGAGGAAGGTTCGGCTGGGTTCTAGGTCCACTAGATATATCTCTCCTAATCCACCTTCAGCTTTGGTATTAAGATCGATAGATCTTTGATCAGCACATGCGATAAGTTTGACTTGGCCTTGGTGCCAGCCAACGTCCCTTGTGATGGGAGGTAGTCCGGGGTTTTCCCTGATGATGGCCAAGAAATTGTCCGACAGCTTTAGCTTGACCAACTGCCACCGTTCAGATGTTATCGATCCATCTGTGTCTTTTTGCCGATTACCGTGACCGTTTTTGCATCTTTTAGGATTTCGCTAAAAGACCGCAGAGATGTACTGTTGGAAGGCCCAGGGATTTTGGTGTTATTAGTTTTGGGCGTCTTGGAAACCGATACGCTTTCCTCTGGTGCTTGTAGGAGTCCTTTAGCGTTTTGGCAGCAGTGGGTAATCCATTTTTTAGGATGTTTTTAGCCCACTCAATCTTGCTCTTTATGTCCAGTTCAACCTCCTCTCTCTCAACCTCCGGACTGGGTCCGAAAGTTTTCATAATGCATAAAGCATTTCGACGCAGATGAGCCTCTGATTCCTCCTTTGACGGAGGAATTTCAGTAGCAAACCCGTGACCTGCCACAAAATTTCTGCTTGTCAGTGGCTGATGGCTTGCCACTGTCTTACCACCTCTTGAAAATTTGGTTTTAGGCTCGTTGCGTTTGTCTTTAGAGAATGGTGCACCATGGCCTGCTACAGTTTTACCTCCGATCGACAATCAAGAACCTTGCTGGTAGTTGGTGGAGTCACCGTTGGGAAGCCAGCTGCATGGACAGGGACAAGTTTCGTAAGCAACCACAGATTTTGCCAATTGTCATTTTTACGTAATAGTCCCAGCTAAGTGTAGAATCTAACCACGTTCCTAATATTAAAGCTTTGTCCGCGTACTCAAGAACTGTTGTGCCTGTGTATGTATAGAGGAAAAACATCAAAGGTCCTAATATTGATCTCTGAGTCGTACATGATGGAAATCTAAAAAATTGGATATGCGCCCATTTAATACGACTGCATGTGATCTCTTTGTGAGGTAAGAACACACTAGAGTGGCAGATGCGTTAGAAAACCAGAAACTTGCCTGTAACTTTGAAACTAAAACTTCGCGAGAAATTGTATCAAACGCTTTGAAAAGTCAAGTAGTCCAAATCTTTATCCATTGAACACCTAATATCGTCTGTTACTTTTAATAAGACCGAAACACAGATGTGCTTTTCCCTAAATCCTGTTATTGTTTTGTGAATGAAACTGAATGCTTGTTTGTGTAAAATTTTTTCCAAGGCTTTAGACAAAAATCGGGATGTTGAAATTCGTGTGTAATCAATTTCAATTCAATTCAATTAATTTTTATTTTCAATAAAATCTACATTGGTTATGCGTTTCCGCGAAGCCTTAGGGGCTTTTCTGCAGAATGTTGTGTTTCTAACATTAGTAATTGAAATTAAGTAAGCTTAGTTTAATAAACATTCAATACAAGATTTACACGAAAAAATAATTCGACAGAAGTAATTTTGATCGCTTTGGATTTAGATTTACTTTAAGATTAAAACATTTTAACAATTTAACTTTTTTAACATTGTATTCAGATTAAAAACATTCAATTGTAGGAATTTTGATTTAAAAGAAAGTTTTTTATGTCTTTTTTTCTAGTTTTAAAATTTCTAACGTTTTTTAGCTCTTGCGGAATTGTGTTGAGAATTTCAGGCACATTGCATTTCAACTGTCTTCTTCCATAGTTGTTGTAGAATCTGGGTTCTTGAAGCATACCTTGTGCACGTCTTCTTGTGTTTCTCCCATGGTTAATTGGAGTGATGAATCTTGTGTCGTCATAATACTCTAATATAATCGTTATCTTGAAGATGTCTTCCACATTAAGGACATTGAACCTTCCTCTCTCGGTTACATTTCGATGAGTAAATATATTTATCTTTTTCAGTGCTGCAGTTTGTAGTTTCTGAAGTTTTTTTTAAATGAGTTAACGATCATTAAACCATGATCGTGACACCATTTTACTGCATTATCAAACTCTTCCCGAATTATTGTTGTTGCCGTCTGCAAAGATCTGTGACATACCACTATCGCTGTATCGTCGGTATAAGCATAGGGTTTGGCTCGCTTGAAAATTCGGAGAAGCTCATTAGCGTACAGTATAAACAGAATCGGACCCAGTTTCGATCCTTGCGGGACTCCGTATTCTGCATACTCTTTTTGGCTATGGATCTCGCTGATCTTGACACAAAAAAGCCTGTTATGTAGATATTCCTTTAGCCAATCGGCCAGTAATCCTCGTATTCCTATACGTTCGAGAGCATCTATTAGCTTAGCGTGATTGAGCGTGTCAAAAGCTTTACTAAAGTCCATAAATATGACCAAGACGTGGTACTCGTAACTTTTGTTAAGATTTTCATTGACATGGTTTGCGAATTCTCCTAATAGTTTACCAGTGCTTTTCTTTTTCTGGAAACCGTATTGATTTTCGTGGATGATGGAGTGTTTTTCAATAAAATTCTGCAGCCTGTTTGTTATGACTTCTTCGAGGCACTTTTCTACTACTGGCAATATGGATATTGGCCTGTAATTGTTGAGCTGACTTTTTGTACCACCTTTGTATATTGGCCTGACCACAGCAGTTTTTAAGGCTTCTGGAATTTTTGCTTGTGTAAGACTCAAATTAATAAATTTGCACAAAATCGGCGCAAAAATTACAGCGTGAGTTCTGATATCCAACGCTCGAATTCCATCAATACCAGGCGACTTATTTTCGTCAAGCAAACCAATTATTGTTGACATTTCAAATACATTTGTTTCTTGAATAAAAATTGATTTATCTAGCGTTTTATTTAGGTGAATCGATGTAATCGAGTCGCATTGGTGCACAATGTTTTCAATTTGTTCTTTAAAGTTTTTTGCACATTCGCTAGCGAGATTGCTCACACACATTTGACCAGTGAAATTCTTAATTATAGTTTCATCTAGGCTAGGCTTTTTCCTTCCCATTATCTCGTTTATTAGGCTCCATGTCTTTCGGGGGCTTGATTTGATCTGGTTGAACTTGGTTTTGTAAAAAAGAGATTTTTGCGTTGTTATTTCTTTGTTTAGTTTGTTTCGAAAAGTCTTATAATCCAGTTCGAAAGTCCTGCTCAATCTGTTATTTTTCCATCTTTTGTATAACTCATCCCTTTTTTTGCACTTAGCTATTAAGTCATGTGACATCCATGGGTTATGCTTTCTTTCCTTTTTTATTGTTCTTACAGCTGTAGACTTTTCGTATATGCTTTTCATTTTATCGACAAGTTTTTGGTAAAGAGAAATTGCATTATTTTCATTAATCACTTCTTCCCAATTTGTTTCGGCGATTAATTCGTTTACCTTCGCGTTGCATATAAGTGACATGCTGGCCAGTTTTTCTTTTACGACTGATTGTTGCGAATTCGCAAAATATAGGGTTGGGTAATGATCTGGTATACAGCTTTCAATCACAGCTGAGTTTATTTGGTAATCCGTTGCATTAATTAAAATGTGATCAATTGTCGATTTTGTTCCCGTCTTCGGATCTATTCTAGTATAATCTGTTATTACATTCAATAACCCCAGTGACGACAACATCTCTAGATATTCTTTTACGCCGTATAAGTGTAGATCTTTGACATTAATATTCATATCTCCCATTACTACAATATCTCTTTTTCCCAATTGTTCAATATTCGTTCGTTCGTTTCTGAATTCTTCTATAGACGCTTTTTTGCTATGACCCAGATTATTGGGACCCAGCATTGGATTTTTTTCAAAACGAGAATAATCTTTGCAACCCCCCACGTCTGTGGAAAAGTAGTTTTTAAGGCAATTGTGTTGAAAATATGCGCGATGACAGGAAGTATATGAGGTAAGCGCTGGATTTACTGCCCATAACAGCTTTTACTACATCGTGACCTTCTATTTTTTCAAAACTCAATTCTCCTTCGTTGCAAGCGTTATTAAATGCATTTAATAAGCATGTGAATCTGGGATTCCGGGTAAAGAAATAAATTTAGGTCTGGATCTCTTAGGTTTTTTCTATCATCTACTGTTGCGTCATTTATCCGGCCTAAAACCGCACTGATGGTGGTAAAAAGGGTGGTGAACGCGATGATATGAGAACACAAGTGATTTCACACTATCCTCACACTATTCCCACACCATCAACTCCTTCTTCTCACCTTCACGTGGTGACTGCTGGGTGCTTAGTACCTCGACTGAAGATGGGGTAACTAACCCCTGCGGAATGTCATTGGTGGCAGCTGCGCTTACGCCCCAAGAGAGGAAAAGGACGATGCTACCAAAGAAAGTTTCTACGACCTCCTTGACAAAAAATATCACCAATGTCCGATGTATGACCTTAAAATCGTTCTAGACGACCTTAATGCCAAAATTGGAAAGGAGAACATCTTTGGTACCACAATTGGAAGACATAGCCTACACGGCACCACGTCTAGGAACGGACTTAGGCTAATCGATTTCGCTGCGGAATGTAACGTTATTATAGCAAGCATACAGTTGTTTACAAAGGAACATGGCAGACATCAGGTCAGTAAACTGCCAACCAGACTTATCACGTTGCGATCTATGTAAGGCACTCCTCAAGTATTTTATTTGTCCGAAAATTCCAAGCGGCCAACATAGACTCGGACTACTACTCGTACCTAGTTGCAGCCAAGGTACGTCTACGGATATCTCAGACGCCACAACAACGGGGAAATACGAGTACTATGAGGAGATTTAACGTTGAACGGTTGAAATCGTAACAAGCCACCAAATCGCGTATCCCTCAACGTCTCGAGAATTCCTTTGCAGCCAGCATCAAGTGCTGAAAACCAGTGGCTTAGATGCCGCGAAGCCATCAGAGAGTCCGCAACTGACGTGCGAGGTTTCACCCGCCCATCACTACGAAACCAATGGTTTGATGGAGAGTGCCGACAAGCACATGCAGCAAAACAACATGCCTAAAAAGCGGCGCTGCACAAAAGGACAAGAGCGAGTCGTGAGCTCTACGAGCAAAAGAGGAGGGAAGAACATTGGCTTCTCCGGAGAAAAAACGAAAGAGCATGAGAAGCGCGCGATCGAGGAAATAGAGAGGTGCTACTCCAGGAATAATGTTCGGAAGTTCTACCAAAAGACAAAAAGAACGTGTCAGGGTAATAGGATCCGAACGGAAACCTGTACAGATGAACGAGGAAACCTTTTAATGGAGTCGGTGCTGAAGATATGGAAAAACCATCTATGCAGACGGCTAAACAGGAAAAACGACACAAATTCCGCTGTCAGACAGAGCGAACCATTCAATATTGACGATGCAAGTCAAGAATTCCGTCCACCCGACCAAAATGAAGTGAGGATAGCAATATCTAAACTGAAGTCGAATCAGGCAGCCGGACCGGACAGCCTACCTGCTGAACTATTTAAGGCAGCAGGAGATGACCTGGTAGAGAGCATACACTAAACTTATTTCCAAGATGTGATCGGATGAGTGTATGCCTGATGAATGGAACCTCAGCATCGTTTGCCCGGTTCACAAGAAAGGAGATCCTCCAAACTCCGCCAACTAGAGAGGTATCAGTCTCCTAAACATTGCATATAAGATCTTGGCTACTACGTATTGTACGAGCGCCTGAAACCATTTGTCAACGATCTGATTGGACGCTATCAGTGTGGTTTCAGGCCCGATAAGTCCACAATTGACCAAATTTTCACACTATGGCAGATCGTGGAGAAATCTCAAGAAGTTCAGATCGAAACTCACCACCTTTTCATTGATTTTAAAGCCGCATATGACAGCATCTACAGAGACTAGCTATACAGAGCCATGCCTACTGTTGAGATCCCTGCTGCGTCAAGGTCTGTAACGACCTAACCGGAACCTATGATGTCAAAAAAAGATGTAGGCAAGGCGACGTGCTGTCATATGACCTCTTTAACATCACACTTGAAAGTATTGTGCAAAACTCACAAGCCAACACACGAGGTACGATCTTTCAACAGCCTATTCAATTGCTTGCATACGCCGATGATATTGAAATTATTGGTAGAACACTGCGAGCTGTCACTGGTGCGTTTGGGAGTATAGGAGCAGAAGCGGTAAAAATGGGTCCAGCGTAAACGAGAGCAAAACAAAGTACATGCTGCCAAGAAGAAGGGACACCCAATTGGCCAGAATGTCACAATCGACAGCTACAACTTTGAGGTAGTAAGGGACATTGTCTAGCTCGGCTCTGCTATCACATCTGAAAACGATTTCTCTTCAGAAGCCAAACGCAGCCTTACTGTGCAGTAAGGCCCGCTCAAAAACAACCAAGAAAACTCTTTATCAGACCCTTGTAATCCCAGTCCTACTCCATGGTTCCGAAGCGTGGACACTTTCTAAAGCGGATGAAAATATCATTGGTCGTTTTGAGAAAAAAAATCCTTCGTAAGATATTTGGATCCGTATGAGTTGACGGGTTTTGGAGGAGACGATTCAACGATTCAACGTACAGCGACATCGACCTAGTCAAAAAACTGCGCATTAGGCGTTTGAGATGGCTGTGACATGTAGAGCCTGCAGCCCGCAGAATCTTCGACTCTAATCCGGATAGACAACGTAGTAGAGGAAGGTCTCGCCTTAGGTTGCGCACGCAAGTGGAATGGGACCTCAAACAACGTGAAGTGAGCAACTGGAGGCAGTTACCCAAAGACCGCGCTAATTGGAGAGGCTTATTGGTTGAGGCCCAGTTCCACCCGGACTGTAGCGTCGTCTAAGTAAGTGGGTAAGTATAACCGCACTGATACGGTTCAATCATTGGCAAATGGTTTTAGACGTTTAAATAACGCGGCAGACAAGATTCTATGTGCAATGTGCCTATGTTTGGCGCATACTTTCCTGTGACCAAATCTTGGAAATGAGTTGTTGCATCCTCTCTACCAAGTTATCTCTACTACTACTACGACTACTAAATTTCCTTCTCCGTTCCTTCTTGGCTTAATACGCCTCTTTGGCCTTTTGGTCAAATGTTCGAACATTGTTTCTGGAAGCAGCTCACAAGCTGCCCACGTAAGGCATTGACAATGAGTTGAGGGATTCGGTTTTGGAATTTTGTTGCGATTGCAGTCGTTCAATTTTAAATCTCCTCACAGTGAGGACATACGAGTTCTCATGACTCAATGAACGTTGTCGTACAACCGTGAGCATGGCGGATTCTTTTTATGCGGTACTTCAATGTATTTGGAGCTGAGGTGAAGATTACTCAGGGTTCTGGGGTAGAAATGGTGGTGGATTAATCCTTAACTCTTAATGGGTCAACGGCAGCTATTGTATCTCCGAAGTGGTGCAAACTCTTGAATGGCAGAGCAAATTTCTGCCTCAAAAACCCGAGGTACGAGTACAACTTTAGAAAACCGTATCTATACCCGAAGCCGATATATTTATCTATCAACACACATTGCTTAAGTGTACAACCTTTCGAAAATAGCCCAGTGTTTTCAACCTTTTGAATGGTTTTCGAGAAACCCTTAAAAAATTGTATACCCTGAGAGTATGCGCTCCATATGAACAACATTTGCCTCAGATTCTTTCCCGTAACAAAAACAAATAAACTTAAAATACATTTCTTCAGTTTAATTCACTTAAAGTTCCATTCTCAGACGTTAAATGGACGAACCAGAGTTCACCACGTCTTCTCAATTCAATTGCTTAGAGTTCGTTCCCATAACTAAAGAACCCCTTCCATTATGGAGCCCTATATACTCGTACATGTCTATGCTTTTTTATAAAGAGAAACCTTTAGTCTTCATTTCACAGGTTGGACATCCTTAAGGACCACACTTAGTGAAACAACCCACGTTCGCATTTTAGTTGATATTTCACCGATAACTTTGACCCACCGCTGCCACCGGTACCACTAACACCGACAGAAGCCACTATAAGTGCGGCAAAATTATTCGGCAAATTACCTTCTCTTGCAGTGAGGTCAGGTCAGGTGAATAGGAAAAGGGATCACAACACGCGCTCCAATAATCCATAAAGGAACCAAAAGATCCCCGATTTCGGCAGAAACTTTTGCGCTTACTTTCAATTTTATTGAAGCCACTTCGCACAAAGAAATTACCCATCGACCACCCTACCTGCGTTTAAGTGATTTCGATTCCATCTCTCTGGCTTACCTTACATTGTTCCATCAACTCTGTTCCCCCATTTCATATGTGAGGGTGTGTGTGTTTAGCCAAACGTATGGTACATTAGATGCGACCAAAGTTCAACTTCATCCCCTCATCGGATTCAATTGAGCCGACGTGAGATGCGAATGGAATTTCTTACCACCCTCGGAACCCACTCTACTACTACGGATACAAGAACATTCACTATGCGAGTACATAAATGAGGAGACGATACGAGCAGTGGTGGTATTGTATAGGGTGAAGTGTTATCCTTGAATGAAATGTGACACAAAATAAAAGGATATTTAATTGCCCTCCCTGGGGTTGGGGTAGTGTATGTATTATAGTTTACCCTTGAATGAAGAAAAAAAAGACTAAATAATGGACAACATCTCATTAAGGACGAAGCTCATCAATGATGCGGAGAGAAAGATATGTGTCCTTTGACAGGTTTTTCTTGTCGACTGAGGGTGGGTGCAGTATCACTGAGGAGGGCCAAAGACAGAATGGAAGAATGGAAGACGAAAAAAAAGACATTCATCAGTACGAATGTCCTATTCGAAGAAAGCAATTAAGGACATGAATGGAAGCTTAGACGACTATCGACTACGGAATATCTGTAGAAAACCCAGCACCACGACAGTATGGATGCTTAATGTGTTGCGGTTAATGCGATGTCCATGAAGATGATAACGATAATGATGTGGGTGGCTGCTGCGGCTAGAGATCTCCAGAGTGTGTATCCTTCGTGACCTGGTTTTTGGATTTTACTTCCTCTGCCATTTCCACTTCCACTTGCCAATACCACTTGGCTGTAATGAGTCCTGAATTCAACTAAATTATTGGCCATTTCAAATGGCGAAGGATTAATTAAGGTCGAAGCGTGAGAAACAACTTGTGCATTTTAATGGTCGTCATTTCCAGTGATATTTTCTCGTGGATAAATCCTTCCAAAATGTCAATGGGGATGTACGAGTATGTGAAGAAATCCCCAAATGGCACAATAATCATCTTTCATTTCGTGTCCAGGACAATCTGACATCTGTCGGATTGATGGACGTGTTATCATGTCGACCAGTTCAGAGGGTGCGTCTTTCCAAAAAAAAAAAAATCCACCACCTTCATCGAACTAATAAAACGTGTAATCACATGTTGCAAAGCAAACACACGTATGTATGGCGGCTGTCCGGCTCTCCGTGTTAGGGCGTGCTAATCCCGGACGGATTCATCATTTGACAATCACTTAATTGTCGATCAATCAAAGCTAAAAAATCATTTGTAGTCTTTTTTGTATGACATCGCCAGGAATGTGAGGGTCTGTCTGGGGCTGGTACCTAAATGGTGTTTGCTCTATGGGCTTATTGTTTTTCCTTTTTTTTGTTGGCAGGACAATAAAACATTTGTGGGGGGGTGGTTTTTTTTTTCTTCTTTTTTGTGAAAGTGACAAGAGTTTATGTGGCTTTCAATAAATTGCCTGTTAAGTGGTGCAATATGTCAACTAGCAATCGACACGATGAAAGAGATTGTGTCGATTGGATGGCAATTGAGCTTATCATGAGATGATCTAGAAGCTTTGTTTATTAAAGGACATATGCACTGGAATCGCTCTTTGAGTGAAAATTTAAATCCGAATCTTGTCTTGTAGGAAAGACCCTACATTGACGAGTTGACCAATTCTTCATAGACTTCAAAGGTTGTTAAATTATCAGCTCTGTACTAGAGGTGACTTCTTCTGTCGAGGCGAATTATGTAAAGGTTCAGCTCTCCTAGTCACATGCAAGTGACACTGGAAAAGTGATTCTTCATTAGCAGGACCTTTAGCGCACAAAAACGGGTTCCTATCAACAATCATGGCATAACATCGACTACGAATAACATGGGTGTATCACGAAATCCAATCCTCTGCATCCTCAATACTGGCTGACTTTTGGCATATCAATTGCGCTGCGTCAACATTATCCCAACTTGCTATTTAGCTTAAAATGGTGCCGTCCGTCTTAAGAACTGTGGGAGACCTCAGGAGTCAACTAATTCCTTGCAAAGGAGTGCGACGAATACATCATTTCTACATGCTGCCGGGTGAAAATATTATGGCATCCTCGGCGTCTTTCTGACAGACGGTGAAATCCGTCAGCAATGCGCTTCTTCTTCGACCGACTACTTGCGATCATGAGTGCTGTGTTGTAAGCTACAGATCCAAAAGACATGAAGCCGAATTCGGAGTTACAATTTTCGACATTTCAACTTAACCTCGTTGCCAGCAGGATCACTTGCAGTGACCATATGGTCTGGTAGGGATAACACCCAACAATAACGTTACACGTAATCCGGCAGTAAGTGAAGGCTTTACAAAAGAAGTCCATTCACTAGTGATGAAGGCGCAACTAACCTTCAGATGGGTGACAACGGTGTGAATATTTGATTGCACTAAAGCGAGCATCATGGCTTGTCAAAATGTCAAAAAACCTATCATTGGCGCCAACTTCATTTACCACGTTGATTAGTCAATCCGATAGTCATACGATGCTTATCACCGTCACAGACAGATACTCTATACCACCCTTTCGCGACTGCTGCCAACAACTTACTAATTGCACCGTTTTCACAATGCTGGACCTCAAAAAGGGCTAAGCGTGATGTAACACCTTTTGGTCTATTTGAATTCAACATCATGACGTTTGACTTGTACAACGCCGCTTGCACCATACAATGGCTCATGGAAAAAGTGCTGAAAAGATTTATTTACACTTCAGCTTCATCGATGATGTTCTCATTACGTGAGCCGATAAAGAAGCCCATCCGAGGCACTTGTGCATCATTGGCTTGGTCGTGAATGTATACGTACATAATTCATTCGTTCATGTATCCCCTTGTGGGTCCTAGGGCGTGTACAATGCCTAAGCTCCATCGAGAGCGGTTTCTAGAAATGTGCCTCAGCTCTCCCCAACTTTTTTCCAGTTGCCGTGCTTCCTTCTCAACTGCTCTGCGCCACGTACTCCTAGGACCGCCGCGCATCCTGCCATCCTGAGTAAGCGGGTTCCATTGAATCGCTTGGTTAGCTATGGACCTGTCACACTTTCGGAGAGTGTGGCCAATCCACTGCCACTTTCGTCGTCGTATGGTTGTGCCTATAGGTTCATGGTCCGTTCTCTGATAAAGCTGTTCATTAGGGATATGGCTTGGCCAGAATATCCTTAAGATGTAGCGTAGGCACCTATTGACAAACATTGGCAGCTTCCTCGTGATAGTTATGGTTACCGTCCAGGTACCACATCCATATAGTAGAACGGATTCAACGTTGGAACGGAACAGTCGTAGCTTGGTGTTTAAGCTAAGTGCATTACTTCGCCAAACGCAGATTTTGCTTTGTCTATGCGGTTAGCTATATCCAGTTCGGTTCCGCCATCGGTTGAGACAATACTCCCAAGATACTGGAAAGTCTCTACTCTCTCAACCGTCTGTCCAGCAATACGTATATGAGTTGATGAGTTTGGTCTTAGGCCGATCTGCTTCCTTCTCCACATTTGATGTCATTTGGTGAAGGACCATTATACTGTGAGACAGAAGGCATACATCGTCAGAGCAGTCAAGGTGTTTGAGTTCAGATGTATGGATCTATAACTTAATTCGTGCGGTTTGCTAAGAGATGGCGTAACTTGTATTATTCCATTGCTATTATTCCATTGGAACATGCGTTGGAAAGCTACTGTCATTGTACGTCATTTCAGTATATGTCATTCATTTAAAGCGTAATCAACAATAATTTTTTTTTCACTCAAATATGTCGAACTTTGTGCCTGAAAAAGTGTTTTTGCGGGGAGTTCTTCTTCATGAAGAAAACTGCTGCCGAAAGTCATCGTATTTTGGTGGAAGTTTATGGTGAACATGCGCTAGCTGAGAGAACGTGCCAAAAGTGGTTTGCACGATTTAAAAGTGGTGATTTTGGCTTGGAAGACGATGAACGTCCTGGGCAGCCAAAAAAGTTTGAAGATGAAGAACTGGAAGCATTAGTCTATGAAGATTGTTGCCAAACACAAGAAGAGCTCGCAGAATCTTTGGGTGTCACTCAAGCAGCCATTTCAAAACGTTTAAAAGCAGCTGGATATATTCAAAAGCAAGGAAATTGGGTTCCACATGAACTCAAGCCGAGAGACGTCGAAAGACGGTTTTGCATGTCCGAAATGCTGCTGGAACGCCACAAAATGAAGTCATTTTTGCATCGGATTGTTACTGGTGATGAAAAATGGATCCATTACGACCACCCCAAGCGCAAAAAATCATATATGAAACCCGACCAACCAGCCAAATCAACGGCAAAGCCGAATATCCATGGCGCGAAGGTAATGCTCTGTATTTGGTGGGATCAGATGGGTGTGCTGTATTATGAGCTACTAAAACCGGGTGAAACCATCAATGGACAACGCTATCGAACACAATTAATCCGTTTGAAGAGAGTAGTGGCCGAAAAACGCCCGGAATTGCGACCAGACACGAGGCAATAATTTTCCATCATGAAAACACTCGGCCCCACGTTGCTATTCCGGTTAAGAACTATTTGGAAAACAGTGGATCGGAAGTCTTACCCCACCCGCCTTATAGCCCAGACCTTGCCCCTTCTGACTACCATTTGTTCCGGTCGATGCAGAACGCCCTCACTGAAATACGGTTCACATCAGAGCAGAATATCAAAAATTGGCTTGATTCATTCTTGGCTGCCAAGCTGGCGCAGTTCTTTTGGGATGTGATCCACAAATTGCCAGAAAGATGGGAATAATACTATTGTACATGTGTTCCTTAAATAAACACTAAAATTTTGCAAAAAAAACGCACGAATTAAGTTATATACCCATCGAATTCCTCCGCTTCCTGTTAACAAGGCCGCACTCAGGACATCGCTTATCACCAATAGAAACAGTATTGGTGAAAGTATGTAGCCTAACCCCGCTTTGGACTTCGAATTCCTCAGACAGTCTTCCTCTGTCTAAGACGTGACATATGGAGCCATCATATGTAGCCTTGATAATTGCTATTAATTTATCAGGAATGCATCTCCTGCACAAGGCACGCCAAATAAATTCCCGATTGACACTATCAAACGCCTTTTCAAAATCGATGAACAGCAGGTGAAGTGATGATCGGTACTCAACACACTGCTGGATGATGATTCGCAAGGTGTTGATGTGGTCGACACAGGAGGATGCAGAGCAGGAACCTGCTTGTTCGGCTTCGAGTGTGTCTTCGAGGTGTTCTTTGATTCGCTCCAGGAAGATTTTAGCTATTATCTTGGCCACAGCAGCCAGCAGGCAGCACGCAGATACCTCTCCAGTTTTCGCACTGCATTAGATCGCCTTTTTTAGGGAGCTTGACGGAAAACTCTCGGCTTCCCATGTTCTCCCGACAAGTGGGAACAGTAGCTGATGCTGTTGGCGCAGCTAGAAATAGCTCCGCAGGTATGCGGAGTCCTACCACCTTATTGGTTTTCAGTGCTTTGATCGCGGCAATAATCTCTTCCTTACTGGGGGTTGTGGTGCGAATTCGGGAATTTCTTTATACAGGTTGTATGTGAGGTTAACTATTAACCAACTGAATAAACTTACCTGATCATCTTTGTAGCAGCTTGCAATACGGTGTAATACGTCGTCGATAACTTTGAACTTCGGATCGGATTGATAAAACAACCTAGATATTTGGGGATAGCCTAAAAGCCTTCCAGATTGGCTGAGCAATGAGAATGACATGAACAATAAGATAAGTACATCCGCCGATAAAAGATGAACCAGCATGTGAATATAAAAAACTTTGCAGCGCGTCTCGCTTAGGGAAAAAATAGGACATTCGCAATCTTCCAAATCAAAAATCGACTCGAAAAGTTTCAGAGTCGAAAAAATGAAAAAAATGAGTATCACAGCAGCACACAGACATCGTGGATATCAGTCCTCCTGGCTTGAATAACTGAAGGCAACACGACCCGAAAAGGATGGCTGGGTTAGGATCAAGTGCTCTTCGTTCAGGTTCACTTAAATCAGTTTTAAGTCCATTATGGGACCTCTAAAATAATATTGTAAATTTGTAAGGTCGGTGATTTTCATTGAGCAGAGATCATTTAGATGGCTTGACGTTTGCTAATCAGAATCCAAGTTTTGCTAGTTGATCAGTGACGCAATCGGTGATCAGGGACGTCCGATTGTCCCGTGATTTTGGCTGTTTAGATATCCCGTTAAGAGAACAATGATAGTCTCCAGCCACTCTCGAATGTAAAGGATTTATCGAGGCTGATATTGGATTCAATCTGAATGTGGTTAGACTAAAGAATTTGTGTATGCACAGGTCCTCAGAGTCAGAAAATGACCCAATGCCTTCGATTGTTTTAGAGCGGTATGTGAAGATAAAAATGCACTTACTGAGAAAGACTTCGGGCTATCTCTATTCTCCGTTGAAGAGGCTAGGAGATCATTAAGTAAGGTTAGGTTAGATTAAACAGAGGTATGATGGATATGCCATCACACAGACACCAGGCACCAAAACGGGTCCATCGCGATTCTTTTGGAACAGTTGAATTTGTCTTCAAATGGCAAAAACCTAAACAATCTCCCTGGTGAAACACCCAATTTCTCTGCAAAAGCCAAGAAGGCCTTTGAAGTTCGTATTGCCTCTGGATATTCCAAAAACTATTTCCCTAAAAATTTTATTCGACTACGCACACAGTATGTGTGCTATGTCCTCAACAGCTTGCATATCACCGCAGAATCTGAACATATCCGTATCTGACAATTTGGGTATCTTTACGTGTTTCGGTAGGAGACAGTGTCCTGTCAGGATTCCTATTACTGTCTTAAGCGTTTAATTTTATTAACTTCCTAGATGTTTTGCTGTCAAAAAGCGGCAAGAGGGCCTTGGGTACCCTGTGTCCTTCTAGGCTTGACCACTTTAGGTTGGAAGTCTTTGTGATTTTTTCCTCGATAGTGCCCCTCAATATGCAAAGGGGTGGTTTGATGTTGGCAATCTCACTATAGTCGAGTACCCTTCTTTTCTTGCAAGCTGATCCGCTTGTTCATTTTCTTTAATGCCGCAGTGTCCTGGCATCCAGAATAGTATTACCTGGTTCTGACTCTATAGCATTGAACACTGTGCGACAGCCCCTAACTGTATCAGAGTTAACGTTGGATGATTCCATTGCGTTGAGTGCGGCTTGGCTATCGATCTAGATACCGATCTCAACTGCATTAGCTCAGCCAGAAACTCTGATTGGAAGGCACTTATTCTAATTTAATTTAATTTTTAATTTTGGTGGGGGCGAAAGCCCCCATTTATTCGGCTTAATACAAGCTATAACTTAAAATTAAACTTAAACTAAAACTTAAAACTAAGGTTGGTTATTGTGGTGAAGGAGAACCGATTTGTGGTAGGAAGTGGTGCGGTGGAAGTCAAAAACGCTAGGGTTTGAATTAATTTTTCGTAGCATGCGGGAGATTGGTTCGTTCGCGCCGTAGGTGGTGTGGTGGGTTGGGAGATAGAAGAGACGAGGGGTACGTAGATTACGAGGGTTAGTGTTGAGGAAAATAGAATTGTGAAGGGACGTGCATTCAACCTGACCTGAAAGAAGTCGATGAATGAAGAGAAAGTCGGCTGCATCTCGGCGTTCCTCAAGGGTGTTTAGGTTAATAAGGTTGAGACGGTTTTGATAGGGGGGCAGAGTAAAAGAATCATCCCAGGGCAAACCTCGAAGAGCGAATCGAAGAAAACGGCGCTGGATGCTTTCGATTCTCGAGATATGAACGCGCTGATATGGGGACCATACTTGACTGGCGTACTCAAGGAGGGGACGAACAAAGGTAATATAGAGGGACCTGGTCACGTATGGGTTGGTGAATTCTTTGGACCATCGTTTTACAAAACCTAGTGCAGAATTGGCTTTAAGGATTATCCCATCCATATGCAAACGGAAGTTGAGCTCCCTATCACACAAAATGCCGAGGTCGCGAAGAGATTCAACGGAGGAGATAGGTTGGTTGTGGAGAAGGTAGAGTCGGGGAGGAGATTTGAGCCGCTTCTGTGAAAAGGTGATGGATTGGTATTTGGTGATATTAAGTTCCAAACAATTCTTGAGGCACCAGATCGAAAAACTATCAAGGTCTTGTTGAAGAGGGAAGGAGTCATGGGGAGAGGAAATGGTTTTGAAAAATTTGGTATCGTCGGCGTAAAGGGAGACGGACGAGTGTTTGATGATCCTATCGAGATCATTTATGGTTAATATAAAGAGAAGGGGACCGAGATGGCTACCTTGAGGAACTCCAGAGGTGGCCAAAAATGGAGCGAAGTGGGCTAACCTAGAACGAACACTGTAAAAGCGGTTTTCGAGGTAAGAGGATATCCATTTTAACAGTATGGGTTCAAAGCCGAGGGCAGACAATTTGAAGAGTATTAATCGATGAGAGATTTTATCGAAGGCTTTGCTAAAGTCGGTTGCAACTACATCGACTTCGTTGCCGTTCTCTAGGGCAGAGATGGCAAAATATACGAATTCAACGAGATTTGTGGTGGTTGACCTACCCTTTAGGAAGCCGTGTTGTCTAGGGGAAATGAGTGATTTGCATTGGAAACTTAGAGCTTCATACAAAATACTTTCGAGGAGTTTGGGTATGTGGGAGAGTTTAGCGATTGGACGATAGTTTTTTATTTCGTTCTTTAATCCCTTTTTGTGGATCGGGGTTATAAAGGAGGTTTTCCAAACCTGAAGAAATTCTCCTTGTGAAAGGGATAGACGAAAGTGATCAGAAACGGCAAGGGAAAGAGACGAAGAACATTTTTTAAGAAATATGGCAGGGAGGCCATCTGGACCGGGTGTAAATTCGTCATTGAGTTGGTGTAATTTATATTCGATATAGGAGGGGTCCAAGATGTGAAAGAGAATTGGGCCATTGGAGAAGTTCAGTAGGTAACGAAAATAGGATGGATCTGGTACAAAGGAGTCGTTGGTGAAGGATTGTTTAAAGAAGCTGGCAAATAGGTTGGCAATGGTGAGTGGATCAGTTGATGACTTGTTGTTGAAAGAGAGGGAAGGAGGGTAACCATCGGACTTTCTTTTGTAGTTAACAAATTGGTAAAAGGACTTAGGGTCATTTATAAGGTTGACTTGCGCATTATTAAGGTAACGCTGGTTAAGGGAATCGTAAAGTTCGGTGAAATGAAGATAAGCACCAAGATAGTTGGAATAGTCGGACAAGGATCTGGTACGCAGGAAAACAGCCCATAACTTGTTTCTCTTGTTTCGTAAGGAACGAGGCTTGCGATTATACCAGGGAGGACTAGTAGATGATGTTTTAAGGCGGGAAAACGGAACGTAAAGGCTGAAAGAATTAAATATTTCTTTATAAAAAATGGATAAGGCAGCATTTACGCTTAGGTTGTGAAAGTTAAAGGGGGATCTGCTAAGATAGTCACTGATTTTGTGAAAGTTTGCTTTGTGAAAGTCGTAGGATGAGAGAGTTGTGGGAGGAGTGGACTGGAGAGAAGAGTTATGAAAAAATGAAAGTAGAAGGGGGGGGGTGGTAGTTGTCGATTGTAGAGAGAGATAGGGGACAAAGTGAGACTGAGGAGTTAATTGAATCTGTTGTGAAAATAAGGTCTAGTTGCCTGCCCATATAGTTGGATACACCACTGACTTGGCATAGACTTGAGTCTGTTAAGCGATCTAAGAAGAGACATTCCTTAGCTGAGTTGGCATTTGAAGCGATGAAGAACGATTGATCGTCTGATGGAATCCACTGTAGCTGAGGAAGATTAAAGTCGCCGAGAACAAAGATATCGTCAGTAGAGTCAGACAGGTCAATTAAATAGTCGATCGCATCGACAACAAGTTGGTAAGATTCGGTAGGTTGAGCTGGCAGGATGTAGCAACATAAAACGTAAAGGGACTTGAAGGGGAGTGATATTTTTATAGCGACAAAGTCGACTTTAGAGGATGAAGAGATGGTAATGGGAGAAGAGTTAAGGCTGTTGTGGATCGCCAGTAGGACGCCTCGACAGGGGGAATCATCATGTAGGCGGGTAGGATCGTCGTCGCGACGATAAGACGAGGGTTGTCTGAAAAGTTTCCGACCGAACAATGATACAAGACATTTTTTCTCAATTTTTTTTTTTATTTTTTTACATAGTCTCCTTGTAACTCTACACACTTCTGTGAGCGATGCTCCCATCTCTCTAACCCGTCCAAATAGTACTTGGCGTTTTTCACTGCAAAATAATTGTACACCAAGGTGAGTGCCTCCTCATTTGACGAAAATCTCTGTCCTCCGAGCGCAGTTTTTAGATGAGGGAACAAAAAGAAGTCGCTTGGGGCTAGATCTGGTGAATAAGGGGGATGGTCAAGCAGTTCAAACCGTAATTCATGGATTTTCGCAATGGCAACCGCTGAGGTGTGAGGCGGCGTGTTGTCTTGGTGAAACAGGATTTTCTTTTTCTGCAAATCTGGCCGTTTCTCCGCAATTTCTGTCTTCAGCTTGGCAAGTAATGACGCGTAGTATGCTCCTGTAATGGTTTTTCCTTTTTGAAGATAATCGATTAAGATAACTCCTTTACTATCCCAGAAACTAGTCGCCATCACTTTCCCAGCCGAAAAAACAGTTTTTGCTTTTTTTTGGAGCCGGCTCGCCCTTTGCAGTCCACTGTTTTGACAGAATTTTTGTTTCAGGCGTATAATGGTGTATCCAAGTTTCATCTACAGTAATTAATCGGCGCCAAAACTCGGATTTATTGCGCCTAAACTGCGCTAACAGAGCGTTGGAAATGTTCATTCGAACACGTTTTTGGTCTAACGTAAGCAAACGCGGCTCCCAACGCGCGAACAGCTTTCTCAGGCCTAAATTTTGGTTTAATATGTAACAATCACGTTCTTTGGACATTTTAATAACCTCCACTATCTCTCCCACTTTAATTCGGCGGTAGTCTAACACCATCGTCAGTGGTTGCAGTTTTTGGACGTCCCGAACGTTCATCTTCTCCCAAGCTCTTACGGTCACGTTTAAGTTCAGCTGCCCAAAATTTCACTGTGGTAAATGATGGGGCAGAGTCCCCATACACAGAGTCCAACTCGTTTTTGATTTGTGTAGGCGTATTGCCTTTCAAAAACAAGAATTTAATAACAGCTCGGTACTCAATTTTCTCCATTTTCACAAAAAACACTCAAATCGACTCACTCAAACGACTGTCAACTAAAAACTGCGTGTCCAAAATGACTGAAACTTCGGTAAGTAACTGTCAAAAGATGCGCAACTAGCATTCACTAGCTTTTATTGACGAGTACCGCTATCTTTACGTTGCGGTCGGAACTTTTCAGACAACCCTCGTAGATTTGAAATTGTGTCTGATGATGCATCTTCATGCCGAATCGCGGCTCTTGGATTTTGACAAAACTCCGCCGATGATTTTTTAAGTTATTAAAAAAAAACATACACAAAGTACAATTCATTTTTTCTTTAAAAGAGAGGGCTTTTCGCAATTTTTGCGAACTCTAATAATCTATCACACATTTGACGAAAATTTGAGAAAAATCGGGCCAGAATTATTCGAGTTATTTCAGGAATAGCAACAATTTTAGAACCGCCGATGTAGTGCCAACTTCACTTTCGTTAATACAGGCAGTCCTGCATCTGACCAGTCGAACTTTTATGGGCAATAGATATCCTAAATTCTAATAGGATATAAAGTATCAAATACCATTGGCGAATACTACAAGTTTTTGCCATGACCCATCGGTCACACTTACTATCGGCCTGGCTTCCAAAAAACAATGCCAATATCGACTCAAATCTAAATCCGAACTAAAACCAAACTCATGTATGGCCATTTTTATATCAAGCAATATCCATACTAAACGCAACTCATACTCGTATCACTCTTTTCATAGTCCAACTTTCGTCATGAATTCCTTTCAAAAAGGTCAACTCCAAAACGTATAATTATGCTCTTTTGCCCAGACTCCCCTTAAACAATTATCTACAAGATGATCCGTGTAATTTCTTTAAATTTCCCATTATCTTCTGCTGTCTTTTTTTAATTTTTTGTTTTAAGATGAGAAATCCTGCCAAAAGGAATCACGTAAACTCCAAGCAAACATCTGCCGACTTAAGTCCGACCTAAATTCAAGTGATAGCCGTTGCCGTCGGCCATTTATCATCGTCGAGTCGCCTTTAACGGGGCGTCTAATTACTAATTAAGGTTGACATGTGGTGCCAAAACCGAGGCGTTCTGGGCACCCTAACCATCCAACACCGCCACCACTACCAACTACCGACCGCAACCGCCAACGTTAACTTTGTCGCTGATTACCCAACAACATTTCATTTCACAGTGCGGCCATACAGAGTCCTTCGCAGGATGGGTTGTTGAAGTTTTCTTCTTCTTCTTTTTTTTTTTTTTTGTTTTGTTTACATTTCATTATTCCGAAGGTGGTTTCCACAACGCAACGGTTTAAGGGTGAGGTTGTATGATACTACAACAGTACAGTGACGAAGGAAAACCAGCAGCAACAACAAAACGCAATCCACGGCAAATTGTAGAAACATGACACCGCCACTTAATTTACAATTCATTCGGTTGGCAGTTTTAATTGGCGGTCGGTCGGGCAAGACACGACTGCTTTCTTTTTTTATTCCTTTTTTGCTTTGTTTCTGTGAAATGATTTAATGACGCCATTTGTCTCAGTGAAGAGCAGAACGAACAAAAAAAATTACATAAACGGTGTAATTCAGGATAAATAGGTTGTGCGATTAATTGAAGACTTCTAAGGGGTGGGCAGTGGTTTTCCTCTTCTTTTTTTGTGTCGGAAATAATCGTTAGGACTTTGGAGTGCACTTACGAGTAGTACCAGGTGACATGAAAATTAGAACAGGTGGTATCAGGAAGAGTGTCATTCACCTTTTTAATTGACAAGGCAAGGATCTTGGATGAAGATTTCTGGTAGTCGGCTCCTGGAGGTATATACAGGATGATCCATTTAGTGGTTCCGAAAGTAAATTTAAGTAAAACGCATTTATGATTAAGATTTCGATCAAATTTCAATATATCGCTTGGAACTTACCATTATGAATGGAATATAACATCATTCAAATGTCCTCCACAGGAGTTCATGTCGGACTTGGTCCTGACAAGGAATTTTCCATGACTTTTCAACACGTTTCGGACAATAACTCGGCCATAGCTTGACGAATATTCGTTTTTAAAGCGTCAAGAGTTTGCGAATTGTGCGCATAGCCCCACAAACAGAAATCCAATGGCGACAAATCAGACGATCTTGGTGGCCAAGTTCGCATCACTAAAATCACCAAGCGAAATAACTCATCCTGGAAAATTTTCTTGCAATAAAGCCAAAACAGGTCGTGTTGTCTGAGATGCGGCACCGTTTTGTTGAAACCACATCCATATCTTCGATTTGAGGCCAACAAAATTCGCTTATCATTTGGCAAAGGAGGTGAGAATTCCTCATTTTCGAAGAAGTATGGGCCAATGTCACCACAAGAGCAAATTGCACACCACGTAGTGCCTTTTTCTGGATGCAATGGTGGATTAAGAAAATGTTGTGTTTTCACATTGGTCATCCAAACTCTGATGTTCAAGCACCCAAGCGGCGTATGTTCTACGTGGTTAGCTGGCTTTAATTCTGGAGTGAGTTGGACTTTATAAGGATGTAGATACAAATCCAAATGCAAAATACGCCATAATGCGCCGTAAGGCAAGCCCGAATGCTGTGCTCGCCGCGAAATCGGTAGATTTGGATCTCACTCAACACTTTCACAAGCGGCAACCATATTTTCTGTAGAGGGTGCATTTCGATGGTGTAACAGAGCCAGTTTCTTCGATTTTTTTTTACAATTTTGCTTAATTTTCTGCTTTAATTTTTTCATAACTCTTCTTTTCAGTCCACTCCTCCCACAACTCTCTCATCCTACGACTTTCATAAAGCAAACTTTCACAAAATCAGTGACTATCTTAGCAGATCCCCCTTTAACTTTCACAACCTTAGTGTAAATGATGCCTTATCCAATTTTTATAAAGAAATATTTAATTCTTTTAGCCTTTACGTTCCGTTTTCCCGCCTTAAAACATCATCTACTAGTCCTCCCTGGTATAATCGCAAGCTTCGTTCCTTACGAAATAAGAGAAACAAGTTATGGGCTGTTTTCCTGCGTACCAGATCCTTGTCCGACTATTCCAACTATCTTGGTGCTTATCTTCATTTCACCGAACTTTACGATTCCCTTTACCAGCGTTACCTTAATAATGCGCAAATCAACCTTATAAATGACCCTAAGTCCTTTTACCAATTTGTTAACTACAAAAGAAAGTCCGATGGTTACCCTCCTTCCCTCTCTTTCAACAACAAGTCATCAACCGATCCACTCACCATTGCCAACCTATTTGCCAGCTTCTTTAAACAATCCTTCACCAACGACTCCTTTGTACCAGATCCATCCTATTTTCGTTACCTACTGAACTTCTCCAATGGCCCACTTCTCTCTCACATCTTGGACCCCTCTTATATCGAATATAAATTACACCAACTCAATGACGAATTTACACCCGGTCCAGATGGCCTCCCTGCCATATTTCTTAAAAAATGTTCTTCGTCTCTTTCCCTTGCCCTTTCTGATCTCTTTCGTCTATCCCTTTCACAAGGAGAATTTCCTGAGGTTTGGAAAACCTCCTTTATAACCCCGATCCACAACAAGCGATCAAAGAACGAAATAACGAACTATCGTCCAATCGCTAAACTCTCCCATATACCCAAACTCCTCGAAAGTATTTTGTATGAAGCTCTAAGCTTCCAATGCAAATCACTTATTTTCCCTAGACAACATGGTTTCCTAAAGGGTACGTCAACCACCACAAATCTCGTTGAATTCGTATCCTTTGCCATCTCTGCCCTAGAGAACGACAACGAAGTCGATGTAGTTGCAACCGACTTTAGCAAAGCCTTCGATAAAATCTCTCATCGATTAATACTCTTCAAATTGTCTGCCCTCGGCTTTGAACCCATACTGTTAAAATGGATATCCTCTTACCTCGAAAACCGCTTTTACAGTGTTCGTTCTAGGTTAGCCCACTTCGCTCCATTTTTGGCCACCTCTGGAGTTCCTCAAGGTAGCCATCTCGGTCCCCTTCTCTTTATATTAACCATAAATGATCTCGATAGGATCATCAAACACTCGTCCGTCTCCCTTTACGCCGACGATACCAAATTTTTCAAAACCATTTCCTCTCCCCATGACTCCTTCCTTCTTCAACAAGGCCTTGATAGTTTTTCGGTCTGGTGCCTCAAAAATTGTTTGGAACTTAATATCACCAAATGCCAATCCATCACCTTTTCACATAAGCGGCACAAATCTCCTCCCCGACTCTACCTTCTCCACAACCAACCTATCTCCTCCGTTGAATATCTTCGCGACCTCGACATTTTGTGTGATAGGGAGCTCAACTTCCTTCAAGCCAACTCTGCACTAGGCTTTGTAAAACGATGGTCCAAGGAATTCACCAACCCATACGTGACCAGGTCCCTCTATATTACCTTTGTTCGTCCCCTCCTAGAGTACGCCAGTCAAGTATGGTCCCCATATCATCGCGTTCATATCTCGAGAATCGAAAGCATCCAGCGCCGTTTTCTTCGATTTGCCCTGGGATGATCCTTTTACTCTGCCCCCCTATCAAAACCGTCTCAACCTTATTAACCTAAATACCCTTGAGGAACGCAGAGATGCAGCCGACTTTCTCTTCATTCATCGACTTCTTTCAGGTCAGGTTGAATGCGCGTCCCTTCAGAACTCTATTTTCCTCAACACTAACCCTCGTAATCTACGTACCCCTAGTCTCTTCTATCTCCCAACCCACCATACCACCTATGGCGCGAACGAACCAATCTCCCATATGCTACAAAAAATCTATTCAAACCCTAGCATCTTTGACTTCCACCGCACCACTTCCTACCTCAAATCCGTTCTCCTTCACCACTCTAACCAACCTTAGTTTTAAGTTTTAGTTTAAGTTTAATTTTAAGTTATAGCTTGTATTAAGTCGAATAAATGGGGGCTTTCGCCCCCACCAAAATTAAATTACGCTCAGATGGACGATTATGTCGACCATAATATCCTCGTAATCCGCGAAATGTACTTACCACAGAATCACCATTTTGGTGGTAAGTTTTCACAATTTTAGTACGTTCAGCAATTGTTAAACGGTCCGTATTGTAAAATGGCAAACCTGACACTAAACATGTACAGTCTCAAATCACAGTTCGGTGTGACGTATGTGATTAAAACAGGGATGTCAAATCCGGATCACTAATTGGATGACCCTTCACTTGTTAATTGATTTAGGTTCGTAGGTGTCCTCTTCTGAGATTATAAATTGCACGCCTACTAAGATTGTGAGAAATCCCCTGTTTCGCGCAAGAGATTTTCCCTTGAAATGTTTGCACACATCGTTTGCGAAGTAAAGTTAGGGAGGAAAGAAAGAGAGATACCGATGCACGTTGGTTTTAAATGTTTGCAGATTGTAATGGCTAGGAAGCGAGTTGTACGGCTTAGGATAGAATCACGATATTTTACTGCACGTCCGAAAGTGGACTTGAAGATAAACTGATGAGCATTCATAGTGAGACGGGTATTACTGTTGAAGATTTGAAGGGACGAAATGCTCCTGGCATTTTCCATAGAAATGCTCCTGGTGGTGAAAATTGCTATAGAACAAGGTGAGACAGGAGACATTTCATCGGTGTTCGAGGGTGTCCATTGCCTGAGTTATGTGTATCATTCAAAGACAGCGTTCATTTGTTGTGTAGGCATATTCATTTGTTGACACTCTCCTGCAAATTTAGTTGTAGCAATGAAACTCAATAAATTGGAAAAAGTGGTTTTAATGGAAAGATATTCGATATCCACAGGAACGTGTTCAGAATGTGCGAGTTCTGGTGATAATAATATCATCTCACGCTTAAAAATCGGAAATCAGCCAGACTGGAATCACTGAGAAAACCAAATTGCATCTACACTGATTCGAAAACAGAGACCGTTTGTTTCAAGCTTGAGCCTCAGGTGATGTAAGAACAAGTTCATAACCAACTCCTATCAACGAAGCCGCAAGTGACCGAGTAATACAACACGGTGTACCTGATGTCTGTTATCGGTTATGGTGATGGATGAGGCCATCAAACACGCTGTTGCTTTTGATTTTGCTGGCTTTAAGTCGTCTAGCAGTGCTGCAATGTACATATTTATCCAGTTATGCTAAAAAAAGCCAGTCGTTCATTGAGCTCCGTAGAGTATTGACGTGTTTCGGCTTTCGGTTGGGTAGTGATACCAATATAAAAGAATTTGACAAAACTGATATAGGGCTCCAATTAGCCCAGTGGTAGTGCGCCCGGTTACCAATTGAAGGGTTGCAGGTTCGACTCCGGGTCGAATAGACTTTTTTTTTTTTGTTTTTTGTTCAATTGAAAAAAAAAAACAAAATAAAGTGATAGTGTAATAGTGTTAAAAATCATCACGCGATGGATGGTGAAGAGCGGTCCGTTATGCCAGTAACGGGATCCGCAGATAAATCAGGCGACGCGTCAAGCGGTTCAAGCCAAACAGAACCGAAGACAAAGAGAAGGAGGGCGCTAAGGCCAACTTCCACATTAGCACAACGTCCCTCCCTACCAACTTCCACTCTAAAGCTGCTTGGTGGAGTGAGGGAAGGGGCGCAATCAACGCCCGGACAATTTACCGACAGCAACCCATTCGCTTCAGATGTTCACCAACATCAGAAAGGGAACAGCTTCGCTTCCTTGGCGTCAACCGAATCGGAAGACGAAGAGGAAGAAATGGAGTCAATTAGTAGTAGCATCAAAATGCTACAACAAAGAGTACTAGCCATTAAAGGAAAGCAAATGCTAAGAAGGAAGAGGGAAGAGCAACAGCAATCCCAGCAGCAACAATAAACGCAGCTAACTCAAAATCAGAGCCAACAACAACAAACAAACACGATAGCACAGGTGCTACACAAACAACAACAAAAACTTAAAAACCACCAGCAAAAACAACAAGTGCAACCACAACAACGGCAACAGCAAAAACAGCAGCAGCAGCAGCAGAAACAACAATAGCAGCAGCAAAAACAACAGCAACAGCAACAACAACAGCAGAAACAGCAAATTGCAAAACAAAGGGTTCCACCTATAAATACATTTAAGATGGAACTCAAAGAGACAATAGAACTGTGTAAGTCGGCCATAGGCAACAACTTTTTTATAAAAAGATTATCATTAGATAGGCATGCGATCCACTGTAACACAGTGGAGCGCTATCATAAAATTAAAAGTTTATTGAAGGATTCGACGACGGAGTTCTTCTCCTACACCCCGAAGGGGGAGAAACTGCAGACAATGCTGCTGAGGGGGTTAGAACCGTCGACTGATCCGGAGGAGCTCCTTGCACTGCTGAAAGAGAAGGAGTGCGAAGGGCTCAAATTCGTGTGGGTCAAGCCATTTGTCACGGCTAGAGCCAAAAGGGAGAAGCGGAAACTGCCGTTCTTCCTGGTCCAGCTAAGTCCCAACAGCAAACTGGATGGCCTAAGGAGTATAAAAGTCCTGGACTACCAGGTTGTACACTGGGAAAAATTAAAGAGGAGCGAAAACATTTTACAATGTGTTCGCTGCTAAAGGTTCGAGCACGCCGCGTCGAACTGCGAAATGCAGCCTCGATGCGTGAAGTGTGGAAAGAACAACAAGTCAGAGGAATGCGCTCTAGGCAAGGACGGAGCGTCGGAAAAAAGCCAACTCTCTTGTGCTTTATGTAGAAACACGGGACACACCGCAATTTATCGGGGTTGTCCCAAATTCCAATACATCAAAAGAGTAAATCTGGCTCGGCAGCAGAAAGTGGAAGTTAAACGTCCACTCGTGCAGGCACAAACACCAGCCGTTACTCCCCAAGTTACCTACGCCCAAATGGCGGCAGGTAGGGCAATTACGGTACAACAATCAAAGGTAGTTTCTCAGCGCCTAGAGCACCTGAACCTGTACCTGACATGCTTGCTATCTTGCTCTCTATTCAGGGGCAGATGGCTCAGCTTCAGCGTCAAATACAGGAACAGGCTACGCGGGTAGATCAAATATACGCGCTGCTGCCGGGCCTAACGCACCACCAGTCGTAATGGGTACGTACATGGCGGAGCAAACCCTGAAGGTCCTTGCAGTGAATGTTAATTCACTGATTAGGCTCGAACGAAGAGCCGCACTGTTTAAGTTGCTTAAAGACCAAGCCCCTGATGTGCTTTTGGTTAGCGAAACTAAGCTTACCAAAAGACACAAAATGAGACACAGAAGATATGAAATATTACGAAGAAACCGACCCAATTCCATTCAAGGAGGAGGTGTTGCGATCTTTTTAAGAAACGGACTGCGTTTCAAAAGAGTATACAGTCGTGTGGTACGTAAGTTTCAGGTGCTGGAAGCATGCGTCATGTACATCCCTCTCCGTAGTGGAAAGCGGTTATACATGGTGTCTGTCTATGCACCTAAGGCTACTCAATCCACTTTATTCATCTCAGAGCTCGAGACACTTTTTCGATTTCTGAGGCTGGAATTGGAAGACAACTATTTTATTATCGGCGGAGATTTCAACGCCAAACACAGTGATTGGGGAAATAATATACCAAATACTAGAGGGAACCTACTATTCAATTGGTGGGGTCAGCACAGTCGGCCTCAAAGCGACGGATAGTCCGTCGTTTCCCAGACACGGGTCCTATTTGGATCTCCTGCTGTTCGACTCACGAATACAACTGACATGCACTAACCAACAAACTACAAACTGTCTACGGACTTTCGTGTATGACAGTGACCATTGCGGTCTCAGCACCGAAATAACTGTTCCCAACGAAATTGCAGAATTGGATGAGTTTGTTCAAAGGCATTCCTACAATTATTGTGCGTTGGACACACTTCACCAGAACACTGACTAGAGCACTCTCCTCGAATTCGCTCTACCCACCGTCCAACAGAAATCTGTCAAACGAGGAGATTGACAGGTATCTTAGACTAATGGACGATACAATCAAACGAACAATGGACAGAACGATACCTCGGTATCAACACACTGACGAAGAAGACTTATTCCGCAACGCAACTATTGACGCACTGCACCGACATAAAAGTAGACTGCTGTCAAGACTAAAAACCTTGTACAGACAGTTTACTGACAGACATAACCCGGAGATCATGACATTGAAGTCGTCGATTAAAAACCTCCAAACATTAATAAAGGAAAATTACAGAAATTCTGTAAAAGTTTGTATTGAAATAACAAAATTCGGGCTGTAAACACCAGCAACCCGAATATGTTCCCGCAAATAAATAAGATATTTCGGAGAAATAATCAGAATGACCTTCCATGTCTCAAAATCGCCCGAACGACGAACAACGAACAAATACTTGTAGCAGCAGGTATTGATCCAAATGAGGCCGTTGATGATGACAACTTCTTCGCGGTCGAGGATCCGCAGGAGAAGGTAGAGGCTATAGGCGCGACTTTCCAGGAAGTGTACAAGGCGAATGACATCATTGGCCCGAACCACGACCAGGAGAGTCGAGTCCTTGTGCACAATTCCTGCCTTCGAAATGAAATTGCGAATTGGCGATTCGAGAGCTCGGGTTTCAATCAGTTCAGTGACGAGAATATGGCAAATAATGTCATCACCAACGAAAGGGTATTACCACCGTTCATTTCGAAGGAAGAGCTCCAAACGATCTTCGAATCACTTAGAAGTAAGAAATCAGTGGGAACCGATGAAATACCGAACATTGTGCTTCGACATCTTCCTCTAGAAGCGGTGGACATTTACACCACCCTGTTTAATAATGCAATGAATAATGCACATTATCCAGCGCATTGGAAAACGGCGGTGGTGCAACCTATCCCCAAAAAGGGAAAGGATATATCCAATCCGGCGAATCTCCGGTCGATAAGTCTCCTTCAGTAAGGTGTTTGAAAAAGTAATCAATAGAGCTCTGTCTAGGTGGGTTGAGGACAAACATATAGTTCCGGATAATCAATTCGGTTTTAAGGCGGGACATGATATCTCACATGCCGCGTCTAAACTGGTGTCCGATATCCAATGGAATAAAGGCAAAAACCAATGCACTGGTGCCTGCCTTGTTGACTTGGAGAAGGCCTTCGACACTGTATGGTTAGAGGGTCTTTTCTATAAGCTGACTAGGCTGGGGATCAGTAAACCACTCTTGTACATTCTTTTTAATATGCTAACCAACAGACAGTTCATCGTGAAAAATGGCGATGTGACTTCTGTTGGAATATTTCAAATTAAAAATGGTCTTCAGCAAGGCGCGGTCAATTCGCCGATCCTATTCAACATTTATACAAGCGACTTGATAGGTTCACTTCCCCATATTATTGCGTACGCAGACGATTTGATAGCGTACAGAACAGGTACAAAAATCGAGGTCATTAATACTCTCTTGCAGCGTGACTTCGATAAGATAAGACGATTTTGCGATGACTGGAAGTTGAAAATCAACTTTCAGAAGTCGGAAACCATTCTCTTTAGGACGCCGTTGTCTGGAGCCTCTAGGGATACCAGAAAAAATTGGCGTAAGTTCTCGATCATTGGACAACGCGGACAGCCTCTTGCCTGTCAAAATGTAGTCAGATACCTTGGGATCTGGCTAGATCAGTTTCTGTATTTTGATAAAAATGTAGATGCTGCTCTGGCCAGAGCTAAAGGTGCTTTTGCCCTTACAAAGAGACTGTTTTATAGCAGCCAACTCGATGCGAGGGTAAAGGTAATCTGCTACATGGCCCTTATCAGGCCCATGCTGGTATTCGGGTGCCCCGTGTGGTTCAATGTACGAGCAAGCTTAATGGAAAAGATTCGGGTGTTTGAGAGGGCTTGCCTTCGCTTGTACAGAACGCCAGAGTCGGAGTACAAAAAATTTTATCGTAATGAGGTCCTTTACAACAGGGCGAACCTAATACGAGTGGACAACTTCGTAATTAAGCTGACTCGAAGGCACATTGCAAGAGCAATGACCTCGACGAATAACCTAATATCTGGGGCCTACTACCCCAATTACCTTTACCACGAGAGTGTGCGCTCTGATGGCTTCGTTCCACCGGAAGCATTCCTCTACCTAGATCAAATAGGGTTGATCCAGGATAGATCAGCGGTCCCGTTAATCTACCATGTCGCTCGGACAGCTGGGGACAGGCGACTCAACTACAACAGAGACGTCGCACACGGCAGTGTGGATCTTCTCAGGTTCAGTAGGGCGGTGGGGAATCGCGATAAGAGGGATGTCGTTCGGCAGCACCAGCAGTTCTGGTGGTTGAATGATGGAGAACAGGTTTCGTCGCCGTTTCCGTCAATTACGGACCAGCCTCACTAATGAGGCAGAGTTGACCAATCTATTTGCTCTGTGAATAGCGATGGCCAGCTTGCATAGGTTTAGGTTAGCATTTAAGAAATATATATATAAATTAGTATATACATAGGTATATACTAGTATATGTATGCCATTGTGTATAGTGTCTATGTGTATATATGTGTGTATTGTGTATATAGGTTAGGTAGACTAAGGTTTATTTTAAGTTAGATATTAAGTTTCTATAAAAAATAAAAAATTATGTCCGTTTGCTAAGTTTTTTGTTAATTCTTTTCTTAGCCTTAAGCATAGAAAATAAGTATATATAAGTATAAAATGTAAACAAAGTCGAAAGACATAGATATAAGAATTTAGAGTAGCTTAGAGTGCCTGTGTGGGGCCAATAAGTTAGTATAAGTTTGTTAAGTAATTTAAAGCTAGCATTTAAGCATTTTTTGTTAGTATGTAAGAATTAATGATTTAGAAAATAAACTGAACTCAACGAAGCCGCAAGTGACCGAGTAACACAACACGCTGTACCTGATGTCTGTTATTGGTTATGGTGACGGATGAGGCCATCAAACACACTGTTGCTTCTTTTGCTGGCTTTAAGTCGTCTAGCTGTGCTGCAATGTACATATTTATCCAGTTATGCTAAAAAAAGGATAGGCCAGCTGCTGGCAACTCTGAAGAGAATCTTCACTGTTATTCTGACACTGGTACCGGAACCCTGGCCAATATACAAGGTGGTGCAAGTTTTTGCAAATGGCATCAAGTGTCATTGTGCTTCGACATTTATGTTGTAAACAGATAGAGAATTAGTCAACAACGAGCAATGGTGCGATACATACCTGAAGAGCGCGGAATTATTGTTACTGCTTATTTGACCAATTTCCCGTCTGTTGTTACAACGCAGCGTGAATTTCGTCGTCGTTTTCCTCGTCGTCCTGCACCATATGCGTGAACAATTAAGCGTCTCGTACAAACTGGGTCCACTAGAGATGACTCACAAAAAGTGGCTGGAGCGTGGAGTGCGGAAAATTCACATAAAATGTACGAGGAGTCATTGTATCCCCTCAAATTCACATTATGACATTACTTTTGCCCCATATTGCAGGTAGCTGTAAAATGTGTTTTCTTCTTGGATGGCATATTGAAAAAATCACACAATAGTGCGTCATCTTGTTGGACTTTAATGCAGGCATAAATTTGTTTGGGCTTAAAACTTTACCCCGCATGGGCGAGGATAGGTGCCTGGCACATACATATGTTGCATAGTTTGCAAGTTACTAGCCCATCTTAGTCCTATTAAACAGGTCTAATAAGTGTGTTATATGTAAATATAATTCTATTGAGTGTAATACATGCATCGGATTTCGGACAATAAGATGTAACTTATCATCTATAAAGTGATGAATCTTGAACTCCACGACATTACCACTCCAAAACTAGAGCATCTTGTCTCAAACAGTGCTTAGGAGACCCATTTAAATTTGATTGAACAATGGAACTGCTGATAAACCTACATATCAACGAATATATAGCCCAGATACACAATCACTAATTACATAACAGAAAAAATAATAAATTCACGTACATCCTGGGTCAAATTTGTTTATCAGTCTATTTCTGGAGTCAAAGCTGAAGAACTGTTTTCCCAACAAACTTCCTTGCCAACTTTGCAAACTCAATTTCTCCAACCACTCCGCCTAATCCACAATGTGTTAAACAACTCCAAAAAAAAAAAAAAACAAAAAACCATTTCAAACTCTTGTAATCATCTGTCGAAGATAAAACAAGACTTCGAAGCTGGAACACTTAATTGGTTACCCATTCATTCGTAAATTGCCGAACTGTCCTTTCTCCTGAGTGCTCGTATCTGTCAAGAAACACAGAAAAACCCCAAGGTGGACATTTACCAGTCATATCTTTGAAGAAACACTCTTCGTCGAACATCACATAAAGTGAGCAATTAAGCACTGCGTTCGAGTATGAGCTCTCCATGTAGTCCTCTGTCCATATCCCCAACAACCGAACGAATGGACATCTTATCCGATTGCTCCCCTAGCACTGCAAGGGCAATGCTTCATTTTTGTCCAATTGTCGAATGTCAGGGTGTGAAAGTATGTGACTAGCAATTTTAGTTCACTGAGCCGAAATAAGTGACTGCTGACTTTGAGAAGGGGAAACGGAAACGTCTTCCACGACAACGACAACGACGACGACGACTACGAAGATGATGATGATGAGGACGAAAGCTAAGACTACGACCACGACCACGACCAGGACCAGAACTGAGACGACTATTCGACAAGATGAGTTAGTGACAAAGCATTCCGTTGTTCCTCCTGCATGCTGTTGAGGGACAGTGATTTATGGAGCCAAAGTGCTTGTGATTTTTGCTGCTGACATTTAATTAACTACGAATGAAAGGAATTCGAGTGCTCAGATCAAAGTTGGGGTTGAAGTTTTGCTAAAGGTTGGGGTTGAAGAGGACGCACTTGTACTCGTATATGGGTCTCTAGGGTGTATGTGCCGCATTCGATTTGGTGTAGTCATCTAGAGTCGAAATGACATTTTTAATTTTGTGTTCACGTTAAACCTCGTTAGCTCAATGAGTTTGCGGAAAACGGGACAGCAACCTGAGAAGAAGTTGAAAGTAGAATTGATGATTTGGTCCTTTAGTTTTAATTTGTCTTGAAGAGTTTTACTTTTGCCGGCAGGATAGAGGAAATGCTCATGTCAATGGTAAGTTTTTCATATATTTTAGGAACTTTCACTGAGAAAGGACTTGTAATGGCGAAAGCAGTGAAAACATCGGTAGGTATTAGTGGTTTCTTGATGAAAGGGTAATTTTTTGATATGTTGAGCTTTCTCAAAAACTTGTCGTTGAGATGCTTCCGATATTCGAATAATTACATTGATTTTAGCATGTTCATAGTACGGTTTCATATGCTTGGAACGTACGGATATCAATGCTGCTGGACAGATTGGATGCTGCTGGAAACAGTGCGATACGACTCACTGATCTGGGTTACTTCAAGAGTTATAGTTTCAGATATGACACGGCTCTAGTGGAGCTACTGCTGTATAATCCAATTCTAACGGATGCAGTTCCTTCCTTGGTCGACTTTGACATCCCGTATGATATAATATATCCGAACTGGTCAAATGACATTGCAACTTTCCCAGATGGCTCAAAAGCAGAGAAGGAACAGGTTCTGGTATCTTCTCAGAAGACCCAGATCTAAGAATGTCTACTCGTATAGCGCTACTCTTTCGCGTTTTATCGTAATCCACAAAAATTGGTACGGACACACACACACACGGACGGACACGAGGGACAGACAGACACACGGATGGCAACGATTAGTGTTAGGCTTCGCAGAAGGCGCATCTTTCGGCAGATGCTGGTTAGCTAAACAACGAGAAAGGGCCTCTGCAGTCAAACACCTTGTAGCTCTACTAATAGGATTCACTTCACGCCTCTTCGTGGTTCCATCTGGGAATCTCGCCGGAGATTGCGAAGTAAAGCGTACATATGACGTGTTTCCTGCCCCACAAATCAGGACGAGTGTCGCAAAACTAAACAGTGGAGATCACAAGTTCATCTCCACAGATTGAATGGAGAACACAAGAAAATCGCGGCGGTGAGCCCAGTAAAGTCGGAATTATGGTATACTGGAAATAACGATTCGGACAGTATGTGTTCTAACATTCCAGTGGAAGTTTCACTTAAGGGGTTAGACCACTTTAGCATTTTCTAAAAATCGATTTTTTTTTTTTTATTGCTTTCAATGGTCCCTTAGGACCCGAAAAATGATATTCCAAAAGATTACGGCAGGGAAATATCTCGAAGTACCTACTTGTTTTTCAAAGTATAGTACAAGGCCGACAGGTAGGCAGCGAGCCTCTTATGACCGAAACGGTATTTTAGGGGAGTAGAGTGGGTAGGTAGGTAGGTAAGAGTGGCTGCTGGAAACACCAACCCACTTAGGCATATTGGCCAGTTGTGATGCCACGTGGATCTAGGATCCTCTTACTGATGGAACCAGTTTGAGCTTATGATGAAGCGTAGGAGACTGTTTACGTCTATATTTTTTAGATCGTTTAGGTCGTTATAGAAGAAGCTCCTAAGTGAAGTTTTATTCTCTGGGAGAGAGCTGGACATGTACAGAGTAGGTGAAGGATTGTCTCCTCTTCTCCTCGTCCACGAAGCTTCTACAGAAATCATTTGTAAAGGCGTCAAGCCTTCTTGCGTGCTTGCCTATGAGACAATGTCCAGTGATGACACCTATGATGGCGCTGAGATGTTTCTTATTTAGAAGGATAAGACTCTTAAGGCGATTCAGATCCAGTTTTGGCCAGATCTGTT
This sequence comes from Volucella zonaria, assembly GCA_963966105.1. Taxonomy (NCBI): domain Eukaryota; kingdom Metazoa; phylum Arthropoda; class Insecta; order Diptera; family Syrphidae; genus Volucella; species Volucella zonaria. Next base: position 102,993,817 of record OZ014532.1, on the reverse strand, counting down.
TGGTCGCTAGACATGTTGGTCCAACAGTACACCTAACGATTGGTAATGGTATATAACGATTGGTTCCAATTGACTCTACAGTTCCCTGGAATGTCTCTGTGGCTCGGCACCCAACAAAGATGAAGGTTGAACTGCTCTGCCATATCCATAAGAGATGATCGGCATTTAAAGACGGATTTCGAATTTAGTGAGATTTCCACCAGGGACTTCAAGCTGCCTGACTATCCGAAAATATGCGGATATCCTTAGCAGATATCACGTTTTTCTTTAGCCAGCACAGAGCTTCTTTAATCGGCAAAATTTCCGCCTGGAACACGCTACGTGGAGAAGACGTAAAGAAAGGATTAGATTTATATTATCTGAGAAAACACCGTCACTAACTCCGCTATCGGTTTTAGATCCATCTGTGTAGAGATGGATTGACTTGTCCTCCATGAAAGCATCTTCCTCGCAGAAGGATGTAGAGGGGAAGCTTACATGGAGGTCTTGGTCAAACTAAAGTTCAGGTATGGTGTAATCAATGTTCTCTGTGAGGATTTCTAACGTATTAAGAATGCTGGCGTGAATTATTTGTCCAGTGTTTGGTCGCTTTAGGGCGAATAGCTGTGCTAGCAGCTACTTGCTGCTGAAAATATTGATTGGCCAGCGGCGTGGAGGAAGTAGAGCCTAGGGCTTCGATTATGCATAGAAATGCTGCTATTTGGACTCTGCTTAGTTTGCTGCAATTGACTGGATTATCTAAGACCGTCCACCAGACAACGACCCCGTAAGCGAATATAGGGCTTATGACCGAAATGTATAGCCAGTGGGTTATGCGAGGTTGAAGGCCCCATTTGCTCCCACTGGCTACTGTGTCTTTCTTGACTCTTTCCTGAATGTCAGGTTTCCAGTTTAGTTTCCTGTCAAAAATGAGACTCAGATATTTTGCTGTATTGGAAAAGGCTAAACTGGTACCGTTTATTGAAGGAGCGTCTATAATTTGAATTTTGTATTTCCTGGAAAAGAGGACAAGATTAGTTCCCAATCCACAGCGATCTGCCCAACGGGTTAATCTATTGAAATTTACTTGAAGGAGTTCTTTAATGGTATTAAGATGCTTACCTGAGTCGGCTATAGCAACCTCATCTGTATATACAATCCACACCCGCTTCCAGGTATATCAGCAGTTCCTTTACTACTAAGTTCCAGAGAAGGGGAGAGAGGACAACGCCTTGTGGTGTACCTCAGCTGACACACCCAGTTTGGAGTTGATTATCCTGCTTTTTAGCATAAAACTGATCAACTCCCCAAATGAGTCGTCTACATGCAGAGTTGACAGCGCGTTCGTGATAGCGAATGTATTGACATTATTAGAAGCACCCTCTATGTCCAGGAAAGCTACCATTGTGTACTCTTTATATTCTAGGGATCGTTCGATGTGGCTAGTCAGTGACTCAGAGCTGACTTTCCTTTACAGTAGGTATGTTGAGCAGTTGACAGAAGTCTTGGATCAATTTTAGCTCGTATACCGATACCAATCAGTCGTTCTAGAGTTTTAAGAAGGAAAGATGGCAGTGGAATGTGGATCAGCTCTACACAGCTCCTCATGATATTCACTAGCGTAGGCAGGGTAAGATCTGAGGATGTTTGTAGCTCGGCAGGTACTATACCGCCCGTACCAGCAGACTTGTATGGTTTGAAGCTATGCAGCGCCCAGAGCAGTTTGTCTCTTGTAATCAAACCATGAATTTTGGTCATGGTTGCAGTAGTCCTGCCTGGGTTGCTAATGACCGCGAATATGGAGCTACCTGAAAGTGGGTGTCCAGTAGCAGGTTGAGTGATTCATCACTTGAGGTTGTCCAAGTGCCATCGGTTTTTTCCAGCTAGGCATCATAGGATTTGTAGAGAGGATTTTTCTTAGCCGCGATGCCTCAGAACGTTTCCGTGATTTTGTCACAGAAAGACCTCCAGGATAGTCGCTATGCCTTCCTCAGTTCTTTTTTATACATTTTGAGGGATTCTTTGTATTAGTCCCAGTCAGTCACTTTTCTTGCGCTTTTTGCTACGTTGAAAAGTTTTCTGCAAGTTTTTCTGAGCAGTCCCAGTGCTGATGTCCACCAATTTGGCTTTTTCTTGCCTCTAGGTTGAATAAGAGGGCAGGACGCGGCAATGGCCTGATTGAGAGCCAGAGTGAATTCCCCGACTTTCATGTCAAGTTCAATGGTGTCACGCGGGGGACTTGATAGTTCAGAGGATAGCGTTTCTGACAGTATTCCTCTGTATTTTGGCCAATCAGTTCTGCGGTAGTTCCGAAATGCTGGTTGACTGGGAGGAGCATCATTCAGCATCATTGGATGTGTCTGTGATCTGAAAAAGAGTGATGCTGTCGGAGACAAGAGTGATATCTAGCACTTCCAGTCGGTTTCTAGTTATAAAAGTGGGCTCATTGGCAATGTTGCAAATAAAGAGGTTAGTACTTATAATATAATCAAAAAGTGACTCACCTCTATTGTTGATGTCGGTACTGACCCTTACAGTGTGATAAGGCCAGTTTTTTGCCTTCCAACTTCCAGTACCACCCTTTCTAGCTTATCACCAGGGAGAGGGCCCACATGATCGTGGCCAAGGTATGCCGATGCCAAGCACTAGGAGCCTTTGGCAGTCTCTAATCTGGCAACGGTTAAGTCGGAGTCGCTGAGATTTGGAAGTAAGAATGCTTAAAGGCTACGTTTCACATATATACAAGTTCTCATATTACCTTTGTCTCTTGTATAGAGCGGAGCGTATACGGGTGTACTAAGTCCACGAACCACGCCTTCTACCATCCATGGTTCCTGGATTAGGTTAATGTATTCTGCGCCTTTTGAAAGACGTAGAATGTGTGCGGCCGAAGAATTTTTTGAGTGGTGGAGATTAATCTGGAGAAACCGTATCATTGCTACAGTTTTCCAGAGTAGCTTCCACCACGGTGCTGTTAAGATGTGCCCAAGAGCTCATCTTCTTCCCCTGATCGTATAGGACCATTTCTGTTTCTGAAAAGGATATCGACGCTCCAAAATCTGAGGTTGCGTTTGGTGGTGTCTCCGTTAAAGGAGGAGGAGATTGCTTATCAGCATCCAGCTCATCCTTTTTGTAGACCCTTAGGGGTATAGACTCGAATCCGAACCGAATCATGCCTTTTGTCTGCGCTAGAGGGCTAAGGGACTCGTTATCGGTCACAATCAACGTGCATCTATAAGGGCCACCTAGTGCTTCCAGTTTCGCGACTTTCCAGGTGTGGTCGGGTTGCTGAGCCTGATGATCTCCAGAATGCTTTCTGGGGTGGAGGGTTCGGCTGGGATCCAGGTGCGAAGTCTGCTAGGGATGTCCTCCTTAGACACGACCTCGAGTTTTGCCCCTGGCCGAATCTCTCCTAAACCATCTATGGCTTTAGTGAAGAGATCAAGAGATTTCTGATTATCAGATGCGATAAACTTGACATGGTCTTGGTGTCAGCCAGCATCGCTTGCGATGGGAGGTGGTCCGGGGTTTTCCCGCATGATGGCCAAGAAGTTGCTTGCAAGCTTTTGATTGACCAACGGCCACAGTTCAGGTGTTATTCATCCGTCGGTGTCGTTCCTGTCGATTACCGCTATCATTATTGCGTCCTTCAGGACTTCGCTGAAAGACCTCAGAGATGTGCTGTTGGCTAGCCCAAGGGTTTTGGCGCTGTGGGTTTTGGGCTTCTTGGGAACCGGCGCGGTTTCCTCCAATGATCTCTGGTCCTTGGAAGAGTCTGTTGTTGTTTTGGGAGAAGTGGAAGCCGAGGGTAATCCGTCTTTTAGGATGTTGTTAGCCCACTTGATCTTGCTTTTTATATCCGTATCCGCACTTCTCTCAAACTCCGGAGTGGATCCGAAGGTTTTGATGATGCGTGAAGCATTTCGGCGTCTTACGCAGAGCGCCTTAGATAGAGTTTGCCGATGTGGCTGAGTCCCAGATTCCTCCTTAGGGGGAGGAGCTTTAGTAGCAGCGACAAGTCCTTGTGGCCTGTCACAAGCTCGCTGCTTCTAGGAGTGGAGGAAGTGATAGGACCATGGCTTGCCATAGTCTTAACACTACTTGAAGATTTGTTTTTAGGCTCGTTGCGCTTGACTTTAGGGGACGGTGCATCATGGCCTGCCACAGTTTTACCTCCGCTCGACAATGCAGGTGCCTTGCCGGTTGTCGGTGCAGTCACCGTTCGACCGCCCGGGTTATTAAACCCGGCATCGGTTTGAGATATTATCCATAATATGACCCCACGAGTAGGGGAGAAAGGATGGCCCATCTATACAGGGATCCGCCGTATACAGATAAGGCTAGCTAATCTTTAGGTCGCCAGGTATCCGGATACTCAGTTCGCGACTGAGCTATTTTTGGAAATGCTGGACCCTCATCCAGGTTGATCTTCGGCACGGGTCGTATTACACCTTGATTCAGCCCAGGGGAAAATCGAGTTGCCGGGATGGGGGTGGGGTGGGGAGCATTCTTTAGTTTCAGGACTCGTCTGAATAATTTCTCTAGATTCTCGAGTTTCAGCCTCTAAAACTCGGCAAGTTCGATGCTCACGCTAAAAGTAGACTAGGTATACGGCACATGTTTTTGAAGCTATTTGCCACGTCTTCAGACTATTGCATGTTTCGTCTTTAGAAACGTCGGTTTCAGTCAGTTTCGTACAGTGAAACATTCGGGAAAGACGCTATTTGAGGACGTTTGTTTTTATCGATAATTGTGCTAACTTCTTTTTTTGTTTTGTGAGTGTTATTGGCTCGTTTTTATAATGAATGACAAATTGTATTGTGGTCAAAAAGGTGCAAAAGAGACTCGTACATACAGCAAGAGACCGAAAATATCTGGAAGAGGACCGCTGAATCGACACGAGTTAAAGGCCCCAAGTGAAACCAAATGCTAGTACGTCTGCGAAAAAATTGAAGCAATCGGAAGATATGTACGATATTGAATTGAATCCAGATTTGGGTTATCGTATGATGAACTTTGCAGTTTTTTCAGCTGTTTCAAACAGCTTGCACAGAAGTTTTGTGCATTAATGGAATTACCTCAGCCTATGTTTCAAAAGAATTTTGTGGAGAAAACGTGGGCTTACGTCCTTGTTTGGCGTAGTGACTCTTATTGGCAATTACTGTGCAAAAATGTGAGTGCTGGAAGAATAAAGAAGATATCGAAGAATGTACGGAATGGGCACAAAATCATAAAGTGAATCACGGTGTATCAGCAGGAAAAATGGAGGTCGATGCAGTTGTTGAGATGTTTTAGCGATCCGAAGCTTTGCACTAGGTAAAAGGTAAAATACACCCATTATATTGGTGACGGTGATTCTAAGGCTTTTAAAGGCATTACAGATGCTAAGCCCTATGAGAATGGCAGAGTACAAAAGTGAATTGGTAACCGCCTACGTAATTTGAAAGAGAATGCAAAAAGTCTCGGTGGAAGGGACAAATTGACGGGAAAACTAATATACGAGCTCTCTATTTATTATGAATTAACTAACACTATATGACCTACACTCGATCATTAATTATCTACTTATGCAAAACCGCAGCACGATAAATATCTGATCGGAGAGCATCCATGGTGACCATGGTAAAACGCTTAAGCTACAAATAATTTGGCTGGGTACAAACATAAGCCAGCTCTTCAACTTAAAATGTATGAAGCCAGTCGATTTCTAAATCTCAATTGCATCTTTGTCGTTCGTTGGCTTTCTTTACTTTGGCTATTTCAAACTTAAATTATTGACTAGTGAAAACTTTATGTGCGATTTGTACAAAGTGATGATCATTTATAGTTCGATATTTGTTACGATGCCAAGAAGAGTTCAGGGTAACATTGGTCAGCGTTCTCAGAATGCAAAGCCGCACCGAAAGAGGAACGTGCTATTGAAAGGCAATCAGCTCGAATCAGAAGATTGAAAATCGTGCGCGACAGTTAGAAGGGATCAAGTAAGCTTACAATAAATAAGAACGATTGAGAGGAAGAGATGTTCATGCCCGGCAAAGTGATGAAACAAGATCACAACGTGCGACTATTGAACGACAACGTCGACAATAACAAATTCTTCCGGTGAACATTGAACGTGCAGCCTTTCGATATGACCCAAACATTCAATACAGTGCGTAAGCACCAGTTCAATTCGGTCAAATGTCTGTCGTTTGTCAGCATTGCAATGCAGTCCGCCTGGATTGTAAGGACTGAAACGAATAAAATCTGTAAATTTTAATACGGGCTATACTTCCAATGCGTAAAAATTGCAATCCCATTTTGTACCCAAATTAGCCTATATATTCTCTAGTTTCAGTTTGTTATTGATTTTAGTTCGGTGCGGTTTAAAATATTTATAAAATATGAGTCAAGAGGAACGCCGTAAAAAGATCATCAACAAATGGCTCGAAAATACTTCGCGTTCAAACCATTTCATCGCAACAAATTTAAACATAGCACGCAGTACAGTGGATTCTGTTATTAAACAATATTTGGAGACGTTGACAGTTAAGCGAAAACAGAAAAATGGAGCACATGATACAAATTTAGACAGGAAAATAGTGGGTACCATCGTAATAAACCGGACTATGTCATCCAGAGATGTTGCTCGGAAATGTAATACCAACCAAACAATGTTACAAAGATCTAAAAAACGTAACGGTCTAAAAACACGAAAAAAAGAAAAAAGTCAAAGCCGACTTTACTACTCTTCCAGGTGCGCAGTTTTACAACTCGTTTGAAGCTGAGATTCTTCCACAATCAACAACATCGATTGGGATGGAAAAATTCGGGTCAAAATATCTCGTTTGGCAGGCCAGTTGCCAATGTGGACACAGACGCTCATCGTATATTACAACGGGAACAATTAACGGCTAAGTGTACATTAACGAGTGCCTAAAAAAATGGTTGATTCCTTTCTTAAACAAACACGAGGGTTCAACATTATTTTGGCCAGATTTAGCTTCAGCTCACTATGCCCATGCGACGTTGAGTTTTCTTGTTGCTAAAAATGTCGACTTTGTCCCAAAAGACATGAATCCACCCAATGTTCCACAGTACCGTCCCATTGAAAGGTATTGGGCTGTGTTCAAAGCTAAATTGAGGAAAAGTGAGCAGTGTGCAAAGGACGTAAAAGATTTTAGTGCTAAATGGAAGAGAGCGTCCAAAAAGATCACGGATGTAACTGTCACCAACCTTATGAAGGACATTCGAAAGAAGTTGAGGAAAGAATGGGAACCCAAATAATTTTTTTCATTTTTTGTAATTGTGAATGAATTTAATAAAAACAGAGTTTTAAAGCAAATAAAAAAAATTTACATGAATTATGAAAATATTTTTTTTTTGCTTTGAAGTTTCCAAATTTTATTCGTTTCAGTCCTTATTGCCCGAATGGCAAGGTGGAATTATCAAAGAGCCATTGTGCGCTCTGCTTTACGATGAATCTCCTAATTCTAACCATTTCTTGCAACACATCAAGATGTAGGTACAACGATTGTTTTCAAATGTCGTCGTTTGGTGGTGAAATTGTAAATAAACGAAATTACAATTACAACATTTTAGGTAATTTCATCGCTGATTGCTAATACACCAACACTAACACCATAAAATACATTAACACACCACACACAATACACGATACACGATACATCACGATATCTTGCTATCTTGCTAAGAAAATACAAAAATTACAGAATTTGCCTCCAATTATACAGATTCATGGGCATATTTTCCATCTTGCTGGTTCGCTGTTGATCAAAAAGTTCCCGCACCACACCACCGTGTGGCGCTCCCATTGTCCCGATTTGTGTTCTGTTTTTTTTGTTCAGTTGGTAAGTCTGTTGCTGACATTTCCTCTAAATCCTAGCGTCAAAGCTTGACATCTGCCAAAGTTATGTAGCCAAGAGTACATCTATAACTGTGTGTGTTGGCGATTTTTTACAATCTTAGAAATTGATTTAAATTTGCAACTACGAATTTGTTGACTCTCATGACGTCACCAGCGACAAGATTACCAATATTGATATCAATGTCCCACAGGGGAAATTTCATCACGATTATTGACAGCTTGTGACATTGTTACACGCGAACAGAACTTGTGTTACATTTTGCGTAAAAAACGAATTTAATAGTGCGCGAACGTTGGAAATGTTGGAAAAGTGTTTCGGCAACGATTCTCTAAAGAAAACGGTCGTTCACCAGTGGCACGAGCGATTCAAAAGTGGTCGTGAGTCAATCGAAAACCGACGAAAACATTGATGAAGTACAAGTAAAAGAAATGTTGGTCAATAACCGCAAATTAACCATCAGATCGACAGCGGAGGACTTGAACATTGCCTATGGATCCGTCCAAGACATTTTGGTTAATGATTTGGGTTTCCGTCGCGTCGTGTAGCAGCAAAGTTGGTGCCAAAAGACCTCAATTTCATGCAAAAAAGAGACCGTGTTGACGTCGCTAAAAAGATGGTTTGCAAGGCTGAATCCGATCCCACATTCATCAAAAGGATCATTACTGGAGACGAGACGTGGGTTTATGAGTACGACACGCAATCCAGACATCAGACAAGTGAATGGCGTTCACCAAATGAGCCGAGACCAAAAAAACCACGTCGTTTTCAGTCAAAAAAGAAGGCAATGCTCACGGTTTTCATGGATTACAACAGTGTAGTGCATCATGAATTTTTGTCAGAAGGCCAGACAGTAAACAAAGAGTATTATTTGGGCGTTATGAGACGTTTGCGTGAAGCAGTTCGCCGAAAGAGACCAGAATTGTGGGCAGAAAACTCGTGGATTTTGCACCATGATAACGCACCGTCGCGGTCACACAGTGCCATCATTATTCGTAATTTTTTGACGAAAAATGCAACAAATACCATCCAACAGCCACCATTTCAGCAACCGGGCGGAAGCAATGGAAAAATCGCAGGAAGCACTGATGGACATACCGAAAACCGAATATAAGAAATGTTTCGAGGATTGGATCAAGCGCTGGCATAAGTGTGTTGCAGTCGATGGGGATTACTTTGAAGGGGAAAATATAGATTTTGATGAATAAACTGGTATTTAGAATTTTCTGAATAAATTCCGGGAACTTTTTGATCGAGGTAGCATACTCGTACTTTCTTGGAGATTCGTATGATGAAGTAAATCGGCGTTGTGCTATCTTTAATACAACGAAAAGAGAAATAGTACATCAGTCCAGCATTGCAGAAAATGTTACATGAGCATAATGAGCGCATAAAACTATTTAAAATTTCGTTGGAACAAATGTCATCCGATGATCACAGCATATAAAAGTGGACAAACGACCAGCAGGAACACATGAACGACAAGACAATGCACCTACAGTTCGTGAAATATCAATTGTTGTTGTTGGTGAAAATTTGGAATCGCGTGATACGAGTATAGCCATCAAACGCCGAACTGGAAACGCACTAAAGCGAATAAGTGGGACACATCGATCGTATGACGCACTGCAATATCCGCTGATGTTCTGCCGTGGTGAAGACGGATATCACTTGCGATACAACATGATAAATCCGGCCAATGGTTAGTACAAAAAAAAAACACTTTGTACTAAGTGACAATCACTTCATAAATTGTAAATTTTTAGGGTCAATTCAATGAACTTTTACGGATATCGAATCATGATTTCACAACCACCTACTGAAATATGGCCGATTGTTTCAACAATATTCAGTTGATATGTATATTAAGGTTGAGACAGAACGACTCAGTTACATTCGATTCAATCAGACTACATTGCGATCTGAAGAATATATTCACTTGAGAGATGCGGTCAATAGCGACGCAGATATTGCAGATGTTGGTCGGCTCACAATTTTGCCATTGGTAGTCCGAGACACGTGCATGAGTACTCCCAGGACGCGATGACTTACGTGTGCAATTATGGAAGGCCGGATTTATTTGTGACGTTTACTTGCAATCCAAAATGGTCAGAGGTTACGCAGTTATTGCATCCCGGTTAATTACCAAGCGATCGTCATGACGGTACAGCACAAGTGTTCCAACAAAAACTCAGATGTTTGATGGACTTCATTGCGAAACAACGTGTGTACGGTACTGTTCGATGCTGGATGTATTCAGTTGAGTGGCAGAAAAGAGGTTTGCCTCACGCACACATTCTTCTTTGGATGGTGGACAAAACTACACCAGACCAAATTGATCATTTCCGCCGAAATTCCTGATCTTGAGATAGATCCAGAGTTGCAGGAAGTGGTAAAGAACAATAGGCTGCACGGATCATGCTGACAACACAATCCCACTTCGGTTTGTATGTCCGACACGTGCTTTTATTTCGGAAGCTCAAACTGGAAACGATGGATATCCACTCTATCGGCGTCGCTCATCAGATGATAACCGCAGAACATTCATCACTCAATTGAAAGGAGTGGATATCGTGGTTGACAACACATGGATCGTGCCATATTCGCCAATATTGTCTAAGGCATTTAAAACACATATCAATGTTGAGTATTGCAGTTCAGTGAAATCGGTTAAGTATGTTTGCAAATACGCCACCAAAGAAAGCGATATGGCTGTTATTGGTGTTGAACGAGATGTGAACTGCAACGAAGCACTCTGGAGAATATTTTCATTTGCCATTCATGAACGTCATCCGCCTGTTGTGCATCTGGCAGTTCATTTGAAGAGTGGCCAAGGAGTGTATTTCAACGCAGTGAACGCAGGACATCGATCGCAGTACCAGCAACAACATTAACGAGTTTCTTTTAAACTTACGCCAGTGATCCGTTTGCGAGAACATTGTTTTACTCGGAAACGCCTCAATATTACACATGGAATGCATCGCCGAAGAAATGGTTACGCAGAAAGCAAGGTCCACCAGTGGATGGATATCCAGGTGTGTTTTCAACTGATGCATTCTGACGAATTTACACAATCCGTCCAAGGAACGACGATTGCTTCTACCTTAGGTTGCTTTTGGTTAATGTGCGCGGTTCAACTTCATTTGAGTCATTGCGAACTGTGGATGGTACGATGTGTGCAACTTTTCAAGAAGCATGTCGACAGTTAGAATTCCTTGAATACGACAATCACTGCAATCAAACGCTAGACGATGCAATAGCTTGCCAATCAAGTTCGTACACTTTTCGCTATGATAATTTCGACATGTCAGCCTTCAAACCCACGTCAATTATGGGATACGTACAAAGATGGCATCGCACAAGACATTTTGCATCGCTTTCGAGTCGCGACAGGGGATTTGGAATTGCAAATGAACGATGACATCTACAATGAAGCGTCAGTGCTGATTGAAGATTTATGTTTTCTTATGAGTGGCAAACTATTGACCGAAATTCTTATGCCAGCGCGAAATCGTCAAACTAGAGATGTACTGTTTACGATACGATAACTTTGCAAAAACAAGTACAAACAAATGTTCCACTGTTGAATGAACAGCAAAAGAGTGCGTGTGATTAACTGATGAAGGGTGTCGATGATGGAAGCGGTGAACTATTTTTCCTTGATGCGCCCAGCAGAACTGGGAAAACGTTCCTGATATTATTGATATTAACAGCAATATGGGCTCAAAGTAAAATAGCGTTAGCTCTCGCCTCAACTGCAACACTGTTGGAAGATGGAAGAACGGCAAACCAGCAAATCGACGAAAATCCTGTTTGCAACATTTCAAAGCAATCAGCCATGGCAAAAGTATTGAAAAATTGTAAATTGATCATATGGGATGAGTGCCAATGGCGCACAGACCATCATTAGAAAAGCACTCGATCGAACATTGAAGGATTTGCGCAACAATACTCGTCGCTTTGGTGGCGTAATGATACTGTTGGCGGGCGACTTCCGGCAAGCACTTCTCGTGATTCCGAAATCAACAGCGGCGGATGAATTAAACGCATGTCTCAAGTCAAGTCGTATTTGTAGCGATACTTGAAAACAATTCCATTGAGTATGAATATGCAAGTGTTCCTGCAACAGGATAGAACCGCAGAAATTTTCGCCAAAGAACTGCTGAGAATCGGAAATGGACAAATTCCGGTAGATACTTCCAGTGGTTTAATATCGATTTCACCTGCCATTTGCCAATTCACTTCAACGACAGGTGAACTCATCACTAATGTATATCCGAATATTGGTTGAAATTATCGTAACTACGAATGGTTTAGCGCACGCGCAATTTTAGTGCCGAAAAATATTGATGGACGATTCAAAATCAAATTCCGGGAGAATTGCGTTCATACAAATCGATCGATCGCGTTGAGAATGAAGACGAAGTCGTCAATTATCCTGTAGAATTCCTAAACTCTTTGGATTTGCCTGATGTGCCGCCTCATCATATGCGTCTTAAAGTTGGATCTGTCATCATTATGCTACGAAATCTTCATGCCCCGAAACTGTGCAATGGAACCAGACTAATGGTGATGAAGCTAATGAATAATGTAATAGTGGCAAGGATTCTGGAAAGGGCCGTCCAAGGGAGTCGCAAGAGCAGTCGCTGGAAGTGTGCGGCATAAATCTGAAAATGTCATGCTTTTCACACGGCCAGCTATATGTGGCCTGTACCCGAATAGGGAAACCATCCTCACTTTTCATTTACGCTCCGGAGCAGAAAACAAAAAATATTGTTTATCATGCAGCCATAAATTGAATACAATCATTGTTCTATTCCTTTTTTTTAGATTTTAATAAAACAAAAAAATTCAATGAAATTAATACCTTATTGGACGAGACGAAGCCCGTCGTGTCAGCTAGTTTAAATTTTAACTCGATTTTTAGAAACGTAGGATTTTAATATATGGCATAGTTCATAGATAACACAATCTTTGCAAATCCCATAAATATCTGTGAGATGCACGGCATCATAAATTCTTTCGGACTTAATAAATCACCAGGAATTGACGGCATTCGAGCAATTGATATGAAAAAACATGTAGATATTTTTGTTCCCATTTTATGTAAATTTGTTAACCTTAGTCTTATACAAACAAAAATTTCGATAACGCTAAAAACGGCTATAGTAAGATCCATCTACAAAGGAGGAGCTAAAAATCAAATAAGCAACTATAGACCGATATCAATTTTACCGGTGGTAGAGAAGTGCCTTGAAGATGTAATTTTTAAAAGACTACAGAGTTTTATTGATAAACCTTCTCTCGTACATAAAAGTCAGTACGGATTCCAAAAAAAAACAAAGGAATGGCAAATTGCTGGGAAAGTTCGTTAATTGCATCAACGAAAGCTTACATAAAAGCCATCATGTCCCAGCCTTGTTCATGGATTTTGGTAAAGCTCTTAAAAGCGTTACAACGGACCGGCACTCGAGGAGTTATGACAGACTGGTTCAGGGATTACTTGCATAATAGGTTGTTTTGCGTCAAAATTAAGGATGTTTTAAGTGGAAAAAAGAAGGTGCAATTTGGAGTCCGTTAGCGGTCGAAACTGGATCCGATCCTCTTCATCCTGTATAGTACAGTAATGAACTACTTCGCATCTTGAAGCATAGTACCCCATTTGCTCTTGCGGATGTTTTCGTCACAGGTCTATGGAAACAGCGACTAACATGATGCAGGTGGAATAGTGCCACGACAACGGATTGGTGATCAACGCTTCCAAAACGAAGAAGATGCACATCCGTAGTCCGCATTTTAAACCCACCCAATATAAAATTAAGTACACAACTCATGGCTGTCCAGCTACTCTTAACCATACTATTGAAGTTGTAGAAAACTTTAAATATCTAGGAGTCATCAACGATTCACATCTTCTCTGGGACACTCATATCGACAAATTACGCTTGGATTTGAAGAAGGTCTTATACGCACCAGCACACATGCGATACCATGCCACGGTCCCTGCTTTAAGGCAAGTGTATTATGCCCTGGTTGAATCAAAGTTGCGATATGGAATTCTAGCTTGGGGCAATGCGGCTTCAACTCACATCCAAAATCTGCAAAAACTCGGCGCTGAAGATAATAAATAATAATAATACGCCACGTTAGGAAAAAAGGCTTAATGTTCTTCAAGTCGAGCAAATCTTTAAAATAACACTAATTCTGGTGTACTATGACGACAACCGTTTTATTCGACCGATCGACCATGAGATGAATACTAAACGACGAGCTCAAGTGCCCAGAAACTACAATAATTTTGGAAGACGTAAATTGAAATACAACGTTACTGCTTTAATCAACGAATTACCTCGAGAACCTACAACCATAACAAATTATAAAACCAGAAAAAAAGTATTCAAAACTTATTTTTAAATGCTAATATTAGTAATTAAATTAATAAATTAATCTTTGAATTTGAATCTAAATTAATGAACTATGATTCCTATAAAAACTAAAAAATAAGCTCACTTCAAAATTAAATTTTGTTTATGAAATATGTATGTCCTCCTGCAGAAAAGCCAATATGGCTTCGCGCGAAAACAAATATTGTAACAACATACAGACATATTTCAAATAAATAATAATAATAATAATATTAAACAATTTTCTTGCGATTTGTTTGCGAATTTTGCAAGTTTGACTTTGGAGTGCGCTAATCATCCAAATATCAAAAAAAAATCCTACATACTTCTCTAGTTGTTGTTAAGAACAATAAAGAAAAAATTTGTGACTCATCATAATTCAAAATTTACAGGAGACCCTTACAAAAAAGAGAGGTCATCTGAGAAACGCTGGCGCAGCCGCCATTTTTACATAAATTACTCTATAAAAATATGATTGACTATATGTACACCTTGAATGACTCGAACTGCAACCAACTTCAGACTGCTATAATTTCCAAACCGTTCATGACAGTAAGCTCAAATTTTGACACATGACAGATAATTTTATTATTTACAAGCTTTTTAAACGATTTGCGTCTCAGTTGTGTTGAAAATTTTTTATATGCGATGGAATTCAAACGTGATAGTGTGATTGCCGTATATATGGCTGGAAAACCACAAGTAGCTATCGTTAGAGCTCTCCAGCACCTCAACGGGAATAGATCATTTGTGTCTCGAACCATAGCTCGTTACCAAGATACTGTCAGCGTTGCAAAATGCCATGGAGGTGGTCATAAAAAAACAGCAACTTCGGCACAAATGGTTAGGAGAGTGAAGGCTGGAATTGAGCGAAATCCGCGTCGAATTGGAAGAAAAATGGCTCGTGAGCTCAACATATCATTGGAACGGATGCAGCACATACTGAAAAATGAGCTTGGGCTCAAGCCATTGAAGTTCCAAAACGCACACGATCTGACACCGCAACAGAAAAAAGTTAGAGTCGAAAGAGCGAAGGAGTTGCTACGCTTGCACGAAAGTGGTGAGTTGCCGAATTTGTTTTTTTCCAATGAGTCGCCATTTGTTATAGAGCAATATGTCAACGGCAAAATGACCGCGTTTACTTCCCAGAGAGGTCCTTTGAGAATTTACACCTTCGGACAGCCCCCAGAAAGCAGGCAGCACCCATGGTGATGGTTTGGGCCGTCATAACCGCCGATGGTCGCTCTCCGCTCGTATTTTTGGACCGTGGCGTCAAAATTAATGCGATCGTATACCGTGAAACTGTCTTAGAGGCAGTATTGAAGCCTTGGGAAAACAACCATTTTAATTGGAGACCGTGGACATTTCAACAAGACTCGGCACCGTCTCACAAAGTGCGCGTCAACCAAGATTGGTTAAAAAAGAATGTTCCACACTTAATTTCTTCGACACAATGGATTGCAAATTCTCCGGATGCAAATCCATTGGATTTCTCTGTCTAGGGTATTTTGAAGGCGAAGGTTGGCACTAAAAAATACCAAAGTTTGAAGCATCTCGAACAAGCACTTCGCCGGAAATGGACCAAAATACCGCAGAGCCACTTGCGTGCAGCGTGCGATGCTTTCTTCGGCCGTCTCAAGGCCATTATTCGCGCCAAAGGTGGACATATTGAAAACTACTATTTGAAAATTGATGTATTTTCCAACAGTTTTTGCTTTGGCACAATAAAATTTATCAAAAAATAAAAAAATTATATTGGGTCTACAAGTAAGTTTCCAGCGTTTTTTTTTCCAAAATTTGAAGTTTTATTATGAAAACATAGTTACAATGCTTTATTCAAAGTATCGTCCATCGGAAGCTACAACTTTCCCCTATCTTTCTGGCAATTTATGAATTCCGGACCAAAAAAATTTCTCGTCTTTCAAGCCCAAGAACGTATCGAGCCAATTTTTGATTTCCTCTACTGAGCTGAAGCGTAGTGGTAGTCAAATGGTGCCAAGTCTGGACTGTAAGGCGGGTGAGGCAGAATTTCCCATCCACTATTTTCCAAATAGTTTTTCACCGAAACCGCAACATGTGGCCGAGCGTTGTCGTGATGAAAAATGACGGACTCATGCCTGGTCTCATATTCTGGCCGTTTTTCTTTTAATGCCCGCTTCAAACGAATTAGTTTGGTTCGATATAATGGTCCTTTGATGGTTTCACCACTCGGAAGCAGTTCGTAGTATACGACACACTTTTGATCCCACCATATGCAGAGCATGACCTTATTCACGTGAATATTTCGTTTCGGCGTCGATTGAGCGGGCTCGCCGGGCTTTGTATAGGATTTTCTGCGTTTAGGATTATCATAATAAATCCATTTCTCATCACCAGTGACAATACGATGCAAAAATGATTTATTTTTATACCGCTGCAGTAACATTTCGGACATGCAAAATCGCCGTTCGACGTCTCTTGGCTTCAATTCGTACGGCACCCAGTTTCCAACCTATTGAATGAATCCCAGTGCTTTTAGGCGCAGGGAAACGGCTTGTTGCGTGACGCCCAATGATGCAGCAAGTTCTTCTTGAATCTGACACGGATCCTCATCCAGTAAAGCGTCCAATTCCTCGTCTTCAAAACTTTTCGGCTTTCCGGGGCGATCTTTGTCTTCAACTCCAAAATCACCACTTTTGAACCGTTTCATTCACCGATTCACCAATACATTCCGCCCCATAAGTTTTCGAAAGCAAACGATAGGCCTCAGCCGCACTTTTCTTCATATTAAAGAATAAAAGCAGCGCTTCCCGCAAATGACGTTTATTTGGCTGGAAACTTGCCATGACTTTGGTCGATAAAATGTACGACACCGATAGAACTGCTCAAATATAACGCTGCAAAGTTGTTGATAGATACAAAACCTACAAATAAAACACATGGGGTCTGACATTTCTGCCCGGGATCCACTGGTGGCGCCATCTCTGACAAACGCTGGAAACTTACTTGTAGACCCAATAGCATTTTAAAAAGTTACAGTTCGAGTAAGTCACCCTGTACAATAAACTTCTACGTTTATAAATTCGATTTATTTTATATTTTTCCTGAAAAAAAAAAATCACAAAAAGCCCTATTCTTACGGCTTCTAGGGTGACCTAACCGCTTAATGATTATCGAAAGGTAATTAGGTCTTAACATCCCCTCGCCCTGGAAGGGGCTGAGTTCCTTCAATGAGTAGCCGGCGAGAGCCGGCGAATTGTGACCACGACAAAAGTGAGCACATCACGATTTCGTCCTTGAAAGGATATACGAGTACAATACTTGAACAACTCGACCGCCTTCAGTTTGGCACCCTTATATGCTTATATGGCTCGATCCTAACCCAGTCCGTAAAGAACTTTTGCAGTTCGGGATTATAAAGTATGATTATAAAGTCAGTTAATATCAGTATTCAGCAAGGTGTTAGGGAAGTTTAAGGTGATTCTCGAAAGTGGTTAGTGGCATTCGGCAGAACCCATTGATTCTTTGGATGAGTAGAAGAAAGGTGATGGATTTGAATTGCATTTTCAGCTCGTTAGCTTTTTCTCTTGTCTCTCGACGGAATGTCGAAATACTTGCGTGCGGCTCTGGTGAATCGCTTGGATTAAGCGGGATTTGCTAGCAGGGATAAGACCGTTTTAAGTACGAGTAGGGAAGTCACATCGTTGGAATCTGCACTAGGAATTGAAGAAAGGATTTAAGAATGTTTTTGGCCTTGATTTGTTCTATTGGAGGGATGAAAGGGGAAATTAACGCTTGAAATAGAAGGCGCCTAGGTAACCGGCGATCATAGTCGGAAACCATACTTAGGTAGGGCAATTCATCTTAAAGATGCTGCAGGTACGAGTATGTAAACATGGAGCAAAGTCTTTGTTTTTAAGTTCTCCTCTTTTGATCTGTCCTATGCCGAGTAAAGTAGCGGCATCTCGAACAGAATGTGGCCCTGTTTCGCATATGTGTGTTTGATCCATCTTCTTTTTTTGTTTTCGCAAGCCAATCGTTAAAGTTAAGGGGGGTATACATAGGTTCACAATTAATCTCTTTTGATGTTCGCTAACATGTCCAATAAGTATTCATTCGCAGGAAGTTTTGCCTCTTCTGGAAAGGTCATGGCTACAAATAGATGATTTGCGCAGGGAATCATCTTGATAGGGTTTTTTGAACAAAGCAACATCATCACAGTGAATTATTGCGCCGATTTGATAATAAATTAATAGAGGCATTAGCTCACTCATTCGGAATCGCCGTAGCCAAATTGCATGAATTACGGTACGAAAATCGGCCACCATCCATCCCGAATTAGCTCCCTGCTACTTTTTTTTGATGCTCAACATGAAAACCTGGCTCTCAGGAAAAAGAAATCAGTTGGAAACGAGATCATGGTAGAGGCAGAAGCCTATTCTGAAGAGTTTGACAAAAATCATATTTTTTTAGATGGTAAACGTGTACCGTCTCAAGAGGGGATTACGTTGAAAAATAAAAACAACATGTGTAAAAATTTGTATTTATTTTGGGACACGGGTACTTATTGATCTACCCTCGTACCCGACAATAGTACCAAAATAGCATTAACAAAAAAATTGTGAGAGAAATCAGGCAAAAGAAGCGCATAATTTGGAAAAAACTTGTTTTTTTTTAAATTGCTGTTGGAATTGCATGGTTTTTCTTCTCGACAACCCAAGCTCACATACCCCGGCAAAGTTATACAACTTGACGAAGCTTCCGCAAAAAGTCGCCTTGTGACTTCAGTCTGCGCTTCATTTTCAACGGATATCGATAACGTTATTGATTGCACTGCTGCCGTCCGCTTGATAAGTGAATGCACAAATCCCTCACTCCAGAGGGAGGTGGCTCTTTTGCCCACCAAGAAGGATTCAGGCACCAGGACAACCAAGCAGCCAAGCAGCCAAGCAGCCAGGCAGCCGTAGTACTCGTATGTAATTAAAATTTCCATCACGAAATCAATTACAAACGATTGTAATGATTCTCCTCTGCTTTCGAGCTCCTTGAGGAACAAGTAAACACTCATCAATGTTGAGGAACATCAGCACCAGTAGCGGATACAAAGATACTCACTCCATCGCATTCGCATTGTGAGTCTCGGAAGTTGATATCGATTGCTTGCAATCAACCGAATGGTACAAGTTACCAGTTCCATCTCTCTGACAAAAAAAAAAGGATGTTGGCCTTTTTGTTTTGTTTTTTCTCTAAAAGACCAACTGGCAGGAGATTTTATCCGTCAGATAAACGAAAAATGGAAAAACAAAAGCAAACACACATTTCAATGTCAGGCAGAGTAACCCAAATCCTTTTTGGCTAATGTGAGTATCTCAGAGACATTTGGCAGTTATTGCCACCTTCAAGGATACGAATATAATTTCTTTGTGATGTTTTGCTACCCTTAGGTGGAGAAAAATGACATTTTGCGGTAATATTTGCGAAAACATTAAAAAGCCGCCAAGTGAAAGGTCGTAAATGTTTATGAGACATGACGCGCACGTTCGTGGTCTACTGTGTCTCTGGGTGTCATGTCATGTGGCACATCGGCAGGAAGGTGTCAGTTGAGTTGGAATTTTTGTTTTTTTCTTTTTTATTATTTGAATTGTTATTTTATGCAAAAGTCGTCGGCTTGGTGGCAATAAACGCGTGTAGAACACGCACTTAAAAAATTGCCAAGCATTTGAATAAACCGAAATGGATGAGCTCGGAGAGCGATTCCAAATGGTGGCGGAACATATTTTGCAATTTTCATAAATTTCTTCTCCCCGCCGAGTTGGTTAAGTGAATGAATTTTTATTTAGGAGAATTGTTGCAAGGCTCTTGTGGTATACGTAATTCAATTTAGAAATTTCCACAAGGTCACTAGCAAGGGAGAATAAACAAACCGAGTCCTTATGAAAGGAATAATTCTGGTGAATTTCAAAAATGATTATGGAATTGGGTTTCTTTATGAATCTGCATGGACGGATATTGTGGTGACGATCGCGGTACTTGAAGCTAGAAACTATACTTGGACTGATCTCAAATTTACTTGTAACGGGTGGGCCGTCAGTGGGTCATAAGTGAGCCCAAAGACCAAGTAACAATACAAAAATTGAATCACACGACAGGGACTAGACTGGGAAAACAATGTCGTGATTTCATTGATACTCGTAGTTTTTACTCTCATTTGCCATATTTTACCGATACTTCTTATCGTTGACGCAAACGGCTTGGGAGTGGGCTCATCTGCTCTAAAAGTTTTACTATTCTTTCGTTTGGTAGTTGACATCCAGACTTCTTCGTTAAATGCAGAGAGTGGCTTCCTACCATCGTACACATTGAATGCTTCTTTCTGTCTGAGACCGAACGATGAACAACATCATTGCTCTCGAACCCTCATCAAATGTAATTTCTCCAGATGTTCAACTTTCGAATATCATTTCTATGGTTGCTCCTCTCAATCTCCTCGATCAAGCACTAACCTTACTCACTTCGCATGTTTCAGGGAATTCTATTTTCTCTTCCCTCTTGTGCTCGTTGAGTTTGGGTACAGCTTTTATCCCTCCGATTTACCGCATCTGCTCGTCACTACTTTTTTGTCAAGCTAATGACTGGGTGCTGTACAAATAGCGTAGGCACTGTTGTCAACCTGACGATACCCAATGTTGTGTCTACACATCTATTGAGCCTGTTTTACCTCCAAGTGGTAACCATTGGTCGATGTCCATCAGGAGACTCGGCTTGCCAAAGTGATGAGCGTGAGTGCTGACCCTTGGACAAAAATAGCAGCACTATAAACGGGACAGCGAATGAATACCCCAGATCCAACAAATCCGGGCTACTCCAGTATATGCGGAACTCAGGCCGGTAAGGATTTGCGAGACTAAGTCGTGGTCTTGGAAGATAGATGGTAGCGGATGAGCCCTTATTGGACCAACGGCAGCATTCACATCCCTGAATGAGTTACTGGCTTCGGTCTAGTCGAGCCCTCGTCCGATTCGGACAATTACCTCGTTATATCCGAAGTACGGTTGCGGATATCCTAAGCATCGCAAAAGCAAGCAAATACTGTGAGAAAGTTCGATTCTTTTCCGATCAAGTCTCCCTTAATCTAATAAGAAGTCATATGCCGCTAAGCATCAAGCATCGAGGCCAGTGGCAGCATTGTCAAAAGACGTCAGGGATGCCGCCACTGATGTGCTAAGTCTCACTCGGCCCCCACAACGAAACCGCTGGTTTGACGACGAGTGCTGGTAAGTACTCGTACGTGCAGTTAAGCAAGATGCAAACAAAGCGGCGCTGTATAGAAGGACTAGAGCTGCCCACGAGCAGAAGACGCTTCTCAGGAGGAAATAGAAGGAGCATGAGAAGCCCGCGATTAAGGAAATTGAGAGATGCTACTCCAGGAATGAGAATCGAAAGTTTTACCAAAATGTAAAAAAACCATGCCACGGGCACAGTAGAGTGGCAGTCGATGCTGACGATTTGAAAATAGATTCCCTGTAGACTGTATAACGGTGATGATGAACCAAATATCGCTGTCAAGCAGTATGAACCTTTCAACCTTGACGATGTGAAGATAGCCATATATATGCTAAGGTCCAGCAAAGCTGCTGAAGCCTACGGCTTGAGTGCAGGGCTCTACAAAACAGCAGGCAATGGCTTGGTAAGGAGCATACACCAACTCGTCTGTAAAATATGGTCCGATAAATGGAACCTCAGAAAGGAGACCCCTGAACTGCGCCAACTACAGAGGCATCAGCCTTCTTAACACCGATCCTCTCTGCCGTATTGTATGAACGCCTGAAGCCGATCGTCAACAACCTGACTAGTTCTTATCAGTGTGGCTTCAGGTCAGGAAAGTCCACCATCGAACAAATATTCACACTGCGGCAGATCTTGAAAAAAACCCATGAGCTCCAAAGATGCTGTGTATCGACTATCTATTCATTGAATTTAACCCCGCACATGACAGCATCTATAGATACGAACTATGCAGGGAAATGTCTGGTTTTGGCACCCCTGCCAAACTCGTCCCTTTATGAGAGATGAATGATGGAGAATTCACGCTGGTCCATCAAGTTCACTAAAAACCCACCGAGACCTTTGATGTAAAAAAAAGATTTAGACAAGGCAACGCGCTGTCATCTGATTTCTTTACCATCACTCTTGAAAGAATAGTGCAAAACTCGCGCGCCAACACACGAGCCGCAATCTTTAAGGAAAGACCCATGATGTCAGGTACACAAAAAGGTACACCTAAACCGACATCTCGGATAGTGCGTCACCCTCAACAGACATAACTTTGAGGCAGTTATGTTAGGATTACCTAAGCTCCGCTGTAAATTCAGACAACGACACCAGCGTTGAGATCAAACGAGAAACATTTCTTGCCAATCGCTGCTTCTTTGGGCTAAGAAGGCAACTGACTAGCAAGCGCTCTCTCGAACAACAATAGTGACCCTGTATAAGACCGTATTAATTCCAGTCCTGCTTTATAGCGCAAAGGCATGGACTTTATCAAAAATGGATGAGGAGCTCTTGGCTTTTGTCCCGTTTGCATAGATGGTGCGTGGAGGAGGACATACAACGGCGAACTGTACATCGACATCGATTTAGCCAGAAAAGTGAAGGTTCAATAAAGTCTTCGAATCCGTTCCCGAGGGCCACAGCTGTAGACCGCGACTCAGGTGGCGCCAACTTAGCGTGCGAAAATGAAGGTAGCAAGCTAAAGACCGAACTGGTTGGAAACTCTTATTAGTTGAGACTCAGGTCCACACCTGACTGTAGCACTACCGTATGTAGGTTGGGGGAAACGTAGTATATCAGGCTTGCTAGTTGTAACATCCAATTTTTCAGTGTTTTGGTATAGAGAATGGGCGCCATTCGCATTTTGACAAAGGCACTAGCGCCGTATCCTATTTCGGTTTTGGGGACATCCGTGAAGATCCAACTGCATTCCTTTCCTAGCTCAAATTCTGGCCGAAATCAGTCCTGGGCACAAGGAAAATCGATTTTGTATCTTTTCTGCAGCAGAAGTTCGAGTGTCATTTCGTCAGACGGCATGTCCTTAAGACCTGAGTCAGAAGACAGTCGGCGCGCAGGGTCATAAAAGCTCAATTGCATGTTGTACCAAAGACCAATTCTTTTTAAACGGAAGATGGCTTTGAGAGTGCAATCGATGATATGAATATCAAGGGGAGGAGATATATCAATGTGTCTAGAGCGGATTCAGTCACGCTAGGGAAGGCTGCCATGCAGCCGAGACAGACCGTTCTTTGGAATCTGGTAAAAGCAGGAATTACGTATTTTCGCGAGGGTTTATTCCACCAAACAACCGACGTTTAGTCCATAGAAGTTTGTTATCCACGATGACACCCAAATACTTAGCTTCTTTTGAGAATTGGATGATGATGCCTTCTCGTAAGGGGAACAGCTTTAGTTTTGACAGGATTGACTGAAAGCCCATTACTAGTGCACTAGTCGTCGATCACGTCTTGGGCTGCCTGCGCTTTAGAGCATACAGTCGCTAGGCACGATCCAACAGACAAAGGTTGCGTTGTCGAAAGCACCCGATGAAAATGCCCAATGTGTGTTCCTTCTTCTCGGGTGCGCCTTCAATTCTGCCTACTACATTTTGAAGCGCACTCTCGCAAGATCTTCCGCGGTGGATGTATTCGACCACTGCCTCCATGCTCTTCAACATGAACGAAGTCAGACTTATAGGTCTAAAGCTTTTGGCAAGCATGTAGTCCTCTTTTCCAATTTTCTGTATAAAGACCACTTTCACTTCTCGCTAGGATTTCGGTATGTACATATGTCAGTTCCAGGCTAGCACTGAAGTTCAAAGTTACCAATAGCTTATCCGAACCTTTTTACAACATACCTGGGTATATGGCATTAGTGCCAGGCGTCTTGAAGTTATTGGGTCTATAACTTAATATGTGCGGTTTGCTAAGAGATGGCGTAACTTGTATTATTCCATTGGAACATGCGTTGGAAAGCTACTGTCATTGTACGTCATTTCAGTATATGTCATTCATTTGTGCTAAGTTTCACTCGGCCACCACAACGAAACCTCCGGTTTGACGACGAGTGCCGACGAACACGTACAGCTAAGCAAGATGCATACGAAGCGGCGCTGCATAGAAGGACTAGAGCTGCTGACGAGCTCTTTGAACAGAAGAGGTGAGATGAACATCGGCCTCTCAGGAGGAAAAAGAAGCAGCATGAGAAGCCCGAGATTAAGGAAATTGGGAGATGCTACTCCAGGAATGAGAATCGAAAGTTTTACCAAAAGGTAAAAAAAACATGCCGCGGACACAAAACCCGAAGCGAAGGCGAACAAGGGAACATAGTAGTAGAGTCGCTGTCGATGCTGAGGATTTGGAAACAGCTTCCCTGTAGACTATATAACGGTGATGATAGACCAAATATCGCTGTCAAGCAGTATGAACCTTTCAACCTGGACGATGTAGATCAATTACTCAGTCCACCCGAACTGGATGAAGTGAAGATAGCGATATCTATGCTTAAGTCGAAAAAAGCTGCTGCTGTGAACGGCCTGACTGCAGAGCTCTTCAAAACGGCAGGCTACGACTTAGCAAAGAGCATACACCAATTCATCTGTAAAATATGGTCGGACGAAAGTATGTCCGATGAATGGAATCTCATCACTGCTTGTCCGATCCTTAAGTCACTGCGCCAACTATAGTGTAGGAAAATCCACCATCTACCAAATATTCACGCTATGGCAGATCTTGTAAAAAAACCCATGAGCTCCAAATCGATACACACAGCTCCAACACAAGATGCACAATCTTTTAAAAGCCAGTGGAATTACTCGCATACGCCGATGATATTGACATAATCGGAAGTAAGTACCATGATGTCAGCGGCGCTTTCGCGATTATTGAGGGCAAGACCAAGGAGGTACACCCAACACCGACGTCTTGTCACCCTCGACATACAATATATAAATTTGAGATAGTTAAGGACTACCTAGGCTCCGCTATCAATTCAGACAACGACACCAGCGTTGAGATCAAACGAGGAATATCTCTTTAAAATCGTTGCTTCTTTGGGCTAAGAAGGCAACTGACTAGCAAGCCCTCTCTCGAACAACAAAAGCAGAGGCATTGACTTTATCAAAAATGGATGAGGGTGCTCTTGGCTCTTTTGGAATTCTTCGGGTGATTTTTTGTCCCATTTGCATAGACGGTAAGTGGAGGAGGAGATACAATGACGAACGTACGGGCTGTAGAGCAAAATCGATTTAACCAGAAGAGTGAAAGTTCAACAAAGTCTTCGAATCCGCCCCCGAGGGCCAGTGCTGTAGAGGAAGATCACGACCCAAGTGGCGCACGCAGGTCGAAAATGACTTTAACCAACTTAGCGTGCGAAACTGGAGACAGCTAGCTGAAGGCCGGCTTGGCTGGAGGCGCTTGATGGTTGAGGCCCAGGTCCACCTCTGACTGTACCGCCACCTTAAGAAAGTTGGGCGAAACGTAGAACATCAAGCTTTCTGGGTGTAACATCGACCACCTTAAAGGCAAAGGAACAAAGGACTTTCGATTGACTTCGAATTTCACTGCACCACTTTTTCAGTGTTTTGATATACAGAATGGACGCCTACAGACAGACACCAGCGCCGCTTCACATATCGGTTTTGGGGCTATCCGTGAAGACCCGACTGCATTCCTTTTCTGGCTCAGATTCTGGCCGAAATCAGTCCAGGACACAGGGCACAAGGCACAGGGAAAATCGATTTCGTATCTTAAGTGCATTTTATCAGACGGCATGTTCGTAAGACCAGAGTCATAAGACAGTCGGCGCGCGGTGTACCGGTGTACTTCTTTTTAAACGGAAGACGGCTTTGAGAGTGCAGATTCATCAATGCGTCTAGAGTGGAGCCAGTCCAGACCGTTCTTTGGAGTCTAGTAAAAGCAACAATGACGTATTTTCGTGAGAGCTTATTCCACCAGCCAAATGAAGCATAGGATATAATTGCCCTTATCATAGACTTGTAGATCTAGAGGACCCTTCTCGGTGACAGGCTCCATGACTTGCCGACAACTCCTTTGCACTGCCAGAAGGCCTACAGCGCCTTAGAGGCTTTCGACCTAACATGTTTAGTCCATAGAAGTTTGTGATTCAGTATGAAACCCAAATACTTAGCTTCTTTGGTGATGTGGATGGTGATTCCGATAAGCACTAGATGAGTCTGACCAGACAGCTTTCTCCTTCTCCTAAAGTGAATAACCCCAGTTTTGAGAGGGTTGACTGAAAGCCCATTTCTAGTACACCAATCGTCCATCACGTCTAGGGCTGACAGCGTTTTAGAGCAGATAGTCGCTAGATGTAATCCAACTGAGAGTATAGCTAAATCATTCGCTCATGTTTGTGGATAGACGTCAGAACTATTGAGCGCATTAAGCAGTGAGTCGACCATCTTCCGAGCGACCCCTGTTTACTCCCGGAACCACATATTGGCCACAGCATTCGTAGTCTCTATCCTATTCACCAGGAATGCTTTGATCCACAAAACTAGCGATTTGTTTACGCCGTGTGATCTGGCCAAGTTACACATGCCGTTGGCTGAGGACCAACATTATTGACAACCAGGTAAGGAGATAATTGCCTCTTACATTGCATTTGCTACTGCCCCAAAAAGTGTTCTGATTAATAGCATCGCCGCATATGATAAATTCCATCTTCCTGGAATCACAGTATTCAATGAGTTCGGCTACCGCCTGTTTTTTGGTGGTAATAACAAATCATAAGGACACTAAGCAGGCGCACCGGCGAATTTGTGCCATTCTGAGTTCATTTCGTAGCTTATGTCTGCAACAACGAAATCTTGGTTGCAAAATTGACCAAGTTTAGATGATGAGAGTGAGTTCCGCACATATTTAAAGACAAGTTCTCGGTTTTTTCGATCGCTGTGGTGTGAAACCCCTTCAACATCTGAAACCACAGATGCGTTTATTCCACACCCATGGTTCCTGTATGGATGCTATGTGATATGCTGCATGCTGATGCATTTTGTGTTCGTGATTTGTGATATTTGGTGTCTTTTCTTAAAGTAAAGTCGGTAGTCTATGCCTTCAAACTTCCAACTGCCAAAGAAGCTCCTTTTTCTGACTTGATGCTATAATCACAAAGACCGCTCCTTGTAGTAGCTATATTTGGCATTTCTTGGGTCGTAATGATCTCCGGTTTGATGACGCCCAAACTCATTTTTTAACTAAATGGTACTCACCTTCTTCATTCATACACGAAGAACCCTGTCCCTGTTTCTTCGTGTGGCCAACCAACCAACCACCAACCAGGAGAGCCCAAAATGAAAAGGCAATCGTAGAAGCATTTAGCAACACCTGTGGTATCACTTTACCTGTAAGACCAATTTAATCTGCAACCTGATCAGTGAATATGACAAAACACTTTATTTGAACTGAACTGTCGACTGCAAACAACGTAGTTGACTCCATCTACGAAATACCTTGGTCGAAAGGTCCATATGTCGCCCTGTATGAACGAAGCTTATGCCGTGAAGTTCATCCAACTTTACGCAAGCCTTACGAGAATTTTTCCATTTGGCTGTATAGATTCGATGCAAAGATGTTTCATGGTTTGGAATGATAAGTGAAGCAGCGATTTGTATTCAGTACACAGAGGGTTGTTGAACTTTGTCCCAGCACCATTGCTTTTGCACAGGTCTACAAATCGTTAGCGATGTCATTTGGTTAGCCGGAACGCTTCAAGTTTCTGTTATGTATTTTAGCTGTCCAGGTGGAAGACTAAGGAAAGATACCGTGCCCGTAGTGTTTTTTTTTTTTCATGAATTCCACAAACCCCTCCCGTTCGGTAGCATACTTTGCCAAGCAGGACTTCTTCATCTTTACGGCTTCAGCCCTACCAAATTTATTCTGCTTCACACTCTGTAAAACAGTAAAATGATAAAAACTATGGAAAGGACAAAGCAACCGGCTGTCAAAAATTCAAAATTTACCCATTTTTCGAATTCCAGTTACCACTTTGGCTTTGACACATATCCGTGAGTCGTGTAATTGCGAAAAAGCACCCACAAACGACACCTTTCTGAATTTACACACCCACGTAATCCTGCCGTCAACTTGTGATTTACAATCCTCCGACAGCACCCCAATTTCACTATAATTCGATCAACTTCTTGATCAATTGACATACGTGAGTAAAGTGCCGTTATCTATCGAAATCTCAACTTGTTTATGCATTTATTATTTAACAGGCTGGCCGACGGGGTCAATCCTCTAGACCATCAACAGCGCCAGGAGTCATAAACATGACTTATGCCTGAGGTAACTGAACTACTCGCACTTATTTTACCCACTCGTACCAAACGCACACTACAATTCCAAGTCACTTGTACTCGTACTTATAGCGATAAGGACGATAGTGCGAAGGTACGGCCGCTGCTGTCCCAAGCGGATTCCCGGGATCATAAATCTTTATTGAACTTGTCATTATTGATTTGGACTCTTTGGCGCTCTGGGAACACACATCGAAGTGGGCAGCTGGTGCTACTGGTATTTCTCGCTGGAAGCACACCAACGTGATGTCACCCTGATTACATTGTTTCAGAGGATTTTTCTTCGATTCGAGGCTCAAACGTACTCGTATATCTGGTGAAAAATTATCTCGCAGATAATAAAGTAATTTCTGGTCACTTGCTAACTCCGACTCCAGTTGCAGGAACCTGGTCGGATGGCTGGGACCGTCCCGTGCAATATCACCAGGCCGTGCTCGCATGGAGTGGTGTTATTTTTGTCCAGATTGCCGGGCTCGTAAATCACTCGTACGTTGTCATAAATATTAAAACATCTTATCTATGAGAGGGACTTGTTCGCAGAAGGATGGCAATCGTAGTGGTAGTGGTAGTGGTAAATTATGACGAGGGAGGGGGTTGATTTGCAGTTACGAATACGAGTGTGTAGCTTTGCTGGCTGTTAATTATTTATGTGGGTCCCTTCCAAAGTTGAGCCACAGATGAAAAAGAAAAAAAGGCAAAAAGAAAAAATATTGAGAGCTGAATAACTTGCTACTACTACGAGTCCTCATGCTGTTCATGTGATCAGGTTTTATGATATATGAGACCAATGTTCCGATATGTTCCATGGGGCATGGATGGGGTAGTGGATGGTGGTGGTGAGAGTTTTTGGACATGTGATTAAGTTAGTCTCTAATAAAGTCACTCATAGGATAGAATCAGGAAAAGTTGCTCCCCAAAAGAATTTACGAGTATTTGTTGTCACTATGCCGGAGAGATTGTGGTAAACTTGTGAATTATGGTAGGGTGGATTGCGATAGACCAGGGAGTATTATGGGGGCTCGAGAATGTCTAATGAAGAGGGCTTTGATTCTTTGAATCCTAAAGCAGTTGGTTTGGATTACTAAAAATAAAAAAAAATCACTTCTGTTTGACAAAGGTTTACTTGTTTGTGCGACTGTTAATAAATAATAGACTTGGTGAATAAATTCAAAAGACCGTCTGGAAAAAGTACGCAGTTTATTGCTCATCTTCGATGGTTAGAACGTGTCCATCACATTTAAGAATTATGTAGAAGAATAATGTCGACTTTAGACGTATAACCGTGGATGTGATCCAACCGCAACCTGAAGGGTTAGGTCTTTCTATAAAGTGGGGACAGGACAAATCGATAATCCTATTCCAACACCATACTGAAGCCTTACAAATTCCTATAGACTTGAGTTCTGAATATCATAGGTAGAAATGTTTTTATACAGCCCGAGCCGAGTGTTTTTCTTCAAAGACTCTTGCTGGATCTCTGAAGGCATCTTTCAGGTAAAAACTATGCATCTACTGCATTACACAGTGTAGGAAGTTGATTTCAGTAAAAAAAAACCCTTACCCAAAGACTTCTACCTCCGCTCTAAGCAACATGGTAGCATTACTGTCGATTCAAAATTTTTGTGTTCCCCACAATTCTTCAATTACAACATTGCAAAACACGCGAAAAAGGATACTTCAAACAAACAATTGCAAGGCTTCCACAGGGAACTGGTTGCCTCAGTGAATGCAAAGCAGTTTTTGTACACTGACGGCCCACCCAAGGAGTACAATTCCACATACCTATGCTGTAATTGAGCTTCCATAAAACTCCTTCTGGAAATCGTTGTTAGCCTCATAGCGGAGCTAGTTGAAAAGGGGATATTTATCGCACAAGGTTGACCGGAAGAAACTGTAATATCTACTGACAATCTAAATATTTTAATTGGGCCGCGTAGTGGGCTCAATAAGTGGGCCTCTTTGGAATAGCCTTAACATCAATACTAACCTCACTTTAGCATGGATTCCAGCACAGGAATTTTTGGGAACCAATGTGCAGATACTGTAGCCAAGGGTAGAGTAGGTAAGAGTGGCTGTTGGGAATATCAACCCACTTAGGCCTATGGATCTATGATCCTCTTACTAATGGAACCAGTTTGAGCTTATGATGAAGCGTAGGAGACTGTTTACGTCTATATTTTTTAGATCGTTTAGGTCGTTGTAGAAGAAAGCTCCTTACTGAAGTTTACTTCCCTGGGAGAGAGCTGGACATGTACAGAGTAGGGGGAGGAATGTCTCCTCCTCTTCCTCGTCCATGCAGCTTCTGCAGAAATCGTTTGTAAAGGCGCCAAGCCTTCCTGCGTGCTTGCCTACGAGGCAGTGTCCAGTGATGACACCTATGATGGCGCTGAGATGTTTCTTATTTAGAAGGATCAGACACTTAGAGCGATTCAGATCCAGTTTTGGCCAGATCGGTTTGGTCGCTAGACATCTTGGTCCAACAGTCCAAAGAACAGTCTATTCTTTTATTGGCATCCAGCTTTAATGTTAGTTTGCACGTAGCGATTGGTATACCTATGCTAACCTCCTCCGGTAGAATAGATAAAGTGGTTCCAATTTTGGCGAGTTCATCGGCTCTACAGTTCCCTGGAATGTCTGTGTTGCCCGGCACCCAACAAAGGTGAAGGTTGAACTGCTCTGCCCTCTCCATCAGAGATGATCGGCATTCAAGGGTGGTTTTAGAATTTAATGAGACCGAGTCCAGGAACTTGATAGCGACCTGACTCCCCGAAAAGATGCGGATATCCTTTGCCGATATCACGTTTTTCTTCAGCCAGGGCAGACCTTCTTAAATCGGCAAAATTTCCGCCTGGAACACGCTACAGTGATTTGGAAGACGGAATCTGAGAAAACACCGCCACTAACTCCGTTATCGGTTTTAGATCCATCTGTGTAGAGATGGATTGACTTGTCCTCCATGAAAGCATCTTCCTTCAATAGCAGGTTGAGGGATTCATCACTTGAGTTTGTCCAAGAGCCATTGGTTTTTTTAAAACAGCTAGGCATCATAGGATTTGTAGAGAGGATTTTTCTTAGCCGCGATGCCTTAGAGGTTTCCGTGATTTTGTCACAGAAAGACCTCCTGGATTGTCGCTTTGCCTTCCTCAGTTCTTTTTTGTATAATTTGAGGGATTCTTTGTATGAGTCCTAGTTAGTCGCTTTTCTTGTGCTTTTTGCTACGTTGAAAAGTTTTCTGCAAGTGTTTCTGAGCAGTCCCAGTGCTGATCTCCACCAATGTGGTTTTTCTTGCCTCTAGACTGAATAAGAGGGCAGGAAGCGGCCATAGCCTGATTGAGAGCCAGAGTGAATTCCCTAACTTTCATGTCAAGTTCAATGGTGTCAAGCGGGGGCTTGATAGTTCACAGGATGGAGTTTCTGACAGTGTTCCTCTGTATTTTGGCCAATCAGTCAAATAGTCACTATAGTCAAAGAGTAACTCACCTCTATAGTTGATGTCGGTACTGCCTCATTCCGTGTGATAAGCGTTAGCGTCGCATCCGATAATAAGGCCAGTTTTTGCCTTCCTGCTTCCAGTACCACCCTTTCTAGCTCATCACCAGGGAGAGGGTCCAAATGATCGTGGCTAAGATATCCCGATGCCAACCACTAGGATCCTTTGGCGGTCTCCAGTCTGGCAACGATTAAGTCGGAGTCGCTGAGATTTGGAAGTAACAATGCTTAAAGGCTACGGTTCACATATATACAAGTTCTCATATTACCTTTGTCTCTTGTATAGAGCGGAGCGTATACGGGTGTCTTAAGTCCACGAACCACGCCTTCTACAATCCACGGTTCCTGGATTAGAATAATGTCTTCTCCGTCTTTTGAAAGACACAGAATGAGTGCGGCCAAAGCCTTTTTTGAGTGATGAAGATTAATTTGGAGAAACAGTATCATTGCTACAGTTTTGCAGAGTAGTTTCCACCATGGTGCTGTTAAGGTCTTCCGATTCTGAAGATGTGCCCAAGAGCTCATATTCTTCCTCTCATCGTATAGGACCTCGTTTTGCTTCGTCATAGGCTTCCATTTCCGACAGGGTGTAAGAAGAGAAGACCGACGTCTTGATTGTCACTTCGGATAGATTGGAGTCGTCGCTATCCATTTCTGGAAAGGGTATCGACGCTCCAGGATCTGAGGTTGTGTTTGGTGGTGTCTCCGTTAAAGGAGGAGGATATTGCTTATCAGCATCCAGCTCATCCTTTTTGTAGACCCTTAGGGGTATAGACTCGAATCCGAACCGAATCATGCCTTTTGTCTGCGCTAGAGGGTTAAGGGACTCGTTATCGGTCACAATCAACGTGCATCTATAAGGACCCCTTAGTGCTTCCAGTTTCGCGACTTTCCAGGTATGGTCGGGTTGCAGAGTCTGTGATTTCCAGAATGCTTTCTGGGGTGGAAGGTTCGACTGGGATCTAGGTACGAGTCCGAGGTCTGCTAGGGATGTCCTCCTTAGATACAACCTCGAGTTTTGCCAGTCCATGGCTTTCCGCAAGTCCATGGCTTGCCACAAACTTGCTGCTGCTAGGGGTGAAGGAAGTGATAGGACCATGGCTTGCACAGTTTTAACACTCCCTGAAGATTTCTTGTTAGGCCCGTTGCGCTTGCCTTTAGAGGATGGTGCACCATGGCCTGCCACAGTTTTACCTCCTCTCGACAATGCCGGAGCCTTGCCGATAGCCGGTGCAGTCATCGTTCTACAGCCCTGTATTAAAGGAGTACCGGCCTCGGGTTTAATTTTGTTTAAGTTTTCCATAATGTGGTCCCACGAGTAGCGGAGAAAGGATGGTCCATCTGTACAGAGATCCGCTGCGTACAGATAAGGCTAGCTAATCTGAAGGTCGCCAGGTATCCGGATACCCAGTTCGCTTTTGAGCTATTTTTGGAGATGCTCGGCTCTCAGCCGGCTTGATCTTCGGCACGGGTCGTATGACTCCTTGATCCAGCCCAGTGGCAAAAGGATTGGTTGGGCGGGAATTGGGGGGGCATCCTTTAGTTTCAGAACTGGTTTGGAGAATTTCTCGAGATTCATTGACCCTACTCAGCCTCTACAACTCGACAAGTTCCATGCTCGCGGTAGAGGAAAGGGCCCAAACCTGGCAAGCAATTCGAGAAGTGGCCTAACATAGGTGATGTACAGGGATTTTGTGACAAGAGTCAGAAAACTTTTTAGACCATCGTTTAACAAAGCCAAGCGCGGGGTTAGCTCTGCTAATTAAAGAATCAATGTGTGTGGAAATTGAATTCAGTGTTGAACACTTCCGGAAGTATGAGATGGTATGAGATAGGAAATATATTGAAATAAAACAAAAACGGTGTGTGATATACCACCTTGATCAAAGCCACCGTGTGGCGCTCCCAGTGTTCCGATTTGAGTTCTGTGTTGTTTTTGTTAACTTGCGTCATTGCTTGACATTTGCAAAAGTTACGTAGCCAAGAGTACATCTATCTGTGTGTGTGTTGACAATTTTTTACAATTTAAGAAATGGATTTAAATTTGCAACAGCGAACTTGTGTTACATTTTGCATAAAAAAACGGATTTAATGGTGCGCGAACGTTGGAAATATTAGAAAAGTGTTTCGGCAACGATTCTCTAAAGAAAACGGTCGTTCACAAGTGGCACGAGTGGTACAAAAGTGGTCGTGAGTCAATCGAAAACCGACGAAAACATTGATGAAGTATTCGTAAAAGAAATGTTGGTCAATAACCGCAAATTAACCATCAGAGAAATAGCGGAGGACTTGAACATTGCCTATGGATCCGTCCAAGACATTTTGGTTAATGATTTGGGTTTCCGTTGTGTAGCAGCAAAGTTGATGCCAAAAGACCTCAATTTCATGCAAAAAGGAGACCATGTTGACGTCGCAAAAGATATGATTTGCGATCCTGAATCCGATCCCACATTCATCAAAAGGATCATTACTGGAGACGAAACGTGGGTTTATGAGTACGACACGCAATCCAGACATCAGGCAAGTGAATGGCGTTCACCAAATGAGCCGAGACCAAAAAAAACACGTCGTTTTCAGTCAAAAAAGAAGGTAACGCTCGCGGTTTTCATGGATTACAACGGTGTAGTGCATCATGAATTTTTGCCAGAAGGCCAGACAGTAAAAAAAAGAGTACTCGTATTATTTGGGCGTTATGAGACGTTTGCGTGAAGCAGTTCGCCGACAGAGACCAGAATTGTGGGCAGAAAACTCGTGGATTTTGCACCATGATAACGCACCGTCGCACAGTGCCATCATTATTCGTAATTTTTTGACGAAAAATTCAACAAATACCATCCAACAGCCACCGTTTCAGCAGCCGAGAGGAAGTAATGGAAAAATCGTAGGAAGAACTGATGGACATACCGAAAACCGAATATAAAAAATGTTTCGATGATTGGATCGAGCGCTGGCATAAGTGTGTTGCTGTCGATTTAGATGAATAAACTTGTAACTTAAATTTTCTGCATACATTCCGGCAACTATTGCATGCCAAATTGGCTGAAAACCAACCTGCGCTGGTCAATAGGCACGGTCCGATCCTGACAATGCTAGACCCCATACCTCACCAGTAACGGTGCAAAAACTGTTGTAGATGGGATTTAAAATTCTTCCGCATCCACCGTACTCTCCGGATATTTCCCCAACGGATTACCATCTTTTCCGCAATG
This sequence comes from Volucella zonaria, assembly GCA_963966105.1. Taxonomy (NCBI): domain Eukaryota; kingdom Metazoa; phylum Arthropoda; class Insecta; order Diptera; family Syrphidae; genus Volucella; species Volucella zonaria. The sequence continues at coordinate 102,958,521 of OZ014532.1, read as the reverse complement.
TGGATTCATTTTGCCGACAGAAGGTCTTCCGGAACCGAGCAAAAAGTCAGCACTTCTACGAAAAAGGAATATTTGACCTTGTATCACGTTGGAAGAATGTCATAGATGCCAACGGATTCAATTTTGATTGAATGAAAATTTACGGAAAAAATAATATTGGCTTTTAAATTTTTACTTACTTCAGTTTGGCGGCCTAATGTCGTACTGCCGGTCAAGGCAGTTTGGGTCGTCATAGCAGTTTAACTGCAGAAGTGCTTTTACCATATTTTCACCACCGACTGCGACTTTACAACCAAATGACTTTGCTCATATCGAAAGGTTTCTGTTTGGCTCTTGTAACCTTGACACGTTCTTCTACCTTAAGGCAACGCTTCCTAGAGTAGCACCTCTTCATTTTCTCGATCGTTCACTTTCCTGGACGTAACATGGTTGTAAGTTTAGACGTTCGGATAGTTTGGATATCAATAACATTGGAGGAGAACCTTGTATAGGTCGCGATATGATCAGTTTGGTTGACTGCTTTATGATCAGGAGATAACAACAATTTTTGTGAGTATTGATGTGGGAAAACCATGTACTTGATATCGTGATATTAGCCTAAGTCCATTTCCAGATTTGGTGACGTGTAAGCCATGTCCTCTTTGCCTGTCACCTAAAATAATTTGAAAGCCATCACAGCGTGAGCACATTGTATCACGGTGATGTTGGTGAATTCATTCTTGTTGCGTATTGTTACAATGCATTCGTTTACATGCTGAAACCCCAAATTTTTGGTTGTTTCGCAAGTTTAAGTTTTAACCACCTGCAGAATTTCTGCTCACACCTTACCTGCTACTAGTCGTATGGCCAAATCCGTGAACCAAAGATACATACGAGTATCTAGTATTGCAATTCCCTTTGCTGTGAATTTGTTTTCATAAAACAGCCCTTGCATCTACGGAATACTGCCTAACACTTATTTCAAAATTATAGATCCACCCACTTTTACATTTGCAATAATTGTGAATGAAATATGCACCCCTACCTTCTGCACCTGTAAGCATAACCATCACATGTTGCAGTAATCACACATATCACCCTTCACTGTCTCCAGTAGCTTCCTTCATACCTTCATAGTAAATCTACAACCCTCTTCAACAAAATCAAATTCCCATTCGATCCACATAAGCTTCTTACAAGCAATAAACAATTAGGACTACCAAACGGGCTTTTTCCAGCAAGAATAAGGACACTCTTCCTTCTTGTTGTAATATTGTAATAAAAAAAAAAAAAAAAACCGAAGCACACCAAAGTCAACTTTCAAATGTGCGACATTTATTTTTATTGCTCGGGGAAGATTTGTTGGCATTTAAACGACACAAAGCGGTACCATAGAACTCTGGTAACCAGATGTCTCCATGGGGGTGCCATGCCATGAGGGGTGCCATGAGAATGCCACGTTCATCTGACATATGTACATATGTAGCTTTTGTATTGAATTCAGCTGGTAGAAGGCCCGTTCCAAAATTTGCACGTTTCAAACTTCTTGTATCTACCATCCCAGGATATCATATCCTCTTAGTAGATCACAGTAGAGACTTGTATAGAACATCCACAACCCCCATATCTGGCAGGGATAAACATACGAGTACGAAAACACTTAACGGTTAACCGAGGCACTTTTTTGTTGATTCTTTCGTCTATTCTTTTATTTCAACTGTTATGTCGGCTTCTCTATTGTTATCCAATATCACCGGAAGAGGGCAGAATAACAAAAAAGGGGTGGCCGCGGCAGTCTTCAGTTCGAGGACCGTACGTCGTCGGTGAAAATATTTGTCTAGGCCGGTTGGTTGTCCTTCTGGTGCATTAAACAATCATGCAAAGCTTCCTGCTCCATCGTAGGGTTGTTCGAGTGGATAGTGTGTGTTGGGGGTGATTGGTGGTTATTTTTATAAGTCTTCGAGTTGTAGGTAGTCCCTCTTTGGGGTGTGTGTAACCCTTGGGGCGGTTTCTGTATCACAATGTGTGGTGTTCTTTCGTTGTTTGGGTTCTTGTTTTTTTGTTTACTTTTTTTTTTTGGTTTACTGTTCTGTTCAAAGTTCGTGTTTTGGGGTCGTATGTTGTGTATTCCTTAAAGGGGGTGACGATGTCAATTCCTATTGAAGGATATTAGCAGGTGGTTAACAATGTAAACTGTGTTCATTTTGCGGCTTCCTATGGTCGCCTTTAGAAAGCGGACGAGCGTATTCCAAATCCTTTTGTTTGTGGACGATTAAAGGGTCAGTTCGTGTTTTAAGTAAAAGCTGCCATTCAATTAAAGAATGTTTTAAATTTAATCCGTGTGAGTGCCTACAATATTTGAGTGAAAATTCCGTAAACCAAAATAGAATGCTGTTTCTGCTTTACAAAAAGTCTTTTGAAAAATCACTTTTACCAACCACTCCAAAGGTTGGACTCCAATTGTTTGTTACTTAACATTTTAGACCAGAACAACGATGTGCGTGCTGATGATTTAAGATTCGTTAAATGTAAAATATTTTCGAATATCCTGGCGGATTGCTTACCTGGTTGACAACTCCAATCCATAATATTCACGTACTGCAGATCATGGCGTTAGACTGTGGCCAAGCTGATCATTTGTAGTGACCAGCGCTCGGCTGATCTATGTCCAGTTTTTTTTCAAAAAGACGAGGTTCCGACAAGTACCAGTGATCCGGAGTACATATATCCTTCGGTTCATAGGAATGCAACATCCAGACGTGCAAACAATTAGATGGTCACTAATAAACTAATAAAGCCTCTCGAATCTTCTAGAGTCAGATCCATGCCTTTAAAGTTGCGGGCTGACAAGTTGCTCATTTGCACCATTTGCTCCAACGACAGGAAATGGCGTCAGCTTCAAGGCTGAGATAGAAAGTCTTCACTTAAGAATCTATGCCGGCCAGATTCTTGGAGTGCTTCTTGTGTGTCCATTTGAGATTATTAAGAAAAAGTCTTTTGGAATACTTTAGTCGAACTCTTCTGGATTCCTTACAAAGTCACCGTACTAGTACTTAGTTCCCTATTCCTGTTCTTCATAAAACAGGTGACCTGAAAGAAAATTAAATAAACTGTCGGCGGTACAGTCTGGAGTGGACTAAGGCCTAATATCTGTCAGCAATATATAGATCAGCTAAAAGCATCTTTTCTGCCTCGTCCCAAGTTCGAGCGCCCTTATTCTCCCGGATTCCTCCTCTTTAGTATAAACTGCGGTTTCTTGTCTCTAAATTGGTGTAAATGTATGTAGTTTGGGGCGGATTCTTATAATAGAACTTTAGAACGCCCCTTAATTGGAATTAAGTTGCCTGATCCTCTGTTTTTGCATTTAATTTTCGGCTGCCTGAATTCACAAAACTCAGTGAGTTCGGCTACTACTTTTCCTTTTATTTTGTAGGTTAGTACTGCAGAGGCCTAATCTCGTCCAGAAAGTAGTTTCGAACGAGATCAGCCCTCATTCATTCTTGGAGTTCAGATTTGTCTAAAACCCATCAAACTCAGAGCACTAGAAACAAGCTTATTAGGCTTTGATATCGGTTTATCATTCAATCGTACCTTTTCGATTCTTACATATTCCCGTGATATCTACTAGAGTGATTGAAATCAGTTTCCTAAGACAAAGTACGCCTACGGATATTACATTTTTTTAACCGTTTTCTTGTCAGGAGGACTATCTACTAGCAACATGAATAAACCTTAGTTCCTTCCGCTGTCATGTCGTTGCGGGAAGTCAATCATCCTATGATTCTGAAAATAACCCAGGTGAGACGTCGAATTATGCGCTAAAGACGTCCTGACTAGACTTTGAATTGTTAAACAGTATGCAGGTGGTCCCAAAGGACATGTACTTTACGAACGGACTCCGAATAGCCGAATGGACTCTTTCAGAAGTAGCCCGAAAGAGAAGCAAGTCGGCAAAAGTAACATTAAGTGAAACCGATCAACCTCGGTGAGCTAGAGCTGCCTCCTTTCTTTCCGTGCCCAACAGGGTCAATAGGAACAACACACGACTGCTCTGCTGATGCCTTAGGCATACGGTACACGAACGGCTGCAATTCCGGTGCACGAAAATCAATCGAAGTGCAGCAGAAGTAGTTTCTTTTTTTGTTTATAATCAGCGCGCGCTCAAGGGGTTTTTGTACCCATAAAATGTTTGTACACATCGTGGGCGAAGGAAATTTAGGGAGGAAGAAACTACAGGTACCGATGTACATTGTTTTTAAATGTTTGAAGGTTATAACGACAGGGAAATAGAGAGCTCGGCTGGGCATTCCATAAGCGAGTTGTACGGCTTAGGAACGATTCACGATATTTTAGAGTACGGTTGAAAATGGGCTTGAGGGTATACTGATGAGCATTCATAGCGGGACGAGTGTTACGGCTAAAAGTTAGAAGGGTGGAATGCTACTGGCGTTTCCAATGGAGCACTGGTGGTGGAAATAGCGATAAAACAAAGTGAGACAGGACTCATTACGTCGGTGTTCGAGGGTGTCAATTGATTGACTGATATTAGTATCACCTATGAGTTTTATCGCACGGTTTTGAATCCCATCTGGCAGGTGCATAGATGTTTTAGGAGCACCTGACCAGATGTGGGCATTGTACTCCAATTTTGGGCGGGTGAATGCCATATATATTGTGGCCAGATCAGAGGGGGAGAAATATTTCTTACATCGCTTGAGGAAACCTAGACATTTCGCAGCATTTTTGATGACACCGAATATGTGGTCATTCCAACGTAAGTTGTCACTGAGACACATACCGAGAATGGAAAGTTTATCGGTTTCGACGGTGCAAGTGCCATTCATGGATAATGGCTGGGTGTTTAAATTTCACTTTAACGACAGTAGACAGTATTGAGTTTTGGAAGCATTAAATTCCACTCTGTTGATAGTTCCCCAATTGGTTATACTGTTATTATCGGAATTTAATGAGCATAACATACGCTGCCGTTCCCGTTCTACAGCCGAAGAGCAGGGGCTTTCGTTCCCGGAAGGAATATATTGGATTCGAAGTAGCAGACAAAAGATCGTTGATGGAAATTAAAAAGAGTGTCGGAGACAGAACGGAGCCCTGTGGCACATCAGTATTTATTTTGTGAATATCAGACTTAAAACCATCCAAAACAACTTGAATTAAAAAGACTCAGATGCCATACTCTGTCAAATTTCCTTAGAAATACCAAGGGCATCTTTCTTGCTTTCGCCAGATTGGTGTACGCTTTGGTTCCACTTTTCGGTGAGGCATGCCATCAAATCACCAGTGGACATCTTGCTACGAAAACCATATTCCCCGTCATTGAGAAGTTTTCGTGTTTAGAGATACTCGTATTTCATGAGCTGATGGTTTATCAGCGTTTCCATGACCTTGGTGAGAAGGGACGTAAGTGCAATGAGTTTGTAGGAGGAGAGCGAAGAATATTCGCCTTTTTTAGGGATGGGCTGGACAAATGCTTTTTTCCATCTGCTCGGAAAGAGTCCTAAAGTGTAGGATTGATGAAAAAGCTTACGCAGTGGTTCTGCCATCGTGGAAGAACACCTCTTCAGAAGAAGGGGAGATATACCATTTGGACCAGCGGATTTGTGGATGCTAAGACCTTTAAGTACTCTTGCTACTACATGAGTGCGAAAGTGGATTCGTCCCATTGAAGATTCAACGCACTCAAGTGTAGGCGGAGACAGAGCACAATCTGGGAAAGTTGAGCTGGCCGCAAAGTGTGCAGCAAACAGATTGGCCTTGTCCAAAGAGCTGACAGTTGGAATATGATTGTAAATGAGCGTTGGGATGGAGGATGAGGCAGAATTTCTGATATTTTTGACAAGGGACCAAAAGCTTTTACTATCTTTGGTACATTCTAGTATTTTTTGCCTCAATTTTTGGTCTTATTGAAATTTCACACTCTTGAATATTTTTCGGTTTTCCTCTGTTGGGTTGGTCTTGAAGGACCGAAAAAAACATTTCTCTACCGCTGACAGCCTCTTGACAGCATCGAGTCGCACCATGCATTTTTTTTGGTTCGATACGCTTCATGCGATGAGGGATAAAGCATCTCATTTCAAAGAGAATGGTGTCTGTGATCATGTCAGCAGCGGCATCCACGTCGTTATCAAGGAAACATAACGACCATCTAAAATTCCTAAAGAAGTTGTTAAGTCCGCTCCAGCTGGCTTTCTCGTATTGCTACACGGTTCTTTTAAAAATCCTTTCTCTAACTGTGGGGTTGGTGTGCGAGAAATTAAGTGACATGTCACAATGGTCCGACGAGCCTAAAGGGGAGAGAACATCAACGATTTACTTATCAGGATGAGAAGTTAAAAACAAGTCTATGGTGTTGGTGGGAACCAGGGACTGTCAACGTCTGGTATTCGTGTGGGCTCATTTACAAGTTGGGTTAAGTTATTTTCCGCAGTGAAGATCTCAACATACCGTCCTTCGGGTGTTGTCTGTCCAGAATGTCGAAGCTAACCAGAATTGTGTATATTGAAATCGCCCGTAGGACACAGGGATACAATTCTTTGAATGGAGTCAGACAGCGCATCAGATTCGTTAAAGGTCGAGTTGCTGTCCAGTTTGTGGCTTCTCTAAATAAAGCAGTAGTGGATAATTTGCTTACGGAGATGGAATTTTAACCACATGAAATTGAATTCCGGATTAGAACATTGACTACATTGTGGTGCAGTTTGGTAAGCTACATCACTACGCACGTAAATGGCGCGACCGCGGTGAGAGAAGAATAATGGCACTAGTTCTTAGGCCAGGTAGTTTCAGATTAAAGTGATCTGAGAGGTGTGGGCGGGGATCTACCTGTGTTTCACTAAGTGCCACTAAGTGCGATATTTTTGATTTTTTAATTGCACTTGTACAGTGCAGTACAGGAGTGCACTGAGTGACGTGGGCACTCGGCGGTGGTCGACACGGTACTCCCTAGTGGTGCATTTACCCGCACACGATGTCTAGAGAAAATTGGTGGTACAATTGTGGTAGTACATGAAATTCTTGATAACACTGCTGTGTCTTTTCATAGCTTCAAGTTCCCTTCTGACTAATTCTAGACTCTTCACAACTAGCCTGGCAATGGCCAATATTCACAGGGGAACATGGTAGACACCAGATCAGCCAGATCAGACAAAAAAAAAAATATTAAAAAGTTAGAAAACTTTTTAAGAATTATGGTAGGCTGTAGTGGCCCGACTTACCGGCGTCACTTTACCAGATTTTTTTTCTTATAAAAAAGAAGTGAATTCAAAAAGGTTCGAAACGAATCATCTCCTCCTCCCACAGTCTTTTCTGATGGTATCTGACCAATAGATTGGATTCCATGCTCCCAGCAGTCGTTTTCCATCTGAACACCAGCTTGACCAACGTGGATAGAGATACATTCACGTATTTTGATTGAAGGTTTTTGGAATTAAAAGATTTCACAAATGTGTAAGATAAATTAGTGATACTGATCTAAATTACAGTGTAAGAAGCCAGTTATGAGGCTCACCCAAATTGATTTCGAATGAGCAGCATTAGGAAAACGAGTTTGTATGACAAATACTTTTATTTAAGAGTGAACTTATACTCTATCCTCTTCAAAACAGGTATTCACAAAGAACAAAGCCCTTGGGGCCAAGGGTCTTAAGGTAGTCTTTTGGTCTTTCCGAAGCTCTAAGTAGTTCTATAAGTATTGTAATTGAGCTGCACTTACATCAGCCTACATCTGTCACTTTGGCATCTGCTAATTCACCCTAACGTCTACACTTATAAATATGAAAGACAGCAGGGCTTTTATTACCAACAGTGTCCTAGTCCTTATTGTCTTTCATTCTTCGTTATTCACTTCCTTTGGGAATTCCCAAATTGCCCACAATATTTCCTTAAGTTTCCTCCAAAAATTGCATGCATTCTTCTATCACCGAGGAAAATTCCGCTCTATTTGATTCGGCTCATGTCTCAAAAATTCCACACAGGATAACCAAGACAACCCCCCCCCGGCCCATTTCACTTTTGTCGTAAGCCAATTTAAAATCATTTGAGTCCTTAACCCAACATACGTGCTCCTTTTACAGTTTACTCAAGGAATTATCCGGCTGACAAACATCCAGGAAAAGCTCACACCATAAATTCAATGGGCGACGACTGGGAATGACTTGGATGACTTCCTTGCCAGGGAACTCGACTTTGACTTAGGATGCTGGAGGACATGATGCATGGGTGCGTGTGTATCTGGAGTTGGATCTATTGTGGCAACAATATCTTAGCGTCAGCTATGCTAAGCATTCATCATGGTTGAAAGATTTAATGGCCTCCGGCGGTGAATATATGCGAACCGTAAAGTGCGTGCGGTTTTGTGATTTTGGCAACAAATTGACTAAGACGTCGTCTTTACGTATCCTCGTTTCCAATTCAAGCAAAATACTGGAAGGCTGCTATGGGATCGTGATTATAATTGTGGCAAAGCTTATGTGAAAAGTCGGCTTTGTTTGGTTTGTTGTGATGCATGGTAGGCATGGTAAATTAGGGTAGAAGCACACTAACAAGCGAAATAATTTAGATGCGGAATGAGAACTAACTTTGGGTGCAATATGATCTAGCTGGTAAGTGAATTTCCTTCCTTAAGATGCACGGCCACTGAACTTTAAACTTTAATTGCGAACTTAAGTAGGTTTGTATGTCTTTGGAAATTTTAGTTGGGAACAATGAAAGGGACATACAAGAGGATATAGTGGAGAGAGATGAGCAACGTTACTCCTTGGATAAGCCTTTTACACGTTACAATCCAGAAAACACATCAAACGTGTGGAATTAAAAAAAAATGCCCAGACTAGAACATTATTGCATCGCAATTGGCACATACGAGTATGAGTTTTTGTTCAGTTAAACTAGCACCGGGACGGGCTCCTTAATTTAGTCTTCCTTTTATAACTAGTAAACTGTACTGCTTGTATGTTTTTTTTTTTATTGAAGTTTCTCAATCTTTCGTGGAAAGATGAGTAGAAGAAGTGATACTGTACCAGCACCCAAAATATAAGTGCCTTGTTCTTGCTGCCTAATACAAGCCGGATACTCACAGAGGAAGAGTTCCGAGGTCGCTATCATTCCCACAGCCAGAGCCGCAGCGGTTGGAATCGCTTATGCCTAGATGCTAACCAAAAGCTTGTTGGCCCGCTAAGTCCTATATACCTTTTTGCGGAGGGACAGCCAGAAAGGTCACTGGCTTTTTAGAAACGTCAGGAGGCAGTCGTTTGGTCTGTCTGAATAGTCATACTACCGACGATCTTTATCATAAAACACCGATGTGTCAAAGGAACCCATAACCGAAAACGCAGGCAGTTCCGTCGCTGTTTCAGGTCGTGAGAAGTTCCCCTTTGACCCTTGTCCAGCAAATACCCACGATCCGACCAGGGTCCGAAACTCAATTCAGAAATCTAACTGCGTTCAAAGAAACCATGCGCTCTCGAACCATCTTTGCAGTGGTGACGAGTTTCAATAAGGCAGCCACTACAGACGCAGTTATTTCGCTTGATCTACCTGTTCGCCACAGTATAGTTCATTACAATTAGGGTTCCCCATTGACCTCAGTCAATATCCGCAATCAAGGATCTTTTAATACAAAAACCTTGCTACTTCTACTTACTACTTACTTAGGCGGCGCTACAGTCCAGGGAGGACCTGGGCCTGGTCATGACTATGGGGTAATGAAAGTTTCTGCAATTGTTTTGTTTCAGCAGCGGTAATAATATCAGTAACGTTTGCCATTTCATCATGCATCGTTTTACGCTTGCCGATGGTCGGTCGTCATCATGGCTCCAGTATGCAGGCAATTCGTCGCACCGTGGGAAAGTTTGAGCGTAAGTACACTCTTTTGGATCTTAAGCCACTAACCAGACAGAGATTGGTGAGTACTGCCGTAGCGGCCAGTACCGAAGAAGACCCAGAAATGTCGATTCGGCGCCGATCAGCTGAATTTGGCAATGTCAGAGAGTCAACCCGGCTTATTTTGCAGTTGGATTTGGGCACACATCCGTATAAAATTGTGGTGACGTAAGAAATGAAGTCGGATGACCGTAGACAACGGCGTGAGTTCGCTAGATGGGCGTTGGAAATGTTGAACAGAGATCCGGAGTTTGCCCAAAACATCATCTTCTCGGGCGAGGTCTATTTTTGGATCAGCGGGTATGTAAACAAGTAGAATTGCGATTATTGGAGCGAACACAATCCACAAGTGTTCGGCCAAGCATCAAGGCATCCACAAACATTGACTATTCGATGCAGTTTATGGCATGGCGACATCGTTGAATCTTATTGCTTTCGAATGAGGAAGGAGACACCGCTACAGTCAATGGTCTCAGGTATAGAACGATGTTAACCGACTTTCTGTAGTCAGAGCTCGACAATATCGATATATCCGTGCTGTGGTTGCAGCAAGACGGAGCTACATGCCATACAATCAACGCGACGCTCTAAGTTGTGAATCAGAAATTTGGCAATTGAGTCATCGCCACCGCGATGATGCGATCCGACACCACTCAATTATTTTCTCTGGGCTTAAGTCAAGTTCTTAGTCTACGCTTACAAGCCAATCACTTTCGAGGCCAATATTTGACACACTATTGCCGGAATAACGCCTCACATATTGGACCGAGTTAACAAAAATCGGACCGGCCGCTTGAATCACTGCCAGCGAAGCCGAGACGGTGCTGTGCTATTCCACATATAATGGCATGAACGTGAAGTTAGAATAAGTTTCATACCGCACATCGTTGATGTTTTATATAAATTTTTTTTCGTATCGTTCTTATCTGGCCACCACCTCTACCGCGAGCATCGAACTTGTCGAGTTGTAGAGGCTGAGTAGGGTTAATGAATCTCGAAAAATTCTCCAGACGAGTCCTGAAACCAAAGGATGCTCCCCCCCCCATGCCCACCCAACCGCTCCTTTTTCCACTGGGCTGGATCAAGGAGTCAACCTGGCTGAGGGCCCAGCATTTCCAACAATAACTCAGACGCGAACTGAGTATCCGGATACCTGGCGACCTCCAGATTAGCTAGCCTTATCTGTATACAGCGGATCTCTGTACAGATGGACCCTTTCTCCGCTAATCGTGGGACCACATCATGGAAAGCCTCAGTAAAACAAAACCCGGGGCCGGTACTCCTTTAATACCGGGCTGTAGAACGGTGACTGCATCCACTACCGGCAAGGCTCCTGCATTGCCGAGAGGAGATAAAACTGTGGCAGGTCTTGGTGTACCATCCTCTAAAAGCAAGCGCTACGGGCCCAAAAAGAAATCTTCAGGGATTGTTAAGACTGTGGCAAGCCATGGTCCTATCACTTCCTTCACCCCTAGCAGCAGCAAGTTTGTAGCAGGTTACGGACTTGTCGCTGCTACAAGCCGCATCAGCAAGCTTCTGAACGGTAGCAGCTGGTCAAGCGGAAGCTTTCGAGCAACTTCTTGGCCATCTTGCGGGAAAACCCCAAACCACCTCCCATCATAAGGGACGCTGGCTGGCACCAAGGCCACGTCAAGCTTATCGCATGTGCCAACCAGAGATCTCTTGATCTCTTCACTAAAGCCATAGGTAGTTTAGGAGAGATTTGGCCAGGTGCAAAACTCGAGGTCGTGTCTAAGGAGGACATCCCTAGCAGACCTCGGACTCGTACCTGGATCCCAGCCGAACCCTCCTCCCCAGAAAGCATTCTGGAAATCATCAGATTCAGCAACCCGACCATACCTGGAAAGTCGCGAAACTGGAAGCACTAAGGGGTCCTTATATAGTAGATAGGCATTGATTGTGATCGATAAGGAGTCCCTTAACCCTCTAGCGCAGACAAAAGGCATGATTCGGTTCGGATTCGAGTCTATACACCTAAGGGTCTACAAAAAGGATGAGCTGGATGCCGGTAAGCAATCTCCTCCTCCTTTAACGGAGACACCACCAAACACAACGTCAGTTCCTGGAGAGTCGATACCCTTTCCAGAAATGGATAGCGACGACTCCAATCTATCCGAGGTAACAATTAAGCCGTCGGTCTCCTCTTCTTACACCCTGTCGGAAATGGAAACCGATGACGAAGCAAAACGAGGTCCTATACGATGAGAGAAAGAATATGAGCTCTTGGGCACATCTTCAGAATCGGAGGACCTCAACAGCACCGTGGTGGAAGCTACTCTGGAAAACTGTAGCAGTGATACGGTTTCTCCAGATTAATATCCATCACTCAGAAAAGGTTTCGGCCGCACTCATTCAAAAGACGCAGAATACATTAGCCTAATCCAGGGACCATGGATTGTAGAAAGCGTGGTTCATGGACTTAGGACACCCGTATGCGCTCCGCTGTATACAAGAGACAAAGGTAATATGAGAACTTGTATATATGTGAACCGTAGCCTTAAAGCATTCTTACTTCCTAATCTCAGCGACTCCGACTTAACCGTTGCCAGACTGGAGACCGCCAAAGGCTTCTACTAGCTAGCATCGGCATATCTTGGCCACGATCATTTGGACCCTCTCCCTGGTGATAAGCTAGAAAGGGTGGTACTGGAAGCTGGAAGGCAAAAACTGGCCTTATTATCGGATGCGACGCTAACGCTCATCACACGGTATGGGGTAGTACCGACATCAACGATAGAGGTGAGTCACTTTTTGACTATATTTCAAGTACTAACCTCTTTATTTGCAAGATGAGCTCACTTTTACAACTAGAAACCGACAGGAAGTGCTAGATATCACTCTTGTCTCCGACAGCATCACTCAAATGCTAACGAACTGGATGGTATCGTCTGAACACTCTTTTTCAGACCACAGATACATCCAATTCAGCCTGAATTCCGGAACTACAGGAAAACTGATTGCCAAAAATACACAGGAATACTGCCAGAAACGCTATCCTCTGAACTATCAAGTCCCCCGCGTGACACCAATGAGCTTGACATGAAAGTCAGGGAATTCACTCTGGCTCTTAATTAGGCTATGGCCGCTTCCTGCCCTCTTACGAGTATTCAATCTAGAACCAAGAACAAGCCGCATTGGTGGACATCAGCACTGGGACAGCTCAGAGACGCTTGCAGAAAACTTTTCAACGTAGCAAAAGGCACAAAAAGAGTGACTGGGACTCACACAAAGAATCCCTCGCAAAGAGACAGTGTTGGAGGTCTTTCTGTGACAAAATCACGGAAACGTCTGAGGCATCGCGGCTACGAAAAATCCTATCTACAAATCCTATGATGCCTAGCTGTTTGAAAAAAACCGATGGCTCTTAGACAACCTCAAGTGATGAATCACTCAACCTCCTACTGAAGGAGGATGCTTTCGTGGAGGACAAGTCAATTCATCTCTACACAGATGGATCTAGAACCGATAGCGGAGTTAGTGGCGGTGTTTTCTCAGATTCCGTCTTCCAAATCACTGTAGCGTGTTCCAGGCGGAAATTTTGCCGTTTAAAGAAGGTCTATCCTGGCTGAAGAAAAACGTGATATCGGCAAAGGATATCCGCATCTTTTCGGGGAGTCAGGTCGCTATCAAGTTCCTGGACTCGGTCTCATTAAATTCTAAAACCACTCTTGAATGCCGATCATCTCTTATGGAGAGGGCAGAGCAGTTCAACCTTCACCTTTGTTGGGTGCCGGGCAACCTAGACATTCCAGGGAACTGTAGAGCTGATGAACTCGCCAAAATTGCAACCACTTTATCTATTCTACCGGAAGAGGTTAGCATAGGTATACCAATCGCTACGTGCAAACTAACATTAAAGCTGGATGCGAATAAAAGAACAGATCTTAGGTGGTCTGTTGGACCAACATGTCTAGCGACCAAACAGATCTGGCCAAAGCTGGATCTGAATCGCTCTAAGAGTTTGATCTTCCTAAATAGGAAACATTTCAGCGCCATCATAGGTGTCATCACTGGACATTGTCTCATAGGCAAGCGCACGCAAGAAGGCTTGACGCCTTTACAAATGATTTCTGTAGAAGCTTCGGGGACGAGGGGAAGAGGAGACAATGAAGAAAATGAATGCTTCCCGACATCTGTAATACATCCGTAGGAAGGACTGTGGTCGAAACGAGGCACTACACTATTGCTACGCAACTAAGTGTTCTAGGTATAATGTGCACAACATCGTGCCATGCCTTCTGTGGATCAGGACTTCCTCTGTGTTAGTGTCTTATCTACGCTCACATCAAGCTGCATCTTTTTACGAAAGACTTACAAATTGCAATCAAAGTGACGTGCAAGAACTACAATGGACTAATCCATTGACTGAGTGTTCCGACAGAGAAAAATAAAATCGCACTGTAGAAAGACGGTTTCCACTATTATTTTTACCAGTAATTTTACCGCCCTTTATTCCACTATTCTGCGATTAAGATCCTCTATTGCAATAGCTTGTATCAGCTCCTTAGTTCTTTACTGCAGTGTTGGAATACCATTTAGCTTTCGCGGGCTCCATCATCTCACGTTAGATAGGAATATTTGCCTCAGTTTGCTTCTGGTCAAATGGCAGCGCACTACCAAAAAAGCTTCAGGATTTATACTCCTCCACGTTACTATTTGGTTTCCTGTCACTTAAAGGTCACTACACTCTGGCACATACATAAGTTACGGAAACCTCTCGGTCCGATAATCACCTTTTTATTGCGATGCAGTGCCCATCCAGAAGCAAAGTATAACTAGGAAACATTGCTACGAATAGCATACATCGCTTCAACACCATCGTCATCCAAGTCGATGTTGAGGACACAAAAGGGATCAATTAAACGACCGCCATTCGTTATCCTTGGATGCGCCAATAAATATTATGAGAAACAACAACAAGAATAAGAAGAAAAAAAAAAAAAAAACACCAACACCAACACCAACACTGCAGGCACACATAATTGCTTTTGTTTTATGGTGTACTACGGAGATTAATGGCTACATGAGTGTTGTCCCTGTTGCCATCCTCCCGTAAATTTACTCTCCATCGTGGACAACTTTCAATGGCTAAGCACAATGTAACGAATCCTTAAATAAGCTTCCATAGTATGTAGGTGTGTAGCCTAGCCCTAGTGTAGTCCTTCCTTGAATGAGAATTCGTTTCGTCTTTACTTCGTTTCGTGGTTTCTTTTGTTTTATTGTTACGATTGTTCGCATTTCCGTTTACAGCGTGGTCGTGGTCCTTTGGCGTCCCGGTACAAGTACACGCTCGTATAAAGCTGAACAGGAATTTTGTCTCATTGGTTCTAGTACAATAGTTTGGCATAGTCCATGTCTATTTGGTACAGGAATATATCCTGCAGGATCATAATAACTCAGTGAATGCTCTTGGGTTACGACCCAACTTCTAATTAATGTTTTCCCATTTGACAAATTCTCTTCAAGGGCGGATGGGCGGACGGTAGAGGTATCGTCACGATGTTGGTGGTGTATTACACACGCGATTTTTATACACTCATTTGCTGCTACTGCTACTGCTGCTGCTGCTGCTGCTGCTACTGCTGCTGTTGTTTCAGGAGCAGGGATAATTTTACGGGGCAACTTTCTCAATGAGAGTCCTTTTGTCCTTAGTACTGCTGTTTGTACATATTATTTGCCTTTGACGAGGTGTTCCCATAAATACAATGGACTAGGACGAGTAACGACTCTGGCAAAAGAGAGCACTCCAAAGATTTATTTCGTTTCATAAATTGAAGTTTGCGTGAGTTCAAGGCAGATTGTATGTGAGCCAAAGGGGGGTGGACACATTAGACAATGCAGGGGGCGTTTGTTAAGACATAAAATAACATTGCTTGACATTTATAGCTTGGAAATACGGATACCTACATGTGTTGGGAAGGAGGCTTAACTCCTGTTGAGAAGAAATTAGCTGGAGTGTCTCGTGAATGCAGGAAATGGGGATGTCCACACCTTCTTAATTATGCCCACAAAGGGAGAACAAGCATCTAATGGAAAGAAGAATGTGTTCAAGAAGGTTATGTTACTTTGCAACAGAAGGCGGCGGAAATGAACTAAGGTCTTTCTAAACTCCTGGCCTAGGTGTTTTATTCGTATGAAAAGGAAACAATGACGTAGGGCACTTCAGAATTCTGTAGAATATGACGAGCAGGACTCTATACTATTGTGTGAAGCAATAACTTGCGGTTTCTTTCTTACGTGACGAATTAGCTTGACAGTTGGTCGATCGAATACATTTCCGGAGATGTTGTCTGTCCTGATTTTGTTATAAGCCTAGTGAGGTTGTATATCGTGGTTACGGCACGTTGATTGATATAGAGCTTAATTGCTCTATACTTCGTATTTTAAAGTATGCTTCCCGATGACAACACTTCGTATTTGGATCAGGAAAAGGTCATTGATCCGGCAACGCCCTGGGGAGCAGTTCCGTCCAGACTGTTTTTCCTTCGTAGCTATTATTGAGGAGGTGTGGACAACCTCATTTCCTGCATTCACCAGACAATCATTTTTTCTCAACTGACTCCCGTTTTGGGGAGAAGATTAAACAACTGGTTAGCATCATGGTGGGGTCAGCCAAAGCCATGGAACCTATCGGATCAATACAAATGGAACAAATGGTTCCTAGTGATGAAGAGTACGTTTCTATGCATAATGTAGCTATATGCCACAGAACCTCGGTCATTACTGAACTTTAACCGAAGAAATATTGTCGTTTCGACCTCACAGGTGAAGCCACCTAACATGGAATGTACAAAGAATAGATGGGAGCTAATTAAACGTATGATCGCAACTCTTATCAGAGAATGCCACTACAATAGCAAAGGCTGGCATCCATAAATGCCAAGATTATTCCAGTCAAACTTTAAACGGATCACTTTTACGAAAAAAAGAGTTGAACCTACAGCACTTGTCGTGCTTACGATATCACTAAGACAAGGATGACGCGATTAAAGAGTGTTTCTACGTAGCTCCTCGACAACACATATCACCAATATTTTTGGTAGGATAGGCGGTAAGCACACGACCAGTTTGGCAACAGGCTTAGGATTGTTGACTTTGCGGCGGGATGAAATATCACCAAACTAAGCACACGATTTGCTCACCTTACTATATACAAGGGAACACGGTGCGGCGGTCTCCGGATCATCAAAAAGTAAATCAAATTGATAATTTTGCGATAGACGTAAGGCATGCCTCCAATATTCTAGACACCCGAACGTTCCGGGCAGTCAGCATTGATTCAGATCAGCACCTTGGTGCAGCCACGGTGAGAATGCGGATTTCCCAAGCCTGACAACAAAGAAGAACTACTGTGAGAAGATATAACGTAGAAAAGCTGCAATTGCAAGTGACTGCCAGAATCTTCGATGAACGTGTATACCGGAATCTCTCAAGAACTATGCCACCAGCATGAAGTGGCGAAGACCATTGCCAACGCTGCCACAACTGCTGTGTTCGGTTTCACCCGACCACCACCAAGAAATCCCTACTTTGATGAAGAATGCCGGCAAGCAACTGCTGCTAAACAAGAAGCCTACGAAGGACGAAAGCTGTTTGTGAGCTCTATAAGCAGAAAAGACATCAGCTTCTCCAGACGAGGAAAAAAGAGTACAAGAAGCTCGCGATCGAAGATATTGACAGGCTCGTCCGTTTACACAGAATGAAGATTGAGAACGCTCGGTATTAGGTCAAGGTCGTAACGACTTAACCGAGCTTTGATGGCAAAACAAGTTTTAGACAAGAAGAAAGAATTGTGCGGAACTCGCAAGTGAATACTGGTCTTTCAAAAGTCTATGCAACTACTGTGGTACGCCTATGACTTTGGTATAATTGGGAGAAGTCAGCGGGTAGTTACCAGTGCGTTTGCAAGTAATAAACCGGAATGATGGCAAAACCAAGAACATATATGCTGTCAACAAGAACGGACAAACAACATCGACGAATTGGACAGAACTTCACAGTCGACAGCTATAATTTCGAGGAATTAAGGGTCTTGCTCTACCTTGGCTCTGCTACAAATCCTGCCAACAACAACTCAGTAGAAATAAAGCGAAGAAACACTCTTACCAATCGCTACTTCTTTGGCCTAAGGAGGCAATTGGGAAGTAAGGCTCTATCCCTAATTTCGAACGGGACTCTATATAAGACCTTGAACATCCGTCCTACTTTATGGTGCTGAAACATGGACTCTATTGAAAGCGTATGAAGATATCCTCAGTCGTTTCGAGAGAAAAATCTTTCGAAAAATATTCGGTCCTGTTTGCTTTGACATCTTTTGGAGAAAAAGATGCAACGAAGAACTATATGAGTGGTATAGCGACATCGACCTAGTCAGAAAATTGCGTATCAGTCGGCTTAGATGGCTAGGACTAGGACTAGATCGAATGGACACCAATGCTCCGGCCCGCATTCTCCGAATCTAATCCTGAAAGACAACGCGGTAGAGGAAGAGTTTACATCATGTGTCGCGCATAAGCAGAAGGAGACCTCAATCAACTTGGAGTGCGCAATTGGAGGCGATTGGCTAAAGACTGCAAAGGCTTCACCTCGAACTGTGGCGCCAAAGTAAGTAAGTGTTAGATTGCGAGTGTCGAAAATCGTATGCTGTTAAAGAAGTTCCATTGTAACAGAGGAGCGAGCGTTCTCGCGCTCGGCATGGAAGGCAAAGCTAGATATGACTCTGTATACCTCGTTCCTGTAGATGCTGTCGAATGCGCCTTCGAAATTGATAAAGAAGTGGTAAGCATCGATCAGGATTTCTTAGATCCCTAGGATCTTCCGTGGTATGATTACATAGTTGGTCAACGATGATGAGGTTCCATTTTTCAGGCATACTTTGCTGCGACCGACTCATATAAATGTCTTGGTGTATGCTCTCTGCGAAGTCAGCCTAAGGCCCTAAAAAGCAGCAGTAGGCCCTCCGGTGCGGCAGCTTTGTTATTCTGAAAGTCGGGATATTGCTATCTTTGCTTAATTTTGGAGGAAAATTTTGGCTTTACCCGCGTTAGCATTACTTCAGTTGGGGTTCTTAAATTTCCACGACAGTAACGAGTAACCTCGTCTCAGTCTAAAAGACACCCACCGCAAGTACCCCGAATGGTACTGTGATCACTTATCGGTGGACTTCTATTCAGACCTCCCACAACGACTGTTATTTCTGGTTTTTCATCCTACTGACAACCCAGAGGTATCAGAGATATGCACATCCAATGCAGTTTGGCTCTGTATGAATATGTGAGGAGAAGTTTTACGCGTGAGGAGACGTGGACCGGCCTATTGGGCGTAGGCGCCAATTATCCTCCATGCATCCTCGCAACTCAACATTCCGAAAACCTGGACATGATTATCAGGCCCAGGCTGTACACTAACAACTGTCCTTGCTGGTGTCATCTTGCGCAAACGGAGAACGTGTGCTTAGTGATACCGTTCACCTTATGGCATAGGCCTTTGAATGATGCTTTCACTCTCATGCGGGGTAGATATGCGTTGAATTACCCGTATCTAAAGAGAAAGCTGGGTAAGATACATAGTAATTCACCTCACCATGACTTCGCTCCAGCTACGGGCTTAGCAACGATATGAGTCGGTGTGTCCACCTACCCACGACCTCATATCCCATTCCTGCTGCCAGCACGCCAACGTTCAATTCGTTCCTGTAGCTATCCTATTCGGGCTCCGGGGACAGAAATTTATCTTTGCGCTGCCGAGCCAGTACAACGGGCATCGTTCTTGCAATTACATACGGGATCTGAAGACACCCGACGCGTTGTATAGAGAAACGTAGTTTTCGGATACCCTGCCTCGACAGCGCATACGCCCACACCTCGGCGCCGTACAGGACAATAGAATTAGCTATCTTCTTGGGCGGCCATCATTTGGCATCAGTCTACACAGTTCGGCGGTTACCTTGGTGTCGTTAGTCAACCCACATTTCGAGATAGCGGTATACCGGGCTCGCGTGGACTACTACCTCAGCGATATTCACACAGTCCAACTGAACCATCGTCGCCTGGTGAGGACAACGATCTCTCGTTTTTGGGCCGACAGCTATAAGCCGTGATCCCGCAGCTAGTCCGCCACTCTAGCAGGATCTCCCCGTTCCAAAAATCGAGGCGCAGTAGCGAGCTCTGGGATAATCCCAACGTCGCCCACTTCTTCTGTCGTACCGGAGTACTCGATCCTTTAAATAGTTATCCAGTATCTTTCTGAGGTGACTACTTACATTTTTCCGCTTCAGACTATAGGGCCACCTGAAGGAAAGTAAGGAATCTTTGTATTGATTTTTTTTTGGTGGGTAGGTGTGGAAATCTTCATAGACACTATGAACCCGATGCTCACAGTAGTGTGAGATTCTTACTCACTAAAAACACGCATCCCTTCTTATCGACTACAACTAAGTTACCTTAGTTATTACCGTGGGGCAGGTAGCTTTCCAGCAAAAGCACCGCTATTATATGCGAATAGTCCTTATCGCGCCAGATCGAATGGTCTCATTCTTTGTAATCGACGCACTAAGTTTGTCTCGTCCAGAATTTGGAGTATTTTATTATTGCAATGACCATGAAGACAAATACGGAGTTTCAGAGCAAAGTGCATTATTTCGTCCTTGACGGTAACTATTCCTAAGTCTCTGTGGATATCACTGTTTCTGATATACCATAGGGCGTTCACGGTTTGCCTTAGAGCTTTGTTTTGATAGCTTTGGAGAATATTTCGGTTGCTTGGTTTAGTACAGCCCCAAAGTTGTATACCGTACGTCCAAACAGGTTTAAGCACTTGCTTATAGATGAGCAGTTTGTTATGTATGCTTAAGTTGGAATGTTTTCCTAGTAGCCCGGTACATTTGTCTGAATTTATTTTCAAGTTCATCACGTTTCTTCTTAACATGCGGCTTCCAATTCAGTTTTACATCTAGTGTCATTCCTAGATACTTTGCTTCATTTGCATATGGTAAGTAAAATTAACATGAGTAGATTTGGTCTCATTGAGAACAATTCTTCATGTCTTTGTCCATTCGTAGATTTTATCCAAAGCCGTTTGTAGCTTTCCAGTAGCTAACTCGACTGAAGTATCTGTAGCTAGTATCGCCGTGTCGTCCGCGAAAGTGGCTACTATGGTACCTGATTCTTCCGGTATGTCTCGAGTATAGAGTAAAAACAATACCGGTCCAAGTACACTTCCTTGCGGAACTCCAGCAGCTATCTTTTTAAATTCCGAGTATTCGGTGCCATGTTTAACACGAAAAATTCTGTTTTCCAGGTACGATTTCAGAATCGTATGCAGCTCTCTCGGAAGAACCTGGCTTAGCTTAAAATTTAAGTCTTCGTGCCATACCTTATCGAAGGCTTGAGACACGTCAAGAAACACGCTAGAACATATCTTTTTCCCCTCTAAGGCTTTCTCAATTTCATTCGTAATTCTAAAAACCTGGTCAATTGTGGAGTGGACGTCTGTCTTCAATGATCGGTTGGAAGCGCTTCAAGAGGAGTTTTTCAAATATTTTAGATATTATCGGCAGAAGCGATATGGGTCTGTAGGACTTTTTTTCATTTAGAGATTTGCCTGGTTTCGGGACCATTATAACTTCGGCAACTTTCCATTGGCTTGGAACGTTTAATAGTCTTAGCGCAGCATTTATAAGTTGAAGCAGTTTGATCAGGGCTTTCTTTGGCAGCTCCTTGAGAATTTGAGCAGTTATTAAATTATAACCAGGGACTTTGTTATTTTTCAATTTTTTAATTGCTTGGTTAAGTTCTTGTAGCGACACTGTTTTTATTCTAAAATTGTCCGGTGCCGTAATTATATAATTAGAACCTCGTGATAACGCCTGTCCATCAAAAGGCTTAAACGTTTCTTCTAGGTGCTCGGCAAATAGATCCGCCTTCTCTTTATCTCCTTTTGCCCATTCGCCATTATTTTTTCTTATGGGAGGAAATTGCATTTGAGGCTTTTTGATTCCCTTCATGGCTTTCCAGAGGGAGTAATTTGAACTTCTTTCGGCAGTCAGACCTTCAAGATATGTAGAGATATTCCGATTTTTGTAATCTCGTATCGCTTCTTTCAATTTGTTGCATAAGTAGTTTATGTATGTTTTATGCTGGGGAGCACGGGATTGTTGCCATCTTTTTCGCGCTCTCCTCTTTTCTCTTACCAGTTCTATTATTTCCGGCGGATATTTTATTTCACTACTTGCTTTCTCTTTCTTGCTGGAGTTGGAGTTCCGCAGGACTTTGATGAATCTGTCGACTTCGTCTTCTATTTCGTTTTGTGTTTTTAGCGACACGTTTAGAACAATATGTTCATTGCAGTAGTTTCTAAAACCGTCCCAGTTAGTCTTGTGATTAGTTAATCTAGGTGCCACTTCTGTCTTAATTAAGAGTATGCTTAGTGTTAAAATGACTGATGAGTGATCTGAGGAGAGATCATGACTTTCCTCGATGTTTGTAGAAATTTTGGCTGCTCCCTTTGTGACAAAGAAGTCTACGAGATCGGGGGTCTTTGTTATATCCGAAGGCCAATATGCTGGTTTTCCTGTCGAGAAAAAGTCAACTCTACATTGCATACCGGCTTCATAGAGTTGTCTGCCTTTCGTTGTATTACATCTTGAGCCCCAGAAGGTGTGTTTCGAATTAAAGTCACCACTAATTATAAAATTTGGTCCGAGTGAATCAAAGATACCTTTAAAGTCATTCTTGTCTAGCTTGCATCGCGGAGGACAATAAATGGATGCAATGTTGTAGTGCAGGTGGTTATATTTTACGCATTCAATCTTCATATTTATAGAGTGCTCAATACAATCTTTAGTGAACGATGAGGATCCGCCTCTGGCATTGTTTGATGGGTGGTATGCATGATAAGCACAGTATCCCTTTAGTTCCACACGAGGTCCTTTCCTCAAGTGAGTTTCAGAAATCAAGCAAATGTCAATATTGGCTTTTTGTAAGAACACTTCCAGTTCGTCGAGTTTTTTAATAAGGCCGTTTGCGTTCCACGTCAATATTTTAAGCACTTGTTTCATATTCATGCTTGAAATCGAGTTTTACGTAGTTCTTTCTCGAGATTGCTCAATTTTTCAACTAAAAGTTTATTTGTTCTGCTTTGTTCCTCAAGAGTCGTGAGAATTAGGGAGAAAACGTGAGCCACTGGATCTGGCGTAACATCGCTTTTTTTATTTCCTTGCGACGCAGCTTTTCCTTTGCGTTCTTTTTTTGTATATCCTTCGACTTTACCACGACGGATTTTCTTTCTTTCACTGCCTGTTCTTTAGCAATATAGGTTTATTTGTAGTTGCGTTTGGGTTTGATTTTTTTAAGCGTATCGCGCCTTTTTTGGAGTTCTTTCACCACTTCACATCCGCGATAGTTTGCTGGGTGCTTTCCTTGGCAATTTATGCAAGACGGTGGAAGTTCTTTATTTAAGTTGCACTCTTCTGAGAGATGTTTATCGGCACATTTTACGCAACGCGTATGATTGAAGCCTTGGCAACGCTTACATTGCGGGATCGATCTTGTGCTCTTTCGCACAGGTTCGATTTTGACTACGATATTTAGAATAGTTTTGGTACTATAGATATCTTCTTTATTATCGGACTTATCGAAACTAAGCATTAACAGTGGAAGTCCCCGCTTAACCAAGGTTTTCTCGTCTTCCTCTTTTCTTTTTTAATAATATTTACAACGTCTAGAACTTGAAAGCCCTTTGCATGGAGGTCGCTTACAATATCGTTTTTAGTACACGAAGGGTGAAGTCCTCTCGCTACTACACGTAATGGCCTTTCTGACTTGTTTTCGAAAGTGTACCATTGGATTTTTCGGACAATGCTCGGTAGTTATCCCAGTTGTCGCGTTAACTTTCCACACATTGTTGCGCAGTGATGTAACCTTATACTTACATTTAAGCGTATCTTTGAGAAAGCATTGCAACTCGCTATAATTTGAAACCCCAACAACGTTGATTGGAGGTGGAATACGTAATTTTGTTGGGAGTTGCTTTTTTTGTGACTCCTGGCTCTTATCTGGAACGACTTCAGATGAAGAACCAGCTTTACGTTTCTTAGACGGTCTTTTCTTTACAGTCCAATTTGTTCTTCTTCGTCCGTATGGTATTCGCGACTAGTTGAGCGGAGTGGACTGCTTTCTTGGGCTTCGTTTATATGCTTTGTTTTCAGAGTCTTGTTTTCCTCTCGGAGTATGTCTATTTGTTTTTTAAGCTCTTGAAAAAGTAGCTCCATTTGCTTAAGCTTCGTACGGAGTGTGTTGTTTTCGTCCTCCAAGCTTTTATTTGTGACTGAGTCCGTTTTTTCGCGCGTAGGCGCTTCGGGCGGACTTCTTTTCCCGGAGATATTCGGTCTTGGTGGTGGAGATCGTGATACCCTTGAACTTTTAGAGAAGGGATCGGATTCGTTGAATTTACTGCGTTATTTGTGTTTTTTGTATTATTTGTTTTGTTTTTGTCTAGGTTCATATTTAGATTCCACGAGTATGGGGGAAGGGAGGTTCGCCGCATCAGAGACCCCTGTAAGGCGGTAAGGCTACGTTACAACCAGAGGACGCCAGGTATCCGGAGGGCTACGTTCGCGGTGCTCTATTGATTTTACATCCCGAGCACCATTCAGGCCTTGGCACGCGTCGCATAACACTTTGCCTTGAGGATGGGATACTTATTTGAGTGGCGGCGCCCCCTCACGGATCTGGGAATCCGGTCCAGATGGATTTTAGTCGCCTCTTACGACAGACATTCCTACCGTGGATATATTCTAACCCCTGCCCGCAGGAGTATCTTTGTATTGATGACTTCCACAGCATAAATCATAGTGATTTACAGTGAATTTTGCAGCAGTTGCGAAAGTTTTTAAATTTTGTACTCCACGTCTCACCGATGAAATAGGCGTTTATGAACGTAGGCGTTTATTTCAAAAGAATAGTTTGCCCTTCGTAAATGGCTGACAATTTTTTCAACACAAAAACTCCAATCCGTGCTTTTTTATAAATAAATTCCCCCATTAAGCGATATTAAAGCTTCAAAATCTATTACTAAGTACAACAACGTAAACGATTTTCGAAAAAAAAAGTGGAGGAGGAAATTAATAAATTTTAAAACAACTTTCTAAAGTAGAGATAAGCCACGTTGGTCGCGTCGCATCGTGACGACAGCAGCACCACACCAGAACGAGGACAATCTTAAGTCTTAAAACTGCCAGGCATTATCCTTTCATGCCATTACGACACGCCGTTCACTGAGAGCTTACTTTTGCCCTACAACTTTTGCTTACGATTTTTGTTTCTTTTTATTATTTTGCTCATTTTCACCAATCCAGGGGGGTGGGGCTGCTGAAACACCCTTCAAAGTGTTCGAAATATCCGATATACCGGGAATACCCGGAATACTCGTACACTCTTTTATTTGTACTTTGTCCATGAGGGTAGCAAAATATGACATCATAAAATTTAATATGCCATAAATAACCGTTAAGGGGTGTATGAATGCAACAGTAACAAAGCAGCAAGTAGGACGAACTATGTTCGTCTTTCAAAAAAACCAGAACAATAACGACAACGACAACGACAACGACAACGACAGAAAGACAAAGCAAGAGACTCCACCGTAGCACCAAGTATCCTAAGATCCTGTCAGGACATTTTGCAACAAAAAGAAGAAAAATACCAAATGAGTGAAAGTGTTTAATATTTCCAAGACGGTAATTGAAAAGTTGTACAAACTCAGCCAACGAGATGGCCAGGTTAGTACTCCTGCTTTATTATTATTTTTTTTCCTTTTTTTGTTTGTTGTTAAAATGTCGCTTGAGAAAAATTGGAAAACTCCTAAAGGATAATGGGGTTAAGTAACTGAACCGAACCAAACCGAACCAAACCGAACCGAACTGAATTGAGTCGTGTGGACGACTAGAGAAAAGGAGTAAAATTTTTAATTAAGCCATTTAGCAACGGCCCCATGTATCCGTACGGTCTTTTGGAATAAATTATTCATAAACTCAAGGAATCAACGAATTAGTCCTTACAACGGCCTGAGGACATTATTTCAAGGGAGTACGAACAATTTTTTTTGTTTGTTTTTTTTTTTTTTATTCTGCCAACTCGTTGTCTTGAGACACGCATAAAGTTTAATGATGTCCTGTGTTGTCGGGTTTAATGGTTGAACCGTGTAATTTTGAATAATTACAAAATGGCTCCTTTGTGGATATGGATAAGCAAATTTTGTGCATCCTAATTGAATTCAGTGTTAGACAGCGAGAGAGTACACCCCTGTTAAATGGGTTCAAAACTGGCTAATGGTGTAAATGGGGGTTAATATCCTTTTTTATGATTACACTGGTCGCAGAGTGGGCTACAACTCTGCAGGTCGATAAGTCTGCGGATGCTTTGAAGGTCTCCTTTCAAAGAAAATTCCAACAAATTGTTTTAATTCTACAAAAGCAACCACAAAACTATGTATTCGTACGCTGTGTCAACGTAGTTTTAACATCCCCAGGGGGAAGAGAGCACATGATTCAACACGTGACGATGTAATCCAGTCAAAAGTTTTTTTTTTTTTCAGATTCCAGGAAATCAAATAAAAATTCCAGAAAAATGACAAAGTCTAAGAAAAGTTATGAGGAAATTTGGGATTAGGGGACGACAAATGTTATTAAGATGTGAATGTCAAATGGCGAAGGAGATTCATTTGATAGATTCCTTTTGCTCGTTTTTGTATCTTCTGTGGCATATCGCAGGGATGGAAGGAAGATAAAGGGCCGGTTTTGGTTGTGTTTCATTTTTTAAATATTACTGTCACGAGCGTGTGCTTTAAACAAATTGTTTAGCATTCCTGATGCAACATTTTGATAAGACCGGAAGGCGGATGTTTTTTTTTACCGAACCGAAGGGGTGGAATCGCTTTTTTACGATTAATGATGCTTTGTAGTGGAAAAAGTCAGTCAAATGGGTTACTGGCATTCATTTTTGTTTTTCACTTCCAAGAAAATATTTGGTTTAGTAAGAAAGAAAACGAATAACATCAAAATTAAGATTGTAACTACAAGGTGGGGCAAAAGTAATGCTGTACAGTGAATTAGCTGCCATTTTGTTAGAAATGAATAAAAACTGAGCTCTGTTTTCACGAAAAGTTTACTTGAAGGTGTAAAATTGATGACATTGAGTTGAAAAAACGATATCGGTCAAATGACCACCTCCTGAGTTGATGCACATTTGTGCTCGCTTTACGGCATTTTGAATTGCTGCCCGCAAAGCATCTGGCTTCAAATTGGTGATTTCTTCTTCCATATTGCCTCTCAAGACTTGCAAGGTTTGTGGTTTGTTGTGGTAATGCGAGATTTCAAAAAGCCAAACGAAGAAGTCTGGCGCCGTCAGATCTGGCGAACGCCAAACCAGGAGATCACACGGCTTGGAAATTGGTGATACAAATCTCCATCGTTGAACTAGCTCTGCTGGAATACGAGGTTCTGCTGGAATCTACAATGCTCGGGACCCAATTCAGCTACTTCCGGCAAAAAAAAAACTCTTTTAACATCTTTCCGTAGAGCTTAGCAGTTACAATTACTGCGGATCCGTCGAGGTCTTCAAACAAATAAGGGCCAATCACTTTTTCACCGCAAATGCCGCACCAAACAGTCACTTTGAACGGATGCTATGGCTCCTCGTGCATTTCATGTAGATTTTTCGTGCCCCAGAAATGCAAGTTCTATTTATTCACTTAACCACTTAAGTGGAAACGGGCTTCGTCGCTCATTATGATTTTTGATACGAAATCATCCTCTTCTTGCACCAGATTTAACAGAGCATGGGAGTAAATTAACCTCACTTTATGGTTAGCAGGCAGCAATTGGTGAACGGTTTGCACTTTATACCGAAACATCTTCAGGTCTTTCACCAAAATTTGACGAAACGAACATCTACTGATGTCAAATTTTGTGCTTCGTTGTCTCGTCGATATTTGTGGACTCCCTCAGATGTCCTCGGCCACAGCAGTGATATTCTCGATCGAACTAGAAATACAGGGCCGGCCACTTCTTGCGATATCTCTAGCAAACCCCGTTTGCACGAGACGTTCAGCCAAATGCCTAATTGTTCGTGCACATGCTGCAGGACAACGAGGAAAATGACGACGAAATTCACGCTGCGTTAAAACAACTGACCGGAAATTTTTCAAATAAGCGTTCTCCATTGCTTGCTGTCAACTGCAATAATTCTCTATCAGTATACAACATAAATGTCAAAGGACAATGACACTTGATCCCATTTACAAAAAAATTATGGCACATTCGCGTTATGACATTACTTTTGCACCAGCTTGTCGAGGATGACCAGATAAGAACGATAGGAAAAAAAAATTAAATATAACAACAACGGTGTGAACTATAAAATTGATTCTGGCTTTATTTTGGAGCTACGTTCATGCCATTATGTGTGAAATAGCGCGTCATTCAAATGGCCGCCCCAGCTTCGTTGGCAGTGTTTCAAGCGGGCGGTCCAATTTTTGATAATTCGGTCCAATA
The DNA here is from genome assembly GCA_963966105.1 of Volucella zonaria. Taxonomy (NCBI): domain Eukaryota; kingdom Metazoa; phylum Arthropoda; class Insecta; order Diptera; family Syrphidae; genus Volucella; species Volucella zonaria. Next base: position 102,930,074 of record OZ014532.1, on the reverse strand, counting down.
TGTGCGGCGTTATTTAAGCACTATCGTGATTCGTGTCGAATGCTGGCCTCCAGCTCGTTCAAAGTGGTTGGATTGTTAGCGTAGACTTGATGTAACCCCAGAGAAAATAATCGAGTGGTGTCAAATAGCATGATCGCGGTTTCCAATTGATGAACGCTTGCCGTGAGATAACCAAGTCGCCAAATATCTCCTTCACAACTTCGAGCGTTGCGTCGCTCGCCTGTATGGAATGCAAAGCCGTCTTGTTGGAGCCACAGCTCAGATATATCGATGCTGTCGAGCTCTGACCACAGAAAGTCGGTTGACATCCCTCTAACCCTGAGACCACTGACGGTAACCATGTCTCCTTACTCATTTCAAAAGAAATATGGTACGATGATACCACACCAAACAGTCAATCTCTGTGGACGCATTGATACGAGTACTTTACCGAATACTTGTGAATTGTGTTTACTCCCATAACGGCAATTTTGCTGGTTGATATAGCCGCTGAGCCGAATATGGGCCTCGTCCGAGAAGATGATTTTTTGGCCAAAATCCGGATCTTCGTCCAACATTTCCAGCGCCCAATTAGCGAAATCACGGCGTTGTCTATGGTCGTCCGGATTCAATTCTTACGTCGGCACAAACATATGCGGATGTAGGCAAAAATCCAACCGTCAAATAAGCCGGGTTGATTCTCTGGCGATGCCCAATTCAGCTGTTCGGCGCCGAATCCACATTTCTGAGTCTTCTTCGATACTCGCCGCTACGGCGGATACGTTTTCTTCATTTCGCACCAATCTCTGTCTGGTTGGTGGCTTAAAATTTTCCACGGTGCGATGAATTGCCTGCACACAGAAGTCATAATGACGACCGACCTCATGACGTAATTCACGTTGCGAATTAAAACTGAGATGGAACTTGGATTATAATATTTTTGAATAATTTCCGCACGTTTGGCAAGAGTAAAATGATTCATGATGAAATGGCAAACCTTAATGAATACTGTGACAGCTGGATGTCATTGGTAACATTGACAGCTGCTGAAACGCAACAATTGTGAAAACTATCACTGCTATCTGTCACTCGTTAGTTAGTTGTTCAAAAGGTTAAACTGCTTCTAAGCATTTACCCAAAAAGTTGGCGTTATGATACAACTTTCACGAAAATCTTCACTGACCAAACTTGTAATAGCCGCACAAGCATTCTTTTTAGGAATAAGCAAATCGAATATATCAACGACGTGCGATAAAAAAAAAGAACCAACACTCAGATTGAAAAAAAAACTCAAAAATACACGACGCACGGTGGCTCATTTTAACTTTCTTTGCTGGCAAAAATCATAACTCTTTAGGGGGGTATTCTGGTCCAGAACTTTGAAAAAATCGATTTTTGTTTTGCATATTTTCAAAGGAAGTTTTAAGACTCCAATTATTTACGGAATTACGGAATCGCTTAAGTTCTTGTAGAAGAAAGCTCCTAAGTGAAGTTTTCTTCTTTGTGAGAGAGCTGGGCATGTACAATGTAGGCCCTTCCGCCTTCTCGTCTATACAGCTTCCACAGAAATCTTTTGTAAAGGCGCCAAGCCTTTATGAATGCTTGCCTATACGGCAGTGCCCAGTGATGACGCTTTGGACAGTTGCGAGATGTTTCCTATTTAGAAAGATCAAGCTCTAAGAATTCAGATCCAGCTTTGACCAGATCTGGTTGGTTCAATAGTCCACCTAAGGTCTGTTCTTTTATTATCATGTTTTTATTCAGCCAGGACAGAGCTTCTTTAATCGCCTAAATTTCCACCTAGAATACCCTACAGTGGTTTGGAAAACGGAAGGAGAGGCTTAGATGAAGCTTATCTGAGAAAACACCGTCACCAACCCCCCTATTGGTTTTAGAGCCATCTGTTGAAAAGTGGAATGACTTGTCCTCCATGAAAGCATCTTCCTCCCAGAAGGATCTAGGGGGAGGCTTACATGAAAAACTTTGTCAAACCAATGTAGTTTGCCGCAGTTGATTGCATTATATAACGCCGTCCACCAGACAACAATCCCATAGGTGAGTATCAGTTCAGTTTCAGTTTTTAATGCATTTTTATTTATATTACTAAATGGACACTTAAATGCTATACAAAAAAACGCTTAAAAATTAGCTTAATTAACTTAAAATTATCTTACTATAACTTACTGGCCCCATGCGGGCACTCTAAGTTAAACCTAATACTTAAATTATGTCTTTCGACGTATCTTACATTACATGCTTATACTATGTCAATTTATTATAATTAGAACTAAGAAAACATTTTTTAAGAAAAACTTAGTATCATGACTTATATTTTTTTTTAACTTATTATAAAACTTAAAACTAAAACTTACAAACTACCTAAGAATAAATCTTAATTTACTTAACCTACTTACATCTAATACATAATATATACATATATAATATATATACATTATATATATATACGTAATATATAAATACATGTGCATACATACATACATATATATATATATATATTTTTTTTTTTTTTTTTTTTTTTTTTTCGCTTAAATACCTAAAACTATGTAAGCCGGCCAATGCTAAAACAAAAAAATTTAGGCTGACCCACTTTGCTTCGCATGAAGCTAGCAAGTATTGGAGGAATTCGACGACGACGCATCCTCTTCTTCAACAAGCCACCAAAATTGTTGGTGCTGCCGAGCAACATCCCTCATGTCGCGACTCCCTACCGCCCTACTGAACCGGAGACGCTCCGCACTGCCGTGTGCGACGTCTCTGTCGTAGTTAAGTCGCCTGTCCGCAGCTGTTCGAGCGACGTGGAAGATTAGCGGCACCGCCAATCTGTCCTGGATCAGACCTTTACTATCTAAGTAGAGGAACGCTTCTGGAGGAATAAAGCCGTCAAAGCGAACTCTCTCGTGATACATATAATTAGGGTAGTAAGCCCCGGAGATCAGGTTGTTCGATGAGGTCATTGCTCTTGCAATGTGCCTTCGAGTCAACTTAATGACGAAATTGTCCACTCTTATTAGATTCGCCCTATTGTACAAGACCTCATTACGATAGAATTTTATGTACTCAGACTCTGGTGTTCTGTATAACCGAAGACAAGCCCTAAGGCAAGCCGTCTCAAACACCCGAATCTTTTCCAATAAACTTGCTCTCACGTTGAACCACACGGGACATCCAAATACTAGCATAGGCCGGATAAGGCCTTCACCCTCGCATCGAGTTGGCTGTTATAAAACAGTCTCTTTGCAAGGGCAAAAGCACCTCTGGCTCTGACCAGAGCAACATCTATATGTTTGTTAAAATACAGATATTGATCTAGCCAGATCCCAAGGTATCTGACTACATTTCGACAAGCAAGTGGCTGTCCATGTTGTCCGACGATAGAGAACTTCCGCCAATTCTTTCTGGTATCCCTAGAGGCCCCAGACAAAGGCGTCCTAAACAAAATGGTTTCCGATTTCTGAAAGTTGATTTTCAACTTCCAGTCATCGCAATATCGCTTAATTTTATCGAAGTCACGTTGCAAAAGTATGTTAATGACCTCAATCTTTGGACCTGATCTGTACGCGATTAAGTCGTCTGCGTACGCTATGGCATGGTGAAGTGAACCTATCAGATCACTTGTGTAAATGTTGAACAGGATCGGCGAATTTACCGCACCCTGTTGCAGACCGTTTTTTATGCTATATGTTCCAGCGGAAGTCACATCGCCATTCTTCACGATGAACTGTCTACTGGAGAGCATATCAAAAAGAATATACAGAAGTGGTTTTCTAATGCCCAACCTGTCCAGCTTGAAAAAGAGTCCCTCTAACCATACGGTATCGAAGGCTTTTTCCAAGTCAATCAGGCAGGCACCAGTGCACTGTTTCTTGCCTTTGTTCCATTGGATATTGGAAACCAGTTTAGACGCAGCATGAATGACATCATGCCGCGCCTTGAAACCGAATTGATTATCCGGAACTATATGTTTGTCCTCAACCCACTTAGTCAGGACTCTATTGATTACCCTCTCGAAAACCTTACTGATGTTTGGAAGAAGACTGATCGAGCGGAGATTCGCCGGATTGGATGTGTCTTTATTCCTTTTGGGAATGGGATGTACCACCGCAGTTTTCCAATGCGCTGGATAATGTGCATTATTCATTGCATTATTAAACAGGGTGGTATAAATGTCCACCGCTTCTAGTGGGAGATGTCGAAGCACAATGTTCGGTATTTCATCGGTTCCCACTGATTTCTTACTTCTAAGTGATTCGAAGATCGTTTGGAGCTCTTCCTTCGAAATGAACGGTGGTAATACCCTTTCGTTGGTGATGACATTATTTGCCATATTCTCGTCACTGAACTGGATGAAACCCGGGTTCTCGAATCGCCAATTCACAATTTCATTTCGAAGGCAGGTATTGTGCACAAGGACTCGACTCTCCAGGTCGTGGTTCGGGCCAATGATATCATTCGCCTTGTACACTTCCTGGAAAGTCGCTCCTATAGCCTCTACCTTCTCCGGCGGATCTTCGATCACAAAGAAGTTGTCATCATCAACTGCCTCATTTGGATCTATATCTGCTGCTACAAGTATTTGTTCGTTGTTCGTCGTTCGGGCGATTTTGAGACATGGAAGGTCGTTTTGATTTTTTCTCCGAAATAGTTTATTTATTTGCGGGAACATATTCGGGTTGCTGGTGTTTACAGCCCGAATTTTGTTGTTCCAATACAAACTTACAGAGTTTCTGTAATTTTCCCTTATTAATGTTTGGAGGTTTTTAATCGACGACTTCAATGTCATGATCTCAGGGTTATGTCTGTCAGTAAACTGTCTGTACAAGGTTTTTAGTCTTGACAGCAGTCTACTTTTATGTCGATGCAGTGCGTCAATAGTCGCGTTGCGGAATAAGTCTTCGTCGTCAGTGTGTTGATACCGTGGTATCGTTTTGTCCATTGTTCGTTTGATTGTCTCGTCCATTAGTCTAAGATACCTGTCAATCTCCTCGTTTGACAGATTTCTGTTGGACGGTGGGTAGAGCGAATTCGAGGAGAGTGCTCTCGTCAGTATTCTTGAGAAGTGTGTCCAACGCACCCTACTATAATTGTAGGAATGCCTTTGAACAAACTCATCCAATTCCGCAATTTCGTTGGGAACAGTTATTTCAGTGCTGAGACCGCAATGGTCACTGTCATACACGAAAGTGCGTAGACAGTTTGTAGTTTGTTGGTTAGTGCACGTCAGTTGTATTCGTGAATCGAACAGCAGGAGATCCAGATAGGACCCGTGTCTGGGAAACGACGGACTATCCGTGGCTTTGAGGCCGAGTCGATACATCACACTGTGCTGACTCCACCAATTGATTAGTAGATTCCCTCTAGTATTAGGTGTATTATTTCCCCAATCTCTATGTTTGGCGTTTAAATCTCCGCCGATAATAAAATAGTTTTCCTCCAATTCCAGCCTCAAGAATCGAAACAGTGTCTCGAGCTCTGAGATGAATAAGGTGGATTGAGTAGCCTTAGATGCATAAACAGACACCATGTATAACCGCTTTCCACTACGGAGAGGGATGTACATGATGCATGCTTCCAGCACCTGAAACCTACGTACTAAACGACTGTATACTCTTTTGAAACGCAGTCCCTTTCTTACAAAGATCGCAACACCACCTCCTTGAATAGAATTGGGTCGGTTTCTTCGTAATATTTCATATCTTCTGTGCCTCATTTTGTGTCTTTTGGTAAGCTTAGTTTCGCTAACCAAAAGCACATCAGGGGCTTGGTCTTTAAACAACTTAAATAGTGCGGCTCTTCGTTCGAGCCTAATCAATGAATTAACATTCACTGCAAGGACCTTCAGTGTTTGCTCCGCCATGTACGTACCCATTACGACTGGAGGTGCGTTAGGCCCGGCAGCAGCGCGTATATTTGATCTACCCGCGTAGCCTGTTCCTGTATTTGACGCTGAAGCTGAGCCATCTGCCCCTGAATAGAGAGCAAGATAGCCAGCATGTCAGGTACAGGTTCGGGTGCTCTAGGCGCTGGGGCCTGAGAACGGCTGGTGTTTGTGCCTGCACGAATGGACGTTTAACTTCCACTTTCTGCTGCCGAGCCAGATTTACTCTTTTGATGTATTGGAATTTGGGACAACCCCGATAATTTGCGGGGTGTCCCGTGTTCCTACATAAAGCACAAGAGAGTTGGCTTTTTTCCGACGCTCCGTCCTTACCTAGAGCGCATTCCTCTGACTTGTGGTTCTTTCCACACTTCACGCATCGAGGCTGCATTTCGCAGCAGTTCGACGCGGCGTGCCCGAACCTTTGGCAGCGAACACATTGTAAAATGTTTTCGCTCCTCTTTAATTGTTCCCAGTGTACAACCTGGTAGTCTAGGACTTTTATACTCCTTAGACCGTCCAGTTTGCTGTTGGGACTTAGCTGAACCAGGAAGAACGGTAGTTTCCGCTTCTCCCTTTTGGCTCTAGCCGTGATAAATGGCTTGACCCCCACGAATTTGAGCCCTTCGCACTCCTTCTCTTTCAGCAGTGCAAGGAGCTGCTCCGGATCAGTCGACGGTTCTAACCACCTCAGCAGCATTGTCTGCAGCTTCTCCCCCTTCGGGGTGTAGGAGAAGAACTCCGTCGTCGAATCCTTCAATAAACTTTTAATTTTATGATAGCGCTCCACTGTGTTACAGTGGATCGCATGCCTATCTAATGATAATCTTTTTATAAAAAAGTTGTTGCCTATGGCCGACTTACACAGTTCTATTGTCTCTTTGAGTTCCATTTTATATGTATTTATAGGTGGAACCCTGGTTTTAGATGTATTTTGATGTTGTTGAGGTGAGTATCAGTCTTATGGCCGAGATGTACACTTGCGGTCATAAAAACCGCACCATATCAAAATGATTGAAAAATTGTTAATAACAACGATAATAATTTTTATAATGAAATTAAATTTTTGTTGAGTACTCCGCAGTAATTTATAAGTATTTCTATCTAATTTCCATCTGTTTATTGAATGTTTGAATAAAGATATTAAGAAAGAAAGAAAAAGCAGTTAATTTTCTTATTTTTTTAAAGTATTTTAATACAGTCATTGGTTAACAAAATCAAACGATACATGTTTTATGTATGTGTATATAAGCTGTTTAGATATGCCACTTTTAACAAAAAATTATTAATACCGAGTTGCTCCACCTTTGGCGGTTATAACCCATTTTATTCTAGAAGGCATCGAGTTTACTAGAACTTCAGTAATATCCCTTGAAATTTCAGTATTCCATACATGTTCCAGACCTTCATTTAGCTTTTTTTTACTTTCTGGTTTATGTTCAGCCACCTTACGTTTCATTACATGCCACAAGTGTTCGATTGGGTTTAAATCGGGCGAATTGGCTGGCCAGTCTAGTCTGGTAATTCCGAGGTCATCAAACGTTGTCTTGAGCTGAAAATTATTGAAAGACTCTAGTTACTTGTCTGTTTATTATTTATAAAGTAGACATCTAGAAGTTGATTTATAACACTTTACTTACGGATTTGGTGCGGTGGCAAGGTGCATAATCATCTTGAAAAATGCATTTGTCAGTATACGAATGATGCTGTTCAATTGCTGGTGCCAAAGACTCCCTTACTACTTCTCCATACTTTTTAGCGTTCATAGTTTCATTAACAAAGTGCAAAGGGCCCAAAACGTAAGAAGAAAAACATCCCCAAACCATCTGGCTTTGAGGAACCTTCACTGTTTTGACTATGCACTCGTCCTTGAACCTTTCACCTGCTGATCGTCGTACGTATGGCAAATTGTCGGCACACAACAAATTAAATTTACTTTCATCGAACCATATCACACATCGCCAATCATCCTGCGTCCAATCTTGGTACTTTTTTGCCCACGTCAAGCGAGCTTTTTTCATTTTTTTGGTTATTAGATGTTTTTTCGTTGGTCGTCTTCCATATAAACTTATCTCCCGTAGCCGTCGGCGTAAGGTTTCGGCGCTTAGATCAACTTGATGAAATTCACTCAGCTCTCTTTCATGCTAATTCGTTGTAATACATTGTCCGTCTTCTGGGTTGTTTTACGTTTTCGTCCCGAGCCTTTTTTCCTTTCCAGTGGATCCAAATTTTCTTTTTTCTTCATCAGTCGTACGATAGTTGAATGAGAGCATCCTATTTTAACCGCAATCTCACGATAGTCAAGCCCTTCTTCGACTAAAGTCAATATTTGAACTTTTTCGTCCCGAGTCAGTTGATGATATTTACCAGACATTTCACTTTTTTTTACTTGTCACTGTCACAACTCAATTCAAACAGATTTTTTTTGCACCGGATACGACGCCGAACTCCGCTATGGGGAATACCCTTCATTAGTATGGGAAAAACCCTAACGATCTGATGTAATTAGGCATTTTTTAAGAACTCATTAGGTGGTGCGGTTTTTATGACCGCAAGTGTATAATCAGTGGGTTATGCGAGATGGAAGGCATCCTTTGTTCCCAATGGCTTTTTTGCAAGAGAATAGAGCTCCTGTAGCTTTCTTGACTCTTTCTTGAATGTTAGCTTTCCAGTTTAGTTTCCTATCAAAAATGAGAGCCAGCTTTTTTTTTTTATAATGAGCGCGCGCTCAAGGGGTTTTTGTACCCTTAAAATGTTTGTACACAGCGCAGGCGAAGGAAATTTAGGGAGGAAGAAAGGACAGGTACCGATGTACATTGTTTTTAAATGTTTGTAAGTTGTAACGACCAGGAAACACAGAGATCAGCCGGGCATTCCATAAGCGAGTTGTACGGCTTAGGAAAGAATCACGATATTTCAATATCCGAAAGTGGGATTGACTGTAAACTGATGAGCATTCATAGTGAGATGGACGGAATGCTACTGGCAATGTCACAGGAACACTGATGGTGGAAATAGCGATAAAACAAAGTGAGACAGGACACATTACGTCGGTGTTCGAGGGTGTCAATCGATTTACTGATATTAGTATCACCAATGAGTTTTATCGCACGGTTTTGAATCCCATCTAGCAGGTGCATAGATGTTTTAGGCGCACCTGACCAGATGTGGGCATTGTACTCCAATTTTGGGCGGACTAATGCCTTAAATATTGAGGCCAGATCAGAGGGGGTAAAATATTTCTTACATCATTTGAGGAAATGTGGTCATTCCAACGTAAGTTGTCACTGACATACATATCGAGAATGGAAAGTTTTTCGGTTTCGACGAAGTAAGTGCCATTCATGGATAATGGCTAGGTTTTTAAATTTAAATGTTAGTGGTTCCCCAATTAGTTATGCTGTTAATATCAGAGCTTAATGAGCTTAACATACGCTGCCGTTCCCGTTTTACAGCCGAAGAGCAGGGGCGTGAATCCGGGAACGAATATGTAAAGCAGAGAGTACTGTCGTCAGCCAAGGAATATATTGGATTAGAAGTAGCAGACAAGAGATATTTGATGAAAATAAAAAAGAGTGTTGGAGACAGAACGGAGCCCTGGGGCACACCAACATTTATTTTGTGAGTATTAGACTTGAAACCGTCCAAGACAACTTGAATTGAACGTTCCGAAAGGTAATTTCTAATCCATTGAAGGAGAGATTCATCGATCCAAAATGCACACATTTTCGACACAAGAGTCTGATGCCAAACTCCGTCAAATGCCTTAGAAATATCAAGTGCAACTATCTTGCTTTGGCCAGATTGATGTACGCTTTTCGGTGAGACATGTCAATAATCACCAGTGGACCTGTTGCTACGAAAACCATACTGCGGGTCATTAAGGAGTTTTCGTATTTCGAGATATTTCATTAGCTGACGGTTTATCAGCGTTTCCTTGATCGGAAAAGACTAAACTAGCACCGTTAAAAGAGGGACAAAATAAGTTTTATGGCGGTTTACTCCCAATCCACAGCGATCTGCCCAACGGGTTAATCTGTTGGGATTTAGTTGAAAAAGTCGTTAAATGGTATTAAGATGCTTACCTGAAAAGGCTATAACAACGTCATCCGCATAGGCAATCACCCTGCTACCATCTGATTCCAGGTATATCAGCAGTTCATTTACTACTAAGTTCCAGAGAAGGGGAGAGGGGACACCGTCTTGCGGCGTACCTTTGCTGACATATCTTTTGCAGTAGTCTCACCCAGTTTGGAGTTGATTATCCGGATATTTAGCATAAGACAAATCAACTCCCCAAGTGAGTCGTCTACATGCAGAGTTGACAGCGCAGTCGTGATAGCGGATGTGTTGACATTATTAGAGGCACCCTCTATGTCCAGGAAAGCAACCATTTTGTACTCTTTATATTGTAGGGATCGTTCGATGTGGCTAGTCAGTGAATGCAGAGCCAGTATTATACCGTCCGGACCAGCAGACTTGTATGGTTTGAAGCTATGCAGCGCCCAAAGCAGTTTGTCTCTTGTAATCAAACCATGAATTTTGGTCATGGTTGCAGTAGTCCTGCTTGGGTTGCTACTGGCCGCGAATAGGGAGCAACCAGGAAAGTGAGAGCACAGTAGCAGGTTGAGTGATTCATCTATTGAGGTTGTCCAAGAGTCACCGGTCACGGCATCATAGGATTTATAGAGAGGATTTTTCTTACCCGCGATGCCTCAGAGGTTTCAGTAATTTTGTCACAGAATGACTCCCAGGATTGCCGCTGTGCTCTCCTCAGTTCTTTTTTTATACATTTTGAGGGATTCTTTGTATGAGTCCCAGTCAGGCTCAGTCAGTCACTTTTCTTGTGCTTTTTGGTAGGTTGAAAAGTTCAAGCGGTCAGTATAGGGATACGCCGAATTTATTTATTGGTTTAGTGAACGTGCTAGAGATGAGGCTGATTTCATCTTGAAGCTTCCTTGCGGACTTTTCTTCTATCTCTCCAGTGGCTAGTATAGCATTATCATCTGCAAATGTGTCGATAATATTGTTCTGTGGTGTCGGTAGGTCATTGGTGAACACCAGGTACAGCATTGGGTCCAAAATACTGCCCCTCGTCTTCTTTCTCTACTCCGAGAAAGCGTTGTGTTAGATGGGATTTTAGTAGTAAAAAATATTGATTGAGGATAATGGCTTTTGGAGTTTATGAAGTAGCCCTTTATGCCATACTTTATCAAAGGCTTGTGTAACATCAAGAAAGACAGCTGGCCAAACATTTTTTTTTTCTTCTGGTGCCTTTTCGACAACCTCTGTGATTCTATGTAACTGATCTATGGTCGAGTGTCTACCTCGAGAGCCAAATTGATGGATTGGTACGACCGACCTTTTTTTGACCCAAGACACGCTTTAATCTTTCGGAATAATTTGGACAAAATTGGAAGTAGGCATCCTACATCATATGGTGATTTACCTGGCTTTGGAGCCATATTTACTTCAGCAACCTTCTAGTGGCTTGGGAAGTGATTTATTCGTATTGAAGCTTGAACTAAGTTGGTTAATTTGACAATAGCTTTGTACGGATGCTGTTTTAATATTTCTCCGGTGATTAAATCATACCCAGGGGCTTTATAGGGTTTTATATTATTACATTCCTTATTTCTTTGGGTGTAACCGGGGGGATACGAGTATGTTCTTCTTCCTGTAGTTCTGACTCTCCTGTCATATTAGGGTTATTTGCCCGGTTTTCTTGAAACGTATTCGCGAGGTTTTCCGAAAATAGAGCCGCTTTTTCAACATTTGTTTTTGCCTACGTACCACCGCTTTTCCTTATATCCGGTGCTTGCGCTATCGGTTTTCTTACCGCTAAGTCAAGGTTTTGATTCAAGAGTATTGTAAAGTGAGCCCAGTCTGTGTTTCTGTTTACTTGAACTGCATTTTGGCCCTTTGCAATAATATTATCACTTAAGGGAAGCATAATTGAAGAATGGTCCGAGCTTACATCAAAGCCTTCTCCAATATCAAGAACATTTTTTGATATCTTTTTGATAACAAAGAAATCGGTTAAGTCTGGTAGTTTGTTGGGGTCAGTTGGCTAGAACGTTGGTTTGCCAGTGAATTCGCACCCTGTTTTCCGTTCTAATTCACGACCTTTGTGGTAAGTCTGGAACCATAATGCGAGTGGTTCGCGTTGAAGTTTCCTCCCATTATAAAATTATGTTTGTGGCTTTGTATTAGTTGTTTGTATTTTATAGGTGCTATGAGCACAACAGTGGTTAATTAAAATAAACGAACCATTTTTTAAAAGTTTTTTTTTTGGGTATCAAAATAGCATTTTTTTGAGTATTTTGTGGTACATCAGAGTACATAATAAAATATTTCAGTGATCCATTTCAAGTCAAACAGTGTAGAAAAAGGTTAACAGACCAAAAATTTAAACAAAAAAAAACTGATTTGTTGGAAACTTCCGTCAATACCAGGGGTAATGTGTTGTTGATCTTTGAGATCTTTTTCGGGCCTGATGTGCCTTAATGAAGAAACGGTGGATCGCATGAGGCTACAGGCATGTTGAAAAAGATCTTCTGGCATCGTATGGTATTATGTCTTTTGTAAATGAACTTACTAGGATGGTGTCGGGGGCATATTTTGATCATATGTATGGAATTGCCAATTTTTCACTAAGCAGCTGTGGATGGCCGGGCTGCTGCTAAACACAACACTAAACAAAAAAGAGAGTCACAACAAAATCTGCCCCATTAAGGTCACAAAAATTTACTGAACATTATTCTTGCTTTTGAGTTTTATGGGATGATGCGTGCGAGGAAAGTAATACTTCTGCACCTTAAGCACTTTTTATTGAATGCTTCACTAAGCACATATTTTTTTATTAACATTAGGTGGCCCTACAGTCTGGGGTAGACCTGGGCCTCAACCAATAAGCCTCTCCAATTAGCGCGATCTTTGGCTAACTGCCTCCGGTTTCGCACTCCAAGTTGGTAGAGATTCCCTTCCACTTGCGCGCACCACCTAAACCGAGGCCTTCCTCTACGTCGTTATCTCTCCGCATTAGAGTCGAAGATTCTGCGGGCTGGAGCGTTGGCCTTCATGCTATCTACATGTCTCCCAGCCATATCAAACGCTCAATGCGCAGTTTTTTGACCAGGTCAATGTCGCTGTACAGCTCGTATAGTTCATCCTTGAATCCTCCAGAGCCCGTTAACGCATCCGGGACCAAATATCTTCGGTATGGAAGCAATTGAACAGATTTTTGAAAGATCGTACGTCGTGTGTTGGATTGTGAGTTATGCACAATTTTTTAAAGTATGATGTTGAAGAAGTCACAAGACAGTGCGTCTCCTTGCTTAAATTCTTTTTTGACATCAAAGGCCTTGGTTAGGTCGTTACCGACCGTGTTGCAGCAACGAGCTTTTTCCATCGTCATCCTGCACAAGTGGACGAATTTGTCAGGGATGCCAAAACTAGACATGGCTCTGTATAGCTCGTCTCTGTAGATGCTGCCATATGCGGCTTTAAAATCGATGAAAAGATGGTGGGCATCTTCTTGGGTTTTCTCCATGATCTGCGGTAGCGTGAATATTTAGTCAATTGTGGACTTACAGGACCTAAAACCGTCACTGATAGGGCCCAATCAGATCTTTGACAAATGGTTTCAGGCGTTCGCACAATACGGCAGACGAGATCTGCGATATTTAGGAGACTGATACCTGGCGCAGTTTAGAGGGTCTGCTTTCTTGTGAACCTTGCAAACGATGCTGAGTTTCGATTCATCAGGCATACTCGCACATTCATCCGGCCAAATCTTTTTAAAATAAGTTGGTGTATGCTCCCTATCAAGTCATCTCCTGCTGCCTTAAATAGTTCGGCGGGTAGGCGGTCCGGCCTTCAGCTTTGTTCGACTTCAGTTTAAATATTGACATCCTCACTTCATTTTGGTCGGGTGAACAGAATTCTTGACTTACATCGTCAATATTGAATGGTTCGCTCTGCCGGACAGCGGAATTTGTGTCGTCTTCGCCGCTTAGCAGTCTGCAGAAATAGTTTTTCCATTTCTTCAGCACGTATGTGACTCTACTACAAGGTTTCGTTGACCATCTTTACAAGTTTCCGTTCGGATTTTATTACCCTGACACGTTATTTTTACCTTTTGGTAAAACTTCCGAACATTATTCTTGGAGTAGCACCTCTCTATTCATCGATCGCGCACTTCTCATGCTGTTTCTTTTTTCTCCGAAGAAGCCGATGCTCTTCCCTCCTCTTTTGCTCGTAGAGCTCTCGAACCGCTCCAGTCCTTTTGTGCAGCGTCGCTTGTCCTGATGTATGTGCTTACCGACACTCTTCATCAAACCAGGGGTTTCGTAGTGGTGAGCAGGTGAAACCCAGCACGTCAGTTGCGGCATTTCTGATAGCTTCTCGGCATCTAAGCCACTGGTCTTCAGCACTTGATGCTGGCTGCAAAAGACTTCACGGGAGGTTGAGGGATACGCGATCGGCAAAGGTTCTGGTGGCTTATTGCGATTGAAATCGTTCAACGTTAACTCTCCTTATACTATTTCCCCGTAGTTGTGGTGTCTGAGATATCCGTAGACGTACCTTGGCTGGAAGTAGGTAGTGGTCCGAGTCTATGTTGGCCGCTCGGAATGTTCGGACATCTAAAATACTTGACGGGTGCCTTACGTCGATCGCAACATAATCAATTTGGTTGACAGTTTGCTGATCTGTTGTCTGCTATGTTCCCTTGTGAATATTGAGGTGAGGAAACCGTGTGCTTGCTATAGTAACGTTACGTCCCGCAGCGAAATCGATCAGCTTAAGTCCATTTCCAGACGTGATGTCGTGTAGGCTATGCCTCCGATTGTGCTACCAAAGATGTCCTTCTTTCCAATTTTGGCATTAAAGTCGCCTAGGACGATTTTAGCGTCATAAATCGAACATTGCTCGTGTTCTTTGTCGAGGAGCTTGTAGAAACTTTCTTTGATAGCATCATCCTTTTCCTCTGTTGGGGCGTGAGCGCATATTAGGCTGATGTTGGCGAATTTACCTTTGATACGGATTGCTATAAGGTGTTTATTGACGTGTCGAAAGCTCAAGACTTCTTGCCTAAGTCTGCGGCTTACAGTAAATCCGCATCCAAATAGACGCTGTTTACGTTCCCTATAGCAATCATCGAAGTAATCATCACAGATTTTCATCTTTCTTTTGCCCGGCCCATCCCACTGCACTTCCTGGATGGCGGTTATATCTGCTTTATAGCAGGCTAGGGCCTCCGCTAATTGTTCGGCTGTACGCGGCCTGTTCAAGTTCCGTACATTTCAATGAAACAGCCTCAGGCTGAGAAACAGATACAAAAGGTTATGCTCTGAACTCAAAAAAGAAATTCGTATATCCCGTGATAACTATTACCAGAATCAATTAGACTTTGCTAAAGGAGATCCAAAAAGGGAAAGGCAGGTAAGTAATCAGCATCTCGAACTAGTCTTCTATTAAGAGCAAGCCTATCATAATACGGCAAACGACTGTGATGTATCTGATAAGCTTCTCATTTCTAATGCTTTTAGCGACTACTTTAGTTCAATATCCGGATGTTTAGCAACACAAACAGATCAGCTCACTTGCAGCTTATGTCCGGTTTTGGATACTTGTGGTGAGCCGACACAGAGTAATTGCATCTTCCTTCAATCTCTCTCTGAGCGGAGTTTTAGGCCCTTTTCTCTGTGCATAAAATGACAGAACACACCTTGGGTATAATGTGCACCAATTCATTTCTTTCATTTTCTCCTTCCTTCAGACGTTCATTGTAGTGTAGAAGCTCATAAAATTAAGGTCAAATTAGAAAACAGCTTAGAATATGCCACAAATTGTTAAATGGACTCTAAGGCAGTTGGATTATGGGTGAATAACCTGCCAGTCTTTAACCGCTTACTTGTTTTTTGAATGATTCTCCTCACAGCAGAAGTGTGTAGTTGTCCCCAGCAAGAATTCTACCAAATTCAGTGCCAAATTAAACTCAAAGCACCTTAGTGTCGCCTTGTGCTATTCCAAAAAAAAATTAATTACTCTCCAAATTTTCTCTCGTAAAATTTGAATTGAAACCAAAAATTAACTGAAATTCCGATTTAATTTGCAGTCAACCCTTTCGTGTAATTGAAACCGCTTTACTTCTTTCTCTAATTTACCAAATGGGACACAATATAAGTTACCACTCTGCCAGTATCCTCTCGCCAACCCCATTAAGAACCCTTTGAGAGTATCCTGAGATCAGCTTACTTTGGGGTTGGTCTCCTAGAAATACGAGTACTATTCACTGCCGAGGAAGGAATAAATTCACCATCACCCCTAGTGAACAGAAACGAACCCGTCCAGTCTAATTAATGACATCAATTTGTCTCCTTGTTTTTCCCAGTTATGAGACACTGACTGTTTTGGCTTCCCCAGGGGGGAGCAGGGGTATGTTCCAGACTAAATTGCAGCCACAAATTCGACACTTAAAATGCCCTCACGTTCCATGTACTCGTAGCTTGACTACAGGCACAACATTGTGATGAATGGCGTGTTAACAAGATTTTTCTCGTTTCACCAAATCATTCTCCCCCCGGAAGGCTCACCTCATTCCAATCAGAAAACAACACAACAACACAACTCCCAGACCTGATTGTAGCGTAAAAAATCGGCCCAGTGACATTGACACTTTTGGAAAGTTCAATTGATAAATTGGTTTTCCCCGGCATAATTAAATGGAAGGGTGGCTGGCTGGTGGGTGAATGGTTTAAGGGGTGGTTTTTTAAATGCTGTATAATTTAAATTTAATTACCGCCCACTGAAAGGGATCTCCACCACTCCTTGCAGGCCTGTGTGTGTTTCTCAGGTACGATGACTTGCTTATCCACAGTTTAAGAGTGCTCGATGGTTTGTTTGTCGTTGCTGATACCCTAGTTCCGCTGATTTACGATACATTTATCGGTTCGTTACGTATTCAAGGCAAACCGCATTATAACGCCACGTTTCCAGCAGTTCTAAGATCCTTAAAAAAGGAAAACGAAAAAACAAAAAAACTGCTCGAAATTACGCCCATTAAACGTGCACCGTCTGCTGTCCGGTGCGCGCCTGATGACGATTTACGATCTACAATGTTTAAATCATCATCAGAGGATACCACGCATTTTACTTCGAACCAATGTTGTATGTGAGTGGGCGAGAGGGGGGCAGGAAAAAGGAAAAAAAGACTTCGTCACGAGGCCCTTAAAGAGGAAATTTTTCAATCAATTAACTTTTTCCCGGATTTTTCTCTTCGTCGGTGGTTTTTTTTTTTTTCGTAAGAGAGTAAACGTTTTTTTATTAGGAAAAAACAGAGCAAAAATGGAAAGTTCCTTTTCAGAGGGGCGGGCGGTGGGAGGAGGTGTAAAAGTGCGCTGATTTATGTGAGTTTTTAATGCGACCCAATGCAGAGCGACATCTAATTAGGAGGTCTAATGGAATTTTTGAACATTTTTAACGGGATTTATGTGATGTCCTGGTGAATAGAAAGTACACAGGGTGACTTGCTAAACGACGTGGTTGGTATGGATCGTGTTGAACTGAGAAGAGGGTGAGAGTTGGTTTTTTTGTTTTTTTTTTTTGTGGAAACCTGATGACTTGGAAATGTTTTATGACAATTTCTACTGTTATTTACGAGTCTGTAATGGAAAAGTTGTAAGCAAACAGAAACGAAAATAGGCAGTAGACTAAGTTGTTTAACAAGAAGTTGGTATGTAAAATGGTTACTGGTAGTAGGGCTGAAATCAACATTCATTATAAGGCCAAATCGGCTGCAATAAGACGCAGATATGCATACGTTGACTGTCGAAAGAGCTGCGAATAGGTAGGTACTTGAGGCATAATAGGTCAACCAACAATTTGTCTCAGTTATCCTTAAAGCTATAAGTGAACAAATTCGGTCGGATTCTCTGAAATCGTATACTATTTCGACTAACTTACTTATCCGCCTTTTATCATTACATCGCCGTCTTCAAAGATCTACCCCAGGGTTTGCTGGTGCTACTCGTATTTTAAACTAAGTGGCACGCAGTGGTTTGAAGTGAGTTTGAAGGTTTAGAAATTGGATCGAAATTATCGTCCTTGGTCGGTTGTAACTTGTAAATATGGACAACCAATTCGTGTAATAAGGAATCAGTAACGATTTTGTCATCGGAGTTGTGACAGTTTTGGTAGCTTTTGGTGCGTCACTGGGTCTATGTCGACCTATTGAGGTCCAGGCTCCAGTGGTTTACACTCTTGTATGTGAATTTTAGCTCTGTGGCAAAACAATCGCTTTCAATTACGCTGTCAGTAATCCTTTTTTATATTCTTATATATATTTATGTTGTCGTTTTTACAACGCACACATCAAAAAGACAGTCAGCCAGAATAAGCTCGCACTTAGTTCTAAACCTACAAAACTTGTTCTAGCCGTTTGGAGTCTTTCAATATTTCTAGTTTGAAGTTCTGCAACCTTTGCTGGTAGTTTGATTCCTTCGTTGATAATAATGACTTTAGTCCTCATTTTCATTTAGTATGTAGAATCATACTGCAGTGGGCTTGAGTCTCAACAGCTTTCTTCATTTAGCGCGATCTTGTACTACAGGGTGAATGACTCGAACTCCAACTTTTTAAAATGCTATAATTTTATTTTTTGAGAAATTTTATTGTGCCAAAGCAAAAAATGTTGGAAAATACATCAATTTTCACATTGTATCAGTAGTTTTCAATATGTCCACCCTTGGCGCGAATAATGGCCTTGAGACGGCCGAAGAAAGCATCGCACGCTGCCCGCAAGTGGCTCTGAGGTATTTTGGCCCATTCCCGGCGAAGTGCTTGTTTGAGGTGGTCCAAACTTTGGTATTTTTTAGTGCCGACCTTCGCCTTCAAAATACCCCAGACAGAGAAATCCAACGGATTTGCATGCGGAGAATTTGCAATCCATTGTGTCGAAGAAATGAAGTGTGGAACATTGTTTTTTAACCAATCTTGGTTGACGCGCGCTTTGTGAGACGGTGCCGAGTCTTGTTGAAATGTCCACGGTCTCCGACCGAAATGATTATTTGTCCAAGGCTTCAATACTACCTCTAAGACAGTTTCACGATATACGATCGCATTAATTTTGACGCTACGGTCCAAAAATACGAGCGGAGAGCGACCATCGGCGGTTATTGCGGCCCAAACCATCACCATCGGTGCTGCCTGCTTTCTGGTGGCCGTCCGAAGGTGTAAATTTTGGAAGGATCTCTCAGGCAAGTAAACTCGGCATTTTGTTTGTTGACATATTGCTCGATAATAAATGGCGACTCATCGGAAAAAAACCAAATTCGGCAACTCACCACTTTCGTGCAAGCCTAGCAACTCTTTCGCTCTTTCGACTCTAACTTTTTTCTGTTGCGGTGTAAGATCGTGTGCTTTTTGGAACATCAATGGCTTGAGCCCAAACTCATTTTTCAGTATGTGTTGCATCCGTTCCAACGATATGTTGAGCTCACGAGCCATTTTTCTTCCACTTCGACGCTGATTTCGCTCAATTCGAGCCTTCACTTTCCGAACCATTTGTGCCGATGTTGCTGTTTTTCTATGACCACCTCCATGGCGTTTTGCAATGCTGCCGGTATCAGGGTAACGAGCTATGGTTCGAGACACAAATGATTTATTCACGTTGAGGTGCTGGAGGGCTCTAACGATAGCTACTTGTGGTTTTCCAGCCAAATATAAAGCAATCACACTATCACGTTTGAATTCCATCGCGGATAAAAATTTTTCAACACAACTGAGACGCAAATCGTTTAAAAGGCTTGTACGAGGGGCGTTCAATATATTCTCGGTATAGATATGAAGGAAAATGCGAATTCAATTTAAATTGTTTTTATTTTTCAATATAATCTCCCCTAACATCAATGCATTTGTTACATCTTGAGATAAGCTTTTTTAAACCCTCAAAAAAATAAATTTCCTCTTTCTCTGCAAAATACCGACTTGAGTTCTTCATCATCCGAAAATCTTTTTCCACGAAGACATGTTTTCAAATCCGGAAACAGGAAATAATCACTAGGGGCAAGGTCTGGACTATAGGGTGGGTGTTGGATTTCTTCGAAACCACAATCTCGCGCAGCAGCCTTGGAAACTCGCGCCGTGTGAACAGGAGCGTTGTCATGAAGAAGCAACACACCCGCTGCGAGTTTACCCCGTCTTTTCTTTTTAATTTCCTCCCGCAAATTATGCAAAGTGGAAGCGTAGGATGTGGCGTTGATGGTTTCACCTTTTTTTTTTGTACTCAATGAGCAAGATTCCCTTTGAGTCCCAAAAAACTGTGGCCATAACCTTCCCGGCAGACGGAGTGACTTTGAACTTCTTCGGGGGGTCTGTTCCTTTTTTATGCCACTGCATGGACTCTTGTTTGCTTTCAGGGTTATAGTGGTGGACCCATGTTTCGTCCCCAGTAACAATTCGATCCATAACACCGTCCGCGTTCTCACTACACATCTCCAAAAGCTCTCTACAGCATGCGATTCTCACTTTTTTCTGAGGCGCTGTGAGCATTCGTGGCACCCACCTTGCACTGACCTTTGAAAGGTTAAGATGGTCATGAAGAATGGTGTGAATGGTACCAATTGAAAGCTTGGTGATCTCTGCCATCATTTTCACCTTTATTCGGGCATCCTCAAGAACAAGTTTTTCGACTTCTTTGATGCTTTCTCCCGTATAAGCAGTAGCCGGGGCGCCGGAGCGGGGGTCGTCTTCAATGCTCTCTCTGCCTCACTTGACCACTTTTGCACAGTTGATAATGAAGGTGCGGAACCTTGGTAAACAGCCACCATCTCTTCATGAATAGTTTTTTGACTTTTTCCTTGCTTAGTGAGAAATTTAATTACAGCGCGATGCTCAATTTTCGCCATCATCGTCTCAGTTGCCATTATGATTCTGTTTAACTAGAGATAAAACGCGAATTAATAATCACATTTATATGAAATTTTACATGAATGCACTAAAATAATAGTACTCGTATTACTTGACAAATACGTCAATTTATACTCGTATATACAACCACAGCTTCACCCCGATACCGAGAATGTGTTGAACGCCCCTCGTAATATTAAACATAGTCTTCAAATCAGATTTTCGACTTTATAAATGTCGTCAAATGAATTAATTTTAATAGCTTTATCTCCTTCGTTTACCCTGATAAATATACAGCAATCCCTGACCCAAACAAATTTTGTAATTGTTTGTCTTTAAGCTCTCTAACCATCTTTAGCAACATTCTAGAATACCTCGTGAGACAATCGTTAATGTAAATTTTGCTGTTCATGATGTTGCTGCTGCTGCTGCTGGTGTTGTTGCTGCCGATGTTGCTGTTGCTCTGGAGATGTGGGAATCTTTTAGAGTAACAAGTCTTCTTATTTTTAGATTTCATCGTGTCCGATATAAAGATTTCAGGGACCGGATTCATTGGTAGGAAACATTCTTACTGGACCGAAACCAGGACGCTTGCTTTGGTTCCGCCGTTTCCTAAATATCGATTCAGGCGGGAATCGGTTAGCAAATATTTCGTTTCCCTATCTGTCCGGCGTTCCAATTTTTTTTTTGATTTGAAACGGACTCTTGCGTGGTTTTGTCAAGGACTCGACAGTGATTTCTCTTCAACGATTTATTGGGCAAATCTGATATTTACCCATTTATCCGCCTAAGCGTATGCAATCTTCTATTCTTTTCCCTCTTTAAATATTCATATCTTTCATTTTTAATGTACTTAATGATCATTCACTTATTTCCGTGCATACACTTAGGCACTGCTTTGTATCTTTTTGTTCAGCTTTATCCGGAAACCATTTGAAATCCTGATGACATCGCTTTTTCGGTATCCCTCTACATACTTCAGCCATTCAATTGAATTTCTTTTGTTTCCTCGTCTTTAGTTGGACTTTTTGGACATCCCCCTTCTTCATAGTTCATCGTTGTCGTGTGGGTCCTTGTTCCGTATTGCCCGCTATAGTTTGTTTATATTTTTCTGGCCAAAAGGGACTCAATCAATCAATCAATTAGAATTTCCATTAGCACCGGATATGACAACAACACAACGCCATTTTGAGTTTGAAAATTGTGCCCAGCTTCAGTGTTAGAGCTTGTGTCGATGAATGAGGGGCGGTAAGTAAGCCAACAACAAGATCTGACTGCCGAAAAACATGTTTTCCACACAATGACCGGAAAGTTTGCACAAAATTTCCATGTGTACCATGTAACAGGACTATCGTCCTTGCCGGCTACTAGTACAAAAGTACCACGAACCATTTGGGTGGCGATGGATCCATTTTTAATCAACGAAATGGAACCAGAAATCAGGAACCAAATATTGATTGTTGATTAACATGCGATTTTGTGGCAGCAGCGGGTGCGGCCCGATTGTCTGGACTAGTATTGATTGTCCACCCCCTTAATGTACATGTGATGTAGATTTCCGGTTCCTTTATTCGAAAAATTCTGCCTCACATTGCAGGCCGAGCACAGTTTGTCATTGGCGTGTTGAGATGATTGATTGCTGTCACAATGTTTGCGCAGTTTTTCTGCATCACAGAGACGCGCAACACAAGTTGTGTCATATTAATCACAGATTTGAGATGGATATGCTTGGGGTGGGCCATCCCCTTCTCATCTATGAACGCACATACCAACTCCGTTCAATTCGTTTTAATTAAATATTTGTCTTGCACTTGTTTGCTTTTGTGGGAAGGAGGGGGTTGGTTGCTCTGTGATGGTGATTTTTGCAGTAACAGTGACGCAGATTCGATTAATTAGACGATAAGCCGGCGACTAGTTGGAGACGCGTGGTCTGCAATTTGTTACTTCAACGAAGAGGTCATAAATCAAAGAGGAATTTATTAAATACGAGTACTTGTCGGACAAATTGGATTGATTTGAGGCGCTTTCTTTTCTTGCCACCAATTTGGGAGAAGATGTTTTTCTTGGCGAAGAGATAGAGAGGGCTAAAATTGTCACTGGTACTTGTTGTCTACAGGCTATGCCCATGTAGATAGGAAGTGTTAAAGCCATTCGAGAAGCACCCGTCTGTTGTTGTTAGTAGAATTGAATGTTGGGAATATATTGCTCTGTGGGGAGATTCATTGGCGGTGCTCAGAAATCTCTCTCTGCTCTTCAAGTCCAGTGATGAAATAAGCTGACATAGTAAAGCCTACCAGCGAACACAGTCGAAACTATTTAGACTTAAATCCATGCCGCAGTCCGCAGCTAGATCCATCCATTCAGCATAGCAGCTTGATTCATTGTGTACGACTTGGAGGGCCGCTATCTTCGGAATCTTAAGCACGTAATCAGTTTGCATTTTAAGGGTACGAATAAAGAGAGGTGACAATCCAGTGTCCAGCATTATCTTATAATTTGGCATGTTTGGTGGTAGTCGAAAAATTCGTAGTAGCGGAGGAGCTTCTCTACATTTTCATATTGTTTCACTCCCCATATTTGTGCGGCATAAAATAAAATTGATTCCGATAACCCGGAATTTGCTACTGTGTGCGATACTTTTATTACAAAAGCATCTACTCCACGATGCCCTGATTGCGCTTTTAGCCTTTCTCAGCTTCTCCTTCAACTGCTTCTCCATACTTTCTACGGTCTCACCATTCCAAAACCATTTTTCATTTATTGAGAAAGCCGGTTGATCATTAGCTGCAATGAATCAGGAGAATACGCCAAGAGCACGATGTCGTCTACGAATAGCTGTGCCTTGATTATATGAGCCGCGTATTCGATGCCGCACGATAAGCAGCTTACAAGATCATCAATGAACAAAGCAACGAACAAGCTTGGGGTCATAGTACAACCTTGTCTGACGCCTGATTTAGTTTCAAACCACTCGGACCTCTCTTCACCGTTCCAAACTGCCGTCATTGTGTCAATATACAAGTTTTGCATATGACTCTGCCAAATCTTATTGACATAGAATAGAGCCTGCCTATCAACCGCATCAAATGCTAACCTGCAGTCCACGAAAAACGCATATAGCGTCTTCGTTTTGCGGAGTAATGAATCCGCAATACTTTTCAAAACAACGATATGGTCAACCGTTGAATAGCCTGGTCTAAAACCTGCCTGGTACTCTTGCAACAGCTTATTATCGTTGATCCATGGGTTGAGACGTCTCTGTAGAATTTGCGTGAAGATTTTGTAATTAGCGCACGCACGTACCCTTAAGATGTTTGGACATAGAGGAAAAAAAGAGAGGTACCGATGTGCGTTGGTTTTAAATGTTTGCAAGTTATAGTGACTAGGGAATAAAGAGCTTGGCAGGGCATTCCATAAGCGAGTTATACGGCTTAGAAACGAATCACGATTATGTCAGAAGACGCGCTTGTTGGTTAGTGTTGAGCATTCACAGCGAAACGGGTGGAACGATTAGTCGTTCATTGATCTCCGCCGATTGCATACGTGTTTCGACTTTTGGTTGTGTAGTGAGACGAACTAAAAATAAAAGACAATTGATAAACACCATATGCGGCTCCAATTAGCCCAGTGATAGAGTGCGCGATTACCAAGTTAAAGGTTGGGGGTTCGACTCCAGGTCGAAACAGACTTTTTTGTTGTTTTTTTTTTTTGTTCAATTAAAAAAAAACAAAATAAATAAATTGATAGTGTTAAAAATCATCACGTGATGGATTGTGGCGAGCGGTCTGTTATGCCGGTAGCGGGATCCGCAGACAAATCAGGCGAGGCATCAAGCGGTTCAAGTCCAACAGAACCGAAGACGAAGAGAAGGAGGGCGCTAAGGCCACCTTAGCACAACGTCTCTCCCTACCAACTTCCACTGTTAAGCTGCTTGGTGGAGTGCGGGAAGGGGTGCAATCAACGGCAGCAATGAATCGTCTAGGGCAATTTACAGACAACAATCCATTCGCCTCAGATGTTCACCAAAATCTGAAAGACAATAGCTTCGCTTCCTTGGCGTCAACCGAATCGGAAGATGAAGAGGAAGAAATGGAGTCAATTAGTAGTAGCATCAAAATGCTACAACAAAGAGTACTAGCTATAAAAGGAAAGCAAATGCTAAGAAGGAAGAGGGAAGAGCAAGCGCAATCCCAACAGCAAGCTCAAAAGCAAACTCAACAACACCAAACAAATACAATAGCACAAGTGCTACAAACACACCAACAAAACCTCAAGAAACACCAGCAACAACAACAAGTGCAGCCACAAGAACGGCAACAGCAAAAACAGCAGCAGCAGCAGCAGCAACAACAAGAACAACAGCAGAAACAGCAAATTTCAAAACAAAGGGTGCCACCTATTAATACATTTAAGATGGAATTAAAGGAAACAAAAGAACTATGTAAGTCGGCCATAGACAATAATTTTTATATTAAAAGACTTAGCTTAGATAGGCACGCGATCCACTGTAATACCTGCCAAAGGTTCGGGCACGCCGCGTCGAACTGCGAAATGCAGCCTCGATGCGTGAAGTGTGGAAAGAACAACAAGTCAGAGGAATGCACTCTAGGTAAGGACGGAGCGTCCGAAAAAAGCCAACTCTCTTGTGCCTTATGCAGGAACACGGGACACACCGCAAACTATCGGGGTTGTCCCAAATTCCAATATATAAAAAGAGTAAATCTGGCTCGGCAGCAGAAAGTGGAAGTTAAACGTCCACTCGTGCAGGCACAAACACCAGCCGTTACTCCCCATGTTACCTACGCCCAAATGGCGGCAGGTAGGGGAACTACGGTACAACAAGCAAAGGTAGCTTCTCAGGCCCCAGCGCCTAGAGCTCCAGAACCTGTACCTGACATGCTGGCTATCTTGCTCTCTATTCAGGGGCAGATGGCTCAGCTTCAGCGTCAAATACAGGAACAGGCTACGCGGGTAGATCAAATATACGCGCTGCTGCCGGGACTAACGCACCTCCAGTCGTAATGGGTACGTACATGGCGGAGCAAACCCTGAAGGTCCTTGCAGTGAATGTTAATTCACTGATTAGGTTCGAACGAAGAGCCACACTATTTAAGTTGCTTAAAGACCAAGCCCCTGATGTGCTTTTGGTTAGCGAAACTAAGCTCACCAAAAGACACAAGATAAGGCACAGAAGGTATGAAATATTACGAAGAAACCGACCCAATTCCATTCAAGGAGGAGGCGTTGCGATCTTTGTAAGAAAGAGACTGCGTTTCAAAAGAGTATACAGTCGTGTAGTACGTAGGTTCCAGGTGCTGGAAGCATGCGTCATGTACATCCCTCTCCGTAGTGGAAAGCGGTTATACATGGTGTCTGTCTACGCACCTAAGGCTACTCAATCCACCTTATTCATCTCAGAGCTCGAGACACTTTTTCGATTCCTGAGGCTGGAATTGGAAGACAATTATTTTATTATCGGCGGAGATTTCAACGCCAAACATAGTGATTGGGGAAATAATATACCAAATACTAGAGGGAACCTACTGTTCAATTGGTGGGGTCGACACAGCATAATGTATCGACTCGGGCTTAAGGCGACGGATAGTCCGTCGTTTCCCAGACACGGGTCCTATTTGGATCTTCTACTGTTCGACTCACGAATACAACTGACATGCACTAACCAACAAACTACAAACTGTCTACGCACTTTCGTGTATGACAGTGACCATTGCGGTCTCAGCACCGAAATAACTGTTCCCAACGAAACTGCGGAATTGGAAGAGTTTGTTCAAAGGTATTCCTACAATTATAGTAGGGTGCGTTGGACACACTTCTCCAGAACGCTGACGTGAGCACTCTCCTCGAATTCGCTCTATCCACCGTCCAATAGAAATCTGTCAAACGAGGAGATTGACGGGTATCTAAAACTAATGGACGAGACAATTAAACGAACTATGGACAAAACGATACCTCGGTATCAACACACTGACGAAGAAGACTTATTCCGCAACGCAACTATTGACGGACTGCACCGACATAAAAGTAGACTGCTGTCAAGACTAAAAACCTTGTACAGACAGTTCACTGACAGACATAATCCGGAGATCATGACATTGAAGTCGTCGATTAAAAACCTCCAAACATTAATAAAGGAAAATTACAGAAACTCTGTAAGTTTGTATTGGAACAACAAAATTCGGGCTGTAAACACCAGCAACCCGAATATGTTCCCGCAAATAAATAAAATATTTCGGAGAAATAATCAAAACGACCTTCTATGTCTCAAAATCGCCCGAACGACGAACAACGAACAAATACTTGTAGCAGTAGGCATTGATCCAAATGAGGCCGTTGATGATGACAACTTCTTCGTGGTCGAGGATCCGCAGGAGAAGGTAGAGGCTATAGGAGCGACCTTGTACACAAGTTCTACCTTCGAAATGAAATAGAGAATTGGCGATTCGAGAACTCGGGCTTCACCCAGTTTAGTGACGAGAATAGGTCAAATAACGTCATCGCCAACGATAGGGTACTACCCCCTTTCATTTCGAAGGAGGAGCTCCAAACGATCTTCGAATCTCTTAGAAGTAAGAAATCAGTGGGAACCGATGAAATACCGAACATTGTGCTTCGACATCTCCCACTAGTAGCGGTGGACATTTATACCACCCTGTTTAATAATGCAATGAATAATGCACATTATCCAGCGCATTGGAAAACGGCGGTGATACATCCCATTCCCAAAAGGAATAAAGATACTTCCAATCCGGCGAATCTCCGCTCGATCAGTCTTCTTCCAAACATCAGTAAGGTTTTCGAGAAGGTGATCAATAGAGTCCTGACTAAGTGGGTTGAGGACAAACATATCGTTCCGGATAATCAATTCGGTTTCAAGGCGGGGCATGATATCATTCATGCTGCGTCTAAACTGGTTTCTGATATCCAATGGAACAAAGGCAAGAAACAGTGCACTGGTGCCTGCCTGATTGACTTGGAAAAAGCCTTCGACACCGTATGGTTAGAGGGACTCTTCTTCAAGCTGGACAGGTTGGGCATTAGTAAACCACTGCTGTATATTCTTTTTAATATGCTCTCCAGTAGACAGTTCATCGTGAAGAATGGCGATGTGACTTCCGCTGGAACATTTAACATCAAAAACGGTCTGCAACAAGGTGCGGTAAATTCGCCGATCCTATTCAACATTTACACAAGTGATCTGATAGGTTCACTTCACCATGCCATAGCGTACGCAGACGACTTAATTGTGTACAGATCAGGTCCAAAGATTGAGGTCATTAATACACTTTTGCAACGTGACTTCGACAAAATTAAACAATATTGTGATGACTGGAAGTTGAAAATCAACTTTCAGAAGTCGGAAACCATTCTGTTTAGGACGCCTTTGTCTGGGGCCTCTAGGGATACCAGAAAGAATTGGCGAAAGTTCTCTATCGTCGGACAACATGGACAGCCACTTGCTTGTCGAAATGTAGTCAGATACCTTGGGATCAATATCTGTATTTTAACAAACATATAGATGTTGCTCTGGCCAGAGCCAGAGGTGCTTTTGCCCTTACAAGGAGACTGTTTTACAACAGCCAACTCGATGCGAGGGTGAAGGTGAAGGTGATCTGCTACATGGCCCTTATCCGGCCTATGCTAGTATTTGGATGTCCCGTGTGGTTCAACGTGAGAGCAAGTTTATTGGAAAAGATTCGGGTGTTTGAGAGGGCATGCCTTACGGCTTGCCTTCGCTTGTACAGAACACCAGAGTCGGAGTACAAAAAATTTTATCGCAATGAGGTCTTGTACAATAGGGCGAACCTAATAAGAGTGGATAATTTTGTTATTAAGTTGACTCGAAGGCACATTGCAAGAGCAATGACATCGTCGAACAACCTGATCTCTGGGGCTTACTACCCTAATTATATGTATCATGAGAGAGTTCGCTTTGACGGTTATGTTCCTCCAGAAGCGTTCCTCTACCTTGATAGCAAAGGTTTGATCCAGGACAGATTGGCTGTTCCGCTAATCTTCCACGTTGCTCAAACAGCTGCGGACAGGCGACTCAACTACGACAGAGACATCGCACACGGCAGTGCGGAGCGTCTCCGGTTCAGTAGGGCGGTAGGGAGTCGCGACATGAGGGATGTTGCTCATCAGCACCAACAATTTTGGTGGCTTGTTGAAGAAGAGGATGCGTCGTCGTCGAATTCCTTCAGCAATAGATAGCTTCTTGCGAAGCAAAGTG
Organism: Volucella zonaria; assembly: GCA_963966105.1. Classification (NCBI taxonomy): domain Eukaryota; kingdom Metazoa; phylum Arthropoda; class Insecta; order Diptera; family Syrphidae; genus Volucella; species Volucella zonaria. The sequence goes on along the minus strand of OZ014532.1, from coordinate 102,901,038 downwards.
GGTCAGCCTAAAAAATTTTTTTTTTGTTTTAGCGTTGGCCGGCTTACATAGTTTTAGGTAGAATTAAGTTAGATTTAAGCGAAAAAAAAAAAAATATATATATATATGTATATATGTATGTACATGTATTTATATATTACGTATATATATTATATATAAGTCATGATACTAAGTTTTTCTTAAAAAATGTTTTCTTAGTTCTAATTATAATAAATTGACATAGTATAAGCATGTAATGTAAGATACGTCGAAAGACATAATTTAAGTGTTAGGTTTAACTTAGAGTGCCCGCATGGGGCCAGTAAGTTAGAATAAGATAATTTGAAGTTAATTAAGCTAACTTTTAAGCATTTTTTTTGTCTAGCAAGTAAGAGTAAATTAATTAAGAAAATGAAAATGCATTTAAACTGAAATGGGTGTTACGGTTAAAAGTTAGAAGAGGTGGAAAGCTACTGGCAATTTCGGTGGAGTACTGGTGGTAAAAATGGCGATACAACAAGGTGAGACAGGAGACATTACGTCTGTGTTCGAGCGTGTTGAATGACTGTGGGATATTGTCATCACCTATGAGTTTTACCGCACGGATTTGGATCCGATCTAGCCAGTGCAAAGAGGTTCTAGGAGCACTTGAGCAAATGTGGACATTGTACTCCAATTTCGGGCGTATACACTCCTTATATTGGGTATATAAATAAATTCGTGCGGTTTTTTTTTGAAAATTTGAACGTTTATTTAAGAAAAACATGTACAATAGTGTTATTCAAAGTATTGCCCATCTGAAGCTATGACTTTTTCCCATCTTTCTGGCAATTTGTGGATCCCATCGCAAAAGAACTGCGCCGGCTTGGCAGCCAAGAATGAATTAAGCCAATTTTTGATATTCTGCTCTGATGTGAACCGTATTTCAGTGAGGGCGTTCTGCATCGACCGGAACAAATGGTAGTCAGAAGGGGCAAGGTCTGAGCTATAAGGCGGGTGGGGTAAGACTTCCCATCCATTGTTTTCTAAGTAGTTCTTAACCGGGGGCCGAGCGCTGTCATGATGGAAAATTATTGACTCGTGTCTGGTCGCATATTCCGGGCGTTTTTCGGTCACTGATCTCTTCAAATGGATTAACTGTGTTCGGTAGTGTTGTCCATTGATGGTTTCACCCGCTTTTAGCAGCTCATAATACAGCACACCCATCTGATCCCACCAAATACAGAGCATTACTTTCGCGATATGGATATTCGGCTTTGCCTTTGATTTGGCTGGTTGGCCGGGTTTCACATATGATTTTTTGCGCTTGGGGTTGTCGTAATGGATCCATTTTTCATCACCAGTAACAATCCGATGCAAAAATGACTTCCTTTTGTGGCGTTTCAGCAGCATTTCGGACATGCAAAACCACCTTTCGACGTCTCTCGGCTTGAGTTCATGTAGAACCCAATTTCCTTGCTTTTGAATATATCCAACTGCTTTTAAACGTTTTGAAATGGCTGCTTGAGTGACACCCAAAGATTCTGCGAGCTAGTCTTGTGTTTGGCAACAATCTTCATAGAGTAATGCTTCCAGTTCTTCATCTTCAAACTTTTTTGGCTGCCCAGGACGTTCATTGTCTTCTAAGCCAAAATCACCACTTTTAAATCGTGCAAACCACTTTTGGCACATTCGCTCAGCTAGCGCATGTTCACCATAAACTTCCACCAAAATACGATGACTTTCGGCAGCAGTTTTCTTCATGAAGAAGAACTCCCCGCAAAAACACTTTTTCAGGCACAAAGTTCGACATATTTGAGTGAAAAAAAATTATTGTTGTTTACGCCTCAAATGAATGACATATACTGATATGACGTACAATGACAGTAGCTTTCCAACGCATGTTCCAATGGAATAATACAAGTTACGCCATCTCTTAGCAAACTGCACGAGTTAAGTTATAGACCCAATATATTGAGGCCAGATCGAAGAGTGTCAAATATTTCTTATATTGCTCGAGGAAACCTAGACATTTCGTAGCATTTTGGCAACATCGAATATGTGGTCATTTCAATGTAAGTTGTCATTGACACAGAATGGAAAGTCTTTCGGTTTCAACGGTGTTTAAATTTCACTTCACGGCAGACAGAATTGTGTTTTGGAAGCATTTGGAAGCGCTCTGTTGATTGGAATCGGAATTTAATGAGCTTAACATACGCTGCCTTTCCCATTCTACAGCCGAAGCGCAGGGACGTGAGTCAGGGAATGAATATGAAAAGCAGAGAGTACTGTCGTCAGCAAAGGAATATATTGGATTAGAAGTGGCAGACAAGAGATCTTTGATGGAAATTGAAAAGAGTGTCGGAGACAGAACGGAGCCCTGGGGTATACCAGCATTTATTTTGGGAATATCAGACTTGAAACCATCCAAGACAACCTGAATTGAACGTTCCGAAAGGTAATTACTAATCCGTTGATGAAGAGAATCATCGATCCCGAAAGCACGCATTTTCGACAAAAGAGCCTGATGCCAAACTCTGTAAAATGCCTTAGAAATATCAAGGGCAACTACGAGTATCTTGCTTTCGCCAGAATGATGTACGCTTTGGTTCCACTTTTCGGTGAGACATGCCATCAAATCACCCGCGGACCTGTTGCTACGAAAATCGTTCTGCCGATCATTGAGAAGTTTTCGTGTTTCGAGATATTTCATGAGCTGACGGTTTATCAGCGTTTCCATGATCTTGGTTAGAAGGGACGTACTCGTAAGTGCAATGGGTCTGTAGGAGGAGAGAGAAGAAGATTCGCCTTTTTTAGGGACGGGCTGGACAAATGCTGCTTTCCATTTGCTCGGAAAGAGTCCTAAAGCGTAGGATTGATGAAATGTAGTGATTCCGTTATTTAAGAAGGGCAGCAGGACCGATAAATCAAACTACAGACCAATATCTTTACTGTCATCAATTTCAAAAATTTTTAAGAAAATAATTAAAACGAGAATATTAACTTATCTCAATCATTATAATTTTTGCTCTCCTATGCAGTTTGGTTTCAGAACTGGCCTCTCCCCTGAGGATGCTCTATTGGACTTTTGCTCCTTCTTATTTAAGGGACTAGATAAAAAACAGTTTTGTGCAGGCCTTTTTGTGGATATAACTAAGACGTTTGACATGGTTGACCACGTCATACTATTAGATAAACTACGAGTATATAAGGTTGGATTCAGAGGATTCATATACAATTGGTTTGAGTCTTATCTTAAAGATAGAATGCAGTATGTAAAAATTGGAAGCAGTTCAAAAACCAATAACCTGGGGGTACCCCAAGGTTCTGTACTTGGCCCAATTTTATTCCTAATTTACATAAATTCCTTATTTTGTCTCGCATTCATAGGTAATAAGTTACAGCTTTTGCCGACGACCTTGGAGTTGCATATTGTTCAGCCCGTCCGCTAGATCTAATCGCTGATATAAACCATGATGTTTTCCTACTTAGATGCTGGTTTGCTAATCACAAACTTATTGTTAGTAGTAAAACTAAGTTGATGTTTATCAGTCTTACTGAGCAAGACTACCCCGACTTAGACATGGTATTTCATTCTAATGTCTGCCCGTGTCACGACTTGCTATACAGCCAATGCAGAATCCAAGATGGTAAAACCTTCAACAGGAATACTAACTGCAGTATTGATTGTTTCAAAATTGAAGGTGTAGATAATTTCAAGTACCTTGGTATTACAATCGATCAAAACTTGAACTGGTCTGATGAATATTTAAGTTCTTACCATTCACCTTCCTAACCAAGTTATAAAATTCTCTCGAATTCTGGCAATGGGCTAGTGGCTTCGATTCTGCTTCAAAAAATATAGATTTTTCTGTGTACACAATGCCTTGTACTCTCTGTTTGCTTGCAAATAAAGGTTTTTGAAATACAGTGAAATGTCTCTTATGCGGACAGTGACGGTCACAACATTTCTGTCCGTCCAAGAGAAGATAAATATGTTAAACTTTTTTCTCTAAATTAAAATTAATCCTTTTATTTATTAAAAAACAAAACCAACAGTCTTAGGAACAAAGTAATTTTTAAATAATTTTTAACCAAATCAATGTTTTAATTATTATTGTTTAAAGTAAAAAAATCGGTAAGAACTGTTGGTTTTTTTGCGAGGCAGTTGAGTTAGCTTCAAAATGGGTTTGCAAATCAACAAGAAGCTGAAATCCTTTTCCATCGTTTTTCTTCGCGGAAAATATTTTAAGTTGTTTAACTGCAGTTTGTGCTTCTTTATATGAGCTGATAGTTGCTTTGTGCAGTTGATCCTGCTCTTCTTCGTCTTCCTCGGAGCTACTACTTATTTCTACACTTTCTATTACTGCTTCTGGTGTGACATCGTCATCTATGTTAACGTTCTCGTCAATACGAATAAAATTTTCTGGTTGAACGTCATATTGGCACTCTTGAAGGATTTGAATAAATGTTCTAAGCTCTGACAGTGGTAAATCATCTTCTGGATCGAATTCGTCGTCATTTGCATTGACTTGTTGTCCAAATCTAGACTTTTTAAGAGTTTTCTACGATTTTTATGATGCAAATAGTATCCAAGACGTTCACAGTTTTTAATAGACCGCTTAGCATTCCAACATCATCAATACTGCTCACAATATGCTAGAGTATAAGCGATCTGCAATGAAACTTGAAGTTGCTAATGACACCTTGGTCTAGAGGCTGGCAGAGGGATGTGGTGTGGATTTGAGGCGCAAATTTTTTGGGTAGGAAGCAACATTGTCCAAAAAAAGTAAGACTTTCTTCTTTTGAAGCCCCAATCTTTTATCGAAGAATCGAAGACAGTCGATCATAATATCCTGGGTCATCCATGCTTTCCTGTTATGTCTCCATTCTACTGGCAGGAAGGAGAAATGATTTTCCAATGACCAGTAGTTTTTCTTTTTCTCCTGCCATAAAATCGTGAGTCGCTCACCTGAGACAACTTTCCACCTGTGCATTTTTCTCCTTTTAGACTCATTGTTTTAGTAGGCAGAGCCCTAAAGAAGAAGCCTGTTTCATCTGCATTATAAATGTTATTAATGGTAACTTTTCTAAAAATGTCATGATGTCCGCAGCATCAACATCTGCTGCTTCTCCAGAAATGCTTTTGAATGCTATACCATGGCGTTTTCGAAACTTCTGAAGCCAGCCGGTTGAAGCTTTAAAATGCCTGATCATGGGCACATTCTTATTCCGCACGACTCTAAACCACTCGAACACTTTTTCATCGACAAGGCTCCGACCCGATGTAACAAAACGCCGTCGTATGTGAGATGCGGTGGAATTTGACTGCCATGTTTCCAAAATTTTGTCTTTATTCCTTAAAATATCAGCAGCTTGAGTTTTCCCGATTTTAAAGGCAATTGCAGAATTTATGAAATCAATTTTTTCTTTAAGAGTCAACACGTTTCGTTTTGGTGGCATCTTGAGCAAAATAAATGAAAACCCTGGTAAAGATGACCACACTGTTGCACAAGTGAAACGTAAACAACTAACTACGAAGAGGCTATAACGCACAGCTGTATACATATGGCATTCGTATGAATTCGTATTCGTACACAGACAGTGTGGTGTGGCATTTTACGAGTTGCAACTTGTTTTTGTCCGCTTAATGGATATGAATTAAAGAATTTCCTACTAAAATTATTGTCCGCGTCCGTTCAAGGGAGTGTCCTCCTAAGAGAGCTGTCCGCAATGAGAGATTTCACTGTAACCCTCATTTGAATTACGATATGTTTCTAGCCACGCAAACGATAACTGCCTGACTTTTTTACATTCGAGGTCAAACCAAGGAGCCGTACAGTCTGTTCTAGCATTCCTTGAGGAAGAGATCGAATAAGATGTTTTAATGGTTCCCTCTAACTAGCTTAAATTGCATAAGTGTTGGCTTCGAAGAGATATGTCCAGCTCCTCGTGATACTCTGTCGCCTTAACCGGATAAGTCGGCTTTCTCCCTGTTCCAACGCCATCTGTCCAAAAATCACAACTATAGGCAGGTGGTCCGAAAACGGGATATGTTCAACTTTGAAATCGACAACGTGATCATTCCATTTTCCACCAACGAGACTATAATCTATTACAGAGCTTTCTTGCTTACCAACAAAAGTAAATTCACCACCCGTATCTGACAAGCTAGTTCCATTTTGGATTCTCAACCCATAAGAATTACAAAAATCTATTAACTTTACCCCCCTTGCATTAAGGGCGGTATCTTTCGTTTCCAGCTTCATTTCCAATTCTTCCATTCAGGTAACCAGCCACCCATGAGCGCGCGCTCAAGGGATTTGTGCTGTACACAGCGCGGGCGAAGGAAATTTAAAGAGGAAGAAAAGAGAGGTGCCGATGTACATTGTTTTTAAATGTTTGCAAGTTATAACGACAGGGAAATAGAGAGCTCGGGTGGACATTCCATAAGCGAGTTGTACGGCTTTGGAACGATTCACGATATTTTAGAGTACGACCAAATGTGGACTTGAGGGTATACTGATGAGCATTCATAGCGAGACAGGTGTTACGGTTGAAAGTTTGAATGGGCGGGATGCTACTGACGATTTCAATGGAGCACTGGTGGTGGAAATAGCGATAAAACAAAGTGAAACAGGGTGTCAATTGAATGACCGATATTAGCATTATCTGTGAGTCTTATCGGTTTTGAATGCTATCTAACAAGTGCAGAGATGTTCTAGGAGCACCTGATAAGATGTGTGCATTGTACTCCAGTTTTGGGTCTTTTTTCAATTTGTCAATTGCAAAAGTAAGGCTGATGGTTATCCTTCCTCCCTTGCTTTCAAAACCAAATCTGGAAGTGATCCTCCTACCATCGTCAGCATTTTTAAAACAATCATTTGCTAACAACTCTTTTGTACCAGATCCCTTTTACTTCAGTGATCTACTAAGTTTCTCCGTTGGTTCCTTTCTCGTTCAATATTTCGATCCCGTAGTTATTGAAAGAAGATACAAAATCTTAAAGATGAATTTGTACCTGGCCCAGATGGACTCCCCGCCGTTTTGCTCAAAAAAATCCTATTCCTACCTTTTTCATCTATCCCTTACCACAGGGAGACTTTCCAAAGATTTGAAAGACCTCTTTTATAATTCCGATACAGAAAAAGGGATCTAAGCATGAAGTTACCAATTACTGTCCCATTGCTAAACTCTCTCATATACACAAGTTCTTTGAAAGCATTTTATACGAAGCCTTAAGGTTCAAATGCAACCCTTTTATTTCGCCCCGACAACATGGTTTTCTAAGAGGTAGATCAACAACCACAAACCTAGTCGAACTCGTGCTCGAAAATGGCAAAGAAATCGATGTTATCGCAACTGATATCACTAAAGCGTTTGATAAGATATCTCATCGATTGATCCTCTTCAAATTGTGTCCTCTCGGCTTTGAGCCTCTCTTATTAAAATGGATTTTTTCTTACCTGGTAAACCGCTATTATAGTGTTCGGTTTAGATCCGCCCTTTCTGTTCCATTCCTAGCCTCACCTGGAGTTCCACAAGGCAGCCATCTTCGTCCTATTCTCTTCATTCTTACTATTAACGATCTTTAGAGGGTCATTAAACACTCCTCCCTCTCGTTCTACGACACGAAATTTGTAAAACTATTTCTTGTCCCCATGGCTCTGCCCTTCTTCAAGAAGACCTTGATCGGTTTACAACCTGGTGCCTCAAAAACTGTATTTCAGTATTTCAGTATTTTTATTGCAGTATAACAACGACATTTGTAATAGACCATTCAAATCTTTAATTCCCAACGAAACTGCGGAATTGGAAGAGTTTGTTCAAAGGTATTCCTACAATTATAGTAGAGGGCGTTGGACACACTTCTCAAGAATACTGACGAGAGCACTCTCCTCGAATTCGCTCTACCCACCGTCCAATAGAAATCTGTCAGACGAGGAGATTGACAGGTATCTAAGACTAATGGACGAGACAATCAAACGAACTATGGACAAAACGATACCACGGTATCAACACACTGACAACGAAGACTTATTCCGCAACGCAACCATTGACGCACTGCACCGACATAAAAGTAGACTGCTGTCAAGACTAAAAACCTTGTACAGACAGTTTACTGACAGACATAACCCGGAGATCATGACATTGAAGTCGTCGATTAAAAACCTCCAAACATTAATAAAGGAAAATTACAGAAACTCTGTAAGTTTGTATTGGAACAACAAAATTCGGGCTGTAAACACCAGCAACCCGAATATGTTCCCGCAAATAAATAAAATCGCCCGAACGACGAACAAATACTTGTAGCAGCAGGCATTGATCCAAATGAGGCCGTTGATGATGACAACTTCTTTGTGGTCGAGGATCCGCAGGAGAAGGTAGAGGCTATAGGAGCGACTTTCCAGGAAGTGTACAAGGCGAATGACATCATTGGCCCCAACCACGACCTGGAGAGTCGAGTCTTTGTGCACAATTCCTGCCTTCGAAATGAAATTGCGAGTTGGCGATTCGAGAGCTCGGGTTTCACCCAGTTCAGTGACGAGAATATGGCAAATAATGTCATCACCAACGAAAGGGTATTACCACCGTTCATTTCGAAGGAAGAGCTCCAAACGATCTTTGAATCGCTTAGAAGTAAGAAATCAGTGGGAACCGATGAAATACCGAACATTGTGCTTCGACATCTCCCACTAGTAGCGGTGGACATTTATACCACCCTGTTTAATAATGCAATGAATAATGCACATTATCCAGCGCATTGGAAAACGGCGGTGATACATCCCATTCCCAAAAGGAATAAAGATACTTCCAATCCGGCGAATCTCCGCTCGATCAGTCTTCTTCCAAACATCAGTAAGGTTTTCGAGAAGGTGATCAATAGAGTCCTGACTAAGTGGGTTGAGGACAAACATATCGTTCCGGATAATCAATTCGGTTTCAAGGCGGGGCATGATATCATTCATGCTGCGTCTAAACTGGTTTCTGATATCCAATGGAACAAAGGCAAGAAACAGTGCACTGGTGCCTGCCTGATTGACTTGGAAAAAGCCTTCGACACCGTATGGTTAGAGGGACTCTTCTTCAAGCTGGACAGGTTGGGCATTAGTAAACCACTGCTGTATATTCTTTTTAATATGCTCTCCAGTAGACAGTTCATCGTGAAGAATGGCGATGTGACTTCCGCTGGAACATTTAACATCAAAAACGGTCTGCAACAAGGTGCGGTAAATTCGCCGATCCTATTCAACATTTACACAAGTGATCTGATAGGTTCACTTCACCATGCCATAGCGTACGCAGACGACTTAATTGTGTACAGATCAGGTCCAAAGATTGAGGTCATTAATACACTTTTGCAACGTGACTTCGACAAAATTAAACAATATTGTGATGACTGGAAGTTGAAAATCAACTTTCAGAAGTCGGAAACCATTCTGTTTAGGACGCCTTTGTCTGGGGCCTCTAGGGATACCAGAAAGAATTGGCGAAAGTTCTCTATCGTCGGACAACATGGGCAGCCACTTGCTTGTCGAAATGTAGTCAGATACCTTGGGATCTGGCTAGATCAATATCTGTATTTTAACAAACATATAGATGTTGCTCTGGCCAGAGCCAGAGGTGCTTTTGCCCTTACAAGGAGACTGTTTTACAACAGCCAACTCGATGCGAGGGTGAAGGTGAAGGTGATCTGCTACATGGCCCTTATCCGGCCTATGCTAGTATTTGGATGTCCCGTGTGGTTCAACGTGAGAGCAAGTTTATTGGAAAAGATTCGGGTGTTTGAGAGGGCTTGCCTTAGGGCTTGTCTTCGGTTATACAGAACACCAGAATCTGAGTACATAAAATTCTATCGCAATGAGGTCTTGTACAATAGGGCGAACCTAATAAGAGTGGACAATTTTGTTATTAAGTTGACTCGAAGGCACATTGCAAGAGCAATGACATCGTCGAACAACCTGATCTCTGGGGCTTACTACCCTAATTATATGTATCATGAGAGAGTTCGCTTTGACGGCTATGTTCCTCCAGAAGCGTTCCTCTACCTTGATAGCAAAGGTCTGATCCAGGACAGATTGGCTGTGCCGCTAATCTTCCACGTTGCTCGAACAGCTGCGGACAGGCGACTCAACTACGACAGAGACATCGCACACGGCAGTGCGGAGCGTCTCCGGTTCAGTAGGGCGGTAGGGAGTCGCGACATGAGGGATGTTGCTCATCAGCACCAACAATTTTGGTGGCTTGTTGAAGAAGAGGATGCGTCGTCGTCGAATTCCTTCAGCAATAGATAGCTTCTTGCGAAGCAAAGTGGGTCAGCCTAAAAAATTTTTTTTTTGTTTTAGCGTTGGCCGGCTTACATAGTTTTAGTTAGAATTAAGTTAGATTTAAGCGACAAAAAAAAATATATATATATATGTATATATGTATGTACATGTATTTATATATTACGTATATATATACAATGTATATATATTATATATGTATATATTATGTATTAGATGTAAGTAGGTTAAGTAAATTAAGATTTATTCTTAGGTAGTTTGTAAGTTTTAGTTTTAAGTTTTATAATAAGTTAAAAAAAAATATAAGTCATGATACTAAGTTTTTCTTAAAAAATGTTTTCTTAGTTCTAATTATAATAAATTGACATAGTATAAGCATGCAATGTAAGATACGTCGAAAGACATAATTTAAGTGTTAGGTTTAACTTAGAGGGCCCGCATGGGGCCAGTAAGTTAGAATAAAATAATTTTAAGTTAATTAAGCTGACTTTTAAGTATTTTTTTGTCTAGCAAGTAAGAGTAAATTAAGTGAAACAATAAAAATGCATATAAACTGAAACTGAACTGAAACTGATTCAAATCTTTAAGCTATAAATGTGATACAATTAATAAGCGATTTAAGATTAAACTAAAATTACAATTCTTCTCAATAAAGTAAACTTTAAAATATTAACATGTGTTTGAAAGAGGAAAAAATAAAAAATAAAAATTTATAACCTTCCTTGAACAATTGCAATAAAATATTTGTATGGTGTGGAATTTATATTCGGTATTCCTTCTAGTTTTCTGCTATATGTCGAAAGAGAGTTTTACTAAAGCCATTTGTATTGTAGAGTCGTCTTATATTAAGGGCGAGTGAATTCCGAAGGCGAAAACCTGTCGTTCGATAACTTGGTAAGCAACACGAGGTACAATTAAATTTAAAGATCTACTTGAATGCGAAAACCTTAGTTTATCATATAAGTATTGGGGCTGTTGGTTGATTATAATCCTGTGTAGATATTTGATTGCGCAGTAGTATAGGCCGACACATGAGGAAAACGATCTCGACCGTATACGTATCGCACAACATTGTTAAAAGCAATGTTGAGCTTACGTCTGACAAAGGCGCCGATGCAGCAAAAAATTTCCCAGCCATACGTTATCATAGGAATGAGCACGGCCTTGACCACAAGTTTTGAGATTGGGAGAGATTTCTAAGACATCCGTATATTTTTCCCACAAGTGAGCAAACGTGGTCGTGCCAGGTTAATTTTGTATTGAACCAAATACCAAGATTTTTGGCTTTGTTTACAAATTCTATAGGTTCATTACCAAGGTATACTGGAGGAACGTTTATAAGAGATAACGGAATTCTATTTATGAGAAGACACTTCGTTTTTCTTGGGTTAAGCTGCAGAAAGTTTTCATCTGAACAGCAATGAATACGTTTTAGGTCATCATTAAATTTCAAAGTGGCATGATCAATAAGATCATTCTCAAAGCTTAGATAGAGCTGGATATTGTCAGCAAACATATGAAAATTTGAACTTTTAATGCATTTGGGAAGATCGTTAATAAGAATTGCGAAAAGTAGGGGACCTAAAATGGATCCTTGTGGAACACCAACTGAAATTGCTTACATGAACTGCTTATTTTCTTTCAACCAGATAGGACCGTATGAGATTAGCGGCTGATGTAGAGAAATTACAGAAGTTCATCAATTTTGATACAAGTAGTTCATGATCAACGGTGTCAAAGGCCTTAGAAAAATCTAGGAGAGCGATTAAGATGATTTGTTTCTTGTATATTGCAACTCTCATGTCGTCGGATACTTTTAGAAGAGCTGATGTGCAGCTGTGGTGTTTCCGAAATCCAGACTGGTAGGCGCAAAGAACTTGTTCTTGTTGAAGAAAACTAGATATTTCATGGTGTATAACTTTGACAAATATGGAAGTATAGCAATAGGTCTATATTCAGTTGACGAGTTGCCTACTGCTTTCCTTTTTGGGATTGGTATAATCTTAGCTTGCTTCCAAGCACACGGAAAAGTGGATCTTGTTATTATATTATTGAAAATATATGTTAAAGCTGGAAGTATATATGGTAATATTAATTTGATAAAAGTTGGGTGGATGTTATCGACACCAACAGCGTTAGATTTAATTTTTAACACTGCTCTAGCAATGTCAATTTGTTCCACTCGGCGAAATTCAAATAAGCCAGTGTGTGGCGTTTGGATATTATTTCCATTTGGGCGCAACATCGCTTGAACTTTAGCAAATTCTTTATTTAGTTCGTTAGGATCGACCTGGTCTACCATGGACTTCAAGTTACTACCTACACCTAATTCTCGTAAGTTTGCCCAAAGTGTTTTGGTTGGAAGTTTATGATCGAAGTACTTGGCATAATAGCGACGTTTGGCTTCTTTAATCTTCGTGTTAATTATGTTACGTAACAACCGATAGCTGTCATAGTATTCGGGAATCCGAAATCGTTTCCATTTTTTGAATTCAGCATCACGCTTGTTTCTTAGCTCAAAAATTTCAGAGGTAAACCACTTTATGCTATTACATTTGACAGCTTTCCTTTTTAGAGGAACATGTTTATCGAAGAGCTTTAAAACTACGTAATGGAGAAATTCAACTTGGGCATCAACCGATGTTTCAAAAAATACGTTATGCCAATCAAGGCAAAGGATGTCTTCTTCAAGTTGCTCCACATTTAGATTTTTAAAGTCCCTGAATGTATAAACCGATTGTTTATTACTGGTGACTAGATTAAAAGTGGCAAAAATGAGGTCATGTTTAGAAAAAAACAAGAGCGGAAACCTGGGTAAAGAACACTTCCTGACAGTCACTGGTGATAAAAATGTCCAAGAGTGTGCTGTTGGAACCAGTAAAGTGCGTTGGAATGGTCGAATTTACAACATCAAGACCAAGCATTTTAATGGAATCAATAAAAGATGACGATCTTATATGTTCAAGAATATTACAATTAAAATCACCACACACAATAGTTCGCAAGTATAACGACGAATAATTTTTTAATAAGTCAAAAGTCAGAGGATAGGTCAATATTATTGTAGGGTCTGTAAACGACACCAAACAGGCATTTCCTTTTTTCGAAAGATTTTATAACCACACATGGAGTATGGCTCGTCATTTACCCTCGGATCAAACCACGTCTTAGATACACATACAACGTCAACGCAGGAACCAACAAACAGATATCTAAATTCGTCAATTTTCCCGATAAACTTTGTGCATTCATGTGGCATACCCCAAGGCCTTCTTGGTGTTCACAAAAGATTTTAAGAAGAACGCGCAGGTTATCATTTGAGCCATTGCCTATGGATAGATTTCCGCCGATATCACCCATTAATGGTACCAACGGAAAATTGCCCCCTCAATAAGAGACTCAAACAACAAACAGAATAGTTAATAGTGAATAGTGACATATAAAAAGAAAACTGGAATTGTAGCTTACAAGTGAAGTTGATATTAATCATATTAATCATACTGCGTATAACTTAAAATGCAACCCGTCTCCTATCCGACTTTATTTTCTCTATGGTCAACCAATTTCCCTGGTTCAGTCTTCTTAAGACCTCAGCATATTATTCGACCGTGAGCTTAATTTCCGTTCGCACATCGATAAGATGACCCTTAAAGCCAACTCACCACTTGGTTTTATTAAACGGTGGTCTCTCTATGTTACCTTTGTTCGCTCCCTTCTTGAGTATGTCAGTCAAGCTTGGTCGCCCTTTAACCGGGCTCATCTTTCCCGAATCGAGGGCATTCAACGTCGATTTTCTGATTTGATCTCCGTGTTCTGCCCGGGAAGGACCCTTTAATCTTACCTCCATATCAAGACCGCCTCAAACTTCTCAATATGAATTCGTTAGAAGAACGTAGGAATATTGCTGACATTCTTTTCATTCATCGATTGCTGTCAGGGTCCATCAACTGCGCATCCATTTTCAACTCAATTTCCTTCAATACCAACCCGCGCAATCCACGTTGTCCTCGCTTCTTGTAATTACCGGTCCGCCGCACCTCTTATGGCTCCAACGAAACAATCTCCTGTATGCTCCGAAAGGTCAACTCAAACCTCTCCCTTTTTGATTTCCATGTGAGCACTCCTTATCACAAACAAGATTTCCTTGGTCCCTAGCTCTTAAGTCTTTCAGTTAGTTTTTAGTCCTGGTTTTTAAGCTAAATTGCGGTACGTACAAGTAATACGGATCCCTTGGAGACAACGTTTGCTAGAAAGGGGACCGACGAAGTTCCGTATGTGACGGTGTTGAGACTGTAAGTCTTGAGTTCCCCATTTGGATCGTCTCTCCATAAAATACATTGATATTTCCGCTCATCGTTGATGTGACCGCTCATCTTGTCCACTTCAACTTCTTCGAAAATCTAGAATTGTCTGGCTTACCCAAATAGGTCCCCATGACATTCGAGTCTAAACGTTTCGTATAAGGGAATTGAAATCACTTGAATTACAAAGGTCGGTGCATGTTGCCGCTATCACTATTCCACTCTATCCGTAATGTGGCTCATCAAATCTCAAGCAAGTTGAAGAAATATTGAAATTTGTTGTATCGTCTGGTACTTTTCGTAAAGGCCTTCCCATTCCAGAATCCAAAGTATACGAGTGACTACATTTGACCATTTAGGGGCCTGCATGGCGATTAATCGGAAAGCTACTGACTGTTCAAAACATGGATTAGACCAGTAGCGCAACAATCAAGTTCGGAATATAGTGCTCGCTTTACCTCTTCGAGGTGGTCCCCGGGCAGCTACGTTTATAAATCCTTATACAGGTAGGCCAAAATTGCAAGTGCGGGATTGTCTAGGATCCTATGCCTAGATTAGGTAACATGGGCCAGCAATACGCCTTACCGAAATCAGCCCGATACGGAAACCGACTCAATGCCTCGGATAAGGACTGATAACACGTTGACGACCTTTGGCTATCGTACCCGGACTAATATTGGTTTCTGGAATGTGAAGACGCTCCTTGACTCTCAGAGTGAAGGACCTCAGAACGCCAGATTCCTTCAATTAGAGCATGAGTTTATGCGATATAAGCTGGACATATTGGGAGTAAGCGAGATAAGATGGTTAGATGCTGGTGAGTACCAATCCCCAACGCGTAACACTGTATTGCTCTACTCCAAAAGACCAACTGGAAGCCCCCGTGGATATGGAGTTGGACTGATGTTAACACCTATAGCACGCAGAGGCCTAATCTCCTGGCAGACGCAGGGTGATATAATTTTAACGGCCAAATTCCGGACGACAGTAAGTCGCGTGACCATTATACAGTGTTACGCCCCCATGGATGGTTCGTCTGAGGAAGAAAAGCAGACCTTCTACAACCAGTTGGGAGGGGTTTATAATGCAATACCCAACACCCATTGTGATGGGGGACCTTAATGCTAAGGTAGGTAGCGACAACGAAGGGCTCAAACGTGTTATGGGACAGCGCGGATTAGGCAACCGCAATGATAACGGCGAAAGATTGGTTGGCTTTTGCAACGCAAATCGTCTTGTCATAGGTGGGACCATGTTTGAGGACAAGGCCTGCCATAAAATCAGTTGAGCGTCAACTGACAGGCAAGCAACCTCCAACCAAATCGCCCATTTTGCCATCAATCGCGGTTTTAGAAGGAGTCTTCTAGACGTCCGAAACAGAGGAGGAGCGGAATTATCATCTTATGATAGCTACTGCTCAATTACGCACTGCTGCCGTTCGAAGATCTAACGACACAAGAGCACCTAGGTTCAACGTCGAACGATTAAGAGTTCCCACAGTGCGCCAAAAACCAAGGGACCATCTCTCACGAGGAGTGGAAACAATCAGCAGCTCACTGCCCGCCACCATCAAAGAGTATTCGCCAGCAATATGCACCCAAGTCAGACTGAAGTGTCCGTAGAAAGAATTTCCCGAATTCGCACCACAACCCCCAGTAAGGAAGAGATTATTGACGCGATCAAAGCACTGGAAACCAATAAGGCGGTAGGACTTGAGAGCATACCTGCGGAGCTGTTTCTAGCTGTGCCAACGGCATCAGCTGAGCTACTGTTCCCACTTGTCGAGAGAACATGGGAAGCCGAGAGTTTTCCGGACGAGTGGAAGAAGGGAATGATCGTCAAGCTCCCTAAAAAAGGCGATCTAATGCAGTGCGAAAACTGGAGAGGTATCTGCGTGCTGCCTGCTGTGGCCAAGATAATAGCTAAAATCATCCTGCAGGTTTCCGCTCTGGATCCTCCTGTGTCGACCACGCCAACATCTTGCGGATCATCGTCGAGCAGTGTGTTGAGTACCGATCACCATTTCACCTGCTGTTCATCGATTTTGAAAAGGCGTTTGATAGTGTCAATCGGGAATTTATCTAGCATGCCTTGCGCAGGAGAGATAAATTAATAGCACTTATCAAGGCTACATATGATGGCTCCATATGTCACGTCTTACACAGAGGAAGACTATCAGAGGAATTCGAAGTCCAAAGCGGGGTTAGGCAAGGCTGCATACTTTCACCAATACTGTTTCTATTGATGATTAGCGACGTGCTGAATGCGGCTTTGGTAACACGAATTGGAGGAATTCGATGGACTCTTACATCTGAACTCAAACACCTTGACTACCCCGACGATGTATGCCTTCCGTCTCACAGAATAATGGACCTTCACCAAATGACAACAAATGTGGAGAGGGAAGCAGATCAGCCTCAGTCCAAACTCATCAACTCATATATGTATTGCTGGACAGACGGTTTCCAATATCTTGGGAGTACTCGTATTGTCTCAACCGATGGCGAAACCGAACTGGATATAGCCAACCGCATAAGCAAAGCAAAATCTATCCACAGTTTGGCGAAGTAATGCAATTAGCTCAAACACCAAGCTACGACTGTTCCGTTCCAACGTTGAATCCGTGCTACTCGTATTATATGAATGTGGTACCTGGAGGGTGACCACCACTATCACGAGGAAGCTGCAAACGTTTGTCACATCTTAAGGATATTCTGGCCAAGCCGTGTCTCTAACGAACAATTTTATCAGAGAACTTATAGGCACAACCATACGACGATGAATGTGGCAGTGGATTGGTCACACTCTCCGAAAGGGTGACAGGTCCATAGCTAACTCAGCGATTCAATGGAACCCGCTTCCTCAGGATGCGCGGCGGTCCTAGGAGTACGTGGCGCAGAACAGTTGAGAAGGAAGCACGGCAACTGGAAAAAAGTTGGGGCGAGCTGAGGCAAATTTCCAGAAACCGCACTCGATGGCACGTAGGCACAGTAGAGGCCCTAGGACACACAAGGTGATACAGGAACGAATGATTCGACCATTCTTATCTTCTGCGTAGGGATTCAACCCTCAACGATATCTCGAAATTTCCCGCACCAATAAGACATACACATAATCCAAAGCTTTAACAAATATTTGTTGGCACCACATCAATTCCTCCGTAGTGTCTCCTTTTAAAACTGTCACACGCAAACGTCAATATTGACAAATTCGCACTATTCCTGACTAAGTACGAGTACGAGTCGCACTTCCAGTCGAACATTCGTTGCCCCACAAACTCACATACACTATTTAGACAACAAAAACAATCTCCTGACCGATGGCTAATCTAAATTATTTTCTCCTTACCTCTCCAGTCACCACTTTCGGTTCTCAAATTAGACGGACTTTTTCCCTCTTCCAAAACAAAAAAAAAAAAGTCTCAAAGTCGTTGACAGATTTGTATCATCGTCATCGTCATCGTCATCGTCATCGTCATCGTCAGTTTTTGGCGTGTATGGTGCTTCTGTCGAAGCTATTATTAAACAATTTGCCCCTTCCCTCTTCCAATTGAGTTCTTAAGTAAATTTCGTGTCGCCAGACATTCATTTTGGATTTCGTGAAGCGCACCTTGCCACCCAGCAATGTGTCAAAAAATTTGACGACACAATTAGTTTGTGAGAAATCACTTGTCAATCATGTCAAAATGTCGTCGCCGCCGCTAATGGATTGTGCACATTTTGTCATTAGCGCATTTCGACACGCACATACTCTTGCTTACAATGACAACCAGCAGATACTTGAGACTTTTGCTGCGGCACCACCATGTAGCAGTGGTGTGTCACATATGCAAGCGTAGATATAACTGTAAGTGTCAACAAACTGTCACATTATCACCCTTGAAGTTGTGCCAAATGTTTTGTATTTCAAAATTACCGTCAATTTTGCTTGGTCAGTACCTCAGAGAGTCTGTATCACCTACATGACTTGTCGAAAATTACTGTGCCGGCTTTAAACTGAAAAGTCCTTCGAAATTATTTGCCATTCAGTTTTGACAAGTCATTGCGAACCCAGGTCACATCCTGGCCATCAATAACCCCTGGAAATAAAAGAAATGAAAGCCGAAACCGAAACCAAAACCAATTCGATACAATTCCACATCCTGTCTAGGTAACGATACGTGAAATATGTGACTATGGGCGGTGGCCGGGTAGCCGGGTGGCTGGGTGGTTCGTGCTGGATCTACGGTGCATGCATTCCAGGAATCATAAAGCGAAAACTTGCGCTCCACCACCTCTCCTGTCCGCCATTAAGTGATTGTAAAGCGAGGCGATGTTTTCTTTTTCGGACGGCACGGCGGCCACAGTTCCGTTTTGTTTGCGGGTAGCCCTCAATTTTTTTTGCTCTGTCCTTCGATTAAATTTTCACATTCGATTGGTCATGAAACCCCTGGGACTCCTAGAACTTCACACAGATGACCAGTCAAACGGGTGAGATACTCATACTTGGCCTTTGTGCCAATGCTGCTACTGCTGCTAACTTATGAATGCCCTAGCTGAGCCAGTGGGGAACCACTGAATTAGATTGAAATTTTGGTCATAGATTTCGACCTGTGCAATTATTCGAAAACTGTGGTGGTGGATGGAAATATTGCCACTGGTGCACTTGGTCTATTCGGCTATTCACTCATTTGGAAGAGAAAAGTTTTTCAATAAGAATTGCGTCCTATTGAGGGAAGGACTTTGAAAGGGTGAAATGGTTCTTTCGTGTGGATAGCAGTGATGTCTGAGAAATGAGAAAACAGAAAACACAAGGGAAGATTGGGTGTTGCTTATTGAAATTCGATGGCCTAATTACTGGTCCTAGATGAATGTAAAAATATCTAAGGAATCGCTGTACAAGTATGTGTATTTTAAGGTATTGTGTATGCAAACTTGAATTATGGATAAGCAGTGAACTGGGAATCAAATGTCTATTATTCTCAGGACATTGCTCATAGGTTTTGTCCCAATAACCAATACAGTTTGCTATATCTAATATTTAATTCTCACCTTTCTTCTTGACTTGTTCCTTTCATTTGAATTTGGCGTCCAAATTCAAACCCTGGTATTTAGTTGAGTTAGAATAAGGTGAGTTGATTTCGCCTCATTTACTCGTAGTTTGATTCGCCATAATTGCATCCAAACTGCATTTTGTAATTTTTGTGTTACTTTAACCATACACTACAGAGCCATCTACTGCTAAGATTACAGTGCTGTCTGCGAATGTGGCTACCACTGAGTGTATTACTGGAATATCTTTTAAATATAATAAATACAGTGTGGGTGCTAGAACCCTCCCTTGTGGTATGCCTGCTTGTATTTCTCTAAGTTCAGAGTACGCTTTTCCATAACGTACTCTAAAGATCCTACTTACATAAAGCCGGCTACCGCATGGGCCGGGCAAAAGAAGGATGAAAAACTGTGATGTTTAGTACGTTGATTGCTATAGAGAACGTAAGCAGCGTCTGTTTGGGTGTGGATTTGTTGTAAGTGGCATACTTAGGCAAGAAATCTTGAGCTTTCGACCCGTTAGTGAACGCCTTGTAACAATCCGTGTCAAAGGTAAATTCGCTAACATGAGCCTCATATGCGCTCACGCCCCAACAGCGGAAAAGGACGATGCTACCAGAGAAGGTTTCTACGAGCTCTTCAACAAAACTTGCGACCAATGTCCGATGTATTGGAAAGGAGGACATCTTTGGTAGCACAATTGGAAGACATAGTCTACACGACACCACGTGTGGAAACGGACTTAGGCTAATGGATTTCGCTGCGGGACAGCGTTACTATAGCAAGGATACGGTTTCATCACCTCAATGTTCACAAGGGAACATGACGGACACCAGATCAGCAAACTCTCAACCAGATTGATCATGTTCCGAGCGACGTAAGGCACTCCTCAAGTATTTTAGATGTCCGAACATTCTGAGCGGCCTACAAAGACTCGGACGCCACAACTACGGAGAAATACTCTGAGGAGATTTAACTTCGAACGGTTGCAATCGCAACAAGCCGCCAGGACCTTTGCCGATCGCGTATCCCTCAATCTCTCGAGAAGTCCTTTGCAGGCAGCATCAAGTGCTGAAGAACAGTGGCTTAGATGCTGAGAAGCCATCGCTGACGTGCTGGGTTTGACCCGCCCACCCCCGGAAACCCCCGATTTCATGAAGAGTGCCGGCAAGCACATGCAGCAAAACAACATGCTTACAAAACGGCGCTGCAGAACAGGACGAGAGCGGCTCGTGAGCTCTACGGGCAAAAGAGGAGGGAAGAACATCGGCTTCTCTGGGATGAAAAGAAAGAACATGAAAAGCGCGCGATCGAGGAAATAGAGAGGTGCTACTCTAGGAATAATGTTCGGAAATTTTACTAAAAGCTAAAAAGAACGTGTTATCTGTAGAGATGAACAGGGATACCTTGTAGTGGAGTCACAGTCGGTGCTGAGGATATGAAAAAACCATTTCTGTAGACTCCTAAACGTTGAAGATAACACCGCTGTCGGGTAGAGCGAACCATTCAATATTGACGATGCAAACCAAGAATTCCGTCTACCCGACCAAAATGAAGTGAGGATAGCAACATTTAAACAGAAGTCGAACAAGGCTGCAGGGCGGGACGACCTACCCATAGAACTATTTAGGACAGCAGGAGATAACTTGGTATAGAGCGTACACCAACTTATTTCCAATATTTGCTCGGATGAATGTATGCCTAATGAATGGAACCTCAGCATCGTTTGCCCGGTTCAGAAGCAAGAAGACCCTCTAAACTGCGCCAACGATAGAGGTATCAGTCTCCTAAATATCGCATCGCATCTTGGCTGCCGTATTGTGCCTGAAACCATTTGTCAACGAACTGATTAGACCCTATCAGTGGAGTTTTAGGCCCGGTAAGTCCACAGTTGACCAAATTTTCACCCAGGAGAAACTCAAAAAGTTGAGATCGATACCCACCACCTTTTCATCGATTTCAAAGTCGCATATGACAGCATCTACAGAGACGAGCTATACAGAACCAAGACTAGTTTTTACATCCCTGTCTGTCAAACTCGCCCGCTTGTGCAGGAGAAAGCTCGCTGCTGCGTCAAGTTCTTTAACGACCTAACCGAGATCTTTTATGTCAAAAAATGTCTTCAACATCACACTTGAAAGAATTGAGCAAAACTCACAAGCCAGCACACGAGGTACGATCTTACAAAAGTCTGTTCAACTGCTTGCATTGATATTATTGGGAGAACACACTGTATAGCAACAGAAGCGGGCAAAACAAAGTACATGCTGTCAACAATAAGGGACACCCAACACCGACAAATCGGCTTTGTCTACTTCGGCTCTGCTATCATAGTGACATCTCTTCAGAAATCAAACGAAGAATAACGCTAGCCAATCGCTGTTTCTTTGGGCTGAGAAGGCAACTATGCAGTAAGGCCCTCTCCCGAACAACCAAGGAAAGCCTATATAAGACCCTTGTAATCACAGTCCTGCTCTATGGTTCCCAAGCATAAAGAAATCTCTGGCCGTTTTGAGAGAAAAATTCTTCGTAAAGTATTTGGTCCCGTATGCGTTGGCGGGTTCTGGAGGCGACGAGTCAACGATGAACTCTACGAGCTGTACAGCGACATCGACGTGGTCAGAAAACTGCGCATTGAGCGTTTGAGATAACTGGGACATGTAGAGCGCATGAAGGCCAAAGCTCCAGCCCGCATAAGCTTCGACTCGAGGAAGGCCTCGCCTTAGGAGGCGCGCGCCAAGTGGAAGGGGACCTCAACCAACTTGGAATGCACAACTGGAGGCAAAGACCGAGCTAATTGGAGAGACCCCGGACTGTAGCGCCGCCTCTCGGGCTACCAACGCTGAAAACTTGACTCAGTTGGGCTCTGCCTTCCGGCGATGCCTTGCTGAGTACAAGAGAATGATTGTCCAAATCAAGGAAGAAGACTGGAGAAGATTCGCGGATTCAAATAGGGACAATCCTTGGGGAAGGCTCTACAAAGTATGTAGAGCTAACAATAAATTACCCGAGGTTGGACGCATATGTGTGGGTTATACTACACATAGGGAGTGGAGGGACTGCATAGGTGCCTTACTCAATGCATTCTTCCCTAGAGATGACCGAGCTGAGGCCCCTCTGGCTACAGAATCTGTAGCCAACTCAGAATTGCGAACCGAGGAGGTGGAACACGCGGTTTCACTTCTCCATTCAAAGAGGTCTCCTGGACTAGACGGAATGACTGGCGAAATGGTGAAAAGCCATTTGGAAAGTCGTTCCGGATTATCTAGGCTGCACTTTCAGCAGATGCATTGAGGCGAACCACTTTCCGTTGGGTTGAAAGGAAACAAAGGTGGTCTATCTGTTGAAGTCTCCCGATAGGATTAGGTTAAACCCTGGATCCTATCGGGGCATCAGCCTGCTTCCGGTACTTGGAAAAGTGCTGGAAAGGGTTATGGTGGAAAGACTTCTGGAGAATATGACCAAACCAATGTCTCCTTTCCAATTCGGATTCAAAAAAGGCATGTCTATTGAGGACGCTTGGGCATATGTGAAAGATTGTGTCCAGGAAAGTAGGGAAAACTATGTCTTAGGTATCTTTATAGACTTTAAAGGTGCTTTTGACAACTTAAGCTGGGGAAGTGTTTTCCGTAGATTGCAGGATGTGGGATGCCGGGAAATTGAGCTTTGGTAAAGCTACTTTTCTGGCAGAAGTGCATGTGCAACGAATGCAGGTCTAAATGAAAGTGTGAGTGTGAGTGTGGAGCGTGAATGTCCTCAGGGCTCTATCTGTGGTCCATTCATTTGGAACCTCATGATGGACCCACTTCTAGGGCATATATGTGAGACCTGTAAGTGCAGCGCATATGCGGATGACCTGTTACTCATTCTTGAGGGACACTCCAGGAGAGTGTTGCAAGAAATGGGAAACAGAGTAATCCAAATCGTCGCGGCCTGGAGCGATAGCGTGGGAGTCGCCGTATTAGAGGAAAAGTCTGTAATGATGGTCCTCAAGGGAAAATCATTTAAACGACGACCTCCCACAATCCGTTTGAATGGTAATAGCATTAGTTATGTGACGCAAGTCAAGTATCTGGGCATAACCATGAGCGAGAACTTGAACTTCTTACCACATTTGGAAAGAATCAAGGACAGACTCACAAACGTTGTGGGACAGGTAAGGCGCATTATGCGGTCTGACTGGGGGCTTAGTAGACGTGCTGTGCGCACCATATATGGTGGCCTTTTTGTTGCTTGTGCAACATTCGGGGCATCAGTGTGGAGTGACATAGTCATGACTAAGTGGGGTCTCAGAAAGATCCTCTCTTGGCACAGAGTGGTCTTACTTGGCTGCTTACCCGTTTGCCGCACCGTCTCTACAGAGGCACTACAGGTGTTGTTGGGAGTACCACCCCTTGACTTGGAAGCTATCCGTCGTGGATTAGCCTTCAAAGTGAGGAGAGGGATACCACTATGGGAGCGTGATTGGGTGTCTGACAGTGGAGTCAACCAGATGTCCTTCCGGAAGCGTAAGCGCTTGCTAGACGAATGCTTCATATCTAGATGGCAATCTAGATGGGACGATAGCGTAAACGACAGAGTCACTTACCGTTTCCTGAAGAATGTCCTATTCATGCGAGAGCGGCCTGAGCTGAGTTTTAACCTCAACTTGGGCTTTCTTCTTACTGGTCATGGTTCCTTTAATGCATTTTTGCATAAGAGGGGTCTAAGCCAGGTGGAAGGCTGCTCGTGTGGAGCTCCTTTTGAGGACTGGATACACGTTTTGTGTGAATGTTCGCGGTATGATGACGTTAGAAATCTTGAAGTTATGGGCGTAGGTTTTGAAGACGGTGTGTGTGACGTTAGCAGTGTACTAACTGACAACGCGCAAATAGCAAGGATTCAGGACTATGCAAACATAGTGTTTGCTAGGCGTCGAAATAGGTAGCTTAACCCTGGAGCTCAGTGAGCAGGGCCAAAAGGCGGCCAGTCCTGGGCAATAAGGTGCCCCACTGGAAGTAACCGCAAGGTTGCGAAGCTCGACCGGAGGTCCACGGGAGGTCAGGAGCCCCCGGAACTATGGTTCCGGCCTGACCTAGGAGTTGGCCCCCTTGTGGGAGTATCGTGGTGGCTGTAGGTTTGTACCCAAAATCGCGGGGAGAGTAGGCCAAGTGGTGTTTGGACACCATGTGGCTGAGTATATGTTGTAGCGTGCTATGCAACCGGGTGCCATAACCCACAGAATGGCAGAGGTTTTAGATAGGCCTCAACCCTATACCAAGAAGATCGTGCCTTACACACGACATCTAGTAGGTACTGGAGGTAGTATTTATACTATCCGAAGGGCGTTGATTGACGCATTATTTTAATCCTGTTATGAGCGTAAGCGCTCCGTGGGATAAGGTCTTCACGGCAGGTGTCCACGTAAAACACTAGAGACGTTCTGTAGCGCCGCCTATGTACGTAGGTAGGTAAGATCCCCTTAAAGTTTACACTCTAAACCCTTATGCCACATATGTATGACCTTACCAAAGGACTGCGCAATATGTGAAAATAACGGAGAGCAAATAGACTTTCCTTCAGCGTCCTTTCTATTAATTATACGATGCACCTGGTCAAATGTCGAGTGTTCATTTCTAAACCCGAACTGATGGTTCGGGATAAGCTTTCTTACTTCGATAATTTTGTCTAGTCTTTTGAGGAGTAGTGACATTGGATGATATAAAGTCGCTTCAGATGGTGGCTTACCTTTAGGTATAACAATTATTTCAGCTATCTTCCAGTGATGTGGAACATATCTTAGCCTAAAACAGGCATTGAATATTATATTTAAGTTTTACCAGAGCAGTGCATGGCAAGCCCTCCACAATCTGTGCAGTAATAATGTCATAGCCCGGTGATTCTGTATTAGATAGTTGCAGGTAATGGTCTCTCCTAGCGAAACATAAGGTACGAGTGTACGTATTTTCCTCATCTATTTTGCCAACAAATTCAATATTTTCATTTGCCATTGTGGGTGGAAAAGGTTTGAAAACATTTGTTAGGTGCTCAACAAAGAGCCCAGCTTTACTTTATGGTTCTCCGATCCATTTTCCAACGGATATTTTCAGAGGGGGTTCTTGTAATTTAATTTTAAAACATTTTGCAGGTTTCCAAAGGGCGTAGTCAGAGTCCTTATCAGTCGTTAAATTACGAAGGTATTTATTTAGAGAAACAATTTTAAATTAACGATTAGTTCTGGGATACTCCACTGAGGCTTGTCATAAGCGAGTTGTACGGCTTGGGAACAAATCACGACATTTTAGAGTACGTCCGAAAATGGGCTTGAGGGTACACTGATGAGCATTCATAGCGAGACAGGTGTTATGGTTAAAAGTTTGAAGGGGCGGGATGCTACTGACGATTTCAATGGAGCACTGGTGATGGAAATATCTATAAAACAGAGTGAAACACGAGACATTACGTCGGTGTCCGAGGGTGTCCGAGGGTGTCCATTGTTGAAGTGATATTAGTATCACCTTTGAGTCTTATCGCACATATTTGAATGCTATCTAGCAGGTGCAGATATGGTTTAGGAGCACCTGACCAGATGTGGGCATTGTACTCCAATTTTGGGCGGATATATATTGAGGCCAGATCAGACGGGGTAAAGTATTTCTTACATCGCTTGTGGAAATCTAGACATTTCGCAGCATTTTTGACGACATCGAATATGTGGTCATTCCAATGTAAGTTGTCATTGACACACGCACCAAGAATGGAAAATTTTTCGGTTTCAACGACGTTTAAATTTCACTTCACAGCAGACAGAATTGTGTTTTGGAAGTATTAAACACCACTCTGTTGATTGTTTCGCAATTGGTTATGCTGTTGACATCGGAGTTTAATGAGCTTAACATACGCTGCCGTTCCCGTTCTACATCCGAAGAGCAGGGACCTCAGTCGGAGAGCGAATATGAAAAGCAAAGGAATATATTGGATTAGAAGTAGCAGACAAGAGATCATATATTGGGTCTACAAGTAAGTTTCAAGCGTTTGTCAGATATGGCGCCACCAGTGGATCCCGGGCAGAAATGTCAGACCCCATGTATTTTATTTGTAGGTTTTGTATCTGCCAACAACTTTGCAGCCTTATATTTGAGCAGTTCTATCGGTGTCGTACATTTTATCGAGCAAAATCATGGCAAGTTTCCAGCCAAATTTGCGGGAAGCGCTGCTTTTATTCTTTAATATGAAGAAAAGTGCGGCTGAGGCCTATCGTTTGCTTTCGGAAACTTATGGGGCGGAATGTATTGTTGAATCGACGTGCCGCTAGTGGTTCATACGGTTCAAGAGTGGTGATTTTGGAGTTGAAGACAAAGATCGCCCCGGAAAGCCGAAAAGTTTTGAAGACGAGGAATTGGACTCTTTACTGAATCAGGATCCGTGTCAGATTCAAGAAGAACTTGCTGCATCATTGGGCGTCACGCAATAAGTCGTTTCCCTGCGCCTAAAAGCACTGGGATTCATTCAAGAGGTTGGAAACTGGGTGCCGTACGAATTGAAGCCAAGAGACGTCGAACAGCGATTTTGCATGTCCGAAATGTTACTGCAGCGGTATAAAACTAAATCATTTTTGCATCGTATTGTCACTGGTGATGAGAAATGGATTTATTATGATAGTCCTAAACGCAGAAAATCGTATACAAAGCCCGGTGAGCCCGCCCAATCGACGCCGAAACGAAATATTCACGTGAATAAGGTCATGCTCTGCATATGGTGGGATCAAAAGGGTGTCGTATACTACGAACTGCTTCCGAGTGGTGAAACCATCAAAGGACCATTATAACGAACCCAACTAATTCGTTTGAAGCGAGCATTAAAAGAAAAACGGCCAGAATTGGAGACCAGGCATGAGTCCGTCATTTTTCACCACGACAACGCTCGGCCACATGTTGCGGTTTCGGTGAAAAACTATTTGCAAAACAGTGGATGGGAAATTCTGCCTCACTCGCCTTACGGTCCAGACTTGGCACCATCTGACTACCACTTGTTTCGTTCGATGCAGAACGCTCTTACGGGAATACGCTTCAGCTCAGTAGAGGAAATCAAAAATTGGCTCGATACGTTGTTGGGCTTGAAAGACGAGAAATTTTTTTGGTCCGGAATTCATAAATTGCCAGAAAGATGGGGGAAAGTTGTAGCTTCCGATGGACGATACTTTGAATAAAGCATTGTAACTATGTTTTCATAATAAAACTTCAAATTTTGGAAAAAAAAACGCTGGAAACTTACTTGTAGACCCAATATGAAAATTAAAAAGAGTGTCGGAGACACAACGGAGCCCTGGGGCACGCCAACCATTATTTTGTGAATATCAGACTTGAAACCGACCAAGACAACTTGAATTGAATGTTCCGAAAGGTAATTTCTAATCAATTGAAGGACAGATTCATCGATCCCAAATGCACGCATTTTCGAGAAAAGAGCGTGATGTCAAATTCCGTCAAGTGCAGCTATCTTGCTTTCGCCAGATCGCTTTTCGGTGAGACATGTCATCAGATCACCAGTGGACCTGTTGCTACGAAAACCGTACTGCCGGTCATTAAGAAGTTTTCGTGTTTCGAGATATTTCATGAGCTGACGATTTATCAGCGTTTCCTTGAAAAGAAGCGAAGTAAGTGCAATGGGTCTATAAGAGGAGAGAAAAGAAGATTTGCCCTTTTTAGGGACGGGCTGGACAAATGCTGTTTTCCATCAGCTCGGAAAGAGTCCCAGTGATTTTGCCAGCGAGGAAGAATACCTCAGAAGGAGGGTAGAGATAGCATCCGGTCAAGCGGATTTATATATGTTGAGATCTTTAAGTACTCTTGCTACTACACAAGTGCGAAAGTGGATTTGTCCCATTGAAGATTCGACGCACTCAAGTGTAGGCGGAGACAAACTACAATCTGGGAGTGTTGAGCTAGCCGCAAAGTGTGCAGCAAGCAGATTGGGCTTGTCCAGAGAGCTGACAGCTGGAATGTCATTGTAAACGAGCGTTGGGGTGGAGGATGAGGCAGAATTTCTAAAGTTTTTGACGAACGACCAAAAGTTTTTACTACCTTTGGGACATTGCAGTATTTTTTGCCTCAGCTTTTGGTCGTATTGAAATTTCAGACGCTTGGGAAAGCGTTGCAGTCATTTCTGGCTCGTTTAAACTACTTCTCTAATCCTGACGGCCTCTTTACAGCTCGAGTCGTACCATGCCTTTTCTTTTGGTTTGAAACTCCTGATCCGATGAGGGATAGAAGGATCTCATTCCAAAGAGAATAGTTTCTGTGATCATGTCAGCAGCGGCATCCACGTCGTTATCGAGGAAACATAACGACCAGTTAAAATTCTTAAAGAAGATGTCAAGTCCGCTCCAATTGGCTTTCTCGTATTGCCATACGGTTCTTTTAGGAATCTTTTCTCTAACTGTGTGGTGGGTGTACGAGAATTTAGCTGATATGACACAATGGTCCGACAATGCAGTACTTGTCACGGTGAGAAGTTAAAAACAAGTCCAGGGTGTTGGCGGTATGACTATCAACGTCTGGTATGCGTGTGGGCTCATTTACAAGCTGGGTTAAGTTATTTTCCGCAGCGAAGATCTCAACACACCGTCCTTCGGGTGTTGTCTGTCCAGAATGTAGAAACCACCCAGAATTGTGTGTATTGAAATCGCCCGTAATAACTATTTCAGTATGGGGATACAGGGATACAATTCTTTGAATGGAGTCAGACAGCGCATCAGATTAGTTAAAGGTCAAGTTACTGTCCAGTTTGGGGCTTCCGTAAATAAAGCGGTAGTGGATAATTTGCTTACGGAGATGGAATTTTAACCACATGAAATTGAATTCCGGATTGGAACGGGGACTACATTGTGGTGGAATTTGGTAAGCTACATCACTACGCACATAAATGTCGAGACCGCGATGGGGAAAGAACAATGGCACTAGTTCGTAGCCAGGTAGCTTCAGATTAGAGTGATCTGAGAGGTGTGGGCGGGGATCTGCCTGTGTTTCACTAAGTGCCAAAACAGCTGATCTGTATTTACAGACGTGGACGTACGCAGAAAAGTGATTACTTTTTAGCCCGCGTATATTGGCTACGTCCACTCTAAATTCCTGAGTCATTACAACCTAACAAACACAAAAAACGCAAACACCAACGATGCTAAGCGGAGCTGCAACGTGGAAACTCTTACGTTGGTTTATCGAATCAAATTGCTGTAGGTGTTATGCCCTTACAACAATATGAAACAGTGCACCGTAGGTCGGTGTACTATCTTCGGCTGCCTGCTGTATGTCAGCAATGAATTGCTCTACCTCAGTATCACTATGTTTTATTGTGGCCAGTTGGAACCTTCGATTAATCCTCTAAATGCATACCAGTCTGTTTTTTTGTTTGTAGGTCTTGCATTATTTGTTTGTTGACACAGGACAGGTCTTCGCTGCTTTTAACTTCGACCTCTTTCCTGTTAATTCCTGCTATGAAGAAGTCAATCACATCAGGTATGTTGGTGTTTTATTTGGGACAGCCAATAATGTGGGCATCCAGCCAGTATAAATTCGCAATTAAAATTTATTCCTGCTATGTAGAGCTTCATGCCTTTCGACGTTGTTAATCTTGACCCCCGGAAGGTGGGTTTTGCGTTGTAATCACCTCCAAAGATGAAGTTACTCCTCAAGCTTTTAAACAGGGCAGTGAGATCTTCATCTGAAGAAGAATATCTGGGCTCTATGTTTATTGTTACTACTTGCATGGATAGCTTTGTTATTTCAGGCAATTTATAAGGTTCCAATATACTCTTTACAATAAGCACTACCTCAGCCGGATTGGGAGGGTGGTATCAAAGGGAGTCAGGGATTTTAATTTTTTTTAATTTCTGTTTCGTGTTTGAAGTGAGTCTCAGCAATCATCAATAGAAACACCTGTAATGCAGGTAAATGTAGGAGAAGACCATTTGCATTCCAGGTTGCAACTTCTAGGGGTTTAATGCTGGTTATCCAAACTTTGAATAATGGTACCAAGTATTTCCTTCACAGAAACCTCTTCTTCTTTACGTGTATTCTTAACTCTCTACAACTGGCATCTCTGTTTTAGCAGTAGGTGCTGTTTTGCCCAGTGGTTGGCTGGGGACTACTTGTAGACTTACTTTTCTTAGCTAGATATTCTATTGCAATCGGACAACCTCTATAATTTGCAGGATGATCGCCATGACGGTGGACAACTGTTCGTTGGATGCTTGCCTTCACATTTATCGCAAACAAAGTCGCTTCTGCAATACGCTTGGGTATGCCCAAAAGCTTGGCATCGTCTACATTGCGGTATGGACTTAGAGGTCTTTCGAGGTGGCTAAATCTTGACAACATTGCACATTATTGATTGAATGGAGTAAATCTTTTCAACTTCTTCTTGATGGCGAAATGTGAGCATAAAAACGGCAATTTGAAATTTGTTGATGCTAATTGGGCATCATGGTAGTGCTCCCTGAACTATCAGTAGTCACGATGTCTTTTTTTCCGTTAGCAATACTTAACCGCACAAACGACGCAAAATATTGCAAGGTTAGCCACTTTCTATCGGAAAAGGGAGGCACCACAACCCTGCATTTAGTGGGTTTCTTGAAAGTAAGTCCTATGGTCCTGTAAAGAAATTTTTCCAAACCCCTCTGGATCTAAACTAGATGCACTCCTGTAGATATTTATGCTATAAACGCAATGTTTTCATTAAATAGAGGTGTGACGTAATGAAATCAGAATTCCTACTGCTGCGGATCCTAATCAGGATCTGTATCACAGTCACATTCGCAGTCTCGATGGGCATCAATTATTTTTTGACCAACATGACCGAAATGTCTAATTTTGAGGGCCGCTGTGGTTTGCGGCTTGTTCGTATAGACCTGCGACTTCAGAAAACTGCATAAGAAAAAGTTTAACGGGGTCAAATCTCACGATCGCGATGGCCAGTTCACATCACCTCCACGTGAGATGACCATGCCCTCGAATCGCTCGTGTAGAATTTCCAATATGTCGTGAGCTGTGTGGCACGTAACGCCGTCCTGTTGGAACCACATGTCGTTGGTGTCCATATCATCCAATTCAGGCCAAAAGAAGTTGGTAATCATCGACCTATAGCGCTCACCGTTGACGTTCACGGTCGTTCTGAAAGAATATGGACCGATGATGCCACCAACTCAAAATCCACACCAAACAGTGACTTTTTCGGGATGCATTGGAGGCTCTTAGATCTCATGTGAATTGGTATCGTTCCAAAATCGACAATTTTGTGTGTTGACGTACCCATTCATCCAGAAATGGACCTCGTCGCTAAAGATGATTTTTCGATGAAGATTAGGGTCGGTTTCTAACTGCTCTAGAGCCCATTCAGCGAACGCACGCCGTTGTCTATGGTCGTTTACCTTCGGCTCCTGGATATGTGTTCTGAATTCTGTACGGGTGCAGGCCCAAGTCACGATGCAAAATTCGAAAAGTTGTGGTCTGCGAACGGCCAAGTTCTGGTGAGCGACGCGAAATCGACTGCCTCGGTTTCTCCTGCACACTTTCATGGACAGCGGCGATGTTTTCGGCAGATCTTGCGTTTCGTCGACGTACGGGTATTTGTTTATCATTTACTGAACCAGTGGACTAAAATTTATCCACCACACTGCGAATAGTCCTCTCGGTAGGACGATTATGGCGACCGTAAAATGGGCGAAACGCGCGGAACGTTGCCCGAGCAGAACACCCATTTTGATAAAACAATTTTACCATTTGCATGTGTTGTTGAACGCTATGTCCGTCGATGGTAATGTGGCCAAACAGACTGAATAAACGACAGTCAATTTGACAAATGTAGCTTCAGCAATAGGGACGCTATCAACTGTCAAAGTTGCGAAGTCCCTATTGGAACTATACGCAGTAAAAGAGTGAACGGTGCGGTCTTTATTGTGCAACTTTCTACCCAATGCACGGCTTTAGGTAGCTCCTGAACAGGTTATTTGGAAATCAAAATGCCTTCCTCGTTCTTTCAAGTGTCTTCTCGTAGTCAGAGGTCCCAACGTCTTCGCAATATAGCTTATGAATATTTTATTTTATCACTTTAGGTATTACTCACCTCTCGGCTTCATCTGTTTTCTGAAACAGACTGTACCCTTTGTAGTCCCTTTAAAGGCTTGGCTTCTTCACCGACATTATGCTATTTGTATTCAGCGTGAAAACTATATCTCACAGCCGAATCCGAGCCGGATATACATATAGACAGCATGCGCTCCCACACCTGCAGCTTGCCTTCCATAAGTATCAACGAATGCAAGCCCATCTATAGGCTGAGAAGTGCTTCTTCTTATCCGATGATAGTTTGTGGCTGCACAAGACTCCAGGTGTCCTTCCTGCCACGCTGGATGATGAAACATGGATATGTACTTCTTGCACGCACTCTGAGTCGAAAGGTGTTTGTATAGGTCGATTGATGAGCATCTTCTTGGACCTCGGGAACTCCTTTTTGTCCTCTCGAATTGAATTAGATAAAAGAATGCTGGTCCTTCGTCAATTAAATTCTGTCAGCGCGCAATGTTCCTTCTTTCAAAAATTAATTGGTAAGTTAGTTATGTAGTAACCTTGTTGACAAAAGCCATGCGAATACATATTTCTTTCACCAATAGGTCACTGCCTGCCAACAACTTTTAGACTGCGGTATACGAGTACGAGTACAAAGTTAAGGTACATCTGTGAAATGTTTTACAAGTATTGCTGCAGAAGCACTTGTCTTGAGAAGAGGACCAAGTACAGCGAATCACCCCACCGTGCAGCCTAATTAAGTCTAGAATTACCACGAGACCTCATTAAAAGCGAATTCGGCAATTAATTTGAGGGCTCTGCTCTGCTCGTCACCTCACCGTTCTCTAGATTCGGCCAGCTCATTTGAATTCAATATTTTCGTCATTATTTTAGGTACGAGTATTTATTTATTTTCTTCTTTTTTTTTTTTGAGATACGAAGATGGAAACTTCTTCATCGGATAGGTCACTTCTAAGGCTTTTCACTTGTTCCTCGTCGAATGGTCATTTTCCTGTCCAATGGCCATCATCGAGCGAGCGTACCACTCCAGCGTTTCATATAATCCCATTGTGAGGTATGGAATGAGAGCTGGAAACCTGGTTGTTGCCCGATGTCTGATGGTTTCTGGTGCTGGTGCTGGTGCTGGTGCTGGTGCCGTTTTCAGTTCTTTCCAGAACTTGTGGCACTAATTAAAAAGTTTTCGTTTTCCTCCCCACTGTTTTGTTTTTTTCTTTTTAATGGCTGCCCCTAAGTACCACATAACAGCGCGCTGAACAGTGACTGCGGTATGCTGCTTCTATTGCTGCTGCCGCTGTTTTCGTTGTCGTTGTCGTTGTTGTTGTTGGTTGTAGTAGAACGATGTTCTTGTCCAGTACATGGAGCTATACACTATGCAACGTGCAAGTGCTTTATGACTTCTGGAAGATTAAAATTAAAGGTAAAATCGAGAAGAGAGAAAAAAAAAATAAGTAAGACCATTGGTAGGGAGAGCGGCAGGAGGAGAAGGAAGAGCTGGAGGCGGTGGCGGTAATGGTAATATAGACAGTTTGCAAGTGGAGTCCATTTGCATAATTATTATTTTGTTGGACTTGTGGCGCACTTAATGACTAAGCACCGGATTGGGTTTATGTTGTGAAACGTCCATGGAACGGTATGTGATGTGAA
Organism: Volucella zonaria; assembly: GCA_963966105.1. Lineage (NCBI taxonomy): Eukaryota > Metazoa > Arthropoda > Insecta > Diptera > Syrphidae > Volucella > Volucella zonaria. The sequence continues at coordinate 102,866,755 of OZ014532.1, read as the reverse complement.
ATGCGGTATCTATGGCACGATTGGAGGAAGTCTCCCTTCCCAAGAAACAGTTTTTGTTGCTTCTTGGCTGTTTTTTTTTTTTTTTTTTAATAATGACAACGGATACGGAACGGAACTGCAATGATGAAATAACTACGAAGATTCATTAATTGGTGCTCAATGGCCAAGGAGCATGCGGTTAGTGTAGAGGTCTGCATTAATTTTGTGTCTACTATGGCAGTCCTAGGTTAGGTAGTTTAGGTTAAGTAAAAGAGGGTTGCTATTCTTATTGACTTTGAGTTGTGATTCCAAAAACCAACAGGAAATAGTTGATATTCTACGTGATGAAGGTTAGTTAACAAGGTAATTTGGTGCGACATTGTGGCAGTTTTCAAGAAATTTGTATCTGACTGCAGGGGGGCTAATAAAACTTACCTGAGTTCATAACTTAGTTATTTTTCATGATTCACTGCACATCCTTGCATCTTGTGTATGTTTCTGCTGATGGCCATGATAGAACTTTCGATCAGCTATCCCATATCCTCGATAAGCTGCGCATTGTATGGACTTTGGTTGTATCTTGTCTATGTCATTTCTTTAAAAGTTAGAATCGATGGAATGTCCTTCTCATAAAATTACTCAAGACGGTTTGACTAGATAATTTCGGTGATCTATTCAATTGCATCATTTGCACGAGACCTTTAGAGACATCAAGTTTGGATCTCAACATGACCTTGGCTCCTTCAAGTATTTGCAGATTGTTCGATAGACCTCTAGTCTTGTGGTCTCTCTAAGGTGGCATAATGTGAACAGTCGCCATCCATAAATATGTAGCGGGCTGTAGATGCTTAGGCTGATCAAAAATTGGGGCATTCAAGTAGATGGTCTGTCTAACTGGTGGAAGCTGTATCAAATTGTCAAAGAACAAGGAATTGATTGTTTTTATCCTTCCGTGTTCGGAGGCGGCTATCAATCATTCATAGAATCTGATATGAAACCATCGATATTTAACCGATAGTGATGCATTCAATATCCTTCCGTGTTGAAGCATGCTTCTAATTTTATAACATGTTCGCCCTTTAAAGTGGAATGAATTGTTGATCCACCGATTAGACGGGCAGCTCCCTCAGTTAATGCACATACAACGTCAGCTTTCTCCATGAAGCATCTGTGGATTAGCAGGACTATTGCACCTACTCCAGTAACGTAAGTAATGGAGAGTCTCAAGCAATTAGTTGGAAGTGCAGGACCTTTGTGCACATGGTCATTGATTCTGTTTGTGACCGTGATAAATATAGCTTCTGAGCCTCCATTAATAGCTCTGTGAACTTCTTAGAATTGTTTTTCGTTCATTGGCGTATCTTAAAGTTCTTCTAATTCATGGTACAAAGGAGCAAGCTCTGTTTTCTACTGAATTTGTAGCGTAACTGAACGCATTCTCCAATTGCTTATCTCGCTGATGGTAGGTGTATTAGCTTCCTTTCATAGAAATATGTACGAGTACTTCCTTAGCAGGAATAATTTTTCTTCCTAACGATACGATTTATATTGAACCAGAAGATACGAGTAGTAGGGGTTGTCTGCATTTGTTGCAGAAAAAAAAGAATGGCAATGGAATAACAGCTGGAACATGTCGTTTGTTTTGGAAAGCACCATCCGTATGTTTGATTCGCCCCCTTCTAGTTGAACCTTACATTTCCGACGTTTCTTTCTTTCCGGACTTCGTGCCTTGACATTTCTTTCTACGATTCATTCGGTCCTCGGCATATAACTCAACTTGGCTTCAGTAGTTTTATGTTAGTCACAGCTGTACCATTTGCTCCTCAGTACATACAGCAACCGCTTGACATAATTTAACAGAGTATTCCCAAGGCGGGTAGGAGCTTCAGTTATAGGTGCCTACAGTATCAGCACCCACCGAGTTACTGCATCCTGATGTGAGCTTTAGCCGGACATTCACAGAGGTAGTGCTCCGTGGTGTCGTCATCACTTTCGCAGCAAAAGTCGCAGGATGCTGTATCACATAGTATCACCAGTGCTTAGCAAAAGTCTAGGTGTAGTGTCCCGTCACGACGAGACTAAGTAGCCTTCAGTCTTTTCTACTGAGGGACAGCAGGAAGGACGCTGACCTAAAGACGTCGGGCAGCATTTATTTAATCTACTGGCAACCTGAAAAGCCGTGCTCATATGAAACCCAACTGTCAGTGTAAGCCCAAACTGAGGATGCAAGCAGACCTAACGTTGGTTTGGGTCCTGAAAAAATCTCCTCTTGCCTTGCCTAGCACGTTCATCGGCCGTTTAATTTCTTGTGATCCCATTGTGACCAAGACACAGAGAATTTCGCCTTCCGACTGCGTTCAGTGACGTCTTGCATTCTCGAGCTAGCTTGCAAATCGTAAGAGGGTTCAGCAAGGCTATCGCTACAGATGCAAATTCTACGCCCCCTCATTACCATCAGGATTGCGTACATCTTCGTTTAGAAGACAGAGCAAGTTTTCCTAAGGAGGAGTGAAATATTAGGTTGTCATACGCCAGCGCCGTATCCAGATCGATTTTGGAGGCATCCGTGAGGACCCGACTGCATTCCTTTCCTGGCTTAGATTCTGGCCGAAACCAATCTTGAGCACAGGACAAGTCGATATCGTATTTTTTCCACAGCAGGAGTTCTGGTGTCATTATATCAGACGGCATGTCCATAAGACCAGAGTCATAAGTAAATTGGCGCGGTGTTGTACCACAGACCAGGGTGCTGAGACAGACCGTTGTTTGAAGACTAGTAAAAGCAGCAATATTTTCGGGAGAGCTTGTTCTACCAGGCAATTGACACATAGGATATAATTGGCTTTATCATACTCGTAGTCGTGTAGCTCCAAATAACTATTCTCGGTGACAGGCCCCGTGTCTTGTCGACAGCTTCTTTGCACTGACAGAAGGCCGACGTCTCCTTAGAGGCTTTCGACGTAACATGTATCGCCCATAGAAGTTTGTTATCCAGGATAACACCCAAATACTTAGCTTCCTTTGAGAATTGGGTGGTGATGCCTTTAAGCACAAGTTGGGTCAGACCAGTTAGCTTCCTCCTGAAGAGAACAACCTCAGTTTTGACTGAAAGACCATTTCTGGTGCACCAATCGCCGATCACGTTTAGGGCTGCCTGCCCTTTAGAGCAGACAGACCAAAATGCACCATAGCAGAGGAGACAAAATGCCGTCTTGCTCGCAATTCCTGTTAACCCCCGCGGTCTGCATCCACAATCAGTGTCCTACTCACCAGCATTGCTTTGATCCACAAAACTTGTAATCCATCCACACCCTCTTGTCTGGCCGAGTTACACATGCTGTCAAAAGTTGCGTTGCCGAAAGCACCTTCAACGTCGATAGAAAAGTCGAGTGCGCCTTCAATTTTGCCTACCAGATTTTAAAGCGTCCTCTCGCAAGATTTTCCGCGTTGGCAAGCATGTTATAGCTCAGACAGAGGATACAGTCGCAAACCAGTTTTGAGCACATGGATCTCGACCGTTCTCTTAATGCTCTTCAACATGAAGGAAGTCAGACTTATAGGTTTGAAGCTCTTGTCGAGGTTATAGTCCTCTTTTCCGATTTTCGGTATCAAGGCTACTTCCACTGTTTGTCAGGGTTTCGGTACGTATGCCATTGCCAGGCTAACAGTGAGATTCTCTTCAGAGCTACCAGCAGCTGATCTATTCACTTTTGTGACATAACTGGATATATGTCATCAGTGCCAACTGACTTAAAGGCACCAAAGGAAGCAGAGTCATGTTTGATGGTCTCATCCTTCACCACAACCGATGAGATATACCAATTGCGGCTTGTTGTGTTGTCCACCTCACTAGCAGCTTCGTTATCAGGAACTAGTTCTGAGCTGGTTCTGATTAGGTTACTTGGGAAGTGAGCCAGAGTCGTGCTTTCGGCTCATCGTAGGTCCCATAAGATTTTCTGAGTGATTCCAGCCTGGGTGATTTCTGTCTCCACCGACAATTTCGATCTGTTTACACAAGTCTTCATTGAGTAAGAGGTGGTCTTCGAAACCCGAATTAGCTTCTTATATACTTTTTGCCTCGACTCCTGTCTTCCTCCAAATTAGTCCTGAGTGACCTATTTTTAAGTTCTCTGGTTTCATTATGAAGTCGCTGCAGATCTGGGTTCCTCCAAGGAACGGGCGAGCTGCAGGATTGCTTTCTAGTGGGATATGCCATTTGAAAACAATTGGTAAGGATACCGTTCAAGTTTTAAACAGCTTCCTCTAGCTTTTATTTTGTCCTGAGCTTAGGGGAAGCACTGTTGGACTCCACCAAAAAATGTGTTTATTTGGTTTTCTGCGGATTTCTTCTCTTCAAATTCGAGATTTCGCATCCGATTCGATGTACCTATGGTCTGACATGGAATATTTCCGGTAGTACTTTGCTTTTTATACTCGTAACTAGGTCAGACGACAGGATATAATTGCCTCGCACGCTGTCTTTTTTACTGCTCCAAAAAGTATTCTGAGCATTATTATCGCAGAATATTAGCATGTATGTCCCATCTCCCTGGAATCACAGTATTCAATGAGTTCGGCTACGGCCTTCGGTGGTGGTGGTAATAGCGAATCATAGGGAAAATAAGCAGACGCAACGACAAATTTTTGCCATTCTCCGTTGGTTTCGTGCTTATGTCTGCAGCAACTAAATCTTGGCTTCAAAATTGGCCAAGTTTAGATGGTGAGATCGAGCTCGGCACATATGTAAAGACAAGTTCTCGGTCTTTCTGATCGCCCGTCATATAGTGATTGGAATAGTGAAACCCCTTAAACGTTCGAAACCACTGATGGGTTTAGGAGGCTTTGTATTCAACACTTAAAGCCCCCTACATAGAGATGTAGTTGCAGACTTCGTGTGCTGAAGGTGGAGTACATAAAGAATACCTACTGAGGTGGTCGTCTGTTATCTTCCAGGGTGCAGATAGGGACGCCATATCCAGACTTAATGGTCTCGACAGATGCATCTTCTATGCCCATAACGAGAGAAGAGCCATCCATGTTTTCCTATCAACTTTAGCGCCCTGAAAACCTTGAAAATCCTAATTTCCAAGGTGGGGATTTTTGGCACAGACTTGTTCAAGCATTCAAGGGTTTACTGGGTGGAGTACTTCACTCTAAGAGTTTCGTTTTCCATTTCGTAGCACTCTGCTTGAATGCAAACCTTCACTACTTTGACTAGCTTCCACAGTTGATCGACACAGTGTTTGCACTCAGCGTCGTTTAGACTGTTGTCGTTGTAAGCCTTCCCAATTAGCCGGACCAGAGACCTGATAGCAGCATCCTTATAGGTACGGCGGTCTCATCCCCTTTGGGGTTTTGCTGGTTGCACCACCGATTTCAGTGCGCGGGAAAAGCCACCACCAGAGTTGTTTTTTGGGTTTTACCCCATTTGACCGCTTCCATCGACCAGAGCTACGACGTTTGCTGGCTGTATCACCAGTTTCTTCAGGGCATCGTGCGCGGAAAGATGATTTAGGCCCTGTTCGAGAGGGCGCAGTTTTAGTTGCGAGATGTTGGTCGGTTGCAGTTGATGCCGCATCCACAGACCAGTTTCTCTTCTCCGTTGTCACTTGGTGAGACTTTTAGCACTCGCGCCTTCGCGCGTTTTTCCCACGTCTTCGCTTCCTATTCATATGTTCCATAGGCAGTGGTCCTTCAGAGTGTGGGTCTTTTGGAACCCGTCATTTCGGTTTCACTGAACAAGCCATCAAAATAGCATTCTGACCAACCAGTTGTGTATTTTGATGGGAGATTAATTGTGCCAGGCAGCGCGTCCGCGGTACTCTCTTCATTGTTCCAGCTCAATCTGCCAAACGTGTCGTGGAAAGAGTCGCATCGGAATCAAGTGATCCAGCAGCTCCTTTCTCAGCGCTTAAAAGAACGAGTTAAATTGATGACTCTCGGTCTTGTTTTCCTAACTTGTCGCTGGGATAACTACATCCATGCGTTTGTCCTGCATAGTATTCTAACTAATTGAGGCATTCTTGTGTCACCTACGACTTTTCCAGAACCATTGACTCTTTCTACCATGTCTGAGTAGCTAAAGGGGAACTAAACCCAAATTTTACGAAGCTTCCCTGATTTCCCATTTGCACAGCTAATGAACTTTACATGGCTCTACAACCAGTCAACATCTTGGTGGACGAAAATTTGTTCAAGATGATATTTTGAAAAATGAAGCAGAAAATATTGTCGCAGATTTTGGCGCGGCAGTATTTTTCTTCTTGATCATTTAACAGGAACCCACTGACGCTCCTTTTTTGTATTATTCAGACTTTCGATGCGCTGCTTTGGACTCACCTTGGCTCAACGCACTGACGAAAAGTCTTCTGTGTTGATACTCCTCTCGGTAGAATAAAGATTCCGCGAGAAGTGCAATTTGAATATAAGATTACATCAAGCACGTCATAGTCGTAGCACACTTGTAGAAGCATAAGATTCAGGAGCAATAAGCTGAACAGAGCGTACAATCTCGCACAAAACCGTCCATGCTGACGCTACAAGTTTCTTTGAATACCCAAAAAGGCAATTTACGAAAACCGAAATTCAATTCAAACTTGCTTATCCCCGGGCTTCCTACTTCACAACTGCTGCAATACTATAAAATCCCTTTAGTTATCTGTCATATTGTTCATACGAGGCAGTACTCTTGTAATTCTTAGACTACTTTCAAAGCGCATAGTTTCCATCTCATGTGACTAAGTAGTCAGGAGGAACCAAGAAAATCTTCCCATTGTATCACAATGTCTCTTCCTTCCATTTAGTCATGTTTCGGTTTCGATTCAAATGTCGTAAACATTAATTAAACGCATTTGACATTCCAGATGTTTTTCAAGTCACAGCATCCTTTGAAGTCGATCGACCCAGAGCACATGAAATGCCTCTACAGCCACCACTAAAACAAGAGCACTACGCAACCATTCCGAACAATAGAAACAAAGAACCACTGCCACAAATCGTTAAACAATCAAAATTTAATTAAGCATTAACTGACGCACCAAACAATCACAATATTTACCCAACCCACCTCATCAGCACTGTCCCCCCCCCCTAACCCTTAGCAGGACTAAATTGCAAAGTCACATAAAACAAAGTAACGTTCTACTACCTACTCTCTCTGCCTCTCTCCGTTGTGGTATACATTTTTCCGTAGGCGTTTCAGAAATTTTCAAAAATTTAATTCCGCTCCTGATGCTGTGTTTGCCAGAAGCGGCAACAGTACCAAGAGCTGACAATCATCCTATAGCCAGCCACCCCCGCAGAGCCCACTCCCCCTGACATACGATTTGTGAAATTCATTCTCTTGGAAATTAATTAATCCGGCAAACGGTATGCATTCCCATCTCTAGCATCACAGCCCAAAGGACTCTCATCTAAATCGTATGCGACTTTGTGAGCAAGAGTCCTGATTTTCGGTTTTATGTATTTTTTCTCATTTTTATTTATTTTTTTTTGATTTTTTGGGTCCCGCTAATTTGGTTAAAATTTGATTCCACCAAAGTGAATCGGCCAGAAATACGAGTAGATAATCTCTGCCAGAATCAGAAATCGTTGCTGACCGAATTCCAATTCGAATCATGGCCACTAATTCGTTAGCTTAGTTGGGTGGACGAGATGGTAATGGCAAGGTAGCCCAATCGCCTGAACCCCTTATGCGGCATATGGGTCTGATTAAAGTGCATGCGTTGATTGAAATGTTTGCTTTAGCAATCAACATTCCATTCACTCCCAGAACCCGAGCCAGATCCAGGAACATAGAAACGCTGTTCAAATCCCATTCCTCCGTTTCACTTCCCTATATTACTCCCCTCGTCATCCTGTTCTGGTGTAATTATCGTACACTTCACTTACTGCACTCTCGATGAGCAATTAAATGGAAGTTTTCAACTATTCGAGAGTCCTATAGGGCTCTGGACATACAGAGCTCACTCATCGAACTCACAGACGTACAGACGCACCCTCGCCATTTCATTATATTGTAGCTTAAATGAAGGTCAGGCGTTGTGCTTTGGACGAGCATGCAAAAGAGGACGCCAGAAGTTGGCCATTCTACAATGATTATTACATTTCAATAATTTTGCCCGGTTTTATTGGCTTTGAGTTTTTCCTTATGCCTCGTTGCAACCACCCCGTATTGCTAGGACTAGGTGTGTATTCAGGACTCGTCATTGCAGTATTTTGTTCGCCTTTAAATCTTATCACGATTGAGATACTTTGTCTATTGTAATCGCATACTCTTATTGATGTTACGCTTACGAGTAGATAATTGCATAACTTTTGACGTCTGATGAAATGGAGAGTTAACCAAGATTAAACCCTGATCAGGGGTATCAGTCATCGGAAACAATTTCTGGATTTCTTTGAAGAGGTTGGAAAATTTGAATAAAGTCCGCTAAAGAAGCCGATACTGGGATGCAGCGTGCAGTCCTTCTTACTTAGGGACAGGGGAAAAATCTCTGACCTTTTAGAGAGGTCGGGACTTTTACCGTGAGCATCGAACTTGTCGAGTTGTAGAGGCTGAGTAGTGTCACTGAATCTCGAGATATTCGAGAGACGAGTAGTGAAACTAAAGGATACTCTTCTAACCCCACTTCCCAAGTACTCCTTTTTTCCTTGCGCTGAATCAAGGTGTCATACGACCCTGGCTGAGGGCCTAGCATCTCCAAAAATAGCTCAGTCGCGAACGGAGTATTCACATACCTGGATACCTGGACCTCCGGATTAGCTAGCTTTATCTGTATACAGCGGATCTCTGTACAGATGGACCAACCCATCTTCGCTACTCGTGGGATCAAATTATGGATAATACCTCAACGAAAAAACAAAAGCCGATGCCGGTACGCTTTTAATACCCCGCGGTAGAATGGTGACTGCACCGACTACCGGCAAGGCACCTGCATTGTCGAGCGGAGGTAAAACTGTGGCAGTCCATGGTGCAACGTCTCCTAAAGGCAAGCGCAACGAGCCTAAAAATAAAATTTTAACTAGTGTTAAGACTGTGGCAAGCCATGGTCCTTTCACTTCCTCCACCCATAACAGCAGCAAATTTGTGGCAGGCCACGGACTTGTAGCTGCTACTAAAGCTCCTCTCCCTAAAGAGGAATCTGGGGCTGACCCGCATCGGCAAGCTCGATCTAAGACGCCGAAATGCTTTACGCATCATCAAAACCTTCTGATCCATTCCATCCAACAACACATTTCTGAGATCTTTCAGCGAAGTCCTACAGGACACAGTAACGATCGCGGCAATCGACAGGAACGGCACCGACGGATGAATAACCTGAATGGTGGCAATTGGTCAAGCTAAAGTTTTCGAGCAACTTCTTGGCGATCATGCGGGAAAACTCCGGACCACCTTCCATCACAAGCGACGCTGGCTGGCATCAAGGCCACGTCAAGCTTATCGCATGTGCCAACCAGAGATCTCTTGATCTCTTCACTAAAGCCATAGGTGGTTTAGGAGAGATTTGGCTAGCGGCAAAACTCGAGGTCGTATCTAAGGAAGACATCCCTAGCAGACCTCGGACTCGCACCTGGATCCCAACCGAACCCTCCACTCCAGAATGCATTTTGGAAATCATCAGGCTCAGTAACCCGACCCTTCCGACTCATGACTGGAAAGCCGTGAAGCTGGAGCAACCTAGGGGCTCCTCCTCTTTTAACGGAGACACCAACAAATACAACCTCAGATATTGGAGCGTCGATATCATTTCCAGAAATGGTCCTATACGATCAGAGGAAGAAGATGAGCTCTTGGGCACATCTTCAGAATCGGAGGATCTCAACAGCACCGTGGTGGAGGCTACTCTGGAAAACTGTAGCAATGATACGGTTTCTCCAGATTAACCTCCATCACTCAAAAAATGCTTCGGCCGCACTCATTCTGTGTCTTTCAAAAGACGCAGAATACATTATCCTAATCCAGGGACCATGGATTGTAGGAGGCGTGGTTCGTGGACTTAGGATACCCATATACGCTCCGCTCTATACAAGCGACAAAGGTAATATGAGAACTTGTAAGCATATTAGTGAAACGTTGCCTTCGTCCATTTTTATTTCCAAATCTCAGCGATTCCGACTTAACCGTTGCCAGACTGGAGACCGCCAAAGGCTCCTAGTGGTTGGCATCGGCATATCTTAGCCACGATCATTTGGACCCTCTCCCTGGTGATAAGGTAGAAAGGGTGGTACTGGAAGCTGAGAGGCAAAAACTGGCCTTATTATCGGATGCGACGCTATGGGGTAGTACCGACATCAACGATAGGGGTGAGTCACTTTTTGACTGTATTTCAAGTACTAACCTCTTTATTTGCAACATTGCCAATGAGCCCACTTTTATAACTAGAAACCGACAGGAAGTGCTAGATATCACTCATGTCTCCGACAGCATCACTCAAATGCAAACGAACTGGATGGTATCGTCTGAACACTCTTTTTCAGACTACAGAAACATCCAATTCAGCCTGAATGAAACTCCTCCCATCCAACCAGCATTGCGGAACTACCGGAAAACTGATTGGCCAAAATATAGACGAATACTGTCAGAAAACGCTATCCTCTGAACTATCAAGTCCGCCGCGTGACACCAATGAGCTTGACATGAAAGTCAAGGAATTCACCGTGGCTCCCAATCTGGCTATGGCCGCTTCCTACCCTCTTATTCAACCTAGAACTAAGAACAAGCCGCATTAATGGGCATTAGCACTGGGACAGCTCAGAAACGCTTGCAGAAAACTTTTCAACGTAGCAAAAAGCACAAACAGTGTGACTGACTGGGGCTCATACAAAGAATCCCTCGCAAAGCTACAATGTTGGAGGTCATTCTGTGACAAAATTAAAGAAAAGTTTGTGGCATAGCGGCTAAGGAATATCCTCACTTCAAATCCTATGATGGCTAGTTGTTTGAAAAAGTCGATACTCAACTACGGGGTGGTTATCTGGTGAACGGCTTTAAACAATGCAGGCAACTGCAGCAAACTCAGCGGATTCCAAATAACAGCATTTCTATGCATAAGCTGGGCCCTAGGCTCTACTTCCTCCACGCCGCTGGCCAATCAATATTATAAGCAACAAGGGGCTGCCAGTGCAGCTATTCGCCTTAAAGCGACTAAACACTGGACAAATAATTCATTTGGCCACGCCAGCAATCCTCACAGAGAACATCGATTGCACAATACCTGAACTTTGGTTTGACAAAGACTTCCATGTAAGCTTCCTCTCTACATCCTTCTGGGAGGAAGATGCTTTCATGGAGGACAAGTCAATCCAACTCTACACAGATGGATCTAAAACTGATAGCGGAGATGGTGGCGGTGTTTTCTCAGATAAGCTAAATCTAAGTCTCTCTTTCCGTCTTCCAAATCACTGTAGCGTGTTCCAGACGGAAGTTTTGGCAATTAAAGAAGCTCTGTCCTGGCTGAGGAAAAACGTGATATCTGCAAAGGATATCCGCATCTTTTCGGATAGTCAGCCCGCCATCAAGTCCCTGGACTCGGTCTCACTAAATTCTAAAACCGCGTGAACGAAGAATCTGCGTCTGTAGCGACAGTCAATCTGCGCTTAAAACGTCACTGAACTTCCTCACCACTGAGTCTTTTCTGGGGACCAGATCGTAAATAAGTTGGGACTACTTTGTTTATAAGAGCTCCCACTAGATGCGAGCATAGGTGCAGATAGCATGAATCTCCAGGATGCTGGAAGACCAAGCGAATGCTTACCGACCTCTCTAGCTAGGTATGTAGGTAGGTAAGAGTGGCTGTTGGAAACACCAACCGACTTAGGCTTATTGGCCCGTTGTGATGCCACGTGGATCTATGATTCTCTTACTGATGAAACCAGTTTGAGCTTACGATGAAGCGTAGGAGACTGTTCACGTCTATATTCTTTAGATCGACTAAGTAAAGTTTTCTTCTCTGGGAGAGAGCTGGACATGTACAGAGTAGTTGGAGGACTGTCTCCTCTTCTCCTCGTCCACGCAGCTTCTACAGAAATCGTTTGTAAAGGCACCAAGCCTTGTTGCGTACTTGTCTATGAGGCAGTGTCCAGTGATGACACCTGCGATGGCGCTGAGATGTTCCTTATTTAGAAGTATCAGACACTTTGAGCGATTCAGATTCAGTTTTGGCCAGATCGCTAGACATGTTGGTCCAACAGTCCACATAAGGTCTGTTCTTTTACTGGCATCCAGCCTTAATGTTAGTTTGCACGCAGCGATTGGTATACCTATGCACGCTTTTCCGGTAGAATAGGTAGAGTGGTTCCAATTTTGATGAGTTCATCGGCTGTACAGTTCACTGGAATGTCTCTGTGAGCCGGCACCCAACAAAAGTGAAGGTTGAACTGCTCTGCCATCTCCATAAGGGATGATCGGCATTTAAGGGCGGTTTTAGAATCTAATGAAACTGAGTCCAGGGACTTGATAGCTACCTGACTATCCGAAAAGATGCGGATATCCATTGCAGATATCACGTTTTTCTTCCGCCAGGACAGAGCTTCTTTAATTGCCAAAACTTCCGTCTGGAACACGCTACAGTGATTCGGAAGACGGAAGGAGAGGCTTAGATTTAGCTTATCTGAGAAAACACTGCCACGAACCCCGCTATCGGTTTTAGACCCATCTGTGTAGAGATGGATTGACTTGTCCTCCATGAAAGCATCATCCTCTCAGAAGGATGTAGAGAGGAAGCTTACATGGAAGTCTTTGTCAAACCAAAGTCCAGATATGGTGTAATCGATGTTCTCTGTGAGGATTCCTAATGTATTAAGAATGCTGTTGTGGCTGAATTTACTACTAAGTTTCAGACAAGGGGAGAGACGACACCGACTTGCCCTGATCAGCTCCCCAAGTGAGTCGTCTACCTGCAGAGCTAACAGCGCAATCGTGATTGCGGATGTGATGACGTTGTTAAAGGCGCCCCTTATGTCCAGGAAAGCGACCCTTGTGTACTCTTTATATTCTAGGGATCGTTCGATGTGGCTAGTCAGTGAATCAGAGCTGACTTTCCTTTACAGTAGGCATGTTGAGCAGTTGACAGAAGTCTTGGATCAATTTTAGCTCGTATACCGATACCAATCAGTCGTTCTAGAGTTTTAAGAAGGAAAGATGGCAGTGGAATGTGCGTAGGCAAGGTAAGATCTGAGGATGTTTGTAGCTCGGCAGGTACTATACCGCCCGTACCAGCAGACTTGTATGGTTTGAAGCTATGCAGCGCCCAGAGCAGTTTGTCTCTTGTGATCATACCATGAATCTTGGTCCAGGTTGCAGTAGGCCTGATTGGGTTGCTAATGACCGCGAATATGGAGCTACCTGAAAGTGGGTGTCCAGTAGCAGGTTGAGTGATTCATCACTTGAGGTTGTATAAGAGCCATCGGTTTTTTTCAAACAGCTAGGCATCATAGGATTTGTAGAGAGGATTTTTCTTTGCCGCGATGCCTCAGAGGTTTCCGTGATTTTGTCACAGAAGGACCTCCTCGATTGTCGCTTTGCCTTCCTCAGTTCTTTTTTGTATAATTTGAGGGATTCTTTGTATGAGTCCTAGTCAGTCACTTTTCTTGTGCTTTTTGCTACATTGAAAAGCTTTCTGAAGGGTTTCTGAGCAGACTCAACGCTGATGTCCACCAATGCGGCTTTTTCTTGCCTCTAGGTTGAATTAGAGCGCAAGAAGCGGTCATATGCTGATTGAGGAACAAGAGTGGATTTCCTGACTTTCTAAAAAGAGCGTGTCAAAGCAAGAAGACCAGTATAGAAGCCTGTTGAGATGAAGAAGGAAACCTTATAGTAGATTCAAAGCCGCTGTCCGGAATATGGGAAATTTTTTCTGCAGACTGCATAAAGGTGACGAAGCCCAACATCAACTTCGTTGATTCTAGCCAAAACATCCGTTCACTTGATCAAAACGAAGTAAGAATAGCAATATCAAAGCTGAAATCCAACAAAGCAGCTGGCCATGACTGCTTACCGGCCGACGTATTCAAAGCTGCTGGAAATGACTTTGTGGATAGCATGCACAAACTCATTTTTCAGATCTGGCCAGAAGACTGTATGCCTAATGAATGGAATCTCAGCACCGTATGCCCGATCCATGGAAAGTAGACCGCCTTAACTGTAGAACTGTAGAGCTATAAGTCTCCTCAACATGGGAAACAAGATCTTATCTGCTATATTATGTAAACGTCTGAAACCCCTCGCCAACAACCTGATTTGCTCCTATCAGTGCGGTATCAGACCAGGAAAGTCCACAATCGACCAAATCTTCACAATCCGGCAGGTTCTGGAAAAAACTCAAGAAGTCCAAATCGATACCCACCATCTTTTCACTGATTTTAAGCCCGCATATGACAGCATTTATAGAGACAAGCTATCTAGAACCATGTGTGAGCAGAGAACGCTCGCTGCTCCATCAACGTCGGCAACGACTTAATCGAGACCTTTGATGTTAAAAAAGCTTTTAGTCAAGGTTACGCGCTATCATGTGATGTCATTAACATCATACTTGAAAGAATTGTGCGGAGCTCACAAACGAGTCTGTGCAACTGCTGGGGTACACCGATGATACCGACGTAATTGGGAGAACACAGCGGTCTGTCACTCGTACATTCGCTGATAAATGAGGGCAACACCAGATATATGCTGTCAACAAGAAGGGACCCGCAACATCGGCGAATCGGGCTGAACGCCATAGTCTACGACTACAATTTCGAGGTAGTAACTGACTTTGTCTACTTTGGCTCTGTTATGAATTCTGCTAATAACACCTCAGTGGAAATAAAAAGCTTCTTTGGCTTAAGAAGGCAATAGAGTATTAAAGCCCTTTCCGAACAACTTAGGGGGCTCTATATAAGACCTTGATCATCCAAGTCCAAGTTATGGCGCTGAAGTATGGATTCGAAAAATATTCGGTCCCGTTTGCGTTGACGAGCTTTGGAGGAGAAGATTCAATGACGAATTATACAAGCTGTACGGCGACGTCGACCTAGTCAGAAAACTGCGCATCAGTCGCCTAAGATGGCTAGGACTCCGGCCCGCAAGTTTTCGAACCTTACCCGGTGGGATAGAGGGATAGAGGGAGAACCCATCGTAGGCGGTATGCACAAGTAGAAGCGAACTTCCTGACTTGGATTCAGCAACTGGAGCTAGTTAGCTAAGAGGCTTGTTACTTGAGGTCTGGGTTCACCTCGAAGTGCAGCAACACCTAAGTAACATAAGCCAGTAAGTATTATAAAGGGTGACGAGATAAGGACGTTAGGAAAACAAATTTAAATAAAACATCACCGGTGTGAGATATAAAATTGATTCTGGGTTTATTTTGAGGCCACATTCATGCCATTATGAGTGGAATAACGCATCACCGCCTCGGCTTTGCTGGCAGTGCTTCAAGCGGTCGGTGCAATTTTTGATTACTCGTCCAAAGTGACTGGCTTATTAGCGTAGACTAACGACTTGACTTAGCTCTAAAGAAAAAAATCGAGTGGTGTCAAATCACATAATCGCGGCGGCCAATTGATGAAGGCTCGCCATGAGATGACACAGTTTCCAAATACCTCCTTCACAACTTCGAGCGTTACGTCGCTTGTATGGCATGTATGTAAGCTCCGTCTTGTTGGAACCACAGCTCGAATATATTGATGCTGTCGAGTTCTGGCCACAGTAAGTCGGTTAGCATTTTTCTATACCTGAGACCATTGACGGTAACGGTGTCTCCTTCCTTATTTCGAAAGAAATAAGGTCTGATGATGCCGCCATGCCATAAACCACACCCAACAGTCAATCTTTGTGGATTTATTGATCCTTGACCGAACATTAGTGGATTGTGTTCACTCTAATAACAGAAATTTTGCTTGTTGACATAGCTGCTGAGCCAAAAATGGGCCTCGTCCGAGAAGATGATTTTTTGGCCAAAATCCGGATCTCCGTCCAACATTTCCAGCGCCCAATTAGCGAAATCACGGCGTTGTCTATGGTCATCCGGGTTCAATTCTTACGTCAGCACAATCTTATGCAGATGTAGGCCCAAATCCAACCGCCAAATAAGCCGGGTTGATTCTCTGGCGATGGCCAATTCAGCTGATCGGCGACGAATCGACATTTCTGGGTCTTCTTCCATACTCGCCACTACGGCGGATATGTTTTCTTCATTTCGCGCCGATCTCTATCTGTTTGGTGGCTTAAGATTCAAAAGAGTGCACTCACACTCAAACTTTCCCACGGTGCAATGAATTAGAAGGACACTGAATCCATGATGACGACCGATCTCACGACGAAATTCACATTTCGATATTTTTTAATATTATCCGCACGTTCGGCAAGCGTAAAGCGATGCATGATAAAATATCAAACCTTACTGAATATTTTGACAGCTGGATGTCATTGGTTACTTTGACTTCTGCTGAAACATAACAATTCGAAAAACTATCATTGCTATCATGCGTTATAAGATTTGCGACAGAAAGTGAGTTATTTAAGCACATGGAAAAAAACTAACGTGTCGAATTGATATTCCTGGACCTCTCACGAACTGCTTCGATGTTTTGTGCTGAACGACTTGCTGAAAGACGGCCGGAGTGTCTAAGATCCAGTCTCCCTGAATTTCTGGATTACCCTCTTCACAGTTGATGAAGTTAATTCACGATTCCGACCATATTTTGTGGCTGCCAGACTTTCATTGATTTTAAAATATTGCTCAACAATGAAAACGCTGTGTTCTTTCGTGTAGCGTTGCATTTTTAAAGACCCTGATCTATCAGCTGTCACGCTGTCCTTTTCTCCGTTAGCAACACCGTACCCCACAAATGTCGCAAAATTCAAATCTTCATGATACAGCATCATAAGAAAACGTGGCAAAATCCATCTTAAAAGTCAAGTCTAACATAGCAAAACATTAGTCTTTCACCTCCCCGAAACTTCTAAACTAAAGCCTTAAATGATCTTGCAAGAGAAGCGAAAAACAAATTCCGCATCATGCTGCCAAGATTTTATAGAAGGCTTCCAATCTCGGCGACTTTATTTCATAAATGTAATATGACAACACAAAACCAGATCATGGTAGAGATTCACTAGTTTCACCAAGGCAGACTTCAGCTCACATAAATAAACAACCCCATGATGTCACTTGCTTAACGGTCTGAAGCGATCATTCAAAGTTCAACTCCTGAACTACTTCAGTTGACACAGTACAAAAGCATCTTCTCAAAGCTGCCACCACTATTCAAAATGACAAATTCAGGTCGCTGCTTCCACAACATAACATAATTTCCACATAATTTCCACAAAATAAATTTCAAGAAAAAAAAAAATGTTTTCCAGCGATTCCCACACGACAACACATTGTCCCCTCGTGTGGCTTTTGTAAAAATGTAATCCGCCGGTCTGCCTTAAAGCCGCCACAGCCGCTGCCGACTAGCTAACAAATCATTCGCAGATCAGCAAACGCCTTAGTTGTTGGCCGTATCTGAATTCTGAACTCGCTTGCAGAACTTTTGTCATACCAACTTCGGCTTCTCATCCGAATGTATCTATCCTCATAAAGGTGAGTGTATCTGTAGATATCTGAATCTGAACAAAGGCGCAACATAAAATTAATAATTCATTTCATTAAGATTCATTGCCCCAGACAATTGACTTAAGTGTCGTCGTCGTAGTCGTCGTCGTTAGTGTGAGAAAAAATTTGTGTCACTGCGCGACTATTGTAACGATGACTTGTGAGCCGTTGTACAAAACCAAATACCAAATCCACCTGTCCAAGTATTTTCTCCCGCAAACTTTTCTTGCTGTCATTGTCTCGCTATTACCTCAGCAACTGTCATTATGCTAAATAGAAGCGTCAGCAACCCAGACTTCCACTCTTAATCCATGTCGTTATAGGGTGCCCTGCACCGCTCTACCATCGACTACAAGCGGGAATATTCATCGAATTTTACCATAGATACAGATCTATGCTTCTTTCCTAGTCGAGAGGATCTACATACTGCTCAAGCAGAGTAAAGAAACACAGAAAAAGTGTCGTATTGACAAGAAGACAAAAGAACCACAAGTTCAAAACAAAAAGAAAACACAACAAATTGTTGCATCCTTCAGTCTACGAGTATTGCGGTCAGCTCAAAGCCAAATTGTGTGACTTAATCATAAATGGTAATTGTCGTCGAACTTCACGAGGAGAGCTCAAGTTCCTGCTCTCGAAACTCCGATTCCGCCTCCAACTTCCTCACTAGCCGCAGAGGGCTCTAGCTCCTATTCCAAAGCCAGGAGCCCAAAAGACCATAGAAAAACAATGAAATTACTCTGGGCGTTAGCCATGAAGACAGCAAAGACACCCTAGCAGCGCTGACGTTTACACCACCACGCGCACCAGCAGCAGGTTGATAACAATAATAAGCGACGAACGTCATAAATATTCACATTAGCAGAAAACGTCACATTTGGCTGCACACACCCAAGAAGAACTGTCAGAGGGAAGAGGACACACACTGGACAAGCTACCCACCATATTCACGGAATGTACCGCGACGGTTCTGGAATTGCAATTGCATGGCGAAGGAACGATGAACGATGTCGTCACTCATCGATGAACTGAAAGAGATGGTTTGGGGCAGTTAAGTGGAACTGTGACTGACCAGAGAAGGTGAATGGACCGTATGTCGGTAATTTCGCGGTACAAAATTACCGTATCCCCGGCTAATTGTCGGTTACTGAGTTACAAAGAGAGAAGAGGGTCGCCTCAGTTGTTATTGCACTAAATGAACTAAATGCGTGTGAAGGAGTTTATTGAACAAACTTAGCGCTCTGACACCTGTCATTTAACTTTAACAAATGACCCTTGGATTGGTTGTTGGAAGACTGAATTTTGGCTGATTGAGTTACTTATCGCTAAGGGTCTATCAATCAGATGTTGAAATATTGTGTGTGGGCTCCGAAACTATTAGAAATTGACGGATGATGGATTCGACGTGAGAGTTGTGACCATGCTCGCAAATCAATTTTGTGACATCAAACTTCGACAGGTAGAGGGTTTATAAGGATGAAACCATTCAGAGCGACGTTGAGAGGGTTCAGGGATAAAAATGTTTGAAGTCTTGAAAGTTACACAGGTTAAGCTCAACATGTTACAAAGTGAGATTCGCTGAACCTTACAATGAGGAAAAACCTTTAGGAAGGAAAAGCTCAAGCTTGGCTTTTAGGCATGTACCTGTAAGCAGACGAGTTTCAAGGCAAAGCTGACACTTGCAAGCCTGAAAACAATTTGAATCAAAACCAGAGATCAGTGAATTGATATACAGCGAATCTCACCTCACTATGGCACTTTCTCCTGTTTCTGGGCAACAGCGGACGAACTCTGAGGATGGAATCAACGGTGGCGTCCACAGTTCCAGTTAGGTCGAGCTAGTGTTATCTCTATATGAGCTGCTTCATCGTATTCGAATACGAATAGGGATCTCCAACCATAAGTCAGGGTGTTGGAAAAGAGTTGGTGACGGATGAGCCTTTAATAAGGGCCAATGGCAGCGCTTACATGCCCGAATTGTTACGAGGCAACCAATAGCCTTGGATAAGGACGGATTCACTGATGACGACCCCGCAAAACCAACACAGGACAACGTCTTTCAGATCTGCACCTGGAATATTTGCACCTTGAACAGGCCCCGTGCAGCCGAACAATTAGTGGAGGCCCTAGACTGCTATAAAGCAGATATCACTGCCATCCAGGAAGTGCGGTAGGATGGACCGGACAAAATAAGGATGAAAAACTGTCATGTTTACTACGGTGATTGTTAGGGATCGTAAGCAGCGTCTATTTGGATGTGGATTTGTTGTCAGTGGCATACTTAGACAAGAAATCTTGAGCTTTCGACCCGTTAGTGAACGCCTTGTAACAATCCGTGTCAAAGGTAAATTCGCTAACATGAGCCTCATTGCGCTCACGCCCCAACAGAGGAAAAGGACGATGCTACCAGAGAAGGTTTCTACGAGCTCTTCAACAAAACTTGCGACCAGTGTCCGATGTATTGGAAAGGAGGACATTTTTGGTAGCACAATTGGAAGACATAGCCTACATGACACCACATCTGAAAACGGGCTTAGGCTAATTGATTTCGCTGCGGGACGTAACGTTACTGTAGCAAGGATACGGTTTCCTCAGATCACTACCTAGTTGCAGCCAAAGTATGACTACGTCTACGGATATCTCAGACTCCACAACAGCGGGAAATACTATGAGGGGATTCAACATTGAACGGTTGCAAGCGCAACCAGGCGCCAGAACCTTTGCCGATCGCGTATCCCTCAACCTCTCGAGAAGTCCTTTACAGCCAGCATTAAGTGCTGAAGACCAATGGCTTAGATGCCGAAAAGCCATCAGAAGTGCCGCAACTGACGGATTGGGTTTCACCTGCCCACCACCTTGAAACCACTGGTTTGAAGAAGAGTGCCGGCAAGCACATGCAGTAGAACAACATGCCTACAAAGCGGCGCTGTACAAAAGGACGAGAGCGTTTCGTGAACTCGACGAGCAAAAGAGGAAGGGAGGACATCGAACATGAGAAGCGCGCGATTGAGGAAATAGAGAGGTGCTACTCCAGGAATGATGTTCGGAAGTTTTACCAAATGTTAAAAAGAACGTGTCAGGGTAATAGGACCCGAACGGAAACCTGTAGAGATGAACAGGGAAACCTTAAAGTAGAGTCATAGTCGGTGCTGAGGATATGAAAAAGCCTTTTCTGCATACTGCTAAACAGGGAAGACGACACAAATTCCGCTGTTAAGCAGAGCAAACCATTCAATATTGACGATGCAAGTTAAGAATTCCGTCCGCCCGATCAAAATGAAATGAGAATAACAATATCCAAACTGAGTTCGAACAAGGCTGCCGGGCCGGACGGCCTACCCTCCGAACTATTTAAGGCTGCAGGAGATGACTTGGTAAAGTGCGTACGCCAACTTATTTCCAAGATTTGGTCGATGGTGATTGGAACATCAGCATCGTTTGCCGGTTTACGAGAAAGGAGACACTCTAAACTACGCCAACTATAGGAGTATCAGTCTTCTAAACATCGCATATAAGATCCTGTCTGCCGTATTGTGCGAGAGCCTGAAACCAATTGTCAACGAACTGATTGGACCCTATCAGTGCTGTTTTAGGCCCGGTAACTCCACCATTGACCAAATATTCACACTCGGCAGATCCAGAAGAAAACCCAAAGAGTTGAGATAGATACCCACCACCTTTTTATCGATTTTAAACTCGCATATGACAGCACCTACAGAGACGAGCTATATAGACTCATGTTTAGTTTCGGCATCACTGAAAAACTCGTCCGCTTGTGCAGGATGACGATATAGAAAGCACACTGCTGCATCAAGGTCGGTAGCCAGCTAACCGAGATCTTTGATGTCAAAAACGGATTTAGGTAAGCAGGGACGCTGTTATGTGACTTCTTCAACATCATTCTTGAGAGAATTGTGCAAAATTCACAAGCCAACACACGAGGTACAATCTTTCAAAAGTCTGCTCAATTGCTTGCATACGTCGACGATATTGGTATTATTGAACACAGCGAGCTGTCACTGGTGCGTTTGCGAGTATAGGAACAGAAACGCCAACAATGAGTCTAGCGGTAAACGAGGACAAGGCAAAGTACATGCTATCAACCAGAACGGACTCCCAATATTGACGAATCGGCCAGAATGGCACAACTGGCAGCTATAACTTTGAGTTAGTGAGGGACTTTGTCTACCCTGCTACTCCTGCTCTATGGTTCCGAAGCACGGACTCTTTCTAAAGCTGATAAAGATATCCTTGGTCGTTTTGAGAGAAAAATTCTTCGTAAGATATTTGGTCCCGTATGCCTTGAAGGGTTCTGGAGGAGACGATTCAACGATGAATTCTACGAGCTGTACAGCGACATCGACTTGGTCAAAAAACTGCACATTGAGCGTTTGAGATTGCTGGGACATATGGACCGCATGAACACCAACCCTCCAGCCCGTAGAATCTTCGACTCAAATCCGGTGGGACAACGTAGTAGAGGAAGGCCTTGCCTTAGCTGGCGCGCGCAAGTGGAAGGGGGCCTTAACCAACTTGAAGTGCGCAACTGGAGTCAGTTTGCCAAAAACCGCGTTATTTGGATAGATGTATTGGTTGGGGCCCAGATCCACCTTGGACTGTAGCGGCGCCTAAGTAAGTAAGTATCTAACGTTGGCATTATCATGAAGATCGAGTGTCGCGTAATGCCATGGCAAATTAAGCATCATTTTCGAAATTTTATTTCGACATCTTTGCAGTTTCGTTTTCTTTTCGAGAGCACAGTTACGCCATACAGGGGCACCATATTTTCGAGATCAAGTTTTGACTTTTTACACGCTAATGGATAAAGAACTCTAACCACTTTGTTGATTTTGTCAATGGTGGTAGAGATATGCTTGTGGAAAGTAAGTTGTTTATCCACAGTCTAAATATTTACAGTCTTCCTACCAGTCAATGTTTTCGGAACATAGTGCCATTAGGCAGTTAGCACATTTTCCTACATCTTGAAAAGCAAACCGCTTTTCCATTTACAAAAACAATTTACTAGCATAGGAGAGAGCATACAGGGTAAAGCTCCTGATTCCCTTCAACCCGGCGAAGACCAGAGCGATCTTTGTCAGTATCCAATCCAAGTTGACATGCAGCCACCTCGGAAACACACGGGCTCCCTAATCAAAGACAACACGGCCCGAAGAAGAGCTACGATTTGAGAGAATGCTCCTAGAACGTAAAAACGGGTTACACCCCGGGAGCAACTCAAAAACTGGAAAATATCCTCAAGCAGTATAGGGCAGATATTACTGCCTAGATATTACTAAAGAAAGCTGCAACAACTTCCAAAAAGGAGGTTCAACATTGGACGCCTACGCACACCGGATATAGCCAGAGACTACAGAGAGCGCCTGGACGAAAAACTCTCCAATATGCCATTGCCTACACACAGACGTCAACAACATGTAGTCATACTCATATTGCTACACTTCCATCAAGGAGGTAGCCGAAAACGCACCAACCACTCCAGAAATGAAAGCAGTGTTATGATGATGAATGTGTGCAAAGTGGAAAACGCCGTAACGCGTCACCAGAGCAGCGTGGGATGCATATAGGTCCAGAAGAAGCGAGGAGAAAAGGCTACTCCCAGCTCACGGATATCGAAGACTGCTGGAGAAGGAAGGACACCAGGAGCTTTTTTAAAAGGCTAAAAACCTTGCCAATGGCTTTAAAACGAGTCTCCAAGCACTTCAAAATTGCGAAGGGAATCTCGTCACTGTCCACCAGGCAATTACAGATGTATTTACGTAGCAACACTTCCAGCAGTTGCTTAATAGACATTACCAAGAAAGAGTGAACACATCTCCAGTCGAAGAATTAGTTCTCCCGCCCAGCTTAGACGAAGTCGGCACAGCTATACAAAAGCTATACAAAAGCCGGAGGCAATATTTTGACAGGGTGCATGCACCATATCTTTTGCAAGGCATAGGCGGACGAAAGCATGCCCGACGACTGCGATCCTATGTCCTATAACAACTATCGAAACAAGTCCCCGATTAACTTCGCCTATAAGATCCTATCCAGGGTGCTGTGTAAACGTCTGAATCGGCCAATATCCCGCACATCGACATCTGAGCAAATTTTCACATTGAGACAGATCCTAGAAAAGACCAACGAGTTCCAGGACGACATATATATACCACCTCTTCACTGACTTCAAAACCCCATCCATCGCACTGAGCTGGCCGAATTCGGCCATCGGATGTGTTGCACAACACTGGAAAACTCGCGATGGTGGAGCGTGGAAGTAGAACTTCCGAATTATTCCAAGCCCGCAAAGAGACGCGCTGTCGTGTGACTTCTCAAATTTAATACTTGAGCTGATAGTACAACGGTCAAAAGTCAACACGGAAGGCACTATTTTCTCCAAGTCCATCGGAATAATATTGATATAATCGCAAGTTCCCAGCGTGCCGTAATTGAATCCTTTACGGCAATTGAAGACGACGCTAAACAAGTTGGTCTTAAAGTGAATGAGGAAAAAACGAAATATTCGAGCATGCTGTCGACTAAAAACCATTCCATCGCACATCACCTAGGACAAAATGTCACTATTGACAGCTACAACTTTGAGGTAGTCAAGGAGTTCACCTACCTCGGGGCAAATGCTAACTCCACAAACGACATCATGGTGGAGATTCGACGAAGAGTAACCCAAGCAACTTGAGTCAAAACTTCTAGCGCAAACAGTTAAAATCATGCTCTACAGAGCGTCAATCTTGCCAGTCTTGCTTTACGGAGCCGAAAGTTGGACGATAAGTAAGACAGTGGAACAAGTTTTAGGCTCTTTGAAAGAAAGATCCTCCATCGAATATTTGGTCTTGTCTGTGAGGAGGGTCTATGAGGAAGAAGACACAACCATGAACTCTATGAATTGTACAAAGATGTAAGCATACTCCGGAAGACAAAAATCCATCGAGTTCATTAGCTCGGCTACATCGGGCGGATGGACGATAATGCTCTGGCTAAGAGGGTCTTCAAATCCAAGCTACCAGGTTCGACAGAACGTCTCTTGTGTTTTAACGTAAACCACCTGTCATGTAGACCTTATGTTTACGGGATGCCCATACATCCATAGGGAGCAAGCATACGCCTTGCCATAGCTCTCCGTCAATCCTTTGATACCAATTCGGAACTGTGTTGGAGGCACAAGTTCCACCCTTGGTATGAGTCGAAGCCGACCTAAAACCTCTTACTGTTCCTAGAGTCACAGCACCCAGTAATTTTTTGCAACTCTACAATGGGTTAGACCCGTTCCTGCGATTTGGGTTTAAACCACAGCCACCATGACGCTTCCACAAGGGGGCCTACCTCTAACAAGTCAGGCCCGGACCGAAATCCGGGGGGCTCCTGACTCCCATGGTACCGTGATTTAAGTCCTGGTATGGACTACCGGTGGTCAAGCCGCCAACAAGACCTATTACCGGCAACTTGTAACTGGTCAAATCGTAGCAACCATTCAGAGGCTGTTATCTGAAGATGTTTACGATAAGACCAGTAATATGCTCTGTCCCCGCTTTTTATTAGACAACGTCACTGATGGGCGAAGCCTTGATAATTGGGCGGGGCCCACCAGGTTCGACAAGAAAACGAAGACCGAACCTCCGGAATAGAGACCAGGCGATCGCGGATATAAGGCAGCTTAGTCTTTCCAACTGAATGCACCGCGGCCGGGACCGTTGTGGACGGAAGTCTGCAGTTGTTCAGGCTCTAAGGGTTTCCAGCAAGTACGAGTAAGTAAGTAATCTACTAGTTTGTCAAGAGCGGTTTGCAAGGAGCTAAAAACGATAATAAATATGGCACCTGAATATTTCCACCAAAACAGCGTAAGTCGGAAGCATAACATACAAGGTGAATGATATGGGTCCAAGTAACGAGCCTTGAGGTACGCCACAGTGAATTGGGTGAGTAGATGATTTGTCAGTTCCAATGTTAACAACGTATTTTCTCGAACTAAGAAAGCTCTGTCTAATTTTGATAAGCGGTATAGGCATTTTGGAAAATTTGTGAGAGAAAACCGTTTAGGCAATGATTGATGCCTATTGATGGGAGGCGGTAAGAAGCTTGTGCTGTTTGCACAAGGTACGTACGCATGCAGAGAATTTGCGACGAATGTCCAAATACTGCTTTCGGCTGATACACTCGGGATCAGTAGATTCATGTGGCTCACTGGAAGTTGCATCATTCGATTTACAGTCAGATGTTTCGTGATTCCCTGAGCAGTTAGCACAGAAGCTAGTTACATGACAATGCATTGAGCAGTGGCAATTATGACAGTGGGTGACTTTAGCGGAATGATGTTTTCATAGTCCCAGCGAACGATGACCTTAAATAAAATTTAAAAATTACGCTTGAGTTCATTTAGTTTGGCAGTTCCGCGTTTTATTTAAGCAATATACCTGTTGTGTCTGAACAGCAAGTTTCAACCTCATCTTTCGAAGCAAAAAAAGCGGTGACGATGCCGCCAGAATGAAGACTGCCATTGCACTTTTTTGGGAGGGTTATTCACAAAATTTTCCATACAGTGAATGTACAAACGCCAAGCTGCTGTGAACAACCTAATACCGGAAGATACCGGTTAAGTTATATACGACAGTAACTTGTAACAGGGGTGGTCAGGTGCGAACTTGTAGGGTAAAATCGTAGGACGATCCCTAAGAGTAACCGACCCATGAAGACGATTACGGGGCGACTGCCAGTCAGCGGTGGTTATTTCACTGCTAATGAACTCGCCTTGATATATCAGATTGCGTATGTTCGCAAGCTCGTAATATTTCAGGGTTTCCTTCTGTTCACTTGTCCTGGCCCCCGCCCAATTATCAAGGCTTCGCCCATCAATGACGTTGTCTAATAAAAAGCGGGGGTAGATTATTCTAAACTGGTCTTATCGTAAACATCCAGATTTTATTGCATGACTGGATGATACGATTTAACCAGTTACAAGTTGCCGGTCATAGGTCTTGTTGGTAGGCTTGACCACCGGTAGTCCATACCAGGACTTAAATCACGGTACCATGGGAGTCAGGAGCCCCCCGGATTTAGGTCCGGGCCTGACTTGTTAGAGGTAGGCCCCCTTGTGGGAGCGTCATGGTGGCTGTGGTTTAAACCCAAATCGCGGGTACGGGTTTCCTTTTTGGTTTAGCCCATTGTGGAGTGGCAAATGAAGTGCTGGGTGCTGCGACCCTAAGAGCAGCAAGAGGTTTTGGGTAGGCCTCGACTCATACCAAGGGTGGAACTTGTGCCTCCAACACAGTTCCGAATTGGTATAATACAAAAGCGAACTATTAAAAATAATACAAGCGTGTGATTAGCGATGGCAAGGCGTATCCTTGCTCCCTATGGGTGTATGGGCACCTCGTAAACATTAAGTCTACATGACAGGTGGTTTACGTTAAAAATCCAGGTACGTTCTGTTCACTTGTCCTAACTCCGGCAAGAGCGACAAAGAGGAGCTAACCTCATTTAAAAAAAAACCCTAACTCCAAGGTGGAACAGCAAGCGCTGAGCGACGCATGGCTTAGAGGGGGCTTTGTCTCTAATTTGCGAATTTCGGATACCAGGCGACCTCAGATTTAAATCCCCAGCCTTCCTCTCAACAAAACGAACTCGTTTGCTAGACACCAAGAAGAAGCTAGAGTCTTCAGAATTTGGATCAGAGAAACGTTGCTTGTACTCTGATTGCCCCATGCTTAGATATAAGCTCCAGATTTTTCAAAATGTCTGCTTCTTGAACTCCTAAAACTTCCTTTTGAGTATTTAGTAAGCGTTGGACTGTGAAATTAAGCAAAGCTAGCAATTTAATTTAAGCAACAGTATCCGTGGCCGTGATGTGTTCTTTAGAAGGGTAACACTCACTGCTAGCCTGGCACTGGCATACATACCGAATCTCTGGTGAGCAGTGAGAGTGGCCTTTATACCGAAAATTGGAAAGGAGGACTACTCGCTGCCCAAGAACTTCAGACCTATAAATCTGATTTCCTTCATGTTTAAGAGCATCGACAGAATGGTTGAGATCCATGTGCGCAAAACAGCCTTGCGAATGCATCCTCTGTCGGAAGATCTTGCAAGAGTGCGCTTCAGAATCTGGTAGGCAGAATTGACGTTGAAGGTGCGTTTTACAACGTAACTTTTGACGGCATATGTAACTCAGCCAGAGAACAAGGCGTAGACTAATCACTAGTTGAATGCTGATGCTGGCTGCGGCCAATATCTGGTAACGAGAATAAATGGGGGTCACCCACAAAGCCTCGTGGTGCATGTTGGTTGACTCACTGCTCTACGCGATCAATAGTTCTGACGTCTACGCACAAGCATACGCAGATGATGTAGATGTACTGTCTGTTAGATCGTGTCTAGCGACTGTCTGCTCTAAAGCGCAGCCAGCACTAGACGTAATCGATGACTGGTGCACTAGTAATGCTTTCAGTCAATCCTCTCAAAACGGAGATTGTTCTCTTTACGATATGGAGGAAGCTGACTGGTCTGTCTCATCTAGTGCTTAATGGCATCACCATCCAATTCTCCAAAGAAGCTAAGTATTTTGGTGTCATCGTGGATAACAAACTTCTCTGGACTAAACATGTTACGTCGAAAACATCTAAGGCGCGGTCGGCCTTCTGGCAGTGCAGAGGAGCTATCGGCAAGATATGAGGCCTGTCACCGAGAAGTGTCCTTTGCATCTACATGGCTATGATGACGCCATTTATATCCTAAGTGTCGGCTGTTTGGTGAAATAAGCTCTCGTGAAAAAACGTGATTGCTGCTTTTGCCAGGCTACAAAGAACACTGGGCTTCCCCCAGCACTGCTGGCTCTGCTTTAGATGCATTGATGAATCTCCCTCCCCTTGATATTCATATTCGAAGGAGCTTTGATGACCTTGCGCGTCGGCTGCCTTATGACTCTGGTTTTATGGGCATGCCGTCCGATGCTATGACACCAGAACTCCTGTTGCGGAAAAAAATACGAAATCGACTTTCCCTGTGCCCGGGAGTGGTTTCGGCCAGAATCTGAGCCAGGAAATGAATGCAGTCGGGTTCCGTTCCAAAACCAATATAGAATGTAGAGCTGGGGTCTTTCTGGAGGACGATAACGTTAAATTTCACTTCAAGTTAGGAAAGCTCGCGTCTGTCTTCCAAGCGGACATTTACGCAGTCGTGATGGCAGCGAACTACATTGCGAAAAACCGGTGAAGGACGCGAAGCATATGCATCTGTAGGGACAGCCAAGTTTCGCTTAGAGCCTTGCTGAACCCTCCGACGACTTCCATGCTATTCGGAAGGCTAAGTTCAGCGACCTTTGTCTGAGTCCCAGGTCACAATGGGATCGCGGGAAATGAAATCGTCGGTAAACTTGACAGATAAGGTTCAGAGGAGAGTTTTTCAGGACCTCAGACTACTTTTGGTCTGCCTGCTTCTATTGACAGTTGGGTCTCATATGAGCACAACTGCAGATGGCATAGCTGCCCGGGATGCAGGCACACCAAATGAGTGCTTCCGACACGTCTCTAAGAGGTCAGCGGCTTTTTTACTGTTCCCTAGCAAGAAAGACTGCAGGTTGATTACTGGCGTCGTGACAGGACACTACACTTTTGCAAAGCACTGAAATGTGCTGGGCATAAGTGACACAACATCCTGCGATGCTTGCTGTTAAAGTGATGAGGACACCGCGAAGCACTATTCCTGTGAATGTCCTGTTTACGCTCGCATCAGTCTGCAAGTTCTCGGCGCTGACGTGGTGGGTGCTGGTACTATAAGGTTACAGTCTTCGTATGACTGAAAGATTTCATTAAAAGGAACTTACAAAGGATACAATGGACTAGTTCTTTGGCTGAGTGCTCTGTTCCGACAGAAAACACAAAAACAAAACACTCTTTTTGGCAAGTTGGATTTTTTACAAGACGGAAACCTTGACTAATCATTTGCTCTTATTGCATTGTGTTGGTGTCTGGTGAGTTTAGTTTCCACGAACATAGAAGGAGCTTGTCTGCCAGTTAGTTGTTTCATTTTAGCTACTCCAAAATGTTTGTATTCTGTTCTATATCCAGCACCTCTCTTGGGAGAAATTGTGGTAACGTCTTTCAGAACTTTCGCTGTTTCTAACTGACCAGATCGTAAGCTCATTCGGGCAGCAAGTGTTAACTCTTTTTTCGAGTGATTTTTTTCTCAAAGACTCAGTCTTGTAGCGTTTGCTTCTTTGCGAAGAATCAACAAAATCTTTTCTAGGAAGATTAGCTTTTTACAGTGATTACAAGTGTTACTTGAGTGATTCTTAAAGCAAATTGAAGTATCCAGCAAAGTTTCATTTTTACAACGCCTTGTACACCTGTCCTTAAAATCTGTCCTTAAGATCTGCTCGCTCAATAGAGGTTTTAAGGGCTCGGCATAGTTAATACGATTTTCTAAAAATTTGGCTTCCTCTTACGGCGAATCTGCATCCGAAAAAACGCTGCGATTGCTATATTCTCAAAGATATCACAGTTTTCCCCCCTATTTTTTATCCGGGCCATCCTGTTAGACTTCTTGGGTGGCGGTAGTATCTGCTTTGTAATAGTCGTGCATCTCCGCTAGTGATTCGCCTGCACGTGGTCTGTTAAGAGTACGGATGTTCCACTTGAAGATCCAAAGGTCCTTGTCTTTAATCGTTTGCCAGGGTTATCAACGTTGTGACTCAATATTGCTCTTCTAAATCTACTTGCTTTTTAGAACCGATTTTGCGACTATTCCATCATCGGTTTTTTAATGTGGAAACGTCCAAAGATACGCGAATTTCTTATAAATCTCGTTTTGTAGTCCTTGCTGACATTTGCAATATTCGCAATGTTGTGGCAATTTCAACTATCTCAAGCTACCTCTATGGGCATATGATTCGTAACCCGTCGTAATATACCAACGGCTAAAAGAAGTCGTTATAACCCCTAATCTACACCTACATTCATGTAGATATGTTCATATGAACCCGTTTGAATGTACATTGGGACCTCACTTTACAAGATTTGGTCTGCCTGGCTGCCATCAAAATTGACATTTCTCAAAAATCTTCGACATATTTCAAACAAAAAGGAAAATTTAAAATAACGTCAACTACATATTTACTTTTGCCTAGAGCCACGCAACTAAAACAACATTGTCAACAAGAAAAGCAAAAAAGGACATCAAAATCGAAGAAGAGTATAAAGAAGGCAACCAAGAACAAAGTGGAAACCAATTAGTTCGAATAATCTTAAGCAAGCACTTGTTGAACTGTTCAAACCATGCATCCCAATCGCTACAGCAGTGTGACATGCAAGAATGTCCTCCGCATTTAACAGAACAAAAAAGGACAATCGACCGTGAAAAATCTACCTTTTGACCATACTCGTACTTATGTCCACCCCATTTATCATCCGCACATCCAATGTCCAAAAGATTGAAGTCAAGCCAACAGCAATTCCCTTACAAAGGATCACCGATCATGAACAATGTTCTCGAGCGTCGCTCAAACACATGTCGAATCGCTAAATGACACAATCCGTAGAGGTTAATGGATTCTACTTTCTTCTTTGACAGATCTACCCTTGGGCTGACTATGAGTATGTAGGTGCAACGACAAGACTTGATGTGAGGGGTGTGCGCATAGCTCTGTCACTTCAAGTCAATCCCTATTGTCAGAGTTTGTATTGTAGGTGTTGTTGTTGCTGATCAATGATCGTGTGACCCACAGATCTACTACGAATACTACCTACAACGACAATCATCTCCTAATGGTATACCGGTGAAAGTGACTTTGACTCGGATTCGGATTCGGATTCGGATTTTTGGATTCTCAGTCATTTGGTCACCTAGCTCTCCGTGTCTTCGTCGTTATCGTCGTTTTCGTCTTTGTCCTGTGATGACTGTTATTACAAGAAGTACAAGGGGAAACATCGTTCAATTAAGGGACGACAGAACGAGAATCAGGTCTACGAGTATCTATTGTGTTTTGGATTATTACAAGTGGATGAAAAATGTCGAGGCAAATGCATCATCAAGGACATTTCGATTGCATGTGTGTGATTTTAAGACGCCGCCGCCGCCGCTGCCGCGCCACTGACATATGATAAATGACAATTAGATACACCGAGAAAGTGGAACATGATTTCGTTTTGATTGATTCGTTCCGCATCGATACATAACATTATCTGTATGCGTATCTGTGTTTTCAGAAAGATACGAATATGATGAAGAATACTCGGCCATCGCGAATGATCGGTGGGAGATTTCTTAGAACTCTTCCAACATACGAATTACAAACACCCAAGCAGTGCCTCTGGACACCGACATATGTTTGCTTGATGCCTGATGGTGTCGCTGATCGATTGCTCTAAACTCTAAAGGATTTCGTCTAGCAATTTTTATGGGAATTTCTTCGAAAACCGTTGAAATTGTGATCCTGATCAAATAAGTGCACGCGGAGATAAATTATACAACACGCTGCTAGTGAGTTGAATCGGTTTATAGCTCCGTTATAAACAGAGAGCGGCAAATGATGTCCTTTGTCTTTAGGTAAAGGGACTGATACCGAAGGATATTGCTAGACAATAACCATAAAATTCGATGATTTTGCGGAATGTTGCGCGTGTATGGTAGTCGTATGTTTAAGCGTTAGAATAGAGGTTAGTTTGCGAGCAAGGACTCTTCAAACGGATGTTGGGTGTTAATGTTTTAGAAGAGATTGTTTGCTTAGAAATTCGTAAGAAATGTCCTCGGAGTAATAGAGGACTGTTTACTTATTTTATAGTTGATTGTGTAATTGTGAGCAATTTCGATGTTTTGAAAGAATGTTTCCATTTGAAGAGGTAAGACGGACGACCTTGTCAAAGGAAGGAAAAGTAGAGTTTATCTATCTACATGTGCATATGTATGTACAACGGAAAAGGTGGCAGTATGCATGTATTGTATTTCTAGTTTCATGTCAGGACATTGTCCATGCTTTCCCGTCCAATATATCGACCAAAAGATATTGCCGCCACTTTAGCAATTCTATCCAGAATCGTTTCCCTTTTTGAATACGCTGAGATTTGGGTAACCGAATACCTTGAGATTCAAAGACATCGTGAACTGTAAGCTACTGCAACATAGCAGTCAGTATCCTTCTTTTCTGATGCTCACCATTAAGAGACGATTAATTTGGGGTATTTGCCTCGTAAATGTGAAAAATTAAACTTTGTACTTATTATACCGCAAAGTGTGACTGTTGAAAAGTATCATTATAAAAGCTAGTTCTACTATTGCCCCATAGCTGGCAACACCATCGCTAGTTGACATATTCATTGCAATATCAAGCTTCTGTCAGAATCTTTTGTAATTAAACGTGTTTCAAGCAAGAGGTTGCGTTTCTTTCTTTTCGATTCTTCTCAAATTCTCAAAACAGGAAAAAACCTTCTTCCAAACATTGGCATCCCTTGCGGGGAACCTGATTCTTCCGTGTAAAATATTCGTGTTTCTTAGTAAAAAAGTTTCTTTTTCAAAGAACAATGGCGCTGGCTAAGGAAGAATCTATTGCAAAGCTAATTTGTAACTTCTCATTTAATTCACAAAAAGTCGCAACGGCGAAGCAGACAAAAGGGTACTTCGTGGGCAGAAAAAAACTCCTGGACGACTACTGGAGCAAACTCCATGATGCTCATGATTGCATCTCATCAACAGAGGTAAAAGAAGAATCGGTGTATTGCGAAGCCTTAGGAGATCTCACTGATCTCATAGACGAGCTGTCCACGTAAATCTATATTTTCAACCAACCAACATGGTTTTCTCAAAAGCAGATCAACGATCAGCAACCTCATTGAGTTTCTAAGAGCAAGGGAAAGAAATTGATGTAATCGCCATGGACTTCAGTAAGGCCTTTGATAAAATCTCGCACAAGTTAATTCTTTTCAAACTCAAAGCTTTGGTTTCGAACCTGGACTGACCTTTTGGAATAATTCCTACATTAACAATCGCTACTATTTTGTCCGGGTTTTCATTCCCTTTTTTCCGACCCAATTCTCGCCATTTATGGTGTTCCATAAGGCAGTCATCTTGGTCCATTAATTTTTATCTTGACCATTAACGTTGTTGTTAATGTCATAAAGGACTCCCACACCTATAGACATCTTTGAAGCCTCTCTGTGTCTCAACCTTTACAAGATGATTTTAATAGGTTCTCGATATGGTGCCATAAAAATTTTCTCCAGCTCAACATAGAAAAACGTCAAGCCATTTCTTACTCCCGGTGGCGTTTGACACTTCCAACCCGCACCTATTATTTATCAAATCAAAGAGTAGCTGCAGTTAATTTAATGTGGGATTTGGGTGTCATTTGTGATATACAGCTCAATTTTCGTACATTGACTCCGCAATCAGCAAAATTAACTCCGCTCTCGGATTTGTCAAACGATGGTCTAAAGAATTCTCCGACCCCTATGTCACCAAATCCCTGTACATAACCTTTGTTCATCCACTTCTCGAGTATGCCAGCGACACATGTCCCTTTACTACGATTTACATATTCTGCGGATTGAAGCTGTCCAACGGACATTTCTAAGTTTCGCATTACGCGGGCTACCATGGGCTGACCACAATATTCTACCCCCCTATGTTAATTGACTCAAAATACTCGGTCTCCTGTCATTGGAAAAGCGTCGAGAGTCTGCCGATATTCTCTTCACCCACAAACTCTTAAATGGCATCATCGACTGTCCCACAATACTCTTCCAAACCCCATTCAACACCGACCCGTATCGTCATAAGCGGTGGCAGCAGTGTCAAATCAACTTTTCCAAAACTTCAGCTGCCCAGCTTCGATGGATCATTTAAGGAGTGGCTGAACTTCCAAGACATGTTTGCCAGCTGTGTAATCAATGACATTATCTCAATTGTAGCCTTCATGGTAGTCATGCGAGTGTGTTAAAAAATATTCCTATTAGAGATGACAACTTTCAGACCGCTCGGGATATTTTACAAGATCCATATGACAACAAGCGTAGGCTTATTAAACAGTACCTTCGTGACATCGCAATGCTCCCAATCACGACTACAGAATCATCTTGGGGCTTATGTCAGATTCTTGATGGAATCACTGAAGCTGTTCAGGCTCAGAAGCAACTAGGGCGGCTAACCGACCAGTGGGACGATTGGTTAATTTTGCATGTGACAGAAAAACTGGATCCTGTCATAATTAAAGACTGGGAAACTTCACTTAATAGCCTGAATTCCATTCCCACGTACGCAGAGCTGGAAAAGTTTTTGGAAAACGCCTTCAAGGACTGGATGCAATGGCAGCATGCTCTCGGCAAAATCTTATGGAAGTCAACAAAAAACCATCCAAACAACAACCGGCCCACAGCTATCAAGCAAATGTCAATCGATGCCCAAGTTGCTTTGGTAAACATGTTGTAATGTTTTGTCCTGATTTCAGAAAACAAACCCCAGCACAGAGACTGACGTTCATCACGAAAGCGAAGGTGTGCAGAAATTGTCTGAAAGGTAACCACACACAACAGCACTGCCCATCGGATTTCACCTGCTTAAGATGTCACCAAAACCACCACACAATGTTGCACGACAGCATCCAGTTGCAAGAGCCCCGTCACCCCTGTAATTCACTCTGTGAATCTGCCGATGAAAATTCACTTGCAAAGCTGGAACGGGTTCTGCTAGCTACAGCTCAAATTGGAGTACGATCCGCTACTGTAAAACTTCGAGCTCTTTTGGACAGCGGTTCCCAAGCTTCATTTATTAGTGAGTACGCGGTTCAAGAACTTCATCTTCGACGAACACGGCTTCTTGTGCCGGTGACTGGGGTAGGGGGATCGAGCGTGGGTAAATCAACAGGTCTGGTCGATATCTCTGTAAACTCTCTCAAAAACCCCGATTTTACCACGCTTGGGTCATCCCATGCCCTCTACGCGAATCGACACCAAACCATTTTCTGGATCTTGATCTGGGTGATCCAAAATTTCATGAGCCCGGCTCTATCGATGTAATTCTGGGAGCTGATCTTTATGGCTCTCTTCTACATGGGGAAATTATGCAATCATCTGGTGGTGCTCCTGTAGCACAACGTACCCATTTTGGATGGGTCATCTACGGCCGCTTACCCGAATCATTAACGTGAGAGTTGCCTTCAAGTCTTTGTGCATTGTCAAACTGAACTCGGGGACTTAATTCAGTATGTGGTATGTGGAAATTCAACGAGCACGAGGACGTGAAAACTGTTTCCAAAATGGCTCAAGATGAACTCTACTGCGAAGAATTCTTCAAGAAAACGGTACAACGGATCAGATCTGGACGATACATTGTCAAATACTCGTACACGTTTAAGGATTCCATCGAGGTAACAACACTGGCAAATTCAAGAGGAGATGCCATTGAACTTTTACATCATCAACTACATCGCCTAGACCACAACCCAACCAAGAATTTATGGCGGAATATCTGAAGCTTAAGCACATGGAACCTGTTTACGAGGACGTGTCGCCTCAGGATGTGTGCTACATTCCCCATCATGGTGTATACAAGGAGTCAAGCTCGACAACAAAACTGAGAGTTGTCTTCAATGCATCCAGGAAGTACAAATCAGGTAAATCACTTGATGATTGTAGGTCCTGAACTTCAGAGTGAGCTCTCTGTAATTATTTTAAAATGGTCTATTCATCGGATTGGCTTTATGGCAGACATTGAAAAGTGCTATAGGCAAATACTTGTGCAGCGATATGATGCCGATATGCCGATAACAAGGATATTCCAGCTATTTTCAGACTACTTACGGTCACCTATGGTTTAAACTGCTCGCCGTATCTTACAATAAAGGTGCTCCACACCATGGCCAATGATGAAAAAGCTGAATTTCCTCAAGCTGCTAAAATACTCCGGGAATCATTCTACATGGATGACTGCCTCCATGGCCCTGATTCGGTTGAGACTGCTCAACAACTACAGATAGAACTACAGAAGTTGCTACAACGAGGAGGTTTCCTGCTACGAAAATGGACCTCAAATACCGAGTTTCTAAAAGGAATAAGCACTTACGACAATTTGAGCGACCCTTGCTGTCATCGGAATTTGGACCGTGAAACCAAGGCTGACGCTGACCTTTTCAAATATGACAGTGGATCTCACCAACTCTTAGATTTAGCTGCAAGTTTCGCGTTAGCTGTTATTAACGCATATGCTATTGGGTAAACTTCTGTCGAGCACATAATTTCTCAACTTCTATCATGAGACTCTCTAAAAAAGATATTTTTTATCGAAGCTGGGAACGGACCAAAATCCCAAAAAAATTTGAAGCAACTTACGCTCGGTTGGTGTTTCTAAAAACCATGCTGTAGACGTCTTACCTGATCTTGATAATCTTAATGATGCCCTCTTATCCACCTCATTAGGAAGTACAACTTCTCTACCCAACCTTCAACATTTTTCTGAAACACCAACAGTTTTTGAATTCAAAGCTGCATCGGAAGTTGATGTCATTAATATCATTCGTTCACTGAAGTCAGATACCGATGGTGAGGATGGAGTTCCTATATCCGGTTTGTCAAAATGGTATTAACCCACATTCTTAGTGTAATTACTCACGTAATTAATTTTTGCATTACGTCATCATCATTTCTGTCTAGTTGGAAGCTGGCTAAAGTAGTTCCTGTCCCGAAAAATCCACAACCGACTTTGGCTGCTGATTGTCGATCCATCAGTATATTACCTTGTCTTGGAAAAAGTCCTTGCCAAGCAAATCTCAAGTCATCTAAATCATCATAAGCTTCTTGCTTCGGTACAGTCTGGTTTTCGAGCCAACCATAGTTGTTCTACAGCTATGGTTAAAATTCTCGATGACATAAGGATCAGCTATGACTCGGACTTCCTCACTATACTTTGCTCCTTGACTTTTCGAAAGTTTTTGACACAGTCAACCACGCAAGTGAAAGTTCGGCGCGTCTCATAACTAATTACTTAAGTAATCGCTGTCAAAGGGTTGTGATTGGTGACAAATCCTCTCGTATTAGGAATATACAAGCAGGAGTACCACAGGGCTCAATACTTGGTCCAATATTGTTTTGCATATTTATTAATGACCTCCCCAAAGCTTGCTCAAACGCTAGTCTTCACTTCTATGCGGATGATGCGCAAATATACCTATCTAGACCTATTGGTCTAATTGAGGATCTTGTTTGCAATTTGAATGAGGATTTATCCGCAATCTACCAATGGTCGCTACGTAATTGTTTGACCCTCAACCCAGCAAAGTCTCAGCTGATTTTAATATCTAAGAAACTTCACAATGCTGAACTACTGCCGCCCATTTAACATACCTCAGCGATACGCAATTGCAGTTCGTCGAGACTGTAACCAACCTGGGTTTTAAGATAAACCGATCCATCTCCTGTGTGAGCCACATCAATTACACTGTGGGACGAATTTACGTAGGTCTACGCAAACTTTGGCTGCTCTCTAGTTTTATTCCTGCTAATACAAGGCTGAGACTTGTTAAAACCTTACTTGTTCCGTATATTGATTACTCATCAGCAGTGTACTGCAAACTCGATTCCCTATCTCAGTATATATGCACTTACTGTGGCATTCAATGATATGGTAAGGTATGTGTATGGGCTACGTCGACACGACCACATATCCAATTATCATACAAATATCCTCGGTTGTACGCTGATATTAGGTGCTATGTCTTCATGCACAAAATTATTCAGACCATGTCGCCACCATACCTTTTTGAGAAACTTCAGTTCGCTCGTTCGCCTAGAGCATACAGCCTTATAACTCCATCCTCGAACTATTTGAACTCCTCGCGCCTTTTCTTCGTCTTTGCCGTCAGACTATGGAATTCTCTGCCCACAACAGCAAAACAAACAATTGGAGCAATACAATTTAAGAATGCTATTTTGGAGCATATTCTATAAAAATTGCAACAGCAGACTATTTCTTGTCCTTTACTATTCCCCTCCTTCACACTATCCATCCTTTTGTTTTCCTTTCCTGATTAAAGTATCTCTTAATGTTAAATATAAATATTAAACTAATCTTATATATTATCCATAATTTTAAATACTATAAAAGACTAAGTCTTATTTGTACATCCTTGATTGAATAAAATTGAAACTGAATTGAATTGAAGGCACTTGGGATCTACTGGTATTGTGAAAATGAGTAGCAAGGTGAACGTCACAATTTATGATCCAACTTGCCTGCTGGCTCCAGTCCAGATAACAGATAAAATAATCTGTCAACAATTGTGGCTTTCTGGTATTTCCTGGGATGATCCACTCCCAGAACCTCATCAGCAAAACTGGGTTCGATTTCGAGAAGAGCTTCCATGGATAGATGACATCAAGGTTTCTAGATGGGTTTTCTCGTCACCAGAGGCCTTGAACTACCAACTACATGTTTTCTCTGACGCGTCTACCTTTGCTTATGCTGCCGTTTCCTACCTACGAGTCAAAATAGTTGATGGTGAAATTAAAGTGTCGATTCTTATGGCCAAAACTAAAGTAGCACCGTTAAAGAAGATCACCGTCCCGTGTTTGGAACTCAATGGAGCACTTCTTGCTTCGAAAGTAGCTTCCAAAGTGCTCGACACCTTAAAGCTGACGTCAATTACGACGTACAGCTGGTCTGACTTGAAGACATCTCTCAGCTGGATGCGGTCAAATCCTGGAAAGTATAAGAGCAATGCGTTGCCAATCGGATTACCAAAATCCAAGGGCTCACAGCTATTGACGGTTGGAGGTATGTGCCCACTGATAGGAACCCTGCTGACGTAGCCTCCCGTGGTGTGTACCCTTCCCAGCTAGGGAACCTCGACAAATGGTGGATTGGTCCAGATTGGCTAAAGAAAGATTAAAACGAATGGCCGAAACAAGTTTGCGACTTCAAAGAGGTACTTGAGGTGGCAAAGAATGTTGGAGCACTGAGTCTTCTCGGCAGATACTTCAATATCAACACATTGTTTAGCGTTACATGCTGGTGCCATCATTTTATTGACATCAAACTAGGAAGACAACATTCGAAATCACCCTGGTGCACAGCCTCTGAATGTTTAAAAATGCATTAGCAAAATGAAGTTTCTTGTCTCTCTCAAGGTAAACCGATCAGCTCAACAAGCAAGTTACTTAATCCAAGTATCGACGAAAGTGGCATCATATGATTGAATGGGCTACTAAGAAATGCTTGGCTGCCTATGTGTCAACGATTTCCCATTATACTCGTACTACCTAAGGAAAGCAAATTTACTGAGATGCTTATAGATCAAGGACATTCGTGTACTATGCATGTTGGCAAGCAAACAACGCTGAACTTTCTCCAAAGACGCTATTGGATAATCGATGGTCGGGCCTCAGTTCAGAAGTTTATTCGTCGTTGTTTGAAGTGTTTTCGTCAAAAACCACTAATTACAACCCAAATTATGGGAAGTCTTCCCACTCCTCGTTGTACAGCTGCTGCTCCGTTCAAGCATTCTGGGTTAGATTATGCTGGACCTCGAACCACAAAAGGCCGAGGTCAGCGTAGTTACAAAGGATGGGTTGCTCTCTTTGTCTGCCTGAGCACTAGAGCTACATGACCACCGGGACGTTCCTTTCAGCTTTGCGACGCTTCTTTTCCACATGAGGATACAGCTCTAGCATCTATAGCGACTGTGCAACGACATTTTCTGGTGCAAATGCGGCACTCAAGGAGTATTTTGCAGCTTTTCGAAAGCAGTTAGCAACGGTGTTTCCTGGCACTTCATTCCACCAGGGTCTCCGAACTTTGGAGGCATATGGCAGGCCGGCATCTAGAGCATGAAACATCATCTGAACCGAACCATCGGCGAAGCAAGTCTGACTATACCGTCCTCAAGCAAATTGAAGCTAATTCGAGACCTCTGTCAGCACTGTCTGATGATCCCAATGACTTAGCCCTGGGCACTTCTTGGTGGGTGGCCCCATCTCTGCCACTCCGGAACCAAACTTGTTGGACATCAAGACCAGTGGAGACAGCTCCAAGAAATGCGGCAGGATTTTTGGAAAAGGTAGAGTTGTGAGTATTTATACGAGCTTCAAGTAAGAAACAAGTGGAAACAAGCCAAAATGAATTAAAGCGGGCGACCTATTAATTGTTCGAGATGAACGTGCACCACCCACTCAATGGCCACTAGGCCGAGTCTTGGAAGCACATTCTGGAGACGACGATCTGGTGCGAGAAGCTACGATCCAGATATGGCGCAATAGTGAGAACATATTGACATATTCATCGTAATGTCAAGCTTCTGTCAGAATTTTTTGTAGTAAAACGTGTTTCAAGCAAGAGGTTAGTTTTCTTTCTTTTCGATTCTTCGCAAGTTCTCAAAAAAGGAAAAAACCTTCTTCCAAATAGTGACCAAAACCGGTTATAAACACAGGGAACACCAAACGCAAGATTTCCTCGCAGTGTGGGGTGCAGATTTAGACATCGCATTCATGAGTCTGCAGGCAGAGGATCGTTGCCATGTAAGCCCTTAAAAGTTTTTGTATGTGAGTAGTACGAAATCCACTTTTTCCATGTAGGACAACAATTTTGGTCAGAATCTTGCCCCCTAAGGCCATGTACTCGGGTCTTCACGGAATAATTGCAGCCAATCTAGAATGCGGCGCTTGAGTACAACAGCGTTTGATTTCACACCTCGTTCAGAGAATTTCGGACTGTCATCCAAGAGCCGATGTTCGCAATCCTAATGGGTACAAACTACACTTTGTCCTTGCTGAACGTTTTCACGACTTTCAAGCCCGTTAGAGAATACGAGGATTTTCTGTATGCAGTCAAAGGTTGAATTCACTTTTAGGTCACAAACGAGATCATAGTTGAATTTGCTGGAGAATCCTCAGACTGGAGATTCTCAGGACTCGGACCTGTTTTAGGGCAAAAGAGCTTCCATTGACAGTTGGAATTGTTGTGAGCATAACTGGGGATGACATAACTGTCACGGATGCTGGCAGACTAAACGAATGCTCCCCGAAATCTTTTAAAAGTCGATAAGTCTCCTGCTGTTCTTCATTACGAAAGATAGTCCCCTACATGCTGGCATTGTAACGGAGCACTATGGTTTTGTTAAGTGTGCAAATGATAAGCGACATAATATCTTGCAACGTTTACACTGAGAGTGGTGATGATACCGCCAATCACTCCTTCTGCGAGTGCGATGGATGGGATTGAAGGCGCACTTTATCACTGAGATGTGAACTCATCTTTCTACGAAAGACTGAGAAATGCAATACAAGGAGTGGCCTGTTCCGACAAGAAAAAAATGAAATTTGTTCACAAAATAGCTTAGGAAGATGTATTCTGACACATTTGTACTACAGACGACATCCATAAATTCGAGTATCAGCAATAATCTTACTTATTTTAGGTGGTGTTGCCATACGGATTGAACCGAACCTCAACCCACAGATCTCAGAATTCAGCAAATTGATTGCGGTCTTCTACACCGACACCTAAGCGCTACCTGCGGCAAGGTCTTTATTTACCGCATTGCTCCTCCGGGATGGAGGATATTTTTTAATTCGGCCCATGAAGTTCAGCCCGTTGGACCCAATAGAAAGACTACTATCCCTCAACTTGATGAAGTAGCTTCCAAACGAAAAATTAGCCCATCCATCAATACCATTCTGATGACATCGATAATCATCATTCCGATATTCATCTCTATCAGAATATTTGGATGCATGCTACAAAATCGCAAGACCAATAGGAAGAACCAAGGCAACGTGTTGAGCTAAGG
Source organism: Volucella zonaria (assembly GCA_963966105.1). Taxonomy (NCBI): domain Eukaryota; kingdom Metazoa; phylum Arthropoda; class Insecta; order Diptera; family Syrphidae; genus Volucella; species Volucella zonaria. The sequence continues at coordinate 102,824,428 of OZ014532.1, read as the reverse complement.
GTGGAGGATTCATGCAAAAGTAGCGTGAATAAATTCCATTCCCACGATTCAGTGCGCCAGATGCCAGGCATGCGGCCCAACACCTGTGTCATCGGACGCGAAACAAACAACTTATCTGCTGACGATGTGTCTGGAGCAACTATTGGATCTGGGATGGAAAGATTTCTAGGTCCGCTCATTAAAAGTGAACAATAAATAAAATATTTTTTGTGAAAATCTAATAGAAAATTACTTACTTAGTTTGGTCCTCGGCCCTTGCGGTGCCTCCCCTAATCCTGCGCTCCATCGTGTACGGTTTCTGGAAATGTATCTCAACTCTCTAACTCTACCCCAGTTGTGCTGATTCTTCTTTGACCTTTCTTCGCCAAGTATTTCTAGGTCGGTCCACTCGACTGCCTGTCTGCGTGAGAGGGTTCCATTACATCGCTTGACTCGCAATGCACTCGTGACCATTACGAAGCGTATGCCGAATCCACTGCCACTTATGTCTTCGTATGATAGAGTCAATGCAATTCATCATTAGAGATACGGTTGGGCCAGAAAATCCTCGAAATGTTTCGCAGACATCTATTCACGAACGCTTGCAACTTTCTCATGACAGCGGGTGTGATTTTCCAAGTGCTGAACCCATAAAGAAGCACGGATTCAACATTGGAGCGGAAGAATCGTATCTTGGTCTTTAGGCTAATAATAGAGTTGTTTCTGCATATTTTGGACAGATTACGAACGCAGTCTTTGCTTTCCCGATTCAGCTAACTTTATCTAGTTCGATAATCAGTTGGGGCAATACTCCCAAGATATTGAAAATTTTCTACCATCTCTACGGCTTGTCCAGAAATCTCTACTTGGTTAGATGAGGAAGCTCCAAGGCTGTTCTTTTTTATTTTTGCGGTATTGGTCGTTAGCCCAACGATTTCAGCTTCTCTCTCCACACTTGGTGTCATTTGATCCTATGAGAGGCAAAGCATACGTCTTCCGAATTCCTCCATTTCCAGTCGACAAAGCTTATCCCCAACGGGAACACTACTGGTGACAGCCCTTCCTAACCCCACTTTGGATTTCAAACTCCTCTGACAACCTTCCTTTATGCAGAACATGACATATCGATCGATCATATGTAGCCTTGGTAATAGCAATCAATTTTTCTGGGATGCCCCTCCAGCGCAATGCAAGCCAGAATTCTCTATTGACACCGCCGAACGCCTGTTCGAAATCGATGAACAGCAGATGAAGTGGCGATGGTGTGATGTGGTCCACACAAGAAAATCCAGTGCAGAAATCCAGTGTTCGGCGTCGAGTGTGTCTTCGCTATTACCTTGGCTACTGTAGGCAGCACGAAAAGCCCTCTTCAGGTTTCGCACTGCGTACGGTCTAATTTCTTTGGGAGTTTGACAATCATTCCTTTTTTCGACTCTTCAGGAGTGGGTGCAGGAGCTCACTCGATGTTGTTGGCGCTACTCGTAAGAGCTCTGCGAGAATACCGTCAAGTCCAACCGCTTTGTTGTTCTTCAGTGCTTTGTTTGAGATAAACAGTTCTTCTCTACTGGGGGATACAGTGCGTATTTGGGAAATTGTTACCACGGACGGGTCATTGGGCGTTGAGTTCACTTCACTGGCGGAAACGCGGCTTAAAACTGCACAAAAGTGCTCCTTCCACCTTTTGAACCGATTCTCATCCGAAACTAGCAGAGATCCGTATGCGTCTTTTACCAGCTGTTGTTTAGAGCTTGTGAGCTCTTTGGTAATCTTGTAGACGGTCCTACTGTCACACCTACTAGCGGCCTCTTCTGATTCTGTAGCCAATGCGTCGATAAATTTACGCTTATCACGTCGCACGACTCTAGCTCGTTTCTCCCAGTTGCTGGAGTAGCTGTCATGCGAGCTTTGAGATGTTTTCTTTCCTCGATCCTAACCTAAGTTTCTTCGGAAAGCGACCGACCGACTATATTTTCTGCACCGGATATGAAGACAATTTTCACAGCATACCAATGGTTTTCGATGGAGGTGAGTTCCGTGTTAATGATTGCTCTTAATCCTTGTGAAGGTGGTCCCCTAGTTGTTGGCGGACTGCGAGATCCTTTAGTCTATCGCTACTAAACTTATTCATTCCGGTGTTTTCTTGGGATTTCCGAACTGCAGCTGTACGTAGTTTTACGATAGCAACCATCAGATGGTGGTCCCTGGCCATTCCCACGTCTATACCCCGTCTATTACGAACGCCCTGGAGAATGTTTCTAAATCGCCAGCTGATTGCCAAGTGGTCAATTTGGTTGGAAGTTACTTGTCTGGCCGTCGACATTCAACTGATTTTGTGGCACGTCTTGTGCTTAAACATGGTCCCTCCTTATTACAAGGCGGTTGGTGTTGCAAAAATCGACAAAAGGCTCGCCATCGTCGCGGTCATCGCCAACACCATGCTTTCCCATAACATGCCTGAGTTCATCATTGTCATTTTCAACCTTGGATTTCAAGTCTCTCATTACCATTATGATGTCACCGAGAGCAGTGCTTAACCGGTTATAAAAGGCCACCTTTTCCTCAACAGAAGTGAGCTCCGTTGGAGCGTAACACTTTATGATGGTGACGTGACGTACTCTAGTCCGGAACTTGGCTTTCAGGGTCCTGTCGTCTAAAGGTTCCCAGGAAACTAACCTTTTGAGAGCTGTTGTGAAAAGCAGCAATCCAACGCCAGATTCCCGATAGCTTCCAGGTAGCTTTCCGGAGTAGAGTAGTACAGTGTTACAAATTGGGGGCTTAAACGTCCCTGAGCCCAACCATCACCAATCCCTAAGATTTCCATCTTATACCGCATGAATTCCTTCTCTAATTGGAGAAATCTGACATTTTGAGGACCTTTGTCTGGGTACAACAGCCAAAAGTCGTCAACGTGTTATCATTCCCTATCTGAGGCGTAGTGTCGGTTTCGGTAACGGTTTTGGTTTCGGTTATGAAGAGTTCTAACCTCCGTAACCTATTCTAGAAAACTAGGCCTTTCGCACTTGTAATTTTGGCGTATTTATGTATATTTTGGGGTACGCAAATAGTTGCCCGGGGACCAGCACTTCTTCGTGACTGATTTTTGCGCTACTGGGCCAGATCAAGTCGTGAGCCATCAATAATTTCCCGATCAGGCACGATGCAGGCCGCATTTGATGTATGTTGTATTTTTTTATATCTGCTTTCACATCTATTACTTTAGTGCCATACTCTGGGAATCGGAGTCATCAACATCCGATAAGCCAACTATTTCAATAGAGTGTTCCAGGGAGCTTTCCTGTTGCCAGTTTTAGATTTTAACTGGCAATTCTCATCTTGTAAGACTTTGATAGATGACAGGAACTGTCCATTTACTTCCTCCAGACTAGATAGTTTTTGGTAAACCATTTGGACGGTAAAATTCTCATCAGTGGGCAGACTTACTACACCGCAAGATCCAGTGTCTGATTTATTGGTTGACCGCTGCATAGTGCTATTAACTTTTTTATTGCTTGAACTGTTAGAGGTTGATGAACTCTGTTTAGATGTTGCTTGTTTTTGCAGGTTTTTGTTGTTTCGTTTGTTGAGTGTCTTTTTGCACCACATTCACAGAAGTTGAATGGAAAAAGTTCCTACAATCCCCACATGATATTTTGGACGCGGAGTTTCTTGCGATTTTATCGGCACAAACTTGACAATCCATTTTGAAAGCTTGAAAAGGGTTTCAGTAAGATGTGCAGCTCACGACAATCCCAACTGAACTGATTCGATAAGTAGCAGGTGCTGATGGAAGATGAACTGCTCTATAAGTTCCGCGAAAAGAGCTTGGATTTTGGAAATAAGTTTCAACGAAAATAAAAGAAGCTTGACAGCTGATTTGACATTTAAATTTTTAACCATTTCAATAAGTAAGTCTGACACAGCTAAAAAAAATTCAAAAAATTCTACGATCTAAACAAGTGAAATGTATTTGGCCGGCAATAACGTAAAACCTTTCATAAATGCTTTCATCTTCATTACGCCAACGTACAACATTTTTAAATTAACAATTGTTGTACAAACTCGGTACGCACATCAACATACGGTAGACCTAGAGATTCGACATAAGTACGAGTACAAGGTTGGGCAAAAGTAATGTGATACTGTGAATTGGCTGCCATTTCGTTAGAAATGAAAAAAGTTCGGCTCGTTTTCACGAAAAGTTCATCTGAAGATGTAAATTGATGGCATTAAGTTGAAAAAATGACACCGGCCACCTCCTGAGTTGACGCACATTTGAGCTCATTTTACGGCATTTTGAATTGTTGCTTTTTCTTAGAAAATTAGGAAAGACAAAGCTCTGGAAGGACTACAAGCAGGACCGTAGTAATGCAAAATATGAGGCGTATATATTATAAAGGATAGAGGTGAAGAAAAGAGTTCTAGAAGCAGAACAAGTAGCGTGGGAGCCTTAAAGGGCTAAAAAATGAGAGCAAACATTTAAATTGCAAACAATTAATGCAAGAGTTGGAAAGGTCGAAAACATGCTGATATTTACAAACATTTTCCTTATACAAATAACCAAACTGAAAAGATTAAAAAACAAATATAACGTGACCAGATGAGAACGATAGGAAATTTTTTTTAAATAAAACAACAACGGTGTGAGATATGAAATTCATTCTGCCTTTATTTTGAAGCTACGTTTATGCCATTACGTGCGGAATAACACATCATTCAAATGGCCGGTCAAATATTTGACGACGGCGTTATTCCAAAAATAGCGTGTCGAATGTCGACCTTGAGCTCGTCCAAAGTGATTGGCTTGTTAGTGTAGACTAAGGACTTGACGTAGGCCCAGAGAAAATAGTCACGAAAACTTCTGAATGACCGGTAGTACGGTTTTCGTAGCAACAGGTCCACTGGTGATTTGATGGCATGTTTCACCGAAAAGTGGAACCAAAGCGTACATCATTCTGGCGAAAGCACGATAGTTGCACTTGATATTTCTAAGGCATTTGACAGAGTTTGGCGTCAGCTCTTTTGTGCTTTTGGGATCGATGACTCTCTTCTTCAATGGATTAGAAATTACCTTTCGGAACGTTCAATTCTAGTTGTCTTGGATGGTTTCAAGTCTGCTGTTCACAAAATAAATGCTGGTGTGCCCCAGGGCTCCGTTCTGTCTCCGATACTCTTTTTAATTTTCATCAACGATCTCTTGTCTGCTACTTCTAATCAAATATACCCCTTTGCTGACGACAGTACTCTCTGCTTTTCATATTCATTTTCGGACTCACGTCCTTGCTCTTTGGCTGTAGAAGGGGAACGGCAGCTTATGTTAAGCTCATTAAATTCCGATATCAACAGCATAACCAATTGGGGAGCTATCAACAGAGTAGAATTTAATACTTCCAAAACGCAATGTTGTCTGCTGTCGCTAAAGCGAAATTTAAACACCCAGGCATTATCCATGGATGGCACTTGCATCGTCGAAAGCGATAAACTTTCCATTCTCGGTGTGTGTGTCAGCGACAACTTACGTTGGAATGACCACGTATTCGGTGTCGTCAAAAATGCTGCGAAATATCTAGGTTTCCTCAAGCGATGTAAGAAATATTTCTCCCCCTCTGAACTGGCCTCAATATATAAGGCATTCATGCGTCCAAAATTGGAGTACAATGGTACTCCTAAAACATCTCTGCACCTGCTAGATAGGATACAAAACCTTGCGATAAAAGTCATAGGTAATACTAATATCACTCAAACAATGAACACCGTCGAACACCGACGTACTGTCTAGTTTCTCACTCTGTTTTATCGCTATTTCCACCACCAGTGCACCATAGAAATCGCCAGTAGCATTCCGCCCCTTCAAACCTTTAACCGTAACACCCGCCTCACTATGAATGCTCGTCAGTGGATCCTCAAGTCCACTTTCAGACGTACTCTGAAATATCGTGATTCGTTCCTAACCCGTATAACTCGCTTATGGAATGCCCTGCCTAGCTCTTTATTTCCTGGTCATTATAACCTTCAAACATTTAAAACCAACGTTCACCGGTACCTCTCTTTCCATCTCCCTGATTTTTCTTCGTCCGTGCTGTGTGCAAACATTTTAAGGGTACTAAAAAAGGTCGAGTTTTGTCAAGTGGCATGATCTCGGCGGTAAAGCGTTGCGTCGCTTATATGGCATGCAGGGCCGTCTTGTTAGAACCACAGCTCGGATATATCGATGTTGTTGAGCTCTGACCACAGAAAGTCGATTAACATCGCTCTATACATGAGAACATTGACGGCAACTATGTCACCTTCCTCACTTCGAAATGCCACCATGCCATAAACCGCACCGAACAGTGAATCTTTGTGGATGCATTGATGCTTGGTCGAACACTTGTGGATTGGGGTCACTCTAATAACGGAAATTTGTTTGTTGATATAGCCGCTAAGCCAAAAATGGGCCTCGTCCGAGAAGATGATCTTTTGGCCAAAGTCCGGATCTCCGCCCAATATTTCCAGCACCCAATTAGGGAACTCACGGCATTGTCTATGGTCGTCCGGCTTCAATTCTTGCCTCAGCATGATCTCTTATACTCAAAATAAGCCGGGTTGACTCTCTGGCGATGCCCAATTCAGCTAATCGGCGCCGAATCGACATTTCTGAGTCTTTTTCGATACTAGCCGCTACGGCGGCTATGTTTTCTTCATTTCGCACCAATCTCTGTCTAGTTAGTAACTTAAGATCCAAAAGGGTGTACTCTCGCTCAAACTTTTCCACTGTATGACAAAATGCCCGCACAATGAATCCATGATGACGACCGACCCGACGAAATTCACGTTGCGTATTTATAACTGAGCCCGAATGTTGATATTTTTGAATAATTTCCGCACGTTCGGCAAGCGTAAAACGTTGCATGATGAAATGGCAAACCTTACTGAATACTTACAGTCGGATGTCATTGATCTCGGGGCAAGTGGAGCTCAAGTTAAAATTTGAAGATTCCACTGTCTTGCCATATACCGCTGCAGAGGGTAGCTGACTCTGATTTTTGGAATTTGTTGTAGAACCCTTTGGGGACGTGTGATTCCAATTTGATGTGGAGTCATAGTGAGCATTTAAAGGGTCTTCCAATAGGGACTTCCTACCTTTGACAATTAATAGCGGCCATATTGTTGAAGCTACATCTGTCAAATTGGCTGTCATTTATTCAGTCACCATGGACATAGCGTTCAACAACACGTGCAAATGATAGAAATGTCTTACCAGAATGGGTGTTCTGTTCGAGCAACGCGCGCTTCGCTCATTTTACCGTCGCCGTAATCTCCTCCCGAGAGGACTATTCACAGTGTGGTGGATAAATTTGAGTCCACTGTTTTAGTAAAGGATAAACCAACGCAAGATCTGCCGAAAACATCGCTGCTATCAGTGAGAGAGTGCAGCAGAATCCGAAGCAGTCGATTTCGCGTCGCTCACAAAAACTCGGCCTTTCGTAGATCACAACTTGGCGAATTTTGCATCGTGACTTGGGCCTGCACCCGTACAGAATTCAGAACACAGACCCAGGAGCTGAAGGTAAACGACCATAAACAGCGACGTGTGTTCGCTTAATGGGCTCTGGAGCAGTTGGAAACCGACCCTAATTTTGATCGAAAAATGATCTTCAGCGATGAGGTCCATTTCTGGATGAATGGTTATGTCAACAAACAAAATTATCGAATTTGGGACGATACCAATTCACATGAGATCCAAGAGCGTCCAATGCATCCCGAAAAAGTCACTGTTTGGAGTGGATTTTGGGCTGGCGGCGTCATCGCTTCATATATCTTTGAGAACGAAGTTGGCCAGGCCATCATCGTCAGCGGCGAGCGCTATAGGTCGATGATTACCAACTTCTTTTGGCCTGAATTAGACCATATGGACACCAACGACATGTGGTTCCAACAGGACGGCGCTACGTGCCACACAACCCACGCCACATTGGAAATTCTACACGAGCAATTCGAGGGCATAGTCATCTCACTTGGAGGTGATGTGAATTGACCACCGAGATCGTGCGATTTGACCCCGTTAAACTTTTTCTTGTGCGGTTTTCGGAAGTCGCAGGTCTATGCGAATAAGCCATAAACCACAGCGGTGCTCAAGGCCAACATAACCCATGCTATCGGTCAAATTCAGCCTGATTTATGCGTCAAAGTCATGGAAGATTGGGCATTTCGGATGCGCACCACCCAGAGAAGCCATGGCGGACATTTGAACGATGTTATATTCCATACATAATCGCATCAATAGGCCTCTCAAACGAATAAAAAAGTTCGATGATATCTCACACACACTTTGTTTTATTTAAATTTAAAGGTAGGAAGCGCTTAATGGAAGGTCCTTTACAATCGATAAAATAGAGTTTGCTAAGTAACGAAGGAGTAGTTGTGGAGTCAAACGGCGGCAGCGCAGATGCTGGAGGTACGACAGCGCTTTCTGGCGGCGGGAGAATTGTGGTACATTTTACTATGGCTAACGCAGAACAGCTACTTCCAGCAGCATCTAAGTAGCCTTGTTCCAGTTGCAAACAGCTCTGAGTATTCGGATAGTTGTAGAAGAAATTACTTGAATTTTGGTAGTCGGATTGGGTGCTTAAGGCATCAGAATTGTAAAAGCTGGTCGTGTTGGTCAAACGATTATATTTGATTCGACGGAATAGGTGTTGGAGAAAATCTGTTTTACTGGGGTGCTTTTCGCTGGAGATTTGGACAAGGATTTCTTCAGATTAGACAACTCCTGGGATGGCGTTTGCTCCACAAGTTGACTGACAGAAAAGATTTGTTTCTCAAAACAAAAAATGAAGTGAAATTTGTATTTAAGTTGCTTGCAGCTGTGGTTGAACCTTGAAACCAAGGTATCTCCATTTTGATTGAAGGAAATCCAAGGGAGAATGATTTTGACGTTTTTGTTGTGGAAGAGATTAGAGGATCTGACGATGAAATTAAGCCTGTGGACGCAGCGCAGATGTGTGCTGGATAATTATAGAAGTAACTTTTTGTTCAAGAAAAGTACGAGATGGCGAGTATCAGCAGTAGCAACCTTTATTTCTGAGCTATCCAATGTTTTCGTTGGTACAGTTGAGTTGTTTATCGAACTTTTCGAAATAAACCCGTCTATTGACCTCAGAATGGAAGTTGATGATGTATTTGGTGCTGCTGTTTTCATTGCCCCATTTGTTTGTGGGTGAGTGGAGTTAATTTCTGCTGATGTGTGATAGGTTGTGATGGATGATTCTATTGCTGATTTAGGAGCATTGGACATCGTGACTGTAACCGTGGGAAATGTAGACTGTGTACATGATGAAAGGCACTTTCCTGACTTAGCCAAGGCAATTCAAGCTTATGTCCTGTGTTCCACTCCTTGCTGTGAGATATGTTTTGATAGAAGCTGACCAGAAGATACCTAATGGTTGGATGAACACATTACTGTGTTGCCTAATGCCTATCATCGGATTGATATTTCCAAACCAGCCCTCAGAATTTTAGTTGTGGCTCGTGGAGTAGTATACGCCGTTGCTCCATACTGTTGGAACCACATGTTCTCCAGTCCCAATTCATCCAATTGAGGAAGGAGAAAGTCTCTGTAAAGACCGCCGATTGATGCCCAGGGGGTCCTCTGCGACATCTTCAATAGCAGGTGCGATATTCTCAGCTCAGGGGCCGGCCAGACCTAGCAGCATCTCGTGTTGTCCCATACTATTCTAAGCGAGCGGCTAAACGTTCGGATTATTCCGCAAAAAAAATCGTAACAATTGTTCCGCGTTCTTTAGGAGTATAGCGATTAATGTCTTGTTGACTTGTATTTTGTGTCTGTTTACTTCACAAATGTCAAAGTATTGTAGAATTGAGATTTGTCGCCATTTACAAAAATTATAGCATCTTGCGATAGGATGATAATTTTTCCGACCTTGTACTTAGCTGTGCTGCTACATGGAGGCGAAAACTGGATACTCACAGGAAGACAAGAAAAACAAATAGAAACTATGGAGATGAAATACCTCAAGAGACTTATAGGAGCTAGAAGTTATACGAGACAAAAAAAGGAACGAAGATATTGCAAAGCAACTACATGTCAATTCGGCTAAACTAATACTCGAGGAAAAGAAGCTAAGATTGTTTGGTCACTTTGTTGCGCATGGGAGAGAATAGACCCAAAGCCACATGAACAGTCGAAAAAATTCTGGAAGAAGATGGGACTCGGCTAAACAAATAAAATAACAAGGATCCAGTGGAAAAATTTCACTAGAAAATAAAAAGGAAAGAACCACCGATGGCACCTCGACACCTTACCATAAGGTCGACCGGATTATGTACGTATATTTGGATGAATTATTACCTCCGTCGACTTACAAGACTTATGTTACAAGCTTTGTAGTTTTTTGTGGTGAACGCGAGATTTCAAAAAACCCCAAACGAAGAAGTCTCGCACCGTCAGACCTGACGATCTAGCCGACCAATTCAAATCACCAAAAGGCAAGATCACATGGTCTGGAAATTGCTGATTCCATCGTTGCCTGAGCTGTGTAAGTAGTTGCTCCGTCCTGCTGGACAACATTCACTTGCGGCAATACATCTGTCTGCAGTGTTCACCAGTTATGTCAACGGCGGTGCCGTCGGCGTCCTCGAAAGAATAAGGACGAACGCCGCTACAAACAGTCACTTTGAGGGGATGCAATGGCTCTTCGAGCATTTTATGTGGATTCTATGTGCCCCAGAAACGCAAATTTTGTTTATTCATATAACCACTCAAGCGGATATGGTCATTGTCGCTCGTCCTCTCTTTGCATCAGGTTTAACAGAGGAGGGGAGTAAGTTTACTTTACTTGACATGCAGCAATTGGCAAACGGTTTACACTTTATAAGGGAACATCTTCAGGTTTTTCACCACAATTCGACGCAACGAACATCTGCTGATGCCAAATTGTGTGCATCGTTGTCTCATTGATGTTTATGGAATCTCTCGGACGTTCTCGGCCAGAGCAGTGATATTTTCGGTCGAAGGAGGAATATGAGGACGCCACTTCTTGCGACATCTCTAGTAGACCCAGTTTGCACGAGATGCTCAGCTAAACGCACATGGTACAGGTTGACGCAGGAACATGACGACAACAGACCGGAAATTGGCCAAATAAACAGTAACAACAAGTGTGAAGGAAGTGCTAAACAGGCTTGTGGAGGATTTTTTTTTTATAATCAGCACGCGCTCAGCGCGGGCGACGGAGATTTCGGGAGGAAGAAAGGACGGGTACAGATGTACATTGGTCTTAAATGTTTGTAAGTTATAACGACCATGAAACACAGAGATCGGCAGGGCATTCCATAAGCGAGTTGTACGGCGTAGGAAAGAATCACGATATTTTAGAGTACGTCCAAAATCGGACTTGAGGGTATAGTGATGAGCATTCATAGCGAGACGGGTGTTACGGTTGAAAGTCTGAATTGGCGGAATGCTACTCGCCATTTCAATGGAGCACTGGTGGAGGAAATACCTATAAAACAGAGTGGAAGACGAGACATTACGTCTGTGTTCGAGGGTGTCCATTGTTTGAATGATATTAGTATCACCTATGAGTTTTATCGCACGGTTTTGGATCCTATCTAGCAGGTGCAGAGATGTTTTAGGAGCACCATTGTACTCCAATTTTGGGCGGATGAATGCTTTATACATATACTGTGGCCAGATCAGAGGGGGTGAAATATTTCTTACATCGCTTGAGGAAACCTAGACAATTCGCAGCATTTTTGAGGACACCGAATATGTGGTCATTCCAACGTAAGTTGTCACAGATACACATACCGAGAATGGAAAGTTTATCGGTTTCGACAATGTAAGTGCCATTCATGGATAATGGCTGGGTGTTTAAATTTCGCTTTAACGACAGCAGACAGCATTGAGTTTTGGAAGCATTAAATTCCACTCTGTTGATAGCTCCCCAATTGGTTATGCTGTTGATATCGGAATTTAATGAGCTTAACATACACTGTCGTTCCCGTTCTATAGCCGAAGAGCAGGGGCGTGAGTCCGGGAACGAATATGAGAAGCAGAGAGTACTGTCATCAGCAAAGGAATAAATTGGATTAGAAGTGGCCGCCAAGAGATCATTAATGAAAGTTAAAAAGAGTGTGGGAGACAGAACGGAGCCCTGGGGCACACCAGCATTTATTTTGTGAACATCAGACTTGAAACCATCCAAGACAACTTGAATTCAACGTTCCGAAAGGTAATTTCAAATCCATTGAAGAAGACAGTCATCGATCCCAAAAGCACAAAAGAGCTGATGCCAAACTCTGTCAAATGCCTTAGAAATATCAAGTGCAACTATCTTGATTTCGCCAGATTGTCGTACGTTTTGGTTCCACAACCAATGGTGAGACATGCCATCAAATCACCAGTGGACCTGTTGCTACGAAAACCATACTGCTGGTCATTAAGAAGTTTTCGTGTTTCGAGATATTTCATGAGCTGATGAGACATTTCATATGCCATCACAGAGACACTAGACACCAACACGGGCCCATCGCAGTCCCTGTGAAACCAGTTGAATTTGTCTTCAATAGAAAAAATCTAAACTATCGCCCTGGTGAAGCACCCAATTTTCTTTCAAGAGCCAAGAAGGCCTTTAAAGGTCGTGCTAGCTATTTCCTCTAGGTTTTCGCATTCACACAGTATGTGTGATATGTCGTCAACAGCTTGCAGATCACCGCAGAATCTGCAGATATCCGCAGAATTTGGGTCTCTTTGCGTGCTGCCGCAGGAAACAGTGTCCTTTCAGGATTCCTATTACTGTCCTAAGCTTATCCCTGTTTAATTTTATTAGCTTCCTAGATCTGTTGCCGTCAAAAAGCGGCCAAAGAGCCTTGGATACCCTGTGTCCTTTAAGACTTGACCACCTTAGGTTGGGAGTCTTTGTGATTTTTTCCTCGATAGTGACACCCACTATGCAAAGTAGTGGTTTGATGTTGGGAACCTCGCTATTCTCGAGTAGCCCTTCTTTTCTTGCAAGCTCGTCGGATTGTTCATTTCCTTTAATACAGCAGTGTCCTCTCACCCAGTACAGTTTTACCCGGTTCTGACTGCATAGTACCTTGAGTACTGTGCGACAGTCCCTGACTGTATCATAGTTGACGTTGGTTGATTCCATTGAATTGAGTGCGGCCTGGCTATCGATGTTGATAGCGATATTTCTTTCGGAAACCGATCTCATCTGTATTAGTAGTCCTGTAGACACTCTTAGCTCTGGGTCTTCTGGGCTTTCGTTGCTTGCTGTCAACTCCAATAATTCCCTATCTGTCCGGAACATAAATATCAAAGGACAATGACACTTGATCCCATTTGCAAAAATTATGGCACATCCACATCATCACGTTACTTTTGCCCCATCCTAATATTTGTCTCAAATTTGCTAAATAAGGTCTAGCCCAATCTGATCTACTCAAAAATCTTGTCCGTTATCGCGAATTTTTTCAGCATTTTCTCGTCAAAATTAGAGTTCTCAGGAATAAATTCCCTGTCGCGATATGAGTAGTACACTTCTCAGCCTCACTTTGGAAATGGACCTACTAGCCATCTCAACCGGAAAGCGGAGTTTTATTCCTGCACAGAATATCTATTTTTGTGTTCCTTAAATCATTTTCACTGAAATTGAAGAAATCGCCTTAATTTCAATTCCTTTCGAAGCCAAAAATCAACTAAAAGTGTCTGGGATCAACCCTTCGTACGGACGACTTATAGAAAAAAACGATGACGATGATGGGTCTCGAAAAGCAAATCAAGCCACACGTTAACGTCGAAATCCATTAAAAAACTTTTTCTAATTATCCTGGCTACATATGCTTGTTTGTTATGTACATATTTACTTCATCGCTTTGAAAGGATGTTCAAAAATGCTGACCAGAAATTAAATCTTCCCCCCTCTGTATTACCAAAATCCAGTTTCACTTTTGTAGATTCAAATCAATGACCCCTTGGTGACCAGAAGTTTGCTGGGTTTTTTTTTTTTTTGCCAAAAATGGAAAATTATTAACACATCCCTTCACAGGGACAAAGGCCTCACTCACTCACTCCCTCGCAATCGAACGACCGCGACGGTGATGTCGTCCTCCAATCACAAAATTTTAATGAAAAATCTTTCAAGGGTTAGTCACCATTGCCCACCATCTTAATTATGAAAATTCGTCCGCATACACCATGGTTTTTGTGCTCTCAAACACACATACAGCTACTAGCTGCATGGATATCCTCAACAAGGCTTCCAAAAATTATTTCCCAACAAAAGGACTCGATTCATTCATTTGTGAATTCTGTCGTGATGAGTTTTCCTTTTTTTATTTTTGCATGTCCTTTGCTACAGAATAGAAGCACCCACCTCCTTCGATTGTTTTTTTTTATATGAGAATACCACCCCAAAAATTACGAGAAAGGATTCTCTTAAAAGGGTAGGAGCATGGGCATGTGTGTGGACTCGTACTGTACACCCATAATGAAAATGCAATCCCTCGCTTTATTGGACTTTTGTGGGGTAGTAAAACTCATTTGAATGAACAACTTCTACAGGGTTACTATTTATTCGTACAACACGATATCCTTTCTCCCTAATCCACCCATATACCTATATGAACCGAGTAACAGTTGGGTGATGCATAGCTCTCAAACCTCTGTCCATGTGTGCGTATGGTAATGACATACTTCCTAGAGGCACACCGTTGCTTTACGTTGATGATGGCGCGTATTAATTTTGATGTTAAGTACTTGCATGTGCGGCAACGGCAACGGCAACGGCAATGGCAACGGCAACAGCAACAGCAACGGCAACGGCAATGATGATTTTATTGCCCAAAAGAATTAAACGCACAGCATTACGAGTAAAACTGTGTAACAGGGGACCTTCAACCCTTCATTCAGGAAGGATTTTGCTTTTAACTTTTTACCCGTTACCCATTGACAGGACTCATAACGCATTCGCATCGATGTTAAACATTTCCACACCCCCTTTTATCCTGATTTAAATAGTCGTAGGTATGTACACATATACTCGTAATTATATGACGAGGAAGGACGACTGCCACTACTGTACGCGGGTATCGTTGCTTAGCTGCGACTACTACTCGTCGTCAGTCCTTTAGATTATCGCTTTAAGAGTTATCATAGATTCATATGCTGATGCGTGCGGTTATGTACTTTTTCGAGGGCGCAAACCTAGTTACGGCCTAGACCTAAGCCCACGTAAGTCGAAGGGTTGACGAAGTTATTATGATGACGCGCTGTGATTTGGAATTGTGCGCCAATCAACCGCGAAGTGTGTTGGGAGAATAGATATGTAGATACGAGGACTCGCGCATATGACGGTATAAGTACTCGTACATGTACCTAGGGAAAGATGGCTGCGAAATTGAATCCGACGAGTCGTTGTGGATATTGAATTGCTCACCCCGACCCTATGGATGGTGTGTTTACACTGTGAATATGTCAATATTATATTCTATCTGTTGTTTAATTACGGCACTGTGCCGATGCAGGATGGTAACTGGATGCAAGAAGGGTGCACTGTGCTCTTTACTCAGCCCAGGAAGTATTATAATGAGTCGCACAAACAATGGAAGGACGCCATTGTTGTCAGAGTGATTTTCTGTATTTTTTTATATTTTTTTTTGGAATACCCTTGTTTGTCATCCGTTAAGTGGTGATAGATGGTAGTGTAGTGGTGGTTGCGAATTAAAAGCTAATGGTAGACATTTTGAAAATTTATTTTGATTCGGTAAAGGGGTTTCAAGTTGAATTTCAAGTGCTCGGATTGCATTAGGCTGTAGATTTCGAATAATTCTTGAGTCAGGGAAAGAGGGTTTCGGGATCTGTCAAAAGATCTTGGTGTCAAGGGTCACTAATGCCAGATTTGAATGGAGATCTGCTGAATGAAGGATCATTTTCATTAATTTTAAGGAAATCAGCGGCCTAGTGCTCACACAATATTCTTATTGTGATTTTGAGATGAACTTATTGACCACATGTACTTGTGTATCTTCGCATTTGGCAAGGACTTTTTCTTGGTTCTAAGCCTAATATATAGACGACGTCTCAGAGAATCTGAGAAGAGTTGAACAGCTTATTCGAATGGAATTTGATCTGCATTTGAGTCTATGGACTTAGATAATATAAAATTGACAAAGAAACCACTTTTAGAGAGTGCTCGACTCACTTTGGTTTGTCCAATTTACAACAAATCGCTAAAAGGTTCAAGATACACTAGATTACCTCTAAAGAAAATACACCAGTCTCAATATCTGCTTAACAATGATCGTACCTGCTGCTGGTCTTACGAAAAAAGTTAAAAGTTTGCATTCTGTCAAAATTTTTTTGGTTTTTAATTGCAAAAAAAAGCGCAGGAAAATTGCAAAAATCTTTATTTGAGTTCATAAATCAATGCTTGTCAATGTTGACTATGACTATGTTTTAAGTGGTCCGTATGGAGAGTCCAATTTTGAATCACTTTTTCGAGCATATTGGCTGGTATCTCGCTAATAGCACGTGTAATGTTGCCTTCAAAGGCTGCAATTGATGCTGGTTGATTGGCATAGATAAGTGATATGAAGTAAGTGGGTAGGTAGACAAAAGTGTCTGTTGGATACCAACCCATTGCCCCATTGTCCCGTTGTGATGCCACGCGGATCTGTGATACAGATACCCATGGGACCAATTTGAACTTATCATGAAGCACAGAAGATTGTTAACGTCTATATTTTTTGGATCGTTTAAGTCATTGTAAAAGACAGCTCCTAAATGAAGTTTCCTTTTCTGGGAGAGAGCCGGACATGTATAGAGTAGACGGAGGATTGTCTCCTCATCCTCCTCGTCCATGCGGTTTCTACAGAAACCATTTGTAAAAGATCCAAGCCTTCTTGCATGCTTGCCTGTGAGGGAGTGTCCAGTGATGACAATAGCGCTGACATTCCTCCTATTTAGAAGAATCAGTTAGAGTGATTCAGATCCAGCTTAGGCCAGATTTGTTCGGTCGCTAGACATGTTGATCCAAGGTTTGTTCTTCAAATAGCATCCAGCTCTAGTTTTAGTTTGCACGTATAGATTGGTATACCGACGCTACCCTTTTCCAATATAATAGGTAGAGTGTTTCCAATTTTGGTCAGTTTCCTGGAATAGCTCTGAGATAGTCCACCTAATATAGGTGGTCTGCCATCTCCCTGAGACATGAATGGCTGTCAAGAGTGGTTTTAGAATTTAGTGAGATTGAGTCCAGGGACTTGATAGTGGTTGGCTATCCGAAAAGATGCGGATATCCTTTGCTGATATCACGTTTTCCTTCAGCCGGGAAGAGCTTCTTTAATTGCCAAAATTTCCGCCTGTAACACGCTACAGTGATTTGGAAGACCGAAAGAAAGCCTTAGATTAAGCTTATCTGAGAGAACACCGCACCAAGCCCGCTATCAGCTTTGGAACCATCTGTATAGAAGTGGATTTACTTGTCCTCCATGAAAGCATCTTCCTCCCAGAAGGGGCTGGGTGTTTAAATTAGTTTCTACTCTGTTAGTGGTTCCCCAATTAGTTATGCTGGTAATATCAGAATTTAATGAGCATAACATACGCTGCCGTTCCCGTTCTACATCCGAAGAGCAGGTACCTCAGTCGGAGAGCGAATATGAAAAGCAGAGAGTACTGTCATCAGTAAAGGAATATGTTGGATTAAAAGTAGCAGACAAGAGATCATTTATGAAAAATTAAAAAGAGTATCGGAGACAGAATGGAGCCCTGGGGCACACCAGCATTTATTTTGTGAATATCAGACTTGAAACCGTCCAAGACAAGTTGAATTGAACGTTCCGAAAGGTAAGTTCTAATCAATTGAAGGAGAGATTCATCGATCCAAAATGCACTATCAAGTGCAACTATCTTGCTTTCGCCAGATTGATGTACGCTTTTCGGTGAGACATGTCAATAATCAGAAGTGGACCTGTTGCTACGAAAACCGTACTGCCGGTCATTAAGAAGTTTTCGTGTTTCGAGATATTTCATGAGCTGACGATTTATCAGCGTTTCCTTGAAAAGAAGCGAAGTAAGTGCAATGGGTCTATAGGAGGAGAGAAAAGAAGATTCGCCCTTTTTAGGGACGGGCTGGACAAATGATGTTTTCCATCTGCTCGGAAAGAGTCCCAGTGATTTTGCCAGCGAGGAAGAATACCTCAGAAGGAGGGTAGAGATAGCATCCGGACCAGCGGATTTATGTATGTTGAGATCTTTAAGTACTCTTGCTACTACACAAGAGCGAAAGTGGATTTTTCCCAGGGGACAAACTACAATCTGGGAGTGTTGAGCTAGCCGCAAAGTGTGCAGCAAGCAGATTGGACTTGTCCAGAGAGCTGACAGCTGGAATGTCATTGTAAATGAGCGTTGGGGTGGAGGATGAAGCAGAATTTCTAAAGTTTTTGACGAACGACCAAAAATTTTTACTACCTTTGGGACATTGCAGTATTTTTTGCCTCAGTTTTTGGTCGTATTGGAAAGGACATTGAAGCCATTTCTGGCTGATTTAAACTTTTTTCGGTTTTCCTCTGTCTGGTTCGTCTTGAAGGACCGAAAAAACAGTTCTCTAACCCTGAGGGGCTCTTTACAGCTCGAGTCGTACCATGCCTTTTCTTTTGGTCTGATACTCTTCTTCCGATAAAGCATCTCACTCCAAAGAGAATAGTTTCTGTGATCATACCAGCAGCGGCATCCTCGTCGTTATCGAGGAAACATAACGACCAGTTAAAATTCCTAAAGAAGTTGTCAAGTCCGCTCCAATTGGCTTTCTCGTATTGCCATACGGTTCTTTTAGGAATCTTTTCTCTAACTGTGTGGTGGGTGTACGAGAATTTAGCTGATATGACACATTGGTCCGACGAGTCTAGAGGGGAGAGCACATCAACGCAGTACTTGTCAGGGTGAGAAGTTAGAAACAAGTCCAGGGTGTTGGCGGTATGACTGTCAACGTCTGGTATTCGTGTGGGCTCATTTACAAGCTGGGTTAAGTTATTTTCCCCAGCGAAGATCTCAACGCACCGCCCTTCGGGTTTCGGTCCAGAATGTCGAATCCACCCAGAATTGTGTATACGAAAATCGCCCGTAATAACGATTTCAGTATGAGGATACAGGGATACTATTTTTTGAATGGAGTCAGAAAGCGCATCAAACTAATTGAAGGTCGAAATGCTGAGTAAATATAGCAGTAGAGGATAATTTGCTTACGGAGATGGAATTTTAACCACATGAAATTGAATTCCGGATTGGAACAGGGACTACATTGTGGTGGAATTTGGTAAGCTACATCACTACGCACGTAAATGGCGAGACCGCGATGAGGAAAGAATACTGGCACTAGTTCGTAGCCAGGTAGTTTCAGATCAGAGTGATCTGAGAGGTGCGGGCGGAGATCTACCTGTGTTGCACTAAGTGCCAAAACAGCTGGTTTGTATTTGCAGACGTGGACGTAAGTGATTACTTCTTAGCCCACCTGTATTGGCTACGTCCACCCTGAATTCCCTAGTCATAATTAACGACTAGCTCTTCTTCGTCCGTGTGAAAACTCGAGTTTTCCGAGCGGTCAAGTCGCGAATCAGACTCGGTTTTAGATGTGTTGCTGGTTATGCGTCTCTCAGTCGTGAGGAACAGCACACTTTAGTTTGCCAAATCGAATCTATTATTAATTCTTGTGCCTTATGTCCCATTTCAGAAGATGTTCCTGACCCCAATATTCAACGCCTGCCCATTTCCTGGCAGGCGTCTACAATCGTAGCAAGTCTAAACAGATGGCAATGTTCAATCCTCCATTTATAAGCTATAGAGCTCCACGATGATATGGATATTGTCTATGAACAATTCCCTCATTTCAAATCGCCAAATCACCGTAGGTACTTCTCTCTGTGCAGTAAATGGCACCCTAGACCAGGGTCTTGGTTTTAATTCACACCGGACTACTTATCAATTTATATTTTATAGAAAATATTAACTGAATTGCTTCTACTTTAATCATCCCGCGTCAATTCAAGATAATTAGGGGCACCGACATATCAGGGATCCCAAGTTATATAGATGGGAAACTGACACCTAGATTCACAGGATCAAAGAGGATGGATAGATGTAGCATTTCAGATGAGACATTTAACGGATGCCAACAAGCAATTAACAAATACACCATGATCAGCAAATAAAACCTCTGGCGGATTCTGAAGCGGAAAGATTAGACATTTCGGTCACTATACATATATTCCCAGGATAGTTTACTCCAGATATTCTCTTATCGACATGTCCAATTGACCAATATTAGACTACACATAGTCCTCCACTGTCGGTTTTTGTTTTCTGAGCAACTGCCATCAAATAATTGGCTCCAACCACATCTGACAGGACCTTTTTAACTCTTTTCGGCACGACCTCTATCCCTTCATAATCGCCGAAATGTGTAGGTACTCGCAAAATCCCAGGTCATGAGAAGACTCTCTATCTAAGATCAACAATCTGTTGGTGCATAACTCAATTTTCATTTCAAAATAAAATAACATCCGAAATTTTGACGGACTAAGCCACTTTCGTGTGGCATGTGTGCCGCAGCGGACCACAGAAGTACCTCTTCACTTCGGGTGATTTAATTTTTTCTCAATCCACTAGAGTGATTTATGCTGCACGCATAAATACGTTGGCTTATATTGAATTGCTGTACTATGCCACTTTGTTACACATCAACCAGAGACCGAAAGCACAGTCAACATCCAGAGCAACGTCCAACACAAAACAAAAGCCGAAAATAAAGGTAAATCCACGAAAATCCTTTTTTTTTTCAAGGCTTAGTTGGCCTCCAACAAATATGTAGCAGCACCATGTAAACAATAAACAGGAAGAGGAACAGCAAAATGTAAATCTGCATCTTATCGGTTGCGCATCTCTTTGTTGATGAGCAATTATTTATCTGACGAATGCAAAACACAAGGATTTTCAAAGTTTTTCTCTACTCACCAACATTGTGTTGTCCTTTTTGTGGTGTAGGTTCTTCACTGTTTTCCTTTTGTTTTATTTTTTGCTTTTAGGAACACAGGATTCAATTTTGGAAAATGATTCCCAGCTGAGGTAATTGGGTCTTGGAACTTATGCCGACGCATGATGCTTCTGTTTGCCAAGGAAGACAACGACGATGATGATGATTATTCTCGGAGAAATGTATCACATTCAGAAAGAAGGTAGCGCCATGCGCTTAAGGATTTTATGCTTGACAAAGGAGTGCAGCATTCTGCCAATTCGGCCATTCGGGTGCAAAACAATGACAAGGATAATTATTCATATTATAACAGGAGGTACAGGCCATACCAACTTGATGCACCACAATATCGCTTCCACGAGATTACAGAGAAAATAAATTGAGAAAGGATGAATCCTTGAATTAGACAAATAGGATTTTCAAGACCGACACAGGCATACGTGACAGACTTCATTAATCAAAATTTAGTTTCTGATTCGTACAGGTACCAACGGATACATATGGTCCAAGCTCGGGATTGGATTGAAGAATTCTCCTGGGGAGAAAATTAAAGCGGAACATCTGAAGAATCGAATCCATTAGAATGCAACGCGTTGACAATTTCTTCTTTGTCTGGTCTATGAATAGAAATATGTCTGGGCATAGAAACATAGGCGCCTACAGTCTGTTCGAGTGGAGCTACTATTCGTAGCTACCTCATATCCCCCGAGAATACTATGCATTTGATAGAGATGATGTAGGGCATGGTGTTTCTGTCTTTCGGTTTTATTAGATACAGACCACCCTTGGAGCGAATGTCAATTAATTAAGATTCCGTTATGAAATCCTTATACCGGGAAGGGCTCATTTTATATCGAAGTATCGAATCGAAAAATTGCCATGTCATGGAAGATAATTAAAATTGGGAAATTATGACAGTCATTTTGGTGTCCCTTCCCCGATATATTGAAAGAAGCCCAGATAGCATCTATGATCATTTGAAATACATATCTCGAACGACGTCGAAGTTGAGCGGAAAACATTTAGAAAAGACAGTTTGGGTTTGAGGACTGTTCAAGTAAAGCATTTGACTTTCTTAGCTTGACTAAAACGAAGCTAGCCGAAGTAAATGTCCACATTTGGTCCTTATGGTGGTGGAAAGTTCTAATGGGATTGACCACTAATTTATTGAAGGGCACCTGTAGTCAGCCTTTGGCGTTATACGCGACATCTTCAGTTGGACACAGACGCGCATTGGGGTAGCTTTGGACATTTGGAATATTGTGTTGCTACCGCTGTTCTTTGGACACACGTGATTTGGGCTTTGTACCTGTGTTACCCTGGTGGATGTCAACTTGCCTATGGCTGCACAAAATGCGATTAAACGTAGTCACGATCGCATAATAGGAGCCAACTACGAGGTATGTGACAGTTCCCAGTTGAACCAGAAAATTAAAAGCCGTCACGGAGCATTGCGATCGTTTTGTGAAACATCATCAGCGATTGGTTGGTAATGCTAAGGCAGATGAGTTCTAAGCACACGAAAAATTATGGGAACAGGCGTGCGTTAAACTCAACCACGAAATCTTGAGGAAGAAATCTGATTCAGTGAAACAAAATTGATGTAAAATTGGATCCAGTGGTCATTCCTACATTCGATAGATCCCTGCATAATTGGTTGGCCTTTAAAGACACATTCCAGGTTCTGGTTCATGAAATGGATTACCCAGAGGCATACAAACTGGGCAAGCTCCATCAGACAGTCAATGTGAGCAAGGTACCATTAATTAGCGCTATGTAATCTGCTGAATATGAGTAGGTGTTGACAGCATTGAAGGAGCGGTACGACAATCCCAAACTTTTAACCGAAATTCACGTTTCCCGCTTTCTCAACATCTAGCCAGCAACAGATAAGACATCTAAGATGTTGCTGATTATCGTCGATACGGTTCAATAATCTTTGCATGCACTACTCCTACGTGTTATGAAGCTGCCTGTTGACAAGTGGGATGCATTGGCAGTACCTATAGTGGTGCCTAAGCTTCCAGTTACCACGCAGCGTGAGTGGAACATGAGCTGTTCTTCCAATGAGATCCCGAGCTTGGCGTTTCTAGAGAAACGAGCGCACAGTCTAGCTACGGAGTTAATTAAGACACCAACTCGATCGGCATGACAACAACATCGTACTCATCATGCAGTGAAAGCATATATGGCAACAACAAATGAAGGGAAATGCCCTCATTGCCAAGGTCCGGATAGAGTTGGTCGCTGTTCATCATTGTTGGCTATGAAACCAGAGCAGCGATTTGAGACTCTCACAACATCGAATTTGTGTTTTAATTGCCTCAGACATGGACATTCTTCCAGGCAGTGCTCATAAGGTGGATGTTGATAGTGTGGTCGTAGGCATCATACAATCTTCTATCGCGAACACAGGATGTCAAAACCTGCTATGCAAACAACAGAGGTTCCAGTGCAGATCCCCCAGACAACAGTTGCCTCACAAGTGGATACAATCAGTTCCTGACTAACTTATGCTATAAGTAGCAACCGAACTATTTTGCTAGCTACAGCGAGCGCATATATATATGGACAGTGAGCAGATCAGCAGCGCTTGGTTCGTATAATGTGCGATTCCGGACCGCAAGTTTTGCTAACCATTTACATCTCCGCAGACGTAAATATGATGTCACAGTAGAGGGCATTGCGGGCTTTGCCCATACAAGGACGAAAGGCAGCGCTGCGCTCACAATCTGTTCTATACATTCTAACTTCACCCTGACGGTCGAAGTGCTAGTTCTAGAGTCAATCACATCAATCACTCCAACTTTGCCGATCGACATGAACCAATGGACACAGTTGGCTGGTCTTGAACTTGCAGACACCCATTTTGGAACTCCTGGCGCTATGGATGGCCTCATTGGAGCAGACGTGTGGGGTCATAATCGTACAAGGCGACGTCATCTATGGGAAGCTGAATGAGCCACACTCTAGGCTTAGAGAGAGAAAGATATATGAAAACATTCGTCTCTTTCTCGCCTATCTACACGACAAATCGGACTCGGTCTGCTACGAAGGGAAGACCAAAACCAGCGTCATGGTATCCATCCAACTGGAAGGCCTACCTACCGACCCTATCAGTCTCAGGAACCTTTATGTCAGGTACCACGAGATTTTTAGCATGTCCCCTCAGAAAGTAGCAGACGACCTTGCTGCTTTCGGCCACTACGTTCACTCTAAACGAGTCTCACACCTACAGCAAAGCCGAGCTGACAACGATAAATTTTTTCGTCCATAACGTGCTTTCCTCGTCAGCACTTAAACCATCCCGCCATACATCTCCACCCCACAACATCCCTCTTACATTTTACTACCAGAATGTAAGAGGTCTTCGCTCTAAAACCAATGCTGTCCTACGTCAATCGCATTCTCTTCCCTTCTGACATAAAGAACCAGGAATTGTTCCCCCCTACTTTTAATGATTCTCGCGACGACGATCCTACTCGCCCACATGATGATTCCCCCTCTCGAGGCGTCCTACTGGCGATCCACAACAGCCTTAACTCTTCTCCCATTACCATCTCTTCATCCTCTAAAGTCGACTTTGTCGCTATAAAAATATCACTCCCCTTCAAGTCCCTTTACGTTTTATGTTGCTACATCCTGCCAGCTCAACCTACCGAATCTTACCAACTTGTTGTCGATGCGATCGACTATTTACGAGTAATTGACCTGTCTGACTCTACTGACGATATCTTTATTTTCGGCGACTTTAATCTTCCTCAGCTACAGTGGATTCCATCAGACGATCAATCGTTCCTCATCGCTTCAAATGCCAACTCAGCTAAGGAATGCCTCTTCTTAGATCGCTTAACAGACTCAAGTCTATGCCAAGTCAGTGGTGTATCCAACTATGTGGGCAGGCAGTTGGATCTTATTTTCACAACAGATTCAATTAACTCCTCAGTCTCACTTTGTCCCCTATCTCTCTCTACAATCGACAACTACCACCCCCCCCCCCTCCTACTTTCATTTTTTCATAACTCTTCTTTCTAGTCCACTCCTCCCACAACTCTCTCACCCTACGACTTTCATAAAGCAAACTTTCACAAAATCAGTGACTATCTTAGCAGATCCCCCTTTAACTTTCACAACCTAAGTGTAAATGATGCCTTATCCCTTACGTTCCGTTTTCCCGCCTTAAAACATCATTTACTAGTCGTCCCTGGTATAATCGCAAGCTTCGTTCCTTACGAAACAAGAGAAACAAGTTATGGGCTGTTTTCCTGCGTACCAGATCCTTGTCCGACTATTCCAACTATCTTGGTGCTTATCTTCATTTCACCGAACTTTACGATTCCCTTTACCAGCGTTACCTTAACAATGCGCAAGTCAACCTTATAAATGACCCTAAGTCCTTTTACTTTAATTTGTTAACTACAAAAGAGAGTCCGATGGTTATCCTCCTTCCCCCTCTTTCAACAACAAGTCATCAGCCGATCCACTCACCATTGCCAACCTATTTGCCAGCTTCTTTAAACAATCCTTCACCAACGACTCCTTTGTACCAGATCCATCCTATTTTCGTTACCTACTGAACTTCTCCAACGGCCCACTTCTCTCTCACATCTTGGACCCCTCCTATATCGAATATAAATTACACCAACTCAATGACGAATTTACACCCGGTCCAGATGGCCTCCCTGCCATATTTTTTAAAAAATGTTCTTCGTCTCTTTCCCTTGCCCTTTCTGATCTCTTTCGTCTATCCCTTTCACAAGGAGAATTTCCTGAGGTTTGGAAAACCTCCTTTATAACCCCGATCCACAAAAAGCGATCAAAGAACGAAATAACGAACTATCGTCCAATCGCTAAACTCTCCCATATACCCAAACTCCTCGAAAGTATTTTGTATGAAGCTCTAAGCTTCCAATGCAAATCATTTATTTCCCCTAGATAACATGGCTTCCTAAAGGGTAGGTCAACCACCACAAATCTTGTTGAATTCGTATCCTATGCCATCTCTGCCCTAGAGAACGGCAACGAAGTCTATGTAGTTGCAACCGATTTTAGCAAAGCCTTCGATAAAATCTCGCATCGATTAATACTCTTCAAATTGTCTGCCCTCGGCTTTGAGCCCATACTGTTAAAATGGATATCCTCTTACCTCCAAAACCGTTTTTACAGTGTTCGTTGTAGGTCAGCCCACTCCGCTCCATTTTTGGCCACCTCTGGAGTTCCTCAAGGTAGCCATCTCGGTCCCCTTCTCTTTATATTAACCATAAATGATCTCGATAGGATCATCAAACACTCGTCCGTCTCCCTTTACGCCGACGATACCAAATTTTTCAAAACTATTTCCTCTCCCCATGACTCCTTCCTTCTTCAACAAGATCTTGATAGTTTTTCGATCTGGTGCCTCAAAAATTGTTTGGAACTTAATATCACCAAATGCCAATCCATCACCTTTTCACATATGCGCGGCTCAAATCTCCTCCCCGACTCTACCCTCTCCACAACCAACCTATCTCCTCCGTTGAATCTCTTCGCGACCTCGGCATTTTGTGTGATAGGGAGCTCAACTTCCGTTTGCATATGGATGGGATAATCCTTAAAGCCAACTCTGCACTAGGTTTTGTAAAACGATGGTCCAAAGAATTCACCAACCCATACGTGACCAGGTCCCTCAATATTACCTTTGTTCGTCCCCTCCTAGAGTACGCCAGTCAAGTATGGTCCCCATATCATCGCGTTCATATCTCGAGAATCGAAAGCATCCAGCGCCGTTTTCTTCGATTCGCTCTTCGAGGTTTGCCCTGGGATGATCCTTTTACTCTGCCCCCCTATCAAAACCGTCTCAACCTTATTAACCTAAATACCCTTGAGGAACGCAGAGATGCAGCCGACTTTCTCTTCATTCATCGACTTCTTTCAGGTTAGGTTGAATGCGCGTCCCTTCACAACTCTATTTTCCTCAACACTAACCCTCGTAATCTACGTTCTCCTTGTCTCTTCTATCACCCAACCCACCACACCACCTATGGCGCGAACGAACCAATGTCCCGTATGCTACGAAAAATTAATTCAAACCCTAGCGTCTTTGACTTCCACCGCACCACTTCCTACCTCAAATCGGTTCTCCTTCACCACAATAACCAACCTTAGTTTTAAGTTTTAGTTTAAGTTTAATTTTAAGTTATAGCTTGTATTAAGCCGAATAAATGGGGGCTTTGGCCCTGCTGCTCCGGAGCCATCGTCATCGCGAGCCCTGCATTCTTTTCACGCTCAGGTGTCTGAATTGGATATGACTCTAGATTAACTGAACAGAACTTTTGGAAGCTGGAAGAATTGCCCGAGACTGAGGTTGGAGTGCGGTCGCATATTTTCAGCGGCGCACTCTCGGACAAAGGCTGGACGATATATGGTGCACATACCGTTTCGTCGTGGTGATCTAGATCTAGGAGAATCATATACGCAAGCATTGCGGCAATTTCATTGCCTGGAACGACGATTAGCTGGCGACAAGGAGCTACAAGAAAGGAGCCACATGGAAACCGTGGATCAACCTGGCGATCATACGAGTACAAACTGTTACGACCAAGTTCCGCGTTATTTTCAATGCTTCCGCTCGAACTAGTGTTGGCGTCTCACTAAATGACATCCAGGTGGTGGGCCCAACGACTCAGGAGTTACTTATCACCATCAGTTTTCGATTTCGACGTTATCGCGTAGCACTCACCGCTGACGTCGTGAAGATGTTCCGACAGGCACTGGTCACTCCGGAACACAGGGACTTTGAGCGGATTCTTTGCCAAGAATCACCCACAGCAGGAATCGGAATTTATCGCCTGACAACTGTTACTTATGGCATATCTTGCAGTCCTTATAACGCAGTGCGTGCGCTTCATTAATGTGCGTACGACAACTTTGGCAAAGTGGCAGATAAGACTCAAGCAGTAGCTGCGCGGGACATAATTCTGTCTTCATGTTATGTCGAAGATTTTTTGGTAAGCTGCAATGATGTCAATGAAGCTAATATATTAACTGCAAATGTTAACAACATACTGTCGGCATACTGTCGCCAGGACAGATCTACGGAAGTGGAACTACAACAGCACTCAGGTAATTAACTGTTTAACTGGTGGAAAACCTGAATTTCGTCGAGAGAAGTGCTCCAGCTACCAAGCAAAATTAAACGGTGAAATGAAGCTTAACACTAAACATACCATAACGGGTCAAATGACCCATTTTGAACTTTTGCATTGAAAATGCACGTATCATCTTACTGCCTTTGCACATTTGACTTTCAAACTGTCTACGCACTTTCGTGTATGACAGTGACCATTGCGGTCTCAGCACCGAAATAACTGTTCCCAACGAAATTGCGGAATTGGATGAGTTTGTTCAAAGGCATTCCTACAATTATAGTAGGGTGCGTTGGACACACTTCACCAGAACACTGACGAGAGGACTCTCCTCGAATTCGCTCTACCCACCGTCCAACAGAAATCTGTCAAACGAGGAGATTGACAGGTATCTTAGACTAATGGACGAGACAATCAAACGAACAATGGACAAAACGATACCACGGTATCAACACACCGCAACGCAACTATTGACGCACTGCACCGACATAAAAGTAGGCTGCTGTCAAGACTAAAAACCTTGTACAGACAGTTTACTGACAGACATAACCCGGAGATCATGACACTGAAGTCGTCGATTAAAAACCTCCAAACATTAATAAAGGAAAATTACAGAAACTCTGTAAGTTTGTATTGGAACAATAAAATTCGGGCTGTAAACACCAACAACTCGAGTATGTTCCCGCGAATAAATAAGATATTTCGGAGAAATAATCAGAACGACCTTCCATGTCTTAGAATCGCCCGAACGACGAACAACGAACAAATACTTGTAGCAGCAGGTATTGATCCAAATGAGGCCGTTGATGATGACAACTTCTTCGCGGTCGAGGATCCGCAGGAGAAGGTAGAGGCTATAGGCGCGACTTTCCAGGAAGTGTACAAGGCGAATGACATCATTGGCCCGAACCACGACCAGGAGAGTCGAGTCCTTGTGCACAATTCCTGCCTTCGAAATGAAATTGCGAATTGGCGATTCGAGAGCTCGGGTTTCAATCAGTTCAGTGACGAGAATATGGCAAATAATGTCATCACCAACGAAAGGGTATTACCACCGTTCATTTCGGAGGAAGAGCTCCAAACGATCTTCGAATCACTTAGAAGTAAGAAATCAGTGGGAACCGATGAAATACCGAACATTGTGCTTCGACATCTCCCACTAGGAGCGGTGAACATTTATACCACCCTGTTTAATAATGCAATGAATAATGCACATTATCCAGCGCATTGGAAAACGGCGGTGGTACATCCCATTCCCAAAAGGAATAAAGATACTTCCAATCCGGCGAATCTCCGCTCGATCAGTCTTCTTCCAAACATCAGTAAGGTTTTCGAGAAGGTAATCAATAGAGTCCTGACTAAGTGGGTTGAGGACAAACATATAGTTCCGGATAATCAATTCGGGTTCAAGGCGGGGCATGCTATCATTCATGCTGTGTCGAAACTGGTTTCTGATATCCAATGGAACAAAGGCAAGAAACAGTGCACTGGTGCCTGCCTGATTGACTTGGAGAAGGCCTTCGATACCATATGGTTAGAGGGACTCTTTTTCAAGCTGGACAGGTTGGGCATTAGTAAACCATTGCTGTATATTCTTTTTGATATGCTCTCCAGTAGACAGTTCATCGTGAAGAATGGCGATGTGACTTCTGCTGGAATATTTAACATTAAAAACGGTCTGCAACGGTCACACAAGTGATCTGATAGGTTCACTTCCCCATGCCATAGCGTACGCAGACGACTTAATTGCGTACAGATCAGGTCCAAAAATCGAGGTCATTAATATGCTTTTGCAACGTGACTTCGACAAAATTAAACAATATTGCGATGACTGGAAGTTGAAAATCAACTTTCAGAAGTCGGAAACCATTCTGTTTAGGACGCCTTTGTCTGGGGCCTCTAGGGATACCAGAAAGAATTGGCGAAAGTTCTCTATCGTCGGACAACATGGACAGCCACTTGCTTGTCGAAATGTAGTCAGATACCTTGGGATCAATATCTGTATTTTAACAAACATATAGATGTTGCTCTGGCCAGAGCCAGAGGTGCTTTTGCCCTTACAAGGAGACTGTTTTACAACAGCCAACTCGATGCGAGGGTGAAGGTGAAGGTGATCTGCTACATGGCCCTTATCCGGCCTATGCTTGTGTTTGGATGTCCCGTGTGGTTCAACGTGAGAGCAAGTTTATTGGAAAAGATTCGGGTGTTTGAGAGGGCTTGCCTTAGGGCTTGTCTTCGGTTATACAGAACACCAGAGTCTGAGTACATAAAATTCTATCGCAATGAGGTCTTGTACAATAGCGCGAACCTAATAAGAGTGGACAATTTTGTTATTAAGTTGACTCGAAGGCACATTGCAAGAGCAATGACCTCATCGAACAACCTGATCTCCAGGGCTTACTACCCTAATTATATGTATCACGAGAGAGTTCGCTTAGACGGCTATGTTCCTCCAGAAGCGTTTCTCTACCTTGATAGCAAAGGTCTGATCCAGGACAGATTGGCTGTGCCGCTAATCTTCCACGTTGCTCGAACAGCTGCGGACAGGCGACTCAACTACGATAGAGACGTCGCACACGGCAGTGCGGAGCGTCTCCGGTTCAGTAGGGCGGTAGGGATTTGCGATAGGAGGGATGTTGCTCAGCACCACCAACAATTTTGGTGGCTTTTAGAAGGAGGGGATGCTTCGTCGTCGAACTCCTCCAATTCTTAGTAACTTCATGTGAAGCAAAGTGGGTCGCCTAATTTTTCTTTTAGCCATGGCCGGCTTACATAGTTTTAAGTAGGAGTAAGTTAGATTTAAGAAAAAAAAATATATAAAAACCAAAAAAAAAATTAATAAAAATAAAAAATTCAAAAAAAAAACATACATCTATATATATATACATATATTTGTATATTAAGTATATATATATTATGTATATATATATATATGTATGTACTAGATGTAAGTAGTTTAAGTAGATTAAGATTTATTTTTAGGTAGTTTTTAGGATTTTAGTTTTAAGTTTTATAATAAAATATAAAAAAAAGTCATGTTACTAAGTTTTTTTTGTAAAAAATGTTTTCTTAGTTTTAATTATAATGAATAGAAATAGTATAGTATAGTAGTAAGGTACGTCGAAAGACATAATTTAAGTGTTAGGTTTAACTTAGAGTGCCCGCATGGGGTCAGTAAGCTAGAATAAGATAATTTTAAGTTAATTAAGCTAATTTTTAAGCATTTTTTGTCTAGCAAGTAAGAGTAAATTAAGTAATACAATAAAAATGCATATAAACTGAAACTGACTGAACTGACTGCACATTTGACTTTATGACTTTTTCGAACTAATTAATCTACAGTTAATATAGTATTTTTATGGTTTGTTTATTTTGAGTAATACTTGTCGTATACTGTTACGAGTATCTACCACAACGGGTCATTTGACCCTGTGAGCATTCATTTGTTTTATAAGCTTATCGAGTCATATTGCTTATCGTTTTAGTTGCACATTTCTGCAAAGACTGTTGCGTAAAGTAGTTCAATAAAAATAGCTGAGAATAATTTCAAGAAAATATCAAAATTTTAGATTAGACGTAGCTTTTTAGTGTTTGAAAAGGTAGCAAAAATTGAAAGTTTTGGTAAGTAGCTTATATTTTATTTTGATGGCTTTAGAAATACAGATCGCTCTTTACTCAGAAAAATGTCGAAGCAAACAAGACAGTACAAGTTCTTAGAAGATATAAATAATATTGGTGACGAGTTTTCGTAAATTGATGAAGATGAATTTTCTGAAAATAAAGATATGTACGTAGGCCCAACAGGATATGTAAAACGTCATATAACAAATTCCGTGCCGTTTCTAAGAGAGGGCACCACTTGAATTAAATCTTTAGGACGAAACTGTTAGAAATGTTGCAAACGTTTCATCCACAAGCTACAAGTATTAAAAAATAAAAAAACTTTTTTCTTTTTTTAAACTTTAATAAATCGCGTTACAATACAATACGGAGAAAAAACAACGAGGACTCTTTGTCACGTA
Organism: Volucella zonaria; assembly: GCA_963966105.1. NCBI lineage: Eukaryota > Metazoa > Arthropoda > Insecta > Diptera > Syrphidae > Volucella > Volucella zonaria. Next base: position 102,792,274 of record OZ014532.1, on the reverse strand, counting down.
GGCCAAAAAGGATCTGTATCTACGAGTACTATGAAAAAAAAACCAACTTGAAGTGGTCTTCAGTTGAATCAGCGTACACTGAACTCTACGGCTCTTGAAGTACTCTGCGGTTTAAACTGCATACACTGAAAGCTACAAGTACTCCTCCCCGAGTGACAGACGTCACGGATTTGACATTTCGAAATGAATTTGTTTTCTTCTTGATTGTGCTGCTTTTGCAGAATATGTTTTCGAGAGTGTTGTGCGCGAAAGTGTTGCAGGATCGTCTAGAGAAGGCACATTTGTCGCCGATGATGTTGCTGGACACCCACCTGGAGGCTGACTGCTGGATGTTCGAGCGTTTTCGCAATATGCTGGTTTTAGTCTCTCGGAGGATATCGTGGTGGGAATGCAATTGATGTTCACTTTAAAAACTGCGTCCGATATTCTTTCCGGCACTTCATATGGTCCATCATACGGTCGTTCACAGGGTTTTCGTACCGAATCCACTCTCACAAAGACGTGTGTGTGCAAGTGAACAATGTCCTGTGAGTGAAGGCCTTGCATTTCGTGTGATGTGCTGATGGTGTCGATCGAACCAGTCGTCGAAAAACTGCGGCTCGGGTGAAACCTCCTCGTCAATAAAAAATTCACCAGGTAATCGCAATATCGTACCATATACTAACTCCGCCGCTGTGCTCTTGATGTCTTCTTTGTAGCTGCTTCGGAGCCCTAGGAGTACAGTTGGTAGTAGACTTACCCAGTCAGAGGTGTCCTGACACTTGATGGCTGATTTGAATGATCGGTGCCAGCGTTTTATCATTCCATTAGAGGCTGGGTGATATGCTGTTGTTCTCGTTCGCCTGCTGCCGATGAGTTTGGACAATGCGTCGAACAGTATGAACTCGAACTGGGATCCTCTGTCAGATGTAATTGTTGCCGGTGCACCGAATCGGGATACCCAACCTGAGTAGAATCCGTCGACTACTGTTTCTGCGGTAACATCCTTAAGCGGGACAGCTTCTGGCCACCTGGTGAATCGGTCTATCATAGTCAGGAGGTATCTATATCCTTTGCAGAGCGGCATCACAACGATATCGATGTGGACGTGGTGGAATCTGTCACTGGGCATTGCGATGTGTTGTGGTATGTTTTTAACGTGCCGACTGATTTTGCTTCGCTGACAAGCAATACAAGACCTGGCCCAGTTATGAATGTCCTTATTCATGCTCGGCCAGACATAGTTTCTGCTGATGAGGCGGCGTGTCGCTCGTCCACTTGGATGTGACAAATTGTGGTTGTTGTCAAAAATCCGTCTGCGCAGTGATCTAGGTACATACGGACGAATATCTGTGCCACTGGTATCACAGAAAACTATGTCGTCTGTGCCATCGACGCGCAGTCGCTGAAGTTGGAGTGATGTTGACTTTGGAGATACGGTAAGTTTCTTGAGCTCTTCGTCATTCTTCTGCATATCCGCTAACTCCTGTGTGTTGACGATGACTGGCATACTGATAGTGTGAATTCGGGACAGTGCATCCGCTACGATGTTCTCAGCTCCAGAAATGTGTACAACGTTCGTAGAGTACTGGCCTATCTCCTCGAGCTGCCGTGCTACTCGGTCGCAAGCGTGGTTGGACTTCTTTTCGAAAGCGTACGTTAAAGGCTTGTGGTTGGTAAGAATGATTACTTCCCTGCCGTCGATGAGATGTTTGAAGTACTCGTATCTAACCGCTTTGTATATTGCCAACAACTCTCGATCATATACTTTGTAACGCGCTTCTCGTTCGCTGAGTTTCTTGGAGAAGAAACCAAGTGGTTGCAGTGTATCTCCAGAGCGTTAATCCAAGACGGCGCCGATTGATGTATCTGATGCGTCACATCGCAGAATCAATGGAAGGTCAGACCTCGGGTGAGCTAGTTGGACTGCGTTCTTTAGCTTCGTTTTGCATTCCTCAAATGCGCATTCAGCTTCAGGTGTCCACTTAACCGGGCGCTTGTCTCTCTTTTTCGCGCCTATGGTGAGCTCAATGAAAGGGGCCTGTGACTTTGCAGCACCAGGTATGCAGCTGCGGTAAAAATTCCAGGATCCTAGGAACCTCCTTAATTTGTCCACAGTGTCTGGCTTCGGATAATCGGTGATTACATTGACTCGGTCGTTGGGAGGCTTGATTCCTTCGCTATTGACGGTGAAACCCAGGTATCTCACCTCCTTTTGTCCAAAAAGGCATTTAGACATGTTGATCGTCAAGCCGAACTTTTGGAGTTGCTCCAGGACAATATGTAAATGTTGTCGATGTTCATGTTAACTGCTTGAGGCGAGTAGGATGTCGTCGATGTAGCAGTGGCAGAAGTCCAACCCTCTGAGTACTGAGTCCATAAAGCGTTGCATGGTTTGCGCAGCGTTGCACAAACCGAAGGTCATGACATTAAATTCGAACAGGTCGAATGGTGTTATAACGGCAGACTTCAGTCGGTCTTCTTTCGCAAGTGGGATCTGATGATATGCCCTGTTGAGATCGAGCGTGGAAAAAATGGAGCATCCTGTCAACTTGTGGGTGAAATCCTGTAGGTGTGGTATGGGATATTTGTCTGGGACCGTGATATTGTTTAAGCGACGGTAGTCACCGCAGGGTCTCCAGCCACCCGATTTCTTCTCGACCATATGCAGTGGCGAAGCCCATTCGCTTTTTGATGGTTGGCAAATCCAGCGCTGCATCATCTGTCGAAACTCGTCTTTGGCAGCTGCAAGTTTATCGCCCGCTAGACGTCGGGCGCGTTCTGCCACAGGGTGTCCTCGAACGATGATGTGGTGTTGCACAGAGTGTTCAGCGACGTTGTGGTTGGTGTCCCGAGTTACGTCAACGTAGTTTTGTAGGATGTCAGCGAATGGGTTATTGTTGTCGATGGTGCGCACTGTTGGTTGTTGGGACTTAACAAGATCTCCGTTGGTACTCAGTCGTGTAGTGTTGTCAAACAGCATCCGTTGGCTTAAGCGAATGGTGAGATCGAAATGGTGAATGAAATCTGCACCAATGATTGCTTGTGTGACGTCGGCGACAGTAAAGGACCAGCTGAAATCTCGCTTAAGACCTAGATCGACTGCGATGGTTTTCGTACCGTAGGTCGATATGGCGACACCGTTGGCAGCGAATAAGTTGACTTCTGAAGGCTTTTTAGTGCAAGCGTATTTTTTTGGTAAGACGGATAGGTCTGCTCCGGTGTCGATTAGGAAGTTAATGGAAGTTTTGACGTCGGAAACTTGTCGGAAATCGTTCGTTGTTGCCGTGTGCGACCGCCATTTCGCGCAACGGCAGCTTTAGTTTTCCGATTTCCATTTGGCACACCCTGAGCGACATTTCTGCGCTTCATCGCCGTATTTGGCGTGATAAAAGCAGAGCGTTGTGATGTTTTTCTCGGAACGTGTAGATTTTTTATCACTTAATGACCTGGAGCGCGTCTGCGATTGCTGTGTCCGTTGACCGCCGTGCTTAAAAGCACCTACGTCTTTTTTCAGCATTTCAATCGCTTTCCAAATCTTTTCCAGCGTAGTGTGTTCACGTTGAGACATGGCGTTGACCTCAGGTGCCGAAAGTGAAGACGAGATTGGACACATGTTTGCATTGGACAATTCGAAGATTTTGTCTCCTACTTCTGCCAGTTTGTCGATATCCTCCTGTTCTGTGGCTATCAAAACTGCGCGCATATGTTCTGGCAAACGATCGAAGAACAGTGTTTTCAAGATGGCTGGATTACATCTGCCAGAAGCGAGATGCTTCATATGTGCGAGGATGGCTGTGGGTTTTTTTCCTTCGGTGTCCTCACCTCTGAGCATGCGCCTTAGTTGTGACTCGGGGGTTGGTGCAAATGTTTGAATCAATCGCTCCTTAAGCACTCCACATTTGTTGGCGGTAGGTGGGCTAGTCACCAGGTCACCGACTGCTGTTAATGCCTCACCCTCAAGGCTGAGCAGCAAACGTGAGTATTGTTCTACGTCGTTAGTGATGCCGCCAAGTTGAAAGGCAATTTATACTTGTGCTACCCAAAGCTGTGGGCACATCGTGTTGAAACGTGGTAGCTGCACGCGAGACGAGTTTGTAACATCCGAAGGAGATGCGCAAGTAAGACTTGCTTGTACAGTTTGCGGTGCATACGTCGTTATACTCGTGGCTGCTCTCGGTGTTGCTGGGCCATGGTCATCGACTACTGGACGGGGAAGATGTTCCTGAAGAGGTCCAGATGCTGTTGGCGCTGGTGCTGAGGTAAATTGACCTACCTCGGTTCTGAGTTGTCGAATCGTCTCTTTAGCCAGCGTGAGTTCATCTTGCAGCCGAGTTATCAACTCCAGTACAGCGGGATCAGTTGTGTTGGGGGTCGTGTCTGTGGGGGCAGGTTTAGTTTCCACTTCCATGATAGATGTTTTTGGAACTGTGTTCACTGGCTTCTTCTTCTGTGTCCGCGGTGTGTGAGGCAGTGGCATTTAAAATTCAACCCGATCACGTCGGGGTCACCAGTTTAGGACGAAACTGTTAGAAATGTTGCAAACGTTTCATCCACAAGCTACAAGTATTAAAAAATAAAAAAAACTTTGGATATTTTTTTTCTTTTTTTAAACTTTAATAAATCGCCTTACAATACAATACGGAGAAAAAACAACGAGGACTCTTTGTCACGTAGGCCAAAAAGGATCTGTATCTACTATGAAAAAAAAACCAACTTGAAGTGGTCTTCAGTTGAATCAGCGTACACTGAACTCTACGGCTCTTGAAGTACTCTGCGGTTTAAACTGCATACACTGAACGCTACAAATCCATACCATTTTCAGTTAGTACCAACCTTCAAAAGATACATGTATAAATTTGACAGCTGTCAACGGCCTCTCCACAGTGAAAGCATCGGTTCCCACTAGATCACCGAAACTAAGCAGTATTGGGCGCGGTAAGTACGTAGGTGGGTGACCACATAGGAAATCAGTACTCCACGTGCTGTTGACAAAAACGCGCCACATGGGCATAGTAGCCCGGCGTTAAATGCCGGACCCTACAAATTAATTTGTATCGTTCCCTTGATAATAATAATAATAATAATAATAAATTTGACAGCTGTCGGACGACTAGTTTTCGAGATATAGCGTTGTTATTGTGAAAAAAATGGATTCAAAGCAATTTCGTGCGTTGATTTATCATTGCTTTTTGATGGGAAAAAATGCAGCCGATGCAAATAAATGGCTTGATAAGTATTACCCGGACTCTGCACCAACCGAACGAACCATTCCCAAGTGGGTTGAAAAATTTAAAAGTGGTCATACAAGTACCGAAGATGATGCACGCAGTGGACGTCCAAAAGAGGCTGTTTCAGATGAAAACATCAAAAAAGTCCACAAAATGATTACGAATGACCGTAAAGTGAAGTTGATCGAGATAGCTGAGGTTCTGAAGATATCAAAAGAGCGTGTTGGATATATCATACATGAATATTAGGACATGCGAAAGCTCTGTTCAAAGTGGGTGCCGCGTTTGCTCACAGTCGACCAAGAACAACAACTTGTTGATGATACAGAGGAGTGTTTAAAGCTGTTCAACCGCAATAAAGCCGAATTTTTGCATCGGTATGTCATAAATGGATGAAACTTGGCTCCATCACTTCCCACCAGAGTCAAGTCGTCAGTCAACTGAGTGGCGAGCAGGCGACGAACCTCGTCCTCGGCTGGCAAGGTTATGGCATCCGTATTTCGGGATGCACATGAAATAATTTTCATCGACTATCACCAAAAGGGGCAGACTATCAACAGCGACTATTACATTGCGTTGTTGGAGCGTTTGAAGGATGAAATCGCAGAAAAACGGCCACATTTGAAGAAAAAGAAAGTGCTGTTTCATCAAGACAATGCACCGTGTCACAAGTCGATGAAAACGATGGCAAAATTGAATGAATTCGGCTACGCATTGCTTCCCCACCCACCGTATTCTGCAGATTTGGCCCCCAGTGACTATTTCCTGTTTGCAGACCTCAAAAGAATGCTCGCCGGAAAGAGATTTAAGACCGAATCGCCGAAACAGATACCTATTTTGAGGCTAAACCGAAATCGTACTACAAAATTGGTATCGAAAGATTGAAAAATCGTTTCAATCAGTGTATCGCCCTCGAAGGCAACTACGAGTATATTGATAAATAAAGTTGAATTTTGCAAAAATTTTGTGTTTTACTATAAAACGGCACGGACCTTTCAGCCTACGTGTTAAGATCATGCACAATAGAAGAAGCAAAGAGAGTGTTAGGATCCGATTGGAGTTTATCTCAAGACAAATTAGATGGATTTATTGCAATTTTATATAGCCAATCTGCTGCATATGGAGCAAATAATTTGGGGGCCTAAATTTTTTTCTGAAACTATGAGCAGAAATAATCTCACCGAAATTCTTAGATTTATTCGTTTTGATAAAAAAAAGTCAGCGGAGTCAACGTTTGAAAACAAACAAATTCGCTATGGTATCTACGATTTGGAACATTGAGAACAGCCAAAAATGTTACAAACCGTGTGGTAATATTACTATAGACGAACAGCTATTTCCGACTAAAGTAAGATGTAGATTTACGTTTACGCTAACAAGCCGGATAAATTTGGTTGGCATCGGACGTCGATAGCAAATACGTCATAAATGCACCTCCATATCTAGGAAAAGATGAAAATAGGCCCTCTTCAGTACAACACTTTGAATATGTTGTACTCAAACTCATGGAGTCATTTACGGGCTGCGGAAGAACTGTGACCACAGTTGGAATAGTTGGAACTATTCGGTCAAATAAAAGGGAATTACCACCAATTGCGAAGCAAAAGAAAGAAGATATGGAACGATTTACATCGAAAATTTTTACAACAGATAATTGTACTCTTACAATCTATAAAAGTAAGCCAAATATAAAAAGGTACTTTTGCTTAATTCTAAACATAAATTTGTAACAGTAGAAGGCAATGATAAGCGTTTACCTGAAACTGTTTCATATTAATACAATAAAACCAAATTTTGTGTAGACATGACCGATGAAATGGGGAGAAAATTTACCACAAAATCTAAGTCTTGCAGATGGTCTCTCCAAGTTTTTTTCAATACCCTCGATTTATGTTAGCTGGCATAAATGCCTGAATTTTGTACAAGCAAACGACAGGAGAAAAGATTTTTTCCTCAAGCTAGCAGTAGAAGTTGGCGCCGATTTTCGAGAAGCCCGTGAACAATCAAAAGAAAGAACAAATACGAAAGAATCGTTGCCTAAGTCTACTACAAACGCTTATCAACGTAAGAGGTATCAAATAGGATACTGTAAAGAAAATAAAACCAACAAAATTACATAGCTCTAAATGCAAAAAATATGTTTGCGGAAAATGTACAATGGACACACTTATATATAAAAAATGCGATGAGCAATGGACTAAAAATTCTTATTTTTTAATTTGTAATAGAAATAGGCAATATACTATTTTTTTTTTAATTACACGGTGAATGACTCGAACTCCAACTTTTTAAAATGCTATAATTTTTTTATTTTTTGATAAATTTTATTGTGCCAAAACAAAACAATGTTGGAAAATACAGCAATTTTCAAATTGTATCAGTAGTTTTCAATATGTCCACTTGCCTTGAGACGGCCGAAGAAAGCATCGCACGCTGCACGCAAGTGGCTCTGCTACAAGGCCACTGATACCATTGGCCTTAATTATGACCTGGACAATCGCGTCTTGGTGCACGACTTCTACATTCGAAACGAAGTAGAGAAGTGGCGATCCGAGGGCTCTGGTTTCACCCTATTCAGCCACGAAAATATGGCAAATAATGTCATTACCAGAGAGGGTGACCTGCCTCCGTTCATTTCGAAGGAAGAGCTCCATGAGATCTTCGACACAATCAGGGCTAAGAAATCAGTGGGGACCGATGGTGTTCCGAACATCGTGCTTCGACATCTTCCTCTAGAAGCGGTGGACATTTACACCACCCTGTTTAATAATGCAATGAATAATGCACATTATCCAGCGCATTGGAAAACGGCGGTGGTACAACCTATCCCCAAAAAGGGAAAGGATGTATCCAATCCGTCGAATCTCCGGTCGATAAGTCTCCTTCCGAATATCAGTAAGGTGTTTGAAAAAGTAATCAATAGAGCTATGTCTAGGTGGGTTGAGGACAAACATATAGTTCCGGATAATCAATTCGGTTTTAAGGCGGGACATGATATCTCACATGCCGCGTCTAAACTGGTGTCCGATATCCAATGGAATAAAGACAAAAACCAGTGCACTGGTGCCTGTCTTGTTGACTTGGAGAAGGCCTTCGACACTGTGTGGTTAGAGGGTCTTTTCTATAAGCTGACTAGGCTGGGGATCAGTAAACCACTCTTGTACATTCTTTATAATATGCTAACCAACAGACAGTTCATCGTAAAAAATGGCGATGTGACTTCTGTTGGAATATTTCAAATTAAAAATGGTCTTCAGCAAGGCGCGGTCAATTCGCCGATCCTATTCAACATTTATACAAGCGACTTGATAGGTTCACTTCCCCATACTATTGCGTACGCAGACGATTTGATAGCGTACAGAACAGGTCCAAAAATCGAGGTCATTAATACTCTCTTGCAGCGTGACTTCGATAAGATAAGACGATTTTGCGATGACTGGAAGTTGAAAATCAACTTTCAGAAGTCGGAAACCATTCTCTTTAGGACACCGTTGTCTGAAGCCTCTAGGGATACCAGGAAAAATTGGCGTAAGTTCTCGATCATTGGACAACACGGACAGCCTCTTGCCTGTCGGAATGTAGTCAGATACCTTGGGATCTGGCTAGATCGGTTTCTGTATTTTGATAAAAATGTAGATGCTGCTCTGGCCAGAGCTAAAGGCGCTTTTGCCCTTACAAAGAGACTGTTTTATAGCAGCCAACTCGATGTGAGGGTAAAGGTAATCTGCTACATGGCCCTTATCAGGCCCATGCTGGTATTCGGGTGCCCCGTGTGGTTCAATGTACGAGCGAGCTTAATGGAAAAGATTAGGGTGTTTGAGAGGGCTTGCCTTCGCTTGTACAGAACACCAGAGTCGGAGTACAAATTTTTTTATCGTATTGAGGTCCTTTACAACAGGGCGAACCTAATACGAGTGGACAACTTCGTAATTAAGCTGACTCGAAGGCACATTGGAAGAGCAATGACCTCGACGAATAACCTGATATCTGGGGCTTACTACCCCAATTACCTTTACCACGAGAGTGTGCGCTATAATGGCTTCGTTCCACCGGAAGCATTCCTCTACCTAGATCAGATAGGGTTGATCCAGGATAGATCAGCGCTCCCGTTAATCTTCCATGTCTCTCGGAAAGCTGGGGACAGGCGCCTCAACTACGACAGAGACGTTGCACACGGCAGTGTGGATCGTCTCAGGTTCAGTAGGGCGGTGGGGAATCGCGATAAGAGGGATGTCGTTCGGCAGCACCAGCATTTCTGGTGGTTGAATGATGGAGAAGATGTTTCGTCGTCGTTTCCGTCAACTACGAACCAGCCTCACTAATGGGGCAGAGCTGACAAATCTATTTGCACTGTGAATAGCGATGGCCAGCTTGCATAGATTTTGGTTAGCATTTAAGAAACGCATATATATATTGGTATATACATAGATATATACTAGTATATGTATGTCATTGTGTATAATGTCTATATGTATGTATGTGCGTATTGTGTGCATAGGTTAGGTAGACTAAGATTATTTTAAGTTAGATACGAGGGCGGGTCAATAAGTCCGTGACCTCTTTACTGAAACAGCAACACTGCTCCTGTCAACAGGCATTTGTCAGTTGACTCCTGTCAAAATTTAAACTTGCTGCGTCAGTTAGTTTGTGTTTGACAGCTATTTTTATCAGACTACTCACTAATTTGAGGAGAAAATGGAAAAAAGTGAATTTCGTGTGCTTATTAAGCATTATTTCTTGCGAAAAAAAACCATTACCGAGACCAAGGCTAAGCTTGATAAATACTATGGGGACTCTGCACCATCGATTTCAATGGTAAAAAAGTGGTTTACTGAATTTCGTTGTGGCCGTACAAGCACTGAAGATGCCGAACGTCCTGGACGCCCAGTTGAGGTCTCTACACCCGAAACAATCGAAAAAATTCACGATATGGTGTTGGCCGACCGAAGATTGAAAGTGCGAGAGATTGTGGAAGCCGTAGGGATCTCGCATGGCTCAGTGGTTTCAATTTTGAATGATCACTTGGGCATGAGAAAGCTTTCCGCAAGATGGGTGCCGCGTTTGCTCACAGTCGACCACAAACGCAATCGTGTAACAACTTCACAGGAAGGTTTGGCGTTGTTTAATCGCAATATGGAGGAGTTTTTGCGCCGTTTTGTAACCGTGGACGAAACATGGATCCATCACAACACACCAGAGAACAAACAACAGTCAAAACAGTGGGTTTCTAAGGGTGAATCGGCGCCAAAGAAGGCCAAGGTGTGTTTGTCAGCCAATAAAGTTATGGCGACTGTTTTTTGGGATGCACGCGGGATAATCCACATTGACTACTTTCAAAAGGGAAGAACAATCAATGGGGAATATTATGCCAACTTATTGGACCGATTCAATGAAGATTTGAAAAAAAAACGACCTCATTTGGCCAAGAAAAAAGTTCTTTTCCACCAAGACAATGCAAGGGTGCACACATGTGCAGTTGCCATGGCAAAAATCCATGAATTGGGCTATGAATTGCTCCCTCATCCACCCTATTCTCCAGATTTGGCTCCGAGCGACTACTTCTTGTTCCCAAACCTGAAGAAATGGCTTGGTGGAAAAAGATTTGACTCCAATGATGAAGTCATCTCGTTCTCGATCATTTTTTGGAAGGGATAAAAAAATTGGAGAAGCGTTGGACAAAGTGTATAGAGCTCAAGGGAGACTACGTTGAAAAATAAAATTATTTTTTTATCAAAAAATCTGTGTTTTAATCCAAAGGTCACGGACTTATTGACACGACCTCGGGTTTTTATAAAAAATAAAAAATTGTGTCGATATGCTAAGTTTTTTGCTAAATTCTTTTCTTAGCCTTTAGCATAGAAAATAAGTATATATAAGTATAAAATGTAAATAAAGTCGAAAGACATAGATATAAGAATTTAGAGCAGCTTAGAGTGCCTGTGTGGGGCCAGTAAGTTAGTGTAAGATTGTTAAGTAATTTTAAGCTAGCATTTAAGCATTTTTTGTTAGTATGTAAGAGTTAATGATTAAGATAATAAAATGCATTTAAAACTAACTAAACTAGCAAGTGGCTCTGCTGTATTTTGGCCCATTCCCGGCGAAGTGCTTGTTTGAGGTGGTCCAAACTTTGGTATTTTTTAGTGCTAACCTTCGCCTTCAAAATACCCCAGACAGAGAAATCCAACGGATTTGCATCGGACGAATTTGCAATACATTGTGTCGAAGAAATGAAGTGTGGAACATTGTTTTTTAACCAATCTTGGTTGACGAGCGCTTTGTGAGACGGTGCCGAGTCTTGTTGAAATGTAAACGGTCTCCGACCGAAATAATTGTTTGTCCGAGGCTTCAATACTGCCTCTAAGACAGTTTCACGGTATACGATAGCATTAATTCTGACGCCACGGTCCAAAAATACGAGCGAAGAGCCACCATCGGCGGTTATGGCTACCCAAACCACCACCATCGGTGCTGCATGCTTTCTGGTGGCCGTCCGAAGGTGTAAATTTTCGAAGGTCCTCTCTGGCAAGTAAACTCGGTTATTTCGTTTGTTGACATATTGCTCGATAACAAATGGCGACTCATCGGAAAAAACCAAATTCGGCAACTCTCCACTTTCGTGCAAGCGTAGCAACTCCTTCGCTTTTTCGACTCTAACTTTTTTCTGTTGTTGTGTAAGATCGTGTGCTTTTTGGAAGTTCAATGGCTTGAGCGCAAGATTTTTCAATTCGAGCCTTCACTTTCCGAACCATTTCTGCCGATGTTGCTGTTTTTTTTATGACCACCTCCATGGCGTTTTGCAACGCTGATAGTATCACGGTAACGAGCTATGGTTCGAGACACAAATGATTTATTCACTTTGAGGTGCTGGAGGGCTCTAACGATAGCTACTTGTGGTTTTCCAGCCAAATATAAAGCAATCACACTATCACGTTTGAATTCCATCGCGGATAAAAATTTTTCATCACAAGTGAGACGCAAATTGTTTAAAAATAAATAATAAATAATAAAATTATCTGTCATGTGTCGAAATTTGGGCACACTGCCATGAACGGTTTGGAAATTATAGCAGTCTGAAGTTGGTTGCAGTTCGAGTCATTCACGGTGTATAATAAATTTTATTTTTATGTTTATTTACTCCTAACATCCGTATTTCATATATTCAAGCAGGAAACGTGAAGTCGGGTCATTTGACCCGCTATGATAGAAATAGGTATCTAAAAAGTGTTGGTATGATTAGTATTAAGTTTACATTATTACCTAGGCATAACGTTTGTCAGGCCGCAATTAGCCTTGTGCAAGTGTTCCCCAGTTGTATTCTGTAAGTTTTTAGTTTTAAGTATTAAACTCAAAAGAGTCCATATACTAAGTTTTTGCTTTTTAAAAATGTTTTCTTAGTTTAAGCTGTATTGTCCTAAATATAAGGACAAGAACAAAACCTGTCAAAACGTCGAAAGACATCGTTTAAGTGTTAGGATTAACTTAGAGAGCCCGCATGGGGCCAGTAAGTTAGTATAAGATTATTTGTAAGTATTTAAGCTAATTTTTAAGCGTTTTTTTGTCTAGCATGTAAGAGTAAATTAAGTGATACAATAACAATGTATATAAACTGAAAACTGAACTGTTATGTGTCTATGTAGCTTCAGAGCTTCATACCCGATTTTACATTCAAAGCAGCCTGTAATAACTCTTATTCTGCTGGTGGCGTCGCAGTGTTCTATAGAAGCGATTTGTCGTCAAACGTTGCCGTTGATCGTTTTAATCTAAATAGTTTAAGTTGTGAGATTTCTGGCGCTCAATACTGTGGGTTTATAGAATTAATTATTGTATAGTCAATGCCTTTCTGGATGATTTCTCTGGCTTTCTTGATAATCTTGTGTGTAAAAATCTAATAATTATGGGTGATTTTAACATCGATCTTTGCAGTAGCTCAGTTGAAGTTGATAATTTTCTATCGATTATGTCTTCCTTTGGCCTTGATAGTTTGATATCAATTCCATACTCGTGGGGTTTACGATACAACCTCTGGTTTGGACCATATTTTTATTAGATTACATAGAAATAATCCTTCTAAATTTAGATCAGCTATATTTGACCTCAAGATAAGTGACCACTGCCTAACCACCATCCAACTTGACCTTCGGATCTCCAGATCCGTAATTGATTTTTCAGCTCTCAAGACAGCTTTAATTTTTGAGTTCTGGGATGAAGTCTACAGAGAGCAAAATCCATCTATGGCCTTTGATTTGTTTATTAATAAATTACAAATAAAAAAGAGCAACAAATTGAAACCCCTTAAGAAGTGGATGACTAGTACTCTAATCAACGAAATCAGACAGAAAAAACTTCTTTATAAGCGTTTTAAAAAACACCCAAGTAATTTGGGTATGATAACATCTGTAAGGAGCTAAAAATGGAAATACCTCTCCAAAGGGACACTTTTTATTGTAATATATTAGCTAATAATATTGGTAACTCTAAAAAAGAATGGCAGGTTGTCAAAGACATTTTGAATAAAACTAAATCTAACGTGGACATCGCAGTCTGAAATAATAATAACGTGATTATATCTGAGTCTTTTGAAGTTGCCACTGTGTTTAATGACTATTTTGCCAATGTAACAAGGTCTATTCGGGATTCCACTCTTAGTAATGATTCTGATTGTGTATGTAACAGTCCTCTTACTCATGACCTTTTCGAAAGACAAAGTTTTTTCTTTAAATGTTTTTCTTCATTTGAAATACACACCTACATACAGTCTCTTAAAGCATCTAATTCAATTTCATGTGATCAAATTTTAAGTAACGTTTTGAAAAATATATCTCTTCTTATTTCAGATGTATTATGTCATATCTTCAATCTAAGCATACAAAAGGGTATTTTTCCAGATTCACTTAAAACAGCTGTTGTAATTTCACTACATAAAAAAAGGTGATACAATGTCTTTGAATAATTACCGTCCAATTTTCCTTTTATCAGTCTTTTCAAAAGTCTTCGAGAAGGTGGTCAAATCAAGAATGCTGTCTTACCTAAATAAAATCAAATTTCTTCAGTGCTTCGCAGTTTGTCTTTCGTAGTGGCAAATCGACTGAAGATGCCTTATTAAAGCTGTGCGGTGAAATATATAATAGTCTAAATGAATCTGATATCCCTGCTTCTCTTTTCATTGACATCACTAAAGCTTTTGACATGGTTGATCATAAGACATTGCTTAATAAACTTTATAACGCAGGTTTCAGAGGTTTTATCCATGACTCGTTTACTACTTATTTAGAAAATCGTAGTCAGAGAGTTAGAATTCGAAATTGTTTGAGTGAAAAAGTTCTCATCAATATAGGTGTTCCACAAGGATCTGTTTTAGGTCCTATTCTGTTTTTAATTTTTGTAAATTCATTTTTCATTCAAAGGTAAACTCACAGCTTTTGCCGATCATGGTAAGTGCTATTTCAACATTTTTTTGGATATAAATTATGACCTAGATTTAATGAGGAGATGGTTCAAACTTCACAAATTGGTCATAAGCCATAAAACGAAGTTCATGTTTTTTTTAAAATAATGGGTAAAATCCGTGAAGAAATGCCTTTACACTACCACTCACCCAATTGCAATAGATTCCGTTTAATTAATTAATAATAATAATAATATAACCACTTTTGATTGCCATGCATATTGCTCTGCCGACTGCTTTGTAATCGAACGCGTAGACAACTTTAAGTACTCAGGTATCACTTTGGATTATAGGCTCAGTTGGATAGGACATACCACGTCATTAAAGCAATATTTAAACAGTGCTGTTAGACATATTTACCATCTTAGTCTATATTGCAGTTTGCCTATCTTAGAGCTACTCTATAACGGCCTATTTAAATCTAAACTCCAGTATGATATACCTTCTTGGGGTGGTACACATTCCAATAAAATAGAGCCTCTGTTAATCAAACAAAAGCATGCTGTCCGTATTTTATGTAGGGTTAATCGTCGAACTCATAGTTTTGAGCTGCTTAAAAGTCTTGGTTTTCTACCTTTAAGATTGTATTTGTACTGTTATTCAGATTTTAGATTTTAGATTTATTTATTGTATCAGTACACAGCCTACACAGTAAGAATTCACTTATAAGTCTGTGAAAAATAAAATGTTTTTAATTCATACGAGTATACATAAATGGTTTGATAGTTAAGTTAAATTGCTTTTATGTTAATTAAGATTATTCTTATGTTTTGAATTTATTTTAAATTAATCCTAATTGAAATTGCTTGAAGTGGGATAGGGATGGGAAAAAGATTGCTCTAGTTTCTAAGAAAATTTCGAAGCTCGTTTTTGAATTGTCGTGCATCAGTTAGCTCTCGCAAGTTACGTGGGAGTGAATTCCAAAGGCGGATAGCAGCAACAAAAAATTGTCTTTCGGATGTTAGACAAGAAAAACGCTGAAGAACCAGACACGAAGATCTGTTAGATCTGTAAGATGCCGGAAACTGGATTTTTTCATAAAGATATGAAGGTTGTCTACTAAAGATTATATTAAAAAGAAGTATGACTGTTCGAAATTTTATATATTGGGTCTACAAGTAAGTTTCCAGCGGTGTTTTTCCAAAATTTGAAGTTTTATTATGAAAACATAGTTACAATGCTTTATTCAAAGTATCGTCCATCGGAAGCTACAACTTTCCCCATCTTTCTGGCAATTTATGAATTCAGGACCAAAAAAATTTCTCGTCTTTCGAGCCCAAGAACGTATCGAGCCAATTTTTGATTTCCTCTACTGAGCTGAAGCGTATTCCCGTAAGAGCGTTCTGCATCGAACGAAACAAGTGCATCGAACGATGGTGCCAAGTCTGGACTGTAAGGCGAGTGAGGCAGAATTTCCCATCCACTGTTTTGCAAATAGTTTTTCACCGCAACCGCAACATGTGGCCGAGCGTTGTCGTGATGAAAAATGACGGACTCATGCCTGGTCTCATATTCTGGCCGTTTTTCTTTTAATGCCCGCTTCAAACGAATTAGTTGGGTTCGATATAATGGTCCTTTGATGGTTTCACCATTCGGAAGCAGTTCGTAGTATACGACACCCTTTTGATCCCACAATATGCAGAGCATGACCTTATTCACGTGAATATTTCGTTTCGGCGTCGATTGGGCGGGCTCGCCGGGCTTTGTATACGATTTTCTGCGTTTAGGATTATCATAATAAATCCATTTCTCATCACCAGTGGCAATACGATGCGAAAATGATTTATTTTTATACCGCTGCAGTAACATTTCGGACATGCAAAATCGCCGTTCGACGTCTCTTGGCTTCAATTCATACGGCACCCAGTTTCCAACCTTTTGAATGAATCCCAGTGCTTTTAGGCGCAGGGAAATAATGCAGCAAGTTCTTCTTGAATCTGACACGGATCCTCATCCAGTAAAGTGTCCAATTCCTCGTCTTCAAAACTTTTCGGCTTTCCGGGGCGATCTTTGTCTTCAACTCCAAAATCAGTACTTTTGAACCGTTTGAACCACTCGCGGCACGTCGATTCACCAACACATTCCGCCCCAAAAGTTTCCGAAAGCAAACGATAGGCCTCAGCCGCACTTTTCTTCACATTAAAGAATAAAAGCAGCGCTTCCCGCAAATGACGTTTATTTGGCTGGAAACTTGCCATGATTTTGCTCGATAAAATGTACGACACCGATAGAACTGCTCAAATATAAGGCTGCAAAGTTGTTGGCAGATACAAAACCTACAAATAAAACACATGGGGTCTGACATTTCTGCCCGGGATCCACTGGTGGCGCCATCTCTGACAAACGCTGGAAACTTACTTGTAGACCCAATAGTTACAAAACGACATGTTAACTAGGCGTTTTGCAAGATGTGAAACGTGATTATGTCTTTTTAAACCGTATACATATCGAACAGTAGCATTGAAAGCCACTTGAAGTCGCCTTCTACTCTCAGCATCACATCCATAAAAAATTTCACATCCGTGGATAAGTACAGGAATGACTAACGTTTTAGCAAGTAGCAGTCTTATTTCGAGAGGAATAAACTTTTGAGTAGTATATAGGGTTCGTAGAATACCCTAAGTTTTCCCTACTAATGTATTTATGTGGTTGTTCCATGTAAGGGTTCTGTTGAAGACCTAGATTTTTCGAAGACTGAGCAAATGCAATTTCAGAGCCGTTTAGCATTAGGTGAGGGAAATAAGACAGATCTAACTTTTTTTAGAAATAACTAAACACTTACACTTTGTTGGATTAAGTATTAGGCCGCTTTTGAGTGACCAATAAGAAATTCGTTCCAGATCCTTATTTAAAACACTGACGCAATTTTCAATCAGGCCCAAGGAACAGCTTTGATAAATTTGTATATCATCGGCATAGATAGATATTATAAGGTTTTAAAAATATTTTTTGAAAATTCCGGATATAACTCCTCAAGGGTTTATGATAACCAAAATCTACGTGTTAACACCAGAAATTTCGTCAATGTACCCACTAAAAAAAAAATCGCATTTTTCTCGCTTTTTTTTGTTAATGCGCCCCGTTTATCTAACAAAATGCCTTGTAATCTAAGATGCCTGGAAGTTAAATCCGTTTTCCTTAAAAAAGTTAAGCGTTGGCATTTTTCTTTAAACTAAGTCGTATGATATTATTCTTTTTCTTTTTTTTCTTTTCTTTTTGTTACTTATAATATTTTTTCTAAATTTTTAAAACTTTGTTGTACTTAATCTCTCGATTTATTTTTTCATTTTTTATGATTTGTTTTTGTATAGCTTTGAGTTTTTCTGTATGAAATAAAGATAATAATAATAATAATAATAGAACATTTGTACTAAATCGAAACCACTTGTAAATTTCGGTTTTTCGGTTTCCTTCTCTTCTGAGTTGACCCTCAACGAGATACTCGTAAGAAGCACCAGAAAGAAGCAATAAAGAATTTCAATCGAGCATCGTGGCTTCACTTTAATAATTCGTCAAGCGTCCAGCGAGGATATTCGTATCCCTACACTGTTGATGAGATGAAACCCAAGAGATCTTACACTTTAAATAGGTGGGTAGGTAGGTAGGTCAGAGTGGCTGTTGGAAATACAAACCCACTTAGGCCTATTGGCCCATTGTGATGCCACGTGGATCTATGATCCTCTTACTAACGCAATCAATTTGAGCTTCTGACGAAGCGTAGGAGACTATTTACGTCTATATTTTTTAGATCGTTTAGGTCGTTGTAGAAGAAAGCTCCTAGGTGAAGTTTTCTTCTCTGGGAGAAAGCTGGACATGTACAGACTAGGTGAAAGATTGTCTTCTCTTCCTCCTCGTCCACGCAGCTTCTACAGAAATCGTTTGTAAAAGCGCCAAGCCTTCTTGCATGCTTGCCTATGAGGTAGTGCCCAGAAGGATCTGACTCATAGAACGATTCAGATCTAGTTTGGCCAGATCTGTTTGGTCGCTAGACATGTCAGTCCAATAGTCCACTTAAGATCAGTTCCTTTATTGGTATCCAGCTTTAATATTAATTTGCACGTAGCGATTGGTATACCTATGCGACCCTTTTCCGGTAGAATAGGTAGAGTGGTTGTAATTTTGGCGAGTTCATCGGCTCCACAGTTGTCTGGAATGTCTCTGTGGCCCGGCACCCAACAAAGGTGAAGGTTGAACTGCTCTGCCGTCTCCATAAAAAATGATCGGCTTTCAAGGGCGGTTTTAGAATTTAATGAGCTCGAGTCCAGGGACTTGATAGCGGCCTGACTATCCGAAAAGATGCGGATATCCTTTGCAGCTATCATGTTTTTCTTTACCCAGGGCAGAGCTTCTTTGATTCCCAAAATTTCCGCCTGGAAAAGTGATTTGGAAGACGGAAGGCGAGGCTTAGATTTAGCTTATTTGGAAAAATACCACCACCAAGCCCGCTATCGGTTTTAGATCCATCTGTGTAGAGGTGGATTCACTTGCCTTCTATGAAACCAGACGGACTCCAAGTACATTGAGAATATTACCGGGGTCAAATGAAATGCCGCAAAGGGAGTAGACCGTAAGGCACCGTTTATTCATAGGCATGCTGTTCTTTGGACTCGGCTTAATTAGCTGCAGCTGACTGCATTGTCTAAGGCCTTTCACCGGGCAACAACCCAGTAGGTGAGTATCGGTCTTGTAACCGAGACGTATAGCCATTCGATTATGTGAGGTAGAAGGCCCCATGGCTTTTGTGCAAAAGAATAAAGCTACTGTAGTTTTCTTGACCATTGTGTATTCTCTATATTTTAGAGGTCGTTCGATGTGGCTAGTCAGTGAAGGCATGTTGAGCCGTTGACAGAACTCTTGGATCAGAACAGAAAAGATGATGGACTTATAGGTCTGAGGTCCTTTGGGACAACACGAGAGCATTTTCCGGCTTTGGCAATGAATGTATATAACATTGACTTTTCTCCATGACAGTGGAATGTGGATCAACTCTACGCAGCTCCTCATGATATTCACTAGCGTAGGCAGGGTAAGATCTGCGGACGTTTGTAGCTCGGAAGGTATTATACCGCCCGTACCAGCAGACCGGTATGGTTTGAAGCTATGCAGCGCCCAGATCAGTTTGTCTCTTGTGATCAAACCATGAATTTTGGTCACTGTTGCAGTAGTCCTGCTTGGGTTGCTACTAGGAAGCTACCTGAAAAATGAGTGCCCAGTAGCAGGTTGAGTGATTCATGACTTGAGGTTGTCCAGGAGCCATCGGTTTTTTTCAAACAGCTAGGCATCATAGGATTTGTAGGGATGCCGCGATGCCTCAGAGGTTTCCGTGATTTTGCCACAGAAGGACCTCCAGGATTGTCTCTTTGCCTTGCTCAGTTCTTTTTTGTATAATTTGAGGGATTGTTTGTATGAGTCCCAGTCAGTCACTTTCCTTGTGTTCTTTGCCAAGTTGAAAAGTTTTCTACAAGTGTTTCTGAGCAGTCCCAGTGCTGATGTCCACCAATGTGGCTTTTTCTTGCCTCTAGGTTGAATAAGAGGGCAGGAAGCGGCCATAGCCTGATTGAGGAGCCAGAGTGAATTCCCTGACTTTCAAGTCAAGCTCATTGGTGTCACGCGGGGGACTTGATAGTTCAGAGGATAGCGTTTCTGACAGTATTCCTCTGTATTTTCGCCAATCAGTTTTGCGGTAGTTCCGGAATGATGGTTGACTAGGAAGAGCATCTGTGTTCTGAAAAAGAGTGTTTAGACGATATCATCCAGTTCGTTTGCATTTGAGTGATGCTGTCGGAGACAAGAGTGATATCTAGCACTTCCTGTCGGTTTCTAGTTGTAAAAGTGAGCTCATGTTGCAAATAAAGAGGTTAGTACTTGAAATATAGTCAAAAAGTGACTCACCTCTATCGTTGATGTCGGTACTGCCCCTGAGGCCAGGTTTTTGCCTTCCAGCCTCCAGTACCACCCTTTCCAGGTTATCACCAGGGAGAGGGCCTACATGATCGTGGTCAATATATGCCAATGCTAGCCAGTAGGAGTCTCTGGCAGTCTCTAGTCTGGCAACGGTTAAGTCGGAGATTAGGAAGTAGAAGTGCATTAGGGCTACGTTTCACTAGTATACAAGTTCTGATCTTACCTTTGTCTCTTGTATAGAGCGGGACCTATACGGGTGTCTTAAGTCCACAAACCACGCCTTCTACAATCCATGGTTGCCGGATTAGGATAATGTCTTCTGCGTTTTTTGAAAGACGCAGAATGAGTGCGGCCGAAGCCTGTTTTGAGTGATGGAGATTAATCTGGAGAAACCGTATCATTGCTTCCATTTCTGATGAGGTGTCAGAGGAGGAGACCGACGGCTCGATTGTCACCTTGGATAGATTGGAGTCGTCGCTATACATTTCTGGAAAGGATATCGAAGCTCTAGGATCTGAAGTTTTGTTTGGTTGTGTCTCCGTTAATGGAGGAGGAGATTACTTATCAGCATCCAGCTCATCCTTTTTGTAGACCCTTAAATGGATTGACATGATTAAATCATGCCCTTTGTCTGCGCTAGAGGATTAAGGGATTCTTTGTTGTTCACGATCAGCGCGCATCTATAAGAACCCCTTAGTTCCTCCAGTTTCGCGACTTTCCAGTCATGAGTCGGAAGGGTCGGGTTACTGAGCCTAATGATCTCCAGAATGCTTTCTGGGGAGGAGGGTTCTGCTGGGATCCAGGTGCGAGTTCGAGGTCTACTAGGGATGTCCTCCTTAGATACGACCTCGAGTTTTGCACCTGGCCAAATCTCTCCTAAACCACCTATGGCCTTAGTGAAGAGATCGAGAGATCTCTGATTGGCACATGCAATGAGCTTGACGTGGCCATGGTGCCAACCAGCGTCCCTTGTGATGGGAGGTGGTCCGGGGTTTTCCCGCATGATGGCCAAGAAGTTGCTCGAAAACTTCAGCTAGGCCAGCTGCCACCGTTCAGGTGTTATAGAACCGTCGGTATCATTCCTATCGATTACCACGATTATTAATGCGTCTTTTAGGAGCTCACTGAAAGACCTCAGAGATGTGCTATTGGATGGCCCAGGGGTAATCCGTCTTTTAGGATGTTGTTAGCCCACTCAATCGTGCTCTTTATGTCCGCACTTCTCTCAACCTCGGGAATGGGCAGAAGGTTTTGATGATGCGTGAAGCATTTCGGCGTCTTACGTAGAGCGCCTTAGATGGAGCTTGCCAACTCGGCTGAGCTCCAGATTCCTCCTTGGGGAGAGGAGTTTTGGTAGCAGCGACAAGTCAGGTGGAGGAAGTTATAGGATCATGGCTTTCCACAGTCCTACCACTCCCTGAAGATTTGTTTTTATGCTCGTTGCGCTTGCGTTTACAGGATAGTGCACCATGGCCTGCCACAATTTTACCTCCTCCTGACAATGCAGGAGCCTTGCCGGTAGTCGGTGCAGTCACCGTTCTACCGCCCGGTATTAGAGGAGTACCGGCCTCGGGTTTTGTTTTGTTTGTTTTGTATGTCCATAGTGTGGTCCCACGAGTAGCGGAGAAAGGGTTGTCCATCTGTACAGAGATCCGCAATATACAGATAAGGCTAACTAATCCGGAGGTCGCCAGGTATCCGGATACTCCGTTTGCGACTGAGCTATTTTTGGAAAAGTTGGGCCCTCAGCCAGGTTGATCTTCGGCACGGGTCGTATGACACCTTGATCCAGCCCAGTGGAAAAGTTGTGGTTGGATGGGAAGGGTGGGGGGAAGCATCCTTTGGTTTCAGGATTCGTCTGGAGAATTTCTCGAAATTCATTGACCCTACTCAGCGCCTACAACTCGGCAAGTTCGATGCTCGCGGTAGAGGTGCACTTTAAATAGGGAATGTGTTAATTTTTCCAGTTCTCTACGAGAATAATTTGTCAGAGCTTCTAGCATAGCACAGTTTCGTACAAAAATAAGAAAACCCCATCAACCAGATTGCCCTTAATCATGCTCTTTAAACTTTGCGAACCCATTTATATTATTTTCTATTTCTTAATTACCTCCGTCATCAGGCTTTGCTTGTGGTCGTCACCCTACCCAGTCAATTCAAACCCATTGCCATCCTTAGCAACAGCGTTCAGGTCCATTAAGATTCTGTGATTTAATATTTTTCCATGTTCCATCATCTATTATCCTTCATAATCACGAGTCACGATTCACGACTCATCATGAGCATAACTTTCATAAAAGGTCACTGCCAGAATATGGTATACGAGATAGGAGTACTCATCCTCAGTGCTCGTCACCCTATCTCAATCACAGCCAACAACCGTCAGAACATTGACAGACAGGGAATCACGTCTTATTTATGCTGCGTAATGCAACTCCAAGGACTTCAGGATCAAGTCATCTCAATCCAGAAATAACAGAAAAGTTATGAAATAATTTTAAGGACTCTTTGAAACAGCATCTGGACGAGTTCTCATCTTGCCTCTTTTACATGCATATCTTTGTACATACAATTGCGTGTATGTACTACTCATGGACCAGGTTTAAGAGTATGTACAATGCTTTAAGGATTCACCGCTGGGTAAATAGAAAAATTTAAAGCAAGGGTCGTCGCCATGAATAGAAAAATAACGATTTGCATTAATCCCCTGTTTACACTCATCACTCCCTTTCATCGAAAAGAATTGCATGGATGAATGTTGTATCTTTCTTTCAATTCCGAAGTCCAGGAAGGACATTAAGATGACGGTTACATGGTGCACTGTATAGAAATTGCTACTGTATTGTCGGATGCATTAATTCCAGCATCGCATGTGTAACTAAACGTAAATGTGGAAATAAGCGTAAAGAGCACCAACAATTTGTGTGATGCAACAGCAAGAGTTTTCTTGAATTTATGTTTGTCCAGAGAACAACAATTAGGAAGCCAATTTGTTTCTTCCTGGGAATGTCTGTGTTTGTGCAGCTCTAGAGATTGTACTTTGTATTGGCATTGAAATGAAGCCGCGATTAATTGAAAACGATCGGCCATTGTTATGGTGCCCTGTGGATGTTTTGCCAGTGCCGCTGAGGTCTGTTCTATTGGTTGGTTGATTGAGTTCATGCCTCACGATCCTGCTTTCAGGAGCTATATACTGTTGAGGGTGAACTCGCTAATTGCGACCCTCGTTCCTTGTGAAGGGTGTGGATATGATTTCCTGTATTCTTTTGTGTGCGGGAGGGAGAATGAACTAATCACCAAAAATCCTCGTCTATGACATAGTGTGGGAAACTGACATTCGCTTGAGACACAAGTCCAAGCTCAAGGGCTGCATTTGCTATTTTTAGCTTCGAGTTATGTTTCACGAGAAGCGCCATTGCGAGACAAAGTATTTCTTGAAATTGAATGGAAGATTCTGTGGCTTTATGGGAACATACAAGCTCTAGAATAGGGCTCAGGGTAGTCGACCTACCGATGGGGCGAAAGATTCTTTCAACTCAACATTAGTAAAACGACCTGGATTGCCCTAGTGTATTCGATACCCAAACGATGTGAGGAGTCAAGACCCACTCAGACCTTTGTTCTGGTAAAAATCCAAATGTGAATATTTCGGATGCAGTATACCCGCTGAATGGAATCTTACCATCGATCGGCCGTTCCCCAAGATGCGAGACCTTCTAAACTGCGCCAACCATAGCATCGAACAGATTCATCTTATACAGGAAAAAACCAATGAACTTCAAATCGATACCCGTTACCTACTAGTTGATTTTAAGGCCGCATATGATAGCATTTATGAAGACTAGCTACATTGGAGTGTTGGTTGGGTGCTGTAGAAATAGAGTAGCCACTGAGATGTGTGAACTTGGCGATGCCTAGCGCAGTGACTGTTTCTACGCAATAATTGCGCTTACTTTAGCTCCAAGTGGTAACCCTCAGTTGCTGGTCGATGTCCATCTGGGCTCGACTCCCCAAATGGAATCAACGATGAAGTAAAATCCCAGAGTAAAGCGTATGAAACTATTTCGGGCTACTCCGACGTATTTAGAGCTTAGACCGGTAAGGTTTCCGAGGCTAAGTCTTGGAAAACAGATGGTGACGGATGAGCCCTCAATGGAACAACGGCAGCACTCATGTTCCCGAAAGGGGTACTTTCTTCGGCCTAACCGACCTGTCGTTCTAGGGGTATTACACGAATAATGGGACTGTCCTTCCAAGTTGAACGTTGTGCCGCCGGAGTAACTGCCGGACATGGAAAAAATTTGTAGTTGCGAAGCAATAACAGGCCTCGGATATGGCGTGGATCTACTTTTGACAACCCTGCAAACAAAATAAGCACAACAAACTTCACTTCACTTCACAGCAACTAGCGGAGGCCCTGGATTGATACAAAGCAGATGTTACCGCCATCCAAGGAATGCGATGGGATGGGCTGGACAAAAGGATTGTTATTGAGAACAGAAGGATGAAACACTGCGACACCTACTATGGCATGCGTATTCGTTGTTACAGGCAGATTTAGGCAAGAAGTCTTGCGTACGCACCGACAGAGAAGTAAGATGACGACACCAAAGACAACTTCTACGAGCTCTTGGACAAGACTTACAAGCAGAGACCTAGCTATTTCATTAAAAGTGTCCCCAAAGCTGGGAAGAGAGGGCATTTTTGTTAGTACTGTCGGAAAGTATAGCCTGAACGACACCACCTCCGGTAACGGATCCAGGTTAATCGACTTTGCAGCGGTGCGAAACATTATCGTGGCTAGCACGCGGTTCCCGCGCCTCGATTGACCATATTACGCAAGGCACTCCTCCACTCCTACGGATGTCAGAACGTTCCGAGTAGCCAACATTGACTCGGATCATTACTTTGTTGCATCCAAGGTACAGTTCGTGAGGAAGTTCAACGTAGGACGGCTACAATCGCAAGAGATCGCCAAATCCTTTTCCGATCGAGTCTCCCTAAATGTCTTAAGAGGTCCTATGCCGTCAGCGTCAAGTATCGAACACCAGTACCATAATTATCAAAAAGCCGTCAGAGATGTCGCCTCTGATGTGCTGGATTTCACTCGGCTACCACAATGAAACCACTGGGTTGACTACTAGTGTCAATAAGCACTTACAGCTAAGCAAGAAACATACAAAGCGGCACTGCATAGAAGGACTAGAGCTGTGAAATACAAACTACGAGCAGATGAGGAGAGACAAACACCGGCTTTTCTCGAGGAAAAATAAGGAGCATGAGGCGCCCGCGTTCGAGAAATTTGAGAGATACTACTCCAAGAATAGGATTCGGAAAATTTACGAAAATCTAAAAAGAACATCATACGGACACAAACCCTGAATCGAAGCCTTTAGAGATGAACAAGGGAACACAGAAGTGGAGTTGCAGTCGATGCTAAGGATTTGAAAAGAGCATTTCTGTAGACTGTATAACGGCGATGAAGAACCAAATACCGCTGACAGGTAGACTTGCAAATTTCAACCTGGACGATGTAGACCAACAAATCCGTCCACACGACCCTGATGAAGTGAAGATAGTCATGTATAAGTCCAACAAAGCTGCTGGAGCGAACAGCCTAACTGCCAAGCTCATCAAAGTGGCAGGCGATAACTTGGTAAGCAGCATACACCAACTCATCTGTAAAATATGGTCAGACGAAAGTAACATATGCCTGATGTATGGAACCTCAGCATTGTTTGTTCGATCATCAAGAAAAGAGACCCTCTGAACTACGCATCAGTCTTCTTATCATCACCTACAAGATCATATCTGCTATATTGTGTGACCGAATGAAACCGCCCGTCAACAACCTGATCGCTCCATATCCGTGTGGCTTCAGGACAGAAAAGTCCACCATCGATCAAATATTCACACTACTGCAGATCTTGGAAAAAACCCATGAGCTCAAAATTGATACTCACCACCTACTCATCGATTTTAAGGTCGCGTATGACAGCTTCTATAGAGACGCGCTATACAGAGCAATGCCTATATTAACATCTTCCTTAAAACTCGTTCGTTTGTGCAGGGTGGTGATAGAGAACGCACTCTGCTCCATCAATGTCGGTAAAGAATTCACCAAGACCTTTGATGTCAAAAAAGGACTTAGACAAGGCGATGTGCTGCATAATTCTTGAAAGAATAGTGTAAAACTCACAACCCAACACCAGACACAATCTTCCAAAAGCCCGTCCAATTACTCGCATACGACTATAACATTGACATACTCGGAAGAATGCAGCGTGATGTCAGTGGCGCTTTCGGCTTTAACGGTGAGGGCAAGACCAAGTATATGCTGTCAACAAGAAAGCACATCCAATGTCTCGGACAGAACGTCAGCCTCGGCAGATATAACTTTGACGTAGTTAAGGACTTTGTCTACCTATACCTCCGCTATCAATCCAGACAACGACACCAGCGCAGAGGTCAAGGGAAGAATAAACCTTGCCAATCACTAAGAAGGCAATTGATTAGCAAAGCAGTCTCTCGAACAACAAAAGTGACCCTATACAAGACCCTAATAATCCCAGTCCTATTCTATGGCGCCGAGAGATGGACGTTATCAAAAATGGATGAGGGTACTCTTGGCTCCTTTGAGAGGAAAATTCTTCGAATGATTTTTGGTTGGATCAGGAAATACAACGGCAGACATCGACTTAGCCAGAGGAGTGACTGTCCAACGGCTGGGTTATGTAGAGCGGAGTATCTTCAGATCCGCCCCCGCGACTTAGGTGGCCCACGGAAGTGCGAAACTGGAGGCAGCTAACTAAAGATCGAGCTGGCTGGAGGCGCTTTTTGATTGAGGCAGTGGTCCATCCCGGACTGTAGCACCACCTTTAGTAAGGAAGTAAGCTCGCTAAGCTGGTGTGGATTTCGAAGGGTTTGCCGTCGTCGAAACAGAAGCGGCGAAAATTGATTTTACTAATATAAATGAGGGTTAAACAAGGTATAGACTGTCAGAGAAAAAGGCACCCAAACTCAACGGCTCGGAGAGAGCACCACAACGGGAGGCTATGGCTTTGTTTACTTGGGCTCCATCGTAAGTTCAAACAGCAACACAAATGTAGAGATTAAGCAAAAATCAGTGTGACAAATCGCTATTTCGTTGGACCACAAGCAATGAAAAATGGACTGCATAAAACCCTTTTATGCGGCATACTGTATGCCGCGGAAACTTGGAGTTTATCGTGACAGTTTCTAGTTCTTCGCGTTACTTCAGTGCCATTGGCATTAACAGAATTTTAAGAAGAAATTATAACAACCAACTATGGGGTGAAGTCCACGAGGATATTTTTAACGAACAAGTCGGTGCTCCAGTCCGGAGTGTCCTCTAATCCACACTGGAGTGGAAAACAATTGAATCAACTAGGTAAGCTCAAGGTGATAAACTCGTGACCATACTAAATGAAGGGAGTTGTTGGTTGATGCTTAGCTTCATTCTGAACTGTAACACCACCTAGACTTAGAGCATACGAAGTTTGAAATATGATAA
The DNA here is from genome assembly GCA_963966105.1 of Volucella zonaria. Taxonomy (NCBI): domain Eukaryota; kingdom Metazoa; phylum Arthropoda; class Insecta; order Diptera; family Syrphidae; genus Volucella; species Volucella zonaria. The sequence goes on along the minus strand of OZ014532.1, from coordinate 102,764,181 downwards.
GATGGATAAATAAGGACAGTGAAGGTGAAAGGATTTATACAACTAGCTATGTTGTACCCTATAGGTCGAAGTTAGGTCTGATATTGTTTGTCCTGTTTATCAATGAACTCCTACTCGTACGTGTGTTCGAAAAAGGAAGGAACTCGTTTGCTCAGATGACATTGCTATTGTTCATCAAGGTGCCTTGAGACAATGAAAATGCAGAGGGACTGTGGCGATCACAATTCGTTTCAACTCTAAGAAATCCAAGGTACTCGTAGTACTGCAAACAAACCAATTGCTGCTATACGGAGGAATAGTAGTTCCACTTAGTCCATCATGAAATTAATTGTTAATTAATCGGAACGTACAGTGGATCAAATGTACTTTAACGAACCAGATTCACCATCTTCCTCTCCTACATCACATAATCTCAAGCAATAAACAGTTTATCCCACAATTGCACATCACACGCCTCAATTTGAATCCAATATGAAGCTGTCTACATCCTTGTTAAACCCGTTTAGAATCCGAACACCGACACTGAGCCAAACGCAGGTGAATACTGAATTTGTTTTAGCCCAATCACCCGACAGACAAACTTCAATTAAACACACGTTAACGACCACACTCTCGTGTGACCCGGGGCATGCCATACCAAAACGCATTTGTCATTCTATCATAGCGTGTTTCCAAGCTACTACCGCAACTTTATCCAACTACGAGTACAACAACCATGATGACGATGACGACGACGACGGCTAGCACCTGGTGGACATCGTGCGTCATCCATTTCATCATCATCATCATCATCATCATCCTCATCCGCATCACCATCAAACTTGGTCTAACTAGCGGGAAAAGCATGAGATTACCCGATGCCCCCCCCCCTGAAGCAGGATCGCTTCTAATCTTCTAAATCATAGCGTTATTAGTTCCGCCGACCTCCAGTTACGCCATCTTCAAAAGAGGAGCAAGCACTCTTGGCATCAAGTTAGCCACTGCACAAATTACAACATCGCGTGTTAAATACATCGCCTGCGCGTCTCATTACAACGACACCACTTAAAACCCCACCGCGAATATAACTCGTATGTTTGGGGGCCTATGACTCTGGGGGATTCCAACTGGTCCAGCTGGAGTGTAATTTCATCCGGAAAAAGTCCACCTGTGGCCATGTGGACATGGCCATTTTTCCAATCATTAAAGCGAGTAAGACATAAATGTGGAAATCCATGAAATGCCATGAAATGACAAACGTGCGTCTTGAAGATGCTCCAACAGAAAACGACGACGACGACGACGACGACGACGACGCCTTGAGATAAGTTGACATTGTGATGGTCGTCGTTGTTTGGATGTGATAGGCGAGTTATAATGATTATAACGGCTCATTCGATAGTGGATCTTCCAATTAAAGCCATACAATCATACGAACATACAAATATCCGTACATGCCATCAATTGGACATGTGTAACGAAGTCGTCTTGTCTTGTGGAGTTGACGTGGCCGCAGAGAAACCTTCACATGACTGATGCTTGAGTCGGTCATTTGAATTTGGTGGATAAATTATCTGTGCACACGCGGCGACTTAGTTGGAACTGCTTCCGCTGGTTAAGTCACGAGAACGGAAAGCTCATTACAATATGTCCATCAGCGTGTGTCCAGCGAGGATTGGATGTCATTTAAACCGCGTACTACACGTACAGGTAGAGCTGCACGGGAGGCCCTGCAAATAGGTGGGCAACTTTTGCTGGTTATCTCTTTTTCTTTTTGTTGTATTCTTTCTATTCTTTCATTGACTACGAATTACGGATACTTCCGAATTGCTTGAGATTTGCGTGAGACGTCAGAGTTGTCAAGTCAATGAATAGTGCTTAGTTTTGAAGCGTGAGTCAGTAGGCGGTGTGCTTCAAAAGAATGCCGATCAGAATTTTTATCTAAATGCAGTCCTATTGTCATGATCACAAAAGTAGTTGGCATAATGAATGTGGAATGCCTACCCCATTGACGTCAACTGAAACTAGAATCTCTCAAGTAGGCAGCCAGCCTGACAAGGAATGATGCAATTAGACGTTAAAGAATGCCATCGATCAAGGGCACTGAAATGATCTAAGAAGCGTTCAACTGATTTTGATTTAATGTCAAAATAAATACACAAACGGCGCAAACGATGGATCAAAGACATGGTATCTTCAAGGACAGAGATACTGAAGCAGTGATACTCGTACCGTTTACATCAAATCTCGCCGTAATCATTTTCCACATAACCGCAGATTCCGTATCAAACTTGAAGGTCATCCAGCATAGCTTATCTAACTATGCCACAAGGATCACACATCATATTTCCGCACATACGTACAAATTTATACATGAACTCATCTTTTCCGAGATACGAGTACTCGTACATTGTAAGCACATAGGCAGATTCATCCAAACTCTGAGCATCTGATGCAAAGTCAAACAAGAATCACATATAGATGAGTACGATGATGATGACCACGACGTCTTATCCTTATCATCATTCACAATCTGGACTAGTGTTCATGAACTGCATAAAGTTGAAGCTGAACGCTAAAGTTGAACTCTCCTAAAGCCAACCTCTTGTGTTGTCTAACATACCCGGCAGCGATAAGGAGACGTTTCGCATGCAGATAATGGGAAACTCTTGTTAGAGCCATTAGTGTTCCGTCTCGGACTTGAGACCGAAGGCTGCATCTGAGACTGCTAACACAACTGCAGTGTCTTCTACTTTTCGTTTGCCATGCTTTAGTACTCGTATAACCGGCCTGCGGCATGTGTGCAATGTACCCGATACTGAGAGGATCATCTGCGAAAGATTCAGCGTGAAGATTTGCTATCGCTGGCGACAAAAGTGGAAGCATTGTTCGCCGCTCGCATGATTGATGGAGTGTTGGACACTGGCAAATAACGGTTGCCATCTTATGTGGATTGCCTCATCTCGTCACTCCGAGTCCAGTTCGTTTGAGGCCGATGCTGCACTAAATCACGTTTAATTGGATCCACCAGGTTGTAATTAATTTGTAAAATGCTTAATTGGCTTAATTGGTCGTAGTCGTGCGTCGTACGAGTACATTTGATCGTTGAGCGTCAAGCGGCTTGCTTTAATGCAGCGTTCATTGGGAGAGAGCGACTTACGATAGAAACTTTATACACAAGTGGATGCAAGAAAAAGAATAAAGTTAACGTGGATTGTATTGTTAACTTGACAGCTGATAGTACTGGCATTTGAGGGATTGTATGTCAATGGCTCATAGCCACTACAGCGAAGTACTTACTTATGTGTAGTGCTGCGGGTTTTTCGAATATCTCTGGCCCTGTAGTGCTGATCGATCATATGTTTTCGTTGCGCTGAAATTGAAACGAAAAGCAATCCCTGCAATGGCAACTAGGCCCATTAAATTGGTGGACTTTGGTCTGTTTCCGTTGTATCCAATATGTTGCCTTGATGAATTAACGTCAACCTTATATTTTTTACGACAGCGTTAATCAACTAGTTTCGAACACAGTTAGTTAGTTAGATTAATTTGACTTTTATTTCAATAAATAAATTACAATTAAAGCTTAGCATAAATCATAATGGATTTGACCTATGGCGGTTTTCCAGGTTAACAAAATATAAACTAAACTAACGAAGTGCTGCTACTGAGTAGTTATACTGGAGATCTCATCCTTTTTCTCCAAATTTAAGATATTTATTGCTTCATCTTCCTCTAGAACATGTTTTCCAAACATTGATAGTCGAAATTCTTTTAGAATTGGACAAACACCAAGGAAGTGCAGGACATCTTCTCTCTTTTTCATGTTGCTGAGATCACAAAATGTTGGTACATCTGGTCGATGTGGCATAAAGTTTAAATGGACAAGTTCACCTTTCATTTTGAAGATAGTACTTATTTTTACAGCTGAGTAATTGTTAAGGAAATAGGTTTTTTGATTTAGAAAATGGTTAAGTTTGCTGTAGTAGTTCCTGAAAAATAACGATTCGGCTTCTTCAACATATTGGTCATACGTGGGTAGGTAGGTAAGAGTGACTGTTGGAAATACCAACCCACTTAGGCCTATTTGCCCATTGTGATTCCATTGTGATTCCAATCTAATGGAACCAGTTTGAGCTTATGATGAAGAGTAGGAGACTGTTTACGTCTATATTTTTTAGATCGTTTAGGTCGTTATAGAAGAAAGCTCCTAAGTGAAGTTTTATTCTCTGGGAGAGAGCTAGACATGTATAGAGTAGGTGAAGGATTGTCTCCTCCTCTTCCTCGTCCATGCAGCTTTTGCAGAAATCGTTTGTAAAAGCGCCAAGCCTTCTTGCGTGCTTGCCTATGAGGCAGCAACCATTGTGTAGGAATCGTTCGATGTGGCTAGTCAGTGAATGCACCGACTTTCGTTTACGGTAGGCATGTTGAGCCGTTGGCAGAAGTCTTGGATCAATTTCAGCTCGTTACGGATATCAATCAGTCGTTCTAAGGACTGAAACGAATAAAATCTGTAAATTTTAATATGGGCTATACTTCCAAATTAGCCTGTATATTCTCTAGTTTCAGTTTGTTATTGATTTTAGTTCGGTGCGGTTTAAAATATTTATAAAATATGAGTCAAGAGGAACGCCGTAAAAAGATCATCGACAAATGGCTCGAAAATACTTCGCGTTCAAACCATGTCATCACAAAAAATTTAAACATAGCACGCGGTACAGTGGATTCTGTTATTAAACGATATTTGGAGACGTTGACAGTTAAGCGAAAACAGAAAAGTGGAGCACATGATACAAATTTGGACAGGAAAATAGTGGGTACCATCGTAAAAAACCGGACCATGTCATCCAGAGATGTTGCTCGGAAATGTAATACCAACCAAACAATGGTACAAAGAGCTAAAAAACGTAACGGTCTAAGAGCCCGAAAAAAAACAAAAAATACCAAAAGTTACTGAAAAGCAAAAAAAAGTCATAAAAACACGAGCCCAAAAGCTATACGAGTTGATCGGCAACAAGAAAGCGTGCTTGGTTTTGGATGACGAAACTTATGTCAAAGCCGACTTTACTACTCATCCAGGTGAGCAGTTTTACAACTCGTTTGAAGCTGAGATTCTTCCACAATCAACAACATCCATTGGGATGGAAAAATTCGGGTCAAAATATCTCGTTTGGCAGGCCATTTGCCAATGTGGACACAGAAGCTCATCGCTTATTACAACGGGAACAATTAACGGAGAAGTGTACATTAACGAGTGCCTAAAAAAACGGTTGGTTCCTTTCTTAAACAAACACGAGAGTTCAACATTATTTTGGCCAGATTTAGCTTCAGCTCACTATGCTCATGTGACTATGTCCCAAAAGACATGAATCCACCCAATGTTCCACAGTGTCGTCCCATTGAAAGGTATTGGGCTTTGGTCAAAGCTAAATTGTGGAAAAGTGAGCAGTGTGCAAAAGACGTAAAAGATTTTAGTGCTAAATGGAAAAGAGCGTCCAAAAAGATCACTTATGTAACTGTCACCAACCTTATGAAGGACATTCGAAAGAAGTTGAGGAAAGAATGGGAACCCATTTATTTTTTTTAATTGTGAATGAATTTAATAAAAACAGATTTTAAAGCAAATAAAAAAAATTTACATGAATTATGAAAATATTTGTTTTTTTTACTTTGAAGTTTCCAAATTTTATTCGTTTCAGTCCTTAAGGGAATATCGTCTTCACTGTCTCTTTCCGAACCATATGTTTGTTTGCGACAGCTTTGATTTTCTTGTATGCCCATATTTAATTCTTCTGATGTTTGAGCCGTTTGTAGTGTATTGTTTAACCAAGACATTATATGACATTTGGATATCCCAATTATCAGTGGCGCTTCGGAAAAAAATCGGAATCCAAATTCATTTCCATGGTTATGTCTTCAATGTCCTTGGGTGAACATATAATTATTTTTACTAAAGAATCCTTTGCTGCATCAGCGAATTGTTCAGCATTGACGACGACGGTTTGCCTTTGTAATACTTTATTTCTAAGAAATCTTTTAATTGCACCGCCTATTCCATCGACCGATCGACCGGGCTTTTGGATTAAAACTCCGATTTTTTGATAAAAAAATAATTTTATTTTTCAACGTAGTCTCCATTGAGCTCTATACACTTTGTCCAACGCTTCTCCAATTTTTTTATCCCTTCCAAAAAAAATGATTTGTCGAGGTCCTCAAAATAGGCCTTTGTTTGCGAGATGACTTCATCATTGGAGTCAAATCTTTTTCCACCAAGCCATTTCTTCAGGTTTGGGAACAAGAAGTAGTCGCTCGGAGCCAAATCTGGAGAATAGGGTGGATGAGGGAGCAATTCATAGCCCAATTCATGGATTTTTGCCATGGCAACTGCACATGTGTGCACCCTTGCATTGTTTTGGTGGAAAACAACTTTTTTCTTGGCCAAATGAGGTCGTTTTTTTTTCAAATCGTCATTGAATCGGTCCAATAAGTTGGCATAATATTCCCTTTTAAAGGTAGTCAATGTGGATTATCCCGCGTGCATCCCAAAAAACAGTCGCCATAACTTTATTGGCTGACAAACCCACCTTGGCCTTCTTTGGCGCCGATTCACCCTTAGAAACCCACTGTTTTGACTGTTGTTTGTTCTCTGGTGTGTTGTGATGGATCCATGTTTCGTCCACGGTTACAAAACGGCGCAAAAACTCCTCCATATTGCGATTAAACAACGCCAAACCTTCCTGTGAAGTTGTTACACGATTGCGTTTGTGGACGACTGTGAGCAAACGCGGCACCCATCTTGCGGAAAGCTTTCTCATGCCCAAGTGATCATTCAAAATTGAAACCACTGAGCCATGCGAGAACCCTACGGCTTCCACAATCTCTCGCACTTTCAATCTTCGGTCGGCCAACACCATATCGTGAATTTTTTCGATTGTTTCGGGTGTAGAGACCTCAACTGGGCGTCCAGGACGTTCGGCATCTTCAGTGCTTGTACGGCCACAACGAAATTCAGTAAACCACTTTTTTACCATTGAAATCGATGGTGCAGAGTCCCCATAGTACTCGTATTTATCAAGCTTAGCCTTGGTCTCGGTAATGGTTTTTTTTCGCAAGAAATAATGCTTAATAAGCACACGAAATTCACTTTTTTCCATTTTCTCCTCAAATTAGTGAGTAGTCTGATAAAAATAGCTGTCAAACTGACAGATGCCTGTTGATAGGAGCAGTGTTGCTGTTTCAGTAAAGAGGTCAGAAATTTAAAAAGTCTTGAGCTATGCATGTGAAATTTTCCGAAAAGTACACCTGCATCAAAGCAATGGCAGGGTCATATTTATCTGACGATACAGCAAGCTTATCCTGGTGGTATGAGTTGGCTTGGCATCTCTTGAAGTACGTGTGCTCAAAGAATTTTGGAGACATATCCAAAACATGTTTTATTTGGTTAGAAATAATGCCAGATTCCTGAATTTTGGTTATCTTTCCTTCAACGGTTTTCCACATATACCATGATTCTTCCGGAGGTAAGTTATCCCACTTTTCAACCCATTCGTCCAGTTTATTTTTCAATTCGTCTTTGCAGAGCTCACAAGCAGCAATTACACCATGTTCTTTAACAAAGAGTGCATGAGTTTCAGATAGTGATGCGTATAGATGCCGAATTTAGACCTTTTGCTTTTTCTTATTTTCAAGGCGAATGTTGATGAAATCCTTGAGACCAGGAGATTGTTGGTTTATATCGTCACGTTGATAAAACTCTTCAATTGGTTTTCTTATTTCCTCATTTAGAGCTGATGCATGTTTATTTTGGATTGACGTGGAGCAACTTCATCATTGGTATCAAGCAGGTTTTTTTTTGGTACTAACCTCTTTTTAATGGGACATTTTGACAAAGCTTTTCGAGCCCGTGCTATAGCCTTTCCTAATTATTGTGGTGTTATTAAGGGTTCATTGTACGAGTCATCTTGGGGAAGTGTCTCTTTTAATCTAAATCTCGCTACTCGTTCTTTTGTCGTCCTTCTTTGGTCAGTGATAAACTCCTGTTTTTTCTGAACTGAAAGACCTTCTATTTCCAATTATTTCTTTAAACTACTTTTTCTGCATGTCTCTTGATGTTTTTTCTTGTATTCTTCGTATTTTCCCTCTCTTTGTAATTTTTCTCTCCTTCGTTTCATTTTTTCAGCAGCTGTTAAAGGCATTTTACCTTTATAAAAATGAAATTACAAAAAAGTCTTTAAAGAAATTATGGTTACAAAAAAGGTAACTCGTATTTAACAACTGTAACGCGAGTTACCGATAACTCGGGTTACAAAAGAAAAATGAAATTTTCAACGAAACTAAAGTTGATAACAAAAAGAATATTTGTTTTACCTCAACAACTCAGCACTTGAAAACAAAAATATAAAAATCAAGTGAGTCGGACCAAATAATTTCAAAATACAGGAAAAATAAGCATTGCATTGGTAACTCGCGTTACAAATTTTACGCTACATTACTTGCACTAATTTACACAATAAACGTTATTCGAATAGCAATTTTAATGTAAAACTAAAAAACTAATCTTATTTTAAAAGAGAATACAAATTTTACTTACCGATTTGAACAAAATAAACACTGAAATTCTGATACTTTAAAATACGTTTGTGTCAATACTTGGTGATGTCTGCACTTGTTATTGTGCATCATCAAAAAAAGGGTTGTATATATTGTATAACATTTTTTTAAAATTTTGAAGCAATTAGCAACGTTGCCATATTTACGGTATTGTTCGAAACTTAAGCAACTTTTTCTTCTAAATTATTCAAAGTCGAATATTTATGTATTTGCTATTATTTTTACAACTAAGATAATTTTAATTTATTACAGTTAGAACTTAGATAAGTTTAGAAAAAACAGAAATAAAAAATCAATTCATTCAAAGAAAAAAAATAAATAAATGTAAACTCCTCTCAAAATGCAGCTGTTCGAAACCTAAGGAACTTCTACGTAAACACAACTGTTCAGCGAAACACGGTACCTTACGGTAATTTTTTTTGCGACTTTTTTGCAATTTTGCACGCAACGCCTTTTGTTTAAATTAGTTGAGAGCATTTGTTGTGTAAAGAGGTTCGAGTTCACACCCGTTTATTTTTATTTATTTATTAATTAATTATGAACAAACAATTAAAAATAAAATAATTAAGTGTTATAAAAATGGAGAATCACAAATATCAATAGCTAAAAAGTTCAATATCAACAAATCTATTATTTTACGGTTTATTAAGAAATATAGAACAATTGGAACAACCGAGAAAGTGAATTTCGATGGACGTCCTCGCAAAACAACACGTCGGATCAATAGAAAAAATTCTCCGTTTGATCACAAAGAACCCTTTTATGTCATCGAGGGACATTGCAAATGAATTGCAACTCAACGTTAGTTCCAGCACTGTTAGAAAACGTGCACTGGAAAACGGCTTAAAAAGTTATTCGCCATCTAATAAGCCTTTATTAACAAAGAAACATTTAAAAAAAAGTTATACCTAAAAGAACTTTAGTTTCTTGTCTCGAATGTTAAAATTGTAAAACACTTTCAGATTAGATTTTGCAAAAGCGCTTATAAATTGGTCCGTAGACAAGTGGAAGACGGTTCTTTTTAGTGATGAATCAAAGTTCAACCCGTTCAACTCTGATGGCATCTGTCACGTTCGGAGAAGAAAGGGTCAAAAGTTGAATCCCCGGTATTGCAAAGGCACAGTTAAGCAGAGGGGAGTGTAATGGCGTGGACTTGCTTCTCTGCAAATGGAGTTGGACCTTTTTGCCAAATAAACACTATAATGGATCGATTTGTCTACCGTGACATCTTGCAAGATCAAATGCTACCATATGCCGAATGGAATATGCCACTTCGATGGGTGTTTCAGCATGACAATGACCATAAGCATTCATCGGAGCTGGTCAAAGAATGGCTGTCGACCAATGGGATTCAAGTCCTGGATTGGCCAGCCCAATCCCCCGACTTGAATCCAATTGAAAATCTGTTTGGCAGAGTTGGGAATCAACGCTTCAAAAATAAGGATGAGCTCATGACCTGTTTGAAAACCGAATGGGAATCGATACCAACGTCCATAATACAAAACCTAATTGAGTCTATGCCCCGTAGATGTGCGGAGGTAATCACAAATAAAGGTTATCACACTAAATATTAAAAGTTGCTTAGGTTTCGAACAGCTGCATTTTGAGAGGACTTTGCATTTATTTATTTTTTTTTTCATTGAATGAATTGATTTTTTATTTTTGTTTTTTCTAAATCTATTTAAGTACTTACTTTAATAAATAAAAATTATCTAAGTTCAAAAAATAATAATGAATACATAAATATTCGACTTTGAATAATTTGGAAGAAAAAGTTGCTTAGGTTTCGAACAATACTGTAATTAAGTGCTTGACATAATTAAACGGATTGGAAATTCCCTTTTTTTTTTCTTGCTTCATGTCCACTTTTCATGGAATTACCCAGTACGGGAAGCAGGCTGATGCCCCGATAAGATTTAGGGTCAGACCTATTCTTATCGGTGGACTTCAGGAGCATAACCACCCTTGCCTCCCTCCAATCCTTGGGGAAATAGCTGCAGGTAATGCATTTGCTATAAAGGCAAAGTAGGTATTCTGGGACGGCCTTCCAGATGGCTTTCACCATCTCTCCAGTCATTCCATCAGCTCGAGGAGGTCTCCTGGAGCGAAAAAGTGAAACATGTACAAGTATTATCGCACGGTTTTGAATGCCATCTAGTCGATTCAAAAGGAATTCTTAGTTTTCATCGTAGTTCGGAATCACTTCATGTCGCTGTTTCGTTTCATCGGAGTTCGGAATTACTACCCAACGAGCCACGGACCAATATGAAAAAAGACTTAACGTGCCCCACAATGCCTCACTTATACAAATTCCACCTCAACTAAATACGCCAATCGGCATATTGATATACTCCATTTAGGTTAAGGAGCTAATCTAAGAAAACAATAAAGAATTACGGGTACCACTAAATAGAGCCGACCCAAGCAAACTAGTTACAGGGAATCATTATGATCTCCACCATCCTCTATATCAACCTAACCACCGACAAGCGGCATACCGAAATTAAAATTTAAAATTTTTTATCTGAAAATCCATTCACTGCATCCAATTTCCGCAGACCAACAAAAAAATAAAAAAACAAAAAAAACTAAAATTTATTAATTTGCCGCCCAATTCCCTTCCCAGTCAGTTCATGAGTATGTTACTCGTATGTTACATCTCGTTACATCACGCTATGCACAACATATACGGGTACACCCTTGTAATTGCAGATTTTTTTTTTCCTCCAGCTAAAGCTTGAGCTTGGGGTTTGTTTTTTACTGTTTTTGCTACGAAATTCGCTATCGTTTTTATCCGTCAACCCAGGCGACCTCAATCGAACTCTTCGCCGCTAAACGAATTTCCATTTATTTCGCGTTTTAACATTTCAATTTGCGAAAATGATTACCAACCGCATGACCCGCTGGGAGACATGATATCGATAGGAGAAAAAAAAAAAAAAAAAAAAACAAAAGAACAAAAAAGAATACCATCACTGCCATTCTCTAGCAACGGATTTTGGTCCCCTAGTTAAGTCTGGGCTCTGGTCTGGACAAAAATCGTGGTTTCAACACCTGTCCTCATGTAGTACTCTGCATGGTATCAGTTCGTGTTACACGTATTCAGTCATGGACTAGCAGAGACTGCGAGAGACTCCCAGGCCCACTCTATCAGTAGACAGGAGTATGTATATCATATGTCCCTGTCCTCCGGGAATGGGGGATGAGAGGAAATAAAAAAAGTATCTCAATGTAACAACATCGCAATCACCCAGATAACAACACCAGCAACAATCACAGGACAAAAAATAATAAAAAACCCAGCACGAGCGACGAGCGACGAGCGAAAGAACTTAAGGGATGTTCGGGTGGAAGGGGTGTAGCGAATCACTTCGATGAAGTTGTCAGTAAACAAACATACAGACAAACAGCCAAACAGACAGACAGATAGACAGGACAGTTGATGATTGCCCCTCATGCACAAGTATTCGTACGCAAATCGTTTGGGATTCCATCATTTAATGCCGTAAAAAATTGGGGATTACATCGCGAGTTCTGTTATTTTTGCACCCTTCCCCCCCACCGACACAACCAAATACTCGCATCCCATCCTGTTCTTGTTATCTTTGATTTCTGTTTGCGGCCAAGGGGGTGGTTATTCTTTCCCGGTGGCATACTTTGCCGTCTTTTTTTTTTCGTTTTTTTTTGTTTTTTTGGTTTTTTTCGTTTTTAGCTATCGTTCGTCATCGCTGTTAAGTACGTTAAGTGAATTAAATTGTCCTCATGCCTGCAGGACCCCATCACCGAGGGGTGATTTTTCCCGGAGATACAAGTAAAGAAGCATTTCTTTGGCTTTTTTTTTTATATTTGTTTTCCTCTTTTTATTGTACTTTTTGTTTGGCATTCTTATTGCCTTTGGAATGCTTTGTTTATTGGCATCAGACAGGGGAGCGATTACGACAGGAAAATCACAAATTTGACAAGATTAGCTGATTACTTAGAGTGGCTGCAGGACTTGGGGCCTTTTCTTAACGTGGAAAATGGGACTTTGATTAGGCGGGTGCTTTGGAGAAAATGGAGAGTTTTTATTTGCAAAATTACTCAGAAGTGTATGCTGACCTGTAAATGGGAGTATCTTGTTGGGGTCAACGTTTATTTATTGAACTAAATAAGTACTCAATGTTTAAAAACGACAAATCAGCATCAATCCAGGTAAGCAGATTCCTTGGAGTTCTATAGCAAGGTGAGTTATAGCTCAGAAACTATTTTCAGTCAATGAATCGACGATCGCAGTAAAAGTATTGGCTCAAATAGCCTCAACTGAAGCAGTATTTAGTGTGTACGACTGTCAGCCTGCAATGTTGTGATAGAAACCATGGTAGCAAAGTAAACCAATTCCACAGCGTCACAATTATATAGAAGTTCCATGTTGCATAGGGGCTTTTACAGAAAAAAGAATCAACACGCTCTTCGGTCATAGTCCAATAATTACTTTAATCTCATGCAGTAGATTGTGAACAAGCCAGGCCTTTCGGCTCAGTTTTTTTTGCACCCTGTCAATGACACCTATGACAAATATTCCGTATAAATCGGGATGCTACTGTCCTCATAACCAATCCATCCACTGGCTTGATCATTCCACAATCCAGGCAAGGCACACATCAAGTTTTCCGATGTCTACTTTGTTTCAGCTTAAGCAAATGCCAAAACATCAATGACGTGCGCTACAGAAGCTCGTACTAGAAAGGCTGCAAATGCAACAGATTGCTGGACCTTCTCTAATCGAGTCTCTCAAGACGTATTGAGGAATTCAATACTATCAGGAGCCCCGTGGTGACATTAGATGGTGGATACAATCGGCGAAGCATACAGGCCTCAATAGAGGTAGGTAGGTAAGAGTGGCTGTTGGATAAAACCAACCCACTTAGGCCTAATGGCCCATTGTGATGCCACGTGGATCTATGATCCTCTTACTGATGGAACCAGTTTGAGCTTCTGACGAAGCGAAGGAGACTGTTTACGTCTATATTTTTCAGATCGTTTAGGTCGTTGTAGAAGAAGGCTCCTAAGTGAAGTTTTCTTCTCTGGGAGAGAGCTGGACATGTACAGAGTAGGTGGAGGATTGTCTCCTCCTTCTCCTCGTCCACGCAGCTTCTACAGAAATCGTTTGTAAAGGCGCCAAGCCTTCTCGCGTGCTTACCTATAAGGCAGTGTCCAGTGATGACACCTGTGATGGCGCTGAGATGTTCCTTATTTAGAAGGATCAGACACTTAGAGCGATACAGATCTAGTTTTGGCCAGATTTGTTTGATCGCTAGACATGTTGGTCCAACAGTCCACCTAAGGTCTGTTCTTTTATTGGCATCCAGCTTTAAGTTTGCACGCAGCGATTGGGATACCTATGCTACCCCTTTCCGGTAGAATAGGTAGAGTGGTTCCAATTTTAGGGAGTTCGTCGGACCTACAATTCGCTCAAATGCCTCTGTGGCCTGTAACCCAACATAGGTGAAAGGTAAACTGCTCTTCCATCTCCCTAAGAGATGATTGAGACTGTGAGACTGAGTCCAGGGATTTTATAGCGGCCTGACTATCCGAAAAGATGCGGATATCCTTTGCAGATATCATGTTTTTCTTCAGCCAGGACAGAGGTTCTTTAATCGCCAAAATTTCCGCCTGGAACACGCTGCAGTGATTTCGAAGACGGAAAGAGAGGCTTAGATTTAGCGTGTCTGAGAAAACACCGCCACCAACCCCGCTATTGGTTTTAGATCCATATGTGTAGAGATGGATTGACTTGTCCTCCATAAAAGCATCTTCCTCCCAGAAGGATCTAGACGGTAAGCTTACATGGAAGTTTTTGTCAAACAAAAGTTCAGGTGTGGTGTAATCAGTGTTCTCTGTGGGGATTCCTAACGTGTTAAGAATACTGGCGTGGCCAAATGGATTATTTGTCCACTGTTTAGTCGCTTTAAGGCGAATAGCTGCAGTCATTTACTACTAAGTTCCAGAGAAGGGGAGAGAGGACACCGCCTTGCGGCGTACCTCTGCTGACACATCTTTTGGCAGAAGTCTCACCCAGTTTGGAGTTGATTATCCTGCTTTTTAGCATAAGACTGATCAGTTCCCCAAGTGAGTCGTCTACCTGCAGAGTTGACAGCGCAGTCGTGAGTGCGGATGTGTTGACGTTGTTGAAGGCACCCTCTATATCCAGGAAAGCAATAATTGTGTACTCTTTATATTGTAGGGATCGTTCGATGTGGCTAGTCAGTGAATGCAGAGCCGTTTCCACCGACTTTCCTTGACAGTAGGCATGTTAAGCCGTTGACAGAAGTCTAGGGTCAATTTTAGCGCGTATATGGATATCAATCAGTCGTTCTAGAGTTTTCAGAAGGAAAGATGATAGACTTATAGGTCTGAGGTCCTTTGGGACGACATGAGAACATTTTCCGGCTTTGGGGATGAACACTACATTGACTTCTCTCCATGACAGTGGAATGTGGATCAGTTCTACAGAGCTGCTCATAATATTTTCTAGCGCAGGCGGAATAATATCTGAGGACCTCTGTACCTCGACAGGTATTATACCGTCCGGACCAGCCGACTTGTATGGTTTGAAGCTATGCAGCGCCCAGAGCAGTTTGTCTCTTGTGATCAGACCATGAATTTTGTTCCCGATTGCAGTAGTCCTGCTTGGGTTGCTACTGACCTTGAATTGAGAGACATCTGGAAAGTGGGTGTCCAGTAGCAGATTGACTGATTCATCACTTGAGGTTGTCCACGAGCCATCGGTTTTTTTCAAACAGCTAGGCATCATAGGATTTGTAGAGAGGATTTTTCTTAGCCGCGATGCCTCAGAGGTTTCCGTGATTTTTTCACAGAAAGTCGTCCAGGATTTGAGGGATTCTTTATATGAGTCCCAGTCAATCACTTTTCTTGTGCTTTTTGCTATGTTGAAAAGTTTCTGCAAGGGTTTCTGAGCAGTCCCAGTGCTTGCCTCTAGGTTGAATAAGAGGGCAAGAAGCGGCAGTAGCCCGATTGAGAGCCAGAGTGAATTCCTTGACCTTCATGTCAAGCTCAATGGTGTCATGTGGGGGACTTGATAGTTCAAAGGATAGCGTTTCTGACAGTATTCCTCTGTATTTTGGCCAATCAGTTTTCCGATAATTCCGGAATGCTGGTTGGCTGGGAGGAGCATCACTCAAGATGAATTGACTGTATCTGTGGTCTGAAAAAGAGTGTTCAGACGATACCATCCAATTCATTAGCATTTGAGTGATGCTGTCGGAGACAAGAGTGATATCTAGCAATTCCTGTCGGTTTCTAGTTGTAAAAGTGGGCTCATTGGCAATGTTGCCAAGAAAGAGGTTAGTACTTGAAATATAGTCAAAAAGTGGCTCACCTCTATCGTTATTGTTGGTACTGCCCCATAGCGTGTGATGCGCGTTAGCGTCGCATCCGATGATGAGGCCAGTTTTTTGCGTTTCAGCCTCCAGTACCACCCTTTCTAAGTTATCACCAAAAAGAGGGCCCCCATGATCGTGGCCAAGGTATGCCGATGCTAGCTAATAGAAGCCTTTGGCAGTCTCTAGTCTGGCAACGGTTAAGTCGGGGTTGCTGAGATTAGGAAGTAGAAGTACATTAAGGCTATTTTTCACTAATATACAAGTTCTGATCTTATCTTTGTTTCTTGTATAAAGCGAGACGTATGCGGGTGTCCAAAGTCCACGAACCACGCCTTCTACAATCCATTGTTCCTGGATTAGGATAATGTCCTCTGCGTATCATTGCTACAGTTTTCCAGAGTAGCCTCCACCACGGTGTTGTTAAGATCCTCCGATCTTAACTCAATAGAAGTAGGTGCTAAAAATCTGAATGGATTACATACTTCTGCAGATTCTATTGCGGATGATTACTATGATGGCCAACATTCCGCTGTTAAGCTGTAGGAACTATTCAACCATTCCATTCACCGTTTCGACCATTAATAATAGATCTACGAATAGACGGCGATGTCCAAGATGAACATAGATATTGTCTACTCTTTGCAGAAGACTCTTAGTATGATTTGAAAATATGTACAGAATTCACGAAGTTTGGGGACCTGCGTGGCGATTAATCGAGAAACTATTGGATTGGATTGGGCCAGGAGCGCAACAATCAAGTTCGTAGCGAAGTGCCTTAGCTAACAGTTCAGGTTTTCGGTAACTGCATGAGTAAACCTGAGTAAACTCGTACTTATGCTAGCGAAAATAGTAAGGCCAGTAGCATTATACTATCCTACGCTGTCATAGGACGCACAACCCTATATGGAAGAGATTGCAGAGATGTGACGGACCAACTAAGGACCTCAGATAAAAATGATGAACGCACTGTTAACGACTCTCTAGCAAACGTTTAAAGGACAACGATCTTCGGATCTGCACGTAGAATATTCGAACAATTAGTGGAAAAATTTGACTGCTATCACACAGAAATCACTGCCATCCACGAAGTGTGATGGATTGAGCCAGACAAAAGGAGGACGAAAAACTGTGATATACGAGGGCTGTCTGAAACCGAACGATATTTTTACTTTTCTACATAGTCACCTTGTAACTCTACACTCTCCCAGCGATGCTCCCATCTCTCTAACCCGTCCAAGTATCACTTGGCGTTTTTCTCCTGCAAAATAATTGTTCACGAAGTTGATTGCCTCCTAATTTGACGAAAATCTCTGTCCTCCGAGCACAGTTTTTAGATGAGGGTACAAAAAGAAGGCGGTTGGGACTAGATCTCGTGAATAAGGCAGATGGTCAAGCAGTTCAAACCGCAATTCATGGATTTTCGCCATGGCAACCGCTGTGGTGTGAGACGGCGCGTTGTCTTGGTGAAACAGGATTTTCTTTTTCTGCAAATGTGGCCGTTTTTCCACAATTTCTGCCTTCAGCGTGGCAAGTAATGATGCGTAGTATGCTCCTGCAATGGTTTTTCCTTTTTGAAGATAACTCCTTTGCTATCCCAAAAAACAGTCGCCATCACTTTCCCAGCCGAAAAACAGTTTTAACTTTGTATGGAGCCGGCTCGCCCTTTGCAGTCCACTGTTTTGACTAAATTTTTGTTTCGGGCGTATAATGGTGTATCCAAGTTTCATCTACAGCAATTAGTCGGCACCAAAACTCTGATTTATTGCGCCTAAACTGCGCCAACTGATCGTTGGAAATTCTAATTCGAACACGTTTTTTTCTAACGTAAGCCAACGAGCGGACAGCTTTCTAATGCTTAAATCTTGATTTGATATGTAACAAACACGTTCTTTGGACATTTTCATAACCTCTACTATCTCTCTCACTTGAATTCGGCGGTCGTCTAACACCATTTGGTGAATAACAGCTCGATACTCGATTTTTTCCATTTTCACAAAAAAACGCTCACATGGACTCACTCAAACGACTGTCAACTAAAAACTGCGAGTCCAAAATGACTGAAACTGTCAAAAAATGCACAACTAGCATTCACTAGCTTTTATTGGCGAGTGGCGCTATATTTATGCTGCGGTGGGAAACTTTTCAGACAACCCTCGTACACTACGGTGATTACAATAGAGAAAAGAAACAGAGCTTATTTCAATGCGGATTTGCCATACGCGGCAGACTTAGGCAAGTAGTCTTGAACTTCCGAAATATGAGCAAGCGTCTTATGACAATCAGCATCAAGGTTAAATTCGCTAACATAAGCCTAATGTGCTCCCATGTTAGAAGGGCAAAAAATGTTTCTAAGAGCTCTCGACATGAAGTATGAACAATGTCCGAAGTATGACAGGTGGTGACGTATCGGCTATGCTTACCAACTGTCCTATCGCTGAGTTTGATTTTAACCCCAGGATAGGAAAGGAGGATATCTTTGGTAGGCCAGTTGGTTAGCATAACCGACACGACACGTCTGGCAACGGACTTAGGCTTACTGACTTTGCGGCGGGACGAAGTATTATTATAGCAAGCGCACGGTTTATTTATTCCAATATACACAAGGGGACATGGTGATCTCTGGATCATCAACTGCTTAATCAAACTGACCATATTGCGATAGACGTAAGGCATGTCTCCAGTGTATCCGACCGTTCCGGGCGGTCAATATTAATTCGGATTACCACCTTGTTTCAGCCAAGGTGCGAGTACATATTTTCCTAGTGCCACTACAAAGAAGAATTACTGTGAGAAGTTATAACGAAGAAAAGCTGCAATCGAAACGAATCCCGAAATCTCTCAACATCTCCTATGTCGCCACCATAGAGTACCGAAGACCAGTATCTACGCTGCCAACGTGCATCGGAGACGCCGCAACTGAAGTGCTAGGTTTCACCCAATCACCACCAAGAAATCCCTGGTCTGATGAAGAATTTCGCCAAGCACATGCAGCTAAACGAGAACCGTACAATGCGGCACTGCAACGAAGGACGAGAACTGCTCCTGAGCTCTACGAGCAGAAGAGACAGCAAGAACATCGGTTTGTTCCGAAGAAGAAAAAATATCAAGAGAAGCGCGCGATCGAAGATCGAAGGTAAAACGAACGTGAAGAAGAAACGAAGAAGACCCATCCAGAAAACTATAGAGATGAAGAGGGAAACCTAGTCGGTGCTGGGAATATGGGCAATTTTTTTCTATCGACTGCATAACGGTGATGAATCCCAACATCCCGCCGTCAGGCAGAATCGACCATTCAACTTCGAAGATGCTAGCCAAAACATCCGTCTACCAGACTAAATCGAAGTAAGGAGAGCAATATCTGAGCTGAAATCCAGCAAAGCAGCTGGACCTGACGGCTTACCTGCTGGAAATGACTTTGTGGAGAGCATACACCAACTTATTTCTCAGATCTGGTCAGAATATGCCTGATGAATGGAATCTCAGTATCGTTTTACCGATTCACAAAAAAGGAGACACCCTCAACTGCGCCAACTATACGAGTATAAGTCTCCTCAACATCGTGTACAAGATCTTATCTGCTATATTGTTTTCAAAGTCTGAAACCCTTCGCCAACAACCTGATTGGTCCGTATCAGTGCGGTTCCAGACCAGAAAAGAAAACTCAAGAGGCCCAAATCGATTCAAACCATCTTTGCATGGTCTCACGTATAGTGCGCTGTTAATCGACTTTCTGTGGTCAAAGCTCGACAACATCAATACATCCAAGCTATAGTTCTAACAAAACAGTTCTACATGTCATACGAGTATAAGCGGCGCAACGCTTGAAGTTCTGAAATTTGAGAAATTTGGTGGCTGAGTCATCTCACGACAAGCGTTCATCAATTCGCCGCCGTGATGATGCGATTTTACACAACTCAAGTCCTTAGTCTCCGTTGACAAGCCAACCACTTTGGACGGGCTCGAGGCCAACATTCGACACGCTATTGCCGGAATAACGCCACACATA
The DNA here is from genome assembly GCA_963966105.1 of Volucella zonaria. Classification (NCBI taxonomy): domain Eukaryota; kingdom Metazoa; phylum Arthropoda; class Insecta; order Diptera; family Syrphidae; genus Volucella; species Volucella zonaria. The sequence continues at coordinate 102,744,204 of OZ014532.1, read as the reverse complement.
TTGGACAGAGTCATCAAAAATTGGACCGACTGCTTAAAGCACTGCCAGCGAAGCCAAGGCAGTGATGTGTTATTCCACACATAATGGCATAAACGTGGCTTCAAAATAAAGCCAGACTCAATTTTATATCTCACACCGGTGATGTTTTATTTAAATTTATTTTCGTATCGCTCTTATCTGGTCACCCTTTATTTGGGCTGGTTTGGAGGTGTCATTGAGCCGTATGTCCCCCGATATGATGCCGGTGAGTTAGTTACAATCATTGAACTTTTTTAACTCATTTCTTCTAAGGATACATGGGGACAATAAAGTTTGGAGGATTTGGTTTCAAAAGGGCAGTGCCACTTGCGTGCTACAATCGACTTATTGCAGGTAAAGTTCGGCTATGGCCTTATCGTCCGGAATGACTCTACCGATTGGCCACTCTGCAATTTAACACATTTAGTCAGGAACTTGGAGACATGGATTATTGTTCGGGTTCTACGAAAAATTCAAGGAAAATTGAGAAACTCTGTATGCGGAACGCCTTGCTAAAATATCTTGATCTACACCCGCAAAAGATCTAGCTGGTGCAGAAGTTAAAGCTGCTTTAGAGCAGTTTGATCTCCGCACTTATCATATTCAGTGAGGAGACTCATTTTCCGTCTAATGGGTTTGTGAAAAATCGCCGTTCCTGATGAGATGCAAGTCCTGAAGCGACTTATACCAATGCTAGGGTCACTGGCCCTTATATTTCCAAAACTGAGGCCAACGTTAACGGGCACTGAGCGGTGATTATTTCTTGCGGTTCCATTTTTCAAATGACATTAGAAGCCAACATTCAGAGCGTTATTCGTGGGGTAGGACTGCCATAAATAAATGTTTTCATCTGTTAAGATGGGTGTGTGCGCTGATGTTTTTTGCGCGGGTATAGTCCCCCGCAATAACAATTTATTCGACAGTTACAATGCGCATGGTGTTGGTGAAAACAGATTCTTGCTTCCAGCCAGTTACGACAACAATTGTGTCACCAGACTTAAGGAATCCGTTCTTCTTGCCAACCTGGACACCAAATTGTACACGATTGTCAACATCTTTCAACCAATCGGAATAGCGGGTTCAGTGCAGAGCAAAGGAGTAATACCACGGCACAGATGTGCTTACCTAAAAATTTGGGCATATCTGGTTGTATCAATGATTGGGCATTCCGGTCTGTACCTGCTCAAATAGTGAGCAGATCGGCCACTTGTGGTGATAACAACAATAGCTGCAGCTGTTGTCTTAGAGGCAGCCTCAACAGCAGCAATAGCAACAGCATGACCTGCATCAATAGTAGCTGGATCCCGTGATACTAAATCGGAGAACAAATTCTTATGCCGCAAAGCAGCTTCAGTTTCCTTGCAGGTCTTGGCCATGGTCAAAACACATTCCAATGGATATTCACCCTGAGCTGTCTCAGCGGACAACATAACACAATCAGCACCATCCAAAATAGCGTTGGCAGCATCAGAAATTTCAGCGCGAGTTGGACGTTGTTTCTTAACCATGGACTTCAACATTTGAGTAGTACAAATGACTGGTTTGCCAGCTTTGTTACAACGGGCAATCATTGCCTTCTGGACAATGAATACCTTCTCGGGTGGGATTTCAATACCCAAATCACCACGGGCAATCATAATACCATCGGATGCAGCAATGATCGAATCCAAATTATGCACACCCTGTTGATTCTGAATCTTTGAAATGATCTTGATATTCTTACTCCTATCACCCAAAACACTACGAATCTCAGTCAAAGCTTCAGCGTTACGAAGCAAAGATCATGTCAACCTCCTGCTTAATACCGAATTTCAAATCAGACTTGTCCTTTTCAGACACGGCAGGCAAATCCCAGTGGACAGTTGACACCCTTACGAGAACCCAACGAATCACCGTTCTCAATCTTACAAATAATGGTATCTCCTTGAATTTCGGTGACAATCAAGGAAATCAAACCATCATCAACGAACACACCGTTGCCCGGTTTGACAACATTGACAATGTTGGTTGATTCGGTAAACCATCATCCGGAATTTTCACTTCGCAGCCTTGCTTAGTATCGTCGGTATTTGTGTTTACTGTGTTTTTTTGTACTCGTAATTATAACTAAGGAATTCAGGGTGGACGTAGCAAATATACGCGGGCTAAAAAGTAATCACTTTTCTGCGTACGTCCACGTCTGTAAGTACAGACCAGTTGTTTTGGCACTTAGCGAAATACAGGTAGATCCCCGCCCACCCCTCTCAGCTCACGCAGATCTCAAGCTGACTGGCTACGAACTAGTGCCATTGTGCTTTCCCCATCGCGGTCTCGACATTTATATGCGTAGTGATGTTGCTTACCAAATCCCACCACAATGTAATCCGTGTTCCAATTCGGAATTCAACTTCTTGTAGTTAAAATTCCATCTCCGAAAGCAAATTATCCTCTACTGCTTTATCTACAGAAGATCCAAACTGGACAGTAATTCAACCCTTAACGTGTTTGATGCACTATCTGTCTCCATTCAAAGAATTGTATCCCTGTATCCTCATACTGAAATCGTGATAACGGGAGATTTCAATATACACAATTCTGGTTGGCTTCGACATTCTGGACAGACAATACCCGAAGGACGGTGTGTTGTAGAAAGCCAATTGGAGCAGACTCAACAACTTCTTTAGGAATTTTAGCTGGACGTTATATTTCCTCGATAACGACGTAGATGCCGCTGTTGGCATGATCACAGAAACTATTCTCTTTAGAGTGAGATGCTTTATCCCTCATCGGATGTAGAGTATCAAACCAAAAGGCTTGAGCTATAAGGAGGCTGTCAGGGTTAGAGAACTGTTTTTTCGGTCCTACAAGATCAACCCGACAAAGGAAAACCGAAAAAAGTTTAAACCAGCCAGAAATGGCTGTAACGTCTTTCTTAAACGTGTGAAATTCCAATACGACCAAAAACTGCAATGTCATAAAGGCAGTAAAAATTGTTGGTCATTCGTCAGAAATATTAGAAATTCTGCCTCATCCTCCATCCCAACGCTCATTTACAATGACATTCCAGCTGTCAGCTCATAGAACAAGTACAATCTGCTTGCTGTACACTTTGCGGCCAGCCCAACACTCCCAGATTGTGCTTTGTTCCCGCCTACACTTGAGTGCGTCGAATCTTCAATGGGAGGAAACCACTTTCGCACTCGTGTAGTAGCAAGAGTACTTAAAGATCTTAACATTCACAAATCCGCTGGTCCAGATGGAATAACTCCCCTTCTTCTGAAGAGGTGTTCTTCCTCGCTGGAAAAACCACTGCGTAAGCTTTTTCATCAATCCTACTCCTTAGGACTCCTTCCGAGTAGATGGAAAATAGCATTTGTCCAGCCCTACAGACCCACTGCACTTACGTCCCTTCTCTCCAAGATCATGGAAACGCTGATAAATCGTCAGCTCATGAAATATCTCGAAACACGAAAACTTCTCAAAGACCGGCAATATGGTTTTCGTAGCAACAGGTTCACTGGTGATTTGATGGCATGTCTCACCGAAAAGTGGAACCGAAGCGTACATCAATCTGGGGAAAGCAAGATAGTTGTTCTTGATATTTCTAAGGCAACTGACAGAGTTTGGCATCGAAAATACGTGCATTTGGGATCGGCGACTTTCTTCTTCAATGGATTAGAAATTACCTTTCGGAACGTTGAATTCAGGTTGTCTTGGATGGTTTCAAGTCTGATATTCACAAAATAAATGCTGGTGTGCCCCAGGGCTCCGTTCTGTCTCCCACACTCTTTTTAACTTTCATTAATGATCTCTTGGCGGCCACTTCTAATCCAATTTATTCCTTTGCTGATGACAGTACTCTCTGCTTCTCATATTCGTTCCCGGACTCACGCCCCTGCTCTTCGGCTGTAGAACGGGAACGGCAGCGTATGCTAAGCTCATTAAATTCCGATATCAACAGCATAACCAATTGGGGAACTATCAACCGAGTGGAATTTAATGCTTCCATGCTGTCCGCTGTCTTTAAAGCGAAATTTAAACACGCAGCCATTATCCATGAATGGCACTTGCATCCTCCAACCCGATAAACGTTCCATTCTCGGTATGTGTGTCAGTGACAGCTTACGTTGGAATGACCACATATTCGTTGTCGCCAAAAATGCTGCGAAATGTCTAGGTTTCCTCAAGCGATGTAAGAAATACTTTACCCCCTCTGATCTGGCCTCAACATATATAGGGCATTCATCCGCCCACAATTGGAGTACAATGTCCACGTCTGGTCAGGTGCTCCTAAAACATATCTGCACCTGCTAGATAGGATTCAAAACCGTGCGATAAAACTAATTGGTGATACTAATATCAGTCAATCAATTAACACCCTCGAACTCCGACATAATGTCTCCTGTCTCACTTTGTTTTATCAGTATTTCCACCACCAGTGCTCCATAGAAATCGCCAGTAGCATTCCGCCCCTTCAGACTTTTAACGGTAACACCCGTCTCGCTATGAATGCTCATCAGTATACCCTCAAGCCCATTTTCGGACGTACTCTAAAATATTGTACTCTAAAAGTCGTACAACTCGCTTATGGAATGCCCTGCCGATCTCTGTGTTTCCTGGTCGTTATAACTTACAAACATTTAAAAACAATGTACATCGGTACCTGTCGTTTCTTCCTCCCTAAATTTCTTTCTCCCGCGCTGTGTACGAACATTTTAAGGTTACAAAAACCCCTTGAGCGCACGCTGATTATAAAAAAAAAAAACTGTTGGAATAATCCACAAAGACAGTATCCTTGTTGCCATTCTCAAGGAAATCCTTGTTGGTTGACAATTTAATAGTTTCTTTCTTCTTCAATTCAATTTCTCCAGTGCCACTGCCTTCAAACAAACCAGTAAGGATTTCAGGTCCCTTGCTATCCAATGCAACGGCAATTGGGTATCTATCTAAGTACGAGTATATCCCAAATTGGCGGAGTAATTCTTGCCAGCTTGACGAACATTTGCAATGGTCTCAGCATGATATTCGTGAGGTCCATGGGAGAAATCCATGTGGGCAAAATTCATACCAGTAGCCATCATCTTCTCAAGCATATCGATGCTGCGAGAGGCAGGTCCAATGGTACAGATGATACCAGATAAACGAGTATGTGGCGCCGGTGAATCAAAATCCAAGCGACACATATGCTCTAGTTGAGTTTCAGCTTTGGCGGCCCTCATAATTATTCACTGAGAACAAAAAACTTGGTTAAGGCCTCAAATTGAAATTGTTGCGCGATGAGTACTGGAATTTACCGCGTCTAGGAATCGTTTGCCTATTCGAACGCGCGCTATTTCATTTTGTTGACCTCCTGTTTACCAAAGTGGAGCTCGTGAAAGAACACCTTTATTTCTATTTTCTGACTTGTTTGGAAGCCGATGTCATCAAGGTAGAGTAAATGCTGAAGGCATTTGGAGTATTACCTTCTGCTAATTGCCACCGGCTAAAGGGGCTCTTAGAAAATGCAGCTCATTCGTACACGTACCGAACCTTAATTTACTTAATAACAACAATGACCTTGTCAGGAGTGCCTCTCCCCGTCATAAATAGTTGAATCTAGGCATTGTTTGACCCAGTTCATCTTGGTCGCCACTATTGTTTTGGTTGCCGGAGATGTATATTCTGCCAGTTTCTGTAATCCTCTAACAAGCCTTTATTTCAATGTTTGGGGAAAATGCTCCTTTGACCATCCGCTCGCTATGATGGGTTTCCATAGCTCTGATTATGGTCCTCGGACTCCTTAAGAACGTCGTCAATACTCATCAAAATGTTTTATTGTGAAGTGTTCCCGGCCGTTTCTCATCTAAGGTCACCAAGTTACATTGGTCCTGTAGAGCTAGGTACTCCTATTTTCGAACCTGTTTGCTTCATCTTTGGCCCGTTCAGTAAGGAGTTGACATATCTCCCGTCTTCAGGGCTCTGATAACTGCCATATGCTCTAGTTGCCCTGTTCCTTGTCACCGATTGCGAAAACATTTTTGACAGAATCAGTAACAATCCGCATGCGATGTTGAGTATTTCCGCTTGTTCATTCTCATTGAGCTGAAATTGTTGGTGCAATATGGGTTTCCTGTGAACATATCAAAACCACCTGTCAACGGATGTACAAAGTAGGTATGCTTGTACTACGATACCATACCGATCGACTTCCGACTGGTCCTCAAAGACTGTATGACGATGGTTGGCTCATCATTGTCAATTCCTTCTCTGAGTCCGTGTACACCCGTCGGCGAGTTGAGATTTCAATGCCCGATCGGGATCGTAACAGATAACCGATAACTGTTGTGTATCTCGATGCAGGGAGCTCGTCATTCGTATTTCCAATGAAAACACTTTCCGATTGCTTCCATACGTACAAGTATACTCTAAAATTTGGCCAACTTTAACTTGAGAAGGAGATGAAAGAGCAATGACAACTTTCTTCGATTTAGCTGCTTTAAATTTGGGAATTTAATCCATGGTACGAGTATACTCAAAGTTGTAAATGTCTCTCTGCCATTCAATTGCTATGGACAACTGGCTGCCTCTGGCCACTTGAAAGTCAATACCAACATGAAAAACTAAACCAAAACCACTCTGTCTAGTCCAGGGATAAATTGTGATTCCGACTGCAGTTCGTTATTCCCTTCGGCCATTGCTACTTGCTTGCACATGTATACAGATACCCAATTCCATATACTTTTACGTGACTATATGGCAATGGCACCGGCTATAGCTGTACCTATGACTTTGGCTATTTCTATGGCTTATGGGTGACTCAGAAAAAGGGATTCTAATCTACCCGATGGCAAACTTCATAATGGTCACCGCCCCTATTCACTAAAGAATAACTGAATGCAGCAGAGTACCCTTAGCAGCGTACAACTAAAACCAGCAGCAGAAAGAATGAAAAATCCAACAAGGACACTATATTGTGACTAGCACTACTACTATCACTACCACTACCATCATCACTTCTACTACGACTACTACACTATCCAGGAACTATTCCCAGGAACTCTATAATCAGGGTGGGTTCGTTCTACCGCTCAACTTGTCCCTGTTCATGTCCATGTTGAAAATAGCAACCCTTTCTTAAGTTCCACCAGACATATCAACACAACTCTATTCCTGCTTCCTCCTGAAACACCAGTCAACCGAAGGGGGCACCCATTAAAACTATATAGAGGATAACAATAGACTCCGGGGTTACCCTGGAGCGCGAACTCTTCTTATACATATATGGGAGAGTACTTCGTTCTACTGCGGCTCATACTGTACTGCATCGGTGTATCGGAGGGGATATCTGTAGGTCTTCCGCCAAAGTGGGAGCAGAGTGAATCGTGATTTTTTGCTCCTTGAATTCACGTTTTCTTTTGTTGGCGGAGTATTGATTGTTGTTGAGTGTATACTGTGTACCCTATGTGCGGACCTAAACAAAGGACACCAAACCAAGCCAGGAGACAGGCAATCTCGTTCAATCCTCCCCGTTCTGACATAATGAATCTCATGACATTGCGAAACGGAAGCTGTTACCGTCTTTTGTCGTCTGCGTCTCCTGCCTCCACCGGGATGTTGTTATTATTTTCCTAACGTATAATTATGCAAATATCGTGGGTGATCCGTACAAGTGAGTATGAATATGGTATATGCTACGAGAAGAGATGATGATGACGAGGACAGAAAAAAAAGGGTTCATGTCTTAATATCCGTCATCAGATGCGGCTGCCATTTTGCGTCAAGGAATCTCTGGATTATTATTAGAGACAAACGCAAAAAAAAAAAAAAAAAACAGAAATCTCTTTCTACATAAGGACTTGCGTCGTATATAGGGATAAAATATTATAAAGTCGTTGTAGATACTTGTTCACCCTTGAACTCCATCTTCGTTGTCATCGCGTTGGTAGAGAAGACCATCGTCATCATCATGTCGTCCTTGTTGATCGTTTACCATCATCATTTACAGAATCAACGACCGGATTGTTGTTGTTGTTTGCTGGAATACTATCTATTGCTGTTGCCTTAAACGTCCCTTTATTGATTTTTCATAATTTTAACCCTTCCGGGGTCCTGATTGTTGCTGTACGGTTATCCCATTGTAATTGTCGTTGAAATTAGGTAACTCCCCAAATGGGAATTAATTAGGTCCTGGGACTTAATATTTTTCTTTTATCATTGTTTTCCTTTGAGCCCTTGCTTCCCTAATTATATTTCAATCAGAAGGGATGAGTTACGATTTTTGGCGGCATAATGATGTTGAACTTTCCACGAAATTAACTGTGACGCAGGGAAGCAGAATGATCATTTATCCAAATTTGGGTTTTGTAAGTAATACCGGTAAATACCGAGGAATTTCACTTCTAAATGGTCCTTGGATTTGTCGACCAGAGGAGTAGATTTATGTGTTCTATTGCTAAGTTTGAAACGCATACGAATACCTAAAGCATGAAGAGAGATAAGGAACTATATGACAACAAACAGAGCTCTGGCATCCACATCAAATAAATCGAATGACAAGACAATATCTTGCCGAAGTTAAGCAAACATTTGAAGGTGGTGAACCAAAGCATAGTGCTTCGAAACGAGTCCATTGTTAAAGGATGGTCATACTGAATTTATACGCAGTTATGTTTGGCCACAAGCTGCGTTTTGATAGGTCAAAGGTATGCAATTACTATAAAGTCAACTTGCCACATTAAATATCCAAGAATAACCAAAAAGATGGCACTACAGTCCGAAGTGGACCAGCACCTCTGCTGATATGCATCTTCAGCTAGAGCGGTTTTTTGCCAGCTGCGTCCAGGCTGAGATTTACTTCCACTCGCGTCTGGCACCTAAGATGAGGTGGTCCTCTACTGCGCTCACCTTCTAGGTTAGTTAATAAAGGATGTGGTAGTCCCTAAGGGACAAGCATACGTACCTCACGAGTAGACTTGCAAGTTTCGCACAATGTTGAAAAAGTGACATAGCAACGCATTACCCTTTCCGACATGAAGGTCTCGGTTTTGTCCCTACCGATCTTAAAGGAGCAGCGTGCATTCTTCACTCTTAGCCTGGATAGTGAAATGGGTTTTGCAGTGATGCCGAAATTGGACATAGCTCTGTATATGTAGTTCATCTCTATAGACGCTGTCATATGTGGCTTTTATGGAGAATTGGTGCATATCGCTTTGGTGCTCCTGTCCTTTTTTTCAAAATCTAGGGTGGACTTTAGATTACCCTCTATTTACGCAAAAACGGCCTTGAGCCTATGAGCAGACACAGTTGGTAACAAAAGCTGTATGCTAATCGTACGATTGGCCTATATCTGCACGAAGCGACGGAAGGATTTCGTGGAATCCACTCACTTAGCTGCTCTAGAAATATGTGCATACTACCTTATTTCGGTGCATTTATTGTGAGCACTCATTGCCTTAAAATCGCAAAATAATTGATAACACCATCCTTGTTAGGTGCAATTCTGGTCGCACTAAACCTCTACATACATACGAGTACTGCTTTTGAGCAGCAAACAATTGGTAGAGCTTATTACATAATTTTAGAGGATGGTTGCCTTGGTGCAGTAGTTAAGTTTGGCGATTACTAGCCTAGAGTGTATGGGCTTGATTTGCAAGTCATACACCACCCCTTCTCCACTCAATACTTAGCCCCCGAAATCAAAAACTTCTGTCTACGAAAATGTTCCTCATTATCTCGGCCCTCGAAGTCGGCAAAAGACGTAAATATCCCCATTTCCCGAAATGAATACATGCCGAAGGATGGGTGTCTTTTTTGAAGTCATCTGCAGAAGATATGGAGACGAAGAAAAATGCTCCGAGTTATTATTTCTATCATGGCCAAAGCAAGCTCTCCTGAATAAATGTATTCAGCTTCCCAAAGCATATCTAAACAACAACGCTCGTTATGAGGAAAGTTAGAATCAGTATTATTGCTGGTACAATATATCTTGTAGTACCTATCTCAATTACTTGGAACTCGACTATCCAATGAATGGAGGCTTGAAGTATTTGGAAAAATCCGAAGTAGTCAGAGTCTTCAAAATTTAAGGTATGTGGAAAATAAGTATTGTAACACGGCACCATCGAAAAGGTAACAGAATACCAAGCACCAAGCACCTGATGCGATCCAATGTGTTTCAAGAACTATTGAAGCATATGTGAATGTTGAGGGACATCGCAATCCATGTTCGAAATACTAATCCGCTCATATTACATTGTATACACCGAGACAAATCCAAGAAACTACCATTGAGCAACGAATGCCAAGTCAAGGCTCACTATCTCCTACCTGCATGTGAAAGCGCTCGTAATCTGAAGTTATGTGTGGCGATATCTAAATTCTAGACAAAATGTGCTATGCCCTGTTCAATTTAGGGCCAGTCCATTTGAATATACACATACACGATTTTGGCGATGATATCTTGGAGATTTCCTCAGCCCTACCCTTTGCATGGCAGGTGTTAGCATGAAAGGTACTAACTTTGAAAGACTTTGTTCAGCTGCTTAAATGCTAATTAAATTAAATTAAAAATTGGCAAATAAATTACCAACCAATACAAGAACACTTGGCCAACGACTAGCTGGATTTAGTGATAGCGGTGTTAACTTACCTCTGCGTAAATACCACCTTGATCAAAAAATTTCCGGAATTTATTCAGAAAATTAAAAATACAAGTTTATACATCTAAATCTATATTGTCCCCTTCAAAGTAATCCCCATCGACTGCAACACATTTAATCCAGCGTTCGATCCAATCCTCGAAACATTTTTTATGTTCGGTTTTCGGTAGGTCCATCAGTGCTTCCTGCGATTTTTCCATTACTTCCTCTCGGCTGCTGAAACGTTTTCTACATCGATTGAACAGAAAGAAGTCACAGGGAGCCGAATCAGGTGAATTCGGTGGCTGTTGTATGGTATTTGTTACATTTTTCGTCAAAAAATTATGAATAATGATGGCACTGTGCGACCGCGATTTTGCGTTATCATGGTGCAAAATCCACGAGTTTTTTGCCCACAATTCTGGTCTCTTTCGGCGAATTGCTTCACGCAAACGTCTCATAACGCCCAAATGCTCGTAATACTCTTTGTTTACTATCTGGCCTTCTGACAAATATTCATGATCCACTACACCGTTGCGTTGTAATCCATGAAAACCGTGAGCATTTCCTTCTTTTTTGACTGAAAACGACGTTTTTTTGGTCTCGGCTCATTTGGTGAACGCCATTCACTTGCCTGATGTCTGGATTGCGTGTCGTACTCATAAACCCACGTCTCGTCTCCTTTTGATGAATGTGGGATCGGATTCAGCCTCGCAAATCATCTCTTTTGCGACGTCAACACGGTCTCTTTTTTGCATGAAATTGAGGTTTTTTGGCACCACCTTTGCTGCTACACGACGGAAACCCAAATCATTAACCAAAATGTCTTGGACGGATCCATAGGCAATGTTCAAGTCCTCCGTGATCTCTTTGATGGTTAATTTGAGGTTATTGACCAACATTTCTTTTACTCGTACTTCATCAATGTTTTCGTCGGTTTTCGATGTCGATGGTCTGCCACTGCGTTCATCATCTTCGATTGACTCACGACCAATTTTGAACCGCTGGTGCCACTGGTAAACGACCGTTTTCTTTAGAGAATCGTTGCCGAAACACTTTTCCAATATTTCCAACGTTCGCGCACCATTAAATCCGTTTCTTACGCAAAATTTAATACAAGTTCGGTTCTCGTGTAACAATGTCACAAGCTGTCAATAATCGTGATGAAATTTCCTCTGTGGGGCATTGATATCAATATTGCCAATCTTGTCGATGGTGACGTCATGAGAGCCAACAAGTTCGTAGTTGCAAATTTAAATCCATTTCTAAAATTGGAAAAAATCGCCAACACACACAGAGTTAGATGTACTCTTGGCTACGTAACTTTTGTAAATATCAAACTATGACACTTAGATTTAGAGGGAATATCAACAACAGATTTACCAACTTAACAAAAAAACAAAACTCAAATCGGAACAATGGGAGTGCCACACGGTAGTATCACCCGGGAACTTTTTGATCAAGGTGGTATTCACTCCAGAGCGAATAACTCTACTGCTTCGATTTACCAAAGATAATTGTTTTGGAAACCTTCAGCCGGAAAACTTAGTGGAAACTCTACTAAATTGGCACCATCACCATCTTCAAAATGATCCATCCTGTCTGATCTTCAGTAGTACCTCAAATATACCAGGCATTTCATTTCGGCAGCTTGTACTCGTATTTGCGATTTCCTTTCTTTCAGCTATCACCCAGATCTCATAACTCTGAGTGAGAGGTGAAGTAATTACAGAGTTGGAGACTGTTAACTTAGCTTTGTCACTCATTTCAGCCATTCTGATAACATGCCTAGCATCGTCAGTGTTTGTGTTTTTTTTTTTTTGTAATGACTCGGAAATTTAGGGTGAATATAGCAAACACATGCGGGCTAAAAAGTATACGTCCACGTGTGTAAATACAAACCAGTTGTTTTGGAACAGGTAGATCCCCGCCCACACCTCTCAGCTCACGCAAATCTGAAGCTGACTGGCTACGAACTAGTGCCACTATTCTTCTCTCACCGCGGTCGCGCCATTTACGTGTGTAGTGATGTTGCTTACCAAATCCCACCACAATGTAATACCTGTTCCAATCCGGAATTCAACTTCATGCAGTTAAAATTCCATATCCGAAAGCAAACTATCCACTATTGCTTAATTTAGAGAAGCCTCAATCTGGACACCATACAAAGAATTGTATCTCTGTATCCTCATACTGAAATCGTTATTACGGGCGATTTCCGCATACACAATTCTAGTTGGCTTCAACATTCTGGACAGACAATATCCGAAGGACGGTGTGTTTAGACCTCCGTTGCGGAAAACAACTTGACCCAGCTTGTAAAGGAGCCCACGCGGATACCAGACGTTGATAGTCATACTGTCGACACCCTGGACTTGTTTTTAACTTCTCACCCTGACAAGTACTGCGTTGATGTGCTCTCCCCTCTAGGCTCGTCGGACCATTGTGTCATATCAGTTAAATTCTCATACACCCACCACACAGTTAGAGAAAAGATTCCTAAAAGAACCGTATGGCAATACGAGAAAGCCAATTGAAGCAGACTCAACAACTTCTTTAGGAATTTTAGCTGGACGTTATATTTCCTCGATAACGACGTAGATGCCGCTGCTGACATGATCACAGAAACTATTCTCTTTAGAGTGAGATGCTTTATCCCTCATCGGATGTAGAGTATCAAACCAAAAGGCTTGAGCTATAAGGAGGCTGTCAGGGTTAGAGAACTGTTTTTTCGGTCCTACAAGATCAACCCGACAGAGGAAAACCGAAAAAAGTTTAAACCAGCCAGAAATGGCTGTAAGGTCTTTCTTAAACGTGTGAAATTCCAATACGACCAAAAACGGAGGCAAAAAATACTGCAATGTCCCAAAGGCAGTAAAACTTTTTGGTCATTCACCAAAAACATTAGAAATTATGCCTTATCCTCCATCCCAACGCTCATTTACAATGACATTCCAGCTGTCAGCTCATAGAACAAGTCCAATCTGCTTGCTGTACACTTTGCGGCCAGCTCAACACTCCCAGATTGCGGTTTGTCTCCGTCTACACTTGAGTGCATCGAATCTTCAATGGGGCAAATCTACTTTCGCGCTTGTGTAATAGCAAGAGTACCTAAAGATCTCAACATACATAAATCCGCTAGTCCAGATGATATATCTCCCTTCCTTTTGAGGTATTCTTCCTCGCTGGCAAAACCACTGCGTAAGCTTTTTCATCAGTCCTACCCTTTAGGACTCTTTCCGAGCAGATGGATGACAGCATTTGTCCAGCCCGTCCCTAAAAAAAGCGAATTTTCTTCTCTCTCCTCCTACAGACCCATTGCACTTGGGATGTAAGGAAACGCTGATAAGCCAATAGCTCATGAAATATTTAGCTCTTTTGGCATCACATGGTCTAGCTTGTTTCATTAATGAGCCTACTAGGTCTGCATCTGGTACATGTTTAGATCATATCTATGGACGTTTCAGCAATGTCTCTTCGTTTAACTGTGAGAAATGTGTGCTTGATCTTTTGTTAACTGACCACTCTATGACAGGACTCATAGTAAATTACTCTAGAAGCAATATTTGCAAAAATCCTAAGTCCTTTAACAAGGTTAAGAAAATTAACTTCAGTAACCTAAAAACCAGGCTGTTGTGTGAGACGTGGGATGATATTTATTTAAGCAGTGATGTTTCAACCTCTTTTACTGTCCTCATTAATATCCTAAATATGTACATTTCAAGCTTCTTAGTGAACAAAGTGGAATACAAAAACAAGCTTAGGATCAAATGCTACAAGCACCCCAGTAATATGGGCTTAAGACGTAAATATAAAAAATTGTGCGCTGAAATAAAAAAGGCGATTCCTAATTGCCGGGATACATATTTTCGTAATCGTTTGAATGCAGCTAAAGATAATCTGAAAAATGAATGGCAAATAGTGAACAGTATTCTAAATATTACCTCGTCTTCAAAGAAACCGACTGTTATACGTGTCGACGGCCGCGAGGTTTTCGATAAACTTGTCATTGCTAATACATTTAACAGCTATTTCACTAACATAGCCTTCAGCTTACAACCTAGACCAATAAAACCCATTTGCGCTTTATGTTCGTCCTGTAATAGTAGTGCTGAACCACTTCAAAGAAACAGCTTTTTATATAAAGCCATAACTCCTCTTAAGGTGTTAAAAGTTATTGGCACTTTAAAAAATTCGAGTTCATGTGGTGCTGATGGCATTTCGAAGCTGGTCCTTAAAAAAATTGCGTGTTTCTTAGTAAACGTATTAGCAGATGCCTTTAATCATTGTGTTTTTGCTGGGATATTTCCAGAAGGCTTGAAATGTGCAGATGTGGTTTCTCTGTTTAAAAAAAGGATCTGCTGCAGAGTTATGTAACTACAGGCCTATCTCACTCCTTCCAGTCTCCAGTAAAATCTTTGAAAAACTTATAAAAAATAGGGTAGTGAGTTTCTTTTTAAATAAAACTGAGTTCTTTAACCCAGTGCAATTTGGATTTCAAAAAGGTAAATCGACTGAAGATGCTTTATTACAGTTTTGTGCTCATGTAATGTCTGACCTTGATGCGAAAAGATGTACAGCGGGTTTATTTATTGACATCACGAAAGCCTTCGATATGGTCAACCACAATTTTTTGTTGAAAAAACTGGAAAAAGCAGGTTTTCGTGGTTTAGGTCGTATCTGGAAAATAGGTCGCATAGAGTAAAGATTGACGAGATTAGGAGCAATATTAAGTTCCTAAATTTGGGCGTACCACAAGGCTCTGTTCTGGGTCCTATTTTGTTTTTAATTTCTATTAATTCGCTACTTGCTCTTAATTTTAAAGGTAGACCTACTGCTTTCGCTGATGATATAGGTTTTGCATATGGCTTGAATAGTCCTTTGGATTTGGTCTCCGACATTAATTCGGATCTCGACCTATTAAGACATTGGTTTGCCAAACATAATTTGGTTATAAGCTCCAAAACTAAAATTATGTTTTTTAATTTGTCTTCTTCACACAACCTTGAAGCTAATGTGTACTACCATGTACCTGAATGTGATAGATACAAACTCTCGGTTTGCAACTGCACGTCCGGCTCTCCCACCTTTTGTAGTAGTTTCAGCTGTAGTGAAAAATATTTTTTTAATTGAGAAAGTAGACGATTTTAAGTACCTGGGGCTCACAGTAGACTCTAAAATGAGTTTTTCGGTGCACGCTGAAATATTAAGGAATTATTTGCGTCTCACTCTTAGGCATTTTTTCTATTTGCCCAATATCTGCTCAACGACGCTTTTAAAAACTATTTATTATGGAATTGTTCAATCTAAGCTTCAATACGGAATTGCTTACTGGGGTGGTGTGTATCAGAACAAAATAAGCCATCTGTTAATTTTGCAGAAACACATCATAAGAAAGATTTGCTGCAAACCCAGAAGACATCTCAGTTTTCCACTGTTCTGTGATCTAAAAATTCTTCCGGTTCGTCACCTTTATTGTTTTAAGGTTTTGAAGACCTTCTTCATGAAATTTGGTAATCGAAATTTTCGCTTGATCTCAAATTACAACTCACGTGGAAACTCGTCTAATATGCTATCTGTACCCATATTTCGTACTACTGGCCTTCGTAACTTTTATTTTGTTTCGTCAAACTGCCTCATCCCATCAGGGCTATGTCAATATCTGGCATATTTCTAAAACTTGTAAAAAATTATTTGGAATCTATTATCTCTGACAATCTGGTATAATTGAAATTTTTTCTAAATTATTTGCTTTTTGAATCTTAATTTTTTGTATAATTTATTCAATCCTGCTTTTTTTTTAATTTATTTGTTTTTCCTTGTGTTATTTGTTAAGTCTTAGCTTCTATTTGTTCAATATTCAGCTTCTATTCATTTTTGTCCATTTTTGTTTCGTTTGTATCTAATTTTTGAATTTTGTTAATTGTTTTTAATGGGTCACTCCACCCAAAATATTGTAACTATTTTGTAATTCTAACAGCCTCTTAATGTGGCATTCAAAACTATTTTCTATACGTCTTGTATCCAAAATACTGAATGTCATTTAATGTTTCTTATTCCATTTATTTAGCGTCCTTCTAATATTTCAAACATGTACTTAAACTATATACTCGTATATTAATAAGAAATAAATTATTTCTAATCTAAATCTAAAAAATATTTCGAAATACGATAATTTCTCAATGACCGGCGGTAGCGTTTTCGTAGCAACAGAACCACTGGTGATCTGATAGCATGTCTCACAGGAAAGTGAAACCAAAGCGTACATTCATCTGGCGAAAACAAGATAGTTGCACTTGATATTTCTGAGGCATTTGACGGAGTTTAGTATCAGGCTCTTTTGTCGAAAATGCATTTATTTGGGATCGATGAAACCACCTTTCCTTCGGATCGTTCAATTCAAGTTGTCTTGGGTGGTTCCAAGTCTGATGTTCACAAAAATAAATGCTGGTGTGCTCCAGGGTTGCGTTCTGTCTCCGACACTCTTTTTAATTTCCATCAACGATCTCTTGTCTGCTACTTCTAATCCAATACATTTCTTTACTGACGACAATAATTTCTACTTTTCATAATCGTTCCCGGATTCACGTTCCTGCTCTTCGGCTGTAGAACGGGAACGGCAGCGTATGTTAAGTTCATTAAATTGCGATATTAACAGACAGCATCACCAATTGGGGAACTATAAACAGAGTGGAATTTAATGCTTCCAAAACACAATGCTGTCTGCAGAGAAATTTCGTAGTCCATGAATGGCACTTGCACCGTTTAAACCGAAAAACTTTCTCGGTAAATGTGTCAATGAGAACTTACGTTGGAATGTCCACATATTCAGTGTCGTCAAAAATGCTGCGAAATGTCTAGGTTTCCTCAAGCGATGTAAGAAATATTTTACCCCCTCTGATCTGGCCTCAATATATAAGGCATTAATCCGCCCAAAATTGGAGCACGAGTACAATGCACACATCTGATCAGGTGCTCTTAAAACCCCTTTGCACTTGCTAGATACGATCCAAAACCGTGCGGTAAAACTCATACGAGGGGCGTTCAACATATTCTCAATATCGGGGTAAAGCTGTGGTTGTATATATAAATTGACGTATTTATCAAGTAATACTATTATTTTAGTGCATTCGTGTAAGATTTCATATAAATGCGATTATTAATTCGCGTTTTATCTCTAGTTAAACAGAATCATAATGGCAACTGAGACGATGATGGTGAAAATTGAGCATCGCGCTGTAATTAAATTTCTCACTAAGCAAGGAAAAAGTCAAAAAACTATTCATGGAGAGATGGTGGCTGTTTACCAGGGTTCCGCACCTTCATTATCAACTGTGCAAAAGTGGTCAAGTGAGTTCAAGAGAGGCAGAGAGAGCATTGAGGACGACCCCCGCTCCGGCGCCCCGGCTACTGCTTGTACGGGAGAAAGCATCAAAGAAGTCGAAAAACTTGTTCTTGAGGATGCCCGAATAAAGGTGAAAATGATGGCAGAGATCACCAAGCTTTCAATTGGTACCATTCACACCATTCTTCATGACCATCTTAACCTTTCAAAGGTCAGTGCAAGGGGGGTGCCACGAATGCTCACAGCGCCTCAGATAAAAAGTGAGAATCGCATGCTGTAGAGAGCTTTTGGAGATGTGTAGTGAGAACGCGGACGGTGTTATGGATCGAATTGTTACTGGGGACGAAACATGGGTCCACCACTATGACCCTGAAAGCAAACAAGAGTCCATGCAGTGGCATAAAAAAGGAACAGACCCCCCGAAGAAGTTCAAAGTCACTCCGTCTGCCGGGAAGCTCATGGCCACAGTTTTTTGGGACTCAAAGGGAATCTTGCTCATTGAGTACAAAAAAAAAGGTGAAACCATCAACGCCACATCCTATGCTTCCACTTTGCATAATTTGCGGAAGGAAATTAAAAAGAAAAGACGGGGTAAACTCGCAGCGGGTGTGTTGCTTCTTCATGACAACGCTCCTGTTCACACGGCGCGAATTTCCAAGTCTGCTGCGCGAGATTGTGGTTTCGAAGAAATCCAACACCCACCCTATAGTCCAGACCTTGCCCCTAGTGATTATTTCCTGTTTCCGGATTTGAAAAAATGTCTTCGTGGAAAAAGATTTTCGGATGATGAAGAACTCAAGTCGGTATTTTGCAGAGAAAGAGGAAATTTATTTTTTTGAGGGTTTAAAAAAGCTTATCTCAAGATGTAACAAATGCATTGATGTTAGGGGAGATTACGAGTATATTGAAAAATAAAAACAATTTAAATTGAATTCGCATTTTCCTTCATATCGATACCGAGAATATATTGAACGCCCCTCGTAGGTGATGACAATATCACACAGTCATTCAACATTCTCGAACACAGACGTAATTTCTCCTATCTCACCTTGTTGTATCACCATTTTCACCACCAGTGATCCACCGAAATTGCCAGTAGCTTTCCACCCATTCTAACTTTTAACCGTAACACCCGTTTCGCTATGAATGCTCATCAGTATACCCTCAGGCCCATCTTCGGACATACTCTAAAATATCGTGATTCGTTCCTAAGCCGAACAACTCGCTTGCGGAAAGCCCTGCCGAGCTCTCTATCTCCTAGTCATTATAAAATTCAGACATTTAAAACCAACGTACATCGGTACCTAGTTTTCTTTCCTCCCTAATTTTCCTTCGCTGGTGCTGTACGCAAACATTTTAAGAGTACCTGAACCCTTTGAGCCCGCGCTAGTTAAAAACCAAAAAAAAAAAAGATCAGCCAAAATCTGTCAAAATTAATCCAGCAATGTCAATTTGGCTGATTGTTCAAATAAGCAACTGATCTCCTACTTGTTTTCCGCATAGAGAGAATGGGTCCAAGAAGATATTTTTCATGCGTTAGGAGCACTGAAGTTAAAAATCTTCTACGGCTTCTGTGGATGGGTTTACAGTAGTAACACTGTGGAACATTACCCTAGCTGTTGTCACGATGGTGGCTAGTATTTGAAATCGACGTGCGGAGGCCTAATGACAAAAATCTTGTCCTCTCTAAAGTGGGATCGTGCAATAATCGGGAAAATCCAAGTAAAAGTAGATTGCTGATTCGGTCTCAGTTGTGGTACTCAAAACCTCTGGCTAAAAATAAGAATAGGATGACTAAGATACAAACTGCTTCAACATATTTCCCCCTAAATAAGTCCAACACTCAATAGTAGTTTTAGGATCTCATCAAATGTTTCACAATCTCTGGACGAAATTATCAACCATTAATAGCTCTTAGGACTCCCATATGTCTAGTAACAGTTGGCCGAAATAATTTCAAAAAAAACAAAAAACAATTTCAACTAGCCTACTCGGCATTCCCATAAATATTTTCGAAACGATAGGCGTTGACAAGCATGAAAACCTCAAGACCATGATTCCCTTGTTCCCTCTATTGTATACGACATAACAGTTAATTACAAAATAATAGTAAACGTCATAAAATGACATTTATAGGATTTAGATACAATTCCTCTGTTGTGCAAGGGTAGACACAATGAAACCACCCGCAAATGCACCACATAATTACAATTACGTCATTGTTCTTTAAGTTCCTTGTGTCCTCCGGATTGCCATTGTGTGGTCCTATTCTAGGTAGATTTGTCATTTTGTTTTATTCAGATACATCTACCTGTTGCAATTTCTTTTTCCAGCATTCAAAATTCACTGGAAAATCTCAAAGTATGACGGCGCGCGGCGGAACTTTGTTGTTCGTACGTGCCGACTAAGATTTGCATAAATACGAGTTCGAGTATCTAGATGCCTAATCAGGAAGTGCAATAAACTTTATCCGAGTGGATAAGAGATAAACTCGTTTTGAATTATTCGCAAAGAACAATAATCAGAGTTATCTACGAGTAACATACATTGTTTTGGAAAATTGCATTTGCTTTGGAAATTCCTAAGTAATTAATCGAAACCTTTGTCAATCAGAGATTGTACGTAGATACAGCTTAAAACTGGATAGAGTGTTAGAAGGGTGCCAGTTAAATAAAAGTTTATATACCCAAGTAGTGTATGTAGGTACGTTTGTGCATAAAATATTCTGAATAAAGTTCAATGGGTCGATTGGAATTTGCGGAATTTCAATCATCAGTTTTCCCAGACTTAACGTCGTGCACATACTCGTATGTGTGTACGTGGGAGTATCTATTGGGTTAAAATATGTATCTTTGATGAGTTTGATGAAAAAATCAATCAAAATGCACACATTGGTGGATGGTTTGTAATTAAATTTTCAAAACAGCTGTACATAGATAAACAAGGAAGAACGACAAGCAAAAAAGTGGATGATCTAGTTCATAGCTCTCAAATAAATACACTGCAGCCTAAGGAATGGTAAATTGTCCCCAAATAAAATTGTAATACGAGGAAACCTTTAGTTTCAGCTTAGGGTTTTGAGGTTGGAAAATGTAGTATTGGACTTTTTAGAACATACGGACTAATCCTATATAAATTTTCCTCGCCCTTGCTCCTGAAGATAATTATTTAGTTTATTTTATTTATTGAAATAATTTACAAAATAAATTTATAAATTACTTATTTCGGGCATCAGGGTAACCAGTCCATATGATGCCGTTTTATAATTTTACAAGAATTTAAGAGACTATTTACATTAACTTAGTTATATACATTACAAAGCAAGTTATAGAAAATAAATTAAAGTTATGATGGCAAGATAAACTGAGTTAAATCTCTTCAAACTTCTGGTGGGCAGATAAGGCGGCTTTGATTCGACGGATAGTGTTAGCACTTGATGGATTTAGGATGTTGGCGAGAATCTCGGGTACATTGTCTGTTAACGTATCTATTTGTCGAGAAACAGGACACTCCACCAAAATATGCCAAATTGTAAGAGTTATTCCACAATTGGAGCATTCCTCTGGAGCCTCACGAGTATAAAAGTGTTTGCTTGTAAACAGGGTTCTTCCAACTCTGACTCTAAATATTTTTATGCAATCTTCTCTACTTAAGGATATATTATATGGGATACGGGTAATGACCGGTTGATGTTTTCGAAGAAAAGTATCTGAGTTTCGCCAGTTTTCTGTAAGCTCTCTTTTTTGAAGATGAGCAAAAGTTTTTCGCAGAAGTTGGTGTAATTTAGGATACTCAACGATAACAGGGTAGGTAGGGTAGGTAGGTAAGAGTGGCTGCTGGATAAAAACCAACCCATTTAGGCCTAATGGCCCATTGTGATGCCACGTGGATCTATGATCCTCTTACTGATGGAACCAGTTTGAGCTTCTGACGTACGAATACGTCTGTATTTTTCAGATCGTTTAGGTCGTTGTAGAAGAAGGCTCCTAAGTGAAGTTTTCTTCTCTGGGAGAGAGCTGGACATGTACAGAGTAGGTGAAGGGTTGTCTCCTCCTCCTCCTCGTCCCTGCAGCTTCTGCAGAAACCATTTGTAAAGGCGCCAAGCCTTCTTGAGTGCTTGCCTATAAGGCAGCGTCCAGTGATGACACCTATGATATCGCTGAGATGTTCCTTATTTAGAAGGATCAGACACTTAGAGCGATACAGATCCAGTCTTGGCCAGATTTGTTTGGTCGCTAGACATGTTGGTCCAGCAGTCCACCTAAGGTCTGTTCTTTTATTGGCATCCAGCTTTAATGTTATTTTGCACTCAGCGATTGGTATACCTATGCCACCCTTTTCCGGTAGAATAGGTAGAGTGGTTCCAATTTTGGCGAGTTCATCGGCCCTACAGTTCCCTGGAATGTCTCTGTGGCCCGGCACCCAAAAATGAGTGCCATCTCCGTAAGAGATGATCGGCTTCCAAGGGCGAATTTAGAATTTAATGAGATCGAGTCCAGGGATTTGATAGCGGCCGCTATTGGTTTTAGATCCATTTTTGTAGAGATGGATTGACTTGTCCTCTCAGAAGGATCTAGAGGGGAAGCTTACATGGAAGTTTTTGTCAAACCAAAGTTCAGGTATGGTGTAATCGATGTTCTCTGTGGGGATTCCTAATGTATTAAGAATACTGGCGTGGCCAAATGGATTGTTTGTCCACTGTTTAGTCGTTTTAAGGCGAATAGCTGCAGTCATTTACTACTAAGTTCCAGAGAAGGGGAGAGAGGACACCGCCTTGCGGCGTGCCTCTGCTGACACATCTTTTAGCAGAAGTCTCACCCAGATCAGTTCCCCAAGTGAGTCGTCTACCTGCAGAGTTGACAGAGTAGTCGTGATTGCGGATGTGTTGACGTTGTTAAAGGCACTCTATATATCCAGAAAGCTACCATTGTGTACTCTCTATAATGTAGGGATCATTCGATGTGGCTAGTCAGTGAATGCAGAACCGTTTCCACCGACTTTCCTTTACAGTAGGCGTGTTGAGCCGTTGACAGAAGTCTAGGATCAATTTTAGCTCGTATATGGATATCAATCAGTCGTTCTAGAGTTTTCAGAAGGAAAGATGGTAGACTTATAGGTCTGAGGTCCTTTGGGACGACATGAGAACATTTTCCGGCTTTGGGGATGAACACTACATTGACTTCTCTCCATGACAGTGGAAAGTGGATCCGTTCTACACAGCTCCTTATAATATTTTCTAGCGCAGGCAGAATAATATCTGAGGACTTCTGTACCTCGGCAGGTATTATACCGTCCGGACCAGCAGACTTGTATGGTTTGAAGCTATGCAGCGCCTAGAGTAGTTTGTCTCTTGTGAGCAGACCCTGAATTTTGGTCCCGGTTGCAGTAGACTTGTTTGGATTGCTACTGACTGCGAATTGACAGCTATCTGGAAAGTGGGTGTCCAATAACAGGTTGAGTGATTCATCACTTGAGGTTGTCCAAGAGCCATCGGTTTTTTTCAAACAGCTAGGCCTCATAGGATTTGTAGAGAGGATTTTTCTTAGCCGCGATGCCTCAGAGGTTTCCGTGATTTTTTCACAGAAAGTCGTCCAGGATTTGAGGGATTCTTTATATGAGTCCCAGTCAATCACTTTTCTTTTGCTTTTTGCTATGTGGAAAGGTTCTGCAAGTGTTTCTGAGCAGTCCCAGTGCTTGCCTCTAGGTTGAATAAGAGGGCAAGAAGCGGCAGTAGCCCGATTGAGAGCCAGAGTGAATTCCTTAACCTTCATGTCAAGCTCAATGGTGTCATGTGGGGGACTTGATAGTTCAAAGGATAGCGTTTCTGACAGTATTCCTTTGTATTTTGGCCAATCAGTTTTCCGGTAGTTCCGGAATGATAGTTGACTAGGAGGAGCGTCATTCAGGCTGAATTGGATGTATCTGTGGTCTGAAAAAGATACCATCCAGTTCATTAGCATTTGAGTGATGCTGTCGGAGACAAGAGTGATATCTAGCAATTGCTGTCGGTTTCTAGTTGTAAAAGTGGGCTCATTGGCAATGTTGCCAAGAAAGAGGTTAGTACTTGAAATAGAGTCAAAAAGTGGCTCACCTCTATCGTTATTGTCGGTACTGCCCCATACCGTGTGATGAGCGTTAGCGTCGCATCCGAGATGAGGTCAGTTTTTTGTCTTCCAGCCTCCAGTACCACCCTCTCTAGGTTATCACCAGGGAGAGGGCCCACATGATCGTGGCCAAGGTATGCTGATGCTAGCCAGTAGGAGCCTTTGGCAGTCTCTAGTCTGGCAACGGTTATGTCGGGGTCGCTGAGATTAGGAAGTAGAACTACATTAAGGCTACGTTTCACTAATATACAAGTTCTGATCTTACCTTTGTCTCGTTTATGGAGCGGAACTTGTACGGGAGTCCTAAGTCCACGAACCATGCCTTCTACAATCCATGGTTCCTGAATTAGGATGATGTCTTCTGCGTTTTTTGAAAGACGCAGAATGAGTGCGGCCGAAGCCTTTTTAGAGTGATGGAGATTAATCTGGAGAAACCGTATCATTGCTACAGTTTTCCGGAGTAGTCTCCACCACGGTGTTGTTGAGATCGTCCGATTCTGAAGATGTGCCCGAGAGCTCATCTTCTTCCTCTGATCGTATAGGACCTCGTTTTGTTTCGTCATCTGTTTCCATTTCCGACGGGATGTCAGATA
Organism: Volucella zonaria; assembly: GCA_963966105.1. Lineage (NCBI taxonomy): Eukaryota > Metazoa > Arthropoda > Insecta > Diptera > Syrphidae > Volucella > Volucella zonaria. The sequence continues at coordinate 102,719,549 of OZ014532.1, read as the reverse complement.
GGGAAATCGATGGCTTGCTTGTCACCTCGGATAGATTGGAGTCGTCGCTATCCATTTCTGGAAAAGATATCGACGCTCCATCGTCTGAGGTTATGTTTATTGGTGTCTCCGTTAAAGGAGGAGGAGGTTGCTTAACAGCATCCAGTTCATCCTTTTTGTAGACCCTTAAATGGATTGACTCGAATCCGAACCGAATCATGCCCTTTGTCTGCGCTAGAGGATTAAGGGATTCTGCCACCGTTCAGGTGTTATGGAACTGTCGGTATCGCTCCTATCGATTACCGCGATTATTATGGCGTCCTTTAGGACTTCACTGAAAGACCTCAGAGATGTGTTGTTGGATGGCCCAGGAGCTTTTATGTTGTGGGTTTTAGGCCTCTTGGAAACCGGCACGGTTTCCTCCAACGATCTCTGGCGCTTGGAGGAGTCTTTAAGTGTTTTGGGAGCAGTGGAAGCAGTGGGCAATCCGTTTTTTAGGATGCTGTTAGCCCACTCAATCTTGCTCCTTATGTCCGCACTTCTCTCAACCTCTGGAATGGATCCGAAGGTTTTGATTATGCGTGAAGCATTTCGGCGTCTTAAATAGAGCGCCTTAGATGGAGCTTGCCGACGCGGCTGAGCTGCAGATTCTTCCTTGGGAGGAGGAGTTTTGGTGGCAGCGACAAGTCCGTGACCTGCCACAAATTTGATGCTGCTAGGGGTGGAGGAAGTTATAGGACTATGGCATGCCAGCATCCTTTGGTTTCAGGACTCGTCTGGAGAATTTCTCGAGATTCATTGACCCTATTCAGCCTCTACAACTCGGAAAGTTCGATGCTCGTGGTAGAAGGATAAGAGGGTAGCGAAAGGCGTTTTTTGCTGCAGAGTTAGCAGCATCATTACCTTTAATTCCGCAGTGCCCGGGTATCCAAGCTAGTATAATGTTTCTGTGGTGGTACAAGCAGTTCCTTATAATTTCAAGAGATGGATATTTATTTGTGGCATTGCTTAATCCTTTGAGTATACCCAGGTTGTCCGTTAGGATTAAGGAACGTTCAGAGATTTGTTGGGCGACAGAAATGGCTTTGTAAACTGCAGCTAGCTCGGCAATGTAACTGTCCGCATATTCTGGAAGTTGAGCCTGGTGAACAATAGAGAATTGTGCATTAAGTTGGCATTCTATTACAGCATAGGAGCACCATTGATTTTCTTTTTTGTGAACCGTCGGTGTTAAAGATTCTATCTGCTCTTATACTAGCGATTAGTTCTTCATGCAGCATTTTGTACATAGCGTCGGAAGTGTTTGCCTTTTTGTATTTGGCGATATTGCTGTTGATTTGAAGAGAATTTCGTTTCTCAACTGCTATTCGTATATCCATTCCGAAGGTAATTTGGGGCTCTAGGGATATATATGTTAGTCAGCGCAGCTACAAACAACGGATGTGTAGGATTAACTACAGCCTTACTAATGAGGTTGTTTGCCCTTCTTTTGGCTACATGCTCAAATGATACGTATCCTCCTTCGACTCTTAGGGCTTCAACGTTTGTCGATCTAAGGGCATCTGTTGCAGTTCTAAAGCAGTCATTTATAGCTGCGTCAATATTTGAAAGGTTCTTTTTTGTAGTCCACATGAAAATGGTTAAGCTGTGTTGAAGTGTGCCTTCCACAAGGCCTTTGCTTTTCGAAGAGATGTTTCCATATGCGGTCCTTTTTTTTTTGAACATATCATTTTCAACGCGTTGTTTCGGGATTTTAAATTATTCATAACCCTTTTGGTATGTCATTCAAGTTACCCGTAAAAATAACTCCAAGAATCTTTGTTTCTCTCTTTAATGGAATGTGGGTGTTACATAGAGCGAGTGGGCTCCAGCTACATTTTCTTTTCCTGCAGAGATGAAGCATCTCAATTTTTGAAGGAGGGATTATTGCACCCAGTTTTTTAGGCCAACTAAACATTGACAAGTCCACTTGTTCAAGAGTGTCTTTAACATGATCAGGGCTACCAGAAGCGACAACATAGATGTTGTCGGCGTATAAATAAATATGAAATATGAAATATGAAATATACTCCGATAAAGTTGAGATCGTGAGTCGGTTTGGAAATTTCATCTATCAAAGAGTCTATTTACGCGTTGTATAGAATTACAGAAAGCGGTGAACCTTGTGGTGTACCGTTGTCTAATTTCATAAGTGTGGAATTGTACCCGTCCACATTTACTTTAAATGTTCTATTACTCATAATGGATATTATTATCTTTAGTAATTTTTTAGGTACACACCATTTGAAAAGCTGCTCGATTACTGGAACCATAGTAACTCTGTCGAATGCTTTTTCTAGGTGGGATGACACTACTATACCGCGTTTAGTCTTTGACAGGTTTTCTACTAGTATGTGTTCCAGTAGATGCAAGAGTGTTGAGACTCCTCTATTTGGTCTGTAAACATACTAGCATTTTTCTCCAGTAACCAACTTACTCGTCTCGCAATAATTTTTTCGCAAATTTTGGAGAGAACGGGAAGTAGAGAAATCGGGCGATATTCATTGAAATCAGCTCATGAAGATAATTTTCATATCTTTCAATGACGAAAAGTTTCGCTGTGGAGTATGTAGGAGGTCAGTGAATGGCCGCTACCACGTTTTCCAATAAAGTTCTTCATGTAATAAGACTGGTATCACAGTGGTCTTCATCCATAGATTAGTACTGAACTAATTTTATTGCAGACTTAGGTAGCAATCCAGATCCAGGTTTTACGTTGCCTGCGTCTACGGATGCAGTACCGAAAAGCATATCCCGCCAGCTTAAAAGTGTTCTATCAGATTGTGCCTTTTATGAGACTTTTATTGAATTTTACAGGGATACCGTCTATATGCAGTGCTTGCTAGATGATGATCCAACTCTAGTCCAGTATACGTCCGCTTGTTTGGAATTTAGATGCCGTACGCCTGTTGACTTAGATGTTTGGCGATTTTTGGAGCTAGTTCTCACAATGACCATGACCAGAAAAGTGTTGTTCAGATTTTTCACGAGGATTGTGTCCCCAGTGATTCTACTATTGCAATGCCACCTAATGTAGCGTCTTTTGCATATTGTGCCAGCTTATTTACCAAGCTTTTTTCTTGTTTTTAGTGTGTAAGGACTCGTTATTCGTTGTTCCCTTTATTTCTTTAGTCCGCTCTCAGGATTCTGCCAAAACCGGGCCAGTATTCTTCTTCTCTCCTTGATCAACAATTATCTCTGCTATAAACTTTTATTTTGACAGTTTTCCAGTGGTCTTTTATGGTGCTGTAATCGGATATACTCGTGTGTACATAGTCATAGAAGCATATCGCTTACAGTCGATGGCTAGTTCTACGGTGAAAAGAAATGTGGAAATTGCAACTTTTAGAGTTGAACGGTAGGCAGAACTTTAATTGCTGTAGAGCTTAACTTTCAGACAACTCTACATGGCTAATACATTTTTCGAAATCTGCACTCCAAGGTAGGTTACAAGACAGGCATGATCCACATTGCGACAGACATAAGACATGCCTCCAGTATTCTCGACGTCCGAGCATTCCGGGCAGCTAACATTGACTTGGATCACCACCTTGCGGCAGCCACGGTACGAAGGCGTATTTCCCAAGCGCTACAACAGAGAAGAACTACTGTGAGAAGATATAGCGAAGAAAAGCTGCAATTGCAAGAGAACGCCAGAATCTTCGTCGAACGCGTATTCCGAAATCTCTCAGCATCTTCTATCTCGCCATCAAGTACCGAAGACCAGTGGTAACGTGCCATCGGAGACGCCGCAACTGGTGTGCTAGATTTCACCCGACCACCACTAAGAAATCCCTGGATTGGTGAAGAATTCCGGCAAGCACATGTAATTAAACGAGGTGACTACAAAGCGGCACTGCAACGAAGGACGAGAGCTGCTCTCGAACTCTACGAGCAGAAGAGGCAGAAAGAACATCAGCTTCTCCAGAAGAAGAAAAAATAACAAGATAAGCCCGCAATCGGACATATTGAGAGGTTATACTCAAGAAATAACGTACGGAAGTTTTACCAACAAGTAAAAACAACATGTCAAGGCAAGAAGACCCGTACAGAAGCCTGTAGACATGAAGAAGGAAACCTTGTAGTCGAATCACAGTCGGTGCTAAGAACGTGGAAAAACTTTTCTTGCAGACTATAGCGGCAAAGAAGACCAACATACCACCGTCAGGCAGGTAAGACCATTCAACATAGACGATATTGTCAAAACGTTCGACCACCTGACCAGAATAAAGTAAGGACAGCAATAGCTAAGCTAAAATCCAACAAATCACCTTGGCCTGACGGCTTACCGGCTGAGGTACTCAAAGCTGCTGAAAATGGCTTTGTGGAGAGCATGCACCAACTCATTTCTCAGAAGCGTGTATGCAGGATGAATAAAATTTCAGTATCGATTGCCCAATCCACAAAAAAGGCGACCCTCTCAACTGCGCCAACTATTGAGTACGCATTAACATCGCGTACAAGATCTTATCTGACATATTGCGTGAACGTCTTCTTCAACAATCTGACTGGTCCCTATCAGTGCGGTTTCAGAGCAGGAAAGCCCATAATCGACAAAATTTTCACACTCTCGCAGATCCTGGAGAAAATTCAAAAAGTCCAAATCGATATCCACCATCTTTGCATCGATTTTAAGGCCGCATATGGTAGCATTTATGCAGACGAGCTATACAGAGCTATTTCTAGTTGTGGCATCCCCGGTAAACTCGTCCGTCTGTGCAGAATGACGATTGAGAACGCTTGCTGCTGCGTCAAGGTCGGTAACGACTTACATACATAACCGAGACCTTCGATGTCAAAAAAGGATTTAGATAAGGTGACGCGTTGTCATACTTGAAATAATTGTGCGAAACTCACAAGCGAACACTGGACGTACAATCTTTGAGAAGTCTGTGCAACTACTAGGGTACGCCGATGCTATCGACATAATTGGGAGAATTCAGCGGGCTGTCACGGATGCTTTGGCTAGTATCGAAACAAAAGCTGCTAAAATGGGTTTAGCAGTAAATGAGGGCAAAACCAAGTATATGCTGTCAACAAGAAAAGACAGACAACATCGACGAATTGGGCAGAACGTGACAGTCTAGAGCTATAATTTCGCAGTTCTAAAGTTTGTGTACCTTGGCTTTGCTATAAATTCTGCCAACAACACATCAGCAGAAATAAAGCGAAGAATCACCCTTGCCAATCGCTGTTTCTTTGTGCAAATAAGGGAATTGAGTAGTAAGGTCCTCCCCCTAAAAACTAAGGAGACTCTATATAAGATCCTGATCATTCCAGTCCTACTTTATGGCGCTGAAATACGGACTCTATCGAAGACGGATGAAAATATCATCAACCGTTTCGAGAAAAAAATCCTTCGAAAAATATTCCTCTCCGTTTGCGTTGACTGGCTTTGGAGGAGAAAATTCAACGACGAACTATACGAACTGTACAGCGACATCAACCCAGTTAGACTACTGCGCATCAGTGGCTTGAGATGGCTAAAACACCAATGGACACCAATGCTTCGGCATCAGGGTCTCCGAATCTAATCCGGTGGGATAACGCAGTAGAGGGAGACCTCAGCTTAGGTGGCGCTCACAAGTAGAAGGGGAACTCAACCGACTTGGAGTGTGCAACTGGAGCCAATTAGCTAAAGATCGTCCTAGCTGAAGAGGCTTGTTGGTTGAGGCTCAAGTTCACCCCGAACTGTAGCTCCACCTAAGTAAGTAAGTATTTACGAAGTTTTGTTGTTCCCAATTGAATGTTTCGGTGACACCAATACTCTAAACCATCTTGGTGGTGCACTGCTATAAACGTAAATAAGTTGAGCAAGTGCTGTAGAAATTTTGTACACCATTAAGTAGCGCAATTAGAAAAAAATAAAAAAGGAACAAAAGATAGATACCGATGGGCATACGTTGGTTTTGAATGTTTGCCGGTTATAATGACTAGGATATAAATAGCTTAGCGGGCGTAAACGAACGATTTGTGGGACTTAGGAAACAACCACGATGTTTCAGAGTTTGTCCGAGAGTGAAGGTAAGCTCATGAGCATTCATAGCCCGATAGGTGTTAGGCTTAACGGTTTGAGCGGGCTAAATGTTAAATCATTGTCTTTGGGGCATTTGGTGAAAGTAGTGAGGTAACAAGTTAACAGATATTACGTCGGTGTCTTAGCGCATAGATGATTGAGAGTGTTTCCAATTCGTAACTATGACATGTCGAGAAATATGAACATGGATGAAATTTCCCATCCACTTGACGCTGCATACGAATTGAACCTCAACCGAAACTATAGAGTGTTTTACAAATTCAATATAAAATAAAACACTTGGGGCTAATGTTAATGTCTATAGTATTAGCTTTACTTAATAGAGAATTCTATGTCATTAGTGCTTAAATATGATTTCGAGCATATGCGCCCAAAGCCTAGCTCAAATGAAGAGCAATCGTGAAGTCCAATTTTCGACAACTTCATCGAGCAACTGGGGCCGTATATCAGCTATACCACGGCGAATGTTGACTTCCAAATAGTCCAACGTCTCTGGTTTATCGGCATAGACTGGCGACTTCATATACCCCTAACGAAAGTAATCCAAAGGTGTGAAATCACAGGATCGTGGAGGCCAGTTCACAGGTCCATTACGCCATATAATGCCCTCAGAAAATGTTTCCCGCAATAAATTGATGGTGTCGCGCGTCATGTTGCGCCATCTTATTGAAACTCTGTCACGTCAATGCTATTCAACCGAGGAACGAAGAAGTCAGAAGCCATATTTCTATAGCGCTCTCCATTGACGGTAACATTCTGGCCGGCATCGTCCTTAAAGAAATATAGGCCGATGATTCCGCCAGCCCATAAAGCACACCAAATAGTGAGTTTTAATGGTTATTAGGGCGTCTTGATAAAGGCAATTTTGCTTGTTTACACATCCATTTAACCAAAAATGAGCATCATCGGAGAACAAAATTTTGCGGTGAAAATGAGGATCAAGCTGAATAATATTTTCGGCCCATGGTCATGCGGTGACAACTCTCTTGCACAAGCTGGATCTTATTAGCTTTGAAGCCAGGATCTTTCCGTAAAATCTTCCACAAAGTGGTTGGGCATAGCTCCAATTGTTGTGCACCATGCCGAATCGACTAATTCGGATTCTCCTCAACACTGCGCTCCACAACGGCAACAACTTCTTCTGTTCGCACTGTTTGTCATCTTTGGGGATGCGTATTATCCACTAGAGTGTACGTGGTGCGAAAACGATTCATCGTGTTCCGAATAACTTGCTCAGATGGACGATTATGTCGACCGTAAAATGGATGTAGCGCAAGATAAGTTTGTATAATTTTCACGCTTTGTTCTGACGTTAATCTATTCACCGTAAAATGGCAAAACATATTAACTATTGGGTATATAACTTAATGCGGTTTTTTTTCAAAATTTGAACGTTTATTTAAGAAAAACATGTAAAATAGTATAATTCAAAGTATTGCCCATCTGAAGCTATGACTTTTTCCCAGCTTTCTGGCAATTTGTGGATCCCATCCCAAAAGAACTGCGCCGGCTTGGCAGCCAAGAATGAATCAAGCCATTTTCTGATATTCTGCTCTGATGTGAACCGTATTTCAGTGAGGGCGTTCTGCATCGACCGGAACAAATGGTCGTCAGAAGGGACAATGTCTGGGCTATAAGGCGGGTGGGGTAAGATTTCCCATCCTCTGTTTTCCAAACAGTTCTTAACCGGAATAGCAGCGTCGGGCTGAGCGTTGTCATGATGGAAAATTATTGCCTCGTGTCTGGTCGCATATTCCGGGCGTTTTTCGGCCACTGCTCTCTTCAAACGGATTAATTGTATTCGGTAGCGTTGTCCATTGATGGTTTCAACCCGTTTTTAGCAGCTCATAATACAGCACACCCATCTGATCCCACCAAATACAGAGCATTACCTTCGCGCCATGGATATTCGACTTTGCCGTAGATTTGGCTGGTTGGCCGGGTTTCACATATGATTTTTTGCGCTTGGGGTTGTCGTAATGGATCCATTTTTCATCACCAGTAACAATCCGATGCAAAAATGACTTCCTTTTGTGGCGTCCCAGCAGCATTTCGGACATGCAAAACCGCCTTTCGACGTTTAGTTTAGTTAGTTTTAAATGCATTTTATTATCTTAATCATTAACTCTTACATACTAACAAAAAAATGCTTAAATGCTAGCTTAAAATTACTTAACAATCTTATACTAACTTACTCCCCCCACACAGGCACTCTAAGCTACTCTAAATTCTTGTATCTATGTCTTTCGACTTTATTTACATTTATTTTTTTACATATATATCTTGTATACTTAAGGCTAAGAAAAAAATTTTTAACAAAAACTTAGCATATGGACTTAATTTTCTATAAAACTTAATATCTAACTTAAAATATACCTTAGTCTACCTAACCTACATACACAATACACACACATAGATATTATACATTCACAATTATATACATATATTAGTATATACCTTTGTATATACTAATATATGTATATACTAATATATGTATATATCTCTTAAATGCTAACCTAAACCTATGTAAGCTGGCCATCGCTATTCACAGAGCAAATAGATCTGTCAGCTCTGCCCCATTAGTGAGGCTGGTCAGTAATTGACGGAAACGACGACGACGAAACATCTTCTCCATCATTCAACCACCAGAAATGCTGGTGCTGCCGAACGACATCCCTCTTATCGCGATTCCCCACCGCCCTACTGAACCTGAGACGATCCACACTGCCGTGTGCGACGTCTATGTCGTAGTTGAGTCGCCTGTCCCCAGCTTTCCGAGCGACATGGAAGATTAACGGGACCGCTGATCTATCCTGGATCAACCCTATCTGATCCAGGTAGAGGAATGCTTCCGGTGGAACGAAGCCGTCAGAGCGCACACTCTCGTGGTAAAGGTAGTTGGGGTAGTAAGCCCCAGATATCAGGTTATTCGTCGAGGTCATTGCTCTTGCAATGTGCCTTCGAGTCAACGTAATGACGAAATTGTCCACTCTTATTAGGTTCGCCCTATTGTATAAGACCTCATTACGATAGAATTTTATGTACTCAGATTCTGGCGTTCTATATAAGCGAAGACAAGTCCTAAGGCAAGCCCTCTCAAACACTCGAATCTTTTCCATTAAGCTTGCTCGTACATTGAACCACACGGGGCACCCGAATACCAGCATGGGCCTGATAAGGGCCATGTAGCAGATTACCTTTACCCTCTCATCGAGTTGGCTGCTATAAAACAGTCTCTTTGTAAGGGCAAAAGCGCCTGTTGGTTAGCATATTAAAAAGAATGTACAAGAGTGGTTTACTGATCCCCAGCCTAGTCAGCTTATAGAAAAGACCCTCTAACCATACGGTGTCGAAGGCCTTCTCCAAGTCAACAAGGCAGGCACCAGTACATTGGTTTTTGCCTTTATTCCATTGGATATCGGACACCAGTTTAGACGCGGCATGTGAGATATCATGTCCCGCCTTAAAACCGAATTGATTATCCGGAACTATATGTTTGTCCTCAACCCACCTAGACAGAGCTCTATTGATTACTTTTTCAAACACCTTACTGATATTCGGAAGGAGACTTATCGACCGGAGATTCGACGGATTGGATACATCCTTTCCCTTTTTGGGGATAGGTTGCACCACCGCCGTTTTCCAATGCGCTGGATAATGTGCATTATTCATTGCATTATTAAACAGGGTGGTGTAAATGTCCACCGCTTCTAGAGGAAGATGTCGAAGCACGATGTTCGGAATACCATCGGTCCCCACTGATTTCTTAGCCCTGATTGTGTCGAAGATCTCATGGAGCTCTTCCTTCGAAATGAACGGGGGTAGGTCACCCTCTCTGGTAATGACATTATTTGCCATATTTTCTTCGCTGAACCGAGTAAAACCAGAGCCCTCGGATCGCCAGTTCTCTACTTCATTTCGAATGAAGAAGTCGTGCACCAAGACGCGATTGTCCAGGTCATAATTAGGTCCAATGGTATCAGAGGCATTGTATATTTCCTGGAAAGTCGTCCCTATGGCCTCAACCTTCTCCTGTGGATCCTCGATCACAAAGAAGTCGTCGTCATCAGCGGCCTCACTTGGATCAATACCTGCTATTGTCAGTAACCGTTCGTTGTCTGTTGTCCGGGGTATTTTAAGACACTGAAGGTCGTTTTGATGTTTTCTCCGAAATAGTTTGTTTATTTGCGGGAACATATTCGGGTTGCTGGTGTTTATAGCCCGAACCCTGTTGTTCCAATACAAACTTACAGAAATTCTCTAATTCTCTTTTATTAACGTTTGAATATTTTTAATCGACGCCTTCAGTGTCCTAATCTCCGGGTCTTGTCTGTCAGTAAACTGTCTGTACAAGTTTTTTAGTCTTGACAGAAGTCTACTTTTCTGTCGGTGCAGTGCGTCAATAGTAGGATTGCGGAACAGGTCTTCGTTAGTCGTATGTCGATATCGCGGTATTGTAGCGGCCATAGTTTGTTTAATTGTCTCGTCCATTTGTTTTAGGTAATTGTCGATCTCCTCGTTTGACAAATTCCTATTGGACGGTGGGTGGAGCGCATTCGAGGAGAGCGCACTTGTCATGGTTGCGGAGAAGCGTGTCCATCGAGTCTTACTGTAGTTGTAAGAATATCTTTGGACAAACTCCTCCAATTCCGCAATTTCGTTGGGAACTGTAATTTCGGTGCTAAAACCGCAATGGTCACTGTCATACACGAATGTGCGCAGACAGTTTAGCGTGTGTAAATTCGTACCTATCAGTCGTATACGTTCGTCATACAGCAGTAGATCCAGATAAGACCCCCCTCTGGGAAACGACGGGTTATCCGTCGCTTTAAGACCGAGTCTGTACATGACATCGTGCTGACCCCACCAATCGAGTAGTAGGTTCCCTCTAGTATTTGGCAAATTATTTCCCCAATCTCTGCGTTTAGCGTTGAAATCCCCGCCGATTACAAAATAATTCTCCCCCGATTCCAGCCTCAGAAGTCGAAAAAGCGTGTCAAGCTCTGTAATAAATAAAGTGGATGGTGAAGGCTCAGGTGCATAAACAGAGGCCAAGTACAGCCGCTTTCCACTGCGGAGCGGGATCCGCCTTTCGACGTCTCTCGGCTTGAGTTCATGTGGAACCCAATTTCCTTGCTTTTGAATATATCCAGCTGCTTTTAAACGTTTTGAAATGGCTGCTTGAGTGACACCCAAAGATTCTGCGAGCTAGTCTTGTGTTTGGTAACAATCTTCATAGAGTAATGCTTCAAGTTCTTCATCTTCAAACTTTTTTGGCGTCCTGGGCACGTTCATCGTCTTCCAAGCCAAAATCACCACTTTTAAATCGTGCAAACCACTTTAGGTACGTTCGCTCAGCTAGCGCATGTTCACCATAAATTTCCACCAAAATACGATGACTTTCGGCAGTAATGAAGAAGAACTCGCCGCAAAAACACTTTTTCAGGCACAAAGTTCGACATATTTAAGTGGAAAAAAATTATTGTTGTTTACGCTTCAAATGAATGACATATACTGAAATGACGTACAATGATAGTGGAATAATACAAGTTACGCCATCTCTTTATAAAAACTCACTTCTGGACGACCACGTTTTTTTTGCTGAATCGGGTGCCCTATAGAATGCAATAGAACTGTTTAGCCGTTTTTCATTAGTTTTAAAAAAAATTTTCCTCGATTCTGCAAACTTTGAGCCACCGTGTCTTAAAATCAGCTTTGAAATGCGAGAGTGTTTTCTTTATATTGTAACTTCTATTTGGGTATTTTCAGTGCTTATTTTGTAATTTTAATAAGTTCTTCTTTTAAAAAATTGAGCTGTTCTTCAAGAATTACACTCCCCGAGCTTCTTATCATACCAACTAGTTCACTTCTTGCCAAAAGAATGAAATTTGAAGAAAGTCCTAAACAACGAAAAAAATGTATAAACTGAAGGCACCATACAAAAATCCAAATATCACGAAAAGTGCAGAAAAGTAGCAGGATTTTTTGACCAAAACACAAAATACACATCATGCAGATTTAAATGACACAAAAATAAAAACTCGGACGAACCTGGAATCCAACTAAAAGTCTACGGGATTTAGAAAATCCTTAAAAATGCACTTTTTTTGTAAAAAAAAAAGACCAAAGGACATCACTTCTATTCTACAAATTTGTTTGTTTTTTTTTTTGTTTTGTGCCTTACACATTGTTACATACCCGAAGTTGAAGGCTCCATTACCAAGTTTTCAAAATTATTTGCAGATTAACAAAAATTCGGGCTTCATATAAAAAAGACAAAAGACCAATTTTTTTTTTCTGAGCCAACTGAGAAAAAATCAAGCTTCAACTAAGCTGCGCTGCACAGTGGACCGTTTCATACATGCTAGGCGTAAAAAAGTCAACTGCGACTCATTGTTTTTGATGTAGCTCCGAACAAGAACATATAACTGTAATCCAAATTCTGTTTAATTGATTTACTCGTAGCAACAAATTCTGGCTAATCAAAGGCCAATTTTTAGTTTTTCTCAGTGGTTGCGTGTATTAATTGCATTGTGAGCTTCTCATATATTTTATTATAACTCTAAATTGAAAAGGAAACAATTTACAAGAAATGGCAGGCTTATTAGTCGGTATGTTCTCTTTTATTTATCCATTTTTGATCTCTTGTGCCTCGTTTAATTGTCTTGTTAATAAGCCTCAAAAGCAAGTCATATTTTGTGGTGTAAAATTGAAAGATTTTGTTTTTTTTTTTAAATAATCTAAAAAGTGTGGAAGGCCAAGAAAAAGTTTTAAGGATTGTGTTAATCACTCTAAACGCGCCAAGGTTCGCGAACTTCTCGAATCAAGATCTCCTTCAGAACTATTATACGAGGGCGGGTCAATAATTCCGTGCATTTTTGAATTTCTGACCTCTTTACTGAAACAGCAACACTGCTCCTGTCAACAGGCATTTGTCAGTTGACTCCTGTCAAAATTTAAACTTGCTCCGTCAGTTAGTTTGTGTTTGACAGCTATTTTTATCAGACTACTCACTAATTTGAGGAGAAAATGGAAAAAAGTGAATTTCGTGTGCTTATTAAGCATTATTTCTTGCGAAAAAAAACCATTACCGAGACCAAGGCTAAGCTTGATAAATACTGCACCATCGATTTCAATGGTAAAAAAGTGGTTTACTGAATTTCGTTGTGGCCGTACAAGCACTGAAGATGCCGAACGTCCTGGACGCCCAGTTGAGGTCTCTACACCCGAAACAATCGAAAAAATTCACGATATGGTGTTGGCCGACCGAAGATTGAAAGTGCGAGAGATTGTGGAAGCCGTAGGGATCTCGCATGGCTCAGTGGTTTCAATTTTGAATGATCACTTGGGCATGAAAAAGCTTTCCGCAAGATGGGTGCCGCATTTGCTCACAGTCGACCACAAACGCAATCGTGTAACAACTTCACAGGAAGGTTTGGCGTTGTTTAATCGCAATATGGAGGAGTTTTTGCGCCGTTTTGTAACCGTGGACGAAACATGGATCCATCACAACACACCAGAGAACAAACAACAGTCAAAATAGTGGGTTTCTAAGGGTGAATCGGCGCCAAAGAAGGCCAAGGTGGGTTTGTCAGCCAATAAAGTTATGGCGACTGTTTTTTGAGATGCACGCGGGAAAAAAGGGAAGAACAATCAATGGGGAATATTATGCCAACTTATTGGACCGATTCAATGACGATTTGAAAAAAAAACTACCTCATTTGGCCAAGAAAAAAGTTCTTTTCCACCACAGTTGCCATGGCAAAAATCCATGAATTGGGCTATGAATTGCTCCCTCATCCACCCTATTCTCCAGATTTGGCTCCGAGCGACTACTTCTTGTTCAAAAACCTGAAGAAATGGCTTGGTGGAAAAAGATTTGACTCCAATGATGAAGTCATCTCGTCATTTTGAGGACCTCGACAAATCATTTTTTTTGGAAGGGATAAAAAAATTGGAGAAGCGTTGGACAAAGTGTATAGAGCTCAAGGGAGACTACGTTGAAAAATAAAATTATTTTTTTATCAAAAAATCTGTTTTAATCCAAAAGTCACGGACTTATTGACCCGCCCTCGTATGTTGCTCAAATGGCTTCACGTGCAAGTGGAAAGCGTATAGTTGCGGAGGTTATAAAACAAGTAACAGAGCATACCCAAGCTGCAAAAGATTTTAAAACTAGTCAAAGGAAGTTAGATAAAGTTCGATCCTACAGTAATGACGAGGTCCTTGCTTTGTATATAGACATAAAACTTACGCGCCATACATACAAAATTTTAAGAAAACAATCGATCGAAAGAGGTCATGCATTATATACGTCAGTTTACAGTTTAGCCAAAGCTAAAAAGGATTGTTGATGAATCGAGTGCCTACATAAATTTAAAAGACATAGTTTATCACACAGCTAAGCGTTTGTTATTAGTGCAAGAGAGAGTTGTATCCCAAAACATAGCAGACGGATCGTTAATTCTTTTTATTTATATTGGGTCTACAAGTAAGTTTCCAACGTTTTTTTCCAAAATTTGAAGTTTTATTATGAAAACATAGTTACAATGCTTTATTCAAAGTATCGTCCATCGGAAGCTACAACTTTCCCCCATCTTTCTGGCAATTTATGAATTCCGGACCAAAAAAATTTCTCGTCTTTCAAGCCCAAGAACGTATCGAGCCAATTTTTGATTTCCTCTACTGAGCTGAAGCGTATTCCCGTAAGAGCATTCTGCATCGAACGAAACAAGTGGTAGTCAGAAGGTGCCAAGTCTGGACTGTAAAGCGGGTGAGGCAGAATTTCCCATCCATTATTCTCCAAATAGTTTTTCACCGAAACCGCAACATGTTGCCGAGCGTTGTCGTGATGAAAAATGACGGACTCATGCCTGGTCTCATATTCTGGCCGTTTACCCAAGCTGCAAAAGATTTTAAAACTAGTCAAAGGAAGTTAGATAAAGTTCGATCCTACAGTAATGACGAGGTCCTTGCTTTGTATATAGACATAAAACTTACGCGCCATACATACAAAATTTTAAGAAAACAATCGATCGAAAGAGGTCATGCATTATATACGTCAGTTTACAGTTTAGCCAAAGCTAAAAAGGATTGTTGATGAATCGAGTGCCTACATAAATTTAAAAGACATAGTTTATCACACAGCTAAGCGTTTGTTATTAGTGCAAGAGAGAGTTGTATCCCAAAACATAGCAGACGGATCGTTAATTCTTTTTATTTATATTGGGTCTACAAGTAAGTTTCCAACGTTTTTTTCCAAAATTTGAAGTTTTATTATGAAAACATAGTTACAATGCTTTATTCAAAGTATCGTCCATCGGAAGCTACAACTTTCCCCCATCTTTCTGGCAATTTATGAATTCCGGACCAAAAAAATTTCTCGTCTTTCAAGCCCAAGAACGTATCGAGCCAATTTTTGATTTCCTCTACTGAGCTGAAGCGTATTCCCGTAAGAGCATTCTGCATCGAACGAAACAAGTGGTAGTCAGAAGGTGCCAAGTCTGGACTGTAAAGCGGGTGAGGCAGAATTTCCCATCCATTATTCTCCAAATAGTTTTTCACCGAAACCGCAACATGTTGCCGAGCGTTGTCGTGATGAAAAATGACGGACTCATGCCTGGTCTCATATTCTGGCCGTTTTTCTTTTAATGCCCGCTTCAAATGAATTAGTTGGGTTCGATATAATGGTCCTTTGATGGTTTCACCACTCGGAAGCAGTTCGTAGTATACGACACCCTTTTGATCCCACCATATGCATAGCATGACCTTATTCACGTGAATATTTCGTTTCGGCGTCGATTGGGCGGGCTCGACGGGCTTTGTATACGATATTCTGCGTTTAGGATTATCATAATACGAGTAAATCCATTTCCCATCACCAGTGACAATACGATGCAAAAATGATTTATTTTTATACCGCTGCAGTAACATTTCGGACATGCAAAATCGCCGTTCGACGTCTCTTGACTTCAATTCGTACGGCACCCAGTTTCCAACCTTTTGAATGAATCCCAGTGCTTTTAGGCGCAGGGAAACGGCTTGCTGCGTGACGCCCAATGATGCAGCAAGTTCTTCTTGAATCTGACACGGATCCTCATCCAGTAAAGCGTCCAATTCCTCGTCTTCAAAACTTTTCGGCTTTCCGGGACGATCTTTGTCTTCAACTCGAAAATCACCACTTTTGAACCGTTTGAACCACTCGCGGCACGTCAATTCACCAATACATTCCTCCCCATAAGTTTCCGAAAGGAAACGATGATCCTCAACCGCACTTTTCTTCATATTAAAGAAAAAAAGCAGCGCTTCCCGCAAATGACGTTTATTTGGCTGGAAATTTGCCATGATTTTGCTCGATAAAATGTACGACACCGATAGAACTGCTCAAATATAACGCTGCAAAGTTGTTGACAGATACAAAACCTACAAATAAAACACATGGGGTCTGACATTTCTGCCCGGGATCCACTGGTGGCGCCATCTCTGACAAACGCTTTAAACTTACTTGTAGACCCAATAAATGGGGAGGTGATGGTAGCTCAGCTCATAGCAACTACAAGCAAGCTTTTGAAAACCAAGCGAATTCAGACGAATGTTGTTTCCTTATTTCATTTGGTCCTATTCAGCTTAGATTGGTTTCGGATCCGACAATGATTGTATGGCAAAATCCCCATACTTCATCCACACGTTTATACCATCCAATTAAATTTATGTTAGCGCTTAGCGAATTTAACGCAGTTCGGAATCAGATTGCAAATATCGAAGAGCTCGAATTCTCGGTTGGCGGCAAAAATGTCAAAATTATTTTTAAATTTGTTTTTACGATGATAGACGGTAAACTCAATCATGTTGTATTTGTGGAGCCAAACCAAGTGAGATGAATCAAGTAATGATTAGTGGAGTTCCAAAAACAGAATTTTATGAATATGGTCTGTCAAGTTTGCATGTTTGGATTAAAGTACTTGAGTACAAAAGCACACGCAAACCAATTTAATAAAAAAAAAAACCGAGCCACACTGTCAGTGGTTGGGATTCGTGTGACTATCTGTCACCTGGATTTCCTGAGGAACAGAAAATTCCCTGAGGGGAAATTTGTAATGGCAACAATATCGTTTGCTGAACCAAGTGGCTCCTCAGCTTTGCTGGGTTCAGGGAAAGCGATATTTTTAAATGCTAAATAAACTACCAATGGGTGTTAGGCGCCATGCACTTTTTGCTCCTAGTGGAAGTGCAAAACCATATACTACAAATAAGTCGGAAGCAATACCACACAATATCCCGAAAAAAAAAAACTACAAATTTTTTTTGTCACTTTATAAAGGAACGCTTTATTTGCGGAATGAAGGCAAAACAAAGTATTGCGGTAGCCATTAAGCGGCAACGACAAAACGTTAAATCAAATAGCGGTACTGAAGGTGCCACTAAATAGACTGAACCGCTAGTTGGGAACCCGATACCGATTGCAAAATCTTATGTTTTTTTGTCTACAAAAAGGATTCGCCCGGGGTAAATAATACTACTTATCTTATTTCTTGGTACTGTTATACTCTTGTCCTGGCCGTCCTGATTTCGTCCGTATTTCCTCCTCGTTTTGGTATATCTTCAAGTCCTTGTTCTTTTTCTTTTCCTTTATCTTTATCCTTTTTTTGTTTTAATTAATTTTCCTCTTCACCTTTTTTTTTTGTTGTTTTAAATTCTTGTTTTTTTTTGTCTTCAACTTTTGATGGTCAACCAAGAAGTGATCAACCCTATTCCGATGATATTAGCTCGAACCGTAGGTCTCACAGATACGCTCCTTCATACGGATGCAACGGTCCAATGTTGGCCTTTGTGTGCAACGCTCCGCAAATTTGCTGAAGTGTGCCACCGTGCATTGGATTTCCGTTGCTTTCTCTCTCACATACACACACCCATTCGTGCTTCTTTCTTATTTCCCCAAATCTGGGGAAATTTCCTCCAAGATTGGGATTTCCCTTTGGCCCGAGCTAATATTTCTTTTTACGATCATTCATTGGGGTTGCATTCAGTCTGAATGCAACACCAGTCCTTCCTATCAGTTTCTGATAATGATCGGTTGGCGTACAGTGAGGGCGAACCAAGGAGCTAATCATGAGACGGGTGCAGGAGAGGGAATTCTAGATATGGAGTGCTGTCCAATGAAAAACTAAATGAAAATAAAGACATCCCGGCGAATCCTCTTGTCAAGAATTAATTAAATGTGGGCCGCGCACCTAGGGGTCCATTCTTTACAACACTTTTGTTACAATTTTATTTTCTGTTTTTTTTTTTTGTATTTAAGGTAGTGACCGTCCGTCACCAAATAGATCGTCTGTGGCAGTCCGCCTGGTTTTGTGGCTTTGTGAATTTATTATACGCAGAGGGTTCCAGACCGTTCATCTGGCTCTAGACGTACAGCGTTGGATTAAGGTGACCGTCCTCCCGTCTCTTCGTCTCGTGGATCTATTGGTTGTCCCCTCCGACAAGTATAAAAGCAGAAGGACAGAGCTCAGACAGAGCGGAGATGCCTTCTAAGGCTAAGGAGTCTACCCGCTAGGAGAGACAACACAACACAAGGGCAAGAGCCGACGACTTTGTGAAGGGCTCTTGTTCACTAAAACGTTGGACGCTGATCTCGCGCCTTCCTCCAAATGGTTACTTTAATGGACCGTACGTCCTACCTGCTGTGGTTGATCCTTCAAGATACTAGAAGGGTGCACCAATGGCTGATGGACCCATGGCTGCCCACCACCCTTCTAGGATTTTAAAGAACCAACGGAAAAGAATGTAGATGAGAGAGGCCGAAGGGAAAGGGAGAGAGTAGGACTTGTTGTGGTAAACAGCAACAAGTGTTTTTTACATATAGCATATAGACTTGACGTAAAAAATGGCCTATAAGAAATGAAAAAGACAAGGCTTCAGTAGAGACGCGAAAAAAAAAATATTCAATTTCGTTTCAAAACTGAAATTGGTCTTATTGTAGACAAACCGAAACCGGGTTTCGGAAACACAAATGATGGCAATACTGCCAGGAGGTTTTTCAAAAATCATGTAAAAAGCGCTGAAATAACAGGAATTGCTGCGAATATATTAAAACGGTTTTATATCACGAAATTAACATTGGCCTTTTTGAAAAATATTTGGATTAAACAAAACTAGCATATTTAGGAATATACAACTGGTATTCAATGCCCATCAGCATCCATAAATTGCTTTGTCAAGAAAGCCAAGAGGCTCGGAACTGCAGACTGCAGACTTTTTCGAATGTGTCATACTAGAAAAACTTCAAGACTAAATACTAACCGAGATCTTTTAAATATGCTTTTGATAACCTCTGATCCGATAATAGATTCTTTTCGACAAAAAAACCTTTCAAAAATGTTAGTTCAATACCATCAGACATCACACAATTTTTAGCTGAATCTAAACTGGTTGGAAACACAAGACAACAAACAAATCAAGAAGATGAGGACTCAGATACCATAACTTCAGATGCATTCAGTACCGATTTGGATTCATCAATTAAATTGTTTTACTTTTTGGTAATTCTGTCATAAGCAAAAGAGTTTTTCATTTTCATTTTAACTTCGGATAGCAAAATTTAATGTTTTCAGCAAAAAATTTTGTTTTATCTGAATTGTATGTAAAATAATCAAAAATAAAAGCGTTCACTCAAACTTAAGAATTTTTTTACGTCTAGCATGTATGAAACGGTCCACTGTGCGCTGTGATGAATTAATTACGAGGGGCGTTCAAACTATTCTCGGTATCGGTATCGGTGAAGCTGTATTTGTATATATAAATTGACTTATTTATCAAGTAATACGAGTACTATTATTTTAGTGCATTCATGTAAAATTTCATATAAATGTGATTATTAATTCGCGTTTTATCTCTAGTTAAACAGAATCATAATGGCAACTGAGACGATGATGGTGAAAATTGAGCATCGCGCTGTAATTAAATTTCTTACAAAGCAAGGAAAAAGTCAAAAAACTATTCATGAAGAGATGGTGGCTGTTTACCAGGGTTCCGCACCTTCATTATCAACTGTGCAAAAGTGGTCAAGTGAGGCAGAGAGAGCATTGAAGACGACCCCCGCTCCGGCGCCCCGGCTACTGCTTGTACGGGAGAAAGCATCAAAGAAGTCGAAAAACTTGTTCTTGAGGATGCCCGAATAAAGGTGAAAATGATGGCAGAGATCACCAAGCTTTCAATTGGTACCATTCACACCATTCTTCATGACCATCTTAACCTTTCAAAGGTCAGTGCAAGGTGGGTGCCACGAATGCTCACAGCGCCTCAGAAAAAAGTGAGAATCGCATGCTGTAGAGAGCTTTTGGAGATGTGTAGTGAGAACGCGGACGGTGTTATGGATCGAATTGTTACTGGGGACGAAACATGGGTCCACCACTATAACCCTGAAAGCAAACAAGAGTCCATGCAGTGGCATAAAAAAGGAACAGACCCCCCGAAGAAGTTCAAAGTCACTCCGTCTGCCGGGAAGCTCATGGCCACAGCTTTTTGGGACTCAAAGGGAATCTTGCTCATTGAGTACAAAAAAAAAAAAGGTGAAACCATCAACGCCACATCCTACGCTTCCACTTTGCATAATTTGCGGGAGGAAATTAAAAAGAAAAGACGGGGTAAACTCGCAGCGGGTGTGTTGCTTCTTCATGACAACGCTCCTGTTCACACGGCGCGAATTTCCAAGGCTGCTGCGCGAGATTGTGGTTTCGAAGAAATCCAACACCCACCCTATAGTCCAGACCTTGCCCCTAGTGATTATTTCCTGTTTCCGGATTTGAAAAAATGTCTTCGTGGAAAAAGATTTTCGGATGATGAAGAACTCAAGTCGGTATTTTGCAGAGAAAGAGGAAATTTATTATTTTGAGGGTTTAAAAAAGCTTATCTCAAGATGTAACAAATGCATTGATGTTAGGGGAGATTATATTGAAAAATAAAAACAATTTAAATTGAATTCGCATTTTCCTTCATATCGATACCGAGAATATATTGAACGCCCCTCGTAGATAAGTCTAAAAAGAAATTATTTGCATTTTTTATTAATGTGGATATTACTTGATCGAAAAATAAAAAAAAAATATAGATATTCTCAATTTAGTAATTTGAATCAAGGCCACTTTGCCCCACTGTGCGTCGGAGCAAAAGATGTGCTAAGAATGGTGTTTAGTTTAGTTTAGTTTATTAGTTCAAAAAAAAAACACTGTACATCAAGATAAACTTATAATTAGTACATAAGATATAAAATAACATAATATAACATTTAAAGAAAAGAATGCTTATTTAAAATTAAAGAGAACAATAAGAAAATACATGTAATAAATAAAAGAAAACAAAATTTTGATTTAAAGAAAAATTAAACGCAACCAAGAACAAGAGAAAGGAAAAAGGACTTATAAAAACAAGAAGTTAAATCAGTTCAAACTGGAGAGGTATTCGAAACAAGCTGTTAGGAATTTACGGCGTTCGATTAAGGACTTCACACGAATGGGTAGACCATTCCAGAGCTTAACAGCATAAATGAAAAATTGCCTGCGTGAAGTTAAGCAAGTGAATGTCGCAGGACGCAAGACTATGTAGCGATTTGATGAACATAAATGAATTTTGTTAAACAGGTAGATAGGTTCCTTCACGTGAATAGTTTTGAAGATCAAAGCACAACAGCGATATTTGAAAAATATCTCTAAGTCACATCCAAGGAGTTGACGAGCTTCAGAAGAAATATGATCAAATCTACGAACATTGAAAACATACCGCGCAATTGAGTTGAAAGCAACTTTTAGTTTTTGAAACGAGTACGAGTCAGAATCCGCAAACAGTTCACAGCCGTATGATATTATGGGTATTATTAGTGCCTTTACCAATTTGAGTTTGACTTGAGTAGGTAAAATTGTTTTTGTAATGGATAATCCACGTAGAGACGCATATATTTTATTGATTATAGAATTTATGTGAACATCCCAAGTTAACTTATTGTTAAAGGTTATTCCAAGGTTTTTTACCTGGTTAACGATTGGGGGGAAATCAGGAAGATACTGTTGATGTTTGGAAATTGGTATGGCTTTAGTTTTGTCAGGATTCAGCTTTAGACCATTACGTGTTGACCACTCGAGAATAGAACATAGATCGTCGTTTATTTTTGCAACTGCATCTTCAATCATGCCAATAGGGAAACTAAAGTACAATTGAACATCGTCAGCATATATATGATATTGACAATGCAATAAAATGGAGGGTAGATCATTTATAAAAAGGGAGAACAATAAAGGACCAAGAATAGATCCTTGGGGAACACCAAGATTAACAGGAAGAAACGAAAACAGTTTACTATTACACGAAACAGCTTGCAAGCCATCAGTCATATATGAATAAATTAATTTATTAGATGTGTCAGAGAAGTTAAAATATGTCGTAAGTTTATCACAGAGAATATTCGGATTTACACAGTCAAATGCTTTAGAAAAGTCAAGTAGCGCTATCACAGTTGTATAATCAGCGTCTATTGCTTGTCTTACATCATCAGAAACTTTAAGTAAAGCTGATGTACAGCTATGTCCGCACCGGAACCCTGACTGCAGAGGATTAAGAAGCTGTTTGTCTTTAATAAACTCTTTTATTTGGTGGCTTACAATCAAAAGTTTTGGATAAAAAAGGGAGGATAGCTATAGGTCGGTATTCAGAGTTTGTACCTTTTTTAGGAATCGGTATGATTTTAGACTTTTGCTACGCTAACGGGTAGGTAGATGTCATAATAATGGTGTTAAAAATATGGGTGATGTAAGGAAGTATAAGAGGAAGGAGAATTTTTATGAGGTCAGGATGAATATTATTTAGTCCGACGGACATGCTTTTGATAGAGAAGATTGCTTTTCGCACATTATGTATGTTAACTGCAGTCAAGGAAAATTCATTTTCTCTATCATCCTGTGATGTCGTTAGGTTAGTGTCAGGCGGTGCGCTTGGGGTAGAGAACTTTCGATTCAACTCTTCTAAATCAATATTGTCATCCGAGACTATGGAGTGTTGCTTATTCACACCAATATTCCGAATTTCACTCCACAGAAATTTTGAGGAACGATTGGAATTAAATCTACGAGTATTATTGTAGTACCTCAGCTTAGCGGATTTAATAAGGTTAGTTACAATGTTACGATTAAATTTAAAACATCTAAGCATTTCGGCACAGCCGAAACGTTTCCAACGGCGATATGATATGGTGTCCAGGTAGTCTTTCCTTTTTAGTTACACCATAACGTTATTTATTTTAGGGTTATTTGACCATAATGAGCGGATTTCTGTGATTGCAGTTGAATCACTTCACTTGACTTTACCATTTGGGATCTAGTTTCCAGACAGGACGTGAACCATTTAAGCATGAATCCACGGAACTCAACTCTTTCTAGTTTTTTGATAAGATATCAATTATCAATACCCATATCGAAGGCTTTAGTGATGTCAATAAATTTGACCAGCCGTAAAGTGTACGTCCTCTTTTTCTTATCAAGGCTTGACATAACTTGAGAACAAAATTGTAGCATTTTTAAAATCTATCTTCTATTCGAGGATAATACCAAAATCAGTCAGAATTTGGAACCTGAATCACCTCTAGCCAGGTAATGTCTGACAATTCTTTTGGTTCGCCTTTACTGACGAATGGCATTCATCAGTGTTAGGTTGCCAACAAATAGGACATGGATAACGCAATCAGAAAATGGGGAACATCTTTAAGCAATTGAAAGTAGTATTTCCGTGATTACTTGAGAAATATATTTTCTCCGGCGATACGAATAGATACGAGTACGACTGCAAATTTCATTCTAAGCATTTTGTTTATACCAATGCGTGTCCAGGTGATTTCTGGTTCTGTTCGGTTCGGTTTTTTGAGACACTTCATACTAAAAGCGCTAAGTCCAAATGTTCTGGAGCCTACCATTCCGAGTCATCTGTATATAAAGGCTTTTTTTTTTATTAATTTACCTGATAGACTTAATCACAGTGTTCATTCAGATTCATGGTGTATCTTCGAGGTTTATCTCCCAATTTACGTAGAATCCACATGAATCCGCATTCCGAAAATCAACGAAAGTATCTGTAGGTACAAACATTTTGCAACAAAATCTACTATCTACAAATCAAGATTTGTACAACAAAAAAAATTGTATCTCAACCGAATTCAAAGACGAATTCGCCGTCGGCATAACAACACATAGGCACCACGCTCGTAACAAATTTCCAAGTAAAATTCATTTGTTTTCTCCATCGTCCACCGTTTGATCTGTGATAGTGGCTAAATTCAAAAAAAAAAAAAAATTGCAAACAATTTCTGCAGCCAAGAAAATTTAATTTCCAAATAAAAATAAACAGAAACTCCAAATTGTATCTATTTACACGTGACATACTGAACACTGTATCCACAAGCAAACGTTCTATTCTGCCATTGGATTACGCCCAAAGTTCTCATCTACAATCGTTCTATATCTAGATGCGGGTGTTGGTAAATAGATATGTATACCTATATACCGTACCGCATCCCATTGAACCATCTAGAAAGTCCTCTTCACATAAAATGACAAAAATACGAATTTTGTAATTTTGTCACCACCAGATACGTTGTTCCAATTGGTTGGAATAAATTATTCCCAACCATATAAAGCTACAGGAGTAAAGTGTATGCATGCCGTCCGGTAGTACAACTGTCTCCCTCTGGAATCTATGTATCTGTGGATTTATAAGAAGAAAACAATATTCCCAACTGGTCACCAAGTCGCATGTCACCAAATAAAAAATCCTCCTCTCTCTCTGGTTATTTCGATTTGGTTGTGTGTGCCGTTGTGTATAATCCAAATGGAAAAGTGTCGTCCCACAAAATGAGATACTCAAGTAAACATACACAGATCGGGGTGTAGATACTTCTTCATAGTGTGTGTGTGGGTTAAGTTGGTGGATTTAGGAAAACAAATCTTCACGAACAAAGTTCTCTTCCGATTGCTTAAAGAGAGCGAAACTTGGTGATTTGCTGGGAAACAGGTCGAATCTGCCTTATCGACTTGTGAGTATATAGATGGAAAATTCTCTTTGGTCATTTGGTATACCTGTAGATACACAAGTTCCCACACAAAAAAATGTCCCTTACGTGAGACAGATAAGAGCGATTTCCCTTTAATGAAGCAGGATAGAGATGTTTTACTGCTCTGTGTTGGTTCAGATACTTTTGTATCTTTTTCTCTTTTACATAGAATAAAACCCAAACAAAAGTTGCTCACGGTTTGTTTGAGAATTGTGACAAAAATGAATGCTCTCGCTCTCTGCGGATACGAGAAAATGTGTGTTTTTTTTGTTGGATTGTTTCTTGTGGATTCAGTAGTGTGCGTCAAAGTGTGTGTTTTGGGTGGCAGTTTTTGTCACTGGCATTGTGTTATATTATTACGTTGGCTTTGGACAGTATTTCTTGAGATTTTTTTTTTTTGTTTTCTGCCGCCTGCATCTGTGTTTGAAAGAGTCGTGTATGTAGATAGAATTTCGCTTTGATAGTGCGCCTGAGGAGGTTTAGGATAGGATGATGAAACGAGAGACGTTTGTGGGCAGTTGCGTTGAACTTGTCGTCTTGTGCGTATCAGTGTTTTTGTTTTTTTTTTTTAATTTTGAAAAAATTGTCACCAAGTCGATTGAATTTTTGTCAACTTTTCAGTTTACACATTTTGACAATTTTGGGGTTTTTCCCTGCTTTCTTCTTGTGTTGTGAGTTTGCCGTCTGTTCAATGAGAACAATTTTTTAGACGAGATGAAGTGAATATGACTCTACAGAAACAATTGTGAATAAATTTTGTGAGATTTAAGAAGATTTTTTTACAAATACAAGTGACTTAAAAGAAAAGAAAAAAAAACTAGAAAACTTGAGAGATTTTATTTGGAAAAGAAACTGCCAACGGACAAGTGCTCTTGTAAATGTTTATTTTGGATGAAATATTTTTGAATGCTTTTTTGGATGTGAACATTTTTGGTGTCGCAATTATCCAGACATCTAATAAATCGGAGATTTTTGCAACTTTAAATTGTAAGTAGGTAGGTAGATATGTACATATTTGAAAAATTAAAATTGACTTCTATGTATGATACCTATGTTGGTGGAATAAAAAAAAGTGTGCACCAAGTGTCTGAAGTGGAAATAATAAATAGTTGCACTTTCCGACGGGGATAAGACCCCGGCCTTGCCGTTAGACCCTTATCCGTTGGCCTAAAAATTCTCATAAACTTTTTGGAACAAATTTATGCAAAAGTTCGGAAACTATTGAATTTAGATTTGCAGTCAGAATTGGGATTATTGGTGGTTCCTGGATAGTTCTGAATTAGGTAGCTTGAAGAAGTTTTTTTTCTGTAAGAGTTTGCGGACCAGTTTTTCAAAATAAATATTCAAAACTTCAGACATCATAAATTGTGGCACTTCAGAAGAGTTTATACGGTTTTATCGGTGGCTAAATTTGTAGTATTAGTATTTTAGCTAGAAAATTGTACAATTTTCTGAATATAGATACTAGCAAAAATGTGATCAAGCAATCTCTCGACAAGAATGTTGCTACTTCTATTCCATTTTGGGTTTTTTGCGAAATTTTTTCAAATAATTTGTTCACATAAAAAGATGGTTATGGTCTTGCCGAACCTCAATTGGCGTTACTTTTCCACTTATAGTCAATCACTGGCCTAGATAATGGCTCGTTTGAGTTGACGAGTATTATGAAAACGGTGAAGGATTCCACGATGCGAATTCGTTGAGTTAAAAGGAGTATACCTACCTACATATATTAATTTACTATATTAGTATTTAAAAAAATCAAAAATTTACGCTCATTACCTTCTGTTTAGACCTATCTAGAGGTTAAGTACACGATCTTAGGCACGGAAATCAGATCAGGACATGTCAGATTTGGATATTTGAACTTGAGTGTAAGACAACTTCCTCAATCAGTGAACTTCCAAACAGTGTTCCTGGTCTAAAGAAATAGATCTTCTCAGGTCAACGACGTTTTTCTTTCTGAAATCAAATATTTGCTAATTCCTCCAATGTTGCAGAGCCTCTGAATGCCTTTGTTAACCGTGGCGTTCAGTCAGTCAATGAACCATAGTTCCCTTTCATCTGCGTACATTGACGGGAAACTAGACGACGAGAATCAACGTTAGATATCAGTTTTCTTTTTTTTTTGGCTAATAGATAACTTTCAAACCTCACCGTCGTTTTTGACAGTTTTTGGACATATATGTCCAGTATTGTTCGAAAAATCAACTAAATAGGCTTACGCCAGAAGAACGCTTCCGTATCATTCAAACTTCTTCAATTCGTAGAACGTATAGAGGATTGTGTATTTTCTTTGGTCCCCATAGTTTTGTGGATACATTTCGTACCACGTATCACTCTACATAATGCAAAACCAACAACACGTTATCGTAAAGTCCATACAGAAGGAACTGTTGCCAGTGTTTTGGTTTTGTTCGCAACTTTTTGTGAAAAGACCACGGCCTACACCCGTAGGGCTTCTAAGCAGCTTGAATTTGACCCTTGCTTTGATTGAAACATCGTTTTTAGTGACGAGGCTCAGTTTTAGTTGTATAGGCTTGTGTGAAGTAAGTCCAGGAGAGACCTATGAGACTCAATTACGCCCACAAAATCGTGCTATTTGGAGTGGTCTTCACCCTGGTAGGCGGATCACCGGTTCTTATTTCTTAGGAAATACTTATGTACAACATTGAGCCGGAAGATATGGAGTCCAGCGGGATACTGCAACTTTCTGTACTCTCCATAAACCCATTGACCTACTGTGAACTCGACTCGATGGCAACATTATATCGCGAAATCGGCCGGTTCATTGACCGCCGAAATAGTCCGATTTGACCCCATTTAATTACTTCTTGCGGGACCATGTAAAGTCTTTGACATAAGACTGTTGGAAGTCAATTTTTAGAGCGTAGATTGAGTCCTAAATGCTGGAAAGAGCGGCCCAAAATTAGACCCACAGGATGCAATTTGTCGAAAACTGTCGACTAAGCCGTATGTCTCTAGGCGTATTCAAAACAGAGTGCCATGAACTATAATCTATATAGCTCTTACACAAACACTTTCTATTTGTAAAAATTGTTATATCTCACATCCCGACTGACAAGATTGTTTACCTTTTGATTCTTAGCTGAGATAAGTAAGATAGGCGCAAACGACTTTGAGCTCATCTAATCTGACTTTTTTTTTTCTGTCGGAACAGAGCACTCAGACAAAGAACTAGTCCATTGCAGTCTTTGTAAAGTTTCTTTTAATGAAATCTTTCAGTCTTACGAAGAAAGATAAGTAAGCGCTTCAGTGATAAGGTGCCTGTAGTAGCAGCACCCACCAGTTTCACAGCAAGCATGGCAGGATGTTGTATCACTTATGCCCAGCATATTTAAGTGCCCTGTCACGACGCCAGTGAGCAACCTGCAGGCTTTCCGGCTGAGGGACAGCAGAACGGCCGCTGACCTTCTAGACACGTCGGGAAGCATTCGTTTGGTCTGCCTGCATCCCGGGGAGTTGTGCCATCTGCAATCGTGCTCATATGATACCAAACTGGCAATGGAAGCCTTAAGGGGTTAGGCCACTCTAGAGGCAATAAAAATAGGCTTTTTGTGATTTTTTTTTTTCGGGAAAAATATAAACTAAATCAAGTTTACAAAGGTAGAAGTTTATTGTACATACGATTGACTGTAAAACACAATTTTTATTAATTTATTTAAAAATGGCGGCTGTGCAGCGTTTCTCAGATGACCTCTCTTTTTTGGAAGGGTCTACGGCCGTACCAACAGCTCCTGTAAATTTTGAATTATGATGAGTCACTATATTGTACATAACAACAGCTAGAGAAGTACGTGGCCGAATGGCGCACTTCCAGCGTCAAACTTACAAAATTGTGCCAAAAAATTGTTAATAACCAATGAACTATGCGAAATAAAAAAAAAATCCAACATACTTATTTCGAAAATATATTTTTAAAGATTTAGTTAAAATTTGAAGTGAATTGGTTGAAAATTGTTCAAGTTATAGGCGCGACCAACTTGAAAAATGCAGATTTGAGATAAACGCGTTTAAAATTTTAAGTTCAGCTCGCTGTACTAGATGGAGTGAAAAGTGACCTCCTTGGGAATTAAAAAATTTTTTTTTTAAATGTTTTTTTATATTATTCAATATAGTCCCCTTTTAGTTTGATACACTTATTCCAGCGATTTTCCAACTTCTTGATCCCGTCCGAAAAGTAATTTTCCGGAAGGTCTGCAAAATACTCCTCCGTGGCGTCGATGATTTCTTCGCGTGAACTGAATTTTTTATTGATGAGCCATCTTTTGAGGTTTGGGAAGAGATAATAGTCTGAGGGATCCAAATCCAATTACCAATCGACGCCAAAAGTCCGCCCGATTCCGCATCAACAAGTAAAAACACTCTTTCGAAGTGCTTTCGCGTTCGTGTTTTTGGTCATTCGCGGCACCCAGCAGCAGGATAACTTTTTCATATGCAGAATATGGCCCAAAATATGGCGTGTGCGCTCAGTATTAGTCTTTGAGGTATCTGCTAGCTCGCGCACCTTCACTTTCCGGTCAGCCAACACCATTTCATGTATTTTTTTGACATTGTCCTCTGTAACCGCATCGGAGGGCCTGCCGCTGCGGACTTGATCGGTAGTGGAGTTGCGGCCACCACGAAACTCTCGAAACCAATATTTGACGGTGTAATCTGACGGAGCATTAACCCCATAATATTTATCCAGTTTTTCTTTTGTTTCCTCCGCCGTTTTGCCTCTCAAAAAATAATGTTTTATGAGAGAACGAAAATCGTTTTTGTCCATACTCAGCATGATGCCAAACACGTCAACAACAATCAGCTGTCAAAACAAAGCTAAAGACAGTATCGCACTGAAATTTGGCATGTCTGCCTAAACATGAACAGACTTCAAGGCACCATAACCTTTTTGCAGTAGCAGCGCATTCTGGCGGTCAAAGAGGTCACTTTTCACTCCATCTAGTATAACTGACGGCCTTGTACAATGTACTATACTTTGAAAAACAAGAACCTTCTTCGAGATATTTCCCGGCAATAATCTTTGAGGTCCTAAGAAAGCAATGAAAAAAAAATTATTTTTTGAAAATTCTAGGGTAGCCTAACCCCTTAGCCGAGGATGCAGGCAGATCCAAAGTAGGTTCAGGTCCTGAAAAACTCTCCTTTGAACCTTGCCTGGCGAGTTCATCGGCGATTTCATTTCCTGTGATCCCATTGTGACCAGACAAGGGTCATTGAATTTAGCCCTCCGACTGCGTTCAGTGATCTCCTACATTTTTGAACTACCTTGGAATTCGCAAGAAAGTTCAGAAAGGCTCTAAGCGCACTTTGGCTGTCGCTACAGACGCAAATGCTTCAGGATTGTGTAAATCTCCACTTGTAAGACAGATGCAAAGTTTCCTAACGTGAAGTGAAATCTAATGTTGTCGTCCTTCAGAAAGACATCAGCGCCACATTCTATATTAGTTTTGGAGCCATCCGTGAAGACCCAACTGCATTCCTTTCCTGGTTCAGATTCTGACCGGAATCAGTCTTGGGCACAAGGAAAGTCCATTTCGTATTTTTTTTTCGCAACAGGAGTTCTGGTGTCATTGCATCTGTCTGACTTTGGTCCGTGTAGTTTCATTAGGCTTACTTTCTAACTTTCAGGCCTGCAGTGCTAGGAAGATCTTTAGTTTTTTTATAGACAGAAGAATATACATACTGTGAAAATCGGTTATAACAAAATCGGTTATAACAACATTCAAGGGACTGACGTATGTGGTCGTTACAACCGATATATTACTTAATGTACCTATGACTTCGAATTAAATGAATCTAGATTAAATTAAGACACTTTTTCTGTTGAATATTTATGTACATGTTTTTATTTTTTATTTTACTTAGATGTACACATAACCTTATTTTTTATTTTTTAAAAAAAAATCTGAAATTACCAATTGCTTAGTTTTTACATTTTTCAATTGTTTTTTCTACTTCTATAAGGTTTTCTGTAAAATTCAAAAGAATGTTTATAACGTCCGAATTGATTTAAGTGCGTCTCCTATTGTTTTCACTGAACAAATTCGATATATGAAATAAAATATAAATTAAAAAAATATAAAGCTTTAATCCTGGAAAGATATATTTTTTACCCTGTTCCTCTTCGCTTTCTGCAGATATGTCATTTTGTACCAACTCAACAATCTCTTCATTACTCAAAATAGGTGCAGTCAAGAGGTGGTCGTCAATTTGTATGAAAGGATATTTACTGCAGATCTTAAATGTTGAATCCTCTTCGTCAAAATCGCCTTGAGTAGGCGCACTCGTAAGCTCTGAATGAATGTAGTAATTTGCAATGGTAGAACAAGTTGGGTGTGCGGGACAATAATCGACACGCAACAGGATCTTGGTATAGTCTTCACAAGTTGTCTATCCCAGCCTCGGAGATGATTTTCGAAAATGGAAGATGTCATCATTGTCACATTGTTAAAACATCTTGGTTTGACAGGCTCACCAGCAACTTTTGCTTACATATTTGCTCCGACCAGTGAAATTTGATCTTTAAATTTCAGCGTTTTCGTGTCATTTACAAAAAATAAGCCTCTTTCGTCAATATTGAAGAGGCATCCACATAGCTTTGCCGATGTTTGGGCCAGATTGCGTGAAACCAATTATCTGCTACATCTTTAGGAACACTTTTGGCTTCTCCTACAGTTTTGCCACCAACAATTCCGTGATGTTGACGAAAACGCTGTACCCATGCTGATAAGCAAATGAAGTCCTTTTTCTCCATCTCATTGGCAAATTCATTTGCTTTATTTTAATATTAGAATTTCTTTGAGACTTATCTAAACCAGATTAGTTATGCTTCATCAATGTCTGTAAGCTAATTTTCTCCAACTTAACCCTTCTTTCCTCGAATTGCTGCTTGATTTTGTCCTTATCCTTTATAATTGTTGATATGGTACAGTGTGCGACTGAATATTCTCTTCAATTGAAGAAAATAGTACTTTTTTTATTATTCGACATTTTAAAACTTAAATTTAAGCAAATCAGGTGAAACTAAGAAATTTCTACAAAATAACTTCCTTCCGAATGAACTCAAAAATAGTAAACACCAAACGAAAAATGTGTGCTAAAAGCCATCAAGGTACGAGTATTTATATGTCGGTTATCCTACAATTTTAACACACGTGTAGAAATATCATGCGCCGCGTACATTTAAGTCGTTATAACCGATAGTTAATTTAAAAAAAAGGCGATTAAATAGCTCCATTCAATGGGATTATATGGAGCCCAGCCGGGACTTAAGGATTTGGTCGCTATAACCGATTTTCTCTGTACATATATATTTTTCATTTCCTTGGTAAGAAAAATGTCAAGGCGACATATTTAGTACATAGCTAATCCGAAGTATTTTCACTTGGTTTGCAGGGGAATTGCGGTCCAAAAAATCCTTGGAATCCTGTCCTAGGCCGCCTACTTTTTATTTATCCTTGGTTAATTACATTTACTCCTGAAAAGAATTTCACAAATCGGCCCCTGCGGCTGTGCTTGACGTATTCCGCTTTTGTCGCCCAGTTTTTGGACAATTTTTGAGCAATGCCTCTTAAGCGGCCCTTACAGGGTCAATCGATTGACGTCAATCACCTACATGGACATATTTGTAAAAAAGCATCTGCGTACGTCACACACATTTGATGAAGTCTGCGCGAAAATGAAAGAATGTTTGATTTTGCATGATGACCGC
The DNA here is from genome assembly GCA_963966105.1 of Volucella zonaria. Taxonomy (NCBI): domain Eukaryota; kingdom Metazoa; phylum Arthropoda; class Insecta; order Diptera; family Syrphidae; genus Volucella; species Volucella zonaria. The sequence continues at coordinate 102,686,675 of OZ014532.1, read as the reverse complement.
CATGCTGACTGATGTGTGTAAGGGTTGGATTGACCTAATTCATTGTGTTTTGCGTCCCCTAAGAGGAAACATGAGGGATGATGAAGATTTTCGTGTATGAACTGATTCTTTTTTCTTTAACCACTCCTTGATCCGAATTCTCTTCTTTTCCTCTTTATGCGAAGTGCAAGAGCAATGTGCGAAATACAATCGCCCGTATCACTCATCACACATCCGTACGCCACCAAAGCTCACAAGGACTAACAATTTGATGTCAATTTCTTAAACCGGCAAGGAGTAGCGTCAATCCACATACACGATACATGATCCCAGCCGATTGACCGTGTAAGGGCCGCTTTATACATATGTCATGCACAAGACATCCGATGTTATCTTCCAAAGTGTGAATTTGGTTTATCAGCCCTTCTTTACTTTATTTCAGGAAATGGTAAAGGATATGCCTTTGTAGGGAAATGGCTTGATCTTGAAAGCCAATTGGCAGGCATATTTCGTGAAATAAATTACCGCCAATTGGGCTTTGAATAGAGAATTCTATGTTGAAACTATGATACATCTTGTCCGAATCGATTTTGGATATACTTCCAAAGAAACATGTATTATGGTCCGGTGGTGATCTCCATAAATTAGCTCCAAAGATACGAATATCGTGGACACCAAACCAAACGGCGCAGTTTTCTGAATCTAAGTTAGTTTGTAGGGAATCATCTGAATTGATAAATTTTAATCCTTTTCCACACTTCTATAATGCGCACCTTTCTTCGATGTTTTGGGGTTATTGCCTCGTAAAGTAAATCTGGCCACTGTTCGGCATTTTAATGGGAACTGAACTTGGCAACGTAAAATCTAAGTCTTCACTGATCGCAAATGTCAGAAGGTCCGCAGAAGTGGACAGCTTAATTTCGCTGACAGACTAAGAAAAACATCTTCCTCATAAAACTTAAGAAAAATATTCAGTAGCATCATGAAATATACCTCGTCCAGGGTAAAACGAATCGCCGAATCGTCTTCTTACACTGGCATGTCATACTAGGCTCGGCATCATCCGGTATCAACAATAATTTCTTACTATTGTCAGTATGTTACAACAGCTTTAAGCTTTGACTATATTTTTAGGGGTTTTCCACGACCATTCCTTTGCAATCGTAAAAACTACGCCAGACTAAGATTCTTAGTTTGAATGGAAAGATTTTTCTGAACGAATTCCGTTCCTTTTAGTGAAAGTATTAAAACTAATCTTCACATCCTTTATGCAGATCGTAGAAGAGCTCTGAAGAAAACAAGACGAGCTAAGATACTGCAGGAGAATACTATGAGTACATACAAGGCTAGCTAGCAGGCATCCCACCCTATTCGATGCCCGTTAATCTTGGTAAAGTTAACTATAATTTTGCAAATCAATCCATTTCACGTGGGCTTGAAACGAAAAGATTCGATTGTCTGCCTTGTTTTGTCTGTTAAGTCAATAAAGTCGAGTCAGGGTATCCACCATGCATTTCAACCTTTTCTGTATTTTTGTTGGCCACCACCAATTTAAAGGATTGGGGATTCTACGATCCTTGTGGCCCCGTAAAGATTGAAGCAGACCTCGGGTAATCTGGGAAAAATTTCAAAAAAATTTTATCTCGAACAATCTTCAAGATATCAAACTTGAAAGTCTGCATATTGTGTATATACCACAAAGTTCCCGGAATAACTACCGTGTGGCGCTCCCATTATTCCGATTTGAGTTCAGTTTTTTTTGTTAAGTTGGTAAATCTGTTGTTGACATTTAATCTAAATCTTAGCGTCATAGGTTACGTAGCTAAGAGTACATCTATCTCTGTGTGTGTTGGCGATTTTTTACAATTTTAGAAATGGATTTAGATTTGCAACAACGTAAATTTTGCGTAAAAAAACGGATTTAATGGTGCGCGAACGTTGGAAATGTTGGAAAAGTGTTTCGGCAACGATTCTCCAAAGAAAACGGTCGTTTACCAGTGGCACGAGTGGTTCAAAAGTGGTCGTGGCAGACCATCGACATCGAAAACCGACGAAAACATTGATGAAGTACGAGTAAAAGAAACTATGGTCAATAACCGCAAATTAACCATCAGAGAGATAGCGGAGGACTTGAACATTGCCTATGGATCCATTCAAGACATTTTGGTTAATGATTTGGGTTTCCGTCGTGTAGCAGCAAAGTTGGTGCTAAAAGACCTCAATTTCATGCAGAAAAGAGACCGTGTTGACGTCGCATAAGAGTTGATTTGCGAGGCTGAATCCGATCCCACATTCATCAAAAGGATCATTATTGGAGACGAGACGTGGGTTTATGAGTACGACACGCAATCCAGATATCAGGCAAGTGAATGGCGTTCACCAATGAGCCGAGGCCAAAAAAACCACGTCGTTTTCAGTCAAAAAGGAAGCCAATGCTCACGGTTTTCATGGATTACAATGGTGTAGTGCATCATGAATTTTTTCCAGAAGGCCAGGCAGTAAACAAAGAGTACTACGAGCATTTGGGCGTTATGAGACGTTTGCGTGAGGCAATTCGCCGAAAGAGACCAGAATTGTGGGCAGAAAACTCGTGGATTTTGCACCATGATAACGCATGATCGCACAGTGCCATCACTATTCGTAATTTTTTGACGAAAAATGCAACAAATACCATCCAACGGCCACCGAATTCACCTGATTTGGCTCCCTGTGACTTCTTTCCGAGAGGAAGTAATTGAAAAATCGCAGGAAGCACTGATGGACCTACCGAAAACCGAATGTAAAAAATGTTTCGAGGATTGGATCAAGAGCTGGCACAAGTGTGTTGCAGTCGATGGGGATTACCTTGAAGGGGACAATATACATAAATTTGGATGAATAAACTTATATTTTTAAGTTTCTGAATAAATTTCGGATCAAGATGGTATGTTGAAAAATGGCTGAGCTACCTGTGGGGGAGCGAAACCCGCTGACCTGACCCGCTCCTTAGCGGAGCGCGTGAGCAGCAAAACCCTGTAAATAGGAAGTTGAAATTCCTTTTACCGCGAAGCGGGCCACGCAAATACCTGTAAGACATAGGCGCCCGCCTGACATGATTCCATTTTTTTTATAATTTTTGGCAGATTACCCGAGGTCTGTTTTATTGAAAGCCACACTTTCTTTGCGGCGTCACAGGAATTGTGGTATTGCCCAAGGATTAATAGTTCTGGGTATCTAATGTTGTTGTTAACTTCGAATTCTTCAATTTGTTTCTTGAAAACATATGCAAACATTGCTCTATAGGCATTTTATTTTGCTCGAATTTCCAAACGGCTTTGCGAGCACTTTTGCCTTGCCAAACGTTAATATGACAAGACACTTTGTGAAGCAAAACGATGTGCTCTAAACGAATCTGACAAGTATTTCTCATTTTAACACATCTCAACATCACTTCACTAACTTGATTTCCCAATTCTCCTTTGGTTTCTGGTGTTGACAATCGAAAACAAACCACTTACCCGACCCAACCCAAGCCGTGATTCTCTACTAATTTCTAGTTTAAATTTATAGCGCTCTAAAAAAGAAAATAACGTCACCCTGAGATACATACGGATACATCACGTGCTTCAAATATTTTAGCTGACCCATCAAATTCTATTATCGAGTTCATTACCATCACCTTCTTCCGAACGGAAAAAAAGTCACATGTTTCCCTCTTCCTATTCTAATTAAGTTTAAAATTAAATCTAATTTGCGTGAACATTGTTAAGACTTAAGACACATCTCTTAGCACACATGACCAAGAGAACCAGAATCAGAATCAGGGCACCAGAACAAACAACCAGAAGTGTTTTTCCTCTGTCACCAATTCTTCCGTCCAAAAATAAAATCCAATTTACCTCATCAGTTAATTAGAAAAAAAAATTTAATTCAATTAGCATCCAAATTAGGTATCTCCAAAAATTCCCACACAACACAAACAACAAATCGGCTTAACACTTGGCCGATGCAATTGAAAAATTCGCATTTTCGAAGATACTCGTAAACTGTCAATGGTTCTACGAGTATTCGAATTCGAACTTGGAAATGCAATGCAATGTCACCTACTGTCAAGGTGACAATTAATGGAATGATGTCAGATTTGAAGAATTGAACTCATTGGAATGAGAGTTGGATTTACAAGGCAATTAGCGGTCATTAGGGTCTCTGATTCTTGTTTTTTTTTTTTTTTTTAAAGTGGAAAGAGGGTGTGTCGAAATTAATAAATTTCTTTCGAAGTTAAGTGTCAGGTGTCAGTAGTGGCACTTTTTCGTTGGAACTTGATAATTGAATTCAAAACATTGAGCATTCGTATAGCAACGAAGAGAGAAATGACAAAGTGTACGAGTATCTACGTGCATTTGAAGGGGTTCTTGTGTACGTTTAGGAAGAGCTGCTAATGTCATGTTTCGTACCAATCGGTTATGACCTGACCCTGACATTGTCAACCACCGAATGGCACTTGCCTTACTGTCACTATACTCGTAATTCAACCAAATTGTTGTTCAAAACTGACAGCCACTTGTTACATTTAGATCACAACAGATCTTTTTCGCTGCTGACTGAACGAATTGAAATTTGTTTCCAACCCCATTAGCGGTCTTTTAAAGTCGATTTAGCGCATTGCTAAAAGTTTCCAGAGTCACAATTGCGAGGCGATAATTTAATAATCTCTAATCGAAATGTTGTTGACAAGAAATTTTCCGTAGATTTCAGATTTCGGTTGATTGTTGTATGCACGTCATGATGAATGGTGTCATAGACCATATATGTGATACATACTCGTATGTCAACTTGTTGTGCTTGACAAATCCAGTAATCGCCAATTTTCTAACTCTGGTGGTATGTAAGTTGAAAATTTCCATGTTCCGTAGAAGACGAAAATTGAATTTGGGGGAAAAAAAAATGAACCGACAAAGTGTTAATGATTTTTTAGAATCGAAAAAAAGGGAACGCCGCTGAAGATTAGATAAAACGTATCTGATGGAAGTCTTGGACTTACAAAAAGAGAAGAGAACATGTTGGTTTAGGTTCCATTTATTGAATTGGTTACAATAACCTCTGATCTGGTTTGATTTGTAGCCGGGGTGTATGTAATATTTGTGACGTTTTGTTGTTTCTTACTCTACATTCTAACACAGAAGTCATTGACTTCCATTGTACTAAGGCACATCAATTTCTTCGAATGGAACGTCGATTATCTTTGACCCTGATCAACCAACACCACCTTATCAAAGAAACGGGGATCAGCTTAGAGACGTGCTATATTCTTCGAAAATATCATAAGCGCGTTGAGTTAAAGGCGATCGTAATAAATCGATTGAAATTTGCTTTTATTTCCCTCGGATACTAACGTCTATTGGAAAATAAGGTGGCAAATGTCATCCGTCATATACAATTAGTTTTAAGTTTCTTTCCTTTCAGTTCGGGCAACGCTATGAATAACATTGCTCCTATTAAGAACCCTACAGCTCTTCCCTATGAGGAAATAAACACGACACTATAGGGTCATCCAATTCGTGGTCCGGATTTGGGATCCCTGTTTCAATCACATACTTCAAACCGAACTGTCCTCCCAGACTGTAAATGTTTAGTGTAAGGTTTGCCATTTAAAAATATGGATCGTCTAACAATCGCTGAACGTGTTAGAATTGTGAAAACTTACTACAAAAATAGTGATCCAGTAGTATGTGCGTTTCGGGCATTACGAAGCAGATCTGAACGTTAGGTTAGGTTAAGCTAAACAGGGGTATGATGGATATGCCATTACAGAGACACCAGGCACCAAATCTGGCCCAAAAGCGAAGAAGGCCTTTGAAGTTCGTTTTGAAAAAGTAGTTCCTTAAAAATTTTCTTCGATTACGCGATATTGCTTCGCGTGCCTATGTGTGTTATGTCGTCAACAGCTTGCAAATATCCGTATCTGACAATTTGAGTCTGTTTGCGTGTTTCCGCAGGGGTCAGTGTCGTGTCAGGATTCCTATTACTGTCCTAAACTTAGCCCTGCTTTATTTTATTAACTTCCCAGACCTTTTGCCACTAAAAAGGGGCCAAGGAGCTTTAGATACCCTGTGTCCTTCAAGACTTGACCACCTTAGGTTGGCAATTTTTGTGATTTTTTCCCCGATAGTACCTCTCACAATGGAAGGGATGGTATGATGTTGGCAACCTCACTATTATGAAGTAGCCCTCCTTTTCTTACAAGCTCACCCGCTTCTTCATTTCCTTTAATACCGCAGTGTCCTGACACCCAGCACAGTCTTACCCGGTTCTGAGTGTATAGTGCCTTGAGCACTGTGCGATAGCCCCGGATTGTGTCAGAGTTGATGTTGATTGATTCCATTGCCTTGAATACGGGCTGGCTATCGATGTAGTTACCGATATCTCTTTCGGATACCAATCTCATCTGCATGAGGTCAGCCGCCCTGAGGACAATCAGAACCTTTGATTGGAAGATACTGCTTGCGTCCGGTAGTCTTATAGACAGTCTTGGGGTTCTGGGTCTTCTGAGAAGATACCCCTTCCTCTGTTTTCGAGCCATCTGTGAAAATTGGAATTTCATTTGACCTGATTGTTGAATTTTTTTGCCAATACTCCCGACCAAGGTAGAAATTTCATTCGTTAGAATTGGAGTGCCTGGCAGTAGCTCCACTAGGACCGTGCCATGTCCGAAACTACTGCTCTTGAAGTAACCCAAATTAGTGAGTCGTATTGCATTGTTGCCAGCAAGTTTTCTAATCTCTAAATCAAGCGGTGTTAGGTGCAGAAAGGTGTCCAATGCTGTCGTAGGAGTGATACGGAGCGCACCTGGAGTGGCTATAGAAGCCGTTCTTTGGACGGCCGCTAATTTTCCGTTAACCGTTTTCTTGTTTGTTGCTTTTCATCACACCGTATACAGCCAGTACACCACAGCAGGTTTTAAGCCCCAAATTTTTCCTACTGTTCTTTTGCAGGTAAAAAGAGCATTATTTGGCTTTTAGATTCTTTCCGCTACATATGAGCGTACTATAGGCGAAATTGTAACAAAAATTCGAAGAGACTGGCTCTGTTACAGATGTCTTAAGGCCTATCCAACATCGAAATGAACGCTCTACAGAAAATATGGCTGCCGTTAGTGGAAGTGTTGAAGAAGATCCAAATCAGCCGATTTCGCGGCGACTTGGGTCCGTCTTGCATTTGGATTTGCATCTGAACCCTTATAAAGTCCGATTCACTAAAGAATTGAAGCCAGCTGACCACGGAATGCGTATAACATACGCCGATTTGGTGCTTGAACGTCAGCGTTTGGGATGACCAACTTCCACGCAAAATTTTCTTCAGCGATGAGGCTCATTTCTCACTCGGTACCCACGTTAATAAACAAAATTGTCGGAAGACCATTGCATCAACAAAAAGTCACTGTATGGTGTAAAATTGGGTTGGTGGTGTCCATACTTCTTCGAAAATGAGGTAGCAATTCTCATCGCTATAGCCAAATGTTAGCCGATTTTTTTTGACCTCAAATCGAAGATATGGACGTGGAAGACATGTGGTTTCAGCAAGACGGTGCCACATCTCACACAACACGACCAGTTTTGGCTTCATTGCAAGAAAAATTTCCTGGACGAGTTTTTTCGCTTGGTAATGTGAACTGACCACCAAGATAATCTGATTTGTTTGTAGGGCTATGCACACAATCCGCAAACTCTTGACGCTTTGAAAACGAATATTCGAAAAGTTATCATCGAAAATTACCTTGACTGGATTATTTGGAAAACCATGGTTCGGTTCGCCAAATTTCTCGTGCGCTACGTCCATTTTACGGTCGACATAATCGTCCATCTGAGCAAGTTATTCGGAACACGATGAATCGTTTTCGCACCAAGTACACTCCAGTGAATAATACGCCCCAAAGACGACAAACAGTGCGAACGGAAAAAGTTATTGTCGTAGTGGAACGCAGTGTTGAGCAGAATCCGAATGAGTCGATTCGCCATAGTGCACAGCAATTGGAGTTATGCCCATTCACTTTATGGAAGATTCTACGGAAAGATCTTGTCTTAAAAGCTTATAGCATCCAGCTTGTGCAAGATCCTCATTTTTAACGCAAAATTTTGTTCTCCGATGAGGGCCATTTTTGGTTAAATGGATGCGTAAACATGCAAAATTACCTAATTTGGAGTGGAGAAGCCTTTGTCAAGATGCCCTAACAACCATTACAACTCACTGTTTGGTGTGCTTTATGAGCTGGGGTAGCCATCGGCCTATATTTCTTTAAGGACGATACCCACCAGAATTTTACCGTCAATGGAGAGCGCTATACAAACAGGATTTCTGACTTCTTCGTTCCTCAGTTGAACGGCACTGACGTGACAGAGCTATGGTTTCAATAACATGGTGCAACATGGCACGCGACACCATCAACTTATTGCGGGAAAAATTTGCTGAGCGCATAATTTCGCGTAATGAACTGGCCTCCACGATCCCGTGATCTCACACCTTGGGATTACTTTCTTTTGGGGGTATGTGAAGTCACTAGTATATGCCGATAAACTAGAGACGTTAGAGGGTCTGGAAGTCAACATTCCCTGTGTTATTGCTGATATATGGCCCCAGCTGCTCGATAAAGTTGTCGAAAATTGGATTTCACGATTACGCTTCATTCGAGCTAGCTGTGGGGCACATATCCCCAAAATCATATAAGCACTAATGGCATAAAATTTTCTATTAAATAAAGCTAATATCATAGACATTAATCTTAGGTTCAAGTATTTTATTTCATATTGAATTTGTATACCTATAAAAAAGACACCCCTTATAAAGAAAGCAAAGGGCTATATATCTAAGGCTGGTACCGGGGATTGGCTTGAGCTATTACCAACTTTTGAGTAGTCATACAGACTCTTGCTACTGACCGTGCATCAGAAGCAAACTTATTGATGTTCTTCTGCCTTGCGATAGCTGTTCATTACTTTTTTTCAGAAAGTTGCGTACCATGTTCAACATGTTCCCCATGTTCCACATTTTCCCTGTTTTTGGTTGACATCCAGTTCATTTTGAGTGCAACATGGTGTTACTTACGAAAAAGCTGTTCAGGGATCCGATTGCCTTTCCAATGGATGTCCTAGCACTATTGAGAAGAAGAACTCTTTAACAATGTGTGCACAACATTGATCGCTATAGTCTGTCTAATAATGACCTTTCGCTGTATAGGGTGACGAGATAAGAACGATAGGAAAAAAAATTTAAATAAAGGAAGAACGATGTGAGATACAAAATTGATTCTAGCTTTATATTGAAGCCACGTGCATCCCCTCGGTATCGCTTGCAGTGCTTCAAGCGGTCAGGTCAGTCCTATTTTTGATGACTCGGTCCAATATGTGCGGCGTTATTCTGGCAATAGCGTGTCGAATGTCAGCCTCGAGCTCGTCCAAAGTGGTTGGCTTGTTAGCGTAGACTAAAGACTTGATGTTGGCCCGGAGAAAATAATCGAGTGATGTCAAATTGCATGATCGCGGCTGCTAATTGATGAACGCTCGTCGTGAGATGACTTAGTTGCCAAATTTCGCCTTCACAATTTCGAGCGTTGCGTCGGTTGTACGAGTATGTCATGTAACGCCACAATTTTGGAACCACAGCTCGGATATAACGATGTTGTCGAGCTCTGACTACAGAAAGTCGGTTAACATCGCTCTTTATCTGAGACCATTGACGGCAACGGTGTCTCCTTCCTCATTTCGAAAGAAATAAAGTCCGAAGATGCCGCCATGCCATAATCCGCACCAAACAGTCAATCTTTGTTGATGAATTGATGCTTGGCCGAACACTTATGGATTGTGTTCGCTCCAATAGTGGCAACTTTGCTTGTTGACATAACCGCTAACTTAAAATTTGGCCTTGTCCGAGAAGATGATTTTTTGGGCAAAATCCGGATCCCCGGCCAACATTTCCAGCTCCCAATTAGCGAACTCACGCCGTTGTCTATCGTCGTCCAGCTTAAATTCTTGCACGGATGTGCCCAAATGTGGGATGTGGGCCCAAATCTAACCGCAGACTCTCTGGCGATGGCCAATTCAACTGATCGGTGCAGAAACGGCATTTCTGGGCCGCTACTGCGGCTATGTTTTCTTCATTTTGCACCAATCTCTGTCTGGTTGGTGGTGTAAAATCAAAAAAAGTGTCCTCACACTCAAACTTTTCCACAGTGAGACGATTTGTCTTCACACTGAAGCCATGATAACGACCGACCTCACGACGAAATTCACATTGCGTATTTACAACTGAGCCGAAAGCCGATATATTTTTTAATAATTTCCTCACATTCGGCAAGAGTAAAACGACGCATGACGAAATGGCAAACCTTACTGAATATTTGGATAGCTGGACGTCATTTGTAACTGTCATTGCTATCTGGTCACCCGTTACAACAGTACAGTGTCTCATGTTGTTGACTTGATCGAGCAATCTTGACCAGCCTGAAAGTTTTCGGTATGCTGATCAACTTTGCGCTACAGAAACTAATCTATGTATGCACTCGGATTCCTAGGTACAATACACAAAAGTCATCTTTTGGTTAGTGTCGATTTTTTTCCCATTAGCAGCTGGAGATTCCTTCTAAAGTCCTACTGGCAGAATTCCAAATCATCGACATTTCGACAAATGATCTTCCACAAGTTTTAAGCAATTTCATTTGAATTTTGTAATCCGGGTAAGATGCTAATTAATCTCGAACGTCCAATAAACCGTCTTAAACTTTCCTCTTTCGATTGACCACATCCAAATTTCGATCTGTCACTACAGACGTCACCAGATCGTTGTTGATCTCTTTACCTTACTCTTCTTTGAATCTAGTTATTACTATCTCATTACCAGTCTAATTAATCCAATTAACATCCGTTTGAAAGAGTTGAGAGAGAAAAAAAAAAAAAATTGAAAATACGAGTAACTCTCCATCATGATTGTCAACAGATGTCTCTGTTCTATCAATTTATCTTCCCTTTCTTTCTCTATTTTCGTGTCTCTCTTTTGCGCATTCAACTGTTTGGCTTATCCTACGTTTTGTTAAAAATTTTTCATAATTGAATTAGCAACGCGTTGTGGCTTTGCTTCGTTTTCGCCTTGTTTTACTTTGTCTCGCTTGGTGTTTGCCTTCGTCTTCATATTCGTCTTCGTCTTTGGCTTTGGCTTTGGCTTCAGCTTTATCTTTTGCAATGGGTGCCATTTTGTTGTTGTTGTTGTTGTTCGTTTAATGCCTCACTTAACTTCCACTCAAGCGTCTCAATTAGACGTCTCTTTTGCTAGTTTATTTAGCCAAAGATACTTATGGATACTTCCCCCCCCCATTCTTTTACATATACAATAAACAATTTCGTGGATAAAGTGAAAGTGTATCTGAATATTTTAAATATCTAAACGGCATAGAAGATAGACCTTCAGCGCGTCAACGAAGCACAGCCAGACAATAAACCTAGAAAACCATTTAGAAAAAAAAACAAAAGAAAAAATCTACGAGGTCACACTGTAGATACATGAAAACCATTTAAATGTCAAAAGCCTAAAATATGATCCAAAATTGATGTCAAAAATGAATTTCGGTCAAAGCTTGAGCAACACAATGACGTTCCTTAAAAGGGTTTAGAGTGCTGCTGCTGATTCTGTTGCAGTTGGCCCTTTTTAATTGCGCTACTGTGGGAACTAAACCCACAAAATGATTAACAATTAGGTTAAAAGTATCTTAAGCACTGGTAAGCTCCCATCTGTAGTCGGTAGTCACCGCAAATTGATAAGTAATTACGTGTACCTAACGTGGGACATTAAGGTAGATGGACACATTAATGGTATGCTGTCTTTCTGGCCTTGTAGACACTATTCATGTTGGGCACTATTCGTAAAGTATTTACGTAGACGTCATCTCTAGACATCACGTTTAATTGCTCTAATTCCCATAGAGTTGAGTTTTTAGAGCCATAGTCTGAAGCCATCTCTAGCGGTGTACATATACGAGTATGTATGGGTGTACGAGTACGATCCCATGTCCGTGTGGTGTTAACTTCTGCTAATGAGTTGTGCCCATAATACTCGAATTTAAAGTTCATAGTACTTCTTGGTGCCTTCCAACTGATGGCCAATGACCGACAATCTTTATACGCGGAGTCACTTAAAAAAAAAAAAAAATTAAATCTGAAACAGTCACCAACTATTGTAGTTGGCAGTTGACTACTGGAATTCATTTCATCGAAGTTTCTTTTTTGTTTTCTGTGGAACAAAAATTAATCGGATTAGCCGACCTAATGGATGTGCGGTGCAGTAAACAAGGAGTGGAAAAAAATGTTGTTCTTCTCATCTCTCCTTATCTAGGATGCAAGCGACTATCCAAGTTCGTTGAGATCAGATACATTAATGAGACCTGGTGTCCTTAAGTGGATGAAAGTGTTCAGACTTCAGATGGTGTATCTATGTGGATCAGAAAATGTATTCATGTTGTGTCATGTCTTGTTTAACTTGAAGACAAATCGAATAAAAGCTCAAGTGCTTCGGATTGGTAATTAAAAGTGATAGCAGATATGTATCTGTGTCCTGAAGACAGTGTTGATCGGCACTGTCACAGCAGGACTTGTAAACAGAAATTGGGAATTGTTTAAAAAAAAATCTGTTGATAGATTGAGTGAAAAGGACTTCAGCTAAATAGAATTTGATGATGTCAAAGATGTGGCATACGTTTATGCCTTTGAATATTTGCCAGATTTAATATTTGTATCTGAGATATGGATTTTTTCTTGTGAAACTGAAGACTTTTTTATTCCCGGTTATACATTTTATGCTAACACAAATGAACTGTACGCAGCTGCTGGTGTAGGAGTTTTTGTGCGAGATAAGTATATAGACGAAGACTTTAAAGTGATACGCCATTTTTTTTGTTTTTTTTTTTTTTTATAATCGGCGCGCGCTCAAGGGGTTTTGTACGCTTAAAATGTTCGTACACAGCGCGGGCGAAGGAAATTTAGGGAGGAAGAAAAGACAGGTACCGGTGTACATTGTTTTTAAATGTTTGCAAGTTATAACGACCAGGAAACACAGAGGTCGGCAGAGCATTCCATAAGCGAGTTGTACGGCTTAGGAAAGAATCACGATATTTAAGAGTACGTCCGAAAATGGGCTTGAGGGTATACTGATGAGCATTCATAGCGAGACGGGTGTTACGGTTGAAAGTTTGAATGGGCGGAATGCTACTGGCAATTTCAATGGAGCACTGGTGGTGGAAATAGCGATAAAACAAAGTGAGACAGGAGACTTTACGTCGGTGTTCGAGGGTGTCAATTGATTGACTGATATTAGTATCACCAATTAGTTTTATCGCACGGTTTTGAATCCTATCTAGCAGGTGCAGAGATGTTTTAGGAGCACCTGACCAGATGTGGGCATTGTACCCCAGTTTTGGGCGGATATATGCCTGATATATTGTGGCCAGATCAGAGGGGGTAAAATATTTCTTACATCGCTTGAGGAAACCTAGACATTTCGCAGCATTTTTGGCGACATCGAATATGTGGTCATTCCAACGTAAGTTGTCACTGACACACATACCGAGAATGGAACGTTTATCGGGTTGGACGATGCAAGTGTCATTCATGGATAATGGCTGCGTGTTTAAATTTCGCTTTAGCGACAGCAGACAGCATTGAGTTTTGGAAGCATTAAATTCCACTCGGTTGATAGTTCCCCAATTGGTTATGCTATTAACATCGGAATTTAATGAGCTTAACATACACTGCCGTTCCCGTTCTATAGCCGAAGAGCAGGGACGTGAGTCCGGGAACGAATACGAAAAGCAGAGAGTACTGTCATCAGCAAAGGAATATATTGGATTAGAAGTGGCACACAAGAGATCATTAATGAAAATTAAAAAGAATGTCGGAGACAGAACGGAGCCCTGGGGCACACCAACATTTATTTTGTGAATATCAGACTTGAAACCATCCAAGACAACTTGAATTGAACGTTCCGAAAGGTAATTTCTAATCCATTGAAGAAGAGAGTCGTCGATCCCAAAAGCTCACATTTTCAACAAAAGAGCCTGATGCCAAACTCTGTCAAATGCCTTAGAAATATCAAGTGCAACTAACTTGCTTTCGCCAGATTGATGTACGCTTTGGTTCCACTTTTCGGTGAGACATGCCATCAAATCACCAGTGGACCTGTTGCAACGAAAACCATATTGCCGGTCATTGAGAAGTTTTCGTGTTTCGAGATATTTCATGAGCTGACGGTTTATCAGCGTTTCCATGACCTTGGAAAGAAAGGACGTAAGTGCGGTGGGTCTGTAGGGCTGGACAAATGCTGTTTTCTATCTGCTCGGAGGGAGTCCTAAAGAGTAGGATTGACGAAAAAGCTTACGCAGTGATTCTGCCAGCGAGGAAGAACACCTCTTCAGAAGGAAGGGAGTTATGCCATCTGGACCTGCGGATTTGTGGATGTTAAGGTCTTTAAGAACACTTGCTGCTACACGAGTTCGAAAGTGGATTCGTCCCATTGAAGATTCGACGCACTCAAAAGTAGGCGAAGACAAAGCACAATCTGGGAGTGTTGAGCTAGCCGCAAAGTGTGCAGCAAGCAGATTGGCCTTGTCCAAAGAGCTGGCAACTGAAATGTCATTGTAAATGAGCGTTGGGATGGAGGATGAGGCAGAATTTCTAATGTTTTTGACGAATGACCAAAAATTTTTACTGCTTTTGGGACATTGTAGTATTTTTTGCCTCAGGTTTTGATCATATTGGAATTTCACACGCTTAAGAAAGGCGTTGCAGTCATTTCTGGCTCGTTTAAACTTTTTTCGGTTTTCCTCTGTCGGGTTGGTCTTGTAGGACCGAAAAAACAGTTCTCTAACCCTGACAGCCTCTTTACAGCTCGAGTCGTACCATGCCTTTTCTTTTGGTTTGAAACTCCTGATCCGATGAGGGATAGAAGGATCTCATTCCAAAGAGAATAGTTTCTGTGATCATGTCAGCAGCGGCATCCACGTCGTTATCGAGGAAACATAACGACCAGTTAAAATTCCTAGAGAAGTTGTCAAGTCCGCTCCAATTGGCTTTCTCGTATTGCCATACGGTTCTTTTTGGAATCTTTTCTCTAACTGTGTGGTGGGTGTACGAGAATTTAACTGATATGACACAATGGTCCGACGAGCCTAGAGGGGAGAGCACATCAACGCAGTACTTGTCAGGGTGAGAAGTTAAAAACAAGTCCAGGGTGTTGGCGGTATGCCTATCAACGTCTGGTATACGCGTGGAAAAGTTGTTTTCCGCAATGGAGGTCTGAACACATCGTCCTTCGAGTATTGTCTGTCCAGAATGTTGAAGCCAACTAGAATTGTGTATACGGAAATCGCCCGTAATCACGATTTCAGTATGAGGATACTGGGATACAATTCTTTGAATGGAGTCAGACAGCGCATCAAACTCGTGAAATGTCGAGTTGCTGTCCAGTTTGGGGCTTCTGTAAATAAAGTGGTAGTGGATAATTTGCTTACGGAGATGGAATTTTAACCACATGAAGTTGAATTCCGGATTGGAACAGGGACTACATTGTGGTGGAATTTGGTAAGCTACATCACTACGCACATAAATGGCGAGACCGCGATGGAGAAAGAATAGTGGCACTAGTTCGTAGTCAGGTAGTTTCAGATCAGAGTGATCTGAGAGGTGTGGGCGGGGATCTACCTGTGTTTCATTAAGTGCCAAAACAGCTGGTCTATACTTACAGACGTGGATGTACGCAGAAAATTGATTACTTTTTAGCCCGTGTATATTTTCTGCGTCCACTCTAAATTCCCTAGATATAATCACAAACAAACACAGTAAACACAAACACCGACGATACTAAGCAGGGCTGCGAAGTGAAAATTCTGACGATGGTTTACTGAAACATAGCCATAGCCTGGCTAGCGCAGATTTAATTAAAATATGCTTTAGTCTAAGCTCTAAATATTTTGAATTTGCTTTTGTGTACAGGTTACAAGCCACATCTCCTCAATTTTTTCTAGACAATTTTTCAAATTTTCTAATTAATGAAAAAGGTTCGAATATGGTCATTCTGGGTGATTTCAACATTGACATTCTTTCTACCAACAGTGCACCTGATTGTCTTCTTCACCTGACTGCTGAGCATGGTTTCTCCTCCTTTATCAGTGAAATCTCTCGTTTCGCAAAAATTTCGATAAGCAATTGCTTCGGTGTTAATTTCGACTTAGAAATAACTGACCATTGCATGACGGGTATTTTGTTTAAAAGTATAAGCGGAGTCCAACTCTCTGAGAACTTCTCTTCGCAGACTATTACCAAAATAAGATACGACCTACTTAACATTCAGCTCCGTTTTGAAAATTGGCAAGAAGTCTATGCCAAAGACAACGTTTCTGAAACTTATGAAGTATTTTGGAACATTCTCCAAAACTATATCAGTTTTTCTACACAAACTTTTGTCAAACATAAAGCTCAAACTAGATTGAAGCCGTGGGTAAACACTTCCCTTTTGAAAAGAATTAAACTTAAAAAAAAATTGCACAAACTGTGTATTACACATCCACTTAATTCTAATCTAAGAAAACGGGTTAAGAAAATGAGCAAAAACATAAACAAGGAAATTTTGAACTGTCGCTACAACTACTACTACAACACCAATACTTCTTGCAATCCCAAAAATATTGTGCTGTGTAGTGAAGGTGTTGAAATAGTGAAACCCGTAGAAGTTGCCAATGAGTTCAATAAATATTTTGCTTCAGTTGGTTCTATGTTCTCTCAATCTAACTTTAACACAATTTGCAACTCCTGTGTTTGGTCTCAGTTAGTGGAAAGAACGCCTGACATAAATACTTATTGACATGAGGTCGGGTCAATAAATCCGTGACTTTTTGAATTTCTGACCTCTTTACTGAAACAGCAACACTGCTCCTGTCAACAGGCATCTGTCAGTTGACTCCTGTCAAAATTTAAACTTGCTGCGTCAGTTAGTTTGTGTTTGACAGCTATTTTTATCAGACTACTCACTAATTTGAGGAGAAAATGGAAAAAAGTGAATTTCGTGTGCTTATTAAGCATTATTTCTTGCGAAAAAAAACCATTACCGAGACCAAGGCTAAGCTTGATAAATACTATGGGGACTCTGCACCATCGATTTCAATGGTAAAAAAGTGGTTTACTGAATTTCGTTGTGGCCGTACAAGCACTGAAGATGCCGAACGTCCTGGACGCCCAGTTGAGGTCTCTACACCCGAAACAATCGAAAAAATTCACGATATGGTGTTGACCGACCGAAGATTGAAAGTGCGAGAGATTGTGGAAGCCGTAGGGATCTCGCATGTCTCAGTGGTTTCAATTTTGAATGATCACTTGGGCATGAGAAAGCTTTCCGCAAGATGGGTGCCGCGTTTGCTCACAGTCGACCACAAACGCAATCGTGTAACAACTTCACAGGAAGGTTTGGCGTTGTTTAATCGCAATATGGAGGAGTTTTTGCCCCGTTTTGTAACCGTGGACGAAACATGGATCCATCATAACACACCAGAGAACAAACAACAGTCAACACAGTGGGTTTCTAAGGGTGAATCGGCGCCAAAGAAGGCCAAGGTGGGTTTGTCAGCCAATAAAGTTATGGCAACTGTTTTTTGGCATGCACGCGGGATAATCCACATTGACTACCTTCAAAAGGAAAGAACAATCAATGGGGAATATTATGCCAACTTATTGGACCGATTCAATGACGATTTGAAAAAAAAACGACCTCATTTGGCCAAGAAAAAAGTTCTTTTCCACCAAGACAATGCAAGGGTGCACACATGTGCAGTTGCCATGGCAAAAATCCATGAATTGGGCTATGAATTGCTCCCTCATCCACCCTATTCTCCAGATTTGGCTCCGAGCGACTACTTCTTGTTCCCAAACCTGAAGAAATGGCTTGGTGGAAAAAGATTTGACTCCAATGATGAAGTCATCTCGCAAACAAAGGCCTATTTTGAGGACCTCGACAAATCATTTTTTTTGGAAGGGATAAAAAAATTGGAGAAGCGTTGGACAAAGTGTATAGAGCTCAAGGGAGACTACGTTGAAAAATAAAATTATTTTTTTATCAAAAAAATCTGTGTTTTAATCCAAAAGTCACGGACTTATTGACCCGCCCTCGTATTTACTCACTCAAAAACTCCAGGTCGTGTGGGAACGATGGTATTTGTAATGTTGTACTCAAGAATATTGCGCCTAACTTAGTGGACATATTAGCATATCTGTTTAATAGGAGTATTTTTAGTGGAGTTTTTCCTGACTATCTGAAATCAGCTGATGTATTACCACTTTTTAAAAAGGGTAGTCGAAAAGATAAAAAGAATTACAGGCCGATTTCCTTGCTGTCTTCAATTTCGAAAGTTTTTGAAAAAGCTGTCAAAAGGCGTATGTGTGCGCATTTACAAAGAACTCAATTTCTCAGTTCGGTGCAGTTTGGGTTTAGGGAAGGACGCTCCACGGAAGATGCCTTATTATTTTTCTGCAATTTTATAAACAAAGCCTTGGATGGTAAAAAGTTTTGCGCCGGCCTCTTTGTCGATATTACCAAAGCGTTTGACATGGTTTGCATTGGATTATTCCATAATTGGTTAGCGACATATTTGAAGGACCGCAAACAAAGGGTTAGAATAGGAGACATCCTTAGGGGTACCTCAAGGGTCTGTTTTGGGCTCTATTTTGTTTCTGATATTTATTAACTCCCTCTTTTCTCTACCTTTGGCAGGCAAAGTTGCAGGGTTTGCTGATGTCCTTGACATCGCTTATAGTTCAACGGCTCCCTCTTAATTTAACAGCAGATATAAATAATGATATCCATTTGCTAAGGGTATGGTTTGCTGCTCACAGACTAGTGGCAAGTAGCAAAACCAAACTAATGTTTTTTAGCTTAGGTTCGCTTGTGCCAGCAGAAATTGACATCAAATTCCATTTCTGCGATTGCCTGCGCTTTACCCTTGTTACTTGTGCTTGCACCACTGAGCCATCCGAACCTACTTTCCATGCAAATTCCTTATGCAGCTCGAAGTGTTTTCAGGTTGAAGTTGTTAGGAACTTCAAGTACCTTGGCACAACAATCGACCAAAACATGAGTTGGGCTGAGCATTTTTTAGACTTGAAACGATACTTGCGTTCTTCTATTCGGTGTTTTTATCGTCTTTGACAGTTTTGTTCCAACAGTTTATCACGGAATTTTCCACTCGAAACTGCAATATGTAATTAGTTGTTGGGGAGGTGCTTACACTACCAATCTAAAGCCTCTTCTCGTTTTGTAGAAATGCGCCTTACGTAGAATTTGTAATGCTCACCGCCCAGCTAATTCTATGGTGTTATTTAGGTCCTTGAAAATACTCCCATTAAGGCACTTGTTTTATTTTAGAGTCTCTAAGATCTTTTTTTATGAGAGGTGGCTATTTAGAGAGTACTATATCTGATGCACGCAACTTACGTCGAACTTACCGCAAGTACCAGCCTAGCGCACAACGCACTATAGAAACTCCTACCCAGTTGTATCTTATAAACTTTTTAACCGTCTTCCAGCCGATATGAGGGTCATGTGAACTTCTAGTAAATTTTCAAATAAAATCAAAGCATGGCTTCTTGGTTTCGATTGAAGTTTTGCTCACTTATCCTGTGTAATTGTTATCTTCCCTTTTTTTTTTCCATTTTTCATTTATAGTTTCCGGAATTTTTTATATTGTTAACTTTTAATTTATCTTAATTTAAAATATTGCCACCTCACAATAATTAAAGTTATTAAAGTTATTTCTTCTTGAAGTGGCATTTAACCCTATTTATTGCTATAATTGCAAAATACAAAAGTCACTAGCTATTTTCTTAAATATAAAATAAAAAAACCTTTTGTAACTAAACTTAAGGTAAACTGTATAATTGTTAAGAAAATAATGAATTAATTAAAAAAAAAAAAACAATGTCAAAAGGAAATTTTAACAGAGTTACTTGCCTGAGTATTGTGCTTGGGAATTCAGTAGTTAAACCCCTTGGATTCGCCTATACTTTCCTTTACCAGGACATACGGTCTTTGCATCTTGATTTCTTAGATACATGTCATTCTGAGTGATACTCAGATCACCACTGTTCGCTGTTCAAAATCACCAAGTTCGAAGAAACACCTCTTTGTGACAAAGCCTCTCACTGATTTATCGTTTTTTTATGATCACCATCTATCGATTTATGTAAATGTTTTTTTTTGTATCTGGCGGTTTGTGACTGATGTGGTTCAACTCCCTCGCATTCATAAACATTTTTAAATGACGGTTCAGGGTCGTTTTAAATGCTGCCATAGTGTCGTATATTTACGAATCATAATCCCACCAGAAATGTCTACCCCAAACGAGCAATTATAAGTTCCACTTCATCTCATCTGTGTATCTATAGCACAAAATTGACCGCAAGAAATATAATTTTTTTTGACAGTTGAATGTCAAGGGTACCATAACCAATGGGACATAGTGTCTCCGGTGTGACCAATTTTCTTTTCCTGTATTTACGATCTATAAGACTATGCCGGCGATTGTTGTGGATACTCTTCTGAAGATCCCCACACGCAACTGAAAACTGAATTATGACTTTTCGAAGATTTATTCCTTGCGGGCTTTAATCCTTCCTCCCGATCCGTGTTTTATGTTCAAAATTGTCTTCGTTTCCTTTGAATTCGATTTGGTTTAAGCCCAAACGACGACAAGAGAGTCAAGGAATGTCTCATGTCTCATGTCTCATGTCTCCTGCTGCCTGTGGAGGTTAGAGTTCTGGGATTATGTGACAAAGTCTTTATGCAGTGTTTTGTCCCCGAGGGTTTAGTCGGTATGCGAGTATACTCGTACGAGTGCATATCTCAAAACTACTCATCTCTCGATCGATTTTTATGATCCATACCTGAGACTTGTAAGCACCACATGGAGTGCACGATACCTACTCTTACGGATGGTGATCTGAAGAAAGATCTCAAGAACTCTAGAAATCTGGAAGTTATATGACGCGCGGCGGCAGATTGCATGCTGCATCATGAAAGGGGTGCTTATAGGTTTTTATTCGTTCGTGAGATTGAATCTTCTTCTTGTCCCGTCGTCGGTGGTTGGTTTTGTTGTAGTTGCTATTCGGGTTTACTTTGTCATACCTGTACGGTTGTATATTGCTTTAAAGTTGGTTGTGATGTGGTGTGAAAATACAAACTTTTATTACCCACTTACAGTCACAACCAGCAGCAGAAGCAGCAATATGTATTGCCATCACCACCATCACTATCGACAACGTGCAGTGATGATTCCGTTTTATTAGATGATGTGAAGTTGGTTTTTACAGCCGGCGACGGTACTGTTAAAGGGAAGAGAATTTTGTCTTCCTTCAGTTCGAGTCACGCAATGTGATATCTTTTATTTCGTTAGCCCTGGAACGCATTAGGTTTAGGGTTCTTCTCTTCAAAAGATATTGACTGAAGATTATGACCAAGGACGTGCTTCATTTAGGTGTGAAGGAAAGGCGAATGTCGTAGGGTAGACCTTTAGTAATTAGAGCCATTATGCGAGAGGTAGTGAAGGTATCTAAAAGTAATCTTAAGGAACCACTCCGTCATCGTCTGTCTACTGGTTTCACTCAGCATTTTATTTTTATATCCTCTCATCACACTATTCTGGTACACATCTTTTCATCCTTCATCAATCACTTAGTTTTGCAAGAGAATCCCTTCTCAAGAGGGGATGATTCTGCAGAATTTCACCTGCCAACATTTTAGCATATTTCTAACATTTCGCAATTTTTTTTTTTTCAGAAAAATCGCAAAACATACCAACAAACTATGGAACACATAATGTCGAGATTTCAATCGATGGACACCACTCCTCTGCCTTTTGTTCCGCCACCATATCTCCTGCCAGCAGCATTTGCAGCTGTAGCTTCGAAATCCCCATCGTCAGCAGCACCATCAGTAACTTCTACATCAGCGCCATCTTTAACAAAACCCAAACGTTGGGGTTCTCCGCCGGTGAACTTGGCTGCTCAATTCATCAATCCTGCGACTGGCAAGAAACGTGTCCAATGTAGCATTTGTTTGAAGACCTTCTGTGACAAGGGAGCTTTGAAAATTCATTTTTCCGCTGTACATTTGCGTGAGATGCACAAATGCACAGTGGAGGGATGTAATATGGTTTTCAGTTCAAGACGTTCACGAAATCGTCATAGTGCGAATCCAAATCCAAAACTACACTCTCCACATATTCGACGTAAGATCTCGCCACATGATGGTCGAACTGCACAACAATTTCCACCAATGCTCTTCCAGTCACCTCTAATGTCATCGGGAGGACCTAGCGGTGCATATCCATTTGAACGTTTCGCGCCGTATCCCACCTATACAGGACCTCATGGACATCCAGGAATGTTTGGCGGTTTGAATTCGGGAGAACTTTGTGGAGTACATATTAGCAGTGGACGGAGTAGTAGTCATAGTAGTCTCAGTGATGACTACAAGATTAGTGGCTGCGAATCGGATGAAGATTGCAAGGATGAACTAATGGTTTCAATTGAGGAGGACGACGATGAAGACGATGGAGAGGAACTCCAAATGACCGATGAAGACGAGGATACATCAATCTGCATGCAAGACGATAATCAACCATTGGACTTTTCGGTGAAGAAACGACCAGCAGATGACCGTCTTAGACTTGGTCCAGCAACACTGTCAACTGAAGAATCAGCTTCTGAGCATGACCGTCGTTCTGTGAAACTCTCTGGAAGTTTCTCTGTTGATTGTTTGTTGGGCAAGCGATTAAAAAGTGAAGAACCTCAACACGATGCCTCAACTGAAAACTCTGATTCAGTTGGTCTTCTAGATCTCTCAACTAAGTCCAGCGATCAGCAATTAAATGTATTCCGTCAAACTACAGCGTCACAACCACCAGCGGAACTTTTACAAAACACCAATCCAGCAATGTGGAATATCCTTTCCGAGGTCTATCGGTCCATGTTGATGAAGAACAGCCTGAAGGCACAGTACAGTGAACTCCAATCGAATGCAACGATTTCCGTTTGAAATCAGAGATGAGAGATGAGAGATGAGAAACTGTACCGTCATCGTATCTGTTATCCTGTTTGTTGACTTGTTATATCACAAAGATGTATCATATAGACTTTAAGCACCACATGCACATACAAATCGCATCCATCGAATTACCTATGAAAGTATTGTTAGCGTAGACGGATTTCTTGAATTTTTTTTAATTTTTTTTTTTTAGTTTGTAAGGATGTGCAATAGAGGACAGATCATCATTCAAGGACTTTACCTACCGTTGCTTTGTAAATAGATTTTCAGGTTTTCCTATGTAAAACAGTCAAGCACTTGAATGAACGAATTTTTCTTTTTAATTTAACTCTGATCAAAAGTCTTGTCTTTTTGTTTTGATCGAGTACAGATAGATATCCTTTAGCAGTTTGTAGTTGTCTAAGTTGTAAATTTGTATGTTTAGCTTGTAAGAGAAGTAAAAATAGTTGATTTGGAAAACACACAAAGAATATTATAATGAATAAAAGTGAATTTACATATGAAAAGTTTCAAAAAGACGTGTTTTTAATGAAGTTTTTACGTTGCTGAGTAGCTGAATGGGAACAAATTAATTGAGGCTGAATGATCTGTTTCAGGGCAAGATCTTTTAGTCTTTTTTAAAGCAAGGCAAGTATATCTCGCTGTCCTATAGCGAATAGTCATTTACATTTGAAAACACATTTATGTGCGGCAAAACTGCTGAATTGCTGAAGTCATACCTAGCCATTTTTGTTTCTGATGGGGATTTGGGATACTGTTGTTGTTTATTTTTATTTAATTAGATTTAAAAAAAGAAAAGGAACAATGTAAACAAAAGAATCTTTGAATTAAATTAATCTGAGTCGCTTGAATTGGATAGTAAACTTATCGTCAATATATTGGCTCTACAAGTAAGTTTCCAGCGTTTTTTTTCCAAAATTTGAAGTTTTATTATGAAAACATAGTTACAATGCTTTATTCAAAGTATCGTCCATCGGAAGCTGCAACTTTCCCTCATCTTTTTGGCAATTTATGAATTCCGGACCAAAAAAATTTCTCGTCTTTCGAGCCCAAGAACGTATCGAGCCAATTTTTGATTTCCTCTACTGAGCTGAAGCGTATTACCGTAAGAGCGTTCTGTATCGAACGAAACAAGTGGTAGTCAGATGGTGCCAAATCTGGACTGTAAGGCGGGTGAGGCAGAATTTCCCATCCACTATTTTCCAAATAGTTTTTCACCGCAACCGCAACATATGGCCGAGCGTTGTCGTGATGAAAAATGGCGGACTCATGCCTGGTCTCATATTCTGGCCGATATAATGGTCCTTTGATGGTTTCACCACTCGGAAGCAGTTCGTAGTATACGACACACTTTTGATCCCACCATATGCAGAGCATGACCTTATTCACGTGAATATTTCGTTTCGGCGTCGATTGGGCGGGCTCGCCGGGCTTTGTATACGATTTTCTGCGTTTAGGATTATCATAATAAATCCATTTCTCATCACCAGTGACAATACGATGCGAAAATGATTTATTTTTATACCGCTGCAGTAACATTTCGGACATGCAAAATCGCCGTTTGACGTCTCTTGGCTTCAATTCGTACGGCACCCAGTTTCCAACCTTTTGAATGAAACCCAGTGCTTTTAGGCGCAGGGAAACGGCTTGTTGCGTGACGCCCAATGATGCAGCAAGTTCTTCTCGAATCTGACACGGATCCTCATCCAGTAAAGCGGGGATCTTTGTCTTCAACTCCAAAATCACCACTTTTGAACCGTTTGAACCACCCGCGGCAAGTCGATTCACCAATACATTCCGCCCCATAAGTTTCCGAAAGCAAACGATAGGCCTCAGCCGCACTTTTCTTCATATTAAAGAATAAAAGCAGCGCTTCCCGCAAATGACGTTTATTTGGCTGGAAACTTGCCATGATTTTGCTCGATAAAATCTAAGACACCGATAGAACTGCTCAAATATAACGCTGCAAGGTTGTTGATAGATACAAAACCTACAAATAAAACACATGGGGTCTGACATTTCTGCCCGGGATCCACTTGTGGCGCCATCTCTGACAAACGCTGGAAACTTACTTGTAGACCCAATACATGCTGATTCAGTAGATTTTGATGTGCTGGGTATGTCAGGATTCGATGAATAACTGCAACTTGATTTATTAACTTCTGATGTGCTGGGTATGTGGATATTTGTGGAACTGGAACCTGGTTCGGGTTTTTGTTCTGCTACAGCTTGGTGTGTTGTTTGTGCATGGAATTCAATATTCCAATTATGAGATATGCACGTCATCTTGCCTGCCCATTCGGTGGTAAGGCGATTTCGTTTCTTATTGTGAATCCAACTAAATGTACTAAAGGAACGTTCTGTGGCTGCCGAAGTTACAGGTGCTGATAAAATGCATGCTGCAACTTTGCTTAAATTTTTATTAGCACAAAGGCCTTTCCACCAAATCAATGGTTCCATGGAGGAAACATTTGACCAAATGAATCCTTTACCCTAAATACCTTCTTTGGACCGATAAAGGGCCAAATCGGTCATGACTTCAATTCCTATACTTTTGGAAACTTCGTAAATAAATTCCATTGCTGTAATTTGGTTAGAATCACTTAGATGGCATCCTTGATTTGATGGGTCAAGAAGAGCAGCGGTGAGATATATCGGTGATTCTGCGAATTCCATTCGGTCCTTAAATTTTTCGTTGAGATGTTTCTTCTCTAAATCGTCTAGAAGTCGAACTTTATCGGATCCTAATAAAGTAGACATTGAATTTTCCAGTTCTTTTAGCACTTGATGGACTTTATGTATTAAATAATTATTGGATTCAAATTTCGTTATCCACAAAACTATTGGCTTAATAATCTCAATTACAACAAAATTATCATTCCAAAAACAATCTTCATCCAGCAATGCAGTCTTAATGTCTCTAGCGAGGGAGGAAGCCTCATTGACGGCCAATGTCTGTAAGCTGACTCTATTACTCACTAAGGACTGAAACGAATAAAATCTGTAAATTTTAATACGGGCTATACTTCCAAATTAGCCTATATATTCTCTAGTTTCAGTTTGTTATTGATTTTAGTTCGGTGCGGTTTAAAATATTTATAAAATATGAGTCAAGAGGAACGCCGTAAAAAGATCATCGACAAATGGCTCGAAAATACTTCGCGTCCAAACCATTTCATCGCAAGCACGCAGTACAGTGGATTCTGTTATTAAACGATATTTGGAGACGTTGACAGTTAAGCGAAAACAGAAAAGTGGAGCTAAAAGTGGAGCACATGATACAAATTTGGACAGGAAAATAGTGGGTACCATTGTAAAAAACCGGACTATGTCATCCAGAGATGTTGCTTGGAAATGTAATACCAACCAAACAATGGTACAAAGATCTAAAAGACGTAACGGTCTAAAAACAAGAAAAAAACAAAAAATACCAAAAGCTACTGAAATGCAAAAAAAAGTCATAAAAACACGAGCCCAAAAGCTATACGAGTTGATTGGCAACAAGAAAGCGTTTTTTTTTTTTTTTGGTTTTTAATGCATTTTATTTTACTTCTTACATTTACTATACTTACATGCTAACAGAAAAAATGCTTAAATATGAGCTTAGAATAACTTAACGAACTTATACTAACTTAATGGCCCTCCAAACGGGGACTGTAAGCTAAACTATATTATTGTTTTGTGTCTTTCGACGTCATTACAAATAATAATTATTATTCTTATACATCTATTTAAACTAAGAAAATAAGTATTATTGTAAAACTTATATTTTAACCTTAAACTACTTAGCCTAACTATACAATCTAACCTAGCCTAATTGTTAGCAAACTTAAAGTTGCTAATCTGATCATTATCTAACCCAAGGTTGCTAACTTTAAACACTTAAAACTACCCTAACCTATGTAAGTCGGCCATTCCAAAAGGAAAAATAAAGAAAAAATAAATAAAAATAAAAATAAAAACAAAATGGCCCACTTTGCCTTTTGACTAGGCTAACTTGGACTTGAAGGAAACGACGCAGGAATCAGATCTTCTTCACTCAACCACCAAATATTTTGGTGCTGCAAAAAAACATCTTTTTTGTCGCGGCTTGAAACCGCCCTACTAAACCTGAGACGTTCGATACTGCCGTGTGCGACGTCTTTGTTGTAGT
The DNA here is from genome assembly GCA_963966105.1 of Volucella zonaria. NCBI lineage: Eukaryota > Metazoa > Arthropoda > Insecta > Diptera > Syrphidae > Volucella > Volucella zonaria. Next base: position 102,659,443 of record OZ014532.1, on the reverse strand, counting down.
TGAGTCGCCCCTCACCCACTGCACGAGCTACGTGGAAGATTAGCGGCACCGCAAAGTTATCCTGTATAAGCCCTTTCATGTCAAGATAGAGGAACGCTTCAGGGGGGACGAAACCCTTCAAGCGCACACTCTCATGATATAAGTAGTTGGGCTAGTAGACCCCAGATATCAGGTTATTGGACGAGGTCATTGCTCTTGCAATATGCCTTCGAGTCAACTTAATAGCGAAGTTGTCCACTCTATTCAGATTCGCCCTGTTGTAAAGGACCTCATTGGGATAGAATTTTATGTACTCCGATTCTGGCGTTCTGTAAAGGCGAAGGCAGACCCTAAGGCAAGCCCTCTCAAACACCCTAATCTTTTCCATTAAGCTTGCTCTCACATTAAACCACACAGAACACCCCTATACCAGCATGGGCCGGATGAGGGCCATGTAGCAGATAACTTTCACCCTCGCATCGAGTTAGCTGCTATAAAACAGTCTCTTTGTAAGGGCAAAAGCACCTTTGGCTCTGGCCAGAGCAGAATCTACATTCTTGTTAAAATATAGATATTGGTCTAGCCAGATCCCAAGGTATCTAACTACATTTCGACAAACAAGTGGCTGGCCGTGTTGTCCAATGATCGAGAATTTTCGCCAATTTTTTCTGGTGTCCCCAGAGGCACCAGACAATGGCGTCCTAAACAGAATGATTTCCGACTTCTGAAAGTTGATTTTCAACTTCCAGTCATCGCAAAACCGCCTTATTTGTTCGAAGTCACGTTGCAAAAGCATATTAATGACTTCGACTTTTGGACCTGATCTGTACGCTATCAGATCGTCTGCGTACGCCATGCTATGGGGAAGTGAACCTATCAAATCACTTGTGTAAATGTTGAATAAGATCGGCGAGTTAACCGAACCTGCAACAAGAAAGCGTGCTTGGTTTTGGATGACGAAACTTATGTCAACTCCGACTTTACTACTCATCCAGGTGAGCAGTTTTACAACTCGTTTGAAGCTAAGATTCTTCCACAATCAACAACATCGATTGGGATGGAAAAATTCGGGTTAAAATATCTCGTTTGGCAGGCCATTTGCCAATGTGGACACAGAAGCTCATCGTTTATTACAACGGGAACAATTAACGGAGAAGTGTACATTAACGAGTGCCTAAAAAAAAACAGTCGTTTCCTTTCTTAAACAAACACGAGGGTTCAACATTATTTTGACCAGAATTAGCTTCAGCTCACTATGCTCATGCGACGTTGAGCTTTTTTATTGCTAAAAATGTCGACTTTGTCCCAAAAGACGTGAATCTACCAAATGTTCCACAGTGCCGTCCCATTGAAAGGTATTGGGCTTTGGTCAAAGCTAAATTGAGGAAAAGTGAGCAGTGTGCAAAGGACGTAAAAGATTTTAGTGCTAAATGGAAAAGAGCGTCCAAAAAGATCACGGATGTAGCTGTCACCAACCTTATGAAGGACAATCGAAAGAAATTGACGAAAGAATGGGAACCCAAATAATTTTTTTATTTTTTGTAATTGTGAATGAATTTAATAAAAACAGAGTTTTAAAGCAAGTAAAAAATATTTACATGAATTATGAAAATATTTTTTATTTTACTTTGAAGTTTCCAAATTTTATTCGTTTCAGTCCTTAGGCTTTCTAAGGAGAATACGTAGCTACCCCAAAGAGTTTTGCTTGGAAGTTTTACGGAAATTGCCTTTTCTTTATTTATTTTATTAAGGAAAGCACTAAGCACTTGACTATTTTTTATTTTTTTTTCACTATCACCGTTGCTTTTTCTATCACACTTTTTACAGGAGAACACTTGATAATATCATTGCAACATTTTTATTTTTATTTTTATTTTTATTTATTTATTTATACGTACATATAACAATCAATCATTATCAATAAAAAGAAAAGAATCTGTAATCCATAGTTCGTAAGGAACTAGAGGCGAAAACAGGTAGAAAAAAAAAATCAATAAACAGAATGAGTGGGGTCATTAAAAACTTTATGACACAAATGTAAATTAAGAATGTTACTAAAACAAAACACGAAGCAGGTCAAGAATATCTTTATAATTGAATTCTAACAGCCAAGATTTGACTTTCTTGAGGAAAATGGATTCATTTCGAGTACATCGTATGCTATAGGGTAATTTATTAAAAAGTCTTGGAGCAATTGAAGAAAAAAATTGAAAAAATATTTGCAGATTGTAGTAAGGAACTAGCACAAGATTTTGTTCATTTACTCTAAGTCGGTAATTAGAATTGATCCTATTTAATGAATAACCCGATCTCTTAAAAAATATTTCTAAGACTTTAAAACAAAATAAATGTTTCAAGGGTAGAATATTGAGATTTTTAAATAACGAAAAGCTGACATATCGTCGATTGTTGCAGCAGATAAGTCTAATAACATGTTTTTGAGACACAAAAAGAGGGAAGATTTTGTTGTAATGAGTGCCACCCCAAACAACTAAGCCATATTCGAGCTTTGAATGTATTAAGCCATAATAAATGCTCTTTAGAAGATCCTGTGAGCAGCAATAGGATTTTAAAAAATAGAATTGCCTAATAGTTGACAGAAGATATTTTTTTTAGTGCATTCGAGTGGGCAGACCAATTCATCATCCAGTCCAGAGTAACACCAAGGTTCCCACAGTGAAAAGAGAAAGATCCATAGTCTACTTTTTTGCCATTAGGACTAAAAAACATAATCTTGGTTTTGTCACTTATGACCATTTTGTGGATTTTGAACCAATGACTAAGAACTTCAAGGTCATGATTGATATCTGAGAAAAGATTCAAAACAGAAGCACTAGTAAAAGCACATGCCATATGATCAGCAAAAGCTGTAAGTTTACTATGATAGTTTTGCCCAAAGAGAGAATTAATAAAGATTAAAAACAATAATGGACCCAGCACGGAACCCTGTGGAACACCTATAGATACAGTTCTATGAGAACTTAACACCTCATCAATTTTCACTCTTTGAGATCTATTCGATACTCGTAGATATGAATGAAGCCAATTATGAAATTTATCCCTAAAACCACATTTGAACAACTTATCTAAGAGTATAGTATGATCCACCATATCGAAAGCTTTTGTTATGTCCACAAAGAGTGCAGCAGTATGGTATTTATTATTGAAGCTGTTGTACGAGGGCGGATCAATAAGTCCGTGACTTTTTGAATTTCTGACCTCTTTACTGAAACAGCAACACTGCTCCTGTCAACAGGCATTTGTCAGTTGACTCCTGTCAAAATTTAAACTTGCTGCGTCAGTTAGTTTGTGTTTGACAGCTATTTTTATCAGACTACTCACTAATTTGAGGAGAAAATGGAAAAAAGTGAATTTCGTGTGCTTATTAAGCATTATTTCTTGCGAAAAAAAAACATTACCGAGACCAAGGCTAAGCTTGATAAATATGGGGACTCTGCACCATCGATTTCAATGGTAAAAAAGTGGTTTACTGAATTTCGTTGTGGCCGTACAAGCACTGAAGATGCCGAACGTCCTGGACGCCCAGTTGAGGTCTCTACACCCGAAACAATCGAAAAAATTTACGATATGGTGTTGGCCGACCGAAGATTGAAAGTGCGAGAGATTGTGGAAGCCGTAGGGATCTCGCATGGCTTAGTGGTTTCAATTTTGAATGATCACTTGGGCATGAGAAAGCTTTCCGCAAGATGGGTGCCGCGTTTGCTCACAGTCGACCACAAACGCAATCGTGTAACAACTTCACAGGAAGGTTTGGCGTTGTTTAATCGCAATATGGAGGAGTTTTTGCGCCATTTTGTAACCGTGGACGAAACATGGATCCATCACAACACACCAGAGAACAAACAACAGTCAAAACAGTGGGTTTCTAAGGGTGAATCGGCGCCAAAGAAGGCCAAGGTGGGTTTGTCAGCCAATAAAGTTATGGCGACTGTTTTTTGGGATGCACGCGAGATAATCCACATTGACTACCTTCAAAAGGGAAGAACAATCAATGGGGAATATTATGCCAACTTATTGGACCGATTCAATGACGATTTGAAAAAAAAACGACCTCATTTGGCCAAGAAAAAAGTTCTTTTCCACCAAGACAATGCAAGGGTGCACACATGTGCAGTTGCCATGGCAAAAATCCATGAATTGGGCTATGAATTGCTCCCTCATCCACCCTATTCTCCAGATTTGGCTCCGGGCGACTACTTCTTGTTCCCAAACCTGAAGAAATGGCTTGGTGGAAAAAGATTTGACTCCAATGATGAAGTCATCTCGTCATTTTGAGGACCTCGACAAATCATTTTTTTTGGAAGGGATAAAAAAATTGGAGAAGCGTTGGACAAAGTGTATAGAGCTCAAGGGAGACTCGTAGATATCAGAACAAAAATTTAATAATGCACTCTCGGTGGAACGACCTGATCGAAACCCAAATTGGCAATCAATAAAGAATTTATTTTTTTCTAAAAACTTGACCATTCTTATCTTTAATGCTCTTTCAAAAACTTTCGAAAATATTGAAAGTAAGGAAATAGGCATGTAATTATTAATTAAGTTATTATCTCCTTTCTTGAACAAAGGAATAACTTTAGCGACTTTTAAACATTCAGGAAAAACACCACATGCAACGCTTTTATTGAAAATGAAACATAAAATATCACAGATATTAAAAGATATTTTTTTTTATAAAGTTATTTGAAAAACTCTCAGTTATTTGTGAGTTAAGAGTTTTTAAGAGACAAGATAATTTTATATAGTTCAAATGACGATATGGGATTAAAAAAGAAACTTTGAGAACATGACACTTCATCAACTAAACAGTTACAATCACAGCATAAAACGGAACTGTCAGAGACTACCTTTGCACCTACAGAAGAAAAGAAACTATTGAATTTTTCTGATAAGATCTTGTTGTCGGATATAAAAATATTATCTTCTTTCAAACAATAAATTCGGTCTTTCTGAACAGATTTATTTAATATGCTTCTTATTAGTTCCCATTCTTTTCTTGATTCACCTTTAACCTCACGAAATTTGTTCATATAGTAATTATTTAAAATATCTTTGTATAATTGTTTGTAAGCAGAATTTACATTATTGTTATTGGGATGTTTCTTCTTTTTTTTTGAACAATTTATTTTTTTCTTTGATTTTCTTAAGTAACTCACATGATATCCACGGTTTAAGTTTTTTCGATTTATCATTACTTTTAACTTTTTTTTTGTGTACATTTTAAGACATAGTTATTAAGTATTTTATTAAACTTAGAGAAAGCTGTAGAAGGATCATTTTCATTATATACACATTCCCAACATTCGAAACGAAGAAGATTATTAAGAGTAACAAAGTCAGTTTTAACACAGGAACAATTGGACAACAATGGCTTCACTGTAGAAGGACAAGAAGATTTTAGGCTAAGACACGTCGTACAGTGAACGGATACTAGCAAACTGACAACAGAGTTATAGATTTGAGTTGTTCGAGAGTTAGAAAAACGTACCATAATATGGTCAATACAAGTTCTAGATGAGAAGCGAGTAGGTCTATTTATGTATGATTCAAATCCAAAAGAAGATAAAAGAAACAAATATTTATCTACAAAATTAGAATTATGTAAGATGTCTAAATTGACATTACCCAAAAGGATAGTATCATTTGTTTCGCCTGACAATAAATTTTCCAAGTCCTCATAAAACATGTTATTAGACAAGGTTGGCTCATTAAATCTATATAAACAGAAAAAAGTCAACTTTAAATTAATAATTCTAATTTTTAAAACGTCACAGCTATTTAAGTTGAAACCGTTATCTTCAAAGCGAAATGAATCTTTAATAAAAGCAGCAACACCGCCAGATGGATATTTGTTATTGCAGCAAAATATTGGTTGGTACCCATCTATGTCAAAAAATGATTTTTCCTCTTCATAAATCCAAATTTCTGATAAGAAAATCAAATCAGGCTGATTTTTAAAAGAATTTAACTGTTCAAAGAAGTTGTCATATGACCATGTCATGGATAAGTTTGCTTGGTTAAAAAAGAGATCGAGATCATCAACGTCAATACAGTTGATAGAGGGTACATTTATACCATTACTATGAGATTCTTTCATATTACTTAAGGACTAGAAGATCCTCACTAGAATTTATAACAATTAAGTTATCATTATCCCCCTTTCTCATGTACACTCTCCCGTTTTTCACCCAAGCATACTTGTACATCTTTTCTTTTTTAATATTTTGTGCAGCATTTAGCAAATAAAGGGTTCGCCATCTAACGTTTTTTTTTTTTCAACTAGTGCTTATTTCGTGAATGGTAACACTTAGCTCATGTCTGATTTAACAGATAATTAGTTTTATCCTTCCGCTGAACGAATATGGTTGTGTATACGCTTGAACAACGCTGGGAAATATTGCGACATTACTTTGAAAATCATGGTAATGTTGCAGAATGTGTGCGAAAATTGCGTACGGATTTTGGAAGAAGAGAAGCACCGTCAGCTCCGTATGTTCGTTATCTTGTGAAAAAAGTGAAAGAAACTGGCATCCTCATCGATAAACCAAAGCGTGAAAAGCCAAAAACAGTGCGTACACCCGAGAATATTGCTGCTGTGGCATTTTGCATAAAGACCTTGGTATGACGCCATACAAAGTCCAATTGGTTCACGAGTTGAAGCCAACTGACCATCCAAAGCGTTTTCGCTTCGCTAAATGGGCCTGCGATCGACTTAGAGAAGATGCCGATTTTGCCAAAAAAAATCATCTTTTCAGATGAAGCTCATTTTGATCTTGACGGGTATGTAAACTGGTAACACAAGTGTCGATGCGGAAAATGCATTTTCATTTAACTTCCGAAGAACCGACTTTAGCAAACTTAAAAACCTCATCAGCAACATTAACTTTGACTTTATTGCTGAGACTACTAATATTGATCTTGCCTTATCAACGTTCTATTCGTTAATTTTCTCCTGCTTTGCCCAATCGGTTCCATATACCTTCCGAAAGGACTGTATGTCAGCTCCTCCCTGGTACAACAAGGAGTTGCGCTCTCTCCGTAATTACAGAAACAAGTTGTGGCATAAATTCTTTATATATAATCGTTTTTCTGAACTTTGTGTGTCTCTTTACCTTGAGTACCTCTACCGCATGCAATTTAACTTAGTCTCAGACCCTAAACGCTTCTACCAGTTTGTGAATACCAAAAGAAAGTCAGACGGCTACCCATCTACTCTTAAATTTCTCAGTGAATCTTCTGCCGACCCGAAAACCATTGCAAATTTCTTTGCCTGTCATTTTAATAAATCCTTTTCTAAGAAAACAGCTGAACCCGATCCTAGTTACTTTAGCTATATGAGAAACTATCCTGAGACATCATCCGTTTCGCTAAATATAACAACATCTTTGGTGTCTGATAACATTACCAAACTTAAAGATGATTTTTCGTCCGGCCCTGATGGCCTTCCGGCTGTTGTAATAAAAGAGTGTATTAACCATCTCGGTCCTCCCCTTGCTGCCCTATTTAACTTGTCTGTCTCAATAGGTACTTTCCCTTTCCTATGGAAGGAATCTTACATCATCCCTATTCATAAAAAAGGAAGTAAGGCCAAAGTCGATAATTATAGGCCCATAGCAAAACTCTCTTGCATACCCAAACTTTTTGAAAGCATAGTCTATCAACAATTGCTTCCGTACTGTAGGCCAACTATCTGTACAAATCAGCACGGTTTCATGAAAGGTAAATCAACGACCACTAACCTAACAGAGTTCGTCTCTAGGACGCTTCATGCTTTAGAAGACGGTGATGAAGTCGATTCAATTTCCACTGATTTCAGCAAGGCATTCGATAAAATTTCTCACAAACTTATCATTTTTAAACTAAAAAAACTTGGCTTTTCCCCTCATTTTGTGGCATGGACCAAATCTTATTTAGAAGACCGAGAATACAGGGTCATCTTCAGATCTTCAATATCCGACCCAATTAAAGCAACATCTGGTGTCCCTCAGGGTAGTCACCTTGGGCCAATCATCTTTATCCTGACGATTAACGACATAAATCTCATTTTAAAGAATTGTAATCTTTCTATTTTCGCTGATGACATGAGAATTTCCAAAGTCATTTCATTGCCTTCTGACTCCCATTGCCTGCAAGATGACTTAAATAAGTTTTCGGTATGGTGCAAGTAAAACTTTTTGGAGCTTAATGTCAGCAAATGCCAAGCGATAACCTATTCCCGCAAACGTTTACCTCCCCCTCCAAGAAACTACTTCATCTGCGATGAGCCTATTCCTTCCACTACCCAAGTACGGGATCTAGGAATAATTTGTGACAGAGAATTGAATTTCGACTCACATATTGACAGCATTATAAATAAAGCTAACTCTGCACTTGGTTTTATCAAACGCTGGTCGAAAGAATTTTCCAACCCTTACGTTACAAAGTCCCTGTGCATTACTTTTGTAAGGCCTCTTCTCGAATATTGCAGCCAAGTTTGGTCACCCTATAAACTAACCCACATTCAAAGAATAGAAGCAGTCCAACGCAGGTTTATCCGTTTCGCACTTCGTGGTCTACCCTGGGCCGACCCATATGGATTACCCCCCTATGAAAATAGGCTGGAACTAATTAGCATGCATACCCTAAAAAAACGTCGTGAAGTCGCTGATGTACTTTTTATCCACCAGTTACTGACTGGAAACATCGAGTGCTCGAGAATAACGCAAAATATTGCATTCACTTCCAATCCCCGTAATCTAAGATCTGTCCCACTCTTCCTGATCCGAACTCACCGTACCAACTACGGTCACTTTGAACCAATATCTAGAATGTTGCGTATAACGAACAACTACGCCGAAGTCTTTGACCTAAATAGCAGCAAAGACGAAATGAAAAAAGCACTGCTCAATATGCCACTCCCTTAACATCTACCTCGTCCACCATTTCTCCTCGCCCCATATTAGGTTAAGAATATCTTTGTTAGTTTTAAGTCTAGGTTTAAGTTTTTGCTTGTTAATTTGTTAATAAGCTAAATAAAGTTGTCCGGGGTAGACCCGGGCTAATAATAATAATAATAAACAAGCAAAATTGTCGCATTTGGGGCACAGAAAACCCGCACGCATACATTGAAAAGCCGATACACCTAAAACGAGTCACTGTTTGGTGCGGATTTTGGTCCAGAGGCATAATCGGGCCATTTTTCTTCGAAAATGAGCAAGGAATGCCCGTTACAGTCAATGGTGATCGTTATCGGGCCATGTTGAATGAATTTTTGTTCACAAAAATTGAAGAGGAGGATATTAGCAACATTTTGTTTCAACAGGACGGCGCTACGTGCCACACAGCCGAAGCTAAACTCGATGTTTTGCGCTCTGTTTTTGAAGATCGCATTATCAGCCGCAGAGCTGATGTCGTTTGGCCACCCCGGAGCTGCGATTTGACACCGTTGGACTATTATTTGTCTGGTGCCGTAAAAGATAAGTGTTACGCCGACAAGCCAGAGACAATTGACGCTTTAAAGGATAATATTCGTGAAGCCATTGGTGAAATACAGCTGCACACAATCGATAATGTGCTTAAAAATTGGACCGATCGTGTAGGCTACTGCATGGCCAGCCGAGGCAGCCATTTGAATGAAATTATTTTCCATTATTAACATTTTTTGACATATTAACATTTTTAACAAAACGCAATGTATGCGCTATGCAGCCCAATGGAACAATATGGTTGTAATTGTCTTTCAGTAAATGAAAAGCTTTCTGCATATTTGCGGCATTATCTCCGATTACAACAAAAAATTTGTCCGCTTGATATTTTTCGATTATAATTTGCATTTGCTCCTGTAGGTATTTTCCCGTGTGCTTTTTATCTTCAGTTATTAAAAAGTCAACAAAAACTGGGTCTGGCTTCGATATAATAAAGTTTATAATGCCTTCGTTGCGGATTTTGCTCCAACCATCATACTGAAGATGTAAATGTTGTGCATTGTGTAGTTGGTCTGCAATATTGGATTTTACAGCGTTGTATTCTTCCTCTAGGTAATTTGTAGCGAACTGTTTTCTTGATGGTTGGCTTTGAATGATGGTTGTAATTGCCCGAAAAATTAAATCCACAAAGGATGTTCAACCAGTGATAAAGGAGAGCCACTAACATATATGGCTCTTGCTAACGTTTTATTTAACGATTCCTGAAATATATATAAAAATTTATCAAATTAGAAAACCTATATACAAAACAAATGTAAATATTTTTATTAATGAAAAACGTTTACGTTTTCACTTTTTGATAATGGCTGGGATGGATTTGATGATTTAGCATTGGATTGCTCACTGTCTAGGCTGGGAATTGTATTGCTATCGCAGGAAGTTTCCACATCTTTTTTACAGTATTCAGTGGTGACGTTTGGTGATTTCGCTATTTCACTATTTACAATATTTTTTATGTCAGCCGAGCATTTAAAGCAGCTTATCAAATTTTTTGTTATTTTATTTATGTTTGGATAATAAGTCTTTCTGCAAAACTTGCATTTAGCCAATTTATCCATTTTATCGAAATATTTCCACACCACACTTTTATTTTTTCCCATATTAAACAAAAAATTGACTTTAATCACTAGAGAGAACACTGCACTTATTGCAATTTATAAACTTATGTTTACTAACGTTTCTAAAACCAAAACACTTACATATAATGTGAACGAAAACCAGAAACAAAGGTAAGTTGTAAAATTACACAATGAAGGCAAATCATTAGCGGATATTGCGCTTATAGTGGGAAAACACAAATCTACCATACAGTACATCGTAGAAAAATATAAAAAAATAGGAAGCGTCGAGTACCTGCAAAGATCAAGCCGGATGAAAGGGTCGTTCTCAACACTGTGCGGAAAAACCCAAAAACCAATGGACCTGCAATTAAAAAAATTGTCTCGGATACATGCAGAAAAGATGTCAGCACGCGTATTGTATTGACAAGCTACAGTAGCATTTTTAGGTGTCGTACCATGAATTATGTCGGCCTGTGTATATACTCTCTGCAAAAAGGGTTATTTCTTTTCCTACCAACTTTAGCACATCACTAATAAAATAATCAATCAGAGTTATCGGCAGTTCCGAGGAAATTTTTTCCCTCGAATTCTACATGTTCCTTGTTTTTGGTTAGGAGCAAATTTTTTTCAACTTTCCAAAAATTTCGTGGAAATGTTTATTCACGACAGGGCTGATTGGCATTATCATTAATTACCAAATATAATAAAAACCCATATTTGGGTGAGTAAATATAGTTTTGGGTAAATACCCGATATTTACCCTTTGATAAATACCTACCGGGTGGGTATAAAAAATCTGCCCATCACTATTCCCGACCCGTAAGGGTGTTTATTAGAAGGAAAGCGACGCGTTCGTGCTCCGCACAGTACGCTTGCTTGATTTCTAACAAGGAGAAGGACCAACTCGGCACTGTTATTTTTTAATTTAGGAATTTGGCAGTGCATAATCTTTCACAGTGTTTATGTTTATGTAACAGGGTTCGAAAAATTGACTTTCTTGGCCTGGTGGCCTTCTTATTGCCATAGTCACCCTAATGCATCTGTACCCATGGATTAGAGTGGCTGTTGGAAAAACCAAACTTGGCCCATTGTGATGCCAAGTGGATCTGTGATCCGCCTACCCTTGGAGCCAATTTGAGCTTCTGACGAAGCGTAGGATACTGTTAACGTCTATATTGTTTAGATCGCTGAAGTTATTGTAGAAGAAATCCCCGAGGTGGGGTACTCTTCCTCGTCCATGCAGCTTCTTCAGGGGTCGTTTGTAAAAAACGATTAAGGCAGTGTCAAGCGATGATACCTATGAAAGCGCTGAGACGTTTTCTATTTTGAAAAATCAAACTCTTAGAGCGATTCAGATCTACGAGGGGCGTTCAAGATATTCTCGGTATCGGGGTGAAGCTGTGGTTGCATATATAAATTGACTTATTTGTCAAGTAACACTATTATTTTAGTGCATTCATGTAAAATTTAATATACATGTGATTATTAATTCGCGTTTTATCTCTAGTTAAACAGAATCATAATGGCAACTGAGGCGATGATGGTGAAAATTGAGCATCGGGCTGTAATTAAATTTCTCACTAAGCAAGGAAAAAGTCAAAAAACTATTCATGAAGAGATGGTGGCTGTTTACCAGGGTTCCGCACCTTCATTATCAACTGTGCAAAAGTGGTCAAGTGAGTTCAAGAGAGGCAGAGAGAGAGCATTGAGGACGACCCCCGCTCCGGCGCCCCGGCTACTGCTTGTACGGGAGAAAGCATCAAAGAAGTCGAAAAACTTGTTCTTGAGGATGCCCGAATAAAGGTGAAAATGATGGCAGAGATCACCAAGCTTTCAATTGGTACCATTCACACCATTCTTCATGACCATCTTAACCTTTCAAAGGTCAGTGCAATGTGGGTGCCACGAATGCTCACAGCGCCTCAGATAAAAAGTGAGAATCGCATGCTGTAGAGAGCTTTTGGAGATGTGTAGTGAGAACGCGGACGGTGTTATGGATCGAATTGTTACTGGGGACGAAACATGGGTCCACCACTATGACCCTGAAAGCAAACAAGAGTCCATGCAGTGGCATAAAAAAGGAACAGACCCCCCGAAGAAGTTCAAAGTCATTCCGTCTGCCGGGAAGCTCATGGCCACAGTTTTTTGGGACTCAAAGGGAATCTTGCTCATTGAGTACAAAAAAAAAATTGAAACCATCAACGCCACATCCTACGCTTCCACTTTGCATAATTTGCGGGAGGAAATTAAAAAGAAAAGACGGGGTAAACTCGCAGCGGGTGTGTTGCTTCTTCATGACAACGCTCCTGTTCACACGGCGCGAGTTTCCAAGGCAGCTGCGCGAGATTGTGGTTTCGAAGAAATCCAACACCCACCCTTGCCCCTAGTGATTATTTCCTGTTTCCGGATTTGAAAAAATGTCTTCGTGGAAAAAGATTTTCGGATGATGAAGAACTCAAGTCGGTATTTTGCAGAGAAAGAAGAAATTTATTATTTTGAGGGTTTAAAAAAGCTTATCTCAAGATGTAACAAATGCATTGATGTTAGGGGAGATCATATTGAAAAACAAAAACAATTTAAATTGAATTCGCATTTTCCTTCATATCGATACCGAGAATATATTGAACGCCCCTCGTAGCTTTGCCAGATTTGCTTGGTCACTAGATATGTTGATCCAACAGTCCATCTAAGGTTTATTTTTAGTTAGCATCTAGCTTTAACATTAATTTGTACATAGCGATTGGCATACCAATTCTACCCTCTTCCGGTAAAATAGGTAGAGTGGTTCCAATTTTGGCAGGTTCTTCAGCCCAACAACTCCCTGAAATGTATCAGTGCCCTGGCACCCAACATAGGTGAAAGTTGAACTGCTCTGTCATCTCCCTAACGGATGATCTGCAGTCAAAGGCTGTTCTAGAATTTAGTGAGACTGATCCCAGGGAGTTGATAGTGGCCACACTATCCGAAAAGATGCGGATTTCCCATGCAGTTATCACATTTGTCTTCAGCTAGGACAGGACTTCTTTAATTGCCAAAAGTTCCGCCTGGAACACTTTACAGTGGTTTGGAAGACGGACGAAGAGGCTTAGATTGAGCTTATCTGAGAAAACACCGCCACCGATCCATCTATCAGTCTTGGATCCAGCTGTTCTGAAGTGGATTGACTTGTCATCCATGAAAGCATCTTCCTTCCAGAAAGATGTATTGTAGAAGAGATGCTTAGATGAAAGTCTTTGTCAAATCAAAGTTGGGGTATAGTGTAATCGGTGTTCTCTGGAAGGATTCCTAGTGTATTAAGAATATTAGCGTGCCCAGATAATTTATTTGTCCACTGCGGTGGCAGCTACTTGCATGATGAAAATGCCGAGGGATGCCAAGTGAAACAGAATATCCAGTGGCTCGGAGGGGCACTACTTCTCATACACAGACATACTGCCTTTGAACTTTGCTTAGTTTGCTGCAGTTAACTGCATCATCTAAGGCCGTCCACCAGACAACAACCCCGTAGGTGAGTATCGGTCTTATGACCGAGATGTATAGCCAGTGGGTTATGCAAGGTTGAAGGCTTTTTTGCAAGGGAATAAAGCTGCTGTAGCTTTCATGAATCTTTCTTGAATGTTAGGTTTCCAGTTTAGTGTCCTGGCAAAAATAGGACTCAGATATTTCCCTGTATCGGAAAGACTAAGCCGGTACCATGGATTGAGGGAGGGTCTATTGTTGGAATTTTGTATTTCCTGGAAAAGAGGAGAAAGCCAGATTTATGGGAGCTTACTCCCGATCCACAGTGGTCCGCCCGGGTTAATTTGTGGACATTTAGCTGAAGGAGTTCTTTAATGGTATTAAGATACTTACCTGAGGCGTCTATAGTAGCGTCATCCGCATAGGCAATCGCCCTGCTAGCACCCGCTACCAGTATATCAGCAGCGCATGGACCACTAAGTTCTTGAGAAGGGGGGAGAGGACACCGCATTGCGGGGAATCTTTGCTGACACATCTTTTAGCAGAAGTCCCACTCAGTTTGGGATTGATTATACTGCTGTTTAGCATAAGACTGATCAGGTCTCCAAGTGAGTGGCCTACCTGCAGAGTTGACAGCGCAGTCGTGATTGCGGATGTGTTGACGTTGTTAAAGGCACCCTATATATGCAGGAAAGCAACCATTGTGAGCTCTTTATATTGTAGGGATCGTTCGATGTGGCTAGTCAGTGAATGCAGAGCCGTTTCCACCGACTTTCCTTGACAGTAGGCATGTTGAGCCGTTGACAGAAGTCTAGGGTCAATTTTAGCTCGTATACCGATACCAATCAGTCGTTCTAGAGTTTTCAGAAGGAAAGATGGTAGACTTATAGGTCTGAGGTGCCCTGGGACATCATGAGAACATTTTCCGGCTATGCGAATGAATGATTATATTCTCTAGCAGGATCAGATATTATCTTTTGTAGTTCGGCAGGTATTATACCGTCCTGCCCAGCAGACCGTGAATTTCAGTCGCCACTGCAGTAGCCCTGCTGAGGTTGTTACAGGTTGAGTGATTCATCACTTGAGGTCGTCCAAGAGCCAAAGGTTTTTTTCAAGCTCATCATCATCGTCAAGGCATTTGTAGAGAGAATTTTTCTTAGCTGCAATACCTCAGAGGTGTCAGTTAGTTTGTCACAGAATGATCCCCAGGATTGTCGCTTTTGAGGCATTCCGTATACGAGTTCCAGTCCGCCACCTTGCTGGGTTGAAAAATGTTGATGTCCACCAGTGTGGGTTTTTCTCGCTTTTAGGTTGAATAAGAGGGCAGGAAGCAGACATTGCCTGATTGAGAGTCAGGGTGAAATCCTTGACTTTCATGTCAAGCTCCTTGGTATTACATGGGGGACGTAAGAGTTCAGTTTGGCCAGTCACCTTTCCGATAATTAAGTAATACTAGTTGGCAGGGAGGAATGGTAATTCAAAGTGAATTGGATGTATCTGTGATCTGAAAAAGACTGTTCAGACAATACCATCCAGTTCGTTACCTAGCACTGCTGGTCGGTTTTTAGTTATGAAGGTGGGCTTATTGCCAATCAATAAGGTTAGCAATTATTCAATCAAAAAGTGACTCACGTCTATCGTTGGTGTCGGTATTGCCTCATACCGTGTGATGTGCGTTCGCATCGCTCAGGAGAGCGCCCACATACCCGTGAGCAATATATGACGATGGCAGGTAGTAGGTACCTTTGGCAGTCTCTACTCTAGCAACGTTTATGTTGGGGTCGCTGAGTTTAGGAAGTAAAAGTATATTAAGGCTAAGTTTCACTAATATACAAGTTCTGATCTTACCTTGGTTTTTTGTAGAGAGCGGAAAGTATTCAGTTGCCCCAAGTCCACGCATCACTCCTTCTACGATACAATCCATGGTCCTCGTATAGTATTCCGATGATGTTTAATGCGTTTTCGTTTTCGCAGAATGAGTGCGGCCGAGGTATTTTTGGAGTGACGAAAGTTAATCTAAAGAAACCGTAGCATTGCTGCAATCAACCAGAGAAGCCTCCGATTCTGAAAATGATATCAAAAGATCATCTTCACCCTCTGATTGTAAGGGATCTCTTTTTGTTTCACCGACAGGGTGCCAGATGTGGAGACCGTCGGCTTAGT
Source organism: Volucella zonaria (assembly GCA_963966105.1). Taxonomy (NCBI): domain Eukaryota; kingdom Metazoa; phylum Arthropoda; class Insecta; order Diptera; family Syrphidae; genus Volucella; species Volucella zonaria. The sequence goes on along the minus strand of OZ014532.1, from coordinate 102,643,296 downwards.
TGTAACCTCGGAAAGATTGGAGTCGTCGGTGTCTGTTTCAGGAAAGGCGATCGACGCTTTAAGATCTGAGGCTGTATTAACTGTTTCAGGTTGGCTATCAGCATCCAGCACATCCTTTTTGTAAATCCTTAATATTATAGGCACGACTTCGAACCGAATCATGCCTTTAGTCTACGCCAGAGGATTAAGGGATTCCTTATAACGCGCATCTATAAGGGCCTCCGAATTCCTGCAGCTTCGCAACTTTCCGGTCATGAGTCGGGAGGAAAGCTGCCTAGGAGAGTTCAGCTGGGGTCCAAGTGCGGGTTCTAGGTCTGCTAGAGATATACTCCTTAGCCACAATCTCGAACTTTGTACCCGGCAAGGTTTAATTTGGCCTTGGTCCTAGCCAGCATCATTTGTGATGGGAGTTGGTCCGAGGTTTTCTGCTAGATGGCCAAGAAGTTGCCCAAAAGCTTTAACTTGACCAACTGCCACCGTTAAGATGAAATTTATTGATCGCCGCTATTATTATTTAGTCTTTCAGAACTTCGCAAAAACAACGCAAAGATGTGACGCTTAAAGGCCCTGGCAGGAGACTTAATTTCGGGCCTTTTATTGACCGGAACGATTTTCTCCAACAATCTCTGACATTTCCAGGAGTCTTTCAATGTTTTGGGAACTGTTGGTAATCCGTCTTCTAGGATGTTCTTGGCCCACTTTATTTCGTTCCTCATGTCCGCAGTTCTCTCGACCACTTCAATGGACCCAAGTTTTGATAATGCGTGCAGATATTGCTTGCCGTCGCGGCTGATTACCCTTTTCAGTGAGGGATTTTAGCGGCATCTGGAAGACCGTGGCCTGCCAAAAACTTGCTGCTGCTAAGAGTGGAGGAAGTGGTTAGACAGTTTTGCCACTCCTTGAGAGCTTGGATGCACATGGCCTGCCACGGATTTGCGTTTGCTCGGCATTGCAGGAGCCTTGCCGGTAGTCGGTGTAGTCACCGTTCGGTATTAAAAGAGTACCGGTCTCGAATTTTCTTTTAGAGTTTTTTGATTCTATGTGGTGTAGTGGAAAAATGGTGGTCCATCTGTACTGAGATCCGCTCTTTACAGATAAAGCTAGGTATCCGGGCACTACGTTTACAAGTAAGCTATTTTTAAGGGCATTGGGCTGTCAGCCTGGCTGATCCTCGGCACGAGTTGCGTAATACCTTGATCCAGCCCGGGGGAGAAAAGAGTGTCAAGGCAGGGAGAAAGTGAAGTAGGGGTGAGTATCCATCTAGTAGAGAGTTATTGACCCTACTCAGCCTCTACAACTCGACAAGTTCGATTATCAGGTAGCCATACTAGTGAAATTCTGTTCAGGGTGGGCGAAGTTGTTCAGTGCTTTATGAAGCTCTAAGAGGGCCTTTGATGAGAACGAGTAGCTACTTAGTGATTTGAGAACCGGAGCTACTACTTCTACTCATGTCGCTTATTTAGTTGAATGCAGACAGCTTCCAATAAGTCAGTTACAATAGTTCCGCCTGGAACTTGGTGGCATCCTTACTTAGCGCAAATAAGAGATGGGTTCCAGGTCCTACGACTCCTGTTCCTATATCTTGAGACGTTTTTGAACCATCGTTAATATAGAATTTGTGTTTCATTCCTTCCTTGTGGGGCAAAAAAGGTAAGGCTGGGGCCCAATTAGTCTAGAGTGTTCTTTATTATTTTCAAGTGATCAACCACGTTACCTTGTTTGAAGTGATTTGCGCGATGTAGCTTGTAAGGGCTGCTTCCTCTTTGAGTTACTGCATTAAGCAGAGCTAGGTTTAATAACGCTCACATGCCCCTGTATGCACACGCAAGCCGTTGAATCCTGATCGGTTTCATTTTTGTTGATTTTTGTTTGGTCTGGCCCGGCTTTACTATTTGATTGTACAGTCAGTATGTCATGCGAATCGAATGCGAGTACTATCACTTTCAAAGCCAGTAATGTAGGAGGTGGCGCTTAGGTGCATTACAAAGGCTTATTGAGACCAGAAAAGTCTCTGATTTCTAAGAAAAGCATTCGTTTAGTCTTCTCGCAACCCCGAGAGTCATGCAACTTAAAATTGTATTCATAAGAGACCCAACTGTCAATGGAAACAACTAATCGAGGACTCAGACGGTCTCATCGAAGGTTCAGGTTTTAAAATGTTCGCCTCAGAGTTTTGTTCGTCGGCGATCTCATTTTCGGCGATCCCATTGTGATCTAAGACGCAGGGAAAACTTAAAGAATTCAGCCTTCCAATTGTGGTGAAGGAAACCATGCTAGCTTGAAAGCGGTGAGGGAGTCCAGTAAGACCTTAAGCACAGTTGGGCTGTTAATGTAGTGCATTGACATTGACGGAGTATGCCTCCACCTCCAGTGAAGTCGTCCTCTTGAAAAATGCCGATTTAGAAATCAGATTGATAGGCTCGAGGCTCTTCGCGAGTGATATGCCGATTCTCGATGTAAAGGCTATTCTTTCTGCTTATTAGGGGTTCGATATGCAGGAGAGTGCCAGCAAACTTGAAAATGCAACCGCTCAGGCGGTTTGAAGCCATCAGACGATGCAGCATCATATTTTAAGGCCTCATCCATCTCCACAACTGTTGCCTTTTATCAGCTATGGCAGGTTGTACTATTTACCTCACTTGTATAATAGTTCCAGTGATAGAAACTGGCTGTGAGGAGATCCTTACAGCGTCCTGGGATGCTGAACCTTTTCTTTCGACCCACAGTAGGTGATTTTTTGTTTTGAGTTTTTCAAGCCTGGTAGAGGATTTGAGGATTCTGATCAGACAGCTGGTTTTGGGGAACGCTTCCGTGCTGGCGTTAATACCAGATTAAATGGAAATCAAGTTCCGTAACATCATTCTCCATATATTTTGCAGCCTGTGACTATAGAAGCCAAAACTTGATGGCCAAACTTCAGAGGTTTACATCGTCAGAGCGTATTTAGCGCAATGAGACAAGATTCCGGTTCTTCGTGTCGCGTTGTTTTGAAAACAATATCCCGTAAATGGCCACCGTTGGCGTGTACGGTCCTTTTTTGGCACTATCCATCGCTCTTCCCGAACTTTTGGCCGATTTTGTGGCGATTTCGCGTCGGATGTTGGCCTTGAGCTGAACTAGAGTCTTTGGCTTGTTAATATACATGAACCTTCCATTTGAAATAACCCCACAAATAAAAGTCTGAAACCATTCAAACGGGTGAACGTGGTTGCCAGTCAAAATCGTCATTTTTCGAAATGAGACGACCAGGGAACAAGGCATCATTAAATCAATTGAAGTGCGTCTGGCGTGGGCTGCAGCGCCTTTTTGTTGAAAGTAGAAGGATGTTGTCATGAACAATTGACATCACAAAACCTGTTAAACGCAGCCCGATAACGTTAGGCGTTACCGGTAACCATCTCACCATCATCATCTTCAAAAAGAGCGGCCCAATGACCCTTTCCACACAAATTCCGCACAAAACTGTGACTTCTTGATCGTGGAGAGGTTTCTCATGAATTAATTGACGGTTTTCAGTGATATAGAACCGACAATTTTGCTTGTTTGCATATGATGACGTCGTATGATTATAGTCGTCTTCATTGGTAGCCATATTGATGACAAAGTTCACATAAATTTCGTGCCGTATACTCGTATTGTTCTATAGGAAAAACCTCCTAGTACTGACGTTTCAAACGGGCTAGGCCGTAAGGCGATCTGACAGCAAATGTCAAAGTTATAGGATTGTACATGGCGATGCAGTAGCAGACTCGGAATGTTGAAATTAATTTGAGCAAATATCACAGCGTGACGCCTTTCTAACGAGCAGATAAGTGCACGTATCATGCTCTACAGAAGCCCTGTCTTAGTCCACTATGAGGGAAGCTTCGTATTTTTAAATTTTTAGTCTCGATCTTAGAGTTCTGAGTATATAAACGTGTCAGTATAAAGCTATTCCGGGCTTTTTAGTCCCGATATGGTCATTCATTTATAGAGAGTGTCAAAAGAAAACATTCAGTGTGGTTCGTAGTGCACCGATATCGCCGTCACACGACTTCCTCAAAATCCAGAAATGAAATGAGATGCTTTATCCCTCATCGGGTGAAGAGTATCAAACCAAAAAGGCATGGTACGACTCGAGCTGTAAAGAGGCTGTCAGGGTTAGAGAATTGTTTTTTCGGTCCTACAAGACCAACCCAACAGAGGAAAACCGAAAAAAGTGTAAACCAGCCAGTAATGGCTGCAACGTCTTTCTCAAGCGTGTGAAATTCCAATACGACCAAAAACTGAGGCAAAAAATACTGCAATGTCCCAAAGGCAGTAACAATTTTTGGTAATTCGTCAAAAACATTAGAAATTCTGCCTCATTCTCCATCCCAACGCTCATTTACAATGACATTCCAGCTGTCAGCTCTTTGGACAAGGCCAATCTGCTTGCTGTACACTTTGCGGCTAGCTCAGCACTCCCAGATTGTGCTTTGTCCCCGCCCACACTTGAGTGCGTCGAGTCTACAATGGGACGAATCCACTTTCGCACTCGTGTAGTAGCAAGTGTACTTAAAGATCTCAACATGCATAAATCCGCAAGACCAGATGGTATACTACTTTGATCAAAAAGTTCCCGGAATGCATTCAGAAAATTGCAAATACAAGTTTATTCATCTAAATCTATACTTTTCCCTTCAGAATAATACCAATCGACTGCAATGCACTTATGCCAGCGCTTGATTCAATCCTTGAAACATTTTTTAAATTCGGTTTTCGAAGTGTCCACCAGTGCTTCCTGCGATTTTTCCATTACTTCCTCTCGGCTGCTGAAACGCGTTCCCCGTAGTGGTTTTCTAACGCGATTGAACAGAAAGAAGTCACAGGGAGCCGAATCATGTGAATTCGGTGGCTGTTGGATGGTATTTTTTGCATTTTTCGTCAAAAAATTACGAATAATGATGGTACTGTGCGACGCATAGTGCGTTATCATGGTGCAAAATCCACGAGTTTTCTGCCCACAATTCTGATCTCTTTCGGCTAATTGCTTCACGCAAACGTCTCATAACGCCCAAATGCTCGTAATACTCTTTGTTTACTGTCTTCTGGCAAAAATTCATGATCCACTACACCGTTGCGTTGTAATCCATGAAAACCGTGAGCATTGCCTTCTTTTTTGACTGAAAACGACGTCGTTTTTTGGTCTCGGCTCATTTGGTGAACGCCATTCACTTGCCTGATGTCTGGATTGCGTGTCGTACTCATAAACCCACGTCTCGTCTCCTTTTGATGAATGTGGGATCGGATTCAGCCTCGCAAATCATCTCTTTTGCGACGTCAACACGGTCTCTTTTTTGCATGAAATTGAGGTCTTTTGGCACCAACTTTGCTGCTACACGACGGAAATCCAAATCATTAACAAAAATGTCTTGGATGGATCCATAGGCAATGTTCAAGTCCTCCGCTATCTCTCTGATGGTTAATCTGCGGTTATTGACCAACATTCGTTTTACTCGTACTTCATCAATGTTTTCGTCGGTTTTCGATGTCGATGGCCTGCCACTGCGTTCATCATCTTCGATTGACTCACTACCACTTTTGAACCGCTCGTGCCACTGGTAAATGACCGTTTTCTTTAGAGAATCATTGCCGAAACACTTTTTCAACATTTCTGACGCAAAATTTAATACTCGTACAAGTTCGTTGTTGCAAATTTAAATGCATTTCTAAAATTGTAAAAAATCTCCAACACACACAGAGTTAGACGTAATCGTGGCTACGGAACTTTTGCAAATGTCAAGCTATGACGCTAAGATTTAGAGGGAATATCAACAACAGATTTACCAACTTAACAAAGAAAACAGAACTCAAATCGGAACAATGGGAGCGCCAAACGGTGGTGTCCCCCGGGAACTTTTTGATAAAGGTGGTATCTCCCTTTCTTCTGAAGAGGTGTTCTTCCACTCTGGCAAAACAACTGCGTAAACTTTTTCATCAATCCTACTCTTTAAGACACTTTCCAAGCAGATGGAAAATAGCATTTGTCCAGCCCTACAGACCCATTGCACTTACGTCCCTTCTTTCCAAGGTCATGGAAACGCTGATCAACCATCAGCTAATGAAATATCTCGAAACACGAAAACTTCTTAATGACCGGCAGTACGGTTTTTGTAGCAACAGGACCACTGGTGATCTGATGGCATGTTTCACAGAAAAGTGGAACCAAAGCGTACATCAATCCGGCGAAAGCAAGATAGTTGCACTTGATATTTCTAAGGCAACTGACAGAGTTTGGCATCGAAAATACGTGCATTTGGGATCGATGACTCTCTTCTTCAATGGATTAGAAACTGCCTTTCGGAACGTTCAATTCAAGTTGTCTTGGATGGTTTCAAGTCTGCTGTTCACAAAATAAATGTTGGTGTGCCCCAGGGCTCCGTTCTGTCTCCGACATTCTTTTTAATTTTCATTAATGATCTCTTGGCTGCTACTTCTAATCCAATATATTCCTTTGCTGACGACAGTACTCTCTGCTTTTCATATTCGTTCCCGGACTCACGCCCCTGCTTTGTGACTGTAGAACGGGAACGACAGCGTATGTTAAGCTCATTAAATTCTGATATTACCAGCATAACTAATTGGGGAAGTACTAACAGAGTGGAATTTGATGCTTCCAAAATACAATTCTGTCTGTTGTCATTAAAGCGAAATTTAAACACCCAACCACTATCCATAAATGCCTCGTACATTGTCGAAAACGATAAACTTTCCATCCTCGGTATGTGTGTCAGTAACAAATTACGTTGGAATGACCACATATTCGGTGTCGCCAAAATTGCTGCGAAATGTCTAGATTTCCTCAAGCGATGTAAGAAATATTTACTCCCTCTGACCTGGCCACAATATATAAAGCATTCATCCACCCAAAATTGGAGTACAATGCCCACATCTTGTCAGGTGCTCTTAAGACATCTCTGCACCTGCTAAACAGGATTCAAAACCGTGCGATAAAACTCATTGGTGATACTAATATCAGTTAATCAATTGACACCCTCGAACACCGACGTGATGTCTCTTGTCTCACTTTGTTTTATCGGCATTTCCACCACCAGTGCTCCATAGAAATCGCCAGTAGCATTCCGCCCCTTCAAACCTTTAACCGTAACACCCGTCTCGATATGAATGCTCATGAGTATACCCTCAAGCCCATTTTCGGACGAACTCTAAAATATCGTGATTCTTTCCTAAGCCGTACAACTCGCTTATGGAATGCCCTGCCGATCTCTGTATTTCTTGGTCGTTATAACTTACAAACATTTAAGACCAATGAACATCGGTACCCGTCCTTTCTCCCTCCCTAAATTTCCTTCGCCCGCGCTATGTACGAACGTTTTAAGGGTACAAAATCCCTTGAGCGCGCGCTGATTATAAAAAAAAAGGAAATCGCAGGTTTCTAAAAGTTTGTCGAACATGGTAGGTATTTACGACACTGACTTTATTGAAAGAGCAGAATGAACTGTGAAGATGTAAGTTGCCGAAGTAACAAATAAGGACAGTGATGAAGGCCAGCATAAGGGATGGCTGCATCTTTCGTCAAAGCTTTTACAAATGATTGAAATTGTCTCGGGGCATAGTAGGAAATCTTTTGTGAATGCCAATATTGGTAAAAGATCTGGTTGCATGCATTTTTTCTGCGCAGAAGTTCGCTAAAGATGATGGACATAAGAGAAACGATATACAACTATTGCTGTTGTGTGGGTTTATATAGTCAAATTGTGGAATATCACCATGGGCGATCACTGTGAAATAAGACCGACGTGGAAAAGGTTCAGTCAAAGAGTCCCTGACGTGTCCATCTAACCGTTCAAAGCGACTCTTTCTTCGTAAGCGAACTGTGACTGGTCACAATACTCTTAAGCTAATCAAATCTACGAGTACTTAATAGACAAAGCAATCAATAGAGTAAGTTTGATCAGATCTGTCTGCAGACTTTCCAATTTCTTGATCTACCAAGCGTTTGAAACCCAACATTTAGTATCGATAAATCTGACGCGAAAAAAAACCCAAATGACCCCTGCTGATGTTTTTAAATATAAAAAAAAAAAAAAAAAAAAAAAACTGGACTTCAGTTTAGTGAAAGCATTGATAAATGCCCTTAAGGTCTCTGGGCCATTACAGTGCCCATCAACTGCCAAACTAACAAACGCCCATATTCAAATGATTGTCGGCAACAACTGCGACGGTGCGGCAACTCTGAACTAGATCATTGCCAAACAACGCCGTCCATTGTCCACGCACCAACAAAAGCCTAATGCACAAGTTGTCCACCACAATCAACGTCAATCAAAAGTGTCCCGCCTCCCCTGTGTGTCAAATTGTAAATCCCCAGTGTTTCGGGTTCGGCGCATAAAAGCGATGGTGCGCAAGTGTTCCTTGTGGCGTTTGTCAAAAAAAAAAAAAAACACAAAAAACAAATCAAATTGTCAAGAGTGGATTTCGACGAAAAAAATGGAAAACTCACCTCGCGATATCCCCCCGTCTGGCGTATGCCCCTGCTTCCTGTCATACGGTTCACCACAAGTTCACCAAATTATAGCCTTGTCCGCATGTCTAATAGACATTCCCATGCCAAACGTCATAAAGACACACAAGCACACACACATATGCATTCTCCCCCAGCATCTCGAAAAGCCATCAAGATACGACACAGTCTGTTCTCATAAAACGTCGAATGCCAGATACGCGTTGTGTATTGCTACAAGTAACAATTAAGCGCGCGCTGAATCTGCGCGTTTAAAAAGCGGTCCAGCGATTCAATATAACAATCTGCCCCAACGAACACCAACTGACCGGCCAACATGTGAACGTGGAATTGTTGACGACAGGTGACAAAGTGATTTAAAAGCCCTGCGCGCTCCCCTTATCGTCCACAAGCGGTTACGAACAAAAAGTCACTTGGCCAGTTTACACCTGGCTAGAAGTTGAAGCGGGAGCGACAGTGATTGGAGCTCCGATCTGGTGCTGTGTGCTGGCCATTCTTCCTAAGGCTCTCAGACTGTGACTACGACTGAGATTGCGACGGCGACTGCGACTGCGACTGCGACTGCAACTGCGACTGCGACTTTGCCAGAGATAATTACAGTAATTCAAGGGTTCTACTACAATCACGAGCAGGGCAAGGCGACGGTGATGATGATGGTGACGGTTACAGCGGCGATGGTCCACCACATGATAGTCCGGTGGCATTTGATTTTGAATACGCGCGTCTCTATGGGCAGGCAAATGTTTCCTCTGCCACCTTCAGCCACTAGTCTGCGTTCGTCAACCAGATTTTGTATTACATTCACGTGGAGTATCTGGATGCCTGAGTATCTGGGAGTGAGAGATCTCCTTATTGAGATAAAGAAAAATCTCTGTGGCGTGTCCACATATCATCGATGTTGACATATGCCACACATCAATCAAACGTGCAGAGATACAAATATTTCCCTCATCGTCGTTGTCGTTGTCGTTGGATTGGAGATTGGTGTACGAGTATTTGTATCTGGATTCTGGTCAAGTCAAGCTGAGAGGTGCTATTAGCGGTGAGCTGTTGTTCTCGTTTTATGATCGACCACAGTCGGCTAGTCGCTCTGGTTGGCTTCAATAAATTGTTAGGCTGCAGCACTAGTGAATGTCAGCTGAATACTTAGGTTTTCGGGTTCTTGTTTACAGCTGTCATATACGAATACGGGTTTGCTGATGTTATAACTTGGGAATGTATCTATAGGTACAGGCACTCGTATATTTGAGAGATTCTAGCAATCCCATGTGCGAGTAGAAGACGCGACAAGACATTATGGAAGGAGAAATTGTTTTGGGCCGGAGGCAAAAGTCACATCATTATCACAACGCGGTATCGGGATTATATTCTTCAAAGAGACCGACTCTATTGAGACTGAGCCAAACATACACACGTGCATCAGAAAAATTTTCAATTACTGGCTCTCTTTGCCGGACTTCCTCACAACATGTGCTCCGATTGTTGAAGTCCTCTTTGGGCGACCTGCATCGTGCCTATTGATTGCTCAGAATTTGGTCTGGGTCAGTAGCGCAACAATCAGTCACGATGAAGTGCTTGTTTTACCTCCTCGTGGTGGTCCCGGGCAACTATTTGCGTACCGCTATGTACGTAAATAGGCTGAAAATACCTTGTACCAAAGGCCTGGCTTTCTAGGGTAGGTTACGCAGGTTAGCATTTTTCGTAACTGAAATCAAAACCGCTACCGAAACCGACACTATGATCAATGATAACACGTTGACGACATTTGGCCATTGTACCCGGACAAAGATTGGTTTCTGGAATGTGAAGACGGTTCTCGACAACGGAAGTGAAGTTCCTCAAAATGCCAGATTCCTCCAATTAGAGAAGGAATCCATGCGGCTTAAGATGGACATCTTAGGGATTAGTGAAGTTAGATGGAGTTAGTTGGATTCGGGGAAGTTCAAGTCTCCAACTTGTAACACTGTACTGCTCTATTCCGAAAAGGCACCTGGAAGCTATCGGGAATCTGGCGTTGGATTGCTGCTTTCCAAAACAGCTTAATTTCTTGCGGGGCCTTAGGCGACAGGATCCTGAAAGCCAGGTTCCGGACTAGAGTACGTCGCGTTACTATCATACAGTGGATCTCTCTTCTGTCGAGGAGAAGGGGGCCTTTTATAACCAGTTGAGTACTGCTCTCGGAGAAATCATACTGGTAATGGGAGACTTGAATGCCAAGGTTGGCAATGATAATGATGGACATAGGCATGTTATGCGACAGCATGGTGTTGGCAACCGCAACGACTTTTTTGCAAACTCCAACCCCACATGTTTAAGCACAAGACGTGCCACAAAGTCAGTTGGGTGCCGATGGACAGACAAGCAATTTCTAGCCAAATTGATCAATTCGCGATCAACCAGAGATTTAGAAGCAGTCTAAATCTCTAAGCAGACGTTCGTAGCAGAAGGGGTTCAGACATGGGAATGGCCCGGGACCACCATCTGATAGTTGCTACCGTAAGACTACGTACAACTGCAGTTTGGCGATCCCAAGAAAACATCCGAACCGATAGACTAAAGGATTCTGCAACCGAAGAAAACACCTCAAAGCTCGCATCGCAGTTACTCCAGCAGCAGGGAGAAACGAGCTAGAGTCTAGAGTCTGGGGTGACAGTAGGACCGTCTACAGAATTACCAAAGTGCTCACAGGAGTCCAAAGCTCTAAACAACAGCTGGTAAAAGACACAGACGAATCGCTGCTAGTGTCGGATGAGGACCAGCTGAAAAGGTGGAATGAGCACTTTTCTGCGGTTTTAAACCGCGTTTTCGTCTGTAGTAACAAATTTCCGAATTCGCACTGTATCCCCCAGTAGAGAAGAAATCCGGTTGAACTCGACAGTATTCCCGCAGAGCTCGTATTAGGAACGCCAATAATATCGAGTGAGTTCCTGCACCCACGCATTGAGAGAGCTTGGGAAACAGAGAGTTTTCCTGAAGAGTGAAAAGGAATGATTGTCAAGCTCCTAAGGAGACCTTACGCAGTGCGAAAACTGGAGAGGAATTTGTGTGCTGCTTCCTGTAGCCAAGGTACTCGTAATAACAAAAATCGTCCTGGAGCGAATAAAAGACCACCTCAAAGACACACTCGACGCCAAACAAGCAGGATTCCGCACTGGATTTTCCTGTGTGGACCGCATCACACCATCGCCACTTCACCTGCCGTTCATCGACATCGAAAAGGCGTTCCACAGTGTCTATAGAGAATTTATCTGGCTTGCTTTGCGCTGGATGGCATCCCAGATAAATTGATTGCTATTCATCCAAATGTCACGTTCTGCATAAGGGAAGGTTGCCAAGGGAGTTTGAAATCCAAAGTGGGGTTAGGCAGGACTGTCACCAATACTTTTTCTGTTGGTGATTAGAGATGTACTGCATGCAGCTTTATCAACTGGAAATGGAGGAATTCAGTGGACTCTGCAATCACACCTCAAACATCTGAACTACTCGGACAACGTATGCTTACTCTCACATAGCATCATGGATCTCCATCAAATGACAACAAGGTTGGAGAGAGAAGCTGAAATCGTTGGGCTAATACAAAAAGGATTGGCCTTGGAACTTCCTCATCTAACCAAATAGAGATTTCTGGACAACCAACTGATGGCGGAACTGAACTAGATACAATCAACCGAATCGGGAAAGCAAAGTCTGCGTTCGGAATGCTGTCCAAAATGTGGAGGAACAACTATATTAGCCTAAAGACCAAGCTATGATTGTTCCGCTCCAATGTGGAATCCGTGCATCTTTATGGGTGTAGCACTTGGAAAGTCACACCCGCTTTCACAGGAAAGCTGCAAACGTTTGCGAATAAATGTCTGCGAAACATCTTGAGGATTTTCTGGCCTAAGCGTATCTCTAATGATGAACTGCATGCGAGAACACGTCAGGAACCCGTTGACCCTATCAAACGAAGTTTCTTTGCCTTTGTCTATTCTGCTTACATCTGGGCCTGGATGGAAATTTTTCGGGATCTGGGATCAAGAGTGTCGATGTTCTTACACCTAAAGGAATAGGTGGCACACATTTGGTGGAGAATAAAATAAAATCCCAGGACCAATTAATCAACGTTACTGTACAGTTTCACCCGCGGCTGAGCGTCACAAATTTATGCGTATAAATAGGAGATTTAAGGAGAAGCTAGGGACCACATTATAGAGAAAGGCTGTGAGTTTCACGCATAATGCTGATGATGAAATGAATACCTTGACTTCAGGAAATTAAAACAGATCACGGAATGCGATCTGTTCCCACTCGTCATCACCTTCTTCTCATTTACATAGGACAATCTTCGGAACGCCAAATCCAATGTTTGTTCACCTTGGACATTCTGCAGATAGCTCTTAGCCATAGAATCGTTTTGTCGTACCAATTTGTAGGCTTTTTTATAAGACGGGGCTTATCGCTTCCGACAAGAAAATGCAAAAAAATTCAACTTTTCCATGCCGCTTCGAGAGAAGATTTCGTGGTTCAAAACGTAAGATGTTTCCTAAAATAAACTGGGTATTTGGTTTAATTGGTGGAACGTGGAACTCGAGACCGATTGGAGAAAACAAGATAAGGCAGAAAGGTAGAAACATACCACGTAAGGATCCATCGGGGGTGGAAGGAAATGTTTTGGAAATGTTGGCCGGAGATCCGGATTTTGGCCAAAAAATCATCTTCTCGGACGAGGCCCATTTGTGACTCAGCGGCTATTTTGCAAAATTGTCATTATTGGAGTGAACACAATCCACAAGTGTTCGGCCAAACATCAATGCATCCACAAAGATTGACTGTTTGGTGCGGTTTATGGCATGACGGCATCATCGGACCTTATTTCTTTCGAATTTGACCTTTACCGTCAATGGTTCTAGACATAGAGCAATGTTAACCGACTTTCTGTGGTCAGAGGTCGACAACATCGATATATCCGAGCTGTGGTTCCAACAAAATGGGGCTACGTACCATACAAGCGACGCAATACTCGAAGATGTGAAGGAGAAACTTGGCGACTGGGTCATCTCACGGCGAGGGTTCATCAATTGGCCGCCGCGATCATGCGATTTGACACCACTCGATTATTTTCTCTGGGGCTTAGTCTACGCTAAGAAGCCACCCACTTTGGACGAGCTCGAGGCCAACATTCGACACTCTATTGCTGGAATAACGCCGCACATATTGGACCGAGTCATCAAAAATTGGACCGACCGCTTGAAGCACTGCCAGCGAAGCTAAGGCGGCCATTTGAGTGATATGCTATTCCACAAATAATAGAATGAGATCCTCACACCGTTCTATACCTATTGTCCTTATTTGGTCACCCCTTACCGACACCAGACAGCATTGCGTTTCATAACATTTCAATTGGTGTCAAAATCGCAGAGTAACCTCCACGTAGTGGCTACAGGAGAGCTATATAAAAGGTAACCGAGGTTGAGGGTAAGCTCAGCCGGATGAACTGTAGAATGCGTGGGTCAGATGAGACATCTCTTGCTGACCTGATGGATTAGTGCCCTCAGAAGTCCAAGAAGAGGTTCTGAGGAGAAAGACATGCACTGGAGGAATTCACTTTCACGATAATTAATAGTGATGCCCATAGCTAGATTAGCGGAAGCTTTATTTGGCCTGCTTTGACCTATTCGGAGCTGAAGTCTATAAAGAACTTTCAAGACTGAGGCAATGTCTGCAGAATAGCCCTTGATGGACAAACGCCAGCGCTCGGATACCCGAATTGGGTTCCTGCCATCGAATCATCGGGTCTCTTATTCTAGGGGTTAGAACCAAATACCTTGCCCTCCTGGTTGCGGGGTTTTAAGTGTCGGGGAAGGTTCTCCTTCCGCGGGAAAATTAAAAAAGTCCAGAAATAACAACAAGGATGACCTTACTGCTGACGACCCCAGCAAACGAAACAAGGACAACGACCTTCAGATCTACACGTGGAATATTCGAACTCTTAAAAGGTTATGTGCAGCCGAACAATTAGCAGAAGCCCTTGACTGCTACCGTGCATCCAAGAAGTGCAATGTGATGGGCCGGACAAAACGATTGTTATAGGGAACAAAAGCAGCGCTTATTAGGGTGCGGATTCATTAAACGCGGCAGACTCTTGAGCTTCTGACATTTAAGTTTTACAACAAACCGTACCAAGGTTAAATTCGCAAATATAAGCCTAATATGCATCCATTCCCCCATGGAGTACAAAGACGATGCCACGAAAGAATGTTTCCACGAGCCTCTCGACGAGATATAGGTATGAGCGGTATTCCAGGAATGGCATATCAATAGAGGACATCTTTAGTAAAACAGTTGGTTGACATAGTCTACACGACATTACGTTTGGCAACGGCCTTACGCTTAAGTTCTACTGTGCACAAGGCGACATGACGGTCTCTGGATTATGAAACGCTAAACCAAATTGATCATTTCGCGATCGACGTAAGACCTTCTTTCAGTATTATCGACATCCAAACCTTTCGGGCAGCCAATATTGACACGGATCAATAGCTTGTTGCATCTATAGAGTCAAGGAGTTTAGCGTAAACACCTGTCGTGGAGACTTAATTTCACGGGATGCCCATACATCCATTGGAGCAAGGATACGCCTTGCAATCGCTGTCCGTAAATCCACTTTGATACCAAAGCAGAACTTGTGTTGAAGGCACAATCAAGCCAATCTAAAACCTCTTGCTGATCTTACGGCCACAGCACCCAGCAACAAGTCAGGCCCGGACCGATATCCGAAGGGCCCCTGACTCCCATAGTACCGTGATTTAAGTCATGGTAAGGACTACCGGTGGTCCTGCTACCAACAGGACCTATGACTGGCCGCTTGTAACTGGTCAAATCGTAGAAACCTTGTGTGCCGTCATCCGAAAACCGTAAGACTTTTTATTAGAGAACGTCATTGATGGGCGAAGCTTTCATAATTGGGTTGGGTCCTGTTGCATCTATAATACGATTGTGTGTTTCCCAAGCGCCATAATAAAGAGACGATATATCCTAAAAAACTTGCAATTGCAAGACGTCACCAGAATCTTTGCTGAAAGCCTATCCCGAAATCTCTCAACAACTCATGTATCGCTAGCATCAAATGAGGATAGCAATATCTGCAGGACTTGACGGCTTAAAGACCAAGGTATTCAAAGCTTGTGGAAGTGACTTTGTGGAAAGTATACACCAGCTCATTTCTAAGATCTTGTCAAGATTTTGTGATTGGATGTCAGCATCGTTTGCACGATAACAAAAAAAAAAAAAGGTGGAAACCCCTCACTGCGTCATCTCTTCAACATTGTGCACACGATCTTATCTCCCATATTGTGTGAGCGTCTGAAACCCTTCGCCCAAAAAGTACATAATCGACCAAATTTTCACACACCGGTGGTAGATCCTGGAAAAATCTCTTGAAGTCCAAATCGATATTCCCCATCCTTTCATCGATATTTAGGCCGCATATGACAGCATTTACAGAGACGAGCTATATAGAGCCATGTCTAGTCTTGGCATCCGTGCCAAGGTGCTCCGTCAAGGTGGGTAATGACTTAACCAAGACCTTTGATGTGAAAAAACGTTTTAGACAAGGTGACGTGACAACGGAGGCCCAATCATTCAGAAGTTTAACTGAGCTCTCTCGTGCACGTTTACATTCTTGCTTGTGAATTTTTTTATCTCAGAATCCCTCGGTTAGAAGTCTTTTTCTTCAAACTGAATACTGGGGTTGATGGCAGCCTGTCTCTGGTCCGAATGGCATCATTTTACTAATCGATGACATCGTTATGTTGACACCGTGAGGTGAAGACACTGATGATTTTCATTCTCTAAATCCTTAAAAGCCTCTTGGCTATTATATTATAACCTCTGTTCATTTCCGTAAAGAGCAAGATTGAAATATATATGAAGTATAGCAGCCTTTTAGATTTATAGAACGTTCAAGTAGCTTACCTTCGATTTTGCTATTAATAACTTTTTTTCTGTCTAATTGGCAATTTAATGGGTTTTTTTGCTCGAGGTTACCTGGCATCGTAAGCCCATCAAATACAGCTGAGCTTTAAATCTATTTATAAAGATAAATCAATGGCACATATGCATATCTACCAGCTAATCTACACTTAACGATTGCAACATTTAAGCCTCGTGATTCCTCCCACATAACATCACAAAAATCAATCTCAATCTCAATTCAAGTCCATGGCCTCAAGATCAAGACCAACTTGATATAACTCATCGGCCTCTGAATGACTCGGCACGTTAATCAAATGAAAGACATCTCACACACAGTAGCCCGATTCGAATGCCCTTTCAAGATGCGAAAACCCACAAAATTTGCATAAGCCCATTAAAATACAATCTCCAGTCGGATTGAGTTGTTTTTTTTTTGTTTTTTTGTTTTTTCAGCCCAAAATACCACATACTCGGACGTATGATATCTCCACTCAACCATCGAGCATTCTAATCGATAACCTTTCACAAAACTACACGAAACTACACACTGTGGTATTAATTAGCAGCGAGACACCTGGTCAACCCATCTAACGTGCCTACATCTCACCCGAGCATATAATTAAACAAAATTGAGATATAAATTATCGTGACACTTTCCGGTTAACAAAATTATGCAAATTCTCGATTCTTTGCATTTCGATAACATGAATTTGACTTAAGCAGTGGGTCGAGCGGAGCGGCGCTATTCAATCGAATTCCATGTGCAGTAGCAGTGCTCGTGTTTGGTTTACCATATCGCGTAGTAGTAGCTACTTGTATCAACGTGAAAACAGCAGCAATCCAGCGAAAAATTAAGCCAGTATGTGCAATCACCTGCTGCGATTTTTATTGTTTGCAATTATCGAATGGTAATCGTTCAAAATATTTTCCCTCGATCGCATCGATAGCAGGA
The DNA here is from genome assembly GCA_963966105.1 of Volucella zonaria. NCBI lineage: Eukaryota > Metazoa > Arthropoda > Insecta > Diptera > Syrphidae > Volucella > Volucella zonaria. The sequence goes on along the minus strand of OZ014532.1, from coordinate 102,625,882 downwards.
AATTTTCCAAGTACCATTGCTATGGTGATGTTGTGTTTATTTTTCCAAGGAAAACCCGAAGAAGTTTTCTCATAAAAACCACAAAGAGTGCCACAAGGTTGCATTATTGGGCCCCAAATATTTATACAAAGCGATAGATATCTTAGCTACGAGTATATACGAGTATGTATGGGATATTTTCTCTTTAATATTTGATTGGATAATCCAGATGCTTTTGCCAAGATTCTCGGCCACTCAAGCATCCATCAACATCAAGGAGATGAACTTATTCTTGGAGAGACAGCAGCAGCTCCTCATTTCAGCAACAATTGCCAGTCCGCAGTAATTACTTTGGTAATTCGACTTTACCTCACCGCTACCCCTAGTCCGGATTCGGCCAGATGATGATGAATTTTTGTAGTTTTTTTTTTTTTTTTTCTTTTCAGCCATTTTAGCATCCATCCATCGATAGATGAGGGAATTAGCCCAGTTTTTGTATCTGTTTTTGAGGTTTTATGAGATACTTTCTGAGATACAAACAAATTCCAATGGGCAATGGATATAAGAGGGTAGGAATGGGATTCGGGAGGTGTGCCATGCCGTAGTGGTGTCTGTTACATGTCTGTTCGTCGATGGCCATAACTATTCCACTAAGTCATTGCTAATTGACTTAGAAGCGAACGTTGTTGTCCGGTGTTGATCTGTGTTGATCGCGGCCGGCATTACACTTGGATTGCGAGTGGGCAGTGTGTGTGGGGGTACATTCAGCACACATCCAGTATCCAGCCGCATAGACAAAACACACAGCAAATTTGTTGATAATTAGGGTGCGATAATTTTTTGAAAAATAACAGCAAACTTTGCACCGCAATGATTCAGAGTGTGGTGAAAAATATTTCTTAATTTTTTCCAAAGCTATAATTCACCACCTCTCAATGCAGGTGGGCTCTTTGAGGAATTTTTTTCCGGGCTCTTTGTTTGATTTTCATTTTGCGTTTGGTTCTCGGCTGGTCTGTGAGCTGAGAAGGACATTGATCAGATGACACGAATAGGTGGGATATGAGAATGGTTTCATGGGGAAAAGGCCTATCTATTTGGTGATCTTCGAGGTAGAAGAAGGTTAAATCGCCGATGACAATTTGGGAAGAGATTGGATGCTGAATGATTGTAAGCATTCAGATCAAGCCCTTGAAATTGGCCAAAAGCAGGAGTATTGGTGAAAGGTTTATAGTTCTTTCTGTATACAGTGGATATTTATTGGGATCATTAGCTTTAGTTTCTTCGAAATGGCTCTCCCCATACATAGTATCACTCTATATAGCCAATCTGCTAACCTCATTCCTCGGTTTGTCAAATAAGAATATTTGGAATTGGCATACATGCCGGTTCCAAGCCCGCGTAAAGGAGGACGGGTGTGCCAATGGGGATAGGAGGAATAAATCTCTGTAAAAAATCACTAACCCAGATGGATACATGGCTAAGAGGGTGCTTAGTCGCTAGTTTGTATGAACTTCGAATAGCAAGCGACCACCGGCTTAAAGATAGCCTTCCTGTGGTTATACGGGTAGACCACGGGCGACAGTTTATCCCGTCTACTCCTAGGAGTTACAATTAACAAACAACGCCAAAAATAACAGAGATTTCCCTACAATCGCATCATCAAGTAAGGATGCTTTAGAACATCCTGTCGATACCGACATGAGAACTGCCAATCGAGCCGAGTCATCAAGCACTGTCTCGGAGACGGAGGACTTTGAATAGAACTTGTCTTCACTTGTGACCCGAAAAGACAGACGTACCCAAGACTTCTGGCAAAATACGGAGACTGAGTGTCCAAGCACGTCATTTTCGCGTGAACAGAACAACGTAAATTTAAGTGTGCCCCAAAAAAGGGTTGCAACTACGAGCAAGCCCAGATTTATGTGAAAGAAAAGGGTACCGAGGTGAAACTCGTGTGATCCAAGGACAATACCCCTCCTCAATCCGAAGCTAAACAAGTTCGCACTGGGAACACTACCATCGACAAAGTGTCGTATGTGTTATATCGAGCTATGTCAGACTTCAATCGTAGACCTCTCACAAATTAACAAATGGTTTAGGTACAAGAGTCGGCCGAGCTAAGTGATGAGAAAATTAAGCCAGCGTTCCACGGTGTGACCTTCCACTCTGCAGAGTGGATGAAGAACAACATCGCTAAGCTTAAAAAGAAATGTGGGTTAGAGGTGATGCTTGTCGTGGACGAAAATCTTTCGAAACCACACGTCATCATTGTGGCAGGCCACGGACTTGTCGCTGCTACCAAAACTCCTCTCCCCAAGCAGGAATCTGGAGCTCAGCCGCATCGGAAAGCTCCATGTAAGGCGCTCTACCTAAGACGCGGCAGAGAGAATTGCGGACATAAAGAGCAAGATTGAGTGGGCTAACAACATCCTAAAAGACGGATTACCCACTGCTTCCACTGCTCCCAAAACACCTAAACACTCCTCCAAGCACCAGAGATCATTGCTGGAAATCGTGCCGGTTCCCAAGAGGCCCAAAACCCACAGCTCCAAAACCCCTGGGCCATCCAACAGCACATCTCTGAGGTCTTTCAGCGAAGTCCTAAAGGACGCAATAATAATCGCGGTAATCGATAGTAACGGTACCAACGGTTTTATAACACCTGAACGGTGGCAGTTGGCCAAGCTGAAGCTTTCGAGCAACTTCTTGGACATCATGGGGGAAAATCCCAGACCATCTCCCATCACAAGCGACGCTAGCTGGCACCAAGGCCACGTCAAGCTCATCACATGTGCCAATAAGAGATCTCTCGTTTTCTTCACTAAGGCCATAGGTGGTTTAGGAGAGATTTGACCAGGTACAAAACTCGAGGTCGTGTCTAAGGAGGACAACCCTAGCAGACCTCGCACCTGGATCCCAGCCGAACCCTCCACCCCAGAAAGCATTCTGGAGATCATCAGGCTCAGCAACCTGACCCTTCCGACTATGACTGGAAAATCGCGAAGCTGGAGGAACTAAGGGGTTCTTATAGATGCGCGTTGATCGTGATCAATAAGGAGTCCCTTAACCCTCTAGCGCAGACAAAAGGCACGATTCGGCTCGGCTGCTGATCAATACATCTAAGAGTCTTCAAAAAGAATGAGCTGGATGCTAATAAGCAACCTCCTCTTCCTTTAATGGAGACACCACCAAACACAACCTCAGATCTTGGAACGTCGATACCCTTTCCAGAAATGGTCCTATATGATGAGAGGAAGAAGATGAGCTCTTGGGCACATCTGCAGAATCGGAGGACCTCAACAGCACCGTGGTGGAGGCTACTCTGGAAAACTGTAGCAATGATACGCTTCTCCAGATTAATCTCCATCACTCAAAGAAGGCTTCGGCCGCACACATTCTGCGTCTTTCAAAAAACCCAGAAAACATTATCCTAATCTAGGAACCATGGATTGTAGAAAGCGTGGTTCGTGGACTTAGTACACTCGACAACGATAAGATCAGAACTTGTATATTAGTGAAACGTAGCCTTCGTGCATTTTTACTTCCTAATCTCAGCGACTCCGACTTAACCGTTGCCAGACTAGAGACTGCCAAAGGCACCTACTGCCTGGCATCGGCATATCTTGGCCACGATAACGTACTAACCTATTTATTTGCAACATCGCCAATGAGCCCATTTTTATAACTAGAGATCGACAGGAAGTGCTAGATATCACTTTTGTCTCCGACAGAATCACTCAAATGCTAACGAACTGGATGGTATCGTCTGAACGCTCTTTTTCAGATCACAGATACATCCAATTTAGCCTGAATGATGCTCCTCCCAGCCAACCAGCCTTCTGGAATTATCGGAAAACTGATTGGCCAAAATACAGAGGAATACTGTCAGAAACGCTATCCTTTGAACTATCAAGTCCCCCACATGACCCCATTGAGCTTGACATGAAGGTCAAGGAATTTACTCTGGCTCTCAATCGGGTTACGGCCGCTTCTTGCCCTCTTATTCAACCTAGAGACAAAAAAAAGCCACATTGGTGGACATCAGCACTGGGACTGCTCAGAAACACTTGCAGAAAGCTTTTCAACGTAGCAAAAAGCACAAGAAAAGTGACTGACTGGGACTCATACAAAGAATCCCTCAAATTATACAAAAAAGAACTGAGGAAGGCAAAGCGACAATCCTGGAAGTCTTTCTGTGACACAATCACAGAAACCTCTGAGGCATCGCGGCTAAGAAAACTCCTCTCTACAAATCCTATGATGCCTAGCTGTTTGAAAAAAACCGATGGCTCTTGACAACCTCAAGTGATGAATCAGTCAACCTGCTACTGGACACCCACTTTCCAGATAGCTCTCAATTCGTGGCCAGTAGCAACCCAAACACGCCTACTGTAACCGGGACCAAAATTCATCGTCTGATCACAAGAGACAAACTGCTCTGGGCGCTGTATAGCTTCAAACTATACAAGTTTGCTGGTCCAGACGGTACAATTCCTGCCGAGCTACAGAGATCCTCAGATATTATTCTGCCTTAGCTAGAAAATATTATGATCAGTTCGGTAGAACTGACCCACATTCCATTGTCATGGAGAGATGTCAATGTAGTTTTCATTCTCAAAGCAGGAAAATATTCTCATGCTGTCCCAAAGGACCTCAGATCTACAAGTCTGTCATCTTTCCCTCTAAAAGCTTTAGAACGATTGATTGATATCAATATACAAGCTAAAATTGATCCACGGCAACGACTCAACATGCCTTCTGTAAAGGAAAGACGGTGGAAACGGCGCCGTATTCATTCACTAGCCACATCGAACGATCCCTATAATATAAAGAGTACACAATAGTTGCTTTCCAGGACATAGAGGGTGCCTTTAACAACGTCAACACATCCGTAATCACAACTGCGCTGTCAACTCTGCAGTTAGACGACTCACTTGGGGAGCTGATCAGTCTTATACTAAATAGCTGGATAATCAACTCTAAACTGGGTGAGACCACTGCGAAAAGATATGTCAGCAGAGGTACCCCGCAGGGCGATATAATTTCTCCCCTTCTCTGGAACTTAGTTGTCAGGGGAGTCCATAGAACAGCATGTCTATGCATAAGTGGAGCCCTAGGCTCTACTCCCTCTGCGTCATTAGACATTCTGTTTCACTTGACCCCTCTATATCTTCAGCAGACAGGTAGCTACGACGACTGACAGTGGACAAATAATTCATTCTTAAAACATTAGGAATCCTCACAGAGAACATCGATTACAATACCTTAACTTTGGTTTGACAAAGACTTCCATGTAAGCTTTCCCTCTAGATCCTTCTGGATGGAAGATGCTTTCATGGAGGATAAGTCAATCCGCTTTAGATGGATCGAAAACCGATAGCCGGATTGGGGGCGGTGTTTTCTCAGATAAGCTAAATCTAAGCCTCTCCTCCCGTCTTCCAAATCATTGTAGCGTGTTCCATGCGGAAATTTTGGCGATTAAAAAAGCTCTATCCTGGCTGAAGAAAACGTTATATCTACAAAGGCCGCTATTACATTCTAAAACAGCAAAATCTTTTCGTCAGATATTCACATCAGAGGGTACATACTCGTACCTGGATGTGTGCAGCGAAAGAGACATCTTTCTATGGCCCGCGTATATTTCAAGGGTAGTCGACTTTCAACGAGTTTGTATTACGGGCGAATTCATTATACATAATTCTGGGTGGCTTCGATATTCTGGACAGGCAACACCCGCAGGACGGTATGTTGACACCTTCGCTGCGGAAAACAACTTGACCCAGCTTGTAAATGAGCACACACGCATACCAGATGTTGAAAGTCATACCGCCAACACCCTGGACTTGGTTTTAACTTCTCACACTGATAAGTACACTGTTGATGGACTTTCCTCTCTAGGCTCGTCGGACCATTGTGTCATATCAGCTGACCACACAGTTACAGCAAAAATTCCTAAAAGAACCGTATGGCAATACGAGAAAGCCAATTGGAGCGGACTTAACAGCTTCTTTAGGAATTATAACTGGTCGTGGATGCCGCTGCTGATATGATCACTGAAACTATTCTCTTTGGAATGAGATCCTTTATCCCTCATCGGATCGAAAGTATGGTACGGCTGGAGCTGTAAAGAGGCTGTCAGGGAAAGAGAAATATTTTTTCGGTCCTACAAGACCAACCCGACAGAGGAAAACCCGGAAAAAATTCAAACGAGCCAGGAATGACTGCAACGTCTCTCTCAAGCGTGTAAAATTCCAATATGACCAAAATCTGAGGCGAAAAATACTACAATGTCCCAAAAGGGAGTAAACATGTTCCGTCGTTCATCAAAAATATTAGAATAGCCTTATCCTTCATCCCAACGCTCATTTATAATTGCATTTCAGCTGTCAGCTCTCTGGACAAGGCCAATCGGCTTGCTGCACATTTTGCGGCTAACTCAACACTCCCAGATTGTGCTTATCGGATGAACCCTCTTTCGCACTCATATAGTAGCAAGAGTTCTTACATATCTTAATATTTACAGATCCGCAGGTCCAGATGGAACAGCTCCCCTTCTTCTGAAGAGGTGTTCTTTCATACAGCCAAAATCATTGTGTAAGCTTTTTCAGCAGGACATTTTAGGACTCTTTCCTAGCAGATGGAAAATAGAATTTGTCCAGCCCATTTCTAAAAAAGGCGAATCTTCTTCTCTCTCCTCCTACAGACCCATTGCACTTCCATCCCTTCCTTCCAAGGTCATGGAAACTGTAACAAAGCGCCAGCTCATGAAATATGCCGCAACACGAAAAATTCTCAATGCCCGGCAATATGGTTTTCGAGCAACAGGTCCACTGGTGATCTGATGGCATCTGTCACCGAAAATGGAACCAACGCGTACATCAGTCTGGCGAAAGCAAGACAGTTGCGCTTGACGTTTCTAAGGCATTTGAGAGAGTTTGGGATCAGGCTCTTTGAGATCGATGAATCTTTCCTTCAAAGGATTAGAAACAACATTTCGGAATATTCATTTCAAGTGGTCTTGGATGATTTCAAGTCTGATATTCACAAAATAAATGCAGGTGTGCCCCAGGGCTCCGTTCTGTCTCCAACACTCTTTTTAATTTTCATCAACGATCTCTTGTCTGCCACTTTTAATCCAATCTATTCCTTTGCTGACCAAAGTACTCTCTGCTTTTCATATTCATTCCTGGACTCACTTCCCTGCTCCACGGCTATGGAATGGTAATGGCTTCGTATGCTAAGCTCATCAAATTTCGACATGGGGGAACTATCAACAGAATAGGGTTTAATGCTTCCAAAACACAATCCTGTGTGCTGTCCTTAAAGTAAAGATTGTGCACTCAAGCCATTGTCCATGATTGGCACTTGCATCGTCGAAACCGAAAAACTTTCCATTTTCGGTGTGTGTCAGTGACAACTTATGTTGGAATGATCACATATTCGATGTCGCCAAAAATGCTACGAAATGTCTAGGTTTCCTCAAGCGATGTAAGAAATACTTCAACCCCAGTGACCTGACCACAATATATGCATAAGGCGTTTATACGCCCCTTCAAACTTTTAACCATAACATCCGTCTCGCTATAAATGCTCATCAGTACACCCCCAAGCCCATCTTCGGACGTCCTCTAAAATATCGTGATTCATTCCTAAGACGTTCAGCCCGGCCCGCTTTCTATTATTCTCATGCATTATAACGTGCAAACATTTAAAACCAACGCACAAACTGCAAACATTTAAAACCAAACACAAGGGTACATAAAATACCTTGTGCGCGCTCCTTTTAAAAAAAAAAAAATAATTTAGTAACATCGTTCTTAAATTGTCTCGATATGTCAAGCATACCAGCCAACTGAGCCGTTAGAGTGTAGTCCTTTGAACAATAGAAGGATCTGTGAATAATTCCTGTCAATATCTTCTGTCAATATGTTTACCCAGGTGGAAGCATACTTACGAGTATATCATCGGTGGAAGCTTTCATTTGTTGAGCAAAGGAAGTAGCAATGTTTGGTAGACTTAAAGTTTAGTTTGTACTCGTACGTCTAGACGTCAACTTTAACTATTTCATATCACGGAGCTGTGGGGATTTGGTTTGGCATTGCCTAGTTCTTAATCGTTCTACCGATTTTAGGATTCAAGTTGCATGGGATGTCCATATTAAGACGCCATTCTGATAAATTCCACACATTTGGAATTATTTTCCATTGAAATGTATTTAATCATGTCGCAGCTTCGGTAAATTTTCACTTATTGAAGCTTTCGGAATTTCCTTCTATTTAACGAGCTTGATGCTGTACGCGAAGGTTAGGTTTGATGCCTTTCGTTGGGAGTAAACATCAAAAGAGCTAGGATTCGATAGATAGGTCATGGTAGCACGTTGGTGAAGCGAAATTCGCGTAACTGTGTGAATGCTCGGATGATGCATATAAAGAGGTGACGTATGTAATATTCAATGTGATTGTCGCGCAGAAGTTTTCACTTCTTATTTTGGAGTCATGGAAAGGAAAACATGTATACTCAATTGGCCATCATATTGGTTCTTAAGAAGATCGTCAGTTAGAGCGACAACACATACTACTGGCTTTAGATGGTAGTGTTTAACTTTACCTGTAATTATAAATTACGATCCTCAGTTTGCCATCATAGCGTCCATAATAGAAAGCCATAAAAGTGTAAAATGAGAGACATGTGCTGTGTACTTACTCGTGTGTCTACACATTTCAAAAATTTTATTGCCAAAACTAAATATTTACTACTACCACTACTCCGTCAAAGTCTTCTTATATACATACGAGTAGCTTTCAAATACTTTACGCTTACCACATTATTCTTCATCATTCACTCTAATTCTGCAAGAAAATTAATTTAAAACCGTCATTAACCGAAGGAAAACACTCGCAAATTGCCACTATCCCGGTCTGCTGCAGAGGCCTCATTTTTTGTATTTTGTATACAAGTAGAATTCCAATCATTTCAATTCGGACCGCAATCGTCAAACAGCTTAATAAATTATATCCAAATTATACACATACCACCCGCGTCAACGGCGCCGCGAAGCGTTCAAAAACATCACAGAAAAAAAGAAAAGAAAAATTAAAAAATACTTGCAATCAGAAATCGGCTTCAGAAATCGATTTCAAATTGCGAACAGGGCATAAAAAAATGAATGAAGTCAAAAGCACACGAGAACCGTGTTATTCATCGGAAGCGGATTATGTAGTACCCTCGGAGAATTACTTGTATCTGTTGCTCTATGGTTTGGCAGATACATCTACAATATTACCCCGTTCAGTTCACTTTCAAGCAAAGTCAAGGACGGTATAGAGCTGCGCGGAGCGCGTTTGTATTACGTTGTCCTCATGATAAAAATCATAAGGTTCTCGGACTATGAATCCCCAAGAACACAGATCCTCTGAAGGGTAAATCCACATACAAACTATTCAATCCTAGACTGTCTAACGAGTAAAAGCTGTTAACTGACAAGGCAAACAAATTCATCTTCAGAGAAGTAGAAGGATGTCGAATATCGTGAGCGAAAAGGCCAACTAAAAGAAGGAAAATGAAAAGATCCTTTCTAATCTCCTGCAGTATAGTCTTTAGATTTGATTTGAGGCCCGGGTCAACCCCGGACAGTTTATTGAAATGTTTGATACAAACATATAACTTAAAAACTAAACTTAAAAGTATGACTTATAGTACGAGGGTTGTCTGAAAAGTTTCCGACCGAACAATGATACAAGACATTTTTTCTCAAACTTTTTTTTTTTTTTTTCTACATAGGCTCCTTGTAACTCTACACACTTCTCCCAGCGATGCTCCCATCTCTCTAACCCGTCCAAATATCACTTGGCGTTTTTCTCTACAAAATAATTGTTCACCAAGGTAAGTGCCTCCTCATTTGACGAAAATCTCTGTCCTCCGAGCGCTGTTTTTAGATGAGGGAACAAAAAGAAGTCGCTTGGGGTTAGATCTGGTGAATAAGGCGGATGGTCAAGCAGTTCAAACCGTAATTCATGGATTTTCGCCATGGCAACCACTGAGTTGTGAGACGGCGCGTTGGCTTGGTGAAACAGGGTTTTCGTTTTCTGCAAATGTGGCCGTTTTCCACAATTTCTGCCTTCCGGTTGGCAAGTAATGATGCGTAGTGTGCTCCTGTAGTGGTTTTTCCTTTTTGAAGATAATCGATTAAAACAACTCCTTCAGTATCCCAAAAAACAGTCGCCATCACTTTCCCAGCCGGAAAAACAGTTTTTGCTTCTTTTGGAGCCGGCTCGCCCCTTGCAGTCCACTGTTTTCACTGAATTTTTGTTTCGGGCGTATAATGGTGTATCCAAGTTTCATCTACAGTAATTAATCGGCGCCAAAACTCGGATTTATTGCATCTAAACTGCGCCAACAGAGCGTTGGAAATGTTCATTCGAACAAGTTTTTGGTCTAACGTAAGCAAACGCGGCACCCAACGCGCGGACAGCTTTCTCATGCCTAAATCTTGATTTGATATGTAACAAACACGTTCTTTGGACATTTTCATAACCTCTACTATCTCTCTCATTTTAATTCGGCGGTCGTCTAACACCATTTGGTGAACTTTAGCAATGATATCGTCAGTGTTTGCAGTTTTTGGATGTCCTGAACGGTCATCACCTTCCAAGCTCTTACGGCCACGTTTAAATTCAGCTGCCCAAAATTTCACTGTGGTAAATGATGGCGCAGAGTCCCCGTACAGAGAGTCCAACTCATTTTTGATGTGCGTAGGCGTATTGCCTTTCAAAAACAGGAATTTAATGACAGCTCGATACTCGATTTTTTCCATTTTCACAAAAAACACTCACATCGACTCACTCAAACGACTGTCAACTAAAAACTGCTCATCCAAAATGGCTGAAACTTCGGTAAGTAACTGTCAAAAGATGCACAACTAGCATTTACTAGCTTTTATTGACGAGTGCCGCTATCTTTACGTTGCGGTCGGAAACTTTCCAGACAACCCTCGTGCAACTAAAAACTATTTTTTCACTTAAACTAAGGGGGGATGGGAATTGGGAACAATGGTTGTTCAGGGAATTTCGAAGGGCTAAACAACTGCATTGGCAATCGAATACTTGACGTATCCGATTTGTTTCACGTTGCATTCGACACAGTTGCAGTGGCTAGTTATCCTGTGATTATTCGAACGAAAAAGGTGGACAGAACTTAAATGACGCGGGTCAGTATTGTGGGAGAGTTGATGATGCCGGTTAAGAGTTTGTGGATGAAGAGAATATCGGCAGACTCTCGACGTTTTTCCAATGACAGGAGACTGAGTATTTTGAGTCGATTAACACAGGGCGGTAGAATATGGTGGTCAGCCCATGGTAGCCCGCGTAATGGGACACGTAGAAATCTCAGTTGGACAGCTACAATGCGCAGAATATGTAAATCGTAGTAAGCGGACCATATCTCATTTTAGTGAGGGCTGAATCTCCCATTTTTGGCTTAATACAAGCTTAAAAACTAACAGAAAGACTTACGAGGAGGAGATCTTGTTTGAGACGAGGAGTGTTCAGGTGGAAATCAAAAAGGGAGAGGTTTGAGTTGACCTTTCGGAGCATTACGGAAATTGGTTCGTTGGACCCATAAGAGGTGCGGTGAACCATAAGATAGAAGAGACGAGGACAACGTAGATTGCGGGGGTTGGTATTGAAGGAAATGGAGTTTAAAATGGATGAATAGTCGATGAATGAAAAGAATGTCAGCAATATTCCTGCGTTCTTCTAACGAATTCATATTGAAAAGTTTGAGGCGGTCCTGATAGAGGGTTAAGATTAAAGGGTCGTTCCATGGCAGACCACGGTGAGCAAATCGGAGTAATCAACCTTGAATAGCCTCGATTCGGGAAACATGAACCCGGTGAAAGGGGGACCAAGCTTGACTGGCATACTCAAGCAGGAGGCGAACAAAGGTAACATAGAGAGATCCGGTTACATACGAGTTGGAAAATTCCTTGAACCACCGTTTCATAAAGCCAAGTGATGAGTTGGCTTTGAGGATCATTTTATCGATATGCGAACGGAAATTAAGCTCACACCCGAATAATATGAAGAGGTCTTGAAAAGACTGAACCAGAGAAATTGGCTGACCATGGAGAAAATAAAGTCGGGAAGGAGACGGTTTGCATTTACGTGAGATTGACATTTGGCTATATTAAGTTCTAGACAGTTTTTGAGGCACCAGATTGAAAACCGATCAAGGTCTTCAGAGCCAGAGTCATGGGGAGAGGAAATAGTTTTAAAATTTTTTGTGTCATCAGCGTAAAGCGAGAGGGAGGTGTGTAAAAAGACCCTCTCAACATCGTTAATAGTAAGAATGAAGAGAAGAGGGCCAAGATGACTGCCTTGTGGAACTCCAGATGAGGCCAGGAATGGAACAGAAAGGGCGGATCTAAACCGAACACTATAATATCGGTTTACCAGGTAAGAAGAAATCCATTTTAATAAGCGAAGCTCAAAGTCGAGTGCAGACAATTTGAAGAGGATCAATTGATGAGATATCTTATCAAACACTTTAGTGAAATCTTATCAAACACTTTATGAAATTTTCTAAGGCTGAGAGACCAAAAGACACGAATTCAACTAGATTTGTGGTAGTTGGCCTCCCTTTTAGAAAACATGTTATCGAGGTGAAATAAAAGGCTTGAATTAGAAGCTTAAGGCTTCGTATAAAATGCTTTCAAAGATTTTGGGTATATGAGAGAGTTTAGCAATGGGATGATAATTGGTAACTTCGTATTATTTCATAGAGAGTTGAAAAGTTCAATGAAATGAAGACATGTCCCTATTGTAGATAGTTTGAACAGTTGGAAGAAGAACTTGTTTCTTTTGTTTCGTAGAGAGCGAAGTCTACGATTATACCAAGGAGGGGATATAGAAGAAGTTTTATGGCTGGTATAAGGCACATAAAGGGAGATGGATTTGAATATTTATAAAAAGTGGAGAGGGCAGCGACCAGAAATGGATTGGTAAACTCAAAAGAAGCCCTGATTAGGTAGGTATTGATTTTACGGAAATTAGCTTTGTGAAAATTGTAAGAAAATTGAACTGCGGGGGGTGCTGACTGAAGGGGAGAGTTGTGAAAAAATGAGAGAAGAAGTTGAAGATGAAAGTTATCAATAGTTGAAAGAGATAGGGGAAAGCACGATACTGAGGAGTTGATGGGATCAGTTGTGAAGATAAGGTCTAATTGCCGTTCCATATAGTTGGAAACGCCACTGACTTGGCATAGACTAGAGTTTGTTAACAGATCTAAGAAGAGGCAGAAATGGGATTGAAAGCGATAAAAGAAGATAGGTTTTCAGATGGAGTCCACTTCAGCTGAAGCAGATTAAAATCGCCGAAGATAATGATATCATCAAGCGAGCCAGATAAGTCGATCAAATTGTCAATTGCTGCAATAGCAAGCTGCTAGCATTCGATAGGTTGCGCCGGAAGAGTGCAACAACACATAACATACAAGCATATACGAGTAAGTGTTATTTTAACTGACACAAAGTCGAGCTTAGGAGAAGATGAAGTTTCAACGAGAGTGGAGTCCAAGCTGTGGTGAATAGCCAGTGGGACACCTCGACAAGGAGGCAAGGGGGTGGGTGATCATCTTCCCGAAAAGTATTGAAAGAAAGAGGGAGTAACTCCTGGTTTTTCATGTTGGGAATAAGACAAGCATGAGATTGGCGGAAAACGGCGTCGATTTTAGAACGTAGTCCTCTTTCGTTGCGGTAATAGAAGGCAAAAGGAAAGTTCTTGCATGACTTTCTAGGGTCCAAAAAATGCATCGTGGTCAAGTCCACTGCGTTGCAGGTGTGAGACTCTTTTAGAGTGTACATAGTGGCGAAGAGCGGCAAGATCGTTTGCAACTTTTTGGGGGGGCGTGTTGAGGGTTTCGTGATACTTTGTATAAAGTTTCCTGAGACTGGTAACATCGGTAGGGAGGCCTTCCTGCTGGATAGAAACCATGACGCTTGTTTTTGTTTTAGCCTCGTAGCACACCGAGTCGGATTTATCGTGCAGATAGGCGAGATATTGACGTACATTCTCATAAATCTTTTTATCTCTAAGCCTAGAGAGCGCATGGCTTGTAATGTAAACTCTTTATCACTGAAGCGCTCACTCATCTTTCTGCGAAAAGCTAAGAAATGTCAATGAAAGGAACATGCAAGGAGCTCAATAGATTAGTCCTTCATCTGAGTGATCTCTTCCGACAGAAGTGATCCATAAAAAAGTACAGGGTGAATGATTCGAACTCCAACTTTATTTTGCTGGAAAATTCATCAATTTTCAAATTGTATCAGGAGTTTTCCATATGTCCACCTTTGGCGCGAATAATGGCCTTGAGACGGCCGAAGAAAGCATCGCACGCTGCACGCAAGTGGCTCTGCGGTATTTTGGCCCATTCCCGGCGAAGTGACGACATCGAATATGTGGTTATTCCAATGTAAGTTGTCATTATCGAGAATAGAAAGTTTTTCGGTTTCAATGATGCAAGTGCCATTCATGGATAGTGGTTGAGTGTTTAAATTTCGCTTTAACGACAGCAGACAGCATTGTGACCACCACTATCACGAGAAAGCTGCAAATTTTTGTCAATAGGTGCCTACGCTACATCTTAAGGATATTCTGGCCTAGCCGTATCTCCAACGAACAGCTTTATCAGAGAACGGACCATGAACCTATAGGCACAACCATAGGACGACGAAAGTGGCAGTGGATTGGTCACACTCTCCGAAAGGGTGACAGGTCCATAGCTAACCAAGCGATGCAATGAAACCCGCTTACTCAGGACGGCAGGATGCGGGGCGGTCCTAGGAGTACCTGGCGCAGAATGGTTGAGAAGGAAGCACGTCAACTGGGAACAAGTTGGGGCGAGCTGAGGCACATTTCCAGAAACCGCACTCGATGGCGTGTAGGCGTAGTAGAGGCCCTCGGACCCTCAAGTGAATACCGGAACGAATGAAATGATTGTGTTTTGGAAGCATTAAATTCCACTCTGTTGATAGTTCCCCAATTGATTATGCTGCTAATATCTGAATTTAATGAGCTTAACATATGCTGCCGTTCCCAGTTATACAGCCGAAGAGCAGGGACGTGAGTGCGGGAACGAATATGAAAAGCAGAGAGTACTGTCGTCAGCAAAGGAATATATTGGATTAGAAGTAGCAGACAAGAGATCATTTATGAAAAATTAAAAAGAGTATTGGAGACAGAATGGAGCCCTGGGGCACACCAGCATTTATTTTGTGAATATCAGACTTGATACCATCCAAGACAATTTGAATTGAACGGTCGGAAAGGTAATTTCTAATCCATTGAAGAAGAGAGTCATCGATCCCAAGAGCACGCATTTTCGCCAAAAGAGCCTGATGCCAAACTCTGTCAAATGCCTTAGCAATATCTAGTGCAACTATCTTGCTTTCGCCAGATTGATGTTCCACTTTTCGGTGGGACATGCCATCAAATCACCAGTGGACCTGTTGCTACTAAAATCGTACTGGCGGTCATTAAGAAGTTTCCGCTTACGATTTATCAGCGTTTCCATGACCTTGGAAAGAAGAGACGTAAATGCAATAAGTCTGTAGAATGAGATAGAAGAACATTCTCCTTTTTTAGGAACGGGCTGGACAAATGCTGTCTTCCATCTGCTCCGAAAGAGTCCTAAAGAGTAGGATTGATGAAAAAACTTACGCAGTGGTTTTGGTAGCGTGGAAGAACACCTCTTCAGAAGAAGAGGAGATATACGAGTAAGTACCATCTGGACCAGCGGATTTATGTATGTTGAGATCTTTAAGTATTCTTGCTACTACACTAGCGCGAAAGTGGATTCGTACCATTGAATACTGAATGTTGAACTGGCCCCAAAATTTGCAGTAAGCAGATTGATTTAATTAATTTTGGTGGGGGCGAAAGCCCTCTGAAAGAAGTCGATGAATGAAGAGAAAGTCGGCTGCATCTCTGCGTTCCTCAAGGGTGTTTAGGTTAATAAGGTTGAGACGGTTTTGATAGGGGGGCAGAGTAAAAGGATCATCCCAGGGCAAACCTCGAAGAGCAAATCGAAGAAAACGGCGCTGGATGCTTTCGATTCTCGAGATATGAACACGATGATATGGGGACCGCACTTGACTGGTGTACCCCAAGTGACCTGGTCACGAATGGGTTGGTGAATTCCTTGGACGACCGTTTTACAAAACATAGTGCAGAGTTGGCTTTAAGGATCATCCTATCCATATGCAAACGGAAGTTGAGCTCCCTATCACACAAAATGCCAAAGTCGTGAAGAGATTCAACGGAGGAGATAGGTTGGTTGTGGAGAAGGTAGAGTCGGGGCGGAGATTTGTGCCGCTTATGTGAAAAGGTGATGGATTTGGTGATATTAAGTTCCAAACAATATTTGCGGCACCAGATCGAAAAACTATCAAGGTCTTGTTGAAGAAGGAAGGAGTCATGGGGCGAGGAAATGGTTTTGAAAAATTTGGTATCGTCGGCGTAAAGGGAGACGGACGAGTGTTTGATGATCCTATCGAGATCATTTATGGCTAATATAAAGAGAAGGGGACCGAGATGGCTACCTTGAGGAACTCCAGAGGTGGCCAAAAATGGAGCGGAGTGGGCTGACCTAAAACGAATACTGTAAAAACGGTTTTCGAGGTAAGAGGATATCCATTTTAACAGTATGGGTTCAAAGCCGAGGGCAGACAATTTGAAGAGTATTAGTCGATGAGAGATTTTATCGAAGGCTTTGCTAAAATCGGTTGCAACTACATCGACTTAGTTGCCGTTCTCTAGGGCAGAGATGGCATAGGATACGAATTCAACAAGATTTGTGGTGGTTGACCTACCCTTTAGGAAGCCATGTTGTCTAGGGGAAATAAGTGATTTGCATTGGAAACTTAGAGCTTCATACAAAATACTTTCGAGGAGTTTGGGTATATGGGAGAGTTTAACGATTGGACGATAGTTTGTTATTTCGTTCTTTGATCCCTTTTTGTGGATCGGGGTTATAATGGATAGATCTGGTACAAAGGAGTCGTTGGTGAAGGATTGTTTAAAGAAGCTAGCAAATAGGTTGGCAATGGTGAGTGGATCGGTTGATGACTTGTTGTTGAAAGAGAGGGAAGGAGGGTAACCATCGGACTTTCTTTTGTAGTTAACAAATTGGTAAAAGGACTTAGGGTCATTTATAAGGTTGACTTGCGCATTGTTAAGGTAACGCTGGTAAAGGGAATCGTAAAGTTCGGTGAAATGAAGATAAGCACCAAGATAGTTGGAATAGTCGGACAAGGATCTGGTACGCAGAAAAACAGCCCATAATTTGTTTCTCTTATTTCGTAAGGAACGAAGCTTGCGATTATACCAGGGAGGACTAGTAGATGATGTTTTAAGGCGGGAAAACGGAACGTAAAGGCTGAAAGAATTAAATATTTCTTTATAAAAAATGGATAAGGCATCATTTACGCTTAGGTTGTGAAAGTTAAAGGCGGATCTGCTAAGATAGTCACTGATTTTGTGAAAGTTTGCTTTATGAAAGTCGTAGGGTGAGAGAGTTGTGGGAGGAGTGGACTGGAAAGAAGAGTTATGAAAAAATGAAAGTAGAAGGGGGGGGGGGGGTGGTAGTTGTCGATTGTGGAGAGAGATAGGGGACAAAGTGAGACTGAGGAGTTAATTGAATCTGTTGTGAAAATAAGATCCAATTGCCTGCCCATATAGTTGGGTACACCACTGACTTGGCATAGACTTGAGTCTGTTAAGCGATCTAAGAAGAGACATTCCTTAGCTGAGTTGGCATTTGAAGCGATGGGGAACGATTGATCGTCTGATGGAATCCACTGTAGCTGAGGAAGATTAAAGTCGCCGAAAATAAAGATATCGTCAGTAGAGTCAGACAGGTCAATTACTCGTAAATAGTCGATCGCATCGACAACAAGTTGGTAAGATTCGGTAGGTTGAGCTGGCAGGATGTAGCAACATAAAACGTAAAGGGACTTGAAGGGGAGTGATATTTTTTATAGCGACAAAGTCGACTTTAGAGGATAAAGAGATGGTAATGGGAGAAGAGTTAAGGCTGTTGTGGATCGCCAGTAGGACGCCTCGATAGGGGGAATCATCATGTGGGCGGGTAGGATCGTCATCGCGAAAAACATTAAAAGTAGGGTTGAACAATTCCTGGTTCTTTATGTCGGAAGGGAAGAGAATGCGATTGACGTAGGACAGCATTGGTTTTAGAGCGAAGACCTCTTATATTCTGGTAGTAAAATGTAAGAGGGATGTTGTGGGGTTGAGATGTATGGCGGGATGGTTTAAGTGCTGACGAGGAAGGCACGTTATGGACGAAAAAATTTATTGTGGTCAGCTCGGCTTCGCTGTAGGTGTGAGACTCGTTTAGAGTGAACGTAGTGGCCGAATGCAACAAGCTCGTCTGCTACTTTCTGAGGGGACATGCTAAAAATCTCGTGGTACCTGACATAAAAGTTCCTGAGACTGATAGGGTCGGTAGCGAGGCCTTCCTGCTGGATGGATACCATGACGCTGGTTTTGGTCTTCCCTTCGTAGCAGACCGAGTCCGATTTGTCGTGTAGATAGGCGAGAAAGAGACGAATGTTTTCATATATCTTTCTCTCTCTAAGCCTAGAGAGTGCATAGCGACTTTCTGTAGTTCCATTGGTTTGCTGGGTTAGTTTAATTGTGGGGGGAAAAAGAGGATCAAGAATAGGGGCAGTGGAGGAGGGAGATGGAGACTCATGGTTGGATATGGAGTTGGGCGACGGATGAGTTGTTGGGTTTAGGGTATGGGAGTTAATAAAATTAGGGTACTTAGCTCCAGTTTGTAGGTCGAAGTTAGGAAATGAGTTGTTAGCTGGGATCGGTGGCGTAGAAGATTGAGAAGGGATAATATGGGTGGTTGAGGTTAAGTTGAAAGAGACGCGTTGGCGCGGGGGCTTGGGTGGAACATTGGGAATTTGCGGATTTTAGGATTGGTGTGTAAGGGCTTTGTGTCGGATAAGTGAGGAGGGGGGACTAAAATTGGGGAACAAGTTCGTTTTGAAGCTCCAGTTGGGATCGGGATTAGAGCTTCGTTTTTTATTAGCGTGCTTTTTAGTTGGAAGGGGGTTTGGGAGCGGTCTTTTTTTAAGCTTATCGTTACGTTTATTTTTAGAATCTTGGTTGTCGTCGACACGTGGGTTTTCTCGTTCCTTAGAGCATTTGGTGATACTTATCTTCCCAGGTTTAGTGGTCTTACCAGGGGAAGTAGGGAACAACCAGGAATATTTGGTTGGGATGCTGATTTTGAAGCTGCAGGAACTATTGGAGTTAGCAAGGGAAATCATCTCGCACTCGCTAATGGTGATGGCATAATTTCGGTGAAAGAAATTCCGCACCCAAATAATATCAGCGTGTTGAGGAGCCCCTTCAACGTAGAATGCTGTATGGTTTCCCTTTTTCAGCTTTTCGAGTCGGCTTTTCCATTCGGAGGGGGTCCATGAAGTTCCAAATTGTTTGAGCAGTTTGCGTGGGGCGGGGGCGGGCGGAATAGGTAGCGCGGTTTCGGTTTCCGTTGTTAGGGCGGCGGGAGGAGTATTTGAAAATGACTCCGTGTCTACTAATTCATTATGAATTGAAACATTGTTCGGGGAACTACCTTGGAATTGAATTTGATCGGGGATTCCATCGATTTTGTGGGAAGCCAATCTCACTTCTTTACCGATTTCGGCAACGGTCAACCGAGTTGCTATGGGTTCCTTTTTTATTATTAGGGTTAGGTCATCGAGCATATTGTCTGATGGATGCGGGGTGGGATGTATTGTTTTGGAGGAGGATTGAAAAAGCAAGTCGAGATCAATACGGAGAAGATTGATAGAGTCGTTTATGTGTGTGAGTACGCTTTTAATCCATCGAAGTGATATTTGATCACTTCGCTCTCGTTGTCGTGATGAGATTGATTTTTGGACAGATTGTGGATCGCTGTCAGTTGCTTTTCGATCATTCTTCCTGTGGACTTGTAAGCTTCCACATTACTGTCAATGCAGTTTACTGAGTCTTCAATCTTCTCTATTCTGTCGAGAATAGTTCTGCTAATATAATTGTTCTCGGTTAGCATCGCATTGATAGACTCGTTATTGCATTTAATTGCCAGCATAACGTGAGCCAAGGTGATCTCTTTGCACTCGTCGCAGTAAAAATTGAAGAGACTGCAATACTCCTTGAGGTAGGTAATGGATCTCCGGGTAAGTCCGATGCATATGTCATGGAATGATTTTCCACAGAGACCATTGCAGGCTACCCATTCCGCGTTGGGGTCAACAATTGAACATAAAACACTAGCACAGCACTTTTCCATTGTTGTTTTTTTATTTGAGTTACGAACACTTATTGACGCAATTAATTTTTGTTAGGGTTATTTTTTTTTGGGGTACAAAACTGGCACAGGTGAAACTAGGTCGACGAACAACGACGGGAAATATACTGAAATATACTGATTCGGCAGTTTACGGGGCTTTGAAGGAAAGCGGAAAAGTAACTGAATTCGGTATACAATAGAAAACACGTCCGCACAGGTTGACAGTCAAACTGAATCTCCAAAGAGCTGACAGCTGGAATGTCATTGCAAATGAGCGTTGGGATGGAGGATGAGGCAGAATTTCTAATATTTTTGAGGAACGACCAAAACCTGTTACCGCCTTTGGGTCATTGTAGTATTTTTTGCTTCAGTTTTAGGTCTTATAGGAATTTCCGCGCTTGAGAAAAACGTTGCAGTCATTCCTGGGTCGTTTGAACTTTTTTCAGTTTTCCTCTGTCGGGTTGGTCTTATAGGACCGAAAAAAAATTTCTCTATACCAGAAACCAAGGAACAACCTGGACAATGAACTTTTCCTGATGAATCGAAGCCAAAAAAGGCTAATGTGTGTCTGTCGGCCAACAAGGTCATTGCTACAGTTTTTTTTGGGATAAGCGCAGTGTCGTTCACATCGATTACCTTGGAAAGGGTAAAACAATTACCGGCGACTATTATGCGGAACTGTTCGATCGATTCGAAGCCGATTTGACAAGGAGATTATGTTGAAAAATAAAACGTTTTTTGTTTTGCCGAGAAGAGTGTTCCTTATTTCAATGTTCAGGAACTTATGACCCACCCTCGTATGTACTCGTATGTATGTCTTTTTTTTTCATTTTTTCAAAAATTAGTCGGTCAGAAATGTATTTTACTTTTTTGGTTGAAACAGTTTGGAAGCTTATCAATGAGTTGGAAAATAAGTTCTGGCTTTTGGCGGCGAAATCGGGATAGGTGGTAAGCCGATAAAATATGAAAAGTATATGGTGCCTGGGATCTAGCGCTGTCATGATAAAAGACTACGCCCTTTCTGTTGGCCAAGCTGAGTACAATAACGATCAGCATTCCCCGTTTCATCTTGTTTAACCAGCTCATAGTACATAGATTCTCCGTAGGCTGTTCGATGTGCCATGTTTCTCTGTCAAAACTCTGACATCAAACCGCTTTTTCATCAAAGATGAGGCATATAGGGCTTAGTGCCTAGGAGGATGAAATCTGACAAAGAGAGTTATGTGTATAGTGAGGACTGAAAGAAGTGCTTGTGTGTTGCTTTGGGGAAGGGAACAAAAATATCGCTCGCATTATGACCTGACGACAGTATAGTAATGTTCCTTCCGAGATTCCCATCTGTTTTCATTAGTTTTCTTTGCCGAAATTTATAAGCTAACTAAAATGTCTCACCCTATGAAGAATCCAGGCTGCAAACATTTATAAAAAAAAAAAAAACCAAAAAAACGAATACTCTGGCTACCGTATTTTTTTTTATTGCGTACACACTTAATCTGTTGCCCAACTAATATACATGTTCCTGGTCAATAGTTGAGTTGGTTCGTTTTTTTTTTTCTTTCGTTTTGCGTATCTTTTTTTTGAGATTTTTTGTTAAATTTTAATATCTGTGTGTTCGGGGTGCTCTTAATGGCAGCTTTCGCTTGAAGTTTGTTATTTTTATGTTCTGCTATTCTAGGAACATTAAAAAAATGCGAACCAAATTGGTTAGTAGCTGTTGACTGACATATTAAAGTGTACCAAGGCGCTATGGTCCACGGACCATGTACGAAGCGAATACCATTGGACCATAGAACACGGCATTGGCAATTTGTTTATTTTTTTTCCATAGAATGTCTACTAAAGATATTTGATTTATTTCGACTGGATTTTTGGGGAACTATCAAGGTGTTCTGGGTAAAGTGGGACCACGTGAGTTCGATAGGATGTTTTGTGGATCGTAAAAGAAAAATCGATTTTCCAGCCGCCAATAACGCACACGAAGTTGGAAAATTCCAAAATTACACTTTACACTTAATTTAACGATTTTATGAGTGCACATTTCATTAGAAAGAACTTAGGTGGGATGTTTGGACGTTGACTGCAAAGGATTTGGCTTAGGTGAACTGAAATGTGATGTAGTTGTACGTCAAGATGTAGTGAGATTGTCTATCTTTTCAGGAACCGTGTAAGAATTTAGAAGCCGAAAGTCGAAAAGCATGTGTTCTAGAATTGTATAAAGCAGATGTATGAAGTGCATTCCAAGGAATGGGGTAGGAAATGGGAACTTGTGACAACTACTAACCCCGACTCTCACTATTACTAGATTGGGTGTGGCTTAAATGGCTTAATTTGTCGACAACAGCCTGAATATGCAATACACGCTCAGCAAAACCAAGAATAAAGGCCATCATCTTCGAATGGCTCACTTGTATGTAATGAAGGTCACAAAGACCCTACGCCACCGAGTTCTACTTAGATGAGTCCAAGAGAAATGCCAGTCCTGGTTCAACTATTCCTTCTTTACTGCAAACAGACATTTACGTGTTGGCACAGCAATTATGACATATCTTGGAAGTCGGACAGAGAATACCGGCACCACGAGCCCGCGCTGCTTCGAAAAGAACCTGAACAATGTCGATTATCTTCTCAGATGACCCAGAACTAAGAGTGTCTATAAGACCACTGGATACAAGCAGTGTCTTCCAATCAGAAGTTCTAGCTATCCTCAGGGCGGCTAATCTAATGCGAATGAGATCAGTATCCAAAAGAGATATCGCAATGTATATCGATAACCAGGCCGCACTCAAGGCAATGAAATCAACCGACATTAACTCTGATACAGTCAGGTGCTGTCATACAGTGCTCAAGGCACAATGCAGTCAGATACCGAGTAAGACTTTGCTGGCTGCCAAGACACTGCGGTATTAAAGGAAATGAACACGCGGACGAGCTTGCCAGAAAAGGAGGACTACTCGACAATACCGAGGTTTCCAACATCAAACCACCCCTTTGAATAGTGAGGGGCACTATCGAGAAAAAAACCACAAACACAGCCAACCTAAGGTGGTCAAGTCTTGGATGACACAGGGTATCCAGGCCTCTTTGGCCCCATTTTGGCTACAAAAGATCTAGGAAGTTAATAAAATTAAACAGGAGTAAGCTTAGGACAATAATAGGAATTCTGACAGGACGCTGTCTTCTGCGGCAACACGCAAAAGAGGCTCAAATTGTAAGACACGGATATTTGCAGATTCTGCGTTGATCTACAAGCTGTTCAGCACATAACACAAATAATGTGTGAATGCGAGGCAAAATCGCGTATTCGAAGAAAACTTTTACGGAAATACTTTTCGAAAACGTAGAGGAAATAGACGGCACGAACATCAAAGGCCATCTTCGCTTAGGCAGGGTAATTGGATGTTTCACCAGGGCGATTGTTTAGATTTTTGACATTTGAAGGAAAATTCAATAGGTTCCACAGGTATTGCTATGGGCCCGTTATGGTGCCTGGTGTCCGTGTGATGGCGTATCCATCCCACCCCTATCTAACCTAACCTAGCCTAACCTATCACCTTAGTTTCTTAGTCTTTATGGTTTGAGTGATGGCCAAATAAATTTTCGGTCTCCGTTTAGTACGCTTAACGCCTCCTCTAGTCCAAGTATCTGCGATCCTTTAGAATAGGACATATCGTGACGAAGTGGAGCACACCCTCTCTCACCTTGAGGTTGCAAAGGCTACACAAAATTGGCAGTTCCGAGCGGTGTCGTATGTAGTTCAAATTATTTAGTTCTCCTCTGAAGATGGTGCTTAATATATGCGTTGAGTTTCTAGTCAAAAACAGGTTTTGTCGTCCAAATTATGGTTCATTTTGACCAGTTTTAACCAGCAAAGTGTTTTTTCTGTTCATTTGGCGTAACTAGCAGACTAAAATCGCAATCCGATGCTAAGTTATTCCATTCTTCTACACATTTACCTCCATAATTTGCGAAAGCACTAATTTGGGTATCTTTTTTTTGATTCACTGTCATGTCTCTCACGACATAATCAAGGTGGAGCTTTAGGCTATCCAGGAACTGAGGTGCAACTCCTGTCTCCAAATGGAGATTGTGATTGGGCGTACTGCTTGGAAGTTTAAAACTCGATATCCCCATACTTGCGCTGCTTAAAAATGGAATGATGTTGCTGTGGCACAGAATATTTTGTGTATCGAGATATGCGATATACGAGGGTAGACCCAGAAGTACCCGACCTGACGTATAGATGCCAGTTGTAGGTTAAAAAGAGTAACAATTGTAGAAAGTACCAACCTTCTAAAGCCTAAATTTGAAGTTTGACGACGCTACGTTGTTTAGTATTTGTTCGGCAATATGGAAAAATTGTCATCGTTATGTGATGCAATACTTTCCTTTGAAAGGCCTCAATCCAACCAACATCAAAACGGAACTGGATTCTACTCTGGGGGAGTCTGCTCTTTGGTTTACAGCAATGAAGTATTGGGTGGCAGAGTTTAAGCGAGGCCGTACGAGTTGTCAAGACGAACATTGTAGTGGTCCACCAAATGAGGTGAGTTCACCAGAAATGTTGAAAAAAATCCACAAAATGGTATTGAGTCACCGTCGATTGAAAATACGTGAACTTGCAGTTATGGCAGGCATTTCAAAAAGCGCTGTACATCGCATGTTGACTCAAATATTGGACAAGAGTAAACTGTGCGTAAGATGGATGTCGCGATTACTCACAAATGAACAAAAACAGCGTCGTGAGGATGTTTCAATCGATTGTTTGGCGAAGTTTCATAGCAATGGAGCTGAGTTTTTGCGTCGATTCATAGCCATGGATGACACATTGATCCATCACTTCACACCCGAGGCGAAGCAACAGTCAAAAAAATGGGCTCAAAGGGGAGAATCGGCTCCAAAGAAGACGAAAACAGTTCCATCTGCAGGGAAGGTTGTGGCGTAAGTTTTTTGGGATGCGCGTGGGATAAATCTCATTGCTTATCTTCAGAAAGGAAAAACAATCAACGGCATATTAAGCGTTTGAATGATAAAATCAAGAAAAAACGGCCACATTTGGCAAAGAAAAAAGTTTTGTTCCATCAAGACAATGCACCAGCTCACTCATCCGTCGTCGCGATGGCCAAAATCAATGAGTTAACGTTCGAATTGCTTCCTCATACACCCTATTCACCAGATTTAGCCTCCTCGGATTATTTTCTATTTCCGAATTTGAAAAAGTGGTTCAGCGGTAAAAGATTTGCCAACGGCGAAGAGGTGGAGTCTGCGGTTTATGGCTATTTTAAGGTGCTCGACGATTCTCACTAATGAAAATCGCTGAGGAAAGTGTATTGAACTAAAAGGAGGCTACGTAGCGAAATAAACATATTTTTGCCCAATTTTTTTGTGTTTTCTTTGTTAGGCCAGGTACTTCTGGGACTACCCTCGTTGTTCCATATTCTTCTCAATGAAAATTGCTTTCAGTTGTTTATGATGCCAGTTACTCGTATATTGTCCATTGCTGTATGGCCTTAGGGCTCCTAAGGACGCCCTTTCCCACTATTTAACCGTTCTGGTGAGGTCCCTTGAAGAGACTTCATTTAGAGGGGTTATGCTGTTGGCGAATGTAGAAATTTGCAAATATAATTTCTAGCGCTTACACGAGAACCTCGGGTAAAGTTTCTGGTAAGTGCATACCACCACAATTTTGTATTAATCCTACTATTTTCTATTTTAACTGCTTTTTCACGAGGAGTTTTTTGATTCAAGCCTAGTTCGACAGATCAAAATGTCAGGGCTGTGCAGTATATTAGTTCTGTTGGCACGCCTTAGATATAGACTCCTGAAACTTCCATGTCTCTGCAGGAAATCGCTCCAACTAATCGCTTGAAGTTACCCTTCTATTTGTTTTCTTCGAACCCGACTTGTCAGTACTCATTTTTGTGAGTACTTTTACATTGCAGACATTATAACGGGTGACCAGACAGCAATGATAGTTTTTCCAATTGTTATGTTCTAGCAGCTGTCAAAGTTACCAACGACATCCACCTGTCAAAATATTCAGTAAGGTTTGACATTTTATCATGCATCGCTTTACGCTTGCCGAACGTGCGGAAATTATTAAAAAATATCGGAATGTGAATTTCGTCGTGAAATCGGTCGCCATCATAGCTTCAGTGAGCACACTCTTTTGAATCTTAAGCCACCAACCAAATAGAGATCGGCGTGAAATGAAGAAAACATTGCCGCCGTAGCGGCCTATATCGAAGAAGACCCAGAAATGTCGATTAGGGGCCGACCAGCTGAATTGGGAATCGTCAGAGAGTCAACCCGGCTTATTATGCGATTGGATTTGGCCCTAGATCCGTATGAGATTCTACTGACGCCAGAATTTAAGCCAGACGACCATAGACAATGCCGTGAGTTGGCTAATTGCGTGCTGGAAATATCGGCCGGAAATCCGGATTTTGACCAAAAAATCATCTTCTCGGACGAGGTCCATTTTTGGGTCAGCGGCTATGTTAACAAGCAAAATTGCCAATATTTTAGTGAACACAATCGGGCAAGTATCAATGCATCAACAAAGATTGACTGTTTGGTGCGGTTTATGGCATGGCGGCATCATCGAATCTTATTTCTTTCGAAATGAGGAAGAAGACACCGTTGTCGTCAATGGTCTCGGGTATAGAGCGATCGTAACCGACTTTCTGTGATCAAAACTCGACAACATCGATATATCCGAGGTGTGGTTTCAAAAAGACGAAGTTGTAAAGAAGAAACTGGGCGACTGGGTCATCTCACAGCGAACGTTCATCAATTGGCCCCCGCGATCTTGCGATTTGACGCCACTTCTGGAGCTACGTCGTGTCTTTAGACTACGCTAACAAGCCAACTACTTTATACGAACTCGAGGCCAACGTTGTTGTTTTATTTCAATTTTTTATTGGGCTACTAATGTTAATATGAGGTGGTTGAGGAATATGAGCTAACTGTGGGAAAATGGAGTTTGATTTGGAGAAGGATTGGGATACCCTGTGTTCTTTTTAGTGGGAATAGGTTAACGATTATTTGTTCTGGGTGGATTAGTTTGATATGCACTAGTATTTTGGATTCTGAAGTCCTTGTTTTCAGGCATATGGCGAATGCCTAGCAGCCTTGCCAATTCTTATTTAATCCCCTTACAAGCCAATACATTGCTTTGTCTATATACGTTTGTGCAAGGATCGTAAGAGAATCGTTTGATGTCTCTATTCAACCTATTTTGTTGCGAATGCGCGAAAGGTACGAGTAGCCTGTGTGATAGAAATCTTGAATAGACTGACTTCCTTGAATGAGAGAGGTCATTTGATATTCAAGGGTGGACGTTGTTAGACAACGTGAAATGAATTATTGTAAGATTGCAATACTACACCAGCATTGCCTACAACTTTATTGCGTACACTTACACTTAGTATACCCCAGTTCTTTGGTGTACCTTTTAAATGATCATACAGTGGTAATATTCTATCTACGCTCTTTGTCAAAGAATTTAAATCACCTGGTTGTCCAGTGAGTTAGTTTAACTAACTCTTTTTTATCCTGTTAGAGATGACTTAGGCGCAGCTTTTCCTCTACTGCGTTGTCTTCTGGACCCGAATTTTACGGTGATTATTGCTTTTTAAAGTAGTACCTCTTGGGGACCTTTTTACTATACACTTATCACTTGCACATTACATACACATTTGGTCCCCGCTCGGGCGCCAGATAAAAAAATATATATCCACTCAGGTAACACTGCAGCTTTCTTTGTTTGTTCTATCTCTATCTGAACTATCTTCCGACACATATCCCGGTAATTTTTTATACCAAATTTGTTGAAATAGTACATTAAAATAAAAAAATTGACTTAACCTTTCAAACTATCCACTCATACACCCGCATAGTGAGTCAAAAGAGTCATAGAAGTCATCCCATGAATTGAAAGAATAAAAAAACCGACCTACCCCCACTTGAGCCCTTTTGAAATGAATGTCTAACCGTTCGCCACACAAAAGTCCTGCCTGTTATGTTACATTTGAAAAATTGAAAATTTGAAAAAAGAACCAAAACCGACCGAGAAAAAAAACCTCTCGAACAAAAGTCCTTTTGACAAGCCCGCTGAAAATACAAAAATATGCAACCCCCAACTATGCCTGGATCTACGCAAAGACATCTGAACAGAAAAGTTACCCTAGTTCTCGACCACATCACCATATCGTATCCCATTCAACCACCAACCCTTGAAACTGTCAAAAGGAATTCCTTTGAATGTACTTTAGTCCCGAATGTAACCCGTAGCTGTTTTCTAAAAAATGATTTCGATAGAGAAAAACCTCAAAAACTAGAAAATATCCGTGAAAATGTCAAAAATTCTGACAGACAGAAAGATACGTACGAAAACAACGAGTACTGATGTGAGTGTGTGAATAATTTCCATTCGTCACTCGTTATCTTCCCGTCGAAAGGATGCATGCACACACGCACTCGTATTCTGATGCTATTTGGGGAAAAAGGATTCGGGTGGTCGTAATTGAAAAGAGTTTTCACCGCAATTATTCATCGTTGCTTGATAGCTTTAACCGGAACTGGGGAGTAACTAATTCAATGATGGAAATCACCTATCTACCCCCGCCTCACATACAACTCACTTTTGTGAAGTGTCCTTATGTCAGGATGATATGAATGATCAAACGCTAGAGGGTACATAGCAATGTATGTAAAAATACGCACTTCAGAGGCCTTGAAAGAGTTCAACGAAAAAAAAAAAACCAAAAAATAAATAGATCCCATGGGATCGCACTAACCAAAAGGAACACAAAGGCTGTATCCCGAGTATGTACAGCTGAGTAACATCATCATTACCGTACCACCATCGATATGCGAACACTTTTGATGGTGCAGGACTAAAAGTGTGAGTGTATATGTGTGTGAAAAATTGGATTAC
Source organism: Volucella zonaria (assembly GCA_963966105.1). Classification (NCBI taxonomy): domain Eukaryota; kingdom Metazoa; phylum Arthropoda; class Insecta; order Diptera; family Syrphidae; genus Volucella; species Volucella zonaria. Next base: position 102,596,604 of record OZ014532.1, on the reverse strand, counting down.
AAAGATATCAAGTCACTCGATTGTATCCTTGTAGCTCGTTGTCAGTTAAACTGTCAAAAAGGGGAGAGTTGGTGCGATGGTTTTTATTCTTTCAGTATTTCGGTTTATGATGTGTGGCAGGACGCTTTGCATAATTTCAAAAGGATACACTTGATTCAATCAATTCTGCACCCTCACCCGGGACAATTGGCAAATACAATCGGTCGAGGTCTTTGAGTCTTCGAATTCAAGATGAAATTGTAAATTTTTGGAAAGAAAGAAGAAAGCGTCAAGCGCCGTTAAAGGTATTGAAATGTCTTTAAGAGGACCTGGAAAATAGCTCCTTTAACCAAAATATCGAAGATACCATTCATATTGTCAAGTGAAACGAAATATTTGTGAGACAAAGTAAGTTGCCTTTGCGCATTCAGTTCTACCTCAAGGAGGACCATCAACTCAGGCTTCCGTAAGATTTTTGTAAAACGTTTACAAAAATTGTCCCACAGGGTCATGACAAAATCAATTAAAACATATTTGTAATTATTAAATGTTATTTATTGTATATAACGCCAATTCCCGCGATAGAAAAACAAATATAAATAAAAGAACAACAGTGTGAGATATAAAAATATTATTTGTGGAATAGCACACCATTCAAATGGCCGCCTCGACTTCCCTGCAAGTGCTTCAAGCGGTCGGTCCAGTTCTTGATGACTTGGTCTAATATGTGCGGCGTTATTCTGGCAATAGCGTGTCGAACGTTGGCCTCGAGTTCATCCAAAGTGGTTGGCTTGTTAGCGTAGTCTAAAGGCACGACGTAGCTCCAGAAGTGGCGTCAAATCGCAAGATCGCGGGGGCCAATTGATGAACGTTCGCCTTGAGATGACCCAGTCGCCCAGTTTCTTCTTCACAACTTCGGCTTTTTGAAACCACACCTCGGATATATCGATGTTGTCGAGTTCTGATCACAGAAAGTCGGTTACAATCGCTCTATACCTGAGACGACAACGGTGTCTCCTTCTTCATTTCGAAAGAAGTAAGATTCAATGATGCCACCATGCCATAAACCGCACCAAACAGTCAATCTTTGTGGATAGGTTGATTGTGTTCACTCCAATATAGCAATTTTGCTAGATAATATAGCAGCTGACCTCGTCCGAGAAGATGATTTTTTGGCCAAAATGCGGATCTCCGGTCGATATTTCCAGCACGCAATTAGCTAACTCACGGCATTGTCTATGGTCGTCTGGCTTAAATTCTGGCGTCAGTACAATCTCATACGGATCTAGGGCTAAATCCAGTCGAATAATAAGCCGAGTTGACTCTCTGGCGATTCCCAATTCAGCTGATCGGCCCTTAATCGACATTTCTGGGTCTTCTTCGATATAGGCCGCTACGGCGGCAATGTTTTCTTCATTTCACGCCGATCTCTATTTGGTTGGTGGCTTAAGATTCAAAAGAGTGTGCTCACTGAAGCTATGATGGCGACCGATTTCACGACGAAATTCACATTCCGATATTTTTTAATAATTTCCGCACGTTCGGCAAGCGTAAAGCGATGCATGATAAAATGTCAAACCTTACTGAATATTTTGACAGGTGGATGTCGTTGGTAACTTTGACAGCTGCTAGAACATAACAATTGGAAAAACTATCATTGCTGTCTGGTCACCCGTTATAATGTCTGCAATGTGAAAGTACTCACAAAATGAGTGCTGACAAGTCGGGTTCGAAGAAAACAAATAGAAGGGAAACTTCAAGCGATTAGTTGGAGCGATTTCCTGCAGAGACATGGAAGTTTCAGGAGTCTGTATCTAAGGCGTGCCAATAGAACTAATATACGAGTACTGTACAGCCCTGACATTTCGGTCTGTCAAACTAGGCTTGAATCAAAAAACTCCTCGTTCGTGTAAGTCCTAGCAAATTTCTAAATTCGTCAACAGCATAACCCCTGTAAATGAAGTCCCTCCAAGGGACCTCACCAGAACAGTTAAATAATGGGAAAGGGCGTCCTAGAGAACCCCAAAGCCGTACAGCAATGGACAATATACGAGTAACTGGGATCACAAACAGCTGAAAGCAATTTTCATTGAGAAGAATATGGAACAACGAGGGTAGTCCCAGAAGTACCTGGCCTAACAAAGAAAACACAAAAAAATTGGGCAAAAATATGTTCATTTCGCTACGTAGCCTCCTTTTAGTTCAATACACTTTCCTCAGCGATTTTCAATAGTGAGAATCATCGAGCTCCTTAAAATAGCCATAAACCACAGACTTCACCTCTTTACCGTTGGCAAATCTTTTACCGCTGAGCCATTTTTTTCAAATTCGGAAATAGTAAATAATCCGAGGAGGCTAAATCTGGTGAATAAAGTGTATGAGGAAGCAATTCGAACGTTAACTCATTGATTTTGGCCATCGCGATGACGGATGAGTGAGCTGGTGCATTGTCTTGATGGAACAAAACTTTTTTCTTTGCCAAATGTGGCCGTTTTCTTTCTTGATTTCTTCATTCAAACGCTTAATACACGCCGTTGATTGTTTTTCCTTTCTGAAGATAAGCAATGAGATTTATCCCACGCGCATCCCAAAAAACTTACGCCACAACCTTGCCTGCAGATGGAACTGTTTTCGTCTTCTTTGGAGCCGATTCTCCCCTTTGAGCCCATTGTTTTGACTGTTCCTTCGCCTCGGGTGTGAAGTGATGGACCCATGTGTCATCCATGGCTATGAATCGACGCAAAAACTCAGCTTCATTGCTGTGAAACTTCGCCAAACAATCGATTGAAACATCCTCACGACGCTGTTTTTATTCATTTGTGAGTAATCGCGACATCCATCTTACGCACAGTTTACTCTTGTCCAATATTTGAGTCAACATGCGATGTACAGCGCTTTTTGAAATGCCTACCATATCAGCTAGTTCACGTACTTTCAATCGACGGTGACTCAATACTATTTTGTGGATTTTTTTCAACATTTCTGGTGAACTCACCTCATTTGGTCGACCACTACAATGTTCGTCTTGACAACTCGTACGGCCTCGCTTAAACTCTGCCACCCAATACTTCATTGCTGTAAGCCAAAGAGCAGACTCCCCCAGAGCAGAATCCAGTTCCGTTTTGATGTTGGTTGGATTGAGGCCTTTCAAAGGAAAGTATTGCATCACATAACGATGAAACAACTTTTCCATATTGCCGAACAAATACTAAACAACGTAGCGTCGTCAAACTTTCTACAATTGTTACTCTTTTTAACCAACAACTGGCATCTATACGTCAGGTCGGGTACTTCTGGGTCTACCCTCGTATATCGCATATCTCGATACACAAAATATTCTGTGCCACAGCAACATCATTCCATTTTTAAGCAGCGCAAGTATGGGGATATCGAGTTTTAAACTTCCAAGCAGTACGCCCAACCACATTCTCCATTTGGAGACAGGAATTGCACCTCAGTTCCTGGATAGCCTGAAGCTCCACCTTGATTATGTGGTGAGAGTCATGACAGTGAACCAAAAAAACATGCCCAAATTAGTGCTATACTACATGGGGTTAAATGTGTAGAAGAATGGAATAACTTAGCATCGGATTGCGATTTTAGTCTGCTAGTTACGCCAAATGAACAGAAAAAACACTTTGCTGGTTAAAACTGGTCAAAATGAACCATAATTTGGACGACAAAACCTGTTTTTGACTAGAAACTCAACGCATATACGAGTATTAAGCACCATCTTCAGAGGAGAACTAAATAATTTGAACTACATACTACACCGCTCGGAACTGCCAATTTTGGGTAGCCTTTGTAAGCTCAAGGTGAGAAAGGGTGTGCTCCACTTCGCCGCTATAAGTCCCATTCTAAAGGAATCCCGCCTAAATTTCCTTGAATCGCAGATACTTGAACTAGAGGAGGTGTTAAGCGAGGCTGGATATACAAGAATAGTATAACTACGCGGTAACTGCACTGCGCTTCAGAAATCGCATCGAAGAAAACTTTTAAAGAATGAAAACGAAAATTTATTCGGCCTTCACCCAAACCATAAAGACTAAGAAAGTAAGGTGATACGTTAGATTAGGTTAGGTTAAACAGGGATGGGGTGGATATGCCTTCACACAGGCACCAGATATCAAAACGGTCCCATCGCGGTCCTTGTGGAACCAGTTGAATTTGTCTTCAAATTGCAAAAGCCTAACCAATCTCCCTGGTGAAACATCCAATTACCCTGCATAAGCGAAGATGGCCTTTGATGTTCGTGCCGTCTATTTCCTCTACGTTTTCGAAAAGTATTTCCGTAAAAGTTTTCTTCGAATACGCGATTTTGCCTCGCATTCACACAGTATTTGTGTTATGTGCTGAACAGCTTGCAGATCACCGCAGAATCTGCAAATATCCGTGTCTGACAATTTGAGACTTTTTGCGTGTTGCCACAGAAGACAGCGTCCTGTCAGAATTCCTATTATTGTCCTAAGCTTACTCCTGTTTAATTTTATTTACTTCCCAGATCTTTTGCCGTCAAAAAGTGGCCAGAGAGCCTTGGATACCCTGTGTCTTCCAAGACTTGACCACCTTAGGTTGGCTGTGTTTGTGGTTTTTGTCTCGATAGTGCCCCTCACTATTCAAAGGGGTGGTTTGATATTGGAAACCTCACTATTGTCGAGTAGTCCTCCTTTTCTGGCAAGCTCGTCCGCTTGTTCATTTCCTTTAATACCGCAGTGTCTTGGCAGCCAGCACAGTCTTACTCGGTATCTGACTGCATTGTGCCTTGAGCACTGTGTGACAGCCCCTGACTGTATCAGACTTTACGTTGGTCGATTCCGTTGCCTTATCGATGTAGATAGCGATATCTCTTTCGGAAACCGATCTCATCTGCATTATCTCAGCCGCACTGAGGACAGCCAGAATCTCTGATTGGAAAGCTCTGCTTGCGTCCGGTAGTCTTATATTGTAGACACTCTTAGTTCTGGGTCTTCTGAGAAGATATCAGAACCTGTTCCTTCCTCTGTTTTCGAACCATCTGCGAACATTGTAATTTCATTTGGCCTGATTATTGCAAGTTTTTTCCCGTCCTCCCTCTCAGGATATATTATATCTAAGTTGACGTAAGTTGACCAAGGACGGAATTTCATCCGTTAGAATTGGATTGCCTGGCAGTAGTTACGCTAGGACCGTGCCATGTCCGATACTACTGCTCTTGAAGTAAACCAGATTAGTGAGTCGTATCACACTGTTGCCAGCAAGTTCTTTGTTCTGTAAATCAAGCGCTATTAGGTGCAGAAAGGTGTCCAATGCTACCCCTGGGGTGGTACGGAGCGCACCTGTAATCCTTTTTTTTTAAGTCCTGTTCAATGTTAGCGTCTGCTAGGGAAGTTTTAATAGCGGTGCACTCAACGTTATTGAAGCCTCCTTCAATACCGAGGAAGGTCGCCATGCAAACTCACCGAAGTGTAGACCTTTCTCTATTTTCCCCACCACCTCGTGCAGGGCGGTTTCTACAGATTTGCCCTTTATATATGCATCCTGTGACTAAATCAAAAAGCCATTACTGCATCTGTTCCTAATGTGAGTCTCCAATAATCGCTCCAGGGTTTTGAGCATAAACGATGACAGACTTATTGGTCTGAAATCTTTTGCTGTTATTTGCCCCTGTTTGCCAGCTTTAGGTATAAAAACAATCTTAACTTTCCTTCTGGTATGTACCCTATTTTTAGACTGTATCTGAGAGTTTCCATAATTTTCTGGATTGCTACCTCCAGTGCTTTCTGTAGCATAATTGGTAGAACACCATCCGGACCGGGTGACTTGTACGGCTTAAAGGACTGAATTGCTCTCCGTAATTTTTTCCTATTAATAAGAACACCTATTTCCTCTTCGAAGAGAGAGAGATTAACCTTCTTAGTGTGTCGTAGCATACCATGTCATCTGATACTGCGGATCCTGGAATGTTGGTTTCCACCAGCCGCTGCCACGTCATGTTTCCTGAAGCAGCTAGGAACGCTCGCTTCTTTTGGAAGCATTTTGTGTAACCTTGAAGCCTTGTCTATTACCACGATAGATTCGCAGTACTTCTGACATGAAGCCCTTTCTGACTTTCTAACTAGGTACTTGGATTGTAGTACTCATTGCATTTACTGTCGCTTCTGAGTTTGCTAACTTCTTTGCTTTTTAGATCTATCTCCCTATTCCACCAATTTTGTTGAACCTTTTTAGGTATTCTGTTAGCCGGGCAAGCTTCTCGAACGCCATTGTTAGTGCCTTATTAATATTTTCTACCGCCCTAGCTAAGTTAACAGCTAGGTGTATATTTACCACCTCTGTATACTTGACCCAATCAGTCTTCCCACGATTTCTTTGAAAACTACGAGTACATACGAGTACAATGTTCTGAAAGTTCACCTTGAAGCGCATCCATCGCCGATCTGACATCGACGCTTCGTCGACTACTCTCCATTCCCTTATTTCTACACCCCCTGTATTTGTGGCAACGATAATATCTATCACCTCCTGCCTATTTTTCACCACAAAAGTGGGTGAATCTCCTCTGTTACAAATTTTGAGGCTGGAAGATAAGACAACATCGTATAAACATGCACCTCTCGGGTTGATATCACAGCTTCCCCATTGTATATGATGGGCGTTTGCGTCACAGCGCAGTTCCAGCATCCAATTTTTCTGCCCTGCCAAGTCCTTCAACTTCTCCGAGATCACTACCTCGGAGTCATACGGGAGGTAGGCAGAGGTCAGACAGAGTGGTTTGCTACATTCCTTTTCGCAGGTTACCACTGTCAGATCTCTTAAGCTGTAAGTATTCGAAAGAATACTTTGCTAAGGATGCAGGTCCTGATCATACCTTCTGCCTTGTAGAACACCTCGTAAGTTTTCAGCCTAAAACCCTGGACCTTGTTGTTCTTATTGATCCAGGGCTCCTGTATAAGACGGCTGTGACGTCCTACTTGGTGATGTACTCCACCACACATGCCGTTGCTGCCTTACTGTGGTGCAGGTTTATCTGCAGCACTTCCATCATCTTGAGGGAGTTCCTCCTCGTCCTTTCATTTGTTCAACCTACCCTTGCTGTACCTTACCATACTTTTCCATTTTTCGAGGTATGGTAAGCAGTCTCTGTTGAGGGACAGCAGAAAATGTTGCCCATACTGCCTTCTAGGCCCCGTCTTAAGGACTCCTCATATATCGGCTGTTGGTTCCCGATTCTACACAATATGGAGTGAGAAGCTTTTTAGGTTATGTGTAGGGACACGGAACCCATACCCATGCTGTCGGCAGGGTGTATTTCGCCAATTCTACCATCGTCGTGCATTTTAGCTTGATGTTTTCCCAAGCATCGCATACTTCCAGAATGAAGCGTCTGAGGAAGTCCACAGAAGACTTAGTTTCAGCCTTGCGAACGAATTGCAGTTCCCCGTTTCCTATGGTGGATAATTCCTTCCACAGGACGTCCTGGAACTTCTCCTCTACGTTTTTCGATTGTTAGACGACCGCAAGGCTCCAGCTCATTAATCACGGCAACGAGAAGCTCATCGTTCGGCTACATGAAGTCGTCGGATCTCGTTCTCTTGCTGATGAAACTTGCCTTCTTTCCAGAGACGCTAGCCCCCTCTTTTCATTTTGCCGTGTAGGAATTAGAGGGCGCCTGACTGGCTTCCCCTCCGCCTTTGCAGCTACATCGCTCTTGCTTGCCGCCTGTTGAGTAAGCGAATTGTGGGTCAGAATGGCCTTCGCTCTCTCAAAGACGGCTACTTCCCACTCGTTTAAGCAGGTGGGTCACAACCCTTATATTTTGTTACCTTACGCCTAGCGTTACGTAGCAAAACCCTTGCCCTTTGGCTTGCGTTCTTCGCACTCTTAGCAGCGATGATGGAGGCGGTAGGCACAGCGGCTGAGCTGGAGGTAGCTTTGGCAACGGATGTTCCAGCTGCCTTGGCTACCCCTTCGACCGAGGTCCTGCCCTGTGTATCACTTCTTCCATTTCCCCAACCAGGAGGGAGGTGGGTGAAATTTCGAAATTTCGTCTTCGCTCACCTCTAACTCTTCCTGGACGGGGATGATCTGTATTGTATTTCCCACGAGTATGGCCGGAAATATAAGGTCAGTCCAGGCAGCGCCGCCATACCTGAGTAAAGCTAAGTATAACAGGCCAGCGCCAAAGCCCCTGAGAGAACTAGTTCGCAGATAGTTTGACCCCCAACCGTTCATCCTTGGGCTCGGTTTGGTATATGCTCACACCACCACTGGAATCAGGTTTGGCAGTTCAGTTCGCCACATCTCAGCCGATTGTAGTCAGTTGAGTCCTTGAGATGACGCTCGCGTCAAGGTGCTTGCAACGCGGAGGCCTAAGGAGGTATTTTTATGGAATAAATAGACACTTACTGCTACTGCTACTACTACAACTATTTATTTATTTATTTCATTGGTACATACACCTTAAGATAGACAGACATCTTCTAAGACAGTGAAGCTCCAAGTTGCTAGTTACAATTAGGAAACGGCTACTACTGTTTAAAAGACACGTGAATACGCTTCATCCGATTGGATAATTCCTCTTTTTGGTTTTATTACATTCCTTAATTAATTTCTGACTTTTCCTACACAATTCCATCCCACAAATCCTTTTACTTTTCCCTGCGAGTATGTCCATCTGCAAACTGATGGTTTGTATCGACATTTTCCATCCAGCATGCCGCCAATTCGATGTGGGTTTTTGCATTTTTACAGATCCACTTTTCATTGATTTACACAATCGACAAGGCTTAATAAAAGTGGTTGCCACCCCTACCACGGCCCATCCCACTTCATTCGACTGGTAATGCTCACTTTTATCTACAAATATTCTCTTGTTCTGTCCTGCATAGCAATCCTTGTAATTACAACACGTCATGTGCAATGTGTACACAAACAAGCCCGAGTGCAAATATAAACACACGCATCGCTGCCATGGGGTTACTACAACCACGTCAACCCTCTTCATGGACTTGGGATGCGCATCTACGTATGCCCACCGAACCCTGTCATCACAATTCCTGCTGCTTATACCTGGCTGAGCTTAAGCTTAAATCCTTCATTTAATTTGATGAAATTGCAACAACGTACTCGTACTCTGTGCATCACGTATCTACGGTTTAAGTTACATACGAACCAATCCCAGAGATAGACAGATGAACCCGGCTGTGACGTTGATTCGTGGGCACCATTGCATCCGGGGATGTTCTTGTTGAGATTTTGCGGACATATCCTCACATTCAACACACATTGATTCGGTATGGTGATGCGTGCCTGTGCATGACACATATGAAGGTATTTGATCTCTTCGATATGTTACGCGTTCCTCTGGATTCAATGCGCACTACGAATATTGCGAAGGTATTTTGCCGACAGACACTGGCGCTGTATCCATAAAATCCATTTTGATTGTGATACAGGCGATGTAATTGCCACGTAAGGAGCTTAAAGGGTGCACACGCACAGATGCGGCAGGAGCACATAGTACACGGGCTATACTTGGTGGTAAGGGATCCGCAGCAATTTCTGTTACGACATAATTTAATTAAAATGGGAGACTAATGGACGGGCTGGCATATACGATTTACATAGATTCGAGATAGATACAATGCAATATCGAATACATTGGCCGTAGTGGGCAGAAGGATTCGATTCATTAAAAGAACACTGCGCAGGACATACTCGTACATATACTGTTTTTGGTTAACGAGACTCAAAGTACCTTTCAATGGGTTGTGACCTCGTTTAGCCAATGTCGATACTTGCGACTACTTAATTACAACTCGACATATTGTACAACACATCCACGCAATGTAGAAACATCTCACTTGCGGAAGACGGTAGTCTACACAGAATGCTAACTTGTATCCAATTTAATGCCGAAGCATGTGCTCCAAAAGGAATTGTGAATGGAGACCCAATAATTCCTTCAAACAGCATGCGAGGTCAGTAGATTTTTTCAAAAGCCACTTGCCATGGTTACCGCTTCCATGCTTCCTAGGAATGCTCATTTCTGGTGCCAGTAGAATTGACGCAATTCGTATTAGCTTCCTCAAAATACGGATATTCCTTGTATGCCATGTATGAATCGGTTTTCTCAAGACCTTGTACTTACTAACTTACTTAAGTGATCCCATAGTCCGAGGTGGACCTGGGTCTCAACCGAGATGTCTCTTCAGCTAGAACTGTTGCCGTAGTTACTTCCAAGTTGGTTGAGATCCCTTTTAACTTGTGACCGCCACCTGAACTAACGACATTTTCTGCTTCGATAATCAGGCATTGTAACGCGTACTCCTGATGTAAAACTTCCTTAAGTGTGACTAGAAGTACCATGCGCTCCCAGATACCCCCTTCCGATAAGTTGTTAGGAGAGTTGAAAACCCATACAACACCTTTGGCTAACAGGTCATCCTAAATACGGCCACAATCCAACACGTCGTTGAATCCTTTCGCCTGCTGGTCTGCTCCTATAAAATTTGTCCCATTATTGCTTCGAATCCGTATTACTACTTCTCGGTGGTTTACGAAGTTGCGGATGGTTAAAATACACTCGTCTGTGGACAGGTCGTAGGCAACCTCTAAGTGAATGGTTCTGACAATAATCCACCTCTTCCCAACACGGTGGGCAATGGTAATTGCAAGAGGCCCGAAATAATCCAGACCGGTGTAAGTGAATGGCCTAATGAATGGCGTCGGACGATCTTTTGGCAGGGGCCCCATCAACGGTGCAACAAGCATAGTTCGATGTAATTTGCATAGCTAACATCTGGCAATCACCCCACGCACGACTTGTCGAAGGCGCTGAACCCAATACAGGCGGCGAATTTCGCAGATAGTAGCCTCGACGTTCTGATGTTTCATCATGAAATGATAGTGCGTCATCATTTCACTCTTGTGTCGTGTGGAAGCCAGCTGGCTGCGTCAATCCAGCCACTGACACGTATGACTCCTTTAACGAGCAGTGAAAGATTGTACAGACGATTTTCGTTATTTAGGCATTCACCATCTTTGAGTCTTGGCGGCATAACACATGTTGGGCTGCATGTAGTTCTTCCGTAGTCAGTCCTTTGGGTGGTGTTATGTAACGTAGTCAGCGAAGGTAACGTACTATGTATGCGATTGTTCTTTTCAGCTTTGAGAGGAAAGAGAATTTGGAAAATTTGAGGGAAGCTCTTCGCCTTCATTGTCTTCGTACTGACTGAGGTCAAAATCAGCGAAAAACAAGTCCTCTTTCCTTGTCCAATCAACCATCTCGATCTGGGCATTTGATCGAGTGGCTTCATCAGCGACGTTGTGCTAAGAAGGTATCCACCTCCAATTCGACACCCCGGAAGAGGCAAGAATTTCAGCTACCCTATGAGCTAAAAATTGCTTGTAGCTTGCATCAATCGTGTTCCGAGAACGGCAATTTAGGGTTCGAAACGAGAAATGGTCATCGTGGCGCAAACAAATGCGGTAAATACTCCTTCATCGAAGCTCTTGGATCTCCAGTACGCTACGGCTGCGAATACTTCCTCGCTTGCGTCGAAAAAAATCTGGAGTTGGAGCTGCTTTAGGGAAGCGTTTTAGAAATAGTAACGTGGGACTCCGATTTCCAGGCTGCATTAATGTTGCCAGGCAATAACTCATCCCAAAGTAGATCATACCTGCATACCTTGCGCTATCAATAGTGTCGCACCGATCGAGGCGTTTGTCAGGAATTCGAGTGAATCAAACACCGACATGATGACGGTCAGCAGCTCTCTCTTCGACGGACATCGTTTTCCAGCAATAATCTCGTGATCAACTTTATAGAACTTTGATTGGTATCTAAAAGTGTAACTCGTGGGACGCCAAAACATACCGAGCAACTTCTCTGTAGCCAGCCTTCCATCACGGGTCCTTTGCGACCTTTGGAGCTGTTAAAACTTCTTGTGAATTTGAACTAAAACTTCGCAGCTCGAATCTGACACTATTACGTATTTCTCGAACTTGCTGGGTGATAGTGATAGCTTCATCTGTTGACACGAAATCATCAATGTAATGGTGTAGCAGGATATACCCCACGGCCCTCACACAAGTTTTTTGATACTCCAAGGCATAGATGTATGATAGGTTTGACGTGTTGGGCTGCGGAAGGCACACAAGCAGTTCGGAAGTCCGTGACTAGAATCTCGTAAACATCGGTGTTTATTGCCGACGTCCCAGAGAAACCTCGTATCCTCTGGTCGAACGAGTACTGGAAGGTACATTTCACGAATGTCTCCGCACACTGCAATGGATCCCACTCGAAAATTAAACAGCACTGAAGGCATTGGCTGGTACTCTTGTGGTCCTTTCAATAAACAAGAATTAAGTGTTCAATTCAACTGTAGCGGCGGCATCAACACCAAACGAAGCTTGTCGGGCTTATGGGGATTCACGACGGCAAAATGTGGAAGATATCACGTTCTCGATCCGGTTATGGTGGCGTCAGTGGGATGTAGCTTATGGGCATATCTTTTAGTGACGTAAGTTTTGTTGATCTCATTGTAGGCGGCAGCAAACGTACCATCCCTCTTCATCTTATGCTCAATTCCAACGAGAGTCTTCTCATAGCATATGAGTCAGGGAGCTTTTACTTTTACTACGAGCACGCGTATCTCGGTTTCCATCACTGGAGCCGGTCGCACAATTTTGGCATAACGCCTTTGTTGGAATAGAAACTTTCGCTGGTCCAAATACTACCCGTCCCAGTTCCGTGGAGGCAGCGTACGGTTCTTCTTCTCGAAGGTGAATGGTCTGGCTCGGTAGAACCAGGGTAACAATGCTCTAAGCCAATGAATATTTTCGGTACAACATTATCATAAGGGAGCGTAGGAAATAGCTTAAAAGATTGTTTATCCTGACGTAGGTCACACTCTCTCAGGGTTTGCATCGGTAGGTAAAGGTTAGGACTTCATTCCTAACGTTGGGGAGGACCTGCTTTTTTTTTATACGTGCGCCACTGATGTGAACTTGGATCACAGTTGCAGGTTCGTGGGTGGCTCTCCCACAAGACCATTGGAGATCCAACTTCTGTTGATGGCCATCCAAGCTATCTTTTATGAGGCTGCTATCCATCATCGTGATCGAAGCACCTTCATCCATAAGGGCGTATGTTCTTAACCGGGCTGGCTGTGCAGCTTAAGACTGCTTCCCTAGTAAGTATACTTGGCGACAGGCTGCTTTGGTTCGCGCAAGAGTTGGAGGTGACTTCTTCGACATCCAGCAATACCACAAGATTTTCGACAACTACGGTAATTCCGAAGAGAATGTCCCACTTCCAAGTATGTAAAACATAAACGATAGCCTTTTACATGAGACCACCTCTCATTCACAACGCATTCCAAAAAACGTTTGCACTCGGTGACGACATTGACAGATGAGCCACTTAGATGTTTCTACCAGTGGACCCTCGGCGGCGTGAAGAACTGATTTTGATTCTGCTGCTGTACGATACCCTCTACTCTTACTGTCTTTTACCATTGAGATCAAATTTGCGATCAGCCTTAACCACTTGCTGAAATTGACTATAGTTGGATACGGTTGAATCTTTAGTGCATATCCGGACCACAGAACGCTCTGATTCATGCGAAGCTTAAATACGAGTTTCTCCTATAGAGTGGGGTTGGCCAAGTGGTGATAGCCTTAATAGATGTCAAGAATACTGAGAGGTTATTGGCCTCGACGATAAACAGGATCAACTACTCCACTGCTGATTCGGAAATCGGAACTATTTGCTGAACTGACTGGAGTTGGCTGTCTACTAACTGGTCTGGACGCCCAAAACTAGAATGGAACTGCTCGTTGTCTGCGTGAACCAACATGCACTTGACCACATTTCTTGGTTCGCCTTTTAAAGATTTTTTGAGCCGCATACTGTTGTAGCCGCATACTGCAGGTATAAGTTGTTGCAGTTGACTCGGCATACGCTGTGGAAAGCATGAGCCAGTCTTCTGGATCACCGCTGAATTCAGGCAAATCCTGAAGCTTTCGAGGAGCAGTAAATTGTTGCTGGGATGTACCACTGTAGGTAGCTTCTGGTAGAGATCGGAACAGAATACGGTGCGTGAGTATATGGAGAAAACCAGGCGGAAGTTGATGATTGCGTTCTAAAGATGCTAGAAGATGTGACTTTATTAGCTGTACTTGGCAACGAACAGTAAAAGACTCCACGACTGCAAAGGAGTATAGAATGGCCGGCAAAACTGCGGCTGTTGGCAATCCATTCTAAAATTGTGAGCCAAATTGCCAAACAAAACGCTGTCCCTCAGTAGAAACCAATATCTGAACGAAAAGCAATATCCGCCAAATGGAATATGACTCTTGTATCGTGTCGCCGCACAGCCCGTTCAGTTGTTGGTTAAATCTCCTCCTTCATCGTTGCAGACAAGGCCGAAAACGTTTCGAAGCGTCTGCTCAGTAGAGCCTGGGTAGATAAAGTTTTTGACTATCTCATATTTACCACAGGCACTCCGTTTTTTACTCGATTATCCGCAGAACCATCTTCGTCGGTCCTATTTCAATACCTGCCTCGCAAACTGCCTCTGCTACTGGCTTGCCAATTTCGCACAATACTCCCAAATACGAGCTTTCTCCATGGTCATCCTGTACAACCGATCAAGTTGAGTAAGGATGCCAAAACTGGACATGATCTCGGATAGTTTTCCCCGATGTAAGCTGCCATAAGTGGCGAACGACGATTTTGGAATTCGAGTCTTCCAACGTCTGCCGTAGAATGAATATTTGGTCGATGGTGGACTTTTCTGGCCAGAGACCGCATTGATACGAGGGCGGGTCAATAAGTCCGTGACTTTTGGATTAAAACAGATTTTTTGATAAAAAAATAATTTTATTTTTCAACGTAGTCTCTCTTGAGCTCTATACACTTTGTCCAACGCTTCTCCAATTTTTTTATCCCTTCCAAAAAAAATGATTTGTCGAGGTCCTCAAAATAGGCCTTTGTTTGCGAGATGACTTCATCATTGGAGTCAAATCTTTTTCCACCAAGCCATTTCTTCAGGTTTGGGAACAAGAAGTAGTCGCCCGGAGCCAAATCTGGAGAATAGGGTGGATGAGGGAGCAATTCATAGCCCAATTCATGGATTTTTGCCATGGCAACTGCACATGTGTTCACCCTTGCATTGTCTTGGTGGAAAAGAACTTTTTTCTTGGCCAAATGAGGTCGTTTTTTTTTTCAAATCGTCATTGAATCGGTCCAATAAGTTGGCATAATATTCCCCATTGATTGTTCTTCCCTTTTGAAGGTAGTCAATGTGGATTATTCCGCGTGCATCCCAAAAAACAGTCGCCATAACTTTATTGGCTGACAAACCCACCTTGGCCTTCTTTGGCGCCGATTCACCCTTAGAAACCCACTGTTTTGACTGTTGTTTGTTCTCTGGTGTGTTGTGATGGATCCATGTTTCGTCCACGGTTACAAAACGGCGCAAAAACTCCTCCATATTGCGATTAAACAACGCCAAACCTTCCTGTGAAGTTGTTACACGATTGCGTTTGTGGTCGACTGTGAGCAAACGCGGCACCCATCTTGCGGAAAGCTTTCTCATGCCCAAGTGATCATTCAAAATTGAAACCACTGAGCCATGCGAGATCCCTACGGCTTCCACAATCTCTCGCACTTTCAATCTTCGGTCGGCCAACACCATATCGTGAATTTTTTCGATTGTTTCGGGTGTAGAGACCTCAACTGGGCGTCCAGGACGTTCGGCATCTTCAGTGCTTGTACGGCCACAACGAAATTCAGTAAACCACTTTTTTACCATTGAAATCCTTGGTCTCGGTAATGGTTTTTTTTCGCAAGAAATAATGCTTAATAAGCACACGAAATTCACTTTTTTCCATTTTCTTCCCAAATTAGTGAGTGGTCTGATAAAAATAGCTGTCAAACACAAACTAACTGACGCAGCAAGTTTAAATTTTGACAGGAGTCAACTGACAGATGCCTGTTGACAGGAGCAGTTTCAGTAAAGAGGTCGGAAATTCAAAAATGCACGGAATTATTGACCCGCCCTCGTATCTTGCTATTACAGCCGTCCGACGTCGAACTTCCTCAGAGTATTAGCATGCCTTTGCGCTGTTTGGGATATCAGCAACCGTACCTTGGCTACAACAAGGTAATGGTCCGAGTTGATATTGGTCACTTGGAACGTTTTAACATCCACAATACTGGTGGAGTGACTTGCGTCAATCGCAATGTGGTCAATCTGGTTGATGGTTGATTGATCATGAGTTCAATAAGTCCTCTTGTGAATATCGAGATGTGGGAACCGCGTGCTGGCTACGACAATGATTCGCCCCGCGACAAAGTCGATTATCCTGAATCTGTTATTGGAGGTGGTGTCGTCCAGGCTATACTCTCCGACAGTACTACCAAAGATGAACTCTTTTCCTAGCTTTGCACTAAAATCGTCGAGAACAGAACAATTTTAGTGTCATAGCTAGGGCACCTTTCGTAGGTCGGGTCTCTGGTCTCCTCAGTGGCATATTAGGCTAATGTTCGCAAATTTAGCTTTCATATGGTCATACGGATTGTTACGAGGTGCTCGGTCACATGCCAGAAACTCAAGACTTCTAGCATAAATCTGATTCTAGCAATAAATCCGAATCCAAATTGACGCTGCTTTTTCCGTCGCCATAGTACAATAGATGTCGCAGTTTTTAGTCCTCTTTTTGTCCGGCCCATCCCATCGCATTTAGTGGATTACAATATCTGCTTGCAGCAGTCCAGGGCCACCGCTACTTGCTCGGCTACACGTAGCCATAAAGGGACCTAAAATTCTACGTGCAGATCTGAAGTTCACTGTCCTTGTTTCGTTTGCAGCGGTTGTCAACAGTATATCCGGCATTTACCCTGGCGGCGGCATAATCCCCAACCTGGAGGGCTAGTTCCATTATAAATCCCTACGACGAGGGGTGGGTTAGACCGAAGCCACTAAGCAGTCGGGGATGTGATCGCTGTCGTTGGTCTATTAAGGGATCATCCGCCACCATCTCTTTTACAAGACCCTGACTTAGTTTCGGAAATCCTTCACAGTTACATAGGAGATGATACAAAGCCAAAAGAGGTCACTGGAATGCACAATCTTTTTAGTCTGGCGCGCAGTATTCTTGACAGACAGCTCTATTATCAATGTCTCCATGAGCCCGCCTTTCTGACACATGTGTTGGGTGTAGTCCAGATTCTCTTACGGGGAAGAAAGCCGCACGTGGTTTAAATACCCAAGGCAATAAGGAACGACAATTACAGACAGCAACAGCTTAATAGTAGATCAACTGCAGCGATCAAAGACCGAAAAAGTTCGTTCTTGGGGCGAGTCGAATTGGCGTATAGTATTTGTGAAAGCTTTCTTAAATCCGATACACTACCAAGGGTTCCCGCAGGACCCCTATCACTGAGATTTGTAAGGCTTTAATCTGGTAACGAGTGAGTAAGGAGGAATCATTGTTCGTCTGTTTGGATGTTTGAGTCGATGTAGTGTGTTATGACATTTTTTGCCCGCCCTAGAATACTCCTACGTCGTCTGTAAGACTGAATTCTTTTTGTTGTACATGCGACCATCGATTTTTTTAGATCCAACCATCGCGTCACTTCTGAACAATCGACCAACTTAATTGGCCTCCAAAACTCTGAAATTCATCACAATGCAAAAGCCAATACAAAATCGAAACTCAAATTTCAATAAACCTCGCCAAGGACTGTTCTGTGCTGTTCTGTGCTGCTCTGAAATTATATGAAAAAAGTTTCCCGTCATTTTAAAGAGTTTCGCCCTTGTTATTTGCAACAACTCCAGCACAAACACTCTGTCACATCATATCCTTGTCATCTGGGTTTGCTGTCAAATGTCGTGGCTACACCAACAAACCGAACAACAAACAACTTACGATGACGTACACCCAACATCTTGACAAGTTTTCAAGTTTCACTGTTGGCTGACGCATTGCCGCACTAAAACACTATTTTCCACTGCTGAACAAAAACTGCCTCCATCATCACCAGAACACCACCCCCCAGAAACGGACGAGTACCAGCAACATCAGCCCAGAGTCAGCTTGGGCTCCTTTCCAACTCTTACTACTCGTACAAGCAGAACTTTCGAATCCTGTCAGATGAAAATTTAATAAACGAAATTTCAAAATGTCCAACTTTGCACGTCCGGCAGAGAATAAGAACGAGAATGAGAATAAGCTCCAGCTTCAGCTATTGGTAAAGGTGAAGATTGAGGTAAAGGTGGAGATGGAAATGGAGATGGGATTGGCATTTCTCTTACATTGGATTTTCGCTCAGCTTATTAACCTTCATAGCCCGGGAAATGATGGATTGCCACGTTGATGTTCATTCCATTCATTCAGTCAAGTCAGCCCTTGACTATTACAGGATTCCCAGCAAGAGGACGAGGGGCAAAAAAAAAAAACACTTTTGATTCGGACTCGTATCTAAATATGAGTACTTCCAACCCTACCATTACTATGGACGAAAGGACGAGAAATAATTTTGCAATCAACCCTTGACTGAAGTTAGAGTACGAGTA
Source organism: Volucella zonaria (assembly GCA_963966105.1). Taxonomy (NCBI): domain Eukaryota; kingdom Metazoa; phylum Arthropoda; class Insecta; order Diptera; family Syrphidae; genus Volucella; species Volucella zonaria. The sequence goes on along the minus strand of OZ014532.1, from coordinate 102,578,059 downwards.
GTGTCCTAATGGTATTTGCATTGCGTCCTGTTTTCTGTTAGCTATTCACAATCCCAGAGACAGATTTTAATTTATTAAAATATCTCTCGAGCCAAGAGTAATCGGAGATAAGAACTCTGGACTCTTCTGGTGGTGTTTAGGTGGGTTCTAGTTCTAGAGTATCCTTTTCACGGCAGAACTGTGTTCGACTTACGTAATTTGTAATTTGCGGTCTGGTGTAACCCTGTTTAGGGTATATTAATATGCGCTTCTGAATAAATGATGAAACGGATCAGCATTTAATGCTCCCCCCTAATTGGGATATGTTGGCTACGGTGAGGAGTTGTAGTTTACGAATGTACTCATAGTGCTCGTAGAGACTTTTAATTGTATAGGTATCCGTATAACCTACTTGTAAGTTAAGTGATATGACTGCATAATGGATGAGCCGCATTAGTTTTGTGGAAAGTTGTTATTCTTCAGGGATTAGTTTGTCCTTAAATTTAGGACGATTATAATTAGTTACATACAGCGAGTGGGGCTTAAGCGGAATTGAAGAAGGTTGTATCTAAGAAAGAAATATCAGTGCTGTGTCAGTGTATTCTTCTGATTGAATTAATCTTCAATCCAGGACGAGTATTCTGTTTATAGAGAATTTCTGGAACCCCAATAGCGTACAACTGCGAACCATACCGGCCGCTGAGTCGAAGTCGTCGATTGCAACAATGTTTATCGGAGTCTAAGACGGTATAAGGTGAGTTGATAGGATGTGAGTTGGAGTAGGGACAATTTAGGGTGTCCCTTATTTTTCAAAGTTTTAAATATCTAACTCATAGATCTCAGTTTTGTTCATTTGCCTCTAAAACACTCGGAAATAAATTTTTACCTTATTTGGAGTACGATAACCCGTGTCGGCTTGCATCGAATCATGTTCACGCCATTTGTCATGTGCTCTCAATTATTCTCGCGATTAACACTTGTTGTTTTACATTTAAAAGATGGCATTGGAATTAAGAAGCAATAAAAAATATGTTTTCTTAGTTGGTCTAATCGTCAAGTTCTTTCAGTACGTTTATTGCAACATTTGCGAAGTGAAATTGACTGTTAGTGAAAGCGCTAATCCCGTCATTATATTTTGGGAAAAAGCTAGAATCCCTACCAGAGCTATACCTAACTATTGGGTATATAACTTAATTTGCGGTGCGGTTTTTTTTTTCAAAATTTGAACGTTTATTTAAGAAAGACATGTACAATAGTATTATTCAAAGTATTGCCCATCTGAAGCTATGACTTTTTCCCATCTTTCTGGCAATTTGTGGATCCCATCCCAAGAGAACTGCGCCGGCTTGCCAGCCAAGAATGAATCAAGATATTCTGCTCTGATGTGCACCGTATTTCAGTGAGGGCGTTCTGCATCGACCGGAACAAATGGTAGTCAGAAGGGGCAAGGTCTGGGCTATAAGGCGGGTGGGGTAAGACTTCCCATCCACTGTTTTCCAAATAGTTCTTAACCGGAATAGGAACGTGGGGTCGAGCGTTGTCATGATGGAAAATTATTGCCTCGTGTCTGGTCGCATATTCCGGGCGTTTTTCGGCCACTGATCTCTTCAAATGGATTAACTGTGTTCGGTAGCGTTGTCCATTGATGGTTTCACCCGCTTTTAGCAGCTCATAATACAGCACACCCATCTGATCCCACCAAATACAGAGCATTACTTTCGCGATATGGATATTCGGCTTTGCCTTTGATTTGGCTGGTTGGCCGGGTTTCACATATGATTTTTTGCGCTTGGGGTTGTCGTAATGGATCCATTTTTCATCACCAGTAACAATCCGATGCAAAAATGACTTCCTTCTGTGGCGTTCAAGCAGCATATCGGACTTGCAAAACCGCCTTTCGACGTCTCTCGGCTTGAGTTCATGTGGAACCCAATTTCCTTGCTTTTGAATATATCCAGCTGCTTTTGAACGTTTTGAAATGGCTGCAGACTGCATGAAATTTTCTGTGTTCGATAGTAGACCTCACATGATTGCGTAAATTATTCCATAGCTTGACAGCATAAATAAAAAATTGCCTGGGTGATATTAAACAGGTGTATCTGGCAGGTTGCAACACTATATAGCGATTAGTAGAACAAAAATTAATTAAATTAAACAGATAGTTTGGTTATTTCTTATGAATAATTTTGAAAACTAGAGAACAGCACCGATATTTGAAAAAATCTTCCAACTTACACCCGAGAATTTGAATAGCTTCCGATGAGATATGATCAAACCTACGACGATTGAATACAAACCGGGCAATTGAGTTAAAAGCAACCTTTAGTTTTTGAAGTGTAAGAGAGTCAGGATCGGCAATTAGAGCTTTAACTAGTTTTAGCTTAACTTCCACAGGTAAAATTGTTTTAGTAATACTCGTAGATAGTCCTCGTAGCGAAGCATATACTTTATTTATTACAGTGTTTATGTGAGAATCCCACGTTAATTTGTTGTTAAACATGATTCCAAGATTTTTAGCGTGAGTGACATATTCCACTTGGCAAGAGTTTAAAAAGATTGGAGGAAAATCAGAGAAACTCGGTTGATGTTTGGCGATTGGCATCGCTTTTGTTTTGATGGGATTCAGAGTCAGGCCATTACGTGCAGTCCACTCAAAGATAGATTGTAGATCGTCATTCATTTTTGCTATTGCGTCCTCAACCATGCCAATAGGAAAACTAATGTATAATTGAACATCGTCAGCATATATATGGAATCGGCAATGAGATAAATGAAAAGGTAGGTCATTAATGAACAAGGAAAAAAGTAATGGACCAACAATAGATCCTTGAGGAACACCATTATTAACGGGAAGAAACGAAGACAGTTTACTGTTACATGAAACGACTTGCAGCCGATTAGTCAAGTATGAATAAATAAGTTTAATAGAAGTGTCAGAGAAGTTAAAAAATGTCGTTAGTTTATCACAGAGTATTTCAGGGTTAACACAATCAAATGCTTTGAAAAAGTCAAGTAGTGTTATCACAGTAGTATAATTGGCATCAATTGCCTGTCTTATGTCTTCGCAAACTTTTAATAATGCTGACGTGCAACTGTGTCCCGACCGGAAACCTGACTGGAGGGGATTAAGGAACTGTTTGTATTTTATAAATTGTTTAATCTGGTTGCTTATAATACATTCAAAAACTTTGGATAAAAAGGGAAGGATAGCTATTGGTCTATATTCAGAATTTGTCCCTTTTTTTGTAATTGGGATGATTTTGGATTTTTTCCATGCACAGGGGTAAGTAGATGTCAAAATGGTAGTGTTAAATATATGGGTAATGTAGGGAAGTAAAAGAGGAAGCAACATTTTTATAAAGTCAAGTCCAACAGACTTGCATTTAATTGAAAAGACTGCGTCTCCTACGCAGTACATGTCAACTGCGGCCAGGGAAAAAGCATTTTCTCGGTCTTGTTGTGCTGTCGTAGGGCTAGTGGTATGAGGTGAAATCTGTGTAGAGAACTTAAGGTTCAACTCGTCCAGATTTATATTATCGTCCGAAACTGAGATACTTGTCTTATTCAGTCCGATATTGAGAACTTCTTTCCACAAAAATTTTGAGGAACGATCACAATTAAATCTGTCATTATAATAACTAAGTTTAGCGGATCGAATAATGCTTCCAGTTCTTCATCTTCAAACTTTTTTGGCTGCCCAGGACGTTCATCGTCTTCCAAGCCAAAATCACCACTTTTAAATCGTGCAAACGACTTTTGGCACGTTCGCTCAGCTAGCGCATGTTCTCCATAAACTTTCACCAAAATACGATGACTTTCGGCAGCAGTTTTCTTCATATTAATGTAATGACGAAGATCTCCCCGCAAAAATACTTTTTCAGGCACAAAGTTCGACATATTTGAGTGGAAAAAAATTATTGTTGTTTACGCTTCAAATGAATGACATATACTGAAATGACGTACAATGACAGTAGCTTTCCAACGCATGTTCCAATGGAATAATACTTTTCACTCCATCTAGTATACATATCGGAATACCCTCAACTATGAGACTAACCAGATTTTGAGAATTGCTGTTTTTAACCCTTTCCGTTATGTACGAGGGGCGTCAAATATATTCTCGGTATCGATATGAAGGAAAATGCGAATTCAATTTAAATTGTTTTTATTTTTCAATATAATCTCCTCTAACATCAATGCATTTGTTACATCTTGAGATAAGCTTTTTAAAACCCTTAAAAAAATAAATTTCCTTTTATACCATTTATTGCCGACTTGAGTTCTTCATCATCCGAAAATCTTTTTCCATGAAGACATTTTTTCAAATCCGGAAACAGGAAATAATCACTAGGGGCAAGGTCTGGACTATAGGGTGGGTGTTGGATTTCTTCGAAACCACAATCTCGCGCAGCAGCCTTGGAAACTCGCGCCGTGTGAACAGGAGCGTTGTCATGAAGAAGAAACACACCCGCTGCGAATTTACCCCGTCTTTTCTTTTTAATTTCCTCCCGCAAATTATGCAAAGTGGAAGCGTAGGATGTGGCGTTGATGGTTTCACGTTTTTTTTGTACTCAATGAGCAAGATTCCCTTGCAGTCCCAAAAAACTGTGGCCATGAGCTTCCCGGCAGACGGAGTGACTTTGAACTTCTTCGGGGGGTCTGTTCCTTTTTTATGCCACTGCATGGACTCTTGTTTGCTTTCAGGGTCATAGTGGTGGACCCATGTTTCGTCCCCAGTAACAATTCGATCCATAACACCGTCCGCGTTCTCACTACACATCTCCAAAAGCTCTCTACAGCATGCGATTCTCACTTTTTATCTGAGGCACTGTGAGCATTCGTGGCACCCACCTTGCACTGACCTTTGAAAGGTTAAGATGGTCATGAAGAATGGTGTGAATGGTACCAATTGAAAGCTTGGTGATCTCTGCCATCATTTTCACCTTTATTCGGGCATCCTCAAGAACAAGTTTTTCGACTTCTTTGATGCTTTCTCCCGTATAAGCAGTAGCCGGGGCGCCGGAGCGGGAGTCGTCTTCAATGCTCTCTCTGCCTCTCTTGAACTCACTTGACCACTTTTGCACAGTTGATAATGAAGGTGCGGAACCCTGGTAAACAGCCACCATCTCTTCATGAATAGTTTTTTTACTTTTTCCTTGCTTAGTGAGAAATTTAATTACAGCGCGATGCTCAATTTTCACCATCATCGTCTCAGTTGCCATTATGATTCTGTTTAACTAGAGATAAAACGCGAATTAATAATCACATTTATATGAAATTTTACATGAATGCACTAAAATAATAGTATTACTTGATAAATAAGTCAATTTATATATACAATCACGGCTTCACCCCAATACCGAGAATATGTTGAATACAGCGTAGCAAAAATTGCTTTTGCTCTTCCTTTGCAGTGATCAAACATTGAAAATTTTGCATAAGTTTTACAGCTCTTTCAGCCGTATCATTAACTGCCCTTAAAAAAAGTGCTTTCCTTTTCGGCTCTGGATAGGCAACATCTTCATCCCATGTAGAAACAGGTCTCTGGAGTTTCAATTTTTAGTCCAGAAAATAAATTTGTGCTCTTGACAGATACAAAATCACTTAATGATTTTCCTGCAACAATAAATAAGGCAGTATTATTAACAATTTATTGAAAACACTATAAAAAATACTACTAATTATTGTATTCCTACTTACTACGGACTGAAATGAATAAAATTTGGAAACTTCGAAGTAAACAAAAAAAATATTTTCATAATTCATGTACACTTTTTTTATTTGCTTTAAAACTCTGTTTTTATTAAATTCATTCACAATTACAAAAAATAAAAAAAATTATTTGGGTTCTCATTTTTCCTCAATTTCTTTCGAATGTCCTTCATAAGGTTGGTGACAGTTACATCCGTGATCTTTTTGGACGCTATTTTCCATTTAGCACTAAAATCTTTTACGTCCTTTGCACACTGCTCACTTTTCCTCAATTTAGCTTTGACCAAAGCCCAATACCTTTCAATGGGACGGCACTGTGGAACATTGGGTGGATTCAAGTCTTTTGGGACATAGTCACATGAGCATAGTGAGCTGAAGCTAAATCTGGCCAAAATAATGTTGAACCCTCGTGTTTGTTTAAGAAAGGAAACGACTGTTTTTTTAGGCACTCGTTAATGTACACTTCTCTGTTAATTGTTCCCGTTGTACTAAAACAATGAGCTTCTGTGTCCACATTGGCAAATGGCCTGCCAAACGAGATATTTTGACCCGAATTTTTCCATCCCAATCGATGTTGTTGATTGCGGAAGAATCTTAGCTTCTAACGAGTTGTAAAACTGCTCACCTGGAAGAGTAGTAAAGTCGGCTTTGACATAAGTTTCGTCATCCAAAACCAATTACGCTTTCTTGTTGCCGATCAACTCGTATAGCTTTTGGGCTCGTGTTTTTATGACTTTTTTTTGCATTGCAGTAACTTTTGGTATTTTTTGGTTTTTTCGTGTTTTTAGACCGTCATGTCTTTTAGATCTTTGTACCATTGTTTGGTTGGTATTACATTTCCGAGCAACATCTCTGGATGACATAGTCCGGTTTTTTACGATGGTACCCACTATTTTCCTGTCCAAATTTGTATCATGTGCTCCACTTTTAGCTCCACTTTTCTGTTTTCGCTTAACTGTCAATGTCTCCAAATATCGTTTAATAACAAAATCAACTGTATTGCATGCTATGTTAAAATTTTTTGCAATGAAATGGTTTGGACGCGAAGTATTTTCGAGCCATTTGTCGACGATCTTTTTACGGCGTTCTTCTTGACTCATATTTTATAAATATTTTAAACCGCATCGAACTAAAATCAATAACAAACTGAAACTAGAGAATATGCAGGCTAATTTGGGTACAAAACGGGAATGCAATTTTTACGCATTGGAAGTATAGCCCATATTAAAATTTACAGATTTTATTCGTTTCAGTCCTTATACAAATAATCAGACATATCTTCTACAGATGGAATGTATCTCTTCCCAGAATCATACAAACTCTCTCTTTGGAAATTCACTACAATATTCGTTTTGGTTTGTTCATTAACTTCATCATCAAAGAGTGATAAAACGGCAATTTGTTCTGACAAGTACCAAAGATATTGACTAAACTTGCTCAGGGCTGCTTTGGAGATCAATTTTGTCAACAGTTTCATATTCCTTAAACCTCTTTAAAAAGCACAAATCTTGATTTGGTGCCTTCACCGCCAGACTACATCCAAGCCATGGTTTTACATATAAAACCGCAATGAATAAACAGACGTCTTGAAGTGTTCGCCTATCTTTGGCGCTAATTTTGAACTGGGATTGCAACAAACATATCTTTAAAGAGGAAATAGCTCTAGCCATCCACCTTGCTTGATGCATCGCTCCGGGAGGTCTAATTTTAATTTGTTTTCACTGTCTCCTCCTAAGAAAATAATATGTAGATAGTTCAATCAGTTCCCGATAATCGTCACGTCCAATGGTTTTTTGCGGTTCTTGATTATAAAATGTCAACAAATCCTCTATTGTTGTATTATAAAAATGTCGTGTGACGATATCGGTATAACATATGTTTCAATGGTATCAGGATTAATAGTTTTTCAGTTGTCTCTAAACTTTTTGAACAGTGGGATATCAGCGCTACTTGTGACTTGGTGGATTTTTGTTTCGAACACACATTTTAAAACCAGTTCGTAAACGTGATGGCGGCAAGCAAAGAGTAGTAATTCCTTGTCTAGTTTTTGTTTCAAAAGTACACAAGCTCCTTTCAATCGCCCTGTATCAGACGCAGTTGTGTCACAGCACATTATTTGTACTTTGTCATCGAGGTTCCAGTCTTTAGCTTGATCCTGGCCGGAAGAGCTCTCCAGTTTGGGTACAGCCAGAAGTTGTTATTTTTCTTCAAATGAAATTAGATTGGCAGGCGTTCTTCTTTAGAACTTCTCACGTCAAGTCCAGATAATAATTTCCCATCCCAGTGCACGGTCACCATTTCAGGCATATTATTCTGAAAATCTGATTTTATAGATTCCGCTCTATCTTTTCGACTCTGTATACGAATACGTCGAATAGACGATTTGCTTATCGGAGAATCATCACAGCTAAGATCTAGTGCTTCTATTACAGCCTGAAATATATAGAGAGAATCCCTTATGCTTAATTGGCATCAATCTAAAGCTGCAACTAACTTAGGCGTAATGAAGTTTTTCCTTCCTCTTTTTGTAGTAGTTTCAGAACTTACAATTTGAGAGGTGGATGCCAAGGGTTCCTTAAGGCTTCCATCAGAGCTGGTAAGTTGATCGTGATGTCCTCGCGTTTGAATAGAATCGTACACATCACATCTTTTTTTCTCTTCATTTAATTTCCTTTGTCTTGCCCTTTCTTCTTTTTCGGCTAAGTTTTTGTCTGCACCCGCTAAACACCCTGGACGCCCTGGTTCTCTTAGTTTTTGCAAAAATATCTTATCTTCTTCTATTTTTTAGAATTTTTTTGCAACTCCCTCCATGCATGGTGAAGATCTACAAGCTTTTTTTTTACATAAAAAATTATTTTTTTTGAATATTTTTTTATATTATTTAATATAGTGTCCTTTTAGTTTGATACACTTATTCCAGCGATTTTCCAACTTCTTGATCCCGTCCGAAAAGTAATTTTCCGGAAGGTCTGCAAAATACTCCTCCGTGGCATCGATGATTTCCTCGCGTGAGCTGAATTTTTTATTGATGAGCCATCTTTTGAGGTTTGGGAAGAGATAATAGTCTGAGGGAGCCAAATCGGGCTACCAATCGACGCCAAAAGTCCGCTCGATTCCGCATCAGCAAGTCCAAGCACTCTTTCGCAGTGCTCTCGCCTTCGTGTTTTTGGTCCTGCGCGGCACCCAACGGCAGGATAACTTTTTCATATGCAAAATATGGCGTGTGTACTCAGTACTAATCTTTGTGGTATCTGCTAGCTCGCGCACCTTCACTTTCCGGTCAGCCAACACCATTTCATGTATTTTTTTGACATTGTCCTCTGTAGCCGCATCGGAGGGCCTGTCGCTGCGGACTTGATCGGTAGTGGAGTTGCGGCCATTACGAAACTCTCGAAACCAATATTTGACGGTGTAATCTGACGGAGCATGAGCCCCATAATATTTGCCCCTTTTCTTTTGTTTCCTTCGCCGTTTTGCCTCTCAAAAAATAATGTTTTATGACAGAACGAAAATCGTTTTTGTCCATACTCAACATGATGCCAAACACGTCAACAACAATCAGCTGTCAAAACAAAACTAAAGACAGTATCGCACTGAAATTTGGAATGTCTGCCTAAATATGAACAGACTTCAAGGCACCATAACCTTTTTTGCAGTAGCAGCGCATTCTGGCGGTCAAGGATGTCACTTTTCACTCCATCTAGTACAGTTCAACTCGAGCTGATATGATATGCAGCCGGTTGTATCTGCTGTTAATTGTCCACTCGCGCTGCTAGGGATGTTTGTGCAGAACAGCTACAAAAATTGAATAAAGTCTTCCTTTTCTTCTTCGCCATAAACAGCAGCGCATTTATCCATCGGAGATACTGAGAGTTAAGTCAGAGAATCATAATTTTCATCTTTCGAATTCGTATGGCCACCTGGATCGCAAAGTACCTTGATCCCTGTGCAATGAACCATCTTCGATCCTCCTAGGTACACTCCAGACATGCTAAATACGGGCATTCAAAAATGTTTGTGCTTAATTCGGGTTCAAGATAGGTCACCACATTATGGTACTGTCTTTTTTAGCTTTAGAAACTGTTTCCATTGCTATGCTAAGCACAAAAAGGACTATGTTCAGCAAATCCATTCAAAGGGTGGACTAGACCTAATTGGTCATAGAGAGTAGGAGAATAGGTTATAACCGCTGGGAGCATCATCAATATGGCATCGCCATATGTTCAAGCTCAGCGGTTTTTTGTAGCACAATCTTTAGAATCGAAACAATAAGAAAGACTGAAGCTTCCTTTTAAAGACTTCTTATCGCAGATTTTTATTTTTTTTTTGTAAACTATCTGTCGGGTCAGATTGTGGGAATACTGCGACCTAAAAGATCTTCTGTCCCACGAAATCTAGACACCTAGAGAGACTCAATTCTTTTGACGAAATTGAGAATGTCTCTGGTGAAGTTTTTGCGAACTTCGCCAGGGATTAAAATTTCTCTCGAGGAAGTATCGTCTCTTTAAGGCACTTAGAGCCATGCGTCCACGACATTCAGTCTCCTGAATAAGACGTATTTTTTGTAGGTGATATCGACGCTGGCAGTGCCTGTTAGAATCCAAAGTATCCTGATATCATCCCTTTTGAGTTGTAGGGATTCCTTTGATTTTTTATGGAAGGGGATAGGTTATAGGTACACATTTTGTTCTCCCAACTTTTAGTTGTTGAACTAATTACTGCATTCAGAATATTACAGAACGTAGCAGGGTCGATGAAAGAATTAGCCCAACCGTTTTTAGCCAGTTTGCCGGTTATTTCATTTCCATGACCAGGCACCCACCAAGTTTGTACTTTGTTCTTATGACAGAGATCTATTAGGTTAGAGCCTAATATTTTAATGACAGCTGGACTGTCCGTTAATATTCATTCCCTAATCGAGGACGAGATCGGCGCACCCCTGAATGCTATGTGCATATTTCCGCTTGAAACGCTGGAACTTGTTTCCATTGCTTGCGAAATTCTAGTGTTTGTGCCAAATATACCAGCACCCACCCGGTGTTAAAAATCCATATACCGCTTGATACCTTTAAGGTTTGAAGTGGGGGTTTTGTAGTTCCATGTTTGTCGGCTTAGGATCACTATATTGAACCTTCTGCCGAGGCACAGAGTCCTATCGAAAACACATTCAATATCTAGGAAGGCACTTAGTGCAATCTCCTTTTGTCGGTAGGCCTTTTTAAACTGTGTTACCAAATTTAGTAGAGCGCCTTCCGTGGATCATTCTTTCCTGTATGGAGAAGTGAATTTCTGTTAAGAAGGTCTTTAAGGATTAAATCGACAAGTGGTTTACAGAAGAAACGACTTAAGACTTATGGGTCGATAAGATTTAGGTAGATCAGTAGGTTTATCTGGTGTGAGGATAAAAACTACGTTTTTCTCCTTTCAGGCTTTTGGGATATATCACCAGCTGAAGGTAGACCCAAATAAGGCGGCTAGGTAAAAGTGGATGTTAAAGAAACCAACTCACTTAGGCCTATTGATCCAATGTAAGTGGATCTGTGATCCTTCTGATGAAGCATAGAAGACTGTTAACTTCTATATGGTTTAGATCGCTCAAGTCGTCATAGAAGAAAGCATCGAAGTTGAGTTTCCTTCAACGGGAGAGAGCGGAACATTTACAGAGTTGTTGGAGGATTGTCTCTTCCTACGCGTCCTCCATGCAGCTTTTGGAGACATCATTAGTAAAGACGCCAAGCCTTCTTGCATTTTTGCCTATAAGACAGTGTCCAATGATGACACCTATGATAGCACTGAGGTGGTTCCTATTTGGAAATATCAAGCACTTGGATGGATTCAGATCCAGCTTAAGCTAGATTTGTGTGTGGGATTTGTTGACGCAAGAGTCCACCTAAGATTTGCTATTCCAATGGCATCCAGCCCTAGTTTTACTTTGCACATAGCGATTGGTATAACCATGCTACCTTTTTCCGATATAATAGGTAGAGTGTTTCCAATTTTGGCCAATTTGGAGGCCCTACAATTCCCTGGAATAGCTCTGTGGCAGCATCCCAATATGGGTGGATGTTGAACTGCTCTGCCATCTCCCTGCGAGATGAATGTCAGTCACGAGCGGTTTTAAAATTTTAAGAGACTGACTCCAGGGATTTCATAGTGGCCTGACTATACGAAAAAATGTGGATATACTTTGCAGATACCAAGTTTTTCTTTGGCCAGGACAGGACTTCTTTAATCGCCAAAATTTCCGCCTAGAACACGCTACAGTGGTTTGGAAGGCGGACGGAGAGGCTTCGGTTAAGTTTATCTGAAAATAAAAGCACCGCTACCAACCCCTAGAAATGGATTGACTTGTCATCCATGAAAGCACACTCCTCCCAATCTAGAAGCGATGCTTACATGAAAGGCTTTGTCAAACCAAAATCGATGTTCTCTGGAAGTACTCCTAATGCAATAGGGATAATAGCGTGCCCAAATATTGTAGTTTATTTGTCCACTGTGTAGTCGCTTTAAGGCGAATAGCTGCGTCAGCAGTCACTTGCTCCTGAAAATTTCGATGGGTGTCAAGTGAAACAGGATATCCTGTGCCGCGAAGGAAGTAGTGTTCTTTGGACTCTGCTTTGATTGACGCGGTTGACTGCCATCTCTAAGGCCGTCCACCAGACAACCACTCCGTAGGTAAACATCGGTCTTATCAAAGAGACGTATAGACAGTGGGTTAGGCGAGGTTGAAGACCCCTTTAGTTCGCAATGGGTTTTATGCAAGAAAATAAAGCAACTGTAGCTTTCTTGACTCTTTCTTGAATGTTAGGTTTCCAGTTTAGTTTCCAGATATTTCGCTGCATCGGAAAGACTTAGCCGGTGCCGTTGATTGAGCGAGCGTCTATGTCCTGGAAAAGAAGACACGATCGATTTTGTAGAGGTTTACTACCAATCCACAACGGGTTATCTGTTAACATTCAGCTGAAGGAGCTTTTTAATAGATGTGGATTACAAAGACCTCACACCCATAGAACACTTAATGAAGACCTACTTCCTAATGCATTACATTCCAGCAACCAGTCAGGCGTTCGTAGAGGCCCAGAAGATCAAAGCGGTGATCATTAAAATTCTTCTCGCGTACACCCAACCAAACGAAGAAGACGAGGATTCACTTCACAAAAGTTTGTGGACACAAATGATTCGGGATGTGATTAAGGCCATACTCACGGGACCTTCTACTTTCATACCTGGTCTCCAGGTACTGGCTGAGTTGTTGCCTTTGCCCCTACCACTACCAATAACAGGCCTGATGAAAGAATCACAAATGCAGAGACTATTGACAGAGCGAAAGCTATGGTCTGCTCATTTGCATCCAGAAAGTGACCGCCTAGCTCAACTGATTGAAACCATCTGCCCGACTTCATTCCCCCAGCTGTCCAATTTGTTAACCCGAGTTTGCCTACAGTAGGCTGATCTTGCATCGAATATGACTTTACTCGTGTCAAAGACTCTGACAGATATGTTGCATAACGAGGGAACCAATGGTCCAAGCCTTGCAAGACTCCTTCAGTTCTTCGCTCAATTAACGTCGTATGCCTCAGTGAAAATATCAGCTTTGTCGATTTTCTCTGGCAAATTGTGGGAGTTGATCTACGCAGTCCTGACAAACACCGAAAATATCTCCGAACAGACAGCCAAGTGTCAAATGTCCGCACACAGGATACTGGAGAACTTTTTGGATTCGGAAATTTCTCTGATATCGCCATGCTCCACATCGTCGCCGGAATTGAATCTAGCCTCGGCTCTACCGCCAAGAGAACTGAATGCAGATGTAAGTGGACCTGTTACTCTTGTGGCTTCCAGGAATTTGGTCATCCTAACCGAACACGATATAACTTTCTTCCACTTGCGCCAATGTTTGTTGTTAAAGCGCCTTGAGTTCCAAGAATGGCTGAACAAAGTCATAAAGGCCAGCGAAAGTGGTACATTCCACGGCGTCCTTGAAACTATTGTTCTATTGGTTCGAGCACTCACTCAGATTGACAACTCTACACCGGACACAACGATTCCTAATCGAACTTTGAAGCTTATCACACAGGAGCTCAGTTCGCTGCTTGGATACAAGAAAGAAAGCGAAGAACCGCACGTTCTGCACCGCATCAAACAGATTCTAGAAAAAGGGGAAACTCGAACTGAGTCACTTATGGCAGACATTGCAAAGAACTCGACTGAATTGGAGACTTTTGAACCGATAGAGGATGATGCAAAATCACCAGAAACCGTCACCGAACCTCATCTTCCCCAAACCGAAGGCATTGTAACACAATATGCAGCACGTCCCATCTACACCATTTATGAATCGACAGATGATACTCAGCTTCGAGTCCGGTATTGGTTGGATCAACTTCGAATCGACAATCTGACAAAGGAGGACTTAGTCTTATGCGAGCGTGTGACATACGATATTGCAGATTTAGTTGCTACATGCCTTCCAACCGAAACAAACCTTTCATCGGATTGCAAACGTGTCCTGCATCTGTCCGCTTCACCCTAATCCAACCGTGAACGAACTCCAACAGTTCCCTGTTTCCGCACTCGTCGCGTCGAAGTCGAACCATCAACTGGCCGCCCTGAGAAGAAGATTTATGTAACTCCAGTGCGAGGTACAGGATTTGCCAGAGCACCACCATCCCGTGGGGATCTTTTCCGTTCGCGACCACCGAACACTTCACGGCCACCTTCTCTTCACGTTGATGATTTTCTTGCCCTTGAAACTTGCGGAGCTCAAACAACAGGCCGAACAGGCTACAATTAAATACCCTCACTGATGCGTGGATCACGCATAGGACGCAATCGAGGCTCATATCCGAAGACGTACCATGGTTGCAGTGGTCCGAGTCTGAATTGGCTATTCGGAATGTCCGGAATACAATACTATCGAAGTGCCTTAAGTCGACCTCAATGTGATAAATTTTTCCACTGTGATGCCGATTCCGACTTTTGAAAAGAGGATATTTTTGTCAAAGTTTGGCATTAGAAGCACTTGTGACGCTTTTAAAGTCATACTAACGGCATCGCTCATAGATTTTGTCGAGGAGCTGCTGAAAATATTCGTTGGTAGCATCATCTTTTTCTTCTGTAGAGGCGTGAGCACGTTCGAAGCTGATGTTAACGCTTATATGGATGTTTACAAGGCATTGGCTTACGTGTGGAAAGATCAAAACTTGTTGTCTTAGTCTGCCGCTTAGAACAAATGCGCTCTAAAATAGACTGCTACACATCTCTGTTGCAGTTACCGCAGTATATGTCTAATATGTTTCTAATCTTTTTTTTATTTGGGCCATCCCAGCGCTTTTTCTGGATGCTTGTTGTATTAACGTGTAGCACTTTAGAGCCTCCGCTGCGCGTGGGATATTCATCGGAACGTCGTTGTCTTTTTTGTTGTTTGCAGCGTCGTCAGCATAGGAATCACAGATTCTTAGCCATGTTTCAACTGTCAAATTCTTAATTTTTTTGTTGAAAGCTGTTAGTAACTCATTAAGAGTTCATCCATCGCCATCTCTATTTTCAGTCCCACTTATCCTGATAAATATTTGCTGATCTCAGGTCCAAATACATTGAAATAGTTCATTTAGCCATGCTAACTGTTGACGCCACCTTTGATTAAGTCACACAAATTGATTCGCGGTACGTCCTTCTGAGACAGGATACTACGGTATTACTATTTTCTCCTGTTCAACTCTCGGGATTATAAGTTTGGCACGTCAAGCCCAGTTATAGCCACGTCATTCGGCATAGCCAGGTTCATGGCATTCGGTGCCTACCTAGCCGTACAAAACACAGCTCCCAACTAATATTGTTGTTACCTGCGCAGCAAAATGGGATGAGATGTTACGCCAAGACCTGAAACAATGCCTTTTTGGGTTCGACTTTATCATCAAAAGAAGACCAAGGCAAGACATCTTGAGTTCAAGAACATGTGAGCGAACCCTTGATCACAACTCTTTTCATGGCGAAGTTCATGTTGGAAACGTAAGCTTTAGGTGCACGTATGCCATAACAGAGGAAAAGAACAATTTTTCTAAGGATTGCCTCTCCTATTTTTACGATAAAACATGCGAGCAATGTCATAGGAACAATGTTGGCGTCGTCATTTTTGTTTTCAACTTCAAGTTATGAATTGAAGGTAGACTTACAGCGGTGTCGAGGCAAGGCGAAGTGCCATTGTAGCCATGTTGATGGCTGCATTGCGATCGCCGCATAACAGAGCTTCTGTGTTCGCGATTCTCGAAAATTAAGATGAGCAAATACTGACTGGGACCATTCTATTGTTGCACCTATGTCACGAATATGGCGTTGTCATGCTCGTAAATTTGAGGGGAACATTGAACTGATCAGCTTGGACATGTTGAACGAATTGTGGTTAATGCTTCGCTTCGGTGGATCATGGGATTTCTTTTGAAGGGTCATCTCAACTGGGGCAGTACCTACTTAAAACAATGCACATAGGAGTTTTATTCATGATAGGTAACCGAAGTTTGCAACCACTCAATCCTAAATAACCTTACAGCCAGGCATCTACATTTCCCTATACAAACATACAACACATGTATGTAAGTACGAGTCAACCCCTAAATTAGAAAAAAAAAAAAAAAAAAAAAACCAAAACAATTTATGAACCTCAGCCCAAATCCAAATTGCTATCATCTTTCGTCATATCCCCCAAATACGTCGACTGACAGAATGAAAATATCTATCGCCTCCGGAATCCGTTAAACTTCGCCAACCTGCTCAACATCTGGCAACCAGGAGACAAAAGATTTTTGTGTCTCCACACCGTCAACATAACCTGCACACGCATGACAGATAACCAAAGTTTAACAACCCCCCAAAACATTTCATATCTCCTCCTTCTCCAGATCCATTAAACAATTAACCCCACGATCATGACGATCGTCATTATCGGCTGCGTCATCATACCACCGAAGTACAAATTTAAATTTAGAATCACCTCACTCGTGTAAACAATCGCAAGTCCTCAGAATCAGCTCCCAGAGGCAGCAGCAAACTCTGGACTCTCCTCTTGCGTTCACTCTCTCTCTCACTCTTCGATCAGTGTGTGTCTTTCATTTGCGTTCGTAGAACAAAACAACAATCCGCGAAGAATAAACAAACAAAACGGAAAACCCACACACAACCACACACATCAGGATGCAAAGACAAAGCGCAGAGATACGGATACGTACCGAGTACTCGTTATTTGTCACCTCGTTACACGCACTAAAGCTTCCACAGCCTTCAAATAGGAATGCTCTGTGCGCGGCAAAAAGTCGTAAAATTGTCGTACAACACATTGTCGGCGATGCCAAGCGTTGATGTCTTCAATTAAAATTTTGGTGGGCGACCAAAGGCACAGCAACCTCTCTGCCCCTTCTGGTTAATTTGAGTCACAGCCGCGCCACCACCACCACCACCACCACACCGGGAGAAAAACATTTTCCTGTCAATAGAATCAATTTGATCCCAAATTCAATGGTTAAGGGGTGATTTTCCATTAGCATGCGGAGGGCTTTGGTGGTGACGGTGCCACATTGATGACTACACTATGGATGAAGGTGTGGTGGGACATAAGCCCAATTGCCATCTGCTGTATGCGACATGTAGTCGCATCTCATCTACTCCATAGAGATAGTCGTATGTTATGTTCGGGGATATCTCAACATCAGCCAACACTTGACTATATGAGACTGAAACCAGAAGCTCGCATCTAAATTTAGCGAAGATTGAAACGATTATCCTGTCTATAGTCAAGGAAGGCGAATGGTTGGATTTAATCGATGGCGACCGACGCCATGTACGTAACAGCAAACATGCGGATTGCGGTTTCCAGCATCGAACACAACACAATCCAATGGTACACTACCATCATCAGGATGCCCGTTGATCAAGACGACTACCATGCTCGGTGTTCAGTGTTCGGTGTTCGGTGTTCTGTGACGCCACCAATCCGCTAAACAATGTCAATAATTCCGCTCGCACGTTGCCTTTATTCATGTCGTTGTTCGGATTGTTCTGATCGTTCAGATGGTCTGAAATCTGAATAGTGTTCATCGTCGTCGTCGGCTTGTCGCCGCGTCGTCATCTTCGTCATGCCATATTGGCGCATTGTTTAGACTTGGATGATTCCATGAAAACTATGAACTAGCTAGCAATAGACTAATGTGAACTAGGCTAGATATTCTCACTAGAATCGGACACGTTGAATGCTATTACGAGTACATATAAACGATCCTCGACTGGTCCCGGATCCGTTTTCTACCATGACACGAGTATAATGCCTTGCTCGAAGGCTAGGTTCTTCAAAAATTTGTTTGACGATTTGTTTGGACGACGAGATGAGATACGAAACGAATATCCTCGTCATCGTTTTTCCTGGGATTCGTACATTTCTTTTTTTCTTTTTTTTTTTTTTTTTTTCTGTGTTTTTAAAAGTCTAACGTAAACAATTGTGGAAAATATGGAACGTGTTCTCTAACACACGTGTGCATCTTGGTGCCATCCGCCTAATAATAAGGGGAGCCTTGCATTTGTTTTTGTTTTTCTTTTAAGAAACGAACGTATCTCTAGAGTTGTACATCTCTTCGAGCTCGATTATGTATATGTATCTCTAAGAAGTACAGAGATATTGAAGGTGTCAGAAGTAAAGGGTGTTTACATTGGTGAATGTATCTTACCCTAGTGAAATGAGCTCCGGAAATATCTTTTTCTGTTTGTTTATTGTAGTTGAAGATGGAGATTCCATCTAATTGGTAATCGATGTCAATGTTGTCGCTTAGGGTCGTTAAACTGAGCAAAGGAGAGAAGGAGCTCTGTTTTTTTTTTTTTTTTTTTTTTTTTCGTTGTACTCATAGTGCAATGACCTAAGGTAGGAAATAAATCGATGACAACGATGAAAGGAGTCAAAGGTGTATGAGATTGAAATTTGAGATGAAAAGTTGAAATACCACCCTTACAAACTTCAAAGGTCTACGACTAAGTCACGTCGCATTTGACCACAAAAGGTCGCAGTGAATAGGTCCATTCGGTGATTAGCAAAATTGTAAGCACAAAAAAATAGAAATTAAAAAGAACAGCATACTCGTACTGCTGAAAGTGAATTTTTATTTCCCGTCAAAAGGACATGCACATAATGATATTGAAGGCCTATACGGTGGAGCTGGACATAAGTTATTTGCAATTCGTTTTATCGAGGGCTAACGAAGACAGGCTGAAAAGGAATGCAAGGCACCCATGTTGCAGGGCTGTTACAAAGGAAACGTTTAATGGATTATTATCAGTCTACGAGTACCATCAAATAGCAGAAATGATAAATAATCAAACAGCTGTACCAACAGAACAAGGAATTAATTCCAGCCGGCAGTACCATGCCAATAATGATGTAACGACAGACAGTCATGTCAAACCTTTTCACCCTACATTAGGCGCGGCAAGAGCTTGGTGTCAACCTGCGTTCCAAGGAATGATTTTATTCAATTAAAACGATCTTGCTCTACCTGTCTCTAGTTGGGTAATTCCATGAAAAGTGGACATGAAGCAAGAAAAAACAAAAAGGAATTTCCAATCCGTTTAATTATGTCAAGCACTTAATTAAATATGGCAACGTTGGTAATTGCATTCAAATTTAAAATAAATGTTATACAATATATACAACCCTTTTTTTGATGATGCACAATAACAAGTGCAGACATCACCAAGTATTGACACAAACGTATTTTAAAGTATCAGAATTTCAGTGTTTATTTTATTCAAATCGCTAAGTAAAATTTGTATTCTCTTTTAAAATAAGATTAGTTTTTTAGTTTTACATTAAAACCGCTATTCGAATAACGTTTATTGTATAAATTAGTGCAAGTAATGTAACGTAAATTTTGTAACGCGAGTTACCAATGCAATGCTTATTTTTCCAGTATTTTGAAATTATTTGGTCCAACCCATTTGATTTTTATATTTTTGTTTTCAAGTGCTGAGTTGTTGAAGTAAAACAAATATTCTTTTTGTTATCAACTTTACTTTCGTTGAAAATTTCATTTTTCTTTGGTAATACGAGTTACCTTTTTTGTAAACATAATTTTTTTAAAGGTAAGTTGCCTTTAACAGCCGCTGAAAAAATTAAACCAAGGAGAGAAAAATACGAAGAATACAAGAAAAAACATCAAGAGACGTGCAGAATAAGTAGTTTAAAGAAAAAATTGGAAATTGAAGGTCTTTCAGTTCAGAAAAAATAGGAGTTAATCACTGACCAAAGAAGGAAAACAAAAGAACGAGTAGCGAGATTTAGATGAAAAAAGACACTTCCCCAAAATGACTCGTACAATGAACCCTTAATAACACCACAATAATTAGGAAAGGCCACAGCACGGGCTCGAAAAGCTTTGAAAAAATGTCCCATTGAAAAGAGGTTAGTATCAAAAAAACTGCTTGATACCAATGATGAAGCCTGTTGCTCCAAGTCAATCCAAAAGAAACATGCATCAGCTCTAAATAAGGAAATAAGAAAACCAATTGAAGAGTTTTATCAACGTGACGATATTAGCCGACAATCACCCGGTCTCAAGGATTTCATTAACATTCGCCTTGAAAGTAAGAAAAAGCAAAAAGTCTAAATTCGGCATCTATACGCATCACTATCTGAAACGTATGCACTCTTTGTTAAAGAACATGGTGTAATTGCTGCTTGTGAGCTCTGCAAAGACGAATTGAAAAATAAACTGGACGAATGGGTTGAAAAGTGGGATAACTTACCTCCAGAAGTACGAGGGCGGATTGGATTAAAACACAGATTTTTTGATAAAAAAATAATTTTATTTTTCAACGTAGTCTCCCTTGAGCTCTATACACTTTGTCCAACGCTTCTCCAATTTTTTATCCCTTCCAAAAAAAATGATTTGTCGAGGTCCTCAAAATAGGCCTTTGTTTGCGAGATGACTTCATCATTGGAGTCAAATCTTTTTCCACCAAGCCATTTCTTCAGGTTTGGGAACAAGAAGTAGTCGCTCGGAGCCAAATCTGGAGAATAGGGTGGATGAGGGAGCAATTCATAGCCCAATTCATGGATTTTTGCCATGGCAACTGCACATGTGTACACCCTTGCATTGTCTTGGTGGAAAAGAACTTTTTTCTAGGCCAAATGAGGTCGTTTTTTTTTCAAATCGTCATTGAATCGGTCCAATAAGTTGGCATAATATTCCCCATTGATTGTTCTTCCCTTTTGAAGGTAGTCAATGTGGATTATCCCGCGTGCATCCCAAAAAACAGTCGCCATAACTTTATTGGCTGACAAACCCACCTTGGCCTTCTTTGGCGCCGATTCACCCTTAGAAACCCACTGTTTTGACTGTTGTTTGTTCTCTGGTGTGTTGTGATGGATCCATGTTTCGTCCACGGTTACAAAACGGCGCAAAAACTCCTCCATATTGCGATCAAACAACGCCAAACCTTCCTGTGAAGTTGTTGCACGATTGCGTTTGTGGTCGACTGTGAGCAAACGCGGTACCCATCTTGCGGAAAGCTTTCTCATGCCCAAGTGATCATTCAAAATTGAAACCACTGAGCCATGCGAGATCCCTACGGCTTCCACAATCTCTCGCACTTTCAATCTGCGGTCGGCCAACACCATATCGTTAATTTTTTCGATTGTTTCGGGTGTAGAGACCTCAACTGGGCGTCCAGGACGTTCGGCATCTTCAGTGCTTGTACGGCCACAACGAAATTCAGTAAACCACTTTTTTACCATTGAAATCGATGGTGCAGAGTCCCCATAGTATTTATCAAGCTTAGCCTTGGTCTCGGTAATAGTTTTTTTTCGCAAGAAATAATGCTTAATAAGCACACGAAATTCACTTTTTTCCATTTTCTCCTCAAATTAGTGAGTAGTCTGATAAAAATAGCTGTCAAACACAAACTAACTGACGCAGCAAGTTTAAATTTTGACAGGAGTCAACTGACAGATGCCTGTTAACAGGAGCAGTGTTGCTGTTTCAGTAAAGAGGTCAGAAATTGAAAAAGTCACGGACTTATTGGAAAACCGTTGACGGAAAGATAACCCAAATTCATGAAACTGGGATTATTTCTAACCAAATAAATATGTTTTGGATATGTCTCCAAAATTCTTTGAGCACACGTACTTCAAGAGATGCCAAACCAACTCATACCACCAGGATAAGCTTGCTTTATCGTCAGATAAATATAACCCTGCCATTGCTTTGATGCAGGTGGACTTTTCGGAAAATTTCACATGCATAGCTCAAGATGAAATTCAAAGTTTTCATTGGTTGCACAAACAGATATCTCTGTTCACCGTTTCTTTGTGGTTTAATAAAGTACAACACCCAATCGTCATTGTCTCTGATGATTTACACCATGACAAAAAAAGGAGTGTTATATACATTGACAGAATATTTAAAGAGCTACCGCAGAGTGTTAACCAGGTGAACATATGGTCTGATGGTCCCAGCTCTCAAGAGATAAAAAATGCTGGAAGAAAGAAAGAAGAAGCAAATAGTATGGAACTATTTCGCAACGTCACGAATAGGCGGTGCAATTAAAAGATTTGTTAGAAATAAAGTATTACAAAGGCAAACCGTCGTCGTCAGTGCTGAACAATTCGCTGATGCAGCAAAGGATTCTTTAGTAAAAATAATTATATGTTCACCCAAGGACATTGAAGACATGACCAATGAAATGAATTTGGATTCACTTTTTTCCGAAGCGCCACTGATAATTGGGATATCCAAATGTCATATAATGTCTTGGTTAAACAATACACTACAAGCGGCTCAAACATTAGAAGAATTAAATACGGGCAAAAATCAAAGCTGTCGCAAACAAACATATGGCTCGGAAAGACACAGTGAAGACGATATTCCCTTAAGGACTGAAACGAATAAAATTTGGAAACTTCAAAGTAAAAAAAAAAAATATTTTCATAATTCATGTAAATTTTTTTTATTTGCTTTAAAACTCTGTTTTTATTAAATTCATTCACAATTAAAAAAAATAAATGGGTTCCCATTCTTTCCTCAACTTCTTTCGAATGTCCTTCATAAGGTTGGTGACAGTTACATCCGTGATCTTTTTGGACGCTCTTTTCCATTTAGCACTAAAATCTTTTACGTCCTTTGCACACTGCTCACTTTTCCTCAATTTAGCTTTGACCAAAGGCCAATACCTTTCAATAGGACGACACTGTGGAACATTGGGTGGATTCATGTCTTTTGGGACAAAGTCGACATTTTTAGCAACAAGAAAGCTCAACGTCGCATGAGCATAGTGAGCTGAAGCTAAATCTGGCCAAAATAATGTTGAACCCTCGTGTTTGTTTAAGAAAGGAATCAACCGTTTTTTTAGGCACTCGTTAATGTACACTTCTCCGTTAATTGTTCCCGTTGTAATAAACGATGAGCTTCTGTGTCCACATTGGCAAATGGCCTGCCAAACGAGATATTTTAACCAGAATTTTTCCATCCCAATCGATGTTATTGATTGCGGAAGAATCTCAGCTTCAAACGAGTTGTAAAACTGCTCACCTGGAAGAGTAGTAAAGTCGGCTTTGACATAAGTTTCGTCATCTAAAACCAAGCACGCTTTCTTGTTGCCGATCAACTCGTATAGCTTTTGGGCTCGTATTTTTTGTTTTTTTCGTGTTTTTAGACCGTTACGTTTTTTAGATCTTTGTACCATTGTTTGGTTGGTATTACATTTCCGATCAACATCTCTGGATGACATAGTCCGGTTTTTTACGATGGTACCCACTATTTTCCTGTCCAAATTTGTATCATGTGCTCCACTTTTAGCTGCACTTTTCTGCTTTCGCTCAACTGTCAACGTCTCCAAATATCGTTTAATAACAGAATCCACTGTACTGCGTGCTATGTTTAAATGTTTTGCGATGAAATGGTTTGGACGCGAAGTATTTTCGAGCCATTTGTCGATGATCTTTTTACGGCGTTCCTCTTGACTCATATTTTATAAATATTTTAAACCGCATCGAACTAAAATCAATAACAAACTGAAACTAGAGAATATGCAGGTTAATTTGGGTACAAAACGGGATTGCAATTTTTACGCATTGGAAGTATGGCCCGTATTAAAATTTACAGATTTTATTCGTTTCAGTCCTTAGCTGTGTTAAAAAAAAGATTGATTTAACAATTGTTCTATTTAAACTTAAATAAAATATTTGGTCTATAACTAATATTCGTGCGGTTTACTAAGAGATGGCGTAACTTGTATTATTCCATTGGAACATGCGTTGGAAAGCTACTGTCATCGTACGTCATTTCAGTATATGTCAATCATTTGAAGCGTAAACAACAATTATTTTTTTTCACTCAAATATGTCGAACTTTGTGCCTGAAAAAGTGTTTTTGCGGGGAGTTCTTCTTTATTACTTTAATATGAAGAAAACTGCTGCCGAAAGTCATCGTATTTTGGTGGAAGTTTATGGTGAACATGCGCTAGCTGAGCGAACGTGCCAAAAGTGGTTTGCACGATTTAAAAGTGGTGATTTTGGCTTGGAAGACGATGAACGTCCTGGGCAGCCAAAAAAGTTTGAAGATGAAGAACTGGAAGCATTACTCTATGAAGATTGTTGCCAAACACAAGAAGAGCTCGCAGAATCTTTGGGTGTCACTCAAGCAACCATTTCAAAACGTTTAAAAGCAGCTGGATATATTTAAAAGCAAGGAAATTGGGTTCCACATGAACTCAAGCCGAGAGACGTCGAAAGGCGGTTTTGCATGTCCGAAATGCTGCTGGAACGCAGCATTATTACTGGTGATGAAAAATGGATCCATTAAGACAACCCCAAGCGCAAAAAATCATATGTGAAACCCGGCCAACCAGCTAAATCAACGGCAAAGCCGAATATCCATGGCGCGAAGGTAATGCTCTGTATTTGGTGGGATCAGATGGGTGTGCTGTATTATGAGCTGCTAAAACCGGGTGAAACCATCAATGGACAACGCTATCGAACACAATTAATCCGTTTGAAGAGAGCAATGGCCGAAAAACGCCCGGAATATGCGACCAGACACGAGGCAATAATTTTCCATCATGACAACGCTCGGCCCCACGTTGCTATTCCGGTTAAGAACTATTTGGAAAACAGTGGATGGGAAGTCTTACCCCACCCGCCTTATAGCCCAGACCTTGCCCCTTCTGACTACCATTTGTTCAGGTCGATGCAGAACGCCCTCACTGAAATACGGTTCACATCAGAAATAATATCAAAAATTGGCTTGATTCATTCTTGGCTGCCAAGCCGGCGCAGTTCTTTTGGGATGGGATCCACAAATTGCCAGAAAGATGGAGAAAAGTCATAGATTCAGATGGGCAATACTTTGAAAATAATACTATTGTACACGTTTTTCTTAAATAAACGTTAAAATTTGGAAAAAAAAATCTCACGAATTTAATAGTTTTTTTTTTTTGTAACGAAAGTAACGCGAGTTACCACCTTAATTTTGCATTATTTTCCAAGAAATGTTAGATATGTAAATTGTTTCATAAAGCCTAGTTTATTCCTTTTTTTTTCAAATTCTGTTATTGAACTATTAATGAACCATGCTGAATGTCGCAGAAATTTTCAATGGAACAACCTGTTAAGAACATACCGTCCAAATTTGTAAGACGATTTACCGATAATTTATAATGCCTTTTTTTTTTTAAATCCTTTTTTTTTATATTTGTAATGGAACACTATTTACTTTTATAATTTTGTTTTTTTAATTATTTGCGACCTTTAAAAAGATAATGTCAATCAAAAGGAAATAAATGCATCTGAATGTAACGCGAGTTACTATGGAATTACCCAGTTACGGGGTGCGACACTTAATGTGGACTGTGGACCAGAGAGTTCTTATTTGACTGCTCAACTTCTGGAGTTTGTCTTAATGATATTTCGGACCAAGGGTCCATTCATTTTAGAATGGAAAGATAAGCATTTACAGCAGACATTAGTAAGATGTTTCGTCAAGTTTTATTAAGACGGGAGGACAAAGCCCCAGTTGATTCTCTGTAGATCTCAGCTGGATAAACATCTGAGAAGCTATGTACGAGTATAATCTCATCAGACTGACGTATGGGTCAGCTTCCGCACCTTCTTAGCAACAAGATGCCTTGTGAAATTTGTTAAACACAAAAGTGCATCGCGAGTTATTAAGAATCAAAAATATAAATGTCGATGGTCTCCTGACGGGAGCAGAGACAGCATCTGAAGCGAGGAGATCGCTTGTCGAAAAAATTTGTGCAAATGACCCAGATATTCTAAGCAATATTCCAGAACAATATAAAGAAAGATCGGACAAACTTCACCAGTCAAAAATGATCAGAACTTTAGGATTCATCTGGAATCCTGTAACACGAACAACTGCTTGTCGAATCTATGGCGACTTTTCGACCTACTGGGCTTACTGAACCCAGTTATAATGCTCCGTAAATTATTTATGCAAGATTTATAGAAGACTTAACTCTCATGGGATGATCAGCTCCCTCCAGCTCTTGCGGATAAGTGGATGAGGTACATGGAACAGTTTTGTTTTAAATTAGAAGACATAGGTTTTCCCCGTTTTCTAATGTGCTCTTCGGTCAAGAAAACTGAGTTACATGCCTTTGCAGACAAAGGCTCGCTCGGTCGTCTCGGACTGCAGGCTGCTGTGCTTATAGTAGAACTGCTGCTTACAATTTCTTAAAAGTGACATGCAAAAGGTG
The DNA here is from genome assembly GCA_963966105.1 of Volucella zonaria. Taxonomy (NCBI): domain Eukaryota; kingdom Metazoa; phylum Arthropoda; class Insecta; order Diptera; family Syrphidae; genus Volucella; species Volucella zonaria. The sequence continues at coordinate 102,551,620 of OZ014532.1, read as the reverse complement.
ACATATTACAATACACGGACTCAATGACTGTGTTAGCATGGATAACTTTGCTTTTTTATGATTCAAACAGACATATTGCCAACAGAGTGTCAAAAATCCAAACACAACAATGGAACTATTGTGAAAGGAGAACAAAAGCCAGCTGGTTTAATCTCGAGAGGATGTAGTCTTGCAGGTCTTGCGGTCTCATCAGTGTGGTCCAACCTTCCTTAAATTGGATGAAGCCTTATGGGAACCAAATCAGTACAATTTGCCGAAAGTTTTACCTGAATTACGTCAGACTAAAATCGCAGTGGTCACTATAACTCAGGACCCAATCACTTTAAGTTATTACAAATAACAAAAATACATGAAAATGCCTAAACTTTTAAATTTAAGTCGCGGGGATGCAGGAAGGATCTCGCTTACTTTTGGTGCACACTCCTCTACCCTAAGGATCGAACTTGTCGAGTTGTAGAGGCTGAGTAAGGTCAATGGATCCTTCCCGCCACCATCCCAACCGCTCCTTTTTCACCTGGGCTGGATCAAGGTATCACACGACCCGTGGCGAGATCAACCTGGCTGAGGGCCCAGCATCTCCAAAAATAACTCTGTCGCGAATGGAGTATCCGGATACCTGGCGATCTCCGGATTAGTTAGCCTTATCTGTATACAGCGGATCTATGGACAGATGGCCCACCCTTTCTCCGCTACTCGTGGGATCTATTAATGGATAAAATTTCAGAGAAAACAAAACCCGAGGCCGGTACTTCTTTAATATGGGGCCGTAGAACAGTGACTGCACTGACTACCTGCAAGGACTCAGCATTGTCGAGCAGATGTAAAACTGTGTCAGGCCATGGTGCACCATTCTCTAAAGGCAAACGCAACGAGCCTAAAACTAAATTTTCAAGGAGTCATAAGACTGTGGCAGGCCATTGTCCTATCACTTCCTCCACCCCAGCAGCAGAAAGTTTATGGCAAGACACGGACTTGTCGCTGCTACTAAAACTCCTCTCCCTAAGGTGGAATCAGGTGCTCAGCCGTATCAACATCTACATCTCCAGCTCCATCTAAGGTGCTCTATATAAGACGCCGAAATGCTTTACGCATTATCAAAACCTTCGGATCCATTCCGGGGGTCGAGAAAAGTGCGGACATAAAGATCAAGTTTGAGTGGACTAACAACATCCTAAAAGACGGATTAGACATTTTTCACACTGCTCCCAAAACACTAAAGGACTCCTTCAAGCCCGTGCCGGTTGCCAAGAGGCTCAAAACCTATAACACAAAAACCGCTGGGCCATCCAACAGCACATCTCTGAGGTCTTTTAGAGAAGTCATAAAGACGCAATAACGACGAAACGACAGAACCGACACCGACGGATCGATAACATCTGAACGACGGCAGTTGGTTAAGTTAAAGTTTTCGGGAAACTTCTTGGTCATCAAGCGGGAAAGCGACACTGGCCGGCACCAAGACAACGTCAAGCTTATCGCGTGGGCCAATTAAAGATCTCTTGATCTTTTCACCAAAGCCAAAGATGGTGCTTATGGAGGATATACCTAGCAGATCTAGAACCCGCACCTGGACCCAGCCGAACCCTCCTCTCCGGAAAGGATTCTGGCTCAGGCTCAGCAAGCCGACTGTTCTGACTCATGACTGCAAAGCCGCGAAACTGGAAGAACTAAGGGGCCCTTATAGATGCGCGTTGATTGTGATCAATTAGAAATCCCTTACCCATCTTGCACAGACTAAAGGCATGATTCGGTTCGGTTTCGACTCAATTCACCTAAAGGTCTATAAAAAGGATAAGCTGGATGCTGATAAGCAACGTCCTCCTTCTGTAACTGAAACTTCGAATACAACCTTAGATCTTGGAGCGTCGATATCCTTTCCAGAAATGGGGAGCGACGACTCCAATCTATCCGAAGCAGCAATTAAACCGACTCCTCTTCTGACACTCTCTCGGAAATGGAAACCGATGACGAACTAAAAAGGGATCCTATACGAATAGAAGAAGAAGATGAGCTCTTGGGCACATGTTCGGAACCGAAGGACTTTAATAGCACCGTCGTGGAGGCTACTCTGGTAAATTGCAGCAATGATACGGTTTCTCCAGCTTAATCTCAATCCTCGGCCGCACTTATTTTGCGTCTTTCCATAAACCCAGAAGACATCATTCTAATCCAGGAACAATGGATCGTGGAAGGCATGGTTCGTGAATTTAGGACACCTGCATGCGCTCAGCTCTATATAAGAGACAAATGTAAGATGAGAACTTGTATATTAGTGAACCGTAGCCTTAATGTATTTTTACTTCTTATCTCAGCAACCCCGACTTAACGGTTGCCAGACTAGAGCCTGCCAAAGGTTCTACTGGCTGGCATTGGCATATCTCGGCCACGATTATATGGGCCCTCTCCCAGGTGTCTCCAACAACATCACTCAAATACTAACGAACTGGATGGTACCGTCTCAACGCTCTTTTTCAGACCACAGATACATCCAATTCAGCTTGAGTTTTGCTCGTCCCAGCCAACCAGCATTCCGGAACTACCGGAAAACTGATTGGAAAAATACAGAGGAATACTGTCAGAAACGCTATCCTCTGGACTATCAAGCCCCCCGCGTGACACGAATGGGCTTGACATTAAAGTCAAGAAATTCACCCTGGCTCTCAATCAGGCTATGGCCGCTTCTTGCTCTCTTATTCAACCTAGAGGCAAGAAAAGCGGCACTGGTGGACATCAGCCGTGGGACCGTTTAGAGGCATTTGCAGAAAACTTTACAACATAGCAAAAAGCACAAGAAAAGTGATTGATTGGGACTCATACAAAGAATCCCTCAAAATATACAAAAGAGGACGGCTAAGAAAAATCCTCTCTACAAATCCTATGATGCCTAGCTGTTTGAAAAAAACCGATGGCTCTTGGATAACCTCAAGTGATGAACCACTCAACTTGCTACTGGAAACCCACTGCAAAGGTAGCTCCATATTCGCTGCCAGTAGTAACCACAACAGTGACTAAGATTCACGGCCTGATTACAAGAGACAAGCTGCTTTGCGTGCTGCATCATTTTAAACCACACCAGTCTGCTGGTCCGGACGGTATAATATCTGCGGGGTTAGAGAATATTTTGAGGAGCTGTGTAGCACTGGTCCACATTCCAGTGGCATGGAGAGACGTTAATACAGTTTTCATTCCCAAAGCCAGAAAATGATCTCATGTTGTCCCAAAGGACCTCAGACATGTAAGACTATCTTCTTTCTTTCTGAAAGCTCTAGAAGGGCTGATTGATATCCGTATACGAGCTGAAATTGATCCAAGACTTTTGACAACGTCTCAAATGCTTTCTGTAAAGAAAAGTCGGTGGAAACCGCTCTGTATTAATTGACTAGCCAAATTGAATGATCCCTACGATATAGAGAGTACACAATGGTTGCTTTCCTGGACATAGAGGGTGCCTTTAACAACGTCAATACATCCGCAATTCTGCAGGTAGACGACTCACGTGGGGAGTTGTTCAGTCTTATGCTAAACAGCATGATAATCAACTCCAAGCTGAGTGAGGCTTCTGCTAAAAGATAGTCAGCAAAGGTACGCCGCAAAGTGGCGTCCTTTCACCCTTTCTCTAGAACTTAGTTGTCAACGAACTAGTTATTTAGGTGGTTTCCTATGAAGCCAAGGGCAAATGTGAGAACGGAAATTGACTTCCTTATCACAGATAACATTTAGATCACCCAACTCATTCACTAAGGGAACTGGCATATTAAAGATCAGTTAGCATCGAGGTGAAGTAGGAGGACGCTTTCGGATATAAGTTATAGCCTGATACCTATTGACGTTAAGTTCAAGGAAATTCTTCTACTACCAAGTACAAAATCTGTGTGGATCTTCCCTCAGTGGTAGGCTATCTGAGGAAGATGGTATGCATCCAAAGATCATTAATGGTCAGAATAAATAATAAGGGACCAAGGTGGCTGCCTTGAGGCACACCAGAGGAGGCTTTAATTGGGTCAGAAACCATGAACCTAAATAGAACATACTACTGTCGTTCATTTAAATAGGATTCAACCCATGTGATCAAGCTCATTTTGAAACCAAGAGCCTTTAATTTCAGAAGGACTATATCATGAGAAATTTTATCAACGGCTTTGCTGAAATTGGTAGCAGTCACGTCAACTTTATTTCCAGATTCTAGTGCACATAAAGTGCATGATACGAGTTCCGTTGTAGATCTACCTTGCTGACGCTGATTTTAAGGAAGTTAGCAAAAGATAGCATCGTTGGAGAATATAGTCTGCACAACATCAGCACTGAGAATGAACTCAGGCTAGTTACCTTCGCTGAGCAGTGAAATGTCCTCATAGTTGGCACACGTTTCCCACACCCCAATATCCACCGAGGTACCTGGAAGTTACTTGGTCAAAAAACCATCAACCGCAGTGGTCACAATGCTATTTATGTAAAACACAGCTCTGGTGTTGTGGAAGACCAAACGTCTTGGGGAGCCACTATCAATTCAGGCCACAACCTCATTGAAGTTACGAATGCGAATATCCTGGGCGATCGGGTACACTTGCAAGGGAGTGATATAGTCTATTTCGAGCAGTGCTATGCCACCAGCATCAAACCCAAAAGACCAATGGCAAATCGTAAGTGATAAGTTTCATCCGGCCCCGAATTTGATGCACGCAGCGCTGAAAAAAAAGGACGAGAACTTCCTAATGGCATCAAATCGCACGATTTTGGTGTTATTCACGCGTCCATTTCTTGAAATAACTTTATTGCCAATAAGCCGACGTTTTTGTTGGAGCACCATCCTATTGGAAAAACTGTTCTTCTAAAATTTGGGAACAAATAATCGTTGATCATCGCATTGTACCGGTGTGCATTGACAGCAACTAGTGCTCCGGCTACCGTTTTGAAGAAATAAGGACCGATGATGACCCAGGCGTACGGTCCGCGTCATATAGTACATTTTCGTGGATGTGATGCCATCTGCTAAACTTCTTGACGATTACCCTCGCTCCAAACGTGGCAATTTGGCTTGCTTAGGTAGCTACTTAACTGGGTTAACTCCTAGTTGATTTAAAGCTCAATCACTGAACACTCGACGCAGTTTGCTATGAGTATTTGTTATATAACCAAAATTGGTGACAAACTCAACAGATCTAAACTTATCCAGACTAGAGAGCAAACCATTTATCACCGGCCTTCAATTTACAAGCTTACTTAGTTCCAGATCCTTATAAAGTTCTCGAGGAAATGGGGAATCTGCCTAACGCACGAGGTGCTCATTGGGCGCAAAGTCCTAGATGATGTCACTTAAAAGGAAGAGATCTGACAAGCCCTGTCCGGGTAGTTCGAGGAAGTGCGAGCTATGCAGGCCTCATCCGTTAAATCTATGCAGGACCACAAACTACAGTTATTAGCCTCGCAATAAACGCAGCCAAAAAAGTTCTGGACGATGGAAGAATAAGAATCTGATGGACAGCATTCAGAATATGGGAACAAGTCGTACCGCTGCGATGCTTTAGGTGGCTTAACTTCGGGCATCTAGCAAGGGCGTGTAAAAACACGTTGAATAAGAAATAGTGCTTGAGTCAAGTAGAGTAACAACATCAAACACTCGGGACGAAGCACAGTATGCCCTATGTGCCAAGAAGCTACAAAAGCCGCAAGAAAAATATGAAAATGCTGCAACTAAACATCAACCACTATGAAGCGGTATAGGACCTTCAGACGCAAGACGTTCGCGAGTGGAAAATAGATGTTGCAGTATTATGCGAGCTGTATAAGAATCCCGACGAAAAAGTTTGGATACTTGATGACTCTAACGGAGCTGCTATCTGAGTCTGTGGAGACTACGGTTTGGAGAAGAAATGATGACAACCGATATAGGCTTCGCTCGAGCAAAGGCCAAAGAGGTACATAACTACAGTTGTTATGCATCGACAAACAGCATCTTTGAGGAATTCCATGGTATGTTGGATAGGCTCGTGGATGATGCTAGAGGTCGTAGCCCAACGTAGCGTCAATCGTCTCTAGACGTAATACTGCTTAATACGAGAAGAGAGCACACCTTTATAAGAATGACGTAGGCTTCATAGTAGATATCACCTTTGTAATGAGTTCCCTAGCGAGAGGCGCTAAATGAAGAGGCAGTAACCAATATACCCACAGCGACCACCTAGCCATCCAGTTTGAGGTATAACTAAGGAGAACGAACAAGAAACACCCGTCAAAGGAGACACAACCCTCCCTCCCTCAATAAACGCTACCAGTTTGGAGATCTGGGTCTCATTTTTGACAGAAAACTAAACTGGAAATCTAACATTCAAGGAAGAGTCAAGAAAGCTACAGTGGCTCTATTCTCTTGCAAATAGCCATTGGAAACAAATCGGGCCTTCAAACTCGCATAACTCACTGGTTATACGTGTCGGTCATAAGACCGACTAGACCGGTTGTCTAGTGGACGATCTTAGGCAATGCAGTCAACCGCAGCAAACTAAAAAAAAGTCCAAAAGACAGCAGCCAAGAATCTGCGACTGCAGCTATTCCCGTTAAAGCGATTGACTACACAGTGGACAAATAAACTATTGGGCAGGCTAATGTGCTTAATACAGTAGGAACACTTCCAGAGATCATCGACTACATTATGACCCAACATTGGTTTGACAAAGTCTTTGCTGTAAGCATCCCCTCAGATCTTTCTGGAAGGTAGGTGCTTTCATGGGCGACAAGTCAATTCATTTCTACGCAGATGGATACCACGATAGAGTGGTTGGTAGAGTGGTTCTCATATAAACTCAATTTAAGCCTCTCTTTCCGTCTTCCAAATCATTGTAGCGGCGTGTTTCAGGTGGAGATTTTGGCGATTAAAGAAGCTCTGTCCTTGCTGAAGGAAAACGTGGACTTAGTCTCATTAAATTCTAAAACCGCCCTAGAATGCCTATCATCTCTTATGGAGATGGCAAAGCAGTTAAACCTTCACCTTGTTTGGTCCCGGGCCACATAGACATTCCAGGGAATTGTAGGGCCGACGAACTCACCAAAATTGGAACCACTCTACCTATTCTACCGGAAAAGGGTGGCATAGGTATAGCAATCGCTGCGTGCAAACTAACTTTAAAGCTGGATGCCAATAAAAGAACAGACCTTAGGTGGACTGTTGGACCAACATGTCTAGGGACCAAACCGATCTGGCCAAAACTGGATCTGAATCGCCTTAAGAGTCTGATCCTTCTAAATTGGAAATTTCTCAGCGCCATCATAGGTGTCATCCCTGGACAATGTATTATAGACAAGCATGCTTGGCGCTTTTACAAACGATTTCTGTAGAAGTTGCATGGACGAGGAGAAAGAGAAGACAATCCTCCACCTACCCTATACATTTCCAGATCTCTCCTAGAGAAAAAAAACTTCACTTAGGAGGTTTCTTCTACAATGTCTTAATCAATCTAAAGAATACAAACAGCCTCCTACGCTTCATCATAAACTTAAATTGGTTCCATGAGTAAGAGGATCACAGATCCACGTGGCATCATAACGTTCCAATAGGCCTAGGTGGGTTGGTCTTTTCAACACCCACTTTTACCTACTTACCTACCTACCTGTGGTGTACACTCAATGTGTGGCCTCTCCAAGAGGATACGAGTCATAGCAAAAGGAACTGCTCGATCTGTACTAGTCGTCCGGTGTTAATGTTGTCGTTCGGTTTCTGCGAAGCAATCGACAAGACCTTCCCCCGACAACTTGTGACTTCTTCGACATCCTCGAAATCGTAATCTTGACTCATCGACCGGAAGATCCTAAATTTGTCGAACCATTAGCCGAAGTCGATTACTTTGTCTGGCTGTTGTCGTAATACGGTTGACCTTTTCTTTTAACGAAGCATTGGACAGGAAAATCATTGGAAAACTGATCTCTCCACTTGGGCACATGCTTTCCGGGCGTTCCCCTTTTTCGTTCCATCAGTTTCCAGAAAAATGTCTCTGTCCATCAACATACCAGAGGAGGACTTTTCGTCTCTTAGTGGGATCTGAAGGATCTCTGAAAAGATAGTGAGCAGGTCTAGTGGAATTTTAGGTGAATCGTGAAAGTCTGCAGCGATTTTGCTATTCTTCGTGGCACGATCTAACTTGTCCTTAGATCTGTACGCTTAGCACTCCATTTCGGTTGTTTTTCAGTATTTTCAAAATATGCTCAAACATTACGGGCTGATATTTTTACACCAAGAGGACGTGTCCTTCTCATAAACAGTGACGGGTGCTTCATTTTTGGCTTTCTTGGATGAAGATAGCTCTGCTGTACCCACGTTTCTTACGAAGCCTAAAGATCTTGAAGAGCTATTCGTCGTCTGCCTGTCGTATCAGCCTAATGACTGAGTCCTGATGTCATTGCACTTTTGAAACTTTTGAGATTGTTAAATGGGGGCTGAGGCCCCCATTTTTGGCTTAATACAAGCTCAATCCAACTTAAAAACAAACAGAAAGACCTAAGAGCTAAGGACCAAGGAAGTGATGGAGGAGATCTTGTTTGAGGCGAGGAGCGCTCAGGTGGAAATCAAAAAGGGAGAGGTTTGAGTTGACCTTTCGGAGCATTCTGGAGATTGGTTCGTTGGAACCGTAAGAGGTGCGGTGGACCAGTAGATAGAAGAGTCGAGGACAACGTAGATTGCGGGGGTTGGTATTGAAGGAAATGGAGTTCGAAATGGATGCACAGTCGATGGAACCTGAGAGGAGACGATGAATGAAAAGAATGCCAGCAGTCTTCCTGCGTTCTTCTAACGAATTCATATTGAGAAGTTTGAGGCGGTCCTGATAGGGAGGTAAGATTAAAGGGCCGTTCCACGGCAGACCACGGAGAGTAAATCGGAAGAATCGACGTTGAATACCCTCGATTCGAGAAACATGAACCTGGTGAAAGGGGGACCAAGCTTGACTGGCGTACTCAAGCAGGGGGCGGACAAAGGTAGTATAGAGAGATCTGGTCACATACGGGTTGGAAAATTCCTTGGACCACCGTTTAATAAAGCCAAGTGGCTTTGAGGATCATCTTATCGATATGCGAACGGAAATTAAGCTCACAGTCGAATAATATGCCAAGGTCTTGAAAAGACTGAACCAGGGGAATTGGTTGACCATGGAGAAAATAAAGTCGGGAAGGAGACGGTTTGCATTTGCGTGAGATTGACATTTGGCTATATTAAGTTCTCGACAGCTTTTGAGGCACCAGATTGAAAACCGATCAAGGTCTTCAGAGGCAGAGTCATGGGGAGAAGAAATAGTTTTAAAAAATTTTGTGTCGTCAGCGTACAGGGAGAGGGAGGAGTGCTTAATAACACTCTCAACGTCGTTGATAGTAAGAATGAGGAGAAGAGGGCCAAGATGACTACCTTGTGGAACTCCAAATGAGGCCAGGCTGGAACAGAAAACGCGGATCTAAACCGAACACTACAATATCGTAGTTGAAAGAGATAGGGTACAACAAGATACAGAGGAGTTGATGGGATCAGTTGTGAAGATAAGGTCTAATTGCCTTTCCATATAGTTGGAAACGCCACTGACTTGGCATAGACTAGAGTTTGTTAACAGATCTAAGAAGAGGCAGAAATGGGATTGGAAGCGATAAAAGAAGATAGGTTTTCAGATGGAGTCCACTTCAGCTGAAGCAGATTAAAATCGCCGAAGATAATGATATCATCAAGCGATTCTGATAAGTCGATCAAATTGTCAATTGCTGCAAGAGCAAGTTGGTAGGATTCGACAGGCTGCGCCGTAAGAATGCAACAACACATAACATACAAGCATCTACGAGTAAGTGTTATTTTAACGGACACAAAGTCGAGCTTAGGAGAAGATGAAGTTGCAACGAGAGTGGAGCCCAAGCTGTTGTGAATAGCCAGTAGGACACCTCGACAAGGAGATTCAATCAAGGGGAGTGTGCGATCATCATCCCGAAAAGTATTGGAAGAAAGAGGGAGTAACTCCTGGTTTTTCATGCTGGGGATAAGATTAGTTTCAGTCAGAGCATGGATATCAAATGGAAGAGCATGATATTGACGCAAAACGGAGGGGATCTTGGAACGCAGTCGTCTTACGTTGCGGTAATAGAAGGCGAGGGGAAGATTTTTGCATGACTTTTTAGGGCCGAAAAAATATATCGTGGTCAAGGCGACTGCGTTGGAGGTGTGAGACTCTTTTAGAGTGTACATAGTGGCGAAGAGCGGCAAGATCGTCTGCAACTTTTTGGGGGAGCGTATTGAAAATCTCGCGAAACTTTATATAAAGTTTCCTGAGACTGGTGACGTCGGTAGGGAGGCCTTCCTGCTGGATAGGAACCATGAAGCTTGTTTTTGTTTTACCCTCGTAGTACACCGAGTCAGATTTATCGTGCAAATAGGCGAGATATAGTCGTATATTCTCATATATCTTTTATCTCTAAGCTTACAGAGCGCATAGCGACATTCGGTGGTATCGCTAGTTTGCTGCGCTAATTTAACAGTGGGTGGCGAAAGGAGGTCAATAGAAGAGGGAGTGGTTAATGAATTTCGTGTCGCAACGGATGGGATTTCTGAAGTAGGGTTTAAAATGTGAGAACTGATGGGGTTAGGATACTCAGCTCCAGTTCTGAGGTCGAAATTAGGAAAAGGCGTGTGTGTTAGGGGTTGAGTGGTGGAAGTTTGAGTTGTAGGGGTTAAGTCGAAAGAGACGCGTTGACATTGGGGCTTGATTTATGGTGGTTTTAAAACTCCAATTGGAGCTTGGTTTCTTGTGGGAAGAGGAGGTGGGTCTTGGCAAATTGGATTTACTTGCTAACTTATATGTTGGCTTAGGTATGACCATTGGTCGTATTTTCCAACCATTTGCAGACGCGCATCTTTCCAAGATTGAAATTGTTGCTGGCTGGATTGAGATTGATCTTTCTGCTGCGCTTGCTTTTGTGGTGAGATGTTGGAAACAAATTGCAGTGGCTAATGGTGATGCAATATTTCTTTTCGAAGAAATTCGAGATCGAATCAACATCAGCGTTTGGACGGGTGCCTTTGATAAGAAGTGTAGGGACCATTTGATTCTTCAAAGCAAGCTTATCTAGTCGACGTTGCCATTCTTAAGGTGTCCAAGTTGAATTAAAGTGATTGATAAACTTTCGTGGGGCAGCGATTGGAGGAACTGACATAGATGGGTCCCCTGTTGTGAAGTTGGAAGAAACTTCGCAGGAGTCAGTAGGTTGGACCGTCCGCAGATGATTTACGAGGGTTGCCTGAAAAGTTTCCGACTGCAACATAAAGATAGCGGCACTCTCCTATAAAAGATAGTGAATGCTAATTGTGCATCTTTTGACAGTTACTTACCGAAGTTTCAGTCATTTTGGACGCGCAGCTTTTAGTTGACAGTCATTTGAGTGAGTCCATGTGAGTGTTTTTTGTGAAAATGGAAAAAATTGAGTATCGAGCTGTCATTAAATTCTTGTTTTTGAAAGGCAATACGCCAACGCAAATCAAAAATGAGTTGGACTCTGTATATGGGGACTCTGCACGATCATTTACCACTGTGAAATTTGGGCAGCTGAATTTAAACGTGGCCGTAAGAGCTTGGGAGATGATGAACGTTCGGGACGTCCAAAAACTGCAACTACTGACGATAACATTCCTAAAGTTCACCAAATGGTGTTAGACGACCGCCGAATTCAAGTGAGAGAGATAGTAGAGGTTATGAAAATGTCCAAAGAACGTGTTTGTTACATATCAAATCAAGATTTAAGCATTAGAAAGCTGTCCGCGCGTTGGCTTACGTTAGACCAAAAACGTGTTCGAATTAGCATTTCCAACGATCAGTTAGCGCAGTTTAGGCGCAATAAATCAGAGTTTTGGTGCCGATTAATTACTGTAGATGGAACTTGGATACACCATTATACGCCCGAAACAAAAATTCGGTCAAAACAGTGGACTCCAAAGGGCGAGTCGGCTCCAAAAATAGCAAAAACTGTTTTTTCGGCTGGGAAAGTGATGGCGACTGTTTTTTGGGATAGTGGAGGAGTTGTCTAATTACGGAAGGATACTACGCATCATTACTTGCCAAGCTAAAGGCAGAAATTGCGGAAAAACGGCCACATTTGCAGAAAAAGAAAATCCTGTTTCACCAAGACAACGCGTCGTCTCACACCTCAGCGCTTGCCATGGCGAAAATCCATGAATTACGGTTTGAACTGCGTGACCATCCACCTTATTCACCAAATTTAGCTCCAACCGACTTCTTTTTGTTCCCTCATCTAAAAACTGCGCTCGGAGCACAGAGATTTTTGTCAAATGAGGAGGCACTCACCTTCGTGAACAATTATTTTGCAGAGAAAAACGCCAAGTGAACGGTTAGAGAGATGGGAGCTTCGCTGGGAGAAGTGTGTAATATTGCAAGGAGACAGTAAAAAAAAATTTCAAGAAAAAATGTCTTGTTCGGAAACGTTTCAGACAACCCTCGTATATGTGGGGGTGAGCGTGAATCCACTTCAGGTTCCATTAATTCAGCCATGAGCCATGTACTATAGGGAACATTCTGGTAAAGCTGCGGGAAGTTTGGTGTATCAAAGATTTTGCGGTTTATTGTTGCAGTGTGATGTTCAATATCGCATACGAGGGATCAAGTCGCAGTAAGTTCGTCACCGACATCGTTCACTTTATCGAAGATAACTTCGAGCATGGGATCACATTGTTTAGGAGAGAGTTGTTGGTGTGACGAGGACTGAAAACCATTGATTCCTATCCCAGAGGGTCTGGTTTCATACATCTCTAAATCCTTCCATTTGAAAGCGAAAGTAAAAATTGAGTAGGTAAGCAGGCTTGCCTGGATAGTGAATAATGGAAAATTTCCACTCTTACCCATATTAGTCTCGTGTTAGTATTTCTTCATCAAATTCTTCCCAATTCACCAGCACTTTTGACAAGTAAAAGTATTGCCTCATCCCATTTACGAGTATCTTTAACAAAAATCGTTCTCATCCTCTAAAGGAATGAATAAAATCTCAAAACTCAAACTCAATGGGTACGAGCATCATTAAATAAATGTATCTACAAAGCACAAGTGAATGCATGATTTTTTGACTTCCGAAAAACGACAGAAAAACAGCTCATCTCACATCTTACACCACCTTGCATCCACACCCCATTAATAGTCTCTCACCCTTCTACAAATACAGTGCCATCAAAAAGAACGACCGACGAAAAAATAAAACCAAAATGGACAAAGAGAAAATAAAAACGGCGGCGGAACCATTCCGAACAACTTCCGAACGTTTTAACTCGATTGGATCCATGAAATTGGAGAGATTGAAAAAGAATTGAATCCGTTGAACTCACAGAATATGCTAATCTCTCCGGAGATACAAGTATGTAGCGCGAGTGATTTGGTTTTTTGTTTTTTTTTTTTGTTCTTGCCACTCAAGGGTAAGGGTTGCAAAATGCATTAGCCAAAGTATCCTTAGAATGCGATGTACCTAAAAGGGTTTCTATTCTCTGTTCGATGGCAGGGGACTTAAATGCAAAAAGACTAAATGCTCGGTCATTTGAGAAAGTCGGACTTGGTTGCCTCGTCCTTGGACTCAGGGTTGCAGTTCAATCCCGATTAAGTTGATTAAATTTCTTTGACTGGACTGAACGAGAGACGCACCATTTTAATGATGGTGATTGTTGGTACTCGTTCTGGGCCTTAGTCCTTATGGGTGGTACTCGTATTACGGCTACGTTACTACTGTTCGTGGTTAATTTAAGGATAAATGTTTATTTCATTGATTGTGAAAGATTGTTGGAAACAGCAGGGTAAGGGGAGTCCCCGACGGAGTGTCTCACAGCAATCGATTGAGTCAATACCTTTAGGAGGCGGCATGGCCTCTCCTGGCTGGAAAGAAAAAAATCTGCTAAAAGGTTGATCTTTGAAGTTTCGCCAAAAATTCCTTGCATAACAGAGGCAGGAACATGTGATGATGCTTACATATGTACATTTGCACAAATATAGATACAGGCAAATCCATTCAGCCTACACAGGTTTGTTAGAAGAGAATAATAAATTGGTAGAGAGCATTATTTCCACCCGAATTGAGGAGGGAAGGGTTAATTGGGATTAGGTCGACTTGAATGCGATGGCCTATACAAATAATGCCTAGCGGCCATATGGAAACTATTTGCTGTGATACCTACAAGTTGAGTATTTGCTCCTGCAAATTGATTAAATTGTTTCGGTTAATTATATTCAATGGATGTACGGATATATGTATGTGTGTAGTTGTTGTTTGTACTTGACAGAACATCGTCATTTAGATGTCGTGCCTTTGGGGGACTTGTTAATTTTAGGAAATACTCGTACATCGTTTCGACATGAAGCACATATGTGGATAAATCGTTGGGACCGGGGAAGCTATGCCATTTGTTTGAAATGCTTGTATTTTGTCTGAAAATTTTGAAGGATAATCAAACTGACATTTCAATCAGAATGTGTACATATGTCTTGAGTATAAAGAATGAAGGTTTTAGAACTCAGTGATGAAAATTATTACACAATAGGTTTTTGTCAATAATTTTAATGCACTTGTCTATGTGAAAATGCTTAAAATCTCAACCGTGGGGGATTTTGTTGATACCTATCTACAACTGGGATGTCACCATCTGCATCAGGCAGGTAGAAAGGCAGGCAACAGCAACCATAAACGGTGCGTTCGATCTGATATGTTTTATTGACGTTTGGGGCTACAATTTTCCAATAGCGTTGGTTTCTTAAATGACATTCAAAGGCAGTCGAACAGCTTGGCTTTCACAAGTAAGCCTATTTACCACCTTCTCTCTGTCCAATCTTAGAATCTTCTTGTACCAGAAAACCGAATCTGAGGTCACTCATTCGTTCCTGTATCCCCTTGTGGGTTCTAGGGCCTCTACTATGCCAACGCGAAATCAAGTGCGGTTTCTGGAAATGTGCCTCAGCTCTTCACAACTTTTTTCCAGTTGCCGTGCTTCTTTCTCAACTGTTCTGCATCACGTACCCCTAGGACCGCCACGCATCCTGAGTAAGCGGGTTCCATTGCATCGCTTGGTTAGCTACGGAGCTGTCATCCTTTCGGAGAGTGTGACCAATCCACTGGTTGTGCCTATAGGTTCATGGTCTGTTCTCTGATAAAGCCGTTCGTTAGAGATACGGCTTGGACAGAATATCCTTAAGATGTAGCGTTGGCACCTATTGACAAACGTTTGCAGTTCCTCGTGATAGTGGTGGTCACCTTCCAGATACCACATCCATATAGTAGCACAGATGTAACGTTGGAACGGAACAGTCGTAGCTTGGTGTTTAAGCTGATTGCATTACTTCGCCAAACTGTGGATAGCATCCCAAACGCAAATTTTGCTTTGCCTATGCGGTTGGCTATATCCAGTTCGGTTCCGCTATCGGTTGAGACAATACTCCCAAGGTATTGGAAACTCTCCACTCCCTCAACCGTCTGTCCAGCAATAAATATATGAGTTGATGAGTTTGGTCTTAGGCTGATCTGCTTCCCTCTCCACATTTGTTGTTCATTATTCTGTGAGACAGAAGGCATACATCGTCGGCGTAGTCAAGGTGTTTGAGTTCAGATGTAAGAGTCCATCGAATCCCTCCAATTCCTGTTAAGAAGGCCGCATTCAGCACATCCCTGATCACCAATAGAAACAGTATTGGTGAAGGTATGCAGCCTTGCCTAACCCCGCTTTGGACTTCGAATTCCTCATACAGTCTTCCCCTGTGTAAGACGTGACATATGGACCCATCATATGTGGCCTTGATAATTGCTATTAATTTATCAGGAATGCCTCTCCTGCACAAGGCACGCCAGATAAATTCCCGCTTGACACTATCAAACGCCTTTTCAAAATCGATGAACAGCACGTGAAGTGGTGATCGGTACTCAACACACTGCTCGATGATGATCCGCAAGGTGTTGATGTGGTCGACTCAGGACAATCCAGAGCGGAAACCTGCTTGTTCGGCGTCGAGTGTGTCTTCGAGGTGTTCTTTGATTCGCTCCAGGATGATTTTAGCTATTATCGTGGCCACAGCAGGCAGCACGCAGATACCTCTCCAGTTTTCGCACTGCATTAGATTGCCTTTTTAGGAAGCTTGACGATCATTCCCTTTTTCCACTCGTCCGGAAAACTCTCGGCTTCCCTTGTTCTCGCGACAAGTGGGAACAGTAGCTCAGCTGATGCCGTTGGCGCAGCTAGAAACAGCTCCGCAGGTATGCCGTCATTGGTTTCCAGTGCTTTGATCGCGGCAATAATCTCTTCCTTACTTGAGGTTGTGGTGCGAATTCGGGAATTTCTTTCTTCGGACACTTCAGTCTGACTTGGGTGCATATTGCTGGCGAGTACTCGGTTTAGAATCGAAGCAAAATGCTCCTTCCATCTCTTCAGTTGATTCTCATCCGATATTAGCAACAAACCGTCTAAGCCTTTCACTAGGTGTGGAGTAGAGCTTCGGCCACCTATAAGCTCTTTGGCGATTCTGTAAACGGTTCTGCTGTCGCACCTCGCTGCTGCTTCTTCTGCTTGCGTGGCCAGCGCATTATCTCTCATCTTCATGCGATATAGGGATTCTAGCTCGATCCTCCCTGCTGCTGAAGATGCTGCAATTCGAGCTCTTAGTTGTTTTCGTTCGTTGATCCTTCTCCCGGTATCCTCGGAAATCCACGCCCTATGGCTTCCCTGCGATCGACCGACAATCCTTTCAGCACTTGATGTGAAAACAGTTTTCACTGCACACCAATGGTCTTGGATGGTGGCGGGCAGTGAGCTGCTGATTGTTTCCACTCCTCGTGAGAGATGGTGCCTTAGTTCTTGGCGCACTGTGGGAACTCTAAGTCGGTCCACGTTGAACCTAGGTATTCTTGTGTCGTTAGATCTTTAAACGGCAGCAGTGCGTAATTGGACAGTAGCTATCATAAGATGGTGATCTCGTATCAACCCCATGTCCGCTCTTCGTCTGTTTCGGACTTCTAGAAGACTACTTCTAAAACGGCGACTGATGGCAAAATGGTCGATTTGGTTGGAGGTTGCTTGCCAGTCAGTTGACACCCAACTGATTTAACGGCAGGCCTTGTGCTCAAACATGGTGCCGCCTATGAGAAGACGGTTTGCGTTGCAAAAGTCAACAAATCAGTCACCGTTGTCATTGCGGTTGCCTCATCCGTGCCGTCCCATAACATGTCCGTTGAGTGTTGCATTATAAACGGCTCCCAACTGGTTGTAGAAGGTCTCCTTCTCCTCCTCAGACAAACCAACCGTGTGGGCGTAACACTGTATAATGGTGACGCGACGTTAAAATCCTATCACCGCGCGGCTGTCAGGAGATTAGGCCTCTGTGTGCTGTAGGTTTTAACAGCAGTTCAACTCCATATCCACGGGAGCTTCCGGTTGATCTTCCGGAGTAGAGTAATACAGTGTTACGCGTTGGGGATTGGTACTCACCCGCATCTAACCATCTTATCTCGCTTACTCCCAATATGTCCAGCTTATATCGCATAAACTCATGCTCTAATTGAACGAATCTGGCGTTCTGGGGTCCTTCACTCTGAGATTTTTTTCCAATCTTTGTGGTAAGATTTTGTTGAGCGTTTGTGGTTGGTTTTCTAGGTTGATAGGCATATTGATAGTTGTGACGGGAGTTCATTTGAAGTGCCCCGTCTCTGATATGTCTGTCGAGGATTTTTTCCATAGTTTTGAGGAAAAAAGAAGTGAGGCTGATTGGTCTATATGACTTTGGTAGTGCAAATGGTCTGCGTTCTACCTTAGGCATATATATGACAGCAACCTCCTTCCACTTTTTGGTAAGTATCCCCACGCGTAGCTAGTTCTGAATAAGTTAATTAGAACAGGTAGCAGTTGTTGGTGCCCTTTGGTAGTAAAGCAGGGAATATTCCATCCTCACCAGGGCTGAAAGGAGTTGATTGCCTAAATAATTTTGCCTTCATCAAAAGTTTCCTTTGTTCTATTCCAGTTTTCTCTGAGCGGCCAGTTGATCCTTCTCTGGGGAGGGTTTTTTTGGGCTTCTGGAATTATCGTCGAGTCTGGCGAAGATCTGAAGCGGCTGTAGCCTGTTTTTGGCGTATGTGACATAAGGTTTTTTTCATTGAATCAATTAGTGCGCTGCTTAGAGAGTATTTTATGAATGCTGGCACAACTTCTGGTGCTCTTAATCCTCTTAGTCCTACTAATTTCTTGGTTGTACATGGTGGCTGTTTTACTGTATATTTCCCATTCACCATTACGTTCAGCCCAGTTGAAGAGCTTTCCCGTCCTTGCTCTAAGTTTGGCTAGTTTTTTGTTCCACCAGCGGGTAAGTCTATTGCCTGTATTTCCTTTCTCTGGGCAAGCTTGATGAAAGGCAGATTGCCATATTGAGATTATTGCACGTTCGCTCAATCTTATCTACTCGTATATCCGTCATGTTTGTGTTACATCTACCCAGGTTATCCATGAGTTGTTGACAATATACATATGTCGCAATCTGTGGATTTGAGTTGTCTGTATTTTTCAGTAGCGATGGTCCTACATTGAGGCTTCGGATGAGACACGCTAGTTCCTTATAAATTTTTATATAAAGGTAGTGCATAGCATAGGACCTCTGTCCCAATGCTTTTTATAAATCTGGGGCTGCTTCCCTTGTTTTGAATTTATATGCTATTTGTATGCTGTTTGTTAATGCTTGAGCTGCTCCAGACCGTGTGATGCGCGTTTGTGTCGCAGCCTACAATTAGTTGCCGGTTCTTCGTAGTCTACCAGTCCCTTCAGTAGCAAGAAGTCCAAGTCACTGGAGTTACCGGGTAGGTAAGCTGAGCATGTGATAGCTTCTGTCTTACCTTCATTGGTATGCTGCTCAGATTTTGCAGCTACCAGATCCTTGTTTGTGAAGTAAATGATGCAGTTATTCATCCTATTTGTGTCCGGTTCCATCATAGCTTTTCCTGCCCCGGCTACGGCCAGTAATCGATTTGGAGATGTGAGCGATGCTGTTGGTCCATTAAGGGCTCATCCGCCACCATCTCTTTTTCAAGACTTAGTCCGGCCTGAGCCCCAAATTTGTCGGAGTAGACCGGATAACGTTTTATTTGTTTTATTCCAGCATTTTATTTCACCGTTGATTCCATCTGGGGAATTCATCCGCTATCCTGTTTATCGTGCTGCTATTTTTTTCTGCTGGTCAGCAATGGTAAGTCGAGTCTGGATGGATGTCCACCAGTACCCGATGGTTACCACTTGGAAGTAAAACAAGTACAATCGATATTTAGGAACGGTTACAACACTTGTCTTCGTCAAATTGACACATCTCAGTGCCTACCTTATTTCTGCAGCACCCAACCACACAAAGAGGATATATTGAACTACGGGTAACAGACAAGAGGATATTGATTAAACTTAAAAAGAATGGAGCTACGGGCCACACCATCTCTTTTTCGTCAGATTGGTGTAGGCTATAGGTGCACCGTTCAGTAAGATGGGACATCAAGTCAGCAGTGAACCAGTTTTCGTGTGACTAGATCCTTCATGAGCTGATGCTTAGCAATCATTTGAATCACCATGGAAAGAAGAATAGTAAGGACAATGGTTCTAGAGGAGGAGAGACGAAAATATTCGGATTTTTTACATCCGGGCTACCGGACTCAAGCAGTGTTTTCCAATCACAGGTTCTGCCTGTCCTCAGAGCGGCTGAGCTAAAGCAGATGAGATCGGTATTCGAAACAGATATCGCTGTCTACATCGATAGCCAGGCAGCACAGTGTAACACAGTGCTCAAGGCACCCAGCAAAGTCGGTGCCAGGACAGTGCGGCATTAAAGGAAATGAACAAGCGGATGTGCTTTCAAGAAAAGGAGGGCGACTCGACAATAGTGAGGTTGTCAACATCAAACCGCCCCTTTGCATAGTGAGGGGCACTATCGAGGAGAAAATCACAAATCACATACTGTGTGAATGCGAGGCAATATCGCGTAGTCGAAGAAAATTTTTAGGGAAATACTTTTCGAAAACCTAGAGGAAATAGACGGCACGAACCTCAAAGATATTGGGTGTTTCACCAGGGCGATTGTTTAGGGTTTCACCATTTGAAGACAAGTTCAACTGGTTCCACAGAGATCGCGATGGGCTCGTTTGGTGCCTCTTATCTGCATATCCATCATAACCTAACCTGAGCTAGATCTGAGTGGGATAAATGCGTAGGTTTGAACAGGACTCGTGGTTTTTCCAATGTGCAAGAACAGCTCTTCAGAAGAAGGTCAGATATGCCATCTTGACCAGCGAATTTGTTTATGTTAAGCTTTCTGAGTACTGTTGAAGATTCAACGCGCTCAAGTATAGGCGGAGACATACACTTGCGGTCATAAAAACCGCACCATATCAAAATGATTGAAAAATTGTTAATAACTACGATAATAATTTTTATAATGAAATGAAATTTTTGTTGAGTACTCCGCAGTAGTTTATAAGTATTTCCATCTAATTTCCATCTGTTTATTGAATTTTTGAAAAAAGATATTAACAAAGAAAGAAAAACCAGGTAATTTTCTTATTTTTTTAAAATATTTTAATAGTGTCATTGGTTAACAAAATCAAACCATACATTTTTTATGTATGTGTATATAAGATCTTTACATATGCCACTTTTACCAAAAAATTATCAATACCGAGTTGCTCCTCCTTTGGCGGTTATAACCGCTTTTATTCTAGAAGGCATCGAGTTTACTAGAAGTTCAGTAATATCCCTTGAAATTTCAGTATTCCATACATGTTCCAGAACTTCATTTAGCTTTTTTTTACTCTCTGGTTTATGTTTAGCCACCTTAAGTTTCATTACATGCCACAAGTGTTCGATTGGATTTAAATCGGGCGAATTAGCTGGCCAGTCTAGTCTGGTAATTCCGAGGTCATCAAACGTTGTCTTCAGCTGAAAATTATTGAAAGACTCTAGTTACTTGTCTGTTTGCTATTTATAAAGTAGACATCTAGAAGTTGATTTATAACACTTTACTTATGGACTTGGCTCGGTGGCAAGGTGCAGAATCATCTTGAAAAATGCACTTGTCAGTATACGAATGATGCTGTTCAATTGCTGGTACCAAAAACTCCCTTACTACTTCTCCATACTTTTGAGCGTTCATAGTTCCATTAACAAAGTGCAAAGGGCCCAAAACGTAAAAAGAAAAACATCCCCAAACCATCTGGCTTTGAGGAACCTTCACTGTTTTGACTATGCACTCGTCCTTGAACCTTTCACCTGCTGACCGTCGTACATATGGCAAATTGTCGGCACACAACAAATTAAATTTACTTTCATCGGACCATATCACACATCGCCAATCATCCTGCGTCCAATCTTCGTACTTTTTTGCCCACGTCAAGCGAGCTTTTTTCATTTTTGTGGTTAGGAGAGATTTTTTCGTTGGTCGTCTTCCATATAAACTTATCTCCCATAGCCGTTGGCGTATGGTTTCGGCGCTTAGATCAACTTGATGAAATTCACTCAGCTCTGATCTTATACGGACAGCACTTTTAAAGCGATCTTTCATGCTAATTCGTTGTAATACATTGTCCGTCTTCTGGATTGTTTTACGTTTTCGTCTCGAGCCTTTTTTCCTTTCCAAATTTTCTTTTTTCTTCATCAGTCGTACGATAGTTGAATGACAGCATCCTATTTTAACCGCAATCTCACGATAGCCAAGCCCTTCTTCGACTAAAGTCAATATTTGAACTTTTTCGTCCCGAGTCTGTTGATGATATTTACCAGACATTTCACTTTTTTTACTTGTCACCGTCACAACTCAATTCAAACAGACTTTTTTTGCACTAAATACGAGGCCGAACTCCGCTATGGGGAATACCCTTCATTAGTATGAGAAAAAGCCTTACGATCTGATGTAATTACGCATTTTTTGAGAACTCATTAGGTGGTGCGATTTTTATGACCGCAAGTGTAGTACAATCTGGAGGTATTGAGCTCGCTGCAAATTCTGCTTGCGTTTGAACTTTTTCCGGTTTTCCTCTGTAAAATTGATCTAAGACCGAAAAAATAAGTCTCTAACTTTAACAGCCTCTTAACAGCTCCATTCGTACTATCCCTTATCCTTTCGTTTCATAGTCTTCATCTGGTTTATGGTCAACAGTCAAAGATTCCTAAAGAAGCTTTTCAACAAGCACTAAGAAGACTCTTCAAAAGGCCCCTTCCACTCCAGTTCTACTCTGTGGTGCCAAAACATGGACGTTACATCTGGCGGATGAAGATATGCTTCATCGTTTTGAAGATAAGATCCTTCGAATGGTATTTGCTTCCCTTTACGTTGATGAGGTGGAGTATAAATGACTGGGAAATCTATAACCATTCAATCTCCAAAGGAAATATAAAGAGTTCACCTTGGCAGTTTTGTCACCTAGGACAGCTTCTGTTCCCAAGCCAGTAAGCTAGGAGGCCAAACAGTTATGTGAATTCGTCATCTCCCATTTGATGAACGCGTGTATCACCTAGACTTGCATATTAAAGGGAAAAGCATTAGCTACAACGATATTTGGTTAGCTACGGAATTGAGACTAAGTGACAAATTTTCATTGGACGCCTTCCAATCCAATGTCGCACGATTTACATCTGAAGTTGGTGAATCCAGGGGCGGTTAGTCATCCTCTCAGTCATCCCTAAGCATACAAATCAAATCTTTAGTGAATGAACGTATCTTGCCATACTTCTGCAATAGATACTTCAAAGCAGGAAGACCGTCTATGAAATGGCGATTTTCAAGAAATCTGTAAGGCTACGGTGTTTTACTTGCAGACCACATAATCGAGTACCACTTTTGGATTAAGTTGTCACCGGTGATATCTTTAATTGGCGCCGAAGTTTGTTGCTGTGAATCCCAATTCCAGTTAGCGAACTATCACACCGAAGAGCACCCTAAGAAGATATTTTGTAATCTTAAAAGCACACTACTTTGACGATGAACATTGTTACCAATCTTTGAAACCTCCTCCCAAGGAAATCCTTTAATTTATCCGCTCAAACGAATTCGAAAATTGCGTTCCATCAAAGACTCTCTGTGCTGTGCTGTGCTGCAACGTATGTACATACCGCACAAAACCATTGTCAGTTAGTTTGCTTAATTAATTTACCTGCCACTTACCACACCGCTGGCTGCCGCCAACAATCATACAGTGACTCGTGCAGCACAACATGAAATGATAACCCCTCCAGTGAAGTTAACCTCCATTGGGAGAATATTTTCCAAGAAAACAGCGCCTCAAGCCACAAGTACAAGGAGTTAAGACTATCCATACCGTCTGCCGTACTCATAGATGCGTCTTATTGTTTGTTTCCTTCCTTCTCCCCTGCTTAGCCCTATTGGATTTGAAATTTCTTAATTGCTTGCGTTTGCCATTTTGTTGGCGCAACAACTTATAGCTCCTTAGAGACAAACTTCTTGGCTAATTGCCATTTAGCATTAGACAAAGACTAGGGGTTATAACCCTTTCTCTTCGACATCTTCAATCTAGCTACGGTCCATCTTCATACAGATGCTCGTACATATATTACGGAGTGTCAAACGTTGTATCAATGTGACGTTTCTTTTTTATGTGGATGTGTACGTGCAAGTGTATCCGAATTCCGAATAAAAATGTACGAGTACATCCCTTCAGTGTGGGGGGGGTAGTTTCTTGACACTGCTGTGCTGCATATGAAATGAGACCACGTACCTAGAGAATGCACTAGAAGGAGCAGTCAGTCACTTTTTGGTTTGAAGAGATCTCCAGATCTCCTTAGTGCAAATTGATATTGGGTCGGGGATTGACTTTGTAATTTATGTTCGCCTGGGGGACACTAGACACAACACACACAACACACACTCAAAACATCTCATCCATCCATCGGGACCTGGTACCGAAGAAATATGTCACAACATGGAAATGGGCTGATTATTTATGTGACGCAATTTCCATACCCCAAAACGCCACCGTATAAGGCAAACTCACCAGTCAATCTGGTAAGGGTGAAGCCAGTTTAGAGAGTGATACTCGTAATTGTAGAAGGGCGACAAATCATCCAGGGGTAGCAACTTCTAACCCTTTTTTTTCTCATCACCATTATTTCGTTTCAGTATGTCCAGGTTATGTGGTAATTTTTTATCGGTTGACCCTAAGGTACAATGAATTATCAAGAATCGGCAAAGGATCATATGCACTTACCGTAATTGGCAATTGTCGTCCTAGACCTCTGCCAGCTTTACCGGTTTCTGTAGGGCTCCCGGTGGTGTTAGCATGAAATTGGATTCGAACAAGTAATTCCTGTCCCACATTATAGCCCATGGACTCGGTGACTGTGACTAAGATGAAGTTGACGACGGTCACTATGGTGCAACTATGGAGGCTACAAAGTTACAATCATAGTTGGAATGTTTCGGAACTCATTAACCGCTTAGCTGTAGATCACCTCAGTGCATCGTATCTCTGTTGTTCGGTTAGAGTACCGACTGGTTTCAATGTTGCACGCTGCCCCCATACACTAGCTAATAGGTTGTCCCCATGGTGGTATTCATAAAGAGGATGGAACACATCCGCATATACCAGAACTCGAACACGGTCCAACATCAATGTAGCCTGTAGGTACTCTTTAAGAAAATTACCGTCGCGTCTCGTCTGACAACGACGACGACGACGATGATGACGATGGTTATAGTCTCAAGCCGTGGGGTTAAGTAATCGCTTCCAGGATGTAATGCACTTCGCGCGCGCATCAGTTGCAACTGCAACAACAGCAGCAACCACAGCAGCAGCAGCAGCAGCATCCGCACCAGCTCTCCAGCAGTAGTAATGGAACAAGCACCGGCAGCAACTCAGAACCACCATCAAAATTGCTTTGGAAAACCAATGCTGAGGTCTCATAAAGTCTCTGAGTAGGTACGAGTACAAGTACCATAGCCTGGGAGGTGCATTGGATGAATGACCAAAATGGATGCGGGATATGAGGTATGGATTGCTGCCCTGTGACTGGATCAAGGATTGCTGGTGGAATCGTCGGTCGTCGGTGGTGATTCGTGATCTTCAGTCACGTTTCTGGGTGTGATCGAAGCTATTTTATTGGTGGAATTTATGGGCGAGATGCGATTTTTCACTAAACGGGAAGGAATTAACAAGATGAGCTGCAAGTGGTGGACGTTTGGGGGTTACATTTGGGATGAGTCCGAGGTTGGTTAGGTGGATTATTAGCTGATTGTAAGGTGCAATGGTAAATGTTAGTCAAAGTTAAAAAGAAAACGATGAAAAAACAAAAAACAGGACATCACGAGTGTGGGGATTGATATTCTGTTTGTTTCGTCAACCGGAGGTCGATTCGAAGGCAGTACACTTCTAAAATTTACTAAGCAATGGAAGTTCATCAAAAGTCGGGCTGAAAAACAAAACAAGGGTAAGTCGGACGAACATATTTCGTCATAGAGGCTAAGGACATACAACAGAGTAGTCTTAAGCAAACGTAATCAAAGCGATGAAGAGGAAAAACCTGCCTCAACTACTTCGTGGTAAATCCGATGGGACAATACTGAAAAGTACGAGTACAAGTTGATCCCGTGAACTGCTGTCTCGACAAATCCAATTAACAGGAACCACAACTTTGGTTTTATCTATTTTATAGATCATCTACCCCATCTATGGTGATCAAAAGCGTGGTGAGTGCGATTATATGCGAGCACAAGGATTCTCACTGTAGCCTCACACCATCAACTCTTACTAGTCACCTCCACATGGTGACTGCTGGATGCCTAGTACCTCGACTGGAGATGGGGTCACCATCCGCCTTCTCCTCTTTCCGGGCGGCAGTCGACGAATTCTAAGGTTGCCAATTATAGGTTTTGTTGGCTGCAAGACCACCGGTAGTCCCTACCAGGACTTAAATCACGGTACCATGGGAGTCAGGAGCCCCCCAGGTTTCGGTCCGTGCCTGACTTGTTGAGGTAGGCCCCCTTGTGGGAGCGTCATGGTAGCTGTGGTTTAAACCCAAATGGCGAGAAGGGTCTTTCTTGGTTTGACCCATTGTAGAGTTCCAAATAAGTACTGAGTGCTGTGACCCTAAGAGCAGTAAGAGGTTTTAGATCGGTCTCGACTCATACTAAAGGTGGAACTTGTGCCTCCAACACAGTTCCGAATTGGTATCAAAAGATTAACGGAGAGCGATGGCAAGGCGTATCCTTGCTCCCATGGATGTATGGACATCTCGTAAACATAAGTCTACATGACAGGTGGTTTGCGTTAAAAACCAGAGACTAATGTCCCAACACGCTCAGCTTGGCATTGCCTTTCGGCAAGGGCTCGCTGAGTATAAGCGTCTCATTGCCAGCACAAAGAAGTCTCACTGTAGAAACTTTGCCTCTAACAATAGACATGATCCCTGGGGCAAACTCTATAAGATTTGCCGTAGTACTAAGAAGACTGCTGACATTGAAGGCATTCGTGTGGATAATACGGTTTTATCCACATCGAAAGATTGCCTTACTGCATTGCTTGGTCAGTTCTTCCCGAGAGAGGAGCGCTTTGAGGACTCTTCATATGAAGAGCCTACGGTCCCTCCGGAGTTAAGGACTGAAGAAGTCGAGTATGGTGTTTCACTTCTTCGCTCCAGGAGATCTCCTGGAGCTGATGGAATGACCGGAGAGATGGTGAAAGCCATCTGGAAGGCCGTCCTAGAATACCTGCTTTATAGCAAATGCATTGCTTGCAGCTACTTCCCCAAGAATTGGAAGGAGGCAAGGGTGGTTGTGCTCCTGAAGTCCACCGATAAGAATAGGTCTGACCCTAAATCTTATCGGGGCACCAGCCTGCTTCCGGTATGGTCTTGCCTAAAAGGTAGGGTCCTGAGAAGCAGCGCCAAAGTGGTTATAGGCATCTTTATTGATTTCAAAGGTGACTTTGATAACCTGAACTGGCAGAAAATAGTAACCAGGTTGCAGGAATTGGGCTGTCGGGAAATTGGGCTTTGGGGAAGCTACTTTTCCGACAGAAAAGCGAGTGTGATAAATACGCACGACAGCGTCTCAATTAGTGTTGAGAGAGGTTGCCCCCACGGGTCCATCTGTGGTTCTTTTATTTGGAGCCTGATGATGGACCCACTCTTGTGGCGACTAAATGAGCTCGGTGGGTGCTGCGCCTATGCAGATGACCTGATTCTCATCCTCGAAGGCCAGTCCAGGGCCTAAATCGAGGTATTAGGAGAACGAGCTCTGGCAGTCGTTGCTGAATGGGGAGAAAGCGTTATGGTAAGTGTGTCGCACGATAAGACTATTTCAATGCAGCTTAAGGGCAAATTGAATACAAGAAGTCGGGCTCCTGCGATACATTTGAATGGCGTTAGATGTGTGACTGAGGTCACATATCTGGGCATAACGTTGGGTGAGCGTATGAACTTCATGCCTCACTTGGATCGTATCAGACAACGCATGCGGGGTGCTGTAGACCAGGTAAAGCTCATTTTGCGATCCGACTGGGGACTCAGCAGGCGCTCTGTCCGTGTCATATACGATGGCCTTTTGTTGCTTGTGCAACATATGGAGCGGTATATGGTATGATACGACAATGACTGGATGGTCGAAAGCGGATCTTGTCTTGGCAAAGCGTCGCCTTGCTTGGGTGTTTACCTGTGTGCCACACTGTCTCCACAGAGGCAATGCAGGTGTTGCTGGGAGTGCCACCTCTGGATCTGAAAGTGATACGTCGTGGTATTGCTTTCAAGATCAGAAAAGGTCTCCTTTTAAATGGGCGAGATTGAGTTTCCCCGGAAAAAGTGAATGGCCTATCCCTGAGGCAGCGTAAACCCTTGCTACACGCTTGTGTTCTATCTAGATGGCAATCTAGATGGGATGCTAGCGAAAATGGCAGGGTTACTTACGACTTCCTAAGGGATGTGCTAACCATGAGAGTATTTCCTGAACGGAATTTTACCCTCAGCCTGGGCTTTTTGTTGACCGGGCATGGCTCTCTTAATGATTTCTTGCATGAGAGAGGGCTTAGCGGGGTTGCGAGCTGCTTATGTGGAGCCACCTATGAGGACTGGCTTCATGTCCTATGTGAGTGTCCCAATTACACTGACATTAGGGACTTGCAGGCTATGGGCATCATCTTTAATGGTGAGGCCTACGATGTCAGTGGAATTATCACTGATACCGTACGGTTCGAAAGAGCCCATGGTTTTGCAAAAGAAGTATTTAATAGAAGACGCGGTAGGCAGCTATCGGGTGGCACATAGGAATTTTTAAATTTGTTGAAAGGCCGCCAGTCCTGGGCAATGAGGTGGCCAACTGGAAGTGACCGCAAGGTTGCGAAGCTCGACCGGAAGCTATATTCTGGTACCACGGGAGGCCAGGAGCCCACGGAACTACGGTTCTGGATTGGTCTAGAAGTTGGCCCCCTTATGGGAGTATCGTGGTGGCTGTAGGGTTGTACCCAAAATCGCGGGGAGAATAGACCTAATGGTACTTGGACATCTCATGGATTAGCACATGAAGTTCACTTTTTTCGATTTTAAAGCCGCATATGACAGCATCTACAGAGACGAGCTATATAGAGCCATGTCTAGTTTCTGCATCCCTGCCAAACTCGTCCGCTTGTGCCGAATGACTATGGCGAAAGCTCGCTGCTGAGACCCTTGATGTCAAAAACGATTTAGGCAAGGCGACGCGCTGTCATGTGACTTCTTCAACACCATACTTGAAAGAATTGTGTAAAAATCACAAGTAATGTTCTTTCAAAAGTCTGTTCAGTTGCTTGCACACGCCGGCGATGCCAGCCGCCAGAGGCCTATTGGAGAGGCCTATTGGTTAAGGCCCAGGTCCACCACGGACTGTAGCGCCGCCTAAGTACGTAAGTACCACATCTATACATCTGTACTGTCTAGCACTAGACGCGCGCGAATGAGGAAGTGGAGAGACGTTACTGCAGGAATTGCGTGCGAAGGTTTTATCAGAGAATAAAACCTGCATGCGAGGGTTCCAAAATCAAAATGGAATCGCGGTCGCTACTGAGAATATGGAGACAATTTCTGCTGCAAACTGTATAACGGCGGCTATGGTCAAAATTCTCGCAGTTTCATCAAGGTCGGTAGTGAATTAGCAGCGGCACAATCTATGTTAGAAAAAGTTTTATAAGTGCGACTTTTTTAGCATCGTGTTAAGAATATTCGTGAGAAAACTCACCGGCCAACAAAAGACGCACGATCGTTTTTAAGTGAGCACAATTACTTACAAGCGCGGTTGACGAGCATAGCGAAGCACACAAAGTGTGTCTGACTGTAAACGAGGCCGAAACAAAGCACATGCTGTCATCAGAAAACGACGCCCAACACTGATGGTTTGGCTACAACTTCACCTTTGGCAGTTGGAACTTCGAGGTAGTTAAGGGCTTGCCTCCGCTGTTACAAGCAGAAACGACATCAGCGCAAAAATTCAGATGGAGAATCTGTTGCCCAGAGGCATGGACCTTGTCGAAAGCGTGTGATTTTCGGCTCCGTTTGTACTGACTGAGATTGGAGAGGGAAATTCAAACATGAACTGTACGGGCTATGCACTGACATCGATCTAATGAAACGTCTGAGATATATTGACCGAATGGAGATTGCAGCTCTGACTACGTCTTCGGCTCTAACCCTTAGGGTTGGAGGACGAACGTTAAGACATAGTTTCATACCGGACTCTAGTAAGTAAGTAAGTCTAGGCCAGGGGAAGGATACGAAATGTTGTACCTACCGGCAGTTTTACGGAGAGAGTGGTTGAAGGGTATAGGAATAAAGAAAATGATTTGCACATGGATATGAAGGAACTACTCCTTGTAAAAACTAGTTTCGAAGGATACAACAACGACTACCAAATTATTATATTGCTGGAAGCGGGAACCCAGCAGGTTGGTATAAGGACTATAGCCAAAGCCATTATCATTTATGCAGCATGTCAAAGACGCCGTCGGTTTCTAAATGGAATTCGGGCGCAAGCTTTTAGTTAACTTAGAGCCGCAGAGTTCCTCAGTAGAATTCAAATTCTACCCCAGACAACAGCAACGGAAAAAGAGTAAGAGTAATGGATACAAGAAAGTCACATAAGTTAATCGATAACGATAAATTAAGCCTTTTCCATTTTAGCTCATTCCAAACATCCCATTGATAATACAAATACTCGTACCATTGACAACATTTTTTTCGCGACAACATAACCCACTCAACGCCCTCAGCGTTTATCACGCGATTCCCCGTACAACGTCTGATCTTTAGTCGAACCCACACAATGTCGAGCCGCACTTTAAAATCAATTTAAAGCTCATGTAAGCCGCTGAATGATAATGCTCACCAATCTATGCAAATCATGTTATCCTGACGACGACGATGATTGCGACGTCCAACGACAACACACACACACAGATATCCACTCAAAACAAAGATCAAAGTGCTGTTCGCGCATAAATCCCAGACCACCTACCAATAACAGGTCTAACTGCAGGTCCAGCTCCAGCTCCAACTCCAGCACAATCAGTTCAAATGCACGACTCGGAGATTTATGTTGCCATTGGTGACAACAAATTAATTCCTTACGCCCATGCGCGCGTAGGTTTCCAGAATTGAACAGAAGCCTAAGCATTAGTATGTCCATGGAAACAAAACCAGAAACAGAAACCATCTCAACATCAATGTCGCTTCCACAGATATCGCAGTTAAAGTGGTTCAGTGGTTGTTTGTCCACTGTAGCGCGCATCATCATCATGATGATCGTCATGATCAGCAGCATCAGCCAGCACGATCGCTACCATCATCGTGAGGATCGTCAGCGTTCTTGCCGTATCAGCCAGAGTTTAGGAATGCAGAAGCGCGTAATCTCATGCAGTGGTGTTTGGGTTCGCACAATGTCCTGTCCGCTGTTAGCTGTCCGTTGTCCGGTGTCCAGTGTCCAGTGTCCAGTGTCCAGTGTCCAGTGTCCGCTTTCCGTGTCCTGTCCTGTCCGCTGTTATCTTAATATTGTCATTGTCACAATTTACAAAGAGCAACGCTAATGGATTACACGACTTTCGCATTATCTCTTTGAGGTTGAGGCCGCGATCTGGGCTTATCGCGTCCGCTGTTCGTCCTGCAAAAGGTTGAAATTATGCGCGAGCCCGGTGGCGATTTAAGTGGTGGTGCACATAGTTTTGCACTAACGCGTTAACGCGCGCGGCATAACGTGCAGTTCGACTTACACCACCAGTTGGCAGATAAAGTTGATAAGGTTCAAGTAACAAGCGCTAGCGTTTTACTCCGACTACGATTCGCATTCGGTTAAGGGGTACTCGTAATCGTATTCGTAGTCAAAGTCGCACTCCTTCGTGTGAATGCGGCTGCACAACCGCGCACAGATATACGTATACGCATATCTTTGACTTTGACTATCTGGTGCTTCTACTGCTGTCGGTGTTGTTACTGTTGTTGTTATAAGGGGCCCTTTTGGCATGAAGAGATCCTCCAAGTTGATTGTATGGCATGGTATGGCAGTAGATACGCGCGTACCTTTTTCACTTGTATGAGATACGTACTATTAGTGGGCATCATGGGAGAGACTCAGAGGAGGCGTGGTAGCTATGAGACAATAATCTCCAACTGATGGTGATTAATTGAATTTAGCAGTACGATGCGACACCTGTGTAGAACTTGCAGTTGGTCGGTTTAACATTCGCTAAGAACCAGGCTATTGCGGATTCATAATCCGTCTACGGTGATAAGGCATGATTATGGTTGAGAGAGATCTAAGGATGGTTAAGAAACAGATAGAGTTAGTTGAATCACTGATGGAACTGGCTGACTTGCTCCATAAATTTGAAAAAAAAAGGTTTAAACTGACTAGAGCTTAGAATTTCCTAAGCCAGGACCACTTT
Source organism: Volucella zonaria (assembly GCA_963966105.1). NCBI lineage: Eukaryota > Metazoa > Arthropoda > Insecta > Diptera > Syrphidae > Volucella > Volucella zonaria. The sequence continues at coordinate 102,519,709 of OZ014532.1, read as the reverse complement.
TCCCGAACAACTTGCATCGGAAAAAGTTTCGTCACTGGGTAAAGTTCGCCCAAGCAGAGTATCGCGCCGGATACAAGCGCGAAACCGGATGAATGTTTTGCTGATCTTTAGCTATCTGCAAGGAGCAATAGGTCAGAAGCTGAAGGGCGCTCATCAGATGCGAAAAGCCAGTCCCAATGCATTCCGGAAAATCAGCATATGACTGTTATGGGTGTCACAGAAGACTCATAATTCCACCAAAATCACGAAGAATTTTCAAATCCTCTCAACCGAAAAGTCATAGAATATCCATTATCGGATTGCGGAGGAGAACTTGAAGATCCAAGAGCAGGCTCCAAGAAAAACGTATGCATCTGAAGGCCAATGGAATAATTACGGACCGTTCCACAACTAAGCACCATATGAATACATCGTAGTCATTATGAGTTATAGTAGCGTAAAAGCGTTAGATGATGACAGCCAATAAGATAAGGTGGCGTCATAATTTCTGAAGAAACTCTTTTATAAATCAAAGTCATGGGAGAAGGACTAAGCTAGTTAGACGAGGGCTAGAGCTCCTAGGAAACCTCTTTAGTCTATTCCACTAAGCTGATCCTAAATCATTTTTCAATGATCACATTTTGGCATGGAAGCAAACAAAAAATTTACATCTGATTGACATAAAGCTTTGCTAAAGGTAGGTAGTAAATCTCGACTGTCATTCAGTACTACCCATATACTCACTCGACCTGTTCTTCATGATGTAATTTGCGGCCATTATGATGGCTTACATGTACAAGCCTTTGGTCTTTCGTAAGAGTGTTTCTAGCGAAAATCAAGATTCCAAGCTTCTGCAACAAGACAATAGCCTTTGAATCCTCAAGAAAGCATTAGTCCAATACATATACATGATTCCGATTTGATGTTTTGAGAAAGTTTTAGGTTTCTTGGCATGAGGCCCAGTTAGGGCTAAGCCCTTGTTTAAGACGCATCACTAGAAGGATCAGTAATTGATATATGAGCAACCATATAGCCCCTAGTATCAGCAGCCTATTGTCAGCAGAATTCGGATAGTCATAGATGAAAAGCTTTACGATCTTGTCGTGACACTTATGAAAGGATTGCAGTAATATGCACAGTTTTTCAATGTCGACAATGCCGCAATTTTAATACAAACGCACCCTTAAAATTTTTTTATGATCTGTCGATGTCAAAACGTCAGTCAAGGTTTACATTTTTATCATCGTGAGGTTCACGAACGGGCAGTGTTGGGAATTATTAAAAATTGCGCTACCAACATTCTGAGCCAGTGGTCGCAACTTTAAGAGGGATTACTCCAATTTTCGGTCGTAATAAGCGTCCCACCAGCAGGCTGTGCGTGCAATAGTGGATAAATTCGAGTCAGTATATTCAATATTGAATGTTACTGTGCCAGTGAGACAACACACCGGTCGAAGTACCAAAAATATCGGCTCAAAATGAGACAAATCAGTCGATTCCACGCCGTTCACAGGAGTTGGGAATCTCTCAATTCACATTGTGATGAATTTTGGGTAAAGATCTTAGCCAACAGTCTTACAAGACCAAATTACTCGTAACTCAAGAACTGAAGCCTCTGAATCATTTGAAACGCCGAAGCTTCTCCGATTGGGCTCTGCAAAAGTTTGAAGGAAATCCTGAATTTCATCGAAAAATCATCTTCAGCGACCAAGCTCATTTTTGGTTTAATGGCTCTGTCAAGCATCAAGCCCACACGTGCCTCAAGAGACTGCATTACATCCGCAAAAAGTGGCTGTCTCGTGTGGATTTCAAGCAGGATGACCGTATTTTTTCATGGATCAAAATGATTGCCATGCTATGGTCAAGAGAGTTCGCTATCGAGCCATGTTGAAAGACTATTTTTGGCCAGAATTGAATGAACTTGACGTCAGTAATATATGGTTCCAAGAAGATGGCACCACATGTCACACAACTGGTCAAACAATTTATCTATTGTAGGAGAAGTTCATTGATCGTGCAATCTCGAGAAATGATCCGTTCGAATGGCAACCTCGCCATTGGATTTCTTTTTAGGAAAGTCGTTGGTTTATGTCAATAAGTCAACAACGTTAGAAGAGTACTATCGAACGCGAAAATGCAAATGTTCCGTTCGATATGTATATGAAAGGCTCCAAGGAATCGATCGCTGCAAACGTGCTTGCGGCGGTCATATGAACAAGATCGAATTCAATACTTAAACCTAACATGGGATGAATTGCAGTCCGGTACCTCAATTATTCTGTGTTTTATTTAAGTACAAAGTTGTTATGTCCCTAATGGAAAACCGAATATTTATAACTTACACAACAAGGTGATACCAAAACGACAGTGCACTGCTTAGTATCGGCAGTGTTTGCGTTTTTCGTTTTTGTCCTTTTTCATAATGACTCGGGAATTTAGAGTGGATGTAGCCAATATTCGCGGGCTAAAAAGTAATCACTTTTCTGCGTACGTCCACGTCTGTAAATCAAACCAGCTGTTTTGGCGCTTGCGGAACACAGATAGATCCTCATTCCCCGCCAACACCTCTCAGATCACTCTGAAACTGAAGCTTCCTGGCTACGAACTAGTGCCATTGTTCTTTCCCCATCGCGGTCTGGCCATCCATGTGAGTAGTGATGTAGCTTACCAAATTCCACCACAATGTAGTCCCTCATCCAATCCGGAATTCAACTTCATGTGGTAAAAATTCCATTTCCGTGAGCAAACTATCCACTACTGCTTTATTTACAGAAGCCCCAAACTGGACAGCAATTCGACCTTTGGTGCGCTGTCTGACTCCATACAAAGAATTGTATCTTTGTATCCTCATACTGAAATCGTGATTAAGGGCGATCCACAATTCTGGGTGGCCTCGACATCCTGGATAGAGAACACACGGAGGACGGTGTGTTGAGATGTTCGCTGCTGCAAATAACTTGACCCAGCTTGTAAAAGAGCCCACACGGGCACCACGTGTTGATTGTCATACCGCCGACATCCTGGACTTAATTTTAACTTCACACCCTGATAAGTACACCGTTGATGTGCTTTCCCCTTTAGGCTCGTCGGACCATTGTGTCATATCAGCTAATTTCTCGTACACCCATCATACAGTTAAGTGAAGACTCAACAGCTTCTTCAGGAATTTCAACTGGTCGTTTTATTTCCTCGATAACGACATGTATGCCGCTGCTGATATGATCACTATTCTCTTTGGAGTCCTATCCTTTATCCCTAATGGGATGAAGAGTATCATACAAAAAGACTCGAGCTATGAAGAGGCTGTCAGAGTTGGAGAAATATTTTTTCGGTCCTTCAACACCAACCCAACAGAGGAAAACCGAAAAAAGTTTAAACGAGCCAGGAATGACTGCAACGTCCTTCTCAAGCGTGTGAAATTCCAATACGACCAAAAGTTGAGGCAAAAAATACTACAATGTCCCAAAAGTAGTTCCGAGCAGATGGAAAACAGCATTTGTCCCGCCCGTCCAGCCCGATTCCCTAAAAAAGGCGAATCTTCTTCACTCTCCTCCTATAGACTCATTGTACTTACGTCCCTTCTTTCCTAGGCCATAGAAATACTGATAAACCGTCAGCTTATGAAATATCTTGAAACACGAAAACTTCTCAATGACCGGCAGTACGGTTACTGTTGCGATTTGATGGCATGTCTCACCGAAAAGTGGAACCAAAGCGTACGTCAATCTGGCGAAAGCAAGGTAGTTGCACTTGATATTTCTGAGGCATTTGACGGAGTTTGGCATCAGGCTCTTTTGTCGAAAATGCGTGCATTTGGGATCGATGACTCACTTCTTCAATGGATTAGAAATTACCTTTCGGAACGTTCAATTCAAGTTGTCTTGGACGGTTTCAAGTCTGATATTCACAAAATAAATGCTGGTGTGCCCCAGGGCTGCGTTCTGTGTCCGACACTCATCAACGATCTCTTGTTTGTTACTTCTAATCCAATATATTCCTTTGCTGGAGACAGTACCCTCTGCTTTTAATATTCATTAAATTCTGATATTACCAGGATACCTATTTGGGGAACCACTAACAGGCTTCCAAAACACAATGCTCTCTGCAATCGTTAAAGAGAAATTTCGTAGTCCACGAATGGCACTCGCATCGTTTAAACTGAAAAACTTTCTCGGTAAGTGTGTCAATAACAATCTACGTTGCGATGACCACATATTCGGTATCGTCAAAAATGCTATTGAATGTCTAGGCTTCCTCAAACGATCTAAGAAATACTTCTCCCCCTCCGATCAGGCTGCCATATACTAGGTGGCGCAAAAGTCATCACCCTTTAGGAGTTTGCTATAATTTTTGCAAATGGCGCCAAATGTAAATTCTACTTTAAAATTTGTAACTACGAGTAGATACGAAATTCTTCCTAAAGAATGCGGAGTAATTGTTTTGCGGAATAATTGTGCAGCCTGAATATTGACGCAGGTTTCCCGATCATCTGACACCACATGGGCAAACACTACACCGTTTAGCCGCTCGCCTATAAGAGCGTGGGACAAGACGAGATGCTGCCAGGTCTGACCGGCTCCGGAACAGCCGTTCCACTGAGAATATCGCAGCTGTGGTTGAAGATGACGCAGAGACCCCGGAGTGTCGACCAGACGACGTGCTACGCAATTGGGCATTAAACGGCGGTCTTTACAGAGAATTTTTGACCGTCAAGCCATACTGAATCCTGACCACGAGGGAGACAACTTTTCATCGAACATTATCATGAGCAACGAGGCCCATTTCCATTTCTGTGGACATATGAATACGCGGACCGAAAAACCGCGTATAACCCACGAAGAGCCATTACACCGACTCAAAGTTACTGCATGGTGTGCTGTTTACACTGGAAGCGTCATGGGGCCTTATATTTTCGAAAACGCGGTGGGTCAACCGACTACGGTGGACGGCGAGCGCTACAGAGCCATGTTCAACGACTTTCTCCTTCCTTAATTGATAAATTGCGACTGGAGAGCATGTGCTTCCAACACGATGGAGCACCGGCGCATACTGCACAAGCCACAACTGAAACTCTGAGGGTAGCATTTCTGGGTCGCCTAATCTCTCATTTTATAGTTTTGCACTGGCCGATAAGAAGTTTCAGACTTCTTTTGTGGGATTTTTTTCAAGTCGCGAGTCTATGTCAGTAAGCCTCAGACTCTTGAAGCCTTCAAAGAGAATATTCGTCAAGAATGCGGGGAGCTATCGCCGGAAGTTGTGGCAAGAGTGATGGAAAATGCCACAAATCCGGCCTGAATGGTCATCAATTCAGGCGGCGGCTACTTAGCCGATATCATTTTTACGACTTAATGAAAAAAAATTGAAGGTATCAAGTAAATATAATCTAAAAGCAGAACAAAAGTTTTTCATTCGTAAAAAAAATGACAGCCAAAGAACTTCGGTTGATAACTTTTAAGCCGCCTTCTATAAGGCATTCATCCGTTTAAAATTGGAGTACAATGCCCATATCGGATCGGGTGCACTGAAAACATTTCTGAACCTGCTAGACCGGATTCAAAACCGTGCGATAAAACTCATAGGTGATACTAATATCACTCAGACAATGGACATCCTCGAAAACCTACGAAATGCCTTGTGCCTCACTCTGTTTTATCGCTATTTCCACCACCAGTGCTCCATAGAAATCGCCAGTAAAATTCCGCCCCGTCAAACCTTTAACCGTAACACACGTCTCGCTATGAATGCTCATCAGTATACCCTCAAGCCCACTTTCGGACGTACTATAAAATATCGTGATTCGTTCCTAACCCGTAAAACTCGCTTATGGAATGCCCTGTCGAGCTCTTTATTTCCTAGTCATCATAACCGTCAAACATTTAAAACCAACGTTCATCGGTACCACTCTTTCTTTTCTCTATGAGTTTCCTTAGCCGGCGATGTGTGCAAGCATTTTAAGGGTACCCAAATCCCTTGTGCGCGAGCAAATTATATAAAAAAAAGGGCAAAAGTAGATACTATACGAACGGTAACGGAATACATATTCAGGGCAGGAGATGAAGAGGAAATAATTTAGCATCATGGAAAGAAATCAGCGGGCTGTAGACAGAGGGTAGACACTGTTCTCAAACAGTACGCTGCCGCCATGTCCAGCTATAATTTTGAGGCGGTAAAAGTGTTTGTGTATCTGGACTGCGCTGTAAGTTCAAACAATGACACCTCTCTACAGAAGAATTGCTCTTGCCTATCGCTGAGGTAACTGAGAAACGAATTTACAAACAAACAAAGTCCCTGATGGTGCGGAATCAAGGACTTTTTCTTATACTCGTACAACCGAAAATGCCATGATTACAGTGGTTTTCAGCCAGGGACCTCATCTAAATTTTTGCGCGCAATAGAGGGCAAGTTTGCAAGATTGCGCTAAATGGATAGAGCTGCTGGTAAAGACCCAGGTCTATACGGGATTGTAGCATGACCTACTTGGATCTCATAGTGGAAGAAGCACAGGTTTCAATGACTGTTTCCCGTCTCTGTAACTCAATGATGAATGGAGTAATGAAATCTGATATTTCAATCATGGAATAGACACAAGGAACAAGTACGTTCAAGGATAAATTTTTTGCCTGCAAAATATGTTATACATTACTGTGACGAATATAGTCTTTCTAAACGGGGAGTGAATGAAGTAGAAATCCCGTCCTGCAGTTAGAGGCTAGTCATTACAGCCATTTCACACAAGTCCTGTTGTTTCTATCCCTTTTTGGCCGTAATTCAAGCTGAAATAACAACGAACTTCCCTGAACCTCTTTCCCAAAAGTCTGTAGAGGCATTCGTCACAACTTTTCCCAGATACTTCACACAAAGCCCACGCGGAAGTTGTACGATATCATTGCATCAAACATAGCTGATTACAAGTGCCTCAGGAATTGAAGATACATATGTACTCGTATATAATACCCTTGCAGCAGTACCTTATAAGCCGTCTACAATCAGAAGAGCCATATTGAGAAATTGGTCTAAGGAGGATGTGGAAAAACGTATTTCAAGTGTTACGATATTTTTCTGCTCATCAAAGACACGTCTGCTGACAAATACCTCTCAACAAGTTCGACAACAGCCCCTCTAACCACACGTAAACCAACCACAGAGATGAGCTTCAATACAAACAAGTGTATCTGTCCATTTAAGGTTATTTGTCAAGTGTCCTGAATACACCATCTGCGTCTGATAAATTCTTTCTTAAAACATGTAAGTGTCCTCATTCAACCGCAAAACAAATGACTGTCACGTAAGCCAATCTGTTGGCCGTAACATGCAATTGTCAGATGTCCGAAACTATTTGATGAGTCCTCTAACAACATCATTGTACAAGCGAGACGTTCTTCCAGGACGTGACCAACTCCAAACAAATGAATCTCATCTGGTTGTGCAGAAGAACACTACACATACTCGTCTGTATGTCCATACGTATATTTGTACAACAGCCTGACTATCTAATTCGATTACTCTGCGGTTTTGTCAAAGTTGGTCCTTGTTAGCCGCAATTTTTCATTGCGAAAACACCAAGTGAATCAGAGAATGGGCCATTCTTGCACCATTTTCCTCCAAATCTTCTCCAATGGAGCGTTGATAAAAATTGCATGACAATCATTTTCGATATGCGAAGCGATTTTCGTCCTGAAAATCTGAAAATTCTGTCCTGCCGCACAGAGTCGTATTCATTAAATCATTTGTACAATGCAACCCCCTTCAGACACATGTGAACCGCATATATGGTACGAGCACTCGTACTCGTACCGTATCCAAGAGCTCAGTATCAACCCCTTTATGGATTATTCACGAGATGATCCTACTTAAGACAATATTCAGGACTTTTTCATGTTTTTTTTTTCTCCCACCCCAACAGACTCTTGGTATACGGGGATCGAATATGACCGGGATATGGTTTATTTGATGGCCTGTGTAATGCTACATCATAACCATCAAATCGGGGGGATGGACTCTGTGGATGGGGGGTATGGACCAAGTCAGAATGAATGGTCAAATGTATGTGCATGGTTCTATGATTGGTAACCTGTCCCCAGGGTGTCGTGGTCGTCCTTAGGTATGAATGAGAGCACAACCACTCAACCGAATGCTGGCGAGGATGACTTTTCGACATGGTCTCCCTTGGAAGAAAGTACGAACATACACGTTTAGTCGAAGAAGGTATAGTTCTACTTCTAACCGGACAGGTCATAACTCATTGGGTAGAGGAAATGAAAAATAAATTTCCATATACAATATCTATGTACGAGTACAGGACTAAGGATGCAATGGATATCATTTTAGGGGTAAGAGAATCTTTGTTTCGGTCAATGCACGTTGTAGATAGTGGTAGCCTTTGAGGATGGGGAGAAACCTCAGACTATATGTAGGTTTGCCAGTTGAAATAATGAATGACGGTACTAGAAAGGAGACCACAAGACGTTTTCTTGCATGGTTTCACCAAGACAACGAACAATGGACAATTTGTTCTTAATCCTGTGGCGTGTACGAGTATTTCGTGGAAGAGCAGACAAAGAAGCTCCTTTAAAGGAAAGTCTGGTCTTTTTATGAAAATGTCCAGTTTGTCTTAGCTGTCGAGGATGTTGTGACACCATTTATGGTGAACATACCATATTTTGCGGCCTTGATCGGAGGAAGCTGGAATAGTTCCAACCACAAGGTGTTGGCAGTGAATTCAGATATTCATGTTAGATCACAATGACTATCGCTACTCCTGACACTTTAGGTTTTTTTTGGAAAGGTGTTGCATAGTTCCACTGACTATGTTAAGAACTTAAAGGGCTACCGCTTCTGAGTAGTCACGGGCAGGACACTTCTGTGGTCGGTGGGTTTCTATTCTGCTTTAATCCTACAACCTGCCGGTACCTTGGTGAAGGTCTTTGCGCAGGTCTACCTACGGCGCGATTTTAATTTTGGAGACGCTGTTGGTGTCGACAAATATGAGACTTTAATCCTCTTGGTAGGAAGTCTTGCAGCGGTTTAAGTGTATCAACCTTTGGTCTGGGCAGTATAAGCAAAGTTGTTAGGTATGAAGCAATGGACATTAACCCATTAACGTACTCAGTATGCTTGTCATCGTTACTATTCAAGCCGTATGTGGTATGTTTGGCTGACCAGGAATCCAATGGAGAGTGCTGTACATAGGGTTGGGGATCTAGTAAATGCGGTGTATCTTACCCATCTCGTACCCACCTAATCGCATCCTTACGGTCATCAAATCAAAAGGTAGTAGCAATAGGTTGAACCCACATTTTATTTCAGCGTACCCGTGTTAATGAAACTCGGAAGACTTAGTACCAAATTCTGCGAATGCGGCTTTCAGCATTTTTTGCCATAAGTCCACTGACAAGCTTTTCCATTAACACATTGGCTGCCATGGCTATCATATCGTCGTTCATTGATCTCCGCCGATTATAGACGTGCTTCGACTTTTGGTTGTGTAGTGAGACGAATTAAAAATAAAAGACAATAAAAGACAATTGATAAACACCATATGCGGCTACAATTAGCCCAGTGATAGTGTGCGCGACTACCAAGCTAAAGGTTGCGGGTTCGACTCCGGGTCGAAATAGACTTTTTTTTTTTTTGTTTTTTTTTTTGTTCAATTAAAAAAAAAACAAAATAAATAAATTGATAGTGCTAAAAATCATCACGTGATGGATTGTGGCGAGCGGTCCGTTATGCCGGTAACGGGATCCGCAGACAAATCAGGCGAGGCGTCAAGCGGTTCAAGTGCAACAGAACCGAAGACGAAGAGAAGGAGGGCGCTAAGGCCAACTTCCACCTTACCACAACGTCCCTCCCTACAAACTTCCACTGTAAAGCTGCTTGGTGGAGTGAGGGAAGGGGTGCAATCAACGGCAGCAATGAATCGTCCAGGGCAATTTACAGATAACAATCCATTCGCCTCAGATGTTCATCAACATCTGAAAGACAATAGCTTCGCTTCCTTGGCATCAACCGAATCGGAAGATGAAGAGGAAGAAATGGAGTCAATTAGTAGTAGCATCAAAATGCTACAACAAAGAGTACTAGCTATAAAAGGTAAGCAAATGCTAAGAAGGAAGAGGGAAGAGCAAGAGCAATCCCAACAGCAAGCTCAAAAGCAAACTCAACAACACCAAACAAATACAATAGCACAAGTGCTACAAACACACCAGCAAAACCTCAAGAAACACCAGCAACAACAACAAGTGCAGCCACAAGAACGGCAACAGCAAAAACAGCAGCAGCAGCAACAGCAGCAGCAGAAAAAACAACAGCAGCAGCAAAAACAACAGCAGCAGCAACAACAACAACAACAACAGCAGAAACAGCAAATTTCAAAACAAAGGGTGCCACCTATTAATACATTTAAGATGGAATTAAAGGAAACAAAAGAACTATGTAAGTCGGCCATAGGCAATAATTTTTATATTAAAAGACTTAGCTTAGATAGGCACGCAATCCACTGTAATACAGTGGAGCGCTACAATAAAATTAAAAGTTTACTGAAGGATTCGACGACGGAGTTCTTCTCCTACACCCCGAAGGGGGAGAAGCTGCAGACAATGCTGCTGAGGGGGTTAGAACCGTCGACTGATCCGGAGGAGCTCCTTGCACTGCTGAAGGAGAAGGAGTGCGAAGGGCTCAAATTCGTGGGGGTCAAGCCATTTGTCACGGCTAGAGCCAAAAGGGAGAAGCGGAAACTACCGTTCTTCCTGGTTCAGCTAAGTCCCAACAGCAAACTGGATGGTCTAAGGAGTATAAAAGTCCTAGACTACCAGGTTGTACACTGGGAAAAATTAAAGAGGAGCGAAAACATCTTACAATGTGTTCGCTGCCAAAGGTTCGGGCACGCCGCGTCGAACTGCGAAATGCAGCCTCGATGCGTGAAGTGTGGAAAGAACCACAAGTCAGAGGAATGCGCTCTAGGTAAGGACGGAGCGTCCGAAAAAAGCCAACTCTCTTGTGCCTTATGCAGGAACACGGGACACACCGCAAACTATCGGGGTTGTCCCAAATTCCAATATATAAAAAGAGTAAATCTGGCTCGGCAGCAGAAAGTGGAAGTTAAACGTCCACTCGTGCAGGCACAAACACCAGCCGTTACTCCCCAAGTTACCTACGCCCAAATGGCGGCAGGTAGGGGAACTACGGTACAACAAGCAAAGGTAGCTTCTCAGGCCCCAGCGCCTAGAGCACCTGAACCTGTACCTGACATGCTGGCTATCTTGCTCTCTATTCAGGGGCAGATGGCTCAGCTTCAGCGTCAAATACAGGAACAGGCTAAGCGGGTAGATCAAATGTACGCGCTGCTGCCGGGCCTAACGCACCTACAGTCGTAATGGGTACGTACATGGCGGAGCAAACCCTGAAGGTCCTTGCAGTGAATGTTAATTCACTGATTAGGTTCGAACGAAGAGCCGCACTGTTTAAGTTGCTTAAAGACCAAGCCCCTGATGTGCTTTTGGTTAGCGAAACTAAGCTTACCAAAAGACACAAAATGAGGCACAGAAGGTATGAAATATTACGAAGAAACCGACCCAATTCCATTCAAGGAGGAGGTGTTGCGGTCTTTGTAAGAAAGGGACTGCGTTTCAAAAGAGTATACAGTCGTGTGGTGCGTAGGTTCCAGGTGCTGGAAGCATGCGTCATGTACATCCCTCTCCGTAGTGGAAAGCGGTTATACATGGTGTCTGTCTATGCACCTAAGGCTACTCAATCCACCTTATTCATCTCAGAGCTCGAGACACTTTTTCGATTCCTGAGGCTGGAATTGGAAGACAATTATTTTATTATTGGCGGAGATTTCAACGCCAAACATAGTGATTGGGGAAATAATATACCAAATACTAGAGGGAACCTACTGTTCAATTGGTGGGGTCGACACAGCATAATGTATCGACTCGGGCTTAAGGCGACGGATAGTCCGTCGTTTCCCAGACACGGGTCCTATTTGGATCTTCTACTGTTCGACTCACGAATACAACTGACATGCACTAACCAACAAACTACAAACTGTCTACGCACTTTCGTGTATGACAGTGACCATTGCGGTCTCAGCACCGAAATAACTGTTCCCAACGAAACTGCGGAATTGGCGGAGTTTGTTCAAAGGTATTCCTACAATTATAGTAGGGTGCGTTGGACACATTTTTCCAGAACGCTGACAAGAGCACTCTCCTCGAATTCGCTCTACCTACCGTCCAATAGAAATCTGTCAAACGAGGAGATTGACAGGTATCTAAAACTAATGGACGAGACAATTAAACGAACAATGGACAAAACGATACCTCGGTATCAACACACTGACGAAGAAGACTTATTCCGCAACGCAACTATTGACGCACTGCACCGACATAAAAGTAGACTGCTGTCAAGACTAAAAACCTTGTACAGACAGTTTACTGACAGACATAACCCGGAGATCATAACATTGAAGTCGTCGATTAAAAACCTCCAGATATTAATAAAGGAAAATTACAGAAATTCTGTAAGTTTGTATTGGAACAATAAAATTCGGGCTGTAAACACCAGCAACCCGAATATGTTCCCGCAAATAAATAAAATATTTCGGAGAAATAATCAAAACGACCTTCCATGTCTTAAAATCGCCCGTACGACGAATAACGAACAAATACTTGTAGCAGCAGGTATCGATCCAAATGAGGCAGTTGATGATGACAACTTCTTTGTGATCGAGAATCCACAGGAGAAAGTAGAGGCTATAGGAGCGACTTTCCAGGAAGTGTACAAGGCGAGTGATATCATTGGCCCGAACCGCGACCTGGAGAGTCGAGTCCTTGTGCACAATACCTGCCTTCGAAATGAAATTGTGAATTGGCGATTCGAGAACTCGGGTTTCACCCAGTTCAGTGACGAGAATATGGCAAATAATGTCATCACCAACGAAAGGGTATTAGCACCGTTCATTTCGAAGGAAGATCTCCAAACGATCTTCGAATCACTTAGAAGTAAGAAATCAGTGGGAACCGATGAAATACCGAACATTGTGCTTCGACATCTCCCACTAGAAGCGGTGGACATTTATACCACCCTGTTTAATAATGCAATGAATAATGCACATTATCCAGCGCATTGGAAAACTGCGGTGGTACATCCCATTCCCAAAAGGAATAAAGATACTTCCAATCCGGCGAATCTCCGCTCGATCAGTCTTCTTCCAAACATCAGTAAGGTTTTCGAGAAGGTGATCAATAGAGTCCTGACTAAGTGGGTTGAGGACAAACATATCGTTCCGGATAATCAATTCGGTTTCAAGGCGGGCCATGATATCATTCATGCTGCGTCTAAACTGGTTTCTGATATCCAATGGAACAAAAGCAAGAAACAGTGCACTGGTGCCTGCCTGATTGACTTGGAAAAAGCCTTCGATACCGTATGGTTAGAGGGACTCTTTTTCAAGCTGGACAGGTTGGGCATTAGTAAACCACTTCTGTATATTATTTTTGATATGTTCTCCAGTAGACAGTTCATCGTGAAGAATGGCGATGTGACTTCCGCTGGAATATTTAACATTAAAAACGGTCTGCAACAAGGTGCGGTCAATTCGCCGATCCTATTCAACATTTACACAAGTGATCTGATAGGTTCGCTTCACCATGCCATAGCGTACGCAGACGACTTAATTGCGTACAGATCAGGTCCAAAGATTGAGGTCATTAATACACTTTTGCAATGTGACTTCGACAAAATTAAACAATATTGCGATGACTGGAAGTTGAAAATCAACTTTCAGAAGTCGGAAACCATTCTGTTTAGGACGCCTTTGTCTGGGGCCTCTAGGGATACCAGAAAGAATTGGCGAAAGTTCTCTATCGTGGGACAACATGGACAGCCACTTGCTTGTCGAAATGTAGTCAGATACCTTGGGATCTGGCTAGATCAATATCTGTATTTTAGCAAACATATAGATGTTGCTCTGGCCAGAGCCAGAGGTGCTTTTGCCCTTACAAGGAGACTGTTTTATAACAGCCAACTCGATACGAGGGTGAAGGTGATCTGCTACATGGCCCTTATCCGGCCTATGCTTGTGTTTGGATGTCCCGTGTGGTTCAACGTGAGAGCAAGTTTATTGGAAAAGATTCGGGTGTTTGAGAGGGCTTGCCTTAGGACTTGTGTTCGGTTATTCAGAACACCAGAGTCGGAGTACATAAAATTCTATCGCAATGAGGTCTTGTACAATAGGGCGAACCTAATAAGAGTGGACAATTTTGTTATTAAGTTGACTCGAAGGCACATTGCAAGAGCAATGACATCGTCGAACAACCTGATCTCTGGGGCTTACTACCCTAATTATATGTATCATGAGAGAGTTCGCTTTGACGGCTATGTTCCTCCAGAAGCGTTCCTCTATCTAGATAGCAAAGGTCTGATCCAGGACAGATTGGCTGTGCCGCTAATCTTCCACGTTGCTCGAACAGCTGCGGACAGGCGACTCAACTACGACAGAGACATCGCACACGGCAGTGCGGAGCGTCTCCGGTTCAGTAGGGCGGTAGGGAGTCGCGACATGAGGGATGTTGCTCATCAGCACCAACAATTTTGGTGGCTATTTGAAGGAGGCGAGGGCTCGTCATCGAATTCCTCAAGTAATAGGTAGCTTTATGTCAAGCAAAGTCGGTCAGCCTAATTTTGTTTTTTTTTTTTTTAGCCACGGCCGGCTTACATAGTTTTAAGTAGGTATAAGTTAGTTTTTAAGAAAAAAAAAATATATAAAAACAAAAAAAAAAAAAAAATAAATAAAAAGTAAAAAAAAAAAAATTAAATATATATATATATATATATGTACATATGTGTATATATTAAGTATATATGCATTATGTGTATATATATATATATATGTGTACGTATTAGATATAAGTAGGTTAAGTAGATTAAGATATATTTTTAAGTAGTCTGTAAGATTTTAGTTTTAGGTTTTTATAATACTATGTCCATATACTAAGTTTTTGCTTGAAATCTATTTTCTTAGTTTTAGTTGTAATGTAAATATAAAATTAAAGATAAACTGTAATATACGTCGAAAGACTTAGTTTAAGTGTTAGGTTTAACTTAGAGTGCCCGCATGGGGCCATTAAGTTAGTATAAGATTATTTGTAAGTTATTTAAGCTAATTTTTAAGCATTTTTTTGTCTAGCATGTAAGAGTAAATTAATTAAGAAAATAAAAATGCATTTAAACTGAACTGAACTGATGGCTATCATATATGACAGCCAGTGATGTTTCCCAGGGTGCCATGGCTATCAAATATGATAGCCGCCTATAATTTCATTTAAGGCTCTGGTTTTCAGAAATGATAGCCATTCGGTATGGGGCAAAGTTGCTTGGCAATTTCACAAAATTTAAGAAGCCCAGCTTCAACTAAAAGTATAATTCATAAAAGCAACGAATTTTGGTTTTAATGTTTTGTATTGAAGCAAACTCGACACATTTGAGGCTGATCAGGACAACTATCAAAGTACTCGTACGTGGATATCTGCTTAGCTTCTTTGGGGGCTGCACGTCCTTTGGATTTTGTTATGTTTTTGTAGTAAACACTACATTTTCTTCTAATTTTTTTTCCATCAGAAGATACACGCTCTATGAGATGGTGCGTTGCTGAACGGTGAGTTTCAACTCTACGACCTACAAGCAGTCGAGCAGCCAAAATTTCCCTGAATTTCCGAATATGAATTTTCGATTTTGGTAAATTTTTGTATAACACCCATGCGTTAACAACTGATATTCCTGATAAAAGTTCTATGCCTAGTTTTCGATACCACTTGATACCTTTCCTTAGCGTAGTGGCCTACGAACCCATCTGATCAGACAAGTCAATCCCTGATTTTTCCTTATTATAAGCAAGTATCGCAGCTGGTTTAAAGCATGCTTCACGTTTATTATTTGGCTTTAAAACAGTGGGTGGATTCGCACTTGTCGACGGTTGATTTTCTGCTAAATTTACAGATGGATTTCGACGTCTTACGGGTTGCATTTCAGGGGCATGTTTAGTAAACAGCATTCTTACATCACGGGTGTCTTTCCATTTAAAAATTACAATTCCATTTTCATCTTCCCGAGATATAATTTCCCCTCTGGCCAATATTTTTTTTGTTTACCCTTAGTGTTCCAACAACATGGGTCTTATTTGACAGCAATTCCTTTGCCAACTCGTAGCTCATATAAAAATTGTAAGTAGGTCTTTTGAAAGCTCCATGCAAACGTTTCTAGCAAGTCCAACCTCGCGTTCCCCTGTTGCTGACTTTCCAGCATATATTTTCATAGCCCATCTGTTGAGCAAAGCTTGCAAAGTTTGATTCCATAACGATGCGTCTTATTTGGGATATATTATCGGAAAATAAGTCGGCCTCTCTATGGCACGAGAGTTTCGTCGATAACAAAGTCTTCTGCGGGGTAAAATGTCTTCTGAAAATTGTTTTGTAGAACTTAAATCAGAATATTGATTTTCCTCAATCGGTCGGACTTATTTGTTGTCTCGTTGTTGCTAAAGTGCAAATATGAGAGCAAAGATTGAAACCTGTTCCGGGGCATAATTGCACGTGGAATTTTGAAATCATTGATCCCACCCGTCTCCCAATAATTTTCAATACGACCAAGGGGAAGAAGTCCCATGTACATAATCAATCCAAGAATTTTTTTTTATTTCTTCCAGCTTTGTTTCAATCCATTTATTCAGTCGGCTGTATCTTGATCTTGAGCGAATACTTATGTTTTGTTCCGCATATCGATTGCTTTCTTTTGATATCATCTCCAACACTTCTACGTCAACTAGTTTGGAATAAATATCAAGAGGCCTGCTCTCAGGCGAAATTTGTACCTGCAAACCAAATCTGCCCACAAATTCAAAATGTTTGTGTCTTCCCCTATACTCCGACCAGTTAGTAGAGTTTCCTGTGGAAATATTTTCCTCCTCATTATCATCAAGAAGTGCATTTAGGTCATCTCGTTCTTCCTCAATTGCTAAAGCTTCTAAGAGATGTGATACGTTATCCACCTCGGAATCATCATCGCTACCATCGTCATAATTCGATTCTTCTGGAAACCATGCTGGATCTGTGCAAGAATCATCTGAATCGAAGTCACTTTCCAAACTAGTCGCCATTTCTTCAATTTCTTCAACTGTAAGCCTACTTCCGTTCATTATTATTAGGTATTTCAATAAGTACCTAAACGTTATAAAAGTAATGTATAAATAGGACACAGAATCGATCTTATCGATCTTGTAATAATTACACTTACTATCAATTATGATAGCCAGCACTAAATTCATCCTGGAAGTCCAGGATACATCGCAA
Source organism: Volucella zonaria (assembly GCA_963966105.1). NCBI lineage: Eukaryota > Metazoa > Arthropoda > Insecta > Diptera > Syrphidae > Volucella > Volucella zonaria. The sequence goes on along the minus strand of OZ014532.1, from coordinate 102,502,385 downwards.
ATGTATTTTATGTCGATCTTTTGTAGTTTTATTTGATCAAAAGTACAATAAATGAAATTTTTTCAAATTTGCCTTGGCAGCCAATGTGTTAAGCGCTGTCTGGGGCTAATTCCTTCCAATTGTACACTAAAAGCCCATTAAGGTCTAATTATATACGTGCGCAACACCTAACTTCCGGTTTTATACTGAAGCTTATATAAGGCATTCACCATCTTTTCACGCCATTCGGATCTCTAGGTACTGGCGTGATTTCAAATGCTGAAATCTTGATTTTCAACTTGAATACCGCAAAAGAAATATTCCTTTCAGCATTCTTAGAATACGAAATCTTGGAAAATGAAAGCAACATGAAGGCTCTGTGGCTCAGTGACAAAAGCGAATCGTTAACAAGAGAAGTCTTAATGGCTTTTGATAAAGAAGGCAGGACTATTTCCCCTGACTGAGACTTACCCTGTGTTTAGTGCAACATACGAAGGCGGGTCAATAAGTCCGTGACTTTTGGATTAAAACAGATTTTTTGATAAAAAAATAATTTTATTTTTCAACGTAGTCTCAGTTGAGCTCTATACACTTTGTCCAACGCTTCTCCAATTTTTTTATCCCTTCCAAAAAAAATGATTTGTCGAGGTCCTCAAAATAGGCCTTTGTTTGCGAGATGACTTCATCATTGGAGTCAAATCTTTTTCCACCAAGCCATTTCTTCAGGTTTGGGAACAAGAAGTAGTCGCTCGGAGCCAAATCTGGAGAATAGGGTGGATGAGGGAGCAATTCATAGCCCAATTCATGGATTTTTGCCATGGCAACTGCACATGTGTGCACCCTTGCATTGTCTTGGTGGAAAAGAACTTTTTTCTTGGCCAAATGAGGTCGTTTTTTTTTTCAAATCGTCATTGAATCGGTCCAATAAGTTGGCATAATATTCCCCATTGATTGTTCTTCCCTTTTGAAGGTAGTCAATGTGGATTATCCCGCGTGCATCCCAAAAAACAGTCGCCATCACTTTATTGGCTGACAAACCCACCTTGGCCTTCTTTGGCGCCGATTCACCCTTAGAAACCCACTGTTTTGACTGTTGTTTGTTCTCTGGTGTGTTGTGATAAATCCATGTTTCGTCCACGGTTACAAAACGGCGCAAAAACTCCTCCATATTGCGATTAAACAACGCCAAACCTTCCTGTGAAGTTGTTACACGATTGCGTTTGTGGTCGACTGTGAGCAAACGCGGCACCCATCTTGCGGAAAGCTTTCTCATGCCCAAGTGATCATTCAAAATTGAAACCACTGAGCCATGCGAGATCCCTACGGCTTCCACAATCTCTCGCACTTTCAATCTTCGGTCGGCCAACACCATATCGTGAATTTTTTCGATTGTTTCGGGTGTAGAGACCTCAACTGGCCGTCCAGGACGTTCGGCATCTTCAGTGCTTGTACGGCCACAACGAAATTCAGTAAACCACTTTTTTACCATTGAAATCGATGGTGCAGAGTCCCCATAGTATTTATCAAGCTTAGCCTTGGTCTCGGTAATGGTTTTTTTTCGCAAGAAATAATGCTCAACACGAGTAAGCACACGAAATTCACTTTTTTCCATTTTCTCCTCAAATTAGTGAGTAGTCTGATAAAAATAGCTGTCAAACACAAACTAACTGACGCAGCAAGTTTAAATTTTGACAGGAGTCAACTGACAGATGCCTGTTGACAGGAGCAATGTTGCTGTTTCAGTAAAGAGGTCAGAAATTCAAAAATGCACGGAATTATTGACCCGCCCTCGTATATTCGATAAAGTGAACGATGTCGGTGATGAACGAGTCCATCCCTCGTGTAAAAATTCCAAATGAACTTTTTAAATTAAAAGACAAGATACTTTGTTAAACGTTATAAACAATTTTATTCTATTACTTCATTCTCTTTTACACCATAACGAACGATTCGCCTTTGAAGTTAACAATGTAATGATTCAATTCACAAATTGTATTAATGAGAAAAGGAAGAAAATTGGGTATGGTGAGTTTGCTCTTGTGGGTAGTTTACTGTAACGATCAACGTTCAAGTTTTACATAATGACAAATTCAAGTCAATATTTATTTAAGGCAGGAAATTCAAAAATTCTATGTTTTTTTATATTAATGTAAATAAACTGAAGTGTTGGCGCAAACATTCAGGCCCCATAGACGAGCTGTACTATCAATCCAGATTAAACGGTGCTATCTTGGTTATTGGACGTCGAAATATTCCATTTGGAGTCTTCAAATCTACCACCCGAACGTTGTCGTCATCTTCTCTTATAACTCGTTCCACCCTCGCTAGAACCAATTTGTATGAAGATAGGCTTTCATCCTTCAGAATAACTAATGCGCCTTCTTCTACATTCGTATTGGTGGTACACCATTTGGACCTCTCTTGAAGAATTCGGACGTATTCAGTTGACCATCTCTTCCAAAACTGCTGCTTTAGGGCTGTAATTCTCTTGCAACCTGTTAAGATATGAAATTTTATTAGTTAATATTTGCGGTTCAGGAAACGAATTCATCGGTGCGCCAATCAAAAAATGGCCGGGGGTAAGAGCACTGATATCTCTAGGATCTGATGACACTTCAGTTATTGGCCTTTAGTTGAGAATTCCCTCTATTTGAGCCAGTGTTGTGTTGAGTTCTTCAAACGTCAAAAGAGCTCCACCAAAAGTTTTCGTCAATAAGGTATTTGCTGCTTTGATTGCTGCCCCCCAAATGCCTTCAAAATGAGGCTCTCGAGGTGGTATGAACTTGAATTGGATCCCCTTTTCTGCAACAAACTCGAGAATAGAATTTTTAGTGAGATCTTTGTAAAATTCGTGTCTAAATTCATTTAGTTTAGTCTTTGCACCAACAAAATTGATTGCGTTATCGCAATATATTTTATTTGGACACCCCCTTCGCCCTATGAGTCGCTTTACTGCAGCTATAAAAGCATCGGAACTGAGGTCAGATACAAGTTCTAGATGATGTATGATTTATATGGTCTCTTTCCGCGAATCTTCCAAGAAGTTAGTATAGGACCACAAAAATCGACACCACATATACTAAAAGGTCTACCTGGAGTAATTTCCCATTACCTGGTCAAGTAATATAGGCTGATACAGTGGATGCACTTGTTGACAACATGTCTGACCAACTTCCTAGCGTTAAGTATCCAAAATCTATCTCGAACGAAATTCAAAAAAGCTTGAGGACCGGTGTGGTAATTTTTAATGTGCAAATGTCGCACATACTCTTTCACCTACACGAAGCAATGCTCTGTTAGCAACAACGTCTAAAAATGGGCACAATTCCTCTATGCCCTTCGAGAACCGATTTTCCTTTTTTGTAGTAATTTGAGCCATTTCTGCTGGAACACTTCTCTGTTGTATGCACCACACGATTGCGATCAACGACTCATCCAGCTCCTCTGCAGATAATGGTTTTTCTTGTAAATGTTTTTGGCCTTTAGCTATCTTGCAAAAGCGCTGTATGTATCCTACAACTCGAATAGCTTTCATGAAGCTGCTATATTTTTTAATAGTTTCCATAAATTCGACACTAACTACCGCACAGACGAACACATTTTTTTTTCTTTTTGCTTCCAGAAGTGAAGTGTCATTGTTAGTTTTGTTAAATTTTAAGTTTTTGGGCCAATTCTCCAAAGAATCTTTTAAGAATTCCGGACCCTGGAACCAAATTGACGCATTCAAGTCCTCAACTAGGCTTCTACGAGATATTAAATCTGCGGACTTGTTTTCAAATCTGACATGTTTCCAGCAGACATTTGAAGTTAAGCTCTGAATATCGCTAACCCTATTGGCCACAAATGTGTCGAACAAATTTGATGGAGGCGCAATCCAATACAAAACTATTTCGGAATCAACCCAAAAATATACTTTTTCAAACTCCGCTAGCAACTGGGCACCACAAAACTCTAGTCGAGGTAACGATTGCGTTTTTGAAGGAGCAATTCGCGATTTTGCTGTGAGTAAACGAACTGAAACGTTTCCAAATTCATCGGTACATCTAGCATACAGACAACATCCATAGGCCTTTATTGAGGCGTCCGAAAATCCATGAATTTGTATATCCTTAGACCGTGGGGAATAGATATACCGTGGAATGCGAATGCAGTCAAGATTTCGGAGATCTTCTAATGTATCCTTTCCAACATAAATCAAGTGCATTTGGCAACGAATCGTCCCAATACAATTTTTCAACCCAAAGTTCTTCGAGAAACATTTTCGCCTTTACAACGATAGGCCCAAGCAACCCTAGAGGATCAAACAACCTGCTAGCAGCGGACAGAACAGAGCGCTTTGTTGAATTGGTTAGTGAAACCAAGTATTTATAAAAGAAGTTAAAAACATCCTCTTTCGGGTTCCACTCTATGCCGAGCGTTTTGGTTGTTTCAGCTTCATCTGGCTTAAATTCTACTCTTGTTGGCTTTGTAGGCGACTTCAATAAACCCTCAGTTTTGTAGACTCACATTCTGGACGGAGAACGCATTGGTGAGGCATGTAATAATGAGGCTTACTGTGACTCATGTGCTCAATTAGCGAGTTATGTCCCAGTTTTATATATTCCTCAATGAATTTTGAATATTCCTTTTTCAGTTCCAAGTTTTTGTCCAGCCTACGCTCTAGCAGAAAAAATCTTTTCTTAGCTGCGTCTAATGAGAAACCTAACTGCGATGGGCTATCCTTGCAAGGAAGCCGTATGGAAAGTATACCATTCGGGAGGATGCGAAGATTTTTCTTAAAATGTTCTTCACAAATTTCTTGCTCAGGTGTGAGGCGCGATCTGCTAGATATTGCTTCTATGTTCCAGAATTTTGCTAGGAAGATTTGGACCTAATGTAATTTTTCCACTTTCTATCAGTTCAAAGAGGAGATCCGCTCCTAATAGCATGTCGATTATATGTAAATAAACACTACATTGCAGCAATAAAGAGCAAATTCGATGACACACCAAACTACTCGCAGCCTTCCCTGAATGTCCACAATAATACATCACTCATGGCTGTATTAATGGAACCTGAAATGGATTCACGCTCGCCTCCATGTATTAGTCATCTGCAAACGGTCCAACCTACTCTCGTTGTGGTTAATTTTCCCGCAACAAGTTTGGCTCTGTTTTCCTTGCAAGTCCCTTTGGTCCCTCTTTTCGTTGAGTGGGAACATCGAGCTCTGGCGGAGGTGGAGGGCAGCTATGGTCCCATCAGCCAGTGGCCCACCAACCCCAGACCTCGGAAAACAGCCCACATAGGTCTCACGCAGATGAGAACGAGGAGGTTCGGCCGGTTAAGCCCTAATAACGCAGGGAGACTCACGATGGACCAGGAACACCGTTGTCGGAGCCCATAGATAGACGGGAGACTCGCATCGGGCTGCATCCGACAGGACGTCTGAAAGTTGCCGATGGGTGGGGATGGACGGACCTTTCAAGCCAGACACCCCAACGCGATGATGACGAGTCTGGGAAGATGATCCCTGGAACTTACACACCAACAAAAGCCAAGGCTTAACGGGCACCACATCCCGCTTCTGATATGGAGACAGTACCAGCATCACATCTCTACAGTCGATATGGAGGCACCGAACCGATCGATGGGTGAAGAGACGACGATCCCTTTTATAGCAATATCCCAACGAGGGGGCAACAGTGGTGTGCAGGCGGACGGCCAACACAATCAAGCACACCCCAACGACGTACCAGGCTTAAACGTTAGTTTCGATGGGTGGAAGGATGTCGACCCTTTTAAAGCCAGCACCTCACCGATGGAGCACCGAAGGGGCAGCAGAGGGGTGTAGGCTGTCCGCCAAGTAATAAGCCTCCAACAAGGGAGCAGATAAAGAAACAGCACCAATAAGAATAACAACCAGCAAACACACAACGAGTAACAATAAATACAAAGAACAAAATTATAAATTACAAAGCCGCCCGAGGGCAGATAGGCCAAGGCCAGAGGGCAGAAGGGTCTACGACGAAAACAAAAAAATATATAAATAATTGTAAGGAGTGACACGCTATTGGTCTGGCCTCATTCCCCCTAAAATCTGAACGCCTATCTGCCGGAGTAGTTAGAGATCTGCGGTACAAATAGAAAACTCTTCACAGGCACTGTACTTGGCTTAGCTAGGGGCGGCGATCCAGAGGATAGCTGGATCGAGATACAATACCCGCGGTATCAGTGCCGGAAATCAAACCTAACACTGTTTTCTGGGAAGTTTCTTCCAACTTGACTACAAAGAGCACGTCTATAGTATGTCAACTGATCCATTTGCCGCCCCACGGAAGCTTATCAATCACTTTAACTCAACGTGGACACTTGCTTAGAAAACTGGTCACTACGCTTCTTATCAAAGGCGCCCCCCCAAAGGCTGATGTTGTTTATATTTTGAATTTCTTAGAGAAGAGATATGCCATCACACATTAGTTACTGCAATTTGTTTCCAACATCTCACAGCAGCTTCAAACTCAATCTTAATATGAATGACTATTCCATTATCCAGCCAGCAACATGGAAAGAAGCGTCTCTGCAGATGGTTGAAAAATTCCAGCAAGCATCAGGAGTTAGTTAAGCAGTTTATCATACCTAAACCAGCAGATACGAGATGGGCAGTACAATAAATCTAAATTGGTAAGACCCATCTCTTTTTCCCATAACCCAGGTCCAATTGAACAATTAAAATTAACATTTTCACTAACTTTAAGCCTTCCACCTATACTCCAACTCCCTCCATTACACCCCAAACCAAGCCCGCGTCTCTTTTTAACTCCTGCCCCGCCAACTGCCACCATTAAACCATCAACATACGAGGGTTGGCTGAAAAGTTTCCGACCGAACAATGATACAAGACATTTTTTCTGAAATTTTTTTTTTTTATTTTTCTACGTAGTCTCCTTGTAACTCTACACACTTCTCCCAGCGATGCTCCCATCTCTCTAACCCGTCCAAATAGTATTTGGCGTTTTTCTCTGCAACATAATTGTTCACGAAGGTGATTGCCTCCTCATTTGACGAAAACCTCTGTCCTCCGAGCGCAGTTTTTAGATGAGGGAACAAAAAGAAGTCGCTTGGGGCTAGATCTGGTGCATGAGGCGAATAGTCAAGCAGTTCAAACCGTAATTCATGGATTTTCGCCATGGCAACCGCTGAGGTGCGAGACGGAGCGTTGTCTTAGTGAAACAGGATTTTCACTAATGCGGCCGTTTTTCCGCAATTTCTGCCTTCAGCTTGGCAAGTAATCATGCGTAGTATGCTCCTGTAATGGTTTTTCCTTTTTGAAGATAATCGATTAAGACAACTCCTTCAGTATCCCAAAAAACAGTCGCCATCACTTTCCCAGTCAGAAAAACAGTTTTTGCTTTTCTTGGAGCCGGCTCGCCCCTTGCAGTCCACTGTTTTGACTGAATTTTTATTTCGGGCGTATAATGGTGTATCCAAGTTTCATCTACAGTAATTAATCGGCGCCAAAACTCGGGTTTATTGCGCCTAAACTGCGCCAACTGATCGTTGGAAATGCTAATTCGAACACGTTTTTGGTCTATTTCTAATTTTTTCCATTTTCACAAAAAACTCTCACATCGACTCACTCAAACGACTGTTAACTAAAAGCTGCGCTTCCAAAATGACTGAAACATCGGTTAGTAACTGTCAAACGATGCACAACTAGCATTCACTAGCATTTATAGGCGAGTACTGCTATCTTTATGTTACGGTCGGAAACTTTTCAGGCAACCCTCGTAAATCATCTGCGGACTGTCCAACCTACTGATTCCTGCCAAGTTTCTTCCAGCTTGACAACAGGGAACCTATCTATGTCAGTTCCTCCAATCGCTGCCCCGCGAAAGCTTATCAAACACTTTAATTCAACTTGGACACCTTCCGAATGGCAACGTAGACTAGACAAGCTTGCTTCGAAGAATCAATTGGTCCCTAAACTTCTTACCAAGGGCGCCCCCCCCCCCACGCTGATGTTGATTGGACCGCGAATTTCTTCGAAAAGAAATATGTCATCACCATCTTCCGGCCAAATACGAATGGTTATTCCATAATCCAGCAAGCAACAATTTCAATCTTGGAAAGATGCGTGTCAGCAAATGGTTGGAAAATACGAATAAGAAGTCAAGCAGTCCGTCATACCTAAGCCAACAAATAAGTTAGCGAGTAAATCCAATTTGCCAAGACCCACCTCCTCTTCCCACAAGAAACCGAGCTCCAATTGGAGTTTTAAAACCACCATAAATCAAGCCCCAACGTCAACGCATCTCTTTCGACTTAACCCCTACAACTCAAACTTCCACCACTCAACCTCTAACACAAACGCCTTTTCCTAATTTCGACCTCAGAACTGGAGCTGAGTATCCTAACTCCATCAGTTCTCACATTTTAAACCCTACTTCAGAAATCCCATCTGTTGCGACACGAAATTCATTAACCACTCCCTCTTCTATTGACCCTCTTTCGCCGCCCACTGTTAAATTAACGCAGCAAACTAGCGAAACCACCGAATATCGCTATGCGCTCTCTAGGCTTAGAGAGAAAAAGATATGTGAGAATGTACGTCTATATCTCTCCTATCTGCACGATAAATATGACTCGGTGTACTACGAGGGTAAAACAAAAACAAGCGTCATGGTTCCTATCCAGCAGGAAGGCCTCCCTACCGACGTTACCGGTCTCAGGAAACTTTATATAAAGTATCACGAGATTTTCAATACGCCCCGCCAAAAAGTTGCAGACGATCTTGCCGCTCTTCGCCGCTATGTACACTCTAAAGGAGTCTCACATCTCCAACGCAGTCGACTTGACCACGATAAATTTTTTCAACCCTAGTCATGCAAAAACCTTCCTTTCGCCTTCTATTACCTCAATGTAAGAGGACTGCGTTCTAAAATCGACATTGGTTTGCGTCAATATCATGCTCTCCCATTTGATATTTACGCTCTGGCTGAAATTAATCTTATCCCCAACTCCCTCTTTCTTTCAATACTTTTCGGGAATATAATCGCCCACCCTTGTCGAGGTTGGCCATTCACAATAGCTTTGACTCCTCTCTCGTTGCAACTTCATCTTCTCCTAAGCTCAACTTTGTGACCCAACCTATCCAATGCTAGTAACTTCCTATTGCAGCAACTGACTTATCGGACTCGCTTGATAATATCCTTATCTTCGGCGATTTTAATCCGCCTCAGCTGAAATGAACTCAATCTGAAGGCCTATCTTTTTCCATCGACTCTAATCCGGTTTCTACTAAGCAATGTCAATTCTTAGATCGGTTAACAGATTCTAGTCTATGTCAAGTCAGTGACGTTTTCAACTATTGTATATGGAACCCAATCTATCTCTGGTCACTGACCAATCTATTTTTAACAGAAATATCCAAATCCATCTCTCTTTATGTGTCACATTCCCTCCTTGGTATAATCGTAGACTTCGCTCTCTACGAAACAAAAGAAACAAGTTATGGGCGGTATTCCTTCGCACCCACTCTTCTTCCGACTATTCAAATTATCTAGGTACATATCTTAATTTCATTGAACTCTATAACTCTCTCTATCAGCGCTACCTGAATAGTGCGCAAACCAATCTCATAAATGACCCCAAGTCCTTTTTTCAATTTGTCAATTGCAAAAGTAAGACTGATGGTTATCCTTCCTCCCTCGCTTTCGAAACCAAATCTTCGAGTGATCCTCCTACCATCGTCAACTTTTTTGCTGCATTTTTCAAACAATCATTTGCCAACAACTCCTTCTATCTAGTCCCTCTTACATCAGTGACCTACCAAATTTATCCATTGGTCCGTTTATCACTCAAAATTTCGATCCTTCTGTAAAAGTTACTAGAACTTAAATATGAATTTCTACCCGGCCCTGATAGTGAACCTTTTCTTCACACTTAACCACCTATTCAGTCTATTCCCTACACAGGGGGCAGGAAGAATTTCCCTAGATTTGGAAGACCTTTTTACAATTCCGCCACAAAAAAGGGATCTAAGCATAAAGTTACCAATTATCTCTGTTATGTACAATACACAAACTTTTTCAAACATTTTGTATGAAGCATTAAGCTTCTTTTATTTCTCCCCGACAGCATGGTGTTTTTAAAGGCTGATCAACTACCTGATACCGAGTTGAATTCGTGTCTTTTGCTCTCGCAGCCATAGAAAGTGGCAAAAAAAATTGTCCGCTCTCGGCTTTTAACCTCTTTTATTAAAATAGATTTGTTGTTGCCTGGTAAGCCGATAATATTGTGTTCAGTTTAGATCCGCCTTTTCTGTTCCTTTCCTGGCCTTATCTGGGGTTCCACAAGGTAACCATCATGGTCCTCTACTCTTCATTCTTACTATTAACGATCTTGAGAGAGCCCTTAAGCACTCCTCCTTCTCCTATTGCGCTGACGACACAAATTTTTTTCAAACCATTTCTTCTGACCATGACTCTGCCTTCTTCAAGAAGACCTTGATCGGTTTACGATCTGGTGCCTCAGAAACTGCCTAGAATATAAAGTGCAACCCATCTCCTCCCCGACTTTATTTTCTCTAAGGTCAACCAATTTCCCTGGTTCAGTCTTTTCAAGACCACAGCATATTATTCGAGTGTGAGCCTAATTTCCGTTCGCACATCGATTAGATGATCCTTAAAGCCAACTTATCACTTAGCTTTATTAAACGGTGGTCCAAGGAATTGTACAACCCGTACAGAACCAGATCTCTCTTGTTGCCTTGTTGTAGGGGGTAACTACTTGAGTATGCCAGTTAAGCTTGGCCCCTTTTCATCGAGTTCATGTTTCTAGTTTCCGATTTTGCCTCCGTTGTCTGCCCGGGAACGACCCTTTAATCTCACCTCTCTATCAGGACCACCCCAAACTTATCAATATGAATTCGTTAGAAGAACGCAGGAACATTGCTGACATTATTTTCATTCATCGACTGCTCTCAGGTTCCCCTTTTCAACTCTATTTCCTTCAACATCAATCCACGTATGTATGTAATCTACGTTGTCCTCGTCACTTCTATCTACCGATCCGCTGCACCTTTTATGGCTCCAACGAACCAATCTCCCATACGCTCCGAAAGGTTCAACTCAAACCTCTCCGTTTTTGATTTCAACCTGAGCACTCCTCGTCTCAAACAAGATCTCCTCCACCATTCCCTTGATTCCTAGCTCATTACTCGTACGTCTTTCTGTTAGTTTTTAAGTTAGATTAAGCTTGTATTAAGCCAAATAAATGGGGGTCGCAGTCCCCAGTAAATTATAAATTGAACCGAGAGCAAGATAACCTCACGGGAAACTGGGAAGGATCCATTGAAGTTTTACATCGAAAGTTCCATTCAGGCTTAGGGCCTTGTATGATCCAAAATTGCAGGAACCCCAACCTACAGTCGAGTTGTTTTAGCTGTCTATTAGCAGATCCAAAAATGTTTTGTCAGGAGTCTAGTACGCTTATACACAAATCCTTCTGAAACAGATGTGTCTGGAAGTCGGTCCTGATTTTTGGTTACGATCTTCTTCAACTCCTCATATTCCGCGGAGGTGATTTGACATCGGTTTTTCTTTTATGATGATGGTCTAAACGGATAACGCGAGTAGTGTGCGGATGGGCGGCAGGCCGTTCTTCAATGCATCCGACTGCGACGGGACTTGACGTACAAACAACATGATGGACTTCCGTTTGATTCCTCCGACTGAGAGGAGCTTTTTTAGGGGCTACCATTCGCAGTTTTGGCCAAAATGGTAGTAATTGGTCGAACTTAGATGAGCAAACGGTGGGTTGACCATCCTCAGCCAACTACATCCGGCTTATTTCTATGTGGGATCCTGGGTCATTTTATTCCGTGTTTTAATTCTAATTAAATTTCGGTATTTAGGGCTTAGGTTAGCGTAGGTTCAGTTAGTTTTAATCGCGTTCGTCCCGGTCTTGCACAGTGCGGATGGCACTCAGATGTGATTATGCTATTTCTTTCCTCTTCATTCTATCATCTTTCTCTCTTACTTTCCTTTAAGTCTGTCGGCAAAGTTACTTAGTAGGTATCCTTGGCTTTTTTTCTGCTCTTTTTATTTATTTCGACACGAAACAAAAAGGGTAAGTGAGTTGTGATGCACGGAGTAGTGGGCAATTAACAACCAATTCCGTCAGTGCTGGGGGACATCCGTTGATGCCGACAACAACCCCGCCAAACTCCGCCAGTAAATATCCTTCCGCGTGACCCAACGGCATCTGCGGCACAGACGCACTCTGAAGTTCCTCAACGGAAGACCCTCCACCAACGAATAGTGGAGTACAACGAAGTGGTAAGCGTATTTTTCAGAGAAGAGGTGACAGTCCCAGTGGAGAATACGAGAAAATATAAGAAATACAAAAGCTAAGGGAAAAGTGTGCAATAAAACCACAAGGACTCAAACGAATCTTAGAAACTGTGATAACAATACGACACGACAACAGGAGAGGATGTCCTCGGTGGTGCTAGACTGTTTGTCAGGATAATGACAAATATGACGACGATTGCCATCAATCATCAGAAAATACGTGGACGGTTCATTCTCCTGTCCCATGGCATGGCAAAACCAGGGACTTCGAAATATTCGTGTTCCCGAGTTTGCAACAGGAATTATATTTTTTGGGTGGAACAGTCGCTCCTAACATAATCTCGGAACTAGACTTGCCAACGTCGGCCGAAAACGATTCTTCAATTCAAATTCTCACCCAACCGCGAACCGATCAATCGGAGAGGGTGAAACAACTTTTTCCGTCATTCGCAATTCTGTGGTTAGGCAAGATGAAGCTTCTAGTACATGCGATAGAAGTAGACGACAACCAAGCTCCTATCAAGTAGCGACGTTACCCCATTTCCCCAAAGATTCAAAAACTCTTATATGACGAGCTGTGTCGTGTTGTGCTTGGAGTTCCTCGGTTTTCTCACCAAGACTATGTCTAGACAAGAGAAAGCCGTGACGAGAAAGTATGCTCACTCTCTTCCCCACATCGATTCCTTACTAAGCCCACAAAAAGATATCAGATAGATTTCTGGTATCGATTTAAGGGACCGGTTTTGGCAGATCGCTCTGAAGGCCAAATCAAGCGAGAAGATAGCTTTCACAGTCCCTCGGCGTTTGGACTGTGCAACGCAGCCCAGAGAATGTGTCAGTTAATGGACAAAGTTTCCTTTCCATTCTCCCATCGATTGAAGGAGAACGTTTTTGTTTATCTCCGTTTGTTCTCCAGATTTTGAATCTCATGCTAAACTAACGTCCCAGGTGGCGAAGTATATAAGGGAAGCAGGAGTAACGATCAAGGTCGAAATTAAGTATTTAGGATACATCGTTTGCGATGGAAGTCTTAAAACGGATCCAGATAGAGCGGTAGAGAAGTTTCCAGTGCCAAAGACTCCTAAGCAAGTCCGTTGGTGATATAGGCGGTTTATTCCGCATTTCGCTGGACGATCCGCACCTATGGCGGACTGCTTTAAAAATGGACAGACTTTCACCTTGGCAGAAATAGCCCTTAAGGCGACATTGGTGTCTGCACTCATACTCTCAAATCTGGATTTTGAGAAACGCTTCTACATACAATGCGACGCTTTGACGATTGGAGTGTGTAGTGGGCTGTACTAGGTGGACGCGGAGGAAAACGAATTATAGCGTTAGAAAGCCTGAATACTATCCGGCCGTATTGTCAATGAAGAAGTTGAGAGCCTATGTTGAGGCCATTACATAGACCTGGTGGCAGATCAAGCCTGAGACTTCAGGGCCTCGACTTTGAGATCGAACATAGAAAGGGTATACTCTCTCACGAGCTCAGTACCCAATCCGACATTCTGCAGATTGATTTCAGCTCCCCATATGGGGAACATGAGGTGTTGAAGAAGCTCGTAACAGAAAACCAGGACCGACTTTCAGACACATGTGTGTAAACTATTGTGTAAACGATTTGTGTGTAAACTACTTGTGTACGTACTAGACTCAATACAGTGGCGCCCAACGTGGGGTACGAAGTTGTGGTCCCTGTCCTGCGGCGTGAAAGCATAAACCTCTATCAGAAATTGAGGAATGAATCCTTTTTTGCAAGCAATTTTCATGCTGGCGACGCTGGCTGGTCAGAAGGGGTCAAACTTGCCGACTTCGTTGGCTACGCATGTGGCATGAATGAGTACTAACGACGGTCTTTAAATTGATCCAGGGGGAACGAACAATATGTAGGTATTGCCTGAGGTCTCGAGTTCAGATTCACAGTTGTGTTAGCTCTAACTAAAGTAACCTTCATCAAATTTTCATCCTGATTGTAACTGGCATGAAGACGATTGAAATTGCAGTATCTGTAGCATAATATCGGTTTAATCGGTTAATTTTCAATTTACTTGTAGACAATGACAGATAGGTACGTACATATGTATGTCCATTTACTCTCTATCCATTGATCATCTTGTCTTGTGTTCATACAGAATCCATCATAGTACTTATGTAATGCATATACGTGCATTTGAGATCAGGAAACCTCCTAAAAGGATTGTAATTGCCTTTTCCGCTTCTCCTATTACACCAAGAATTGTCCATTCTCCGACATCAAAGGCATTTAGCGCTTCACTCAGAGTGACGACTCCTTCTAATCCTTTGCTCACCGATTATCGAAAGCATGTCAAATTTACCAAAACTAAAAAAGAAAACATTTGCTCAATCTCTTCCTCAACTATTTCAGTTTGTTCTTCCATTCGCGCTACCGAAAAAGAAAAGAAAAGTGACGCATTTATGACATGACACAAAGTGTTACGCTGTCGGTCGATTCCTAAGCAAACACATCAATCCAATCCGCCTGATCCTTGATGAACTGTTAGGAAAAGATAAAAAAAAACAATAAAAACCTCCGCCCGATACAGCTCAATTTGATTTGTGTTCTTGCACACCAAACATGGGCCAACATCAAACACAAACACAAACACAAACACAAGCAACAATCTCCTGATGATCGTCCATGACCCGAATGTTTGGAAAACACAGAAACAACACAATACCGGGACGACATGTTAAACAAACAGTGCTACCGAATTTATTGCCACCACTAGGTCGGTATCGAATTATTGTACCCGCTATTTGCTCTATGATCCTTTGCATCCTTGCCCGCTTTCTCATGCTGATGATCAATGGAATGCACTAGCAATGACCCTGGTACATGTTTTCTTTGGAATCTTTTTGAAAACTCCTTTTTTTTCGGGATCATAAAGTCGAAAAGAACATTTTGACAATCGATCGGCGGCAATTGGACTTTGTTGATTGGTCTCTGTTGACCTAGTGATAGAAAGATAGAAAGATAGAAAGATAGAAAGAGTGTCCGCTTTGAGATTGGCCGCTAGCACTTAGAAAGTGCTAATTAGGGATTGATCCTCTCAAAACATATCCAGCTGATGTTCATCTTTATCGTCGCGTCTTTCGGTTTGGTTTTCAGTTTCGGTTTCATTTGGAGCTGACCCAATTTTACCCAATCGTCGTCGGAAGCCATAAATTGCTGTCTTCCCAACGTCAGCTAGAGACACTTTGCATCTGGATCGTGTACACAGGTTTTTTTTTTTTTTTGTTTTTGATCGCTTTGGTGATCCGTCGATCATGATACATATTTTTACGATCGATTTTGAATTTTTTCGAAATTCCAAGTCAAAATAAAAATTTCCTGTTTAACTGAGAGAGGAAAAGGGGGACGAACTGTATTCGGATTTGTGGCTGTGTGTCGAAAGTGCTCATACTCATACTCATGCTCGCCCTCCGCCTGCTTTTTAGTTGATTTCAGAACAACAAACAATCGTCAAGCGATACTCGTACCTTGGTACATACTTGTGTATTCATGTGCCTGCGAGGTATTACGCTTCAAGTGTATTGTGCCCCAGCCGCCGCTTTTGTGCGTTGCGCCTCATGTCAAAGTAATGAGTCTAATCTTCGAATGGTCGCTAAAAATAGAAACGACAAAGTGGCAGGTGCCAGATCTAGTGCGAGAACTAATACCAGAATTGAATTGATTCCATGTCCCAATGTGTATCTCATGGAATAACTTTGCTACCTTCCCTTGCCTTTGGGAAGATGGACAATTTTTCCCCAGCTCCTAACAAAATCGTAATAACAATTGTTGAAATTAAAATCCAATTGTCAGAAAGAAGCTCTATGCAGTACTAGACGACACAGCTGAACTTGCAAATGCAATCGTATCATGTTGTCAGAAGTTGTAAGTGTTGGGTCTTCAGAGCCCGCAGTTCGAGTAAGGATGGTTCTGCGACTATCAACTCGGTAAATGACTAGATGTAATAGAATTGCCCAAGCCTTCTTGTAAAAGCGGCAAACACCTAAGATTAAGAGTGACTTCGTCTATGAATCTGGTTAAGTTGAAGGGGAACCTTAATACAAAAGCATGCAACGACAACAAAACAAAATGACAATAGTGAAATTTAGGATGCTAATTGTCTATCTTATGCAGGTCCGTACTCGAGCATGGAGATAACGCGCTACAAATGTCCAATCAAATTGATAGTTTTAGACGTAACGTTTTGAGTAGGCTTTTACCCGTGTTTAGACCAAGGCAGCATAACATACGTGTATTGGCGCCTGCATGGCGACTGATCGGGACACTACTGACTGTTCAAAACATGGATTGGACCAGTAGCCCAACAATCAAGTTCGGAACGTAGTGCTTGCTTTACCTGCTCGAGGTGGTTACCGGGCAACTACGTGTACAAATCCTTATACCGGTAGACCAAAATTGCAAGTGCGAGATTATCTAGGGTCTTACGAGTATGCCTAGACTAGAAATCCGCGTTACCGAAACCAACCCGCTACGGAAAACGACTTAATGCCTCGGATAAGGACTGATAGCACGTTCACGACCTTTGGCTATCGTGCCCGGACTAAGATTGGTTTCTGGAATGTGAGACGCCCCTTCACTCTCAGAGTAAAGGACCTCAGAACGCCAGATTCCTTCAATTAGAGCATGAGTTTATGCGATATAAGCTGGACATATTGGGAGTAAGCGAGATAAGATGGTTAGATGCGGGTGAGTACCAATCCCCAACGCGTAACACTGTATTACTCTAGTCCGGAAGACCAACCGGAAGCTCCCGTGGATATGGAGTTGGACTGCTGTTAAAACCTACAGCACGCAGAGGCCTAATCTCCTGGTAGCCGCGCGGTGATAGGATTTTAACGGACAGATTCCGAACTAGAGTACGTCGCGTCACAATTATACAGTGTTATGCCCCCACGGATGGTTCGTCTGTGGAAGAAAAGGAGACCTTCTACAACCAGTTGGGAGCTGTTTATAATGCAACACCCAACGGCGACATTGTCATTGTGATGGGGGACCTTAATTCCAAGGTAAGCAGCGACAACAAACGGCTCAACGAAAATCGTCTTGTCATAGGTGGCACCATGTTTGAGCACAAGGCCTTCCATAGAATTAGTTGGGTGTCAACTGACAGGCAAGCAACCTCCAACCAAATCGATCATTTTGCCATCAGTCGTCGGCAAAGAAATCTTCTAGACGTACGAAACAGACGAGGAGCGGACATGGGGTTGGTACGAGATCACCATCTTATGATAGCTACTGTCCAATTACGCACTGCTGCCGTCCGAAGATCTAAGGACACAAGAATACCTAGGTACAACGTAGACCGATTGAGAGTTTCCACAGTGCGCCAAGAACTAAGTGACCATCTCTCACGAGGAGTGGAAACAATTAGCTGCTCACTGCCCGACACCATCCAAGACCATTGGTGTGCTGTGAAAACTGTTTTCACATCAGGTGCTGAAAGGATTGTCGGGCGATCGCAGGGAAGACATAGAGCGTGACTTTCCGAGGATACCTGGAGAAGGATCAATGAACGAAAACAACTAAGAGCTCGAATTGCAGCAGCTCCAGCAGCAGCGAGGATCGAGATAGAGTCCCTATATCGCATGAAGATGAGAGAAGTGCAGCGTAGCAATTACATCAATGCGCTGGCCAAGCAAGCAGAAGAAGCAGTAGCGAGGTGCGACAGCAGAACCGTTTACAGAATCGCCAAAGAGCTTATAGGTGGCCGAAGCTCTACTCAACACCCAGTGAAAGGCTTAGACGGTTCGTTGCTAATATTGGATGAGGATCAATTGAAGAGATGGAAGGAGCATTTTGCTTCGGTTCTAAACCGAGTATTCGCCAGCAATATGCACCCAAGTCAGACTGAAGTGTCCGTAGCATGAAATTCCCGAATTCGCACCACAACCCCCAGTAAGGAAGAGATTATTTCCGCGATCAAAGCACTGAAACCCAATAAGGTGGTAGGACTTGACGGCATACCTGCGGAGCTGTTTCTAGCCGCGCCCACTTGTCGGGAAAACATGGGAAGCCGAGAGTTTTCCGGACCAGTGGAAGAAAGGAATGATCGTCAAGCTCCCTAAAAAAGGCGATCTAATGCAGTGCGAAAACTGGAGAGGTATCTGCGTGCTGCCTGCTGTGGCCAAGATAATAGCTAAAATCATCTTGGAGGGAATCAAAGAACACCTCGAAAACACTCTCGACGCCAAACAAGTAGGATTCCGTTCTGGATCCTCCCGTGTCGACCACATCAACACCTTGCGGATCATCATCGAGCAGTGTGTTGAGTACCGATCACCACTTCACCTGATATTCGTCGATTTTGAAAAGGCGTTTGATAGTTTCAATCGGGAATTTATCTGGCGTGCCTTGCGCTGGAGAGGCAAATTAATAGCAATTATCAAGGCCACATATGATGGGTCCACATGTCACGTCGCACACAGAGGAGGACTGTCTGAGGAATTCGAAGTCCAAAGCGGGGTTAGGCAAGGCTGCATACCTTCACCAATACTGTTTCTATTGGTGATTAGCGATGTGCTGAATGCGGCCCTGTCAACAGGAAATGGAGGAATTCGAAGGACTCTTACATCTGAACTCAAACACCTTGACTACGCCGACGATGTTGCCTTCTGTCTCACAGAATAATGGATATTCAACAAATGACAACAAATGTGGAGAGGGAAGCAGATCAGCCTCAGTCCAAACTCATCAACTCATATATGTATTGCTGGACAGACGGTTGAGAGAGTAGAGAGTTTCCAATATCTTGGGAGTACTCGTATTGTCTCAACCGATGACGGAACCGAACTGGATATAGCCAACCGCATTGGTTAGCACCGGGTATTTATAAGTCAAAGAACCGGTTCATGAAACACATGGCATTATCCTTCAGAAGGCCCAAATTAGAAGGAATGGGGTTGTTTATTCAAGAAAAAGTGTCCAACAGTGATGTTTTGGTGGAGATGAAGGCCCTCATTTATTCGGCTTAATACAAGCTGTACAGTCTTAAGCTTGAACTTAAACTTAAAACTAAGGTTGATGGAGTGGTCAAAGACGTCGGATTTGAGGCAGGCCGTGCTGCGGTTAAAATCAGAAACGCTAAGGTTTGAATTGATCTTTCGTAGCATATGGGAGGTTGGGTTCTTTGCGCCATAGAGGTTGTGGTAGTTCGGTAGAAAGAAGAGACGAGGTGTAAGTAGATTACGAGAGTTAGTGTTGAGGAAAACAGAGTTGTGAAGGGACGTGACGTGAAAGGATTCGATGAATGAAGAGAAAGTCGGCTGCATCTCTGCGCTCCTCAAAAGTGTGTAAATTACTAAGGTTGAGACGGTTTCAATAGTGGGGCAGAATAAAAGGATCGTCCTAAGGCATACTTCAAAGAGCAAATCGAAGAAAACCGCGCTGGATGCTCTCGAATCTCGCGATGTTAACACGATGATATGGAGACGACACTTGACTGGAGTACTCTAGGAGAGGTATGGGTTGGTTGGTTGGTTTTACAAAACCTAGTGCAGAGTTGGCTTTAAAAATTATCGCATTGCGGAGAGATTGAACGGAGGGGGTAGGTTGGTTATGGAGAAGGTAGAGTCCGGCGGGTGGTTGGTGCCGCTTATGTTAAAATGTGATGGATTGGCATTTGGGTTTATTAAGTTCCAAACAAGCTTTGAGCCACCAGATCGAAAAACTATCAAGGTCTTGTTGACGAAGGAAGGAGTCACGGGGGAGGAAACTGTTTTGAAAAATTTGGTATCGTCGGCGTGGCGTATAGGGAGACAGACGAGTGTTTGATGGTCTTATCGAGGTCATTTATGCTTAATATAAAAAGAAGGGGACCGAGATGACTACCCTGTGGAACTCTAGAGGTAGGCTGACAGAAAACGAATAGTGCAAAGACGGTTTTCAAGGTAAGAGGATATCCATTTTAACAGTATGGGTTCAAGGCCAAGGTAGGAGTAATCTGAGATTTTATCGAAGGCTTTGCTAAAATCGGTTGCAACTATTGTACATTGACTTCGTTGCCATTCTATAGGGCAAAGAGAGTAAAGGATACGAGATCAACGAGATTTGTGGTTGTTGACCTACCCTTCAGGAAGTCATGTTGTTTAGGGGAAATAAGTGATTTGCATTGGAAGCTTAGAGTTTCATACAAAATACTTTCGAAGAGATTGGGTATATGAGAGAGTTTAGCGAAGGGACGATATTTGGTTAATTCATTCTTTTATCCTTTTTAGCGGATCAGGGTTATGAAGGAGGTTTTTCAAGTCTGAGAAAGATTGGTTCGCAAGAGCCGTGAATGCGCATCAGGAGATTAAGACGATCACAGATATCATGACCGAAACTGGCGATCCCAAGGTATCTGACAACATACATTTCGACAAGCAAGTGGCTGTCCATGTTGTCCGACGATAGAGAACTTTCGCCAATTCTTTCTGGTATCCCAAGAGGCCCCAGACAAAGGCGTCCTAAAAAGAATGGTTTCCGACTTCTGAAAGTTGATTTTCAACTTCCAGTCGTCGCAATATCGCTTAATTTTGTCGAAGTCACGTTGCAAAAGTGTGTTAATGACCTCAATCTTTGGACCTGATCTGTACGCAATTACACAAGATCACTTGTGTAAATGTTGAATAGGATCGGCGAATTTACCGCACCCTGTTGCAGACTGTTTTTATTGTTAAATGTTCCAGCAGAAGTCACATCGCCATTCTTCACGATGAACTGTCTATCTGAAAGCATATTGAAAGGAATATCGAGAAGTGATTTACTAATGCTCAGCCTGTTCAGGTTGAAGAAGAGTCCCTCTAACCATACGGTATCGAAGGCCTTTTCCAAGTCAATGAGTCAGTCACCCGTGCACTAGCTCTTGCCTTTGTTCCATTGCATATCAGAAACTAGTTTAGACGCAGCATGAATGATATCATGCCCCGCCTTGAAACCGAATTGATTATCCGGAACGATATGTTTGTCCTCAACCCACTTAGTCAGGACTCTATTGATCACCTCCTCGAAAATCTTACTGATGTTTGGAAGAAGACTGATCGAGCGGAGATTCGCCGGATTGGACCGCAGTTTTCCAATGCGCTGGATAATGTCTTTATTCATTGCATTATTAAACAGTGTGGTATAAATGTCCACCGCTTCTAGTGGGAGATGTCAAAGCACAATGTTCGGTATTTCATCGGTTCCCACTGATTTCTTACTTCCAAGTTTGGAGCTCTTCCTTCGAAATGAACGGTGGTAATACACTTTCGTTGGTGATGACATTATTTGCCATATTCTCGTTACTGAACTGGGTGAAACCCGAGCTCTCGAATCGCCAATTCGCAATTTCATTTCGAAGGCAGGAATTGTGCACAAGGACTCGACTCTCCAGGTCGTGGTTCGGGCCAATGATGTCATTCGCCTTGTACACTTCCTGGAAAGTCGCTCCTATAGCCTCTACCTTCTCCTGCGGATCCTCGATCACAAAGAAGTTATCATCGTCAACTGCCTTATTTGGATAGATACCTGAGCGACAAGTATTTGTTCGTTGTTCGTCGTTCGGGCGATTTGAAGACACGAAAGGTCGTTTTGATGTTTCCTCCGAAATATTTTATTTACGAGTATTTGCGGGAACATATTCGGGTTGCTGGTGTTTACAGCCCGAATTTTGTTGTTCCAATACAAACTTACAGAACTTCTGTAATTTTCTTTTATTAATATTTGGAGGTTTTTGATCGACGACTTCAGTGTCATGATCTCCGGGTTATGTCTGTCAGTGAACTGTCTGTACAAGGTTTTTAGTCTTGACAGCAGTCTACTTTTATGTCGGTGCAGTGCGTCAATGATTGCGTTGCAGTGTGTTGATACCGAGGTATCGTTTTGTCCATTGTTCGTTTAATTGTCTCATCCATTACCCTTAGATACCTGTCAATCTCCTCGTTTGAGAGATTTCTGTTGGACGGTGGGTTGAGCGAATTCGTGGAGAGTGCTCTTATCACTATTCTTGAGAGGTGTGTCCAATGCACCTTACCTTTGAACAAACTCTTCCAATTCCGCAGTTTGGTTGGGAACAGTTATTTCGGTGCTGAGACCGCAATGGTCACTGTCATACACGAAAGTGCGTAGACAGTTTGTAGTTTGTTGGTTAGTGCACGTCAGTTGTATTCGTGAGTCGAACAGCAGGAGATCCAGATAGGACCCGTGTCTGGGAAACGACGGACTATCCGTGGCTTTGAGGCCGAGTCGATACATCACACTGTGCTGATTCCACCAATTGAATAGTAGATTCTCTCTAGTATTTGGTGTATTATTTCCCCAACCACTATGTTTGGCGTTAAAATCTCCGCCGATAATAAAAAAGTTCTCCTCCAATTCCAGCCTCAGGAATCGAAACAGTGTCTCGAGCTCTGAGATGAATAAAGCGGATTGAGTAGCCTTAGAAGCATAAACAGACACTATGTATAACCGCTTTCCACTACGGAGAGGGATGTACATGATGCATGCTTCCAGCACCTGAAACCTACGTACTACACGATTGTATACTCTTTTGAAACGCAGTCCCTTTCTTACAAAGATCGCAACGCCTCCTCCTTGAATGGAATTGGGTCGGTTTCTTCGTAATATTTCATATCTTCTGTGTCTCTTTTTGTGCCTTTTGGTAAGCTTAGTTTCGCTAACCAAAAGCACATCAGGGGCTTGGTCTTTAAGCAATTTAAACAGTGCGACTCTTCGTTCGAACCTAATCAGTGAATCAACATTCACTGCAAGGACCTTCAGGGTTTGCTCCGCCATGTACGTACCCATTACGACTGGAGGTGCGTTAGGCTCGGCAGCAGCGCGTATATTTGATCTACCCGCGTAGCCTGTTCCTGTATTTGACGCTGAAGCTGAGCCATCTGCCCCTGAATAGAGAGTAAGATAGCCAGCAAGTCAGGTACAGGTTCAGGTGCTCTAGGTGCTGGGGCCTGAGAAGCTACCTTTGCTTGTTGTACCGTAGTTCCCCTACCTGCCGCCATTTGGGTGTGGGTAACTTGGGGAGTAACGGCTGGTGTTTGTGCCTGCACGAGTGGACGTTTAACTTCCACTTTTTGCTGCCGAGCCAGATTTATTTTTTTGATGTATTAGAATTTGGGACAATCCCGATAATGTGCCGTGTGTCCCGTGTTCCTACATAAATCACAAGAGAGTTTGCTTTTTTTGCGCGTTTCCCGAAAACCGAAAAAGATACACATTGTACAATAGATACCTTAAGCTCCACAGCAGGTCACAGGAACAAAAGTAGTACGAGTTTCAAGCCTTTGAGAAGGCGGATTCTTACAATCCTTTGTATTTAGTGAGTCAATTCGTCGGTTTCGGTCAGCGCCATCAGCGCCATTGTTTGATATTATTCCGACGGACAACATTCCTCTTAATATCTGACAAAAACATATTTGTTGATGGAGTTTTTAGATTGTCTGCTCACTAAAGTCGTTTAAGTATGAGCATTTCGGCAGAACACCCTTCTGTGGCAGTTTTTGTGAGAAGATAGGAGTAGCGAGGATTACGCCTTTTAAAAAATCTAATGTAAATCCTATTTCCATCGACACATGTAGTTTACACCGTGACTTTGCATAAGGGTGATGTTGAAGTAGAACTAAGAAGTTCAAGCTCGAAAATGAAATGAAACAATCACACCACACGGTCACTACAATCATGACAGTCTTCGTCACGATCAACGTCGTGATCATCATTCCAGCACACTGGCAACAACAACAGCTACTAGCACTCATAGCGCAGCACTCTTCAGAAAGTGCTCCGAATCGTCCCACAAACAAAAACAATTCCCCCAATCGCATCCCCCATCCCCTTATCCAGCTAAACCACCATTCGGTTTATTATTATTAAATTATCAGAAGCTGATTGACGCTTTCCAGATGAGCACAGCTTGAGCTTTTTTTTTTCGGCAGACTGCTGCTCGTTTGGTGTGTCATCCCCCTGGGCACCCGGTAACCTCGAAGCTGTTCCAAATTGAACCCAATGATCACCAAAATGATCAACTCATGCTCTCGCATGAGTGTGTTTGGGTTGTTTTTCTTTTGGTGGCGATTGGTTAAGATCGTCGTTTTGCTTTTTCCGTTGTTGGTTCTTTGAAGTGCGAGATACATTTTCCCTCCCGGGGTTACGGATACATACACACACACATACCCACACTAACGAAATCATTCAAATGAATTTATTATCGATCCACAGCGGGTCACACTGATCGTCTTCTTCGATTGAAAATGAAGGGGGGAGGGGGATAACCCAACCACCACCATTCAACACCACACAGTATCCTAGCAATCGGACCGATCATGTTCCCTAAAAATAGGCTAATGACATACCGGGTGGGCATCCCATGGTCTGCGGTGGGGTTGCTTGCTGATGTTGTTTTCTTAATTTTTCATTAATTCTCCACAGTCTGCCGCACATCTCCGCAGCCAGCTCAAATTTAATGGTTCCAGTGATTTTTTGGACAAAGTAGCACAAACAAACGGAGACCTAATACCAATATCGAAGCGGACACTCTCATCCACAAAAAAAAAAACTCAAAAATTCACCTCTGATCAGGGTATTAACCAAGGAAAGTTTGTCATGAAACAGAGCGCAGACCAAGACCCAGAGTCCATATGTCGATCGGTACATGGACCAATTTTCGTGGCTACAACGATTGTGGTTACGATTCGGGTGACTTCTGGCTTCTCTTCAACCACGAGCTGGATTTGAATGTCGGTGTTGCTTAATGCTCTTCATGCTGTCAGGTATCCGTAATTGTAAGAGAAATTATTTTTCTTCTTTTCAGTGAAATTGTTTCGTGTTGCGTTTGAAAAATGTTTTGTGCGTCTTTGTAGCCCGGTGTTCGGGACTGAGACTTTTGTTTAGATTTGCCGAAGATTTATTATGTCATTTCGGCGGATTATAGCGTGTGAATTGTTTATTGGAGAGTTATGGGGTGGTTGGGGGGGGCGATGGGGTCTATATTCATGTCTTCCCGCTGTCAGTTCTAAGAATAAAATGCTCGTGTTGATGTATAGTGAAGAATGTCAACGGGGTGTAGCGCGTAGGCGCCAAGCTGTAGCCACTGCCAAACGTTTTATTGGCTGTGAAAAATGTCGAATTTTGATCTTTGCTGCTGTTCTTTTCGCTTTGCGCAATTATGAGGTGAGAAGGTGGTGGCTTATGAGTAAACGCTCACAAAAAGGAAATGTGTTTGGAATAAGCCTTTTTACACAAACTTGTATGGCAAATGCCAGACTGCATTACCTCTTTAGTCACATGAGGAACATCGTCTTCATCAACATCGATCGTAATCAATAGTAAGGGTCACAATATAGAACCATGTGGAATGCCACATTTTATTTTTATTTCAAATCGTTTGTGCCATCGATGGTGAGGTGCTTTGAGCATTTTACAAGGAACTGATCAACAAGTAGATGGAGCCCTAGCTGTTGTTTAGTTTAAAGGATCACTGTTGCTATGATGTTTTATGTTTCACAAGTTAAAATCAGGATTTAGATAGCAACTTAGCTCAGTTAAACGGAGAGTACGAGGTGACCTTTATTTACGTTTAGAATAACATTTGTAGAACAATGTTTAAAACCACTTCCATTTGCACACAGATCTGACTAGCCTAGCATTCCAGCTATGCGTGATTTTCTACTATTGCGTCGCCCTGTCTGGGTAGATTCGAATGATTTCTGTTGAAGTTCTTCTGCGCAACGTTGGACCCAGCTCGGTTATTGATATGTAACAGCAAAATAAAGCAACTCCCTATTAAAAAATGTCCTAGTCCTTAAGACCATTAAGTCATCTGGATCATTCGTCAATAGGCACAGTGGCCTTGAATTTAAACAAGATTCAATTTAAGTTAAGGCTGCACTCAATTCTTCATAAGTAAGTTTCTGTTCTCCGATGGCTCGTTTAAGGTGGTATTTTGTTGACTTTAAGCCAGCCTCCCACAGACCACCAAAATGTGGGGATGAACGTGGTATAAATTGAGAGCGTAACTGATGTTGGACAAGTTGCGGGTGGATTTTCTCAATGAACCTCTGGTAAGTACTCCTATCTTCCTTAAGCCTTCTGTTTGCACCTACAAAACTGGTACCGCAGTCACTGTATACGTCACCACATACGAGGGTTGCCTGAAAAGTTTCCGACGTAAGATAGCGGTGCTCGTCAATAAAAGCTAGTGAATCCTAGTTCTGCATCTTTTGACAATTACTTACCGAAGTTTCAGTCATGAATGAGTCCATGTGAGCGTTTTTTGTGAAAATGAAAAAAATTGAGTATCGAGCTGTCATTAAATTCTTGTTTTTGAAAAGCAATACGCCTACGGAAATCAAAAATGAGTTGGACTCTATGTGTGGGGACTCTGCACCACCATTTACCACAGTGAAATTTTGGGCAGCTGAACCACTGACGATAACATTGCTAAAGTTCACCAAATGGTGTTAGACGACCGCCGAATTCAAGTGAGAGGGATAGTAGAGGTTATGAAAATGTCCAAAAACCGTGTTTGTTACATATTGAATCAAGATTTAGCGCGTTGGGTGCCGCGTTTGCTTCTGTTAGACCAAAAACGTGTTCGAATGAACATTTCCAACGCTCTGTTGACGCAGTTTAGGCGCAATAAATCCGAGTTTTGGCGCCGATTAATTACTGTAGATGAAGCCTGGGTACACCATTATACGCCCGAAACAAAAATTCAGTCAAAACAGTGGACTGCGAAGGGCGAGCCGGCTCCAAAAAAAAAACAAAAACAGTTTTTTTCGGCTGGGAAAGTGATGGCGGCTGTCTTTTGGGATAGTGAAGGAGTTGTCTTAATGGATTATCTTCAAAAAAGAAAAACCATTACAGGAGCATACTACGCATCATTACTTGCCAAGCTGATGGTAGAAATTGCTGAAAACGGCCACATTTGCAGAAAACGAAAATCCTGTTTCACCAAGACAACGCGCCGTCTCACACCTCAGCGGTTGCCATGGCGAAAATCCATGAATTATGGTTTGAACTTCTTGACCATCCGCCTTATTCACCAGATCTAGCCCCAAGCGACTTCTTTTTGTTCCCTCACCTAAAAACTGCGCTCGGAGGACAGCGATTTTCGTCAAATGAGGAGGCAATCACCTTCGCGAACAATTATGTTGCAGAGAAAAACGCCAAGTACTATTTGGACGGGTTAGAGAGATGTGAGCATCGCTGGGGGAAGTATGTAGAGCTACAAGGAGACTATGCAGAAAAATAAAAAAATAAAAAATTTGAGAAAAAATATCTTGTATCATTGTTCGGTCGGAAACTTTTCAGACAACCCTCGTATTTCTTGGAAAAAACGAAAAGATCAGTTTTATGGCGGTTTACCCCCAATCCACAGCGATCCGCCCAACTGGTTAATATGTTAAGACTTTGCTGCAAGAGTTATTTAATGGCATTGAGATACTTTCTTGAGAATGTTATAGCAACGACATCCGCGTAAGCAACTGCCGTGCTACTACCCGGTTCGAGGTATATCAGCAGTTCATTGACCACTGGGTTCCAGACAGGAGTGAAATGATACTGACACATCGCTTAGCAGCTGACACCCTGTTTGGAGTTGATAATCCTGCTATTTATCATAAGACTGATCAGCTCCTCGAATGAGTCATCTATCTTCAAAGCTGATAGTGCTGTTGTGATTGCTGACCCGTCGACGTACAATAGATCAAGGCACCATCAAGGTGGCGACGGGCGAGTTATTGCTCGGCATCATATTGTTATTATGGGACTCATCAGTGGCATTAATGGGGGAGTCTCGTCCGAAAGTGATCAGTAGTTTTTAAGTAGTCGTCAAGCAACCCGTTACAAAGTTCCTGGCAAAGCTGGGAAGGCCTCTAAAAACTATTTTGGGAAAGATGTTTTCAGTTCACGGGGACACTTGCCTTATAGAAACCATGGTATATAAGTGACATCATTTATTTAAGCAAGGCAGGGAAATGCTTGAAGATGACCCACGGCCTGGAAGACCCATCGAAGTGACCACTCCAGAACTTATCGAGAAACTAGAAAATTTAATCCTGGAAGATCCTCGACTTAAGAAGAAACAGCTGGCAGAAATGACTGGAGTATCCGATAAAACCATTTACAAGATCCTTCACGTCTACCTCAGCATGACAAAGGTCAGTGGAAGATGAGCTTCAAGAATGCTTACGCCACCAGAAAAACAACAGCGCGTTGCGTGTTCGTGCAAGTTTTTGAGCCTCTGCAGCAACTTCATGGCTGGAGTATTGGGCCGGATGCACCACTATGAACTGGAGTTCAAGCAATATTTCATGCAGTGGCATAAGAAAAGTTCAGCACCGCTAATGAAGTTCAAGGTGTCTCAGTCGGCCGGGAATATTATGGCGATACCGAAGGAATTTTACTCATCGACTACAAAGAAAATGATGTTTCCACAACGAGCGCTACAATTTTGAAGCGTTTGCGGGAATCCATGAAGAAGAAAATTTAAAAAAAACGGCGCCCTGCTGCACGGCATCACACCCGTGTACAAATGTCGAGTTGCACTGGCTGCCCTACTCCAGACGGGCTTCGAAGCTTTGCACCATCCACTCTACAGTCCGGATTTGGCCCCAGCGATTTTTATCTCTTCTTAAAAATGGAAAAAGGACCGCGTGGAAAGAAATTTACCAGCCATGAAGAAGGGAAGGATGAAATTTTTGAGTATTTTGCAAGCAGAAACCATCCGTAAAATGAGTTAGAATTAAGGGTCCTGTTCCTTAATTTACTCTTCTTCCCCTTCATTCCATGGACTTAAGAACTTCCTCACGTTTGTCCAAAAAGGCGACTATTGTGTACTCTCTATCATGTAGTGATTGTTCGGTGTGGCTAGTCGGCGAGTATAGAGCCGTTTCCTCGGACAATATGTATGTTGAGCCGTTGACAAAAGTCGTTGATCAATTTTGGATCATATATGGATGTCAATCAACCTTTCTAGAGTTTTCACTAGGAAAGATGATAGGCTTATAGGTCTGAGGTTCTTTGGGACAACATCAGAACATTTTCCGGCTATGAGAATGAAGACTACATTAACTTCCCTCCATGACAAGGGAATGTAGATCTCTAGCGTTGGCAGGATAATATCTGAAGACCTTTGTAGCTAGGCAGGTATTATACCGTCCGGCCGAGCAGACTTGTATGGTTTGAAGCTATGCAGCGCCAAGAGCAGCTTGTCTCTTGTAATCACACCGTGAATTTTAGTCGCGGCAACAGTAGTCCTAAGAAGGCTGTTACTGATCATGAAAAAGGAGCTACCTGGAATGTGGGTGTCTAGTAGTAGATTGCATCACTTGAGATCGTCCAAGAGCCATCGGTTTTCTTGAGAGGAGTTTTCGTAGGCGCGATGCTTCGGATTGTCGTTTAGGTAAAACGACTGTTCTCTGTCATATATTTTGAGGGATTCTTAGTGTGAGTCCCAGTCAGTCACGTTCCCTGTGATTTTTGCTAGGGTGAGAAGTTTTTAAGCGGTCCAAGTGCTGATATGCACCAGTGCGGGTTTTTTTGTCTGTGTATTGAATAAGAGGGTAGGAAGCAGCCATTGCCTGATTGAAAGCCAGGGTGAAATCCTTGACTTTCTGTTAAGCTCAGTGGTATTACATGGGGGACTTGAGAGTTCAGAGGACCGTAGTTTTAAAAGCGTTCCTCTTTATTTTGGCCAATCAATTTTCCGACAATTCCGGAATGGTAGTTGACTAGGAGAAGCGTCATTCAGACTGAATTGCATAGATCTGTGATCTGAGAAAAGAGTGCCCAGACGATGCCATCCAGTTCCTTATCACTTGAGTGATGTTGTGGGAGAAAAGAGTGATATCTAGCACTTCCTATAGATTCTTAGCACAGTCATAAAGGTAGGCTCATTACCATCACTGCCCCATACCATGTGATGTGCGTTGGCATCGCACCCAATGATGAAGCTAGTTTTCTGCCTTCGAGCCCCACTCTTTCAAGTTCGTCACCAGAGAGATCGCCTGCATTGTCGTGGCCAAGATATTCCAGTGCCAACATGGTACCTTTGGCAGTCTTCAGTTTAGCAACGCTCATGTCGAGTCACTGAGATTAGAAAGTAAGAGTGTATAAAGGCAAGGTTGAACTAATGCACAAGTTCTGATCTTACTTTTGCCTTTTGTATCGAGCGAAGCGTATTCAGGTATTCCAAAGCTCCACGAGCTAAGCCTTCTACAATCCATGGTTCCTGATAATGTCTCATGGATCTTAAATTCAATGAGGAACTTGTCCAATTAAAACTATCAACTAATATCCCACATTATATCTTCATATCGCTATGCATCCAACTTTATTAATTAAGTGCCTATAGGCACGAGGATGCAGGCAATCCTAACGCTGGTTCGGGTTCTAAAAAATTCTCCTCTGAGCCTTGCCAGCAAGTCCATCAGCGATTTCATTTCCTCCGATCCCATTGTGACCTGAGACCCAGATACAACTCAGTTAATTCAGCCTATTGACTACGTTCAGTGATGTCTTGCATTACCGAAGCTAGCTTGGAAGT
Source organism: Volucella zonaria (assembly GCA_963966105.1). Lineage (NCBI taxonomy): Eukaryota > Metazoa > Arthropoda > Insecta > Diptera > Syrphidae > Volucella > Volucella zonaria. The sequence continues at coordinate 102,471,523 of OZ014532.1, read as the reverse complement.
CGTAAGGAAATTCAACAACGCTCTAAGTGGAGCTTGGCTATCGCTACAGATGCAAATATTCAGATCCCTGCACTGCACCCTGCTCACAATATAGTCCATTGCCATTAGGAATGCCTAAATGTAGGTACCTTCGCTTAGAAACAGGCGCACGTTTTCCTAACGAGAAGTGAAATCTAAAGTTGTCGACCTCCAGAAAGAAACAAACGTAGCACATTCCTACATCGGTTTTGACCCGACAACATTTCTTTTTTGGCTCAGATTCAGGCCAAAACTGTTCCTGTGGACATAACACCGTAAGACTATAGACAGCCGCGCGCGAAGTCATCAAAACTCCAACACTGTTTTACCGGAAGATGCCTTTGGGAATATAGCCCATGATATGAGTATCAGGGGGAGCAGAGCCAGGCGTATTAACGAGAGCCCCTGTGCAGGGGAGACAGTCCTTTTTTTTGGAGTCTGGTAAACACAGCAGTGACTTATTTTCAGAAAATTGGACTCAAAGACCCTCCTTGGTGATAAGCCCCATGTCTTGCAGAGAGCAGAGGTCAACAGCTGCTTTGAAGCTTTCGAGGTAAAATGTTTTGTCCATAGAAATTGGTTATCCCGGCTGATGCCCTAGAATTGGTTCTCGTAAAGAGAACAACCTCAGTTTTGAGAGGTTTGACTAAAATCCAATTTCTAGTGTACCAATCGTCGATCATGTATAGGGCTGCCTGCGCTTTAGAGCAAAAGGGATTACATCTACAGAACGTCTCTTGATTTTTAACGTAAACCACCTGTCATGTAGACCTTATGCTTAAGGGATGCCCATACATCCATAGGGAGCAAGGATACGCCTTACCATCGCTCTCCGTCAATTCTTTGGTACCAATTCGGAACTGTGTTGGAGGCACAAGTTCCACCCTTGGTATGAGTCAAGGCCGACCTAAAACCTCTTACTGTTCTTAGGGTCACAGCACCCAGTACTTATTTGTAACTCTACAATGGATTAGACCCTTTCCCGTGATTTGGGTTTAAACCACTGCCACCATGACGCTTCCTTAAGGGGACCTACCTCAACAAGTCAGGTCAGGACCGAAATCCGGGGGGCTCCTGACTCCCATGGTACCGTGATTTAAGTCCTGGTATGGACTACCGGTGGTCCAGTCGCCAACAAGACCTATGACCGGCAACTTGTTACTGGTCAAATCGTAGCAACCATTCAGAGGCGTTATCTAAAGATGTTTACGATAAGACCAGTAATATGCTCTGCCCCCGCTTTTTATTAGACAACGTCATTGATGGGCGAAGCCTTGATAATTGGGCGGGGGCCCTGGATTACATCTACAATCCACATACGTTTCAACATACTCGCAGACGTCAGAGCTATTGAGAAGATTAGCCAGTGAGTCGACCAACATGAGCCAGACTCCGTTTGCGGGCAACACCTATTTACCCTTGCCACAATATACTCGTATTGAGCTCAGTCGGCATCCACAATAAGTGTCTTATTACCAGGATTGCTTTTATCTAAATTAATAATTCGTCTACGTGATATTCATGGACATCGATGGTGCTCAGCCAGGCAGCACCCCCAGTGCGCATTCCTTCTTGTCGAGTACGCTTTCAATTCGGCATTGGCAAGCATGTTGCAGCTCAGACAGAGGCTGCATTCACAAAGCAGTTGTGTGCACATAGATCTGGACCATTCTCTTTATGCTCTTCAACATGGAGGTAGTCAGACCCATAGGCCTGAAGCTCTTGGAAAGGTGGAGTGTAAGTCATATCTCCCTGAAATCACGGTATTCAATAAGTTCGGCTACTGCCGAAGTAACACAAAGAAAATAGGCTGACGAAACGATGATTGAGTACCATCCTCTGTTCGGTAGATAGCACATGTCTGCAGTAATTAATTCGAGTGCGACTCCCTTCAAATAGTGGTGTGAAGGCATCCAACATAGGTATGCAGTAGAAGACTTAGAATGTTGAGGGTTGATCAGAGCAAAAATAAAAATCCTGGGGTGGTTGTCTCTTGCCTGCACTCAATTGGAAATTAAGTGGAAATTAGTCCTTCCAAGGTGCGGATAGGGACGTGAGTCAAGCCCACAACGAAAGAAGAGTCGTCCTTGTTTCCCACTTTCCAGTGTCGAGTTCATGGTTCTGGGTATGGAGACATATCAGCACATATTGCGTACTACGATTCCTCCAGAAATTCCATTCGATATGAAAATATGCAGAACAAGGTCCACGAAAGAATGATAGTAAATATTAGTGTCGCATAGATTTCAGCCCCCATGGCAAAACACATTAGCTACCTGAACTGCAATAAACCAATCAAAAGTCCATGGCCAAGCCCAGACTTTAGCTGACATAAAATTCAAAAACATAATCCAGCTGCCTTGCAGTCCTCCAGTACGGTTTGTGCAATATTTCCCCGATTCCATTACAGAAATGCAAACATAAATCCAAAATATGTAATCACCCGAAGAATATTTATTTATCCAAAAAACAGTGTGCTTCCCAGGATGAAAGTTACGCCGCACTCCAATCTACAGAAATCCATGGCGTTGGTCATGAAACTACCACCACCAATCTGGTCGCCTCCTTTTATTTCCAAAAAAGACGTCCAAAAAAGGAATCCCAAAAACAAAAACAAAAAAAAAAAGAAGAAGGAAACATCTTCAGTAAAAGAAATTATCCGCGATATTACATTTCGGGCTCCGTCCCGCCCGTGTAAACATGATTTATAAAGTGATATTAGATCTGGAGTGCTTGAAGCGCTTGTAGTCCCGCTCTGCGCCATAGTGTGAGCGCAATGTTTTTCCATTTTCCTTCAATATATGTACTTGTACATGCAGCTCCTTGCAGCTGCTGTTTCAGCCTGTTTCGTTGGTGTACAAGTACATCCCACGATGATGCATGGCCCTGTGATTGACCATAACTCTCGGCGGGAAAAATTATGAACATGTACCAGTGCAATGCTGAAGTTTGTACGAATATGAGTAGAAATATGTGCCTGGCGGATGCTACTATAACCCCTAACTACTCGGAGATTGATGGCATGGCGAAAAGTCAAGTGCCGGTCAGGCTTTTCCCGTTCGCTTTAGAAAAAAGATCAAGTCTTCCCTCCCTGAGTTTAACTAGGCGCTAATCACTAGCATCTCCGGTCATGTCACACTCATGTGCGAGTGTCATGCATCGGGCAACTTTCCTCATCACGTGCAAATGATTTAACCAACTGAACGACACCGACACAGTAAGTAAGTGGTAATGGTAAGCGACCAGTGCTACAACCAACAATCCGACAATCAACAATCCGACAACCAACAACGCATGCATCAGTGACACTGCATAAGACCGTCACTAGGAAGTTTGTTCCTAATCAACTCTTAAACCAACCACAGAGACCAATGGACTTACCCACGAACTCAAAAAGGCCCAAAGACAAAGGCGACGCATTGTTCTGGGCATCAAGTGTCTGCTAATTATTCTGCCCCAGAGAGGAGAGTGAGAAGGTGAGGCAGACACTTACCATATTTGTTGCCTAAGTTAGGGAGGTAAACAGGCGTAAATTAGTGTTCGATCTCAGGACTAAGTCTTGACTTGTTATTGGATTCTTCCAAGCAGTCGTCTCTGGCTCAGGCTTACTACCTTGGATGGATGGATGGATTACCATGTGAATTGTTTAAACGTCAACTTGTTAGCGGTGTTAATTTGTTTGCGGAATGTTTATCGCAGCGTGTTTCGGTTTTTTTTTTTGCTGTATCCCATTCTTCTTGTTACGAGTATATTTGTATGCCACGAGATCGGGGAGGACCACGATGGTTATGGTTATGATGGACATGGGAGTAAGTAAGGAGAGCCCTTTTGGTTGCGCCTGAGGGGTTGGTGGTTTGTTTTTGTGTTTAACAGATGAGCCTGGTGATTGGTACGTATGAATGTGAAAGAATCTATCTTTTGTCTTTAATGCGAGTAGATGATGGATTTGTTGTATCCTCTTTGGCTGTGGTTTTTTTTTTTTTAGAAGAAGTTGAATGCAGCTAGCATACCAAAGAAATGATAAATTAAATCCACTCGCCAGAGACCTTCGCGATCATTTTTTGCAAATATTGCAAATCGGCCAAACAAGCCAATATCAAGATCAGGTCGTGTACGATAATGACTTAGCCCTCTCCTTTTCGGTCTCCGATCTTAAAATTTCCATCCTTATGCAACTGACTAGATTTAGAGTATTGATCTCAAGACAGCAGAGTCGTTTTAAAGGACTCGAAGTCCGCTTACGTGCAAAGTCGTACGAATTTGTCTTCTGTTGAACATCTGGTAGATGATGAACTTCCACTAGCCTGCTCACTCCATTTAATGTCAAAATTGGCTTTCTACCAACATCACTCAGAGCCATAGTTCATTCAACTACAAAGTTGATCGTCAGGCGGCTATTGTATCTGTTTCATCTTCATGCCACTTATTTTGCAACAACATTCAACCATCGCAGTGTCTCTGGTAATCGAAACCTCGCCTTTCGAGTGCACCACACAATAAGACATGATCCCATAGACCACGATTATGATTACCACTTGAGGACGACACCGAAATAAAAAAAAAAAAAAAAAAAAAGTCACACAAAGCCACCCTAAGCCGCTGTAGACAGTAAGACAGCACTACGATGGCACATCCGTGCCACACCACAATGACAAACGTCTTGAAAACGTCAAATTTTCCCAGAATATATCTCAGATTACAGATTCCCAGATTCGTGGCAGAACACCACAAAAACGGGGACACAGAACAGCTCAGGCTGTTCAGTACTCTCTTTCGATCACAATCTTGGGTCATTTGTTTCAGATGGAATACAGTAGCGCCCCAGACAATGGAATCCTTTTAGTGTCGTGGCTTTGCTACTGAATCACAGTTTACCCCATGATGGTGGTCACGTCGTGTTGTTGTTTTTTGATCTGCATGGAACTTTGAAAAAAAAAAAAAAAAGAAACAAATCCGCCGCACCACCCAACTTGGAGGGCTACCCAGCACAATAACCCACTCAGAATGACAGACGACAATGTTGATGCTCCTACCGACCGTTGTCGTCGTAGAGTCGTCTTAGTCTTATTCGGTTCGGATTTGTCATGATCGTTTGGTCGCTCGCGACATCATTCCACCACCAACACACTATCGTTGTCGGATCTTTTGTCTGTTCGCTGATGATAATTTCGTGACATCAATTCCGCGCCGCACAAAGTCCACCACTGTGCCACAGACAGAGAGTCACAAACAATCGGGCAATCAGACAGTGTCCCATGATGTATACACAACACTAACAGTGGCAGAGTGGCAGTGTCAAAGGGCTGTTGTGCATTCCGCAAAGACTGCTGGTCACATTGAGGAACTTGGCAAATTTATCAACTGACTGCGGGAGTTCTTATCGCAACGGTGCTGATCTGTTTCTGAGGGTGATATGGGTACATGGACACGCTTTGGCCGTTTTTTTTTTCGCTTTTTTTTTTTTTGTTTTCTTTTCTGTCTCAGATTTAAGCACACGCTTAGTCGAGTTTCTAAGAAATTTGCGTAGTTCGCAGATGCCACAAGCCGGCTCATTGCCTGTCGAACATGTACCCGTTGCAATCGATCTATTTCGGGGCCGTTAAGAGCTGAACACTTTTGCGGAAATTATCCAATGCGCCTGCTACCAGAACATGGTGCAGTTGCAACTGGCAGCCTGTACCAGTAGTACGGATACACCACCCCCTAGAAATAGACGATGTGCGTGACTAAAGGCGCAAACATGTTTAGCGGGTGATGTTGCTGAATCGCAAAATTGCATCGTGTATCCGAGAGATTCGTGGAATTTCCTCGACCTGAATGTAATGCTCTCCATGGAGGTGAGATGAAGGGAAAGACTCCTGCCATGGCATGGTGGTGTGTTTTGTATTTTTTTTTTTCCCCCATATTCGGGTGATCCTGCTGAAATTGGAGGCGCACACCATAGATATATTTTTAGAGATTTACGAGCAGAAAATTGCCAAGAAGGGGTGAGTGAGAGATTTTTCTAATGCAACGCGATGTGGCTTATGCGGGACACCACACCACACATGTGTCGTGCTTTTGTTGTTTTCAAATGAAGCCGTCGTAAAGTGTTTAGTTCCGTATAATTTGGCCGTTTTGTTTTGTTTTAGAGAAAGAAAGGATCGCAGGGTGATGATCTGTTTTGTTATTGCAAATTCTTAATGGGGCTGATCGGATTACGATATATTAGGCAGCTAACGAGAGGGGACTGATGATGGAGATGGAAATTTCTGATTTTCCTGTATTTTAGAGAATTTACTCCTGCAAATGGATCATAAATTTGTTGAAGATTCAGTTTCAAGAAAAAGATGATTTATTGCAGGAATTGTTTTAGTTCATTTGTAGCAGGAAACTAGGCCTCAGCTTTCTGGTTTTTTCGCTGGAGATAGAAGTACATGCTGGTGTCGAGATAAGAATGTTATACTCGTACATGTAGGAGGGTGCAACGAAGAGTGGATGCTTATTTTTTAGGGCTGGTAGTTTGTTGGCGAAACGCTACGAAAGCCTTCTAGTTAGGATTGGATTTAGGATCACCTTGGACAGAGAAGCTATTTGAAAACACGGGTAATCGTATTCTTCTGCTGCCAAATATGTAGCTTGGGTCATTCTTTATTTCGGATTTCCTCTTAAAAAGCTCGGATGTTGTTGACGTAGCATTACTCTGAAAATTGTCTAGGTACGTTGCATTTCAGTTCCCTTTTTTTGGATAAGTAGAACAATGACCTGGTTTAACCGCTTAAATTTTTCAATTTATTTAAGAAAGCCTTCAAGGAAGGGCGCCATTATACAGATTAACGTATCGACGACGGAAGCCCTGACTGAGGACAAGAGTGGTGAATTCAATGGTCAACCATACGTACTAGACCTCAGAGGTCGAAATGATAACATCGAGTGGTTTTTCGATTTCTGCAAGTCAATCGCTAAGCCATCGGCTGCACATTGTTTGCACACTGGAGCTCCCACAAGATAACCTGGGAATCTTCAGGGAAGCAGGGAACATTGAGCTACATAGATTGACCCCCAATTTATTTCGCTTACTGCCAGCTTAGACTAACTTACAAACTAGGACTTAAAAACTAACAACAGTTAAATGTTATGCAAATTCTACTATTTAGAATTTTTATATTTTTTATTTCAATCGCCTAATGCAGCCTCACATTAGATAGCAAAAAGGCTTGGTTCGATTAAATAACAAGATTGAGCCAAGTAACTTTATTTGAACTTAATTTATACAAAAATTTTGCTAGCCTAAGCAATAAAAACGAAGCGACAAAGTGCAAGTTAAAAGAATACCAAAACAAATGTTGACACATAAAAACACTAATATTGTTAACCCAAGCAACAAATGCGAATAATGAAGGAAAATAACTACGAGTATTTTATGTTGATATCATCAACATTTTGCCTCCTCCGACGTTGTTGCCCAATTGATCTCTAAACGGTGACTCGGTCTTTTCTGGGCTCTCAATTCAATGTTGGCAGAGTTTGTAGTTGGACGATTGCGGTACTTGAGGATCACATCCAATAGACAAATGAACACAACCCAATTGTCCAATACTGATGTTTTTTGATGGTCTTCCAGTTGTTGTCATGTAGCCGGTTGAGCGCCTCCACTGCTTCGTGATGGTTGAAATTTAAAACTTCCATTATATCCTTATTCAGAGGGATGACGGTTTCATTCGTAAAATAAACCGGAGCCTGCGTTGATAGTAAAGTGTTTATAGTGGCGATTGATTTGCTGAAGTGCATCATTACTCTAGTGTCCCTGATTAATTTTGATTCCAATCGTATGAATTTGGATTGGGTGACGCAGTCCGGAGTGACGTGAATTAAAATTACTTCTTCTCGAGTTGGTCCACAATTCACAAATACAGTAGTTTCTTCGGGTGTAATGAACATCCATGTATTATGCGTTCATAATTCCTTCCACATAGTACAATATGTGTGAGTCTTAACGTCCTGGTTGGACATCGCTTAAAATATAGCTTCTTATACAGCAGCTGGATAGTGCAATCCTCACTCTGCTTAATACTGTGAAATATTGACGGCCGGAGGATGAATGTTGTTTCGTTGAGAGCTGGTGCCTTGTTTATATCTTCCAGTGGTAATTCGAAATACCTCTGTAGATTATAGTTGACTCCAAGCACCGACTGCTGTAATTGCACCTCTCGAAATGTCTGCACATCCATCTTTTCCGGTTCAGTGTTAGCCTTAATCAGGTCATACCCATTGGCATCGCTGATCATGAAGCATCCTGTTACTAAAATCTCCGTTGAAGTTAAAAACAACTCTAGTTTATCCATTGGATGTGGTAGTACTTCCATCTCTGGACCAAGTTTCTCCGCACACTTGTTAATGATTTCTTCTATGCTCTTGGATATGCATTTAGCAACTAATTGTATTTTATTTCAATTTCTCGCATGTAGCTAAGTGCAATCAGATATGCGTTCGTCACATGTATTGGGTCTACAAGTAAGTTTTCAGAGTTTGTCAGAGATGGCGCCACCAGTGGATCCCGGGCAGAAATGTCAGACCCCATGTGTTTTATTTGTAGGTTTTGTATCTATCAACAACCTTGCAGCGTTATATTTGAGCAGTTCTATCGGTGTCGTACATTTTATCGAGCAAAATCATGGAAAGTTTCCAGCCAAATAAACGTCATTTGCGGGAAGCGCTGCTTTTATTCTTTAATATGAAGAAAAGTGCGGCTGAGGCCTATCGTTTGCTTTCGGAAACTTATGGGGCGGAATGTATTGGTGAATCGACGTGCCGCGAGTGGTTCAAACGGTTCAAAAGTGGTGATTTTGGAGTTGAAGACAAAGATCGCCCCGGAAAGCCGAAAAGTTTTGAAGACGAGGAATTGGACGCTTTACTGGATGAGGATCCGTGTCAGATTCAAGAAGAACTTGCTGCATCATTGGGCGTCACGCAACAAGCCGTTTCCCTGCGCCTAAAAGCACTGCGATTCATTCAAAAGGTTGGAAACTGGGTGCCGTACGAATTGAAGCCAAGAGACGTCGAACGGCGATTTTGCATGTCCGAAATGTTACTGCAGCGGTATAAAAATAAATCATTTTTGCATCGTATTGTCACTGGTGATGAGAAATGGATTTATTATGATAATCCTAAACGCAGAAAATTGTATACAAAGCCCGGCGAGCCTGCCCAATCGACGCCGAAACGAAATATTCACGTGAATAAGGTCATGCTCTGCATATGGTGGGATCAAAAGGGTGTCGTATACTACGAACTGCTTCCGAGTGGTGAAACCATCAAAGGACCATTATATCGAACCCAACTAGTTCGTTTGAAGCTGGCATTAAAAGAAAAACGGCCAGAATATGAGGCCAGCCATGAGTCCGTCATTTTTCATCACGACAACGCTCGGCCACATGTTGCGGTTTCGGTGAAAAACTATTTGGAAAATAGTGGATGGGAAATTCTGCCTCACCCGCCTTACGGTCCAGACTTGGCACCATCTGACTACCACTTGTTTCGTTCGATGCAGAACGCTCTTACGGGAATACGCTTCAGCTCAGTAGAGGAAATCAAAAATTGGCTCGATACGTTCTTGGGCTCGAAAGACGAGAAATTTTTTTGGTCCGGAATTCATAAATTGCCAGAAAGATGGGGGAAAGTTGTAGCTTCCGATGGACGATACTTTGAATAAAGCATTGTAACTATGTTTTCATAATAAAACTTTAAATTTTGGAAAAAAAACGCTGGAAACTTACTTGTAGACCCAATATATTTATTTTATTCTCGTCAACAATCCTGTACTTAGATTCCATCTTGTTGATCTCTTCCAGACCTGCGTTCAGGTTTCTCGTAAAGTTGTTGATTTTATTGTTGATTGTAGTTTCTGTCTCATTTACACTCGATATTGTAGACAGAATAATCTTGGTATTTGTTGTACTATTGGGTCTATAACTTAATTTGTGCAGTTTGCTAAGACATAGCGTAACTTGTATTATTCCATTGGAACATGAGTTGGAAAGCTACTGTCATTTTGTACGTCATTTCAGTATATGTCATTTATTTGAAGCGTAAACAACAATAATTTTTTTTCACTCAAATATGTCGAACTTTGTGCCTGAAAAAGTGTTTTTGCGGGGAGTTCTTCTTCATTACTTTAATATGAAGAAAACTGCTGCCGAAAGTCATCGTATTTTGGTGGAAATTTATGGTGAACATGCGCTAGCTGAGGGAACGTGCCAAAAGTGGTTTGCACAAAAGTGGTGATTTTGGCCTGGAAGACGATGAACGTCCAGGGCAGCCAAAAAAGTTTGAAGATGAAGAACTGGAAGCACTACTCTATGAAGATTGTTGCCAAACACAAGAAGAGCTCGCAGAATCTTTGGGTGTCACTCAAGCAGCCATTTCAAAACATTTAAAAGCAGCTGGATGTGTTCAAAAGCAAGGAAATTGGGTTCCACATGAACTCAACCCGAGAGACGTCGAAAGGCGGTTTTGCATGTCCGAAATGCTGCTGGAACGCCACAAAAGGAAGTCATTTTTGCATCGGATTGTTGCTGTTGATGAAAAATGGATCCATTACGACAACCCCAAGCGCAAAAAATCATATGTGAAACCCGGCCAACCAGCCAAATCAACGGCAAAGCCAAATATCCATGGCGCGAAGGTAATGCTCTGTATTTGGTGGGATCAGATGGGTGTGCTGTATTATGAGCTGCTAAAACCTAGTGAAACCATCAATGGACAACGCTACCGAACACAAATTATCCGTTTGAAGAGAGCAGTGGCTGAAAAACGCCCGGAATATGCGACCAGACACGAGGCAATAATTTTCCATCATGACAACGCTCAGCCCCACGTTGTTATTAGGGTTAAGAACTATTTGGAAAACAGTGAATGAGAAGTCTTACCCCACCCGCCTTATAGCCCAGACCTTGCCCCTTCTGACTACCATTTGTTCCGGTCGATGCAGAACGCCCTCACTGAAATACGGTTCACATCAGAGCAGAATATCCAAAATTGGCTTGATTCATTCTTGGCTGCCAAGCCGGCGCAGTTCTTTTGGGATGGGATCCACAAATTGCCAGAAAGATGGGAAAAAGTCATAGCTTCAGATGGGCAATACTTTGAATAATACTATTGTACATGTTTTTCTTAAATAAACGTTCAAATTTTGAAAAAAAAAACCGCACGAAATAAATTATATACCCAATACCTTTTATCAGGGCTTTCTGGTTACTGTCTAGGTCTTCGATGTCATGGTATACTTCATCATTGACTCCGAATATTGACGTGAAAATAGTTCCTAGTAGCCCTCGTTTTTGTCTTCGCAAAGGTGTTACCTCCAGTTTATTGAAAATTGAGAGTACGTTCTTGCATTCTTCTTTCGCACAACTCAATTATTTGATCTCTCGTCTTGTTCATGTTGGCTTGATCACGTAAAATGTCTACGATTGGGAATCGAATGCTCGTACATAGTACTCCTCGTTGAATTTTGGCAGTTCCAATTTGTTCTACAAATAATCCAACTTCCGGGTGGGTGATTGTATACCTTGTAGATCCCGACGTGATGGATGCAAATAATGATAGAATCACAAGGGCAATGGAGAAACTGGTTGATTGTTTTCTATCCCTCAGCTTCCTTTTGGGTCTGTTTGATAGATGATTTGACGGTTGAACCATGTTACCATCAGGCTTCATAATGTTTTCTTCTCTTGGCAGCAAACACACTTTTTGCGTTTTCACTGTTACTACTCTGACAAGATTATCAACTCCGCTGTGCACTTCAATTATTTTGCCTAGAGGCCATTTCGATGGTGTCAGCAGCTCGTTTTTTAGCAGCACCAATTGTCCAGATTCCAAATTCTTTACTGGCTGCTTCCACTTATATCGCTGTTGCAGTTTTTTTTTATGTAGTCCTCGTATCAACGGTTGCAAATATCTTGTTTGAGTTTTTGAATTAACTTCCACCTTTTTAAACTATTCTCTGCCAGATCCAGAATGACATCATGTTGTGGTGCTATCAGTGGCGACCCAATAATGAAGTGACCTGGTGTTAATGCATCTAGATCTTCAATGTTGTCTGTTAATGGACAGAGTGGTCTAGAGTTCAAGCATCCTTCTATGTTAATTTCTGCTTTCCTATGATGCGATTCCAATGGTATTTGACTGACTTAACACCGGCTTCCCAGAGTCCACCAAAGTGTGGAGCTCCAGGTGGGATGAAATGCCACTGGATTGCGTTTTCAGCTAGCGTGGACTTTAATGCATCAATAATATTTTTTGCACCAACAAAATTTGTTCCATTATCGCTGTAGAGATGGTGTATAGATCCTCTTCTGCTGGTCATACGTCGCAATGCTGCCATGAATCCATTCGTTGTTAAATCAGAAGTCAGTTGAATATGCACTGCTGCGATGATGACAGAATCATAGGATGTTTCTGATCAGTTGATAAATGAGCATGTATCAGCAGACCTCCCACCCGCAATATTCCATTGGCGTCGATGTATGGGCTCAGTGATGATATCTTGCTGTTAGATTTGCATTTAGACTCTTCATATCCTCAGAAAAACTTCGTTGAGCACCCCTTCCCAACGCTTTTTCTGCTTCCAGTAGCTCTTTTACCGTTAGCCTGCCATATTGTAACGGTACACGCCTCTTCCTCCATTGGCAATTGGCTTTAAACAGTAGACAGTATGCACTAACGCGTTGAAGTTTTGAAAGCGATGAAAAATTGAGATAAATGTCGTCTTTGTGTGAAGGATTGCTCGGATGCATTGCCAGGCAAGCGTGAGATTTTCGAATCTCAGGCATATCTTGCCTTTCCATCATAGATTTGTCAGCTGGCCAATATTTTTGATCTTCCTTTAACCACTCTGGACTATGCCAACAGGTTGAGTTTTCAGCTACGGCATCTCCAAATGATCCTCTAGACGGAATGTCAGCAGGATTCTCTCTTCCGGGTACGAACTTTGTCCATTGTCCTTTGAAGTGTTGTTGCACATAGGATACCCGGTTGGCGACAAATGTGTTCCATTTCAATGGATGTTGTTTCAACCAGTTCAATACTATGGTAGAATCTGACCATGCTAAAACCTTGGTATAATTCGTGTCTTTTTGCTTCATTAGCTCCGTAAGTAGTGCTGCTGGGCATAGTTCCAACCTTGCCATTGAAACTTGTTTCACAGGCGCCACCTTAGTCTTGGACGCGATTAGGCTTATCACTCGTTCATTGACCTCCGCAGAGAGGAGAAGTATTTCGTGTGCGGCTTTACAAGTGTTAAAAGTGGATTAGTATACTTTCAAGTAATAAATCTTAGAAGTGTTCGGTGGCCAAAGTGGTAGAGACTCGGTCAACAAATCTCGGGGTTGTGGGTTCGCTTCCTAACCTCTGATAAAGTTTTCTTTTTTTTTTTTTATTTTTTTTAATATCACAAACAAAAAAGAAGACAATTAGTGTCAATAATAAAGTGATAAAGCAAAGTTCGATGAGTGGAACTAAGCGGTCCGCTATCCCAGTAGCGGGGTCAGCAGATGGCATGATGTCGTCTGATGATCAAGCCGTTAAGCCAGTCCACTTAAAGACAACAACAACAACAACAATAACAGACACTGGCACAAAGAGGATTAGGAAGTTGGAGCCGACTCCGAATATCATTATGCTCGCGCATTCAGCTTTGCTGGAAATGCTGCATGGAAGAGTGCGGGGGAGGGCTGCGAGGATAGCAGCAAGCACAGCAGACAACAACTTTGCATCCCTCGCTGCATCTGAGTCAGATGACGAAGAGGAGGAGGTCGAGGCACTGTACAGTAGCATCAAGCAGCTACAACAAAAAGTGCTAGCTATAAAAGCAAAACAAGTGGCAAGGAGGGAGATGGAGAAGCAGCAACTACTCCAGAGACCTCAGGGACAACCAAACATAAATGTGGAGCTCCCACAACAACAACAACAACAACAATAGAAACAACAACATAAGCAAAAGCAACAGCAGCAGAGACAACAACAGCAAGAGCAGAAAGCCACCAAACAAGAAGTGCCACCAATTAACACCTTTAAATTGGAGTTAAAGGACACTATCGAACTATGTAAATCGGCCATAGGCTGTAATTTTTTTATTAAAAGACTAAGTGAAGGCGCTACCACAAAATCAAAAGTTTATTGAAGGATTCGACGACGGAGTTCTTCTCCTACACCCCTAAGGGTTAAAAGAAGGGCTCAAATTCGTGGGGGTTAAGCCATTTGTCACGGCTAGGGCTAAAAGGGAGAAGCGGAAACTACCGTTCTTCCTGGTTCAGCTAAGTCCCAACAGCAAATTGGATGGTCTAAGGAGCATCAAAGTCCTAGACTACCAGGTTGTACACTGGGAAAAATTAAAGAGGAGCGAAAACATTTTACAATGTGTTCGAGCACGCCGCGTCGAACTGCGAAATGCAGCCTCGATGTGTGAAGTGTGGAAAGGACCACAAGTCAGAGGAATGCGCTCTACGTAAGGACGGAGCGTGGGGAAAAAGCCAACTCTCTTTGCTTTATGTAGGAACATGGGACACACGGCAAATTATCGGGGTTGTCCCAAATTCCAATACATAAAAAGAGTAAATCTGGCTCGGCAGGCACAAACACCAGCCGTTACTCCCCAAGTTACCTACGCCCAAATGGCGGCAGGTAGGGGAACTACGGTACAACAAGCAAAGGTAGGTTCACAGGCCCCAGCTCCTAGAGTACCTGAACCTGTACCTGACATGCTGGCTATCTTGCTCTCTATTCAGGGGCAGATAGCTCAGCTTCAGCGTCAACTACAGCAACAGGCTACGCGGGTAGATCAAATATACGCGCTGCTGCCGGGCGCAACGCACCTCCAGTCGTAATGGGTACGTACATGGCGGAGCAAACCCTGAAGGTCCTTGCAGTGAATGTTAATTCACTGATTAGGTTCGAACGAAGAGCCGCACTGTTTAAGTTGCTTAAAGACCAAGCCCCTGATGTGCTTTTGGTTAGCGAAACTAAGCTTACCAAAAGGCACAAAATGAGACACAGAAGATATGAAATATTACGAAGAAACCGACCCAATTCTATTCGGTTGCGATCTTTGTAAGAAAAGGACTGGGTTTCAAAAGAGTATACAGTCGTGTAGTACGTAGGTTTCAGGTGCTGGAAGCATGCATCATGTGCGTCCCTCTCCGTAGTGGAAAGCGGTTATACATGGTGTCTGTCTATGCACCTAAGGCTACTCAATCCACCTTATTCATCTCAGAGCTCGAGACACTTTTTCGATTTCTAAGGCTGGAATTGGAAGACAACTATTTTATTATTGGCGGAGATTTCAACGCCAAACATGGAGATTGGGGAAATAATACACCAAATACTAGAGGGAACCAACTATTCAATTGGTGGAGTCAGCACAGTGTGATGTATCGACTCGGCCTCAAAGCCACGGATAGTCAGTCGTTTCCCAGACACGGGTCCTATCTGGATCTCCTGCTGTTCGACTCACGAATACAACTGACGTGCACTAACCAACAAACTACAAACTGTCTACAAACTTTCGTGTATGACAGTGACCATTGCGGTCTCAGCACCGAAATAACTGTTCCCAACGAAATTGCGGAATTGGATGAGTTTGTTCAAAGGCATTCCTACAACTATAGTAGGGTGCGTTGGACGCACTTCTCCAGTACACTGACGAGAGCACTCTCCTCGAATTCGCTCTACCCACCGTCCAATAGAAATCTGTCAAACGAGGAGATTGACAGGTATCTTAGACTAATGGACGAGACAATTAAACGAACAATGGACAAAACGATACCTCGGTATCAACACACTGACGACGAAGACTTATTCCGCAACGCAACTATTGACGCACTGCACCGACATAAAAGTAGACTGCTGTCAAGACTAAAAACCTTGTACAGACAGTTTACTGACAGACATAACCCGGAGATCATAACATTGAAGTCGTCGATTAAAAACCTCCAGACATTAATAAAGGAAAATTACAGAAATTCTGTAAGTTTGTATTGGAACAATAAAATTCGGGCTGTAAACACCAGCAACCCGAATATGTTCCCGCAAATAAATAAAATATTTCGGAGAAAAGATCAAACCGACCTTCCATGTCTTAGAATCGCCCGAACGACGAACAACGAACAAATACTTGTAGCAGCAGGTATAGATCCAAATGAGGCAGTTGATTATGACAACTTCTTTGTGATCGAGGATCCGCAGGAGAAGGTTGAGGCTATAGGAGCGACTTTCCAGGAAGTGTACAAGGCGAATGACATCATTGGCCCGAACCACGACCTGGAAAGTCGAGTCCTTGTGCACAACTTCTGCCTTCGAAATGAAATTGTGAATTGGCGATTCGAGAACTCGGGTTTCATCCAGTTCAGTGACGAGAATATGTCAAATAACGTCATCACCAACGAAAGGGTATTACCACCGTTCATTTCGAAGGAAGACCTCCAAACGATCTTCGAATCGCTTAGAAGTAAGAAATCAGTGGGAACCGATGAAATACCGAACATTGTGCTTCGACATCTCCCACTAGAAGCGGTGGACATTTATACCACACTGTTTAATAATGCAATGAATAATGCACATTATCTATCCAGCGCATTGGAAAACTGCGGTGGTACATCCCATTCCCAAAAGGGACAAAGATACTTCCAATCCGGCGAATCTCCGCTCGATCAGTCTTCTTCCAAACATCAGTAAGGTTTTCGAGAAGGTAATCAATAGAGTCCTGACTAAGTGGGTTGAGGACAAACATATAGTTCCGGATAATCAATTCGGTTTCAAGGCGGGGCATGATATCACTCATGCTGCGTCTAAACTGGTTTCTGATATCCAATGGAACAAACGCAAGAACTAGTGCACTGGTGACTGGCTCATTGACTTGGAAAAAGCCTTCGATACCGTATGGTTAGAGGGACTCTTTTTCAAGCTGGACAGGTTGGGCATTAGTAAACCACTTCTGTATATTATTTTTGATATGCTCTCCAGTAGACAGTTCATCGTGAAGAATGGCGATGTGGCTTCTTCTGGAACATTTAACATTGAAAACGGTTTGCAACAGGGTGCGGTAAATTCGCCGATCCTATTCAACATTTACACAAGTGATTTGATAGGTTCGCTTCACCATGCCATAGCGTACGCAGACGACTTAATCGCGTACAAATCAGGTCCAAAGATTGAGGTCATTAACACACTTTTGCAACGTGACTTCGACAAAATGAAGCGATATTGCGATGATTGGAAGTTGAAAATCAACTTTCAGAAGTCGGAAACCATTCTGTTTAGGACGCCTTTGTCTGGGGCCTTTAGGGATACCAGAAAGTTTTCTATCGTCGGACAAAATGGACAGCCACTTGCTTGTTGAAATGTAGTCAGATACCTTGGGATCTGGCTAGACCAAAATCTGTATTTTAGCAAACATATAGATGTTGCTCTGGCCAGAGCCAAAGGTGCCTTTGCCCTTACAAGGAGACTCTTCTACAACAGCCAACTCGATGCTAGGGTGAAAGTGATCTACTACATGCCCTTATCCGGCCTATGCTATTATTTGGATGTCCCGTGTGGTTCAACGTGAGAGCAAGTTTATTGGAAAAGATAGGGGTGCTTGAGAGGGCTTGCCTTAGGGCTTGTCTTCGCTTATACAGAACGCCAGAATCTGAGTACATAAAATTCTATCGCAATGAGGTCTTGTACAATAGGGCGAACCTAATAAGAGTGGACAATTTCGTTATTAAGTTGACTCGAAGGCACATTGCAAGAGCAATGACCTCGTCAAACAACCTGATCTCCGGGGCCTACTACCTCAATTATATGTATCATGAGAGAGTTCGCTTTGACGGTTTTATCCCTCCAGAAGCGTTCCTCTATCTAGATAGTAAAGGTCTGATCCAGGACAGATTGGCGGTGCCGCTAATCTTCCACGTCGCTCTAACAGCTGCGGACAGGCGACTCAACTACGACAGAGACGTTGCACACGCAGTGCGGAGCGTCTCCGATTTAGTAGGGCGGTAGGGAGTCGCGACAGGAGGGATATTGCTCAGCAGCACCAACAATTTTGGTGGCTTTATGAAGGAGAGGATGCTTCGTCGTCGAATTCCTCCAATACTTGTTAGCTTCATGTGAAGCAAAGTGGGTCGCCTAATTTTCGTTTTAGCGTTGGCCGGCTTACATAGTTTTAAGTAGGATCTATGTATTAGGTATATATATATCATGTATGTATATATAATGTATTAGATGTAAGTACTCGTAGGTTAAGTAGATTAAGATTTATTTTTAGGTAATCTGTAAGTTTTTAGTTTTAAGTTTTTATATTAATATTTAAAAAAACAGTCCATTTACTAAGTTTTTATATAAAATTTATTTTCTTAGTTTTAGTTGTAATGTTAATATAAAATTAAATATGGACTGTAAGATACGTCGAAAGACATAGTTTAAGTGCTAGGTGTAACTTAGAGTGCCCGCATGGGGCCAGTAAGTTAGAATAAGATAATTTTAAGTTAATTAAGCTAATTTTTAAGCGTTTTTTTTGTATAGCATTTAAGTGTAAATTAAATAATATAAATAGAAATGCATAAAAACTGAACTGCGATTAGGCTTATTGTTGGAGAGTCGCGATTAATGAATTTCTGATACAACACCTCTGCATATGCTGATTCTGATGCATCTGCGAATCCATGTATCTCTATTTGAGAGCCTTCCATTTGCTGTGTCCATCATGGAATTCTTACCTTTTCAGGCGTTGATAGTCTTGTCTTGAATTCGTTCCATTCGTTTTGAATTTTCATTGGAACATTTTCGTCCCATCCGATGCCCAAAAGCCAAAGCCCTTGAATAATGATCTTTGCGTTGATAGTAATTGGCGACAACCAACCGAAAGGATCGAAAATTTTGCCAGCTTCACTTAATATTGCTCGTTTGGTAGCCTTTGTGTTGAATGACGAAAAATTGACTTTAAATTGGAAGTCGTCTGTTCCTGGGCACCATTTTATTCCCAAAATTTTAAATGTTGTGTCACTATTAAAGTCATGTTCTGGCTCCATGTCAATTGCTTCGGCTGGCAATGCTTTTATGAATGCTGCATTATTTGATGTCTATTTGCGCAAGTTAAATCCACCATTCCGAAGTAGCTGCACCAATTTCCTTTGAAGATCTTGGCATTCCCTTAGTGAATTGGCACCTCCTAGACAATCGTCTACATAGAATCCGTCAAGCAATGTTTGGCTTGCCCGTGGATACTTTTGTTTTTCATCTTCGGCTAGCTGGCATAGAGTTTTGTGGTTTTGAGAACTTATTCTTCGATCGGGCCCTTGCAGTTTGCCCTCCATAGGATACGTTGTAAATTTCGATCCTCCTGATCGACTAAAATCTGCCTATATATTTTTTCGACGTCAGCTGTGAAGACGATTGGAAATGTCCTCCATCGAAATAGCAAGAACAACAAATCTTTTTGTACCGTAGGACCGGTCATAATGCTGTTTAGTGATTCCCCGAATGTCAAAGCGTCGAATACCACTCTCAGTTTGGTAGTAGTGCTGTCTTCTTTTATCACTGCGTGATGTGGAAGATAATATCTTTTTCCAGTATAACCGTTGGATACTTCCTCCATATGTCCAAGATTAATGTATTCTCGAATAAAATTGGAATATTCATCCCGAAGACTCTCATTTTTTGCGAATCTTTGTTCCAACGCAAAGAATCGCTTTTGCGTGAATCGTCCAAAACCATGCGATCCTTCAGCAGTGGCAATTTGACGATGTAACGCCCTGTTTAATCCCGGTTGTGCGTCATTTGGTAGTGATTCTCGCACATTTCGTCTCCTGTGGACTTGATCTTTGCACTTGGAACTTCTTCTAATTCCCAAAATTTCTTTAAGCCTTCATCTTTACTGCACACACTGATGCATGATGTGAGTTTATTAACTTGTGCCTTCTTCCTTGATGTTAAGATGGTGCTGACTGGTCCCGATAGTATCCAGCCAAACCTTGTATTTTGTCCCATTGGAGTATTGGCTGGACCTATCATATAATTTTCTAAGGTCGCGAAGGGATTGGACCTGGGGTACATGTTTGTCATGCAGAAAATAAAGTCGAGGGGGGGATTGATTGGACTTACGAGTGGAGACATTAAGCTCATAGCAATTTTTTATACACCAAGTGGAAAACCCATCGAGGTCTTCTTGAAGGAGAATGGATTTTTTTTTTTTGGTGAGAAATGTTCGTAGCCACTATAAGCTTCGGTGCTTATAGCAGCGTGGGATTCTTACTCACTAACAAACACCTCCCTTGTAGAGACTACGACTGATTTCACACTCAACAAGCAGTTCCTCTTTCGTGTTTTATTTTGCTTTAACAGGATATTTTGCAGGCGATTTTCCATAGAGAATTCCTGCGTACTTTAAAACTTAAGCGCTGCTGATCACCGCGCTAGATCGAGAGGCTTGGTTTCTTTTTTTTTTATAATTTGCACAATGTTTGCACATAGCGCGGGTGAAGGAAAGTTAGGGAGGATAGAAAGAGAGGTACCGTTGGTTTTGAATGTTTGAAGGTTATAATGACTAGGAAATAAGGAGCTAGGCAGGGCATTCCATAAGCGAATTGTACGGTTTAAGTACAAATCACGATATTTTAGAGTACGTCCGAAAGCGGGCTTGAGGGTATATAATGACATTCATAGCGAGACGGGTACTACGGTTAAAAGTTTGAAGGGGCGGAATGCTACTGGCGATTTCTATGGAGCATTGGTGGTGAAAATAGCGATAAAACAAAGTGAGACACGAGAAATGGGTGTCCATTGCCTGAGTGATATTGGTATCAGCTATGAGTTTCATCGCACTGTTTTGAATCCTATCTAGCAGGTGCAGAGATGTTTTAGGAGCACCCGACCAGATGTGGGCATTGTACTCCAATTTCGGGCGGATAAACGCCTTATATATTGAAGTCTGATCAGAGGGGGTGAAATATTTCTTACATCGCTTGAGGGAACCTAGACATTTCGCAGCGGTTTTAACGATACCGAATATGTGGTCATTCCAACGTAAGTTGTCACTGACATACATACCGAGAATGGAAAGTTTATCGGTTTCGACGATGCAAGTGCCATTCATGGATAATGGCTGTGTGTTGAAATTTCGCTTTAACGACAGCAGACAGCATTGTGTTTTGGAAGCATTAAGTTCTACTCTGTTGAAAGTTCTCCAATTAGTTATGCTGGTAATATCAGAATTTAATGAACTTAACATACGCTGGCTTTCCCGCTCTACATCCAAAGAGCAGGGACGTGAGTCCGGGAACGAATATGAAAAGCAGAGAGTACTGTCGTCAGCAAAGGAATATCTCACGTTATCTCGTCGATACTCCGGATTCCTCTGCGACACTTCCAACCACAGCAGAACCGCTGCTTTGGTGCCCACCAGACCTGGCAACAGATGTCACTAGTGTTTAACGTAGGTACCTGCCGTGAAGGCTCAAGCCTACGGTGCGTCTTCGCACGAGATATCAAAACAATGCGTTGATAAGCGCCCTTCGGGTTGTACAAGTACTACCACCAGTACCAGATTCGAAGTCGTGTGTAAGGCACGAACTTCCCCTTTGGTGAAGGGTCGAGGCCTATCTAATACCTCAGCCATTCTGTGGGTCATGGCACCCGGTTGCAATGCAACTCCACATCGAGCAGACCAATTGGTTCCATAGCAATCCCATGGTTTACCACAGGTCGTAGTAGACTACACATATGCTAAGCCATGAGATGTCCAAGCACCATTAGTTCTGCTGACCCCGCGATTTTGGGTACAAACCTACAGCCACCACGATACTCCCACAAGGGTGCCAACTCCTAGGTCAGGCCGGAACCATAGTTCCGGGGGCTCCTGACCTCCCGTGGTACCAGAATATAGCTTCCGGTCGAGCTTCGCAACCTTGAGGTTACTTCCAGTTGGGCACCTCACTGCCCAGGACTGGCGGCCTTTGCCACTTAAGGCTTCCCTAACTTTAAAAGAACCCACCCGCTAACTGCCTACTGCGTCTTCTAAGAAATACTTCTCTTGCAAAGGTACGGGTTCTTTCGAACCGTACGGTGTCAGTGAGAATTCTGCTGACGTCGTAGGCATCACCGTTGTAGATGATGCCCATAGCATGCAAGTCCCTAACGTCAGAATAATTTGGGCACTCACAGAGAACATGAAGCCAATCCTCATGGGTGGCTCCACATGAACAGCTTGCCGCCCCACTAAGCCCTCTTTTATGCAAGAATGCATGAAGAGAGCCATGCCCGGTCAACAAAAAGCGCAGGCTGAGGGTAAAATTCCGTTCAGGAAATACTGTCATGGTCAGCACATCCCTCAGGAAGCCATAAGTAACCCTGCCGTTTTCGCTAGCATCCCACCTAGATTGCCATCTAGATAGAACACATGCGTGAAATAGGGTTTTACGCTGCCTCAGGGATAGGCCATCCACTTCTGCTGGGGAAACCCAGTCTCGCTCATTAAGAGGGAGGCCTCCGACGGAGGCCATCTTCAGTCATAACCCTGTCGTACCATACCGACGCTCCATATGTTGCGCAGGCAACAAAAAGACCGTCGTATATGATACGAACAGAGCGCCGGTTAAGCTCCCAGTCAGATCGCAGAATGCGCCTTACCTGGCCTACAGCACATGACATGCTTCTCCTCATTTGGACGAGGTGAGGCATGAATTTCATGCGCTCACCCAGCGTTATGCCTAAGTATCTGACCTCAATTACACACAACTAATGCTAACACTATTCATCCGAATCACAGGAGGCCGACTTCTCGTATTCAATTTGCCTTTAAGCAGCATTGATACTGTCTTCTCCTGTGACACTTTGACGCCAACGCTTTCGCCCCATTCGGAAACAATAGAAAGAGCTCTTTCTCCTAATTCGTCCACACGAGCCCTGGATTGGCCCTCGAGGATGTCGTTTGCATAGGTGCAACAACCACAGAGCTCATTCAATTGCCACAGAAGCGGATCCATCATAGGTTCTAGTTAAAAGGACCACAGATGGACCCCTGGGGGCACCCTCTTTCTACGTCAACGCAAATGTTGTCGTGTGCATTAGCCACACTCGCTCTTCTTCCAGAAAAATAGCTTTCCCAAAGTCCAATTTCCTGGCAGCCCAATTCTCTCAACCTGGTGAGTATTTTTTGGCAGTTCAGATTATCGAAAGCACCTTTAAAATCAATAAAGATGCCAATAACCACACTGGCGCTGCTGTTCTGGACTCTGTCTTTAAGAAAAGACCAAGCGTCCTCCACACATTTGCCTTTAGTAAAGCCAAATTAGAAAGGAGACATTGGTTCCATCATACTCTCAGAAATCCTTTCCACCCTGACCCTTTCCAACACTTTGCCAAGTACCGGAAGAAGGCTGATGCCTCGATATGATCTAGGATCGAACCTATCCTTATCGGGGGACTTCAGGAGCACGATCGCCCTTGCCTCCCTCCAATCCCGGGGGAAGTAGCTACAGGCGATGCATTTTCTATAGAGTAAGAGCAGGTATTCGGGAACAGCTTTCCAGATGACTTTCACCATCTCTCCAGTTATTCCGTCTGTTCCAGGAGATGTCCAGGGAGACCCCTTGCTCAACTTTGTCGGTCCTTAATTCCGGAAGCGTCGGAGGCTCTTCAACTAAAGAGTCTTCTAAACGCTCCTCTCTCGGAAAGAACTGACCTAGCAATGCAGTCCTTCCATGTGGATAAAATACTATTATCCTCGCGAATGCCTTCTATATCAGCAGTCTTTTTAACACTCCTGCAAATCTTATATAGTTTGCCCCAGGGATCATCCCTATTCCCAGACATAAAGTTTCGCCAATGAGTTTCTTTCGTACTGACAAAAGATGTGCGTCGGCTGGGAAAACCTGGCAACATCTCGTGTTGTCCCATAATCTTATAGGCGAGCGTCTAAACGTCGTAGTGTTTGCCCACTTGGTGTCGGACTACCGGGAAAACTGCGCCGAATTTCACGCCGCACCAACACCACCGACGAAGTATTCCGTAGAAAAATCTTAACAATTATTCCGCGTTCTTTAGGAGTATAGCGATTCATGTCTTGGTTGACGTGTCTTTTGTATCTGTTTACTTCACAGGGTGATGACTTGTGAGCTACCTAGTATAATCTTGATTCCTTATTTTGATTTATTACAAAGATGTGCAACATAACAACTTCAGCTTCAGCTCTTCCGATTTTAATCCACGTCCAGAACCAGTTTCTGTCCATCTTATTACATAAGTGACATCCCCCCTCTCATTTAATTTCCAATTTATCTCCCCGATTTACGGCCGTACAACGAATTGTTCACACCTCATAAAGTTACTGACATTTAAGAATTCAATTTTCAAAAAAAAAAAAAAAAAAAATCTCTGACTCTTTGTGACACAAAACTTCAACACGGCACCATTACAAGCTACCCGAGTCCCATGTGGGCAGTGAAGAGCGTTCCGGTTTTTTTTTAATCAATTCCCTGTCAAGAGACCTTCGGTTTCATCAATCAACTCAACTACGCACCCAGTCCTTGCCCGAACACCCCTGTTTTCGACACCCGTTTACAAAGAGAGACTATCCGTACTGTGCGCTTGGTTTCGAAAACAATTTGCATACCAGAAAATTGATGTCGCTACAACTGTCAACAGGCGATTAAACTTTGCGTCAAAATTGACTTGGAAAAGTGATGATACGACTGAATACTGCCTCGGTGTCAGTGTCGGTGTTGGAATTGTAGTCGATGTCGAAGTCGGCTTTCGTGCTTATGCAAAGGAAGAGGAGCATGGGACAAGGCATTGACGAATAAACAAAAAACCAATTTGAGGGGTGTGAAAAGTGTTCCCTTAATGAAGTGTTAGTTGCCACAACACATCAGGCGGGTATGTCGGTGTGGAGGTGGCAGCAAAAAAACCGTCGAAATAGGGTGAGACTACCATAGAGAGCTGGTACGTAAGCACATACTCAAAGTGTCATGCTATACATCTTTGTCGACTTTAGTTCTCATTTTCATAAGTTTATTTGAGAAATCCGAAAGGAGGGGGGTGAGATGACTTGGGAAAGGGAAGACAGACGAAAGTGGATAAGCGCTTAAGAGGGTTGAATGACAGAAACAGGATTATTCAACTTGAAGCTTAATTGTGCACGCGAAATTGTGCTTTTCAAGTGATTAGTTGTCGTCGGTGTCATTTTGACAGATTTTGTTTGCTGTCTTAATTGAGCAGGTGACGATGGTGGGGGGAAGGGGGTGGGGGGGGGACAGGACAGAAAAAGGGCCTTGTTGCCTTCTTTTTAGAAGGGAAAAGTACTTAGTTGAATGACTGCATGTGGTGTGACTTTTTGTTCACATCGACCCTCTAATTTGTTGATGTACAAAAATCCTTTTCTAGTTGCAACCATCAATACTAGATACTAGTGCCGACTACCTTGTAGCATCATATATTATGTGTACAACACAGGAGATGACTCTTTCTCTGGAATCAGCTACTTTTGAACCAAATGGTCAAAAGCCTCTATAAGGCGTGGATACTTCCCCTTAAATGATTCCTCATGAGTCCGCTACTACATTTTGGTAATCGGTGCTTCTTATTTTTGAATCAGAATAAAAATGATTTCTAACGTTACCAAGTAATTTCTTAAATTTGAATGTTTTCCATGCCACAGATACCGATATTAGTATCTGCTCTACACCTCGACGAGATAAGCCGATGCTGAAAGAAGGTAGTTTGAGAGATACCACTCAAGTCCGTCATAAAACTAACTTCATCCATCCTTACCTGAGCTTACGTACTTACTTACTTAGGTGAAGCTACAGTTCGGGGTGAACCTGGGCCTCAACTAACAAACCTCCCCAGTTAGCTTGGTCTTTAGCTAACTACCTCCAGTTGAGCACTCCAAGCCTGTTGAGGTCCACCAAAATGGGGTCTTCTTCTACTGTGTTGTCCCTCCGGGTTAGATACGGTGGCTCTGATTTATATGTCCTAGCCATCTCAAGCAACTGATGCGCAGTTTTCCGTACAACCGTATAGTTCTCCGTTGAATCTCCACCTCCAAAGCCCGTCAACCCAAATGGGACCGAATATGTTTCGAAGGATTTTTCTCTCAAAACGAGTGAGAATATCTCCGTCCGCTTTCGTTAGAGTTCCATGGACTGGGATTATCAAGATCTTATATAGAGTCTCCTTGCATTTTCGGGATAGAGCCTTACTACTCAATCGCCCTCTTAGCCCAAGGAAATAGCGATTAGAAAGAGTTATTCATCTTTTTATTGCTACTGATCAGGTGGACAGAAGTTTTGACTGTCGTCATCTAAGTGGAATAGTCTGTTCTGCCTGACGACAGGATGTTGATCTTCGTCGCCGTTATACAATCTGCAGAAAAACGTTTGCCATATTCTCAACACCGACTGTGACTTTACTAAAAAGTTTCCTTCTTCTAGAGATCTAGAGGCTTCTGTACGGTTCTTCTTGCATTGAAACGTTGTTTCTACATCTTGATAAAAGTACTGTACGTGGCTCCTTGTGTACAAACTCTCAATATCTTCGATGCCGCGCTTCTAGTGTTTTTGATTCTTTCGTCCGTCGTTGCAACTCCGCTTTGTGCGCTTCCTGTTTAGCTGCATATGCTTGGGGGCATTACTCATCAAACTAAGGATTTCTTGGTTTTGGTCGTTTGAAACCTAGCAGATCAGTAGTGGCCTCTCTGATAACATGTTGATGCTGGCGGCATAATAGTTGATGGGAGATTCCGCGATACACGTACGACAAAGAATCTGCTGATCTTTTGCAGCTTTTCCACTTATATCTTCTCACAGTGGTTCTTCTTTGTTGTGGCGTTTGGGAATCCACATTCGTTCCTTGGCTGTAACAAGATAGTAATCCAAGTCAATGTTGACTGGCCGGAAGGTCTGGCCGTCCAAAATATTTGAGGCATGCCTTACGTTGATCGCAAAATGATCAATTTTGGTTTAGCGTTTCTTTATCCAGAGACCGGCATGCCCCCTTGTATACATTGAGATGAAGAAACCGTGCCCTTGTTATAGTGCTATTTCGTCCCGCCGCAAAGTCAATAAGCCTGAGTCCGTTGCTAAACATGGTATCGTGTAGGATATCGTCCTACCAAAGATGTTCCCTTTTCCTATCTTGGCGTTAAAATTCGTACTAGGTGTTCTAGGTCATACTACACCGATGTCTTGTTAGACATGCGACGAAACTTGTCCATTAAGTCAGCAAGAGATGTCTGACATATGCTTGGTTGAGCTTGCGTTGTTCCGAGTTTTCAGCTCTACATGACAGATCAGACTTAGACTACACTCATCATTTCGCTTGTTATCCAGTAGGAACAACGTGGAGGTGAAGTTGTAGTTTTGTTCACCTGAGAATTATGTAGATATCAATTCGGCTTTGGCGATAGTAGTAGAAAGAAGCAATAGATCCCCGGCGATATTCCAGTTACTAAGTCTAATTGTGTAAATATATTTGAGGACTTGAACTTGCGCAGGCACAACTGGGTAACTTGAGTGTATAGTCTCTGGGCGACTAGTGTCCTCATCGGACATATTCGAATCACAGGATGTCGAAATAGATATGGCATACATTATTGTTGACTACTTGCACCGTCCTTCTACGGTTCTGCCCCTACAATGTTTACCAAACGTTGCGGAAAGAAAAACAGCATAATTATACGGTAATCCACCCCAACAAGTGACACATGGAATCCTTAATTTCTAGGCAGTCTAAGAAGAAGATTAAAAGGAAATTCCAGGAAGAGGACTCTGAAATTCCAGATGAATAACATCTGTAGACCTTTTATCAATTCATTATCATGCTGAATGAGGCATTCACCAGGGAGAGGTTTGGAGAGCGGTATTCAAATTGATAACCCCTAGATTGGCTAAAGTGGATATAAATGGAGTAATGGTCAAGAAGAGGGATTCCCTAAACTGCGCCAACCACAAACGTTTTTTTTTCTAGATTCACGTACAAGATCGTATCTACTCTAGTATGCCACTGCCATCCTTTACAACCTGATGCCTCTGCATGTCCTCATTTCTCACGTGAATAACTGAGTGGACTCTCTATAAGACCTTTATCATTTAAGTCCTATTGTACGTACTACGAGTATATCAAAAGCAAACGAAAATACCTTTGGCTTGCTTAAGTCCTATTTGGAAGCGAAGATATAATAGCGAACTGTACGAAGCCATATTTATGTAGTGTGCCAAAAACGCCGGAATTCATAAGTCTGAGCAACTAAATACCATTGATGCCATCTGTCTTTAAATTTATCAAGGAAAGCAATCCACAACTGCTATTTGAAGCTAAGGTTCACCCAGCACTTAAGCGCCACACCGAGTAAAATAAGGAAGGCTAGTAAGACTTGCAATCCACAGCTACCACCTTCATCGACAGAAGTCCTTGAGTGTATCTTGAATATGATCACTGACATTTTGTCCATTTAAAATGCTGAGCGTTTTAACAAACAGGCCGCGGATTCTTTCGAGAGCCCTTAATAACCAATTCCTTACATACCCTTTTGGTGTAGGCAGGAAATAGATAAAGACGTCGTCAGGCATTCGCACCTTTTCCTTATTCGAAAGGCAGAATCGACTATTATAGGTATACGGCGCGTTATTCAATAGGGGGTTACTTCTCTCAAAGCTTTAATAACTTGACCGGCACAGATTTCTATTGCATACGGCGTTCTTCCCTTCAAAGTGATTCGGGCCGACTCACAGAATCCTGAAATACGGGGTGCTTTATAGAAGGGTGACAAATATCTTAACATGCTCTCCAAAAGGGTAGAGCTAATGCAATCTTTCTAGTTCTAATTGTTCATCCAGCATCTAAGGATCGAACATAATAATGCAACGGAAAACCTTCATGGGTGTGCCTTCACTTATTGGCAAGGGATGTTATTTATCCCTGATTACGAATTATTGGTGGTTAAAAGGATGGTGAATGCGAAAATATGAGAACACAAACGTTCTCACTCTAGCCTCACACCATCAGCTCCTACTACTCACCTCCACGTGATAACAGCTGGGTGTCTAGTACCTCGACTGGCGATGTGGTAACCAACCCCTGGCAGCTGACGAGAGAGGAGGCCATCTCACTAAGGTACTTTCTTCTGCTTCCGGGCGACAGTGGACGAATTCTAAGGATGGAATCAACGGCGGCATCCACAGTTCCCATTGGGTCGAACTAGTGTTATCTCTGTATGAGCTGCATCAACGTACTTGAATACCAGATCTATAGGGATCTCCAATTCTAAGTCAGGGTGTTGGAAAAGAGTTGCAGATGAGCACTTAATAAGAGCTAGCAGCAGAGCTCACATCCCCGAAGGGGGTTATTGGCACCGGAATTTGGTCCGGTCCTTTCTATTCTAGGGGTCACAAAAACGCCCTGGCCCACCAGGTTGTTGGTTGTGCGTGCGATTAACTGCCCAAACACGTAAAAGTGCAATTGTTACGAAGCGATCAATAGCCTCGAATAAGGCCAGATTCACTGTTGATGACCCTCCTAAACGAACAAAGGACAACGACTTTCGGATCTGAGCGTGCAATGTTACCTTAAACAGGCCGCGTGCAGCCGGACAATCAGCAGGGGCCCTAGACTGCTATAAAGCAGATATCGCCGCCATCCAGGAAGTGCGATGGGATGGGCCGGGCAAAAGAAAGATGAAAAACTGTGATGATTACTACGATGATTGCTATATAGAATATAGCAGCGTCTATTTAGTTGTGGATTTGTTGTAAGTGGCAGACTTAGGCAAGAAGTCTTGACCTTTCGACACGTGAGTGAACGCCTCATAACAATCTGTCTCAAAGGTAAAATTGCTAACATCGGCCTTATATACGCTCACGCCTCAACAGAGGAAAAGGACGCTGTTACCAAAGAGTTCTTTGACAAAACCTATGATCAATGTCCCATGTATGACCTTAAAATCGTTCTAGGCAACTTCAGTGCCAAAATTGGAAAGGAGGACATCTTTGATAGCGCAATCGGAAGACATGGCCTACACGACACAATGCTTGGAAACGGACTTAGGCTAATTGACTTCGCTGTGGGAAGTAACGCTACTATAGCAAGCACACGGCTTCCTCACCTCAATATTCACAAGGGAATATGGCCGACACCAGATCAGCAAATTGTCAACCAAATTGATAATGTTGCGATCGACGTAAGTAATTTAGATGTCCGAACATTCCGAACGGCCAACATAAACAAGGTACGTCTACGGATATTCCAGACGCGAGAAAAACGGGGAAATACTATGAGGAGATTGAACGGTTGCAATCGTAACAAATCGCCGATTGCGTATACCTCAACCCCTCGAGAAGTCCTTTGTAGCCAGCATCAAGTGCTGAAGACTAGGCAAGCACATGCCGCAAACAACATGCCTACAAAGCGGCGCTGCACAAAAGGATGAGAGCGGCCCGTGAGCTCTACAAGCAAAAGAACATGAGAAGCGCGCGACGAAACAAATAGAGAGGTGCTACTCCGGGAATAATGTTCGGAAATTTTACCAAAAGATAAAAAGAACTTGTCAGGGTAATAAGGCCCAAACGGAAACGTGTAGAGACTGCTAAACGGCGAATACGACACAAATTCCACTGTCAGGCAGAGCAAAGCATTCAATATTGGCGATGCAAGCCAAGAATTCCGTCCACCCGACCAAAATGATGTGCGGATAGCAATTTCTAAACTGAAGTCGAAGAAGGCTGCCGGGCTTGACGGCCTACCCGCCAAACTATTTAAGGTAGCAGGCGATGACCTGATAGAGAGCATACATCAATTTATTTCCAAGATTTGGTCGGATGAATATATGCCTGATGAATGGAACCTCAGCATCGTTTGCCCGGTTCACAAGACAGGAGATCCTCTAAAGTACGCCAACTATAGAGGTATCAGTCTCCGAAGTGCGGTTTTAAGCCCAGCAAGTCCACAATTGACCAAATATTCACACTACGGCAGACCCCGTAGAAAACTTTAGATCGATACCTACTCCCCAACTTTTTATCGATTTTAAAGCCGCATACTGTGTGACATCATTTACAGAGACGAGCTATACAGAGACTTGTCTAGTTTTGGCATCCCTGCCAAACTCTTCTGCTATGCAGGATGACGATGGAGAAGGTTCACTGCTGCGTCAAAGTCGGTAATGACCTAACCGAAACCTTTGATGTCAAAAAAGGATTTAGACAAGGCGACGCGCTGTCATGTGACTTCTTCAACATCATACTTGAAAGAGATGTGCAAAACTCACAAGCCAACACACGAGGTATGACCTTTCAAAAGTCTGTTCAATGGCTTGCATACGCCGATGATATTGATATTTTTGGTAGAACACAGTGAGCTGTCACTGTTGCGCTTGGGAGTGCAGGAACAGAAGCAAAAAAAATAGGTTTAGCGGCAAACGAGGGCAAAACAAAGTATATGCTGTCAACAAGAAGGGACACCCAATAACGACGAATCGGCCAGAATGTCACAACCGACAGCTATAACTTTGAGGTAGTAAGGGACTTTGTCTACTTCGGCACTGCGAAAACGAAATCTCTTCAGAAACCAAACTGAGAATAACGCTTGCAAATCGCTGTTTCTTTGGGCTAAGAAGGCAACTGTGTTGTAAGGCGCTCTCCCGAACAACAAAGGAAACTCTATATAAGACCCTTGTAATCCCATTCTTGCTCTATGGTTCCGAAGCCTTTCTGAAGCGGATGAAGAGATCCTTGGTCCCGTATACTTTGATGGGTTTTGGAGGAGACGATTCAACGATGAACTCTACGAGCTGTACAGCGACATGGACCTGGTCAAAGAATTGCGCATTGGGCGTTTGAGATGTTTAGGACATGTAGAACGAATGAACCCAACGCTCCAGACCGTAGAAGGACATCGTAGTAGGAGAAGGCCTCGCCTTAGGTGGCGCTCGCAAGTGAAAAGGGGACCTCAACCAACTAAGAGTGTGCAACTGGAGGCAGTCAGCCAAAAACCGCGCTAATTGGAGAGGCTTATTGGTTGAGGCCCAGGTCCACCCCGGACTGTAGCGCTGGCTAAGTAAGTAAGTATGAAGTATTCCACTGGCTTCTTTCCTTTGATCATCAGTGCCACCTACATAGATAGGAACCAACACCGACTTGACTGGTTTACAGATCTGTGGCAGCAAATGCAACAATTAAATTCGTGTTCCATGTTTGTCGCTTTTTTAGCTCTGCCGAGTTTTGTTGAGAAAGTGAGAAAGTGAGAAAGTTCATCGTCCCGTATTTATATATTTGGAATGTCCCCTAGGCTCTTTGATCTGTCTAGAAATTACTTTGGATCAGTTTCAGTCCACGACTCTGCATCTTGTTAAAGTTCTGTGGATCTGTCGCTTGCCATAGTCACAGGAGCAGTTAAAAATTTCATAAAAATGCGGTGGTTTTTGCTCCCTTCAATTTCCCAAGCCCGTTTGGTGTACTACTATGATCGGAGAAAATCCAAATGCCGACATTAGCATTTGATCTGCTGGATCCAGTAGAAGACTTTTAAACTGCCTCCGATTCTCAGTATCCCTCCTCCGAAACAGACTCTGAATTTGTAGAGAACTACAAGCATAAATGTTACGTCCTTTTCAGAGTATGGTATTTCCTTGCACAGTAGATATTAACCATCGAAACTTTAACTCACTGTAGCCCTTTTAAGTGATTGCATTTCGCAACATTGGCATTACCTTTCTCCCATACCGCCTAGCACTGACCTAGACCGCGGATTGTATTGTATGCTCATACTTATGCAACTGTTCCACCTTCTATCAGATAACCACCCAACCCAACAGTCACCAGCCACTGTCGGTCGCTTACATCACATCAGAATTCATTTGAATAAATTAAGTGCGCAGTTTTAATTATTAATTCGCGCTCGTCATGCCAAGTTGTCACCTTAATTACGACTTTGGACAGAGTGATCATAATAATCTCCCTCTTCACCGACAACAAAAAACCACACTCGCAATTACAATCGCACAATAAACACTTTGAATAAAGATTTCCAGTTTCCATGGCACGATGACGGTGGCGTGGGACGACCCAACCAAACTGTCAAGTGTCACTGGCTGTAGCCTTCAAAATTTTACGATTTGTTTAATTGTTCCAACATCTTGACAGTACAGATGAGTAGGCAGAGTCAACAAGCTGCGAAGATTGCATCATAAGTACGAGTATGTAGTTCTACCCCTGACCTCGATGAAAGCGGCACGTTACACAGGAAGTTCAACTTTATTCGCACCATTTGTGCACGCGAATCACCTTAAGCTCATCCGCTGTATCCAGATCGCTGGCAGTGCATAGAATTCAACATCACCACTGTAGATATCGGAGTGTATCAGTGTATCTGTGTATCGGTGTATCATGGTGCCTGTGCACCAGTCGTGCCATGTGAAAACACGAAAACACATTTCAACTCCGGAAATATTACTCATCGATGCCGCTGCCGCCGCCGCCGCCGCGTTATAGAGTCCATTTGTTTGCGCGTTCCACATCCACTTATCGGCACTCGGCATCTCAACTCATACAGATACTTTTTTCCCAGTTCCAATCGCAATGAAATACATTCGCCCCATAGCAAGTGATTGGTCAACATATCCTCCATTCCACCCTACACCAAACAGAATCCATTGACTGGCCATCTGCTCCAGCGGTTGGTACATATATATAGATAGTCACTGGTCGACCTGGTCAGGCGTATGGGCTCCAGTTTCGGGACGAAATGTGAGAAATGGACACAACACGCCGCTCTGCCGGAGGCTACTTTTACCTATTGCTGCACCAGAAACGGAAATCTGCAAACTGAAAACTGAAAACTGAAAACAGAAAATACACCTGGGTCGCGGGTAATAAGGAGCAGCCATAATATTCGTACGCTACAACTACGAGTAGCAACTGCAAATCCCTAACTCAACTTGTTCTCTACGCTACCATTCCGGTGGGAGATTAATCAGCCTTCTTCCTGTTCGATCTGTGCGACCGATTTTGTGCGTCAGAGTTTCATAATTAAATTCTGCGCAGTCCTCCAGCCGAACTGAATGAAACGGAACTGTCCTGTCCTATCTTTGCCCAAGAAATTTGTATTCCGCCCGTAACGAGTCCTTTAATGGCAGTTTACGTCATGTTAAACACTTATTACTTCATTGCCATTATTAGTCAGGGCCAACGAAGCCAAAAGACTCCAAGGGCTGTAAGGTTTTTCCTTTTTTCGGGCCCAACTGTATACTCGGGCACTCATCATCATCTCATCAGCATCTCGATCAGATCGGGACAAAAAGCGACACAGTCTGGCGATACACTTTCGGTGCCCAATTGCAGTCCAGTGCAACCACTGCGGCCGCCAGCTTGAATAAATTTCTTTATTAATAATTCGCTAGGGCTGGCAGGGGCAGCGGAACTCCGCCATTCTCTGCCACTCTTTGCTCGACCACTGTTGTGGACTTCTCCTCAACGCTCTGCGTGTAAACATGAATTATGATTGACATCCCGGGGCTATGGATTCGTTTACTTAAATAATGTTAACAATTACCCTTGATACGGGCATAGGGTATGGCATACTATGGCCAGAGTAATCATTTCTTGCTCCTTTGGGGAGCTTTTTTCTGCTTTTCTGCATTTTTAATTTTTTTTTTCTTCTTTTTTGGCAATGTGAGGTTCCGCAAAAAAAAAAAAAAAAAAGTCCACACCGACCTCCCGTATCAGGCATTCAGTAGATACGAGTACGAGTACAAACATAACGTTCGACAGAGCATTTAATTAAATTGGTGTGATTAAATGTTTCGATTAAATGGCACTTAGCAGGCAATTAAGCTGAAGGTATGGCAACCCTGTTGTCTGGAGTTTGGTGTCTGTTGTCAAGCGACGAGATGGATGTTCCACCGATTGGAAGGTAATTTATTTGGTCAAGCCTCCGGGTATTCTCGTATCTTGGTGATGACGATAATGAACGGTTGTAAGCGGAACCTAAAGTGAATGCAAATTGGGGACAACTCGTTTATATGATATATTGCGGTCAGTCTCGTCAAAATGTGATGTCCAGAGATGTGATTATGTATGGACGAACACCAAACTTGAACACGCTAATTGGCTGGTGCTTGTCAATGGCTTTGTGTTGATGAGGCGTGCGCTCTGGGCGAGGGGTAAAATTTGGATACCTTCAAATTAATGTCATTAGAAGCTGACCTACATATACTCGTATAATAAACAAAGTGATTTTTTGGATTTGATTCCGGCAGTGTCATCGAATGATGTATGAACAACTGGAGTCCAGATGGGGCCTATGCTACTCACTTGAAAATGTGACGCGATCTGCCTAACAAAATCTGAACTTTTAACACATTCACTCATGTGAATTGTTTACCAATAAGCGACATTGGGGAGGGGGTGCTACATCAATTTTATGAACGTCTTTCTATAGGTTCGTCCGCCTATTGTTAACTCTGATTTGTAGCTCGGACTACTGTTTTAGTCCCAAACTTATGTCGCTACTTAATTGAGCGCAAAGTGGAAAAGTATGTTCCAGCACAACATCGACGTTTTGGCGAAATAATTCCAAAAATGGAGCCAACAGCTACGTTAGAGGCAGATTCTGGATCTGGATCAACTCATTCGTGCTACTTAGACGCATTCGATTCGCAGGTCGTATGATCATTTTTCGACATCTAGCCAGGTTGTCCAAGTAGAGTTTGAAGCAAACCAACGGCAGCCCTCAAGCTCACAAAGCGGACTACTGGCAGTATCTTCTAAACGAGCTAACCCTTCAGGTTGAGAGTTAACATTTTGGTTAAGAACCCTTTTATTCAAAAAATCACTTAGTTAAACACATTCACAACAAGTGTCACACACAGTGCAACTTTAATCCATTTCTACATACTACATAGGTAGGGGTGGTCATAACTCCAGCAGGTTGACCAAGAATTCTTCACCAACCTATAGTCCTCTCCATTTCATTTTCCATAGCCCACAGCCAATACTTACTGCCTGATCCAATTCATCCAAACCACTGCGACATTCCTCTTCATGATAAACACCATGCGAGTAGAAGCTGAAACTCTTGGGGGATGCATCAATAGCAAATGACAACGGTCCATTTTTAATCAAAGCAATCTTGAAGGCATCTGGATGGTTGGAAGTCACATTGACAAAAACAGAAATTTTTGCGACAATATTGACGCTATCCACATGACATAAACCATCTTGACCTCGGTACGGACCGTATTCCTCTTCCGTAGGGATACCTCCAACCTTCATCATCCGTTGATAAGGACGGAAGTCTTTACCACCATCACAGCCTTGTGCTTGTTGTGAGAGCCGAACTAGATTGCGCAGGAAGAATGCACCTTCAATGGCACCAACAGTTCCAAACGACCAGCATGACTCGCAAACTGATTGATCTTTGACAGCACCAGGTAGACGCCAGTCAAATTGCTCTGGAAGATTGTCCTTTGTGTTGTAAGGGAAGGGCTTGCCAGTGTTGGAGACATTTGATGATTTGAAGCCACGTCTAGCCTTTAGTTCGTCCTCCATTTCATCAACTAAATAGTTGATTGCCAATGAGTAACCTAACTTGGCTCGGTTCTTTGAATGAATGTAACGGGGATCCTGACGGAAGACGTTTTTACGGTTGTGGTACGCAACTTCATGTTTCGTCTTGAACCTTGTAAATTCCATTTCAACATGGTGATCTTTGGTTGGATGAATGAATCCTGTCATTGGATTGAAGGTAGCATAATGACCGATGCCAGGACCAGGGAAATCAACGCAGACCATATCTGGATCGATTTCGAATACCTCATTTGGAATACCATAATGAGAGTAGCTACCATAGTCGAGATAATAGTGATCGTAGTGAGAACCCAACAAGGTGTTGGAATCGGCTGACGGGAGGATGGATATTTCTGAGATTTCTTATATCAAACCCACAGAGTGTAGATGTCAATGACTTCTTCCAAATGGGACTTGTCACAAACCATTCCGAGGAGGGCTTCAGTTCCAATTACAGTAGAACTCTTTACATCGGGTAGGATTGACTGGATCTCGACAATGTTACCAGCTGTGCCGTTCACTTGGAGGCAGGTTTTTTGGTTTAAATTTTTCCATGTGGTCACTGGTGCTGGCTTAAGAGACGTTCCGTAAGGTCCATCGTTGGCTAGTTGATAGGTCCTAACTATGCCGCCATAATAATCAATGCAAGAAGGACTAGTGTACTTATCATTTCGGCGTAAGGACTATTTAATGTACCGCTAACGGTATAGGTCGAATCCCATTTTGGGGGATTTGTAGCAACGGCTGTAGCTGTCAGTCCCAGCAACGTAACCAATGTCACACTACAAACTCCCATGTTTGAGTGTAAAACCGACAAACTAAAAAATTAGAAACTTTTACCCCAAGTAAAGAAAAAAACAAAAGGGATACCGCTGTCCTACTACGAGTGCTATCGGATACCCCGAACATAAGAAGAATGGAAAATTGTGCCAACTGCTAAGTGATTTGCCTTCAAAGGATGGCTTGAGCTTCAGAGATCTGAGTGAACGATCGATTACAATTCGCATGAAGGCTAAATTCGCTAACATAAGCCTGATATCCGATCGTGCCTCCATAGAAAAGGACAACTTTGATGGCTTTGAACATAAGGAGCTCGTTCAGGCTTACGACTAATATTCCAAACCCGAGGTTAAGATATTCCCTGGTGATTTTAACACCAAGTTGAAAAAAAAGAGCTCGTTTGTAGGCACAATTGGAAAATACAACATCCGCTCTGAAAATGGACACAGATTAATCGGTTTCGTGGCGAATTTTGATTATAGCCAGCACGCCTTTCCAATACCTCAGCATGCACAAACTGAACTGGCAGTCTACTTACTTACATACTTAGGTTTTTTTTTTTTTTTTATAATCGGCGCGCGCTAAAGGGGTTTTTGTACCCCGTAAAATGTTTGTACACAGCGCGGGCGAAGGAAATTTAGGGAGGAAGAAAAGACAGGTACAGGTGTACATTGTTTTTAAATGTTTGTAAGTTATAACGACCAGGAAACACAGAGGTCGGCAGGGCATTCCACAAGCG
The DNA here is from genome assembly GCA_963966105.1 of Volucella zonaria. Classification (NCBI taxonomy): domain Eukaryota; kingdom Metazoa; phylum Arthropoda; class Insecta; order Diptera; family Syrphidae; genus Volucella; species Volucella zonaria. The sequence continues at coordinate 102,433,414 of OZ014532.1, read as the reverse complement.
AGTTGTTCGATTTAGGAAAGAATTACGATATTTTGGAGTACGTCCGAAAATGGGCTTGAGGGTATACTGATGAGCATTCATAGCGAGACGGGTGTTACGGTTGAAAGTTTGAGGGGCGGCGATTTCTATGGAGCACTGGTGGTGGAAATAGCGATAAAACAGAGTGAGACACGAGGCATTACGTGCGTCGGTGTTCGAGGGTGTCCATTATTTGAGTGATATTGGTATCACCTATGAGTTCTATCGTACGGTTTTGAATCCTATCTAGCAGGTACAGAGATGTTTTGGGCGCACCCGACCAGATGTGGGCATTGTACTCCAATTTTGGGCGGATGAATGCCTTATATATTGAGGCCAGATTAGAGGGAGTAAAGTATTTCTTACATCGATTGAGGAAACCTAGACATTTCGCAGCATTTTGGCGACATCGAATATGTGGTCATTCCAATGTAAGTTGTCACTGAGACACATACCGAGAATGGACAGTTTATCGGTTTCGACGATGCACGTGCCATCCATGGATAATGGCTGGGTGTCTAATTTTCGCTTTAATGACAGCAGACAGCATTGAGTTTTGGAAGCATTAAATTCTACTCGGTTGATACTTCCTCAATTGGTTATGCTGTTAATATCGGAATTTAATGAGCTTAACATACGCTGCCGTTCCAGTTCTACAGCCGAAGAGCAGGAACGTGAGTCCGGGAACGAATATGAAAAGCAGAGAGTGCTGTCATCAGCAAAGAAATATATTGGATTAGAAGTGGCAGACAAAGGATCATTAATGAAAATTAAAAAAAGTGTCGGAGATAGAACGGAGCCCTGGGGCACACCAGCATTTATTTTGTAAACATCTGACTTGAAACTATCCAAGACAACTTGAATTGAATGTTCCGAAAGGTAGTTTCTAATCCATTGAAGAAGATAGCCATCGATCCCAAAAGCACGCATTTTTGACAAAAGAGCCTGATGCCAAACTCTGTCAGATGCCTTAGAAATATCAAGTGCAACTATCTTGCTTTCGCCACATTGATGTACGCTTTGGTTCCACTCTTCGATGAGACATGCCATCAAATCACCAGTGGACCTGTTGCTACGAAAACCGTTCTGCCTGCCAATAAGAAGTTTTCGTGTTTCGAGATATCTCGTGAGCCGACGGTTTATCTGCGTGTCCATGACCTAGGAAAGAAGGTTCTGTAGGAGGAAAGAGAATAAGGTTCGCCTCTTTTAGGGACGGGCTGGACAACTGCTATCTTCCATCTGTTCGGAAAGAGTCCTAAAGGGTAGGATTGATGAAAAAGCAGTGGTTTTGCCAGCGAGGAAGAACACCGCTTCAGAAGGATGGGAGATATACCATCTGGACCAGCGGATATGTGAATGTTAAGATTTTTAAGTACGCTTGCTACTACACGAGCACTAAAGTGAGCGTGTGGATGGAGGATGAGGCAGAATTTTTAGTGTTTTTGACGAAAGACTAAACATTAGCTTTGGGACATTGTAGTATTTCTGGCCTCAGTTTTTGGTGTCATTGAATTTTCACGCGCTTATGAAAGAATTTGCAGTCATTCCTGGCTGGTTTAAACTTTTTCCGGGTTTCCTCTGTCGGATTGGTCTTGAATGACCGAAAAAGCACTTCTCTAACCCTGACAGCCTCTTTATAGTTCGAGTTATTTTGTTTGATACTCTTCATCCGATGAGGGATAAAAGGATCTCATTTCAAAGAGAATAGTTTCTGTGATCATATCAGCAGCGGCATACATGTCGTTATCGAGGAAATATAACGACCAGTTGAAATTCCTAAAGAAGCTGTTAAGACCGCTCCAATTGACTTTCTTGTATTGCCATGGGGATTTTTTCTCTAACCGTGTTGTCAGTGTACTAGCAATTAGCTGATATGACACAATGGTCCGACGAGCCTAGAGGGGATAACACATTGACCTTGTATTTGGCAGGGTGAGAAGTTAAAAATAAGTGCAGGGTGTTGACGGTGTGACCATCGACGTCTGGTATTCTTATGGGCTCATTTACAAACTAGGTCAAGTTATTTTCCGCAGCGAAGATCTCAACACATCGTCCTTCGGGTGTTGTCTGTCCAGAATGTCGAAGCCACCCAGAATTGTGTATTTTGAAATCGCCCGTTATAACGATTTCAATATCAAGATACAGGGATACAATTCTTTGTATGGCGTCATGACAGCGCTGAAATTTTACCCACATTAAATTGAATTCCAGATTGGGACATTGTGGTGGAATTTGGTAAGCTACATCACTACGCACATAGATGGCGAGACCGCATTGAGGAAAGAATAGTGGCACTAGTTCGTAGCCAGGTAGCTTCAAATCAGATTGACCTGAGTGGTGTGGGCGGGGATCTACCTGTGTTTCACTAGGTGCCAAAACAGCTGGTCTGTATTTACGGACGTAGACGTACGCGGAGAAGTGATTACTTTTTAGCCCGCGTATATTGGCTACGTCCACCCTGAATTCCCTAGACATAATCACAAACAAACACAGTAAACACAAACACCGACGATACTAAGCAAGGCTGCGAAGTGAAATTTCTGACCTTGGTTTACCGAATCAAATTGCTGTAGGTGTTATGCCCTTACAACAATATGAAACAGTGCACCAACAAAATTTTCACTCACAACCCGCTATCCATCAGTTGTTACATACACTCAGTCACTGCCCGTACGGTATGTTAAATACAGTAACGGCAGTGGCCGAGTGCAAGCAACAGTACTACGACCAGGAGCGTGAGAGGTGGGATATGCACTGTGTGATATTTTTGTTTCTGTTAATTGCATTGCACTGTTATGGAGAGATTACGAGTGCAGAATGACGTCTGCTCCAAATTTCGGGGTGAACCTGTGCCTTAACCAACGAACCTCTCCAGTTGACCCTGCCTCCAGTTGCGCACTCTAAGTCGGTTGAGGTCCCTTTAAACTTGTTCGCGACACCTAAGCTGATGTCTTCCTCTACTGTGTTGTCCCTCCGGGTTAGATTCAAAGACTCTGGGGCCGGAGCATTGGTGTGCATTCATTCCCCTTCTACTCGTGCGCCCCATCTAACTGAAGTCTTCTTCTACTGTGTTGTCCGTCCAGGACCGGAGCATTGGTATCTATTCATTCTACATGTCCTTGCCATCTCAGGCGACCGATTCGCAGTTTTCTGATTAGGTCGATATCGTGGTACAGCTGGTATAGTTCGTCGTTGAATCTTGTCTTCTAAAGCCCGTCAACGCGAACCGAACCGAATATTTACGAAGGATTTTTCTCTCTGAGGCTATCTTCAACCGCCTTGGATAGAGTCAATCTTTCATCGTGTTTCATAAAATGCCCAAGGTCTTATGTAGAGTCACCCTTGTTTATCGGGATAGGGCCTTATCACACAAGTGCCTTCTTAGTCCAAGGAAACAGCTATTGGCAAGAGCGATTCTTAGTTTTACTTCTGCTGAGGCGTTGTTGGCTGAATGTATATTTATCAGAGCCAAGGTAGAGATAGACCTTTACTACCTCGAAATTATAGCTTTCGACTGTGACGTTCTGTCTAATTCGTAGATGTTGTAGGTCCCTTCTTGTTGACGGCATATCTCTGGTTTTGTCCTCATTTACAGCTCAACCCATTTTGGAGCTTCCGTTTCAATACTAACGCACGCATCGGGACAGGCCGCTAAATTCTCTCAATTATGTCGATATCATTGGCCTACGATAGTAGTTGCACAGACTTTTGACAGATTGTGTCTCCAGTGTTCGCTTGTGAGCTTCGCACAATTTCTTCATGTATCTTGAAAACAAGTCACGAGACTGCGCGTCACCTCTGAGTGAAGTTCTTAAGGACCTAGAAGGAGCAGTGAGTGGCCTCCATTGTCTTTCTGCACAGAAGAACTAGCTTGGCATTGATGCCAACACTAGGTATGGCTCAATATGGCTCGTCTTATGCGGCATTCAAACCGATGAAAAGATGGAGGGTATCGATTTGGACTTCTTGAGTTTTTTCCAGGATATGCTGAAGTGTGAAGATTTGGTAGATTGTGGGCTTCCCTGGTCTGAAACAGCACTGATTGGGGCCAATTAGGTAGTTGACGAAGGATGTCAGACGTTCACACCATATGGCAGATAAAGATCTTGTATTCGGTGTTGAGGAGACTTACGAGTATACCTCTATAGTTAGCGCAGTTGAGAAGGCCTTCGTTTTTGTGGATCGGATGTACTGACACTCAGTACATCAGGCATACACTCTTCTGACCAGATTTGAGGAATAAGTTGGTGTATTTTCCCAACAAAGTCATTTAAAGCAGCTTTGTACTCCGCGTCCCGTAAGCCATGGGCGGCCGTGGCTCAAGTGGTAGTGTATTGGCTTGCAAATCGCACGGTTCGAGGTTCAATACTAGTCTCCCCTTTAAATGTTGGATGCCATCCATGAAGCGAAATAACCATACGTGCTCAGGCACTTTAAGTGTGATCACACTTGTTGGTTTCCAGTTGAGATATTGTTCATTTTGGTCAGGTGGACGGGAATTTTGGCTATCATCGTCTAAATTGAATGGTCTAGTCGGCAGAAAAAGGTTTCCCATATTTTCATCATCAACTGTGACTCTACTACAAGGTTTCCTTCCTCATCAGTACAGGCTTCTTTACATGTCTTCTGGCCTTTACACGGTCTTTTTACATTTTGCTAAAGCTTCCGTACGTTATTCCTAGAGTATAACCTCTCAATATGCTAGATTGCGTCCTTTCCGTACTCTTTTATCCCCTTCTGAGAAAGCCATGTCGCATGTCTTCTGCTCGTAAAGTTCACCAGAGGCTCTCGTCCTTGCTTGCAGCGCCACCTTTTACGCCTCCTGCTTAACTACGTATGCTTGAGGGCATTCTTCATCAAACCTGTGGAATCTTGGTAGTAGTAGCCCTATGCCCCAGGAGGAGTTAAAGTCTTGCTGCTAACAGCAGCTTGCGGAATAAAAGAAGCAGAGAAGAAGTTGGGTGAAACCCAGGATACCAGTTGCGACGTCTCTGATGGCACGTTGGCAACGTTGAGAGATTTCGGGATAGGCTTTCGGCGCCATAGAAGTTGTTGAGAGATTTCGGGATAGGCTTTCGGCGAAGATTCCGGCGGTCTCTTGCGATTGCAGCTTTTCTACGTTAAAAAAAATTATTTGTGAGACAAGTGTCTCGCTTTATTGTCAACTTAAATCTAATTACAATTTTTACGTTTGGTTCTATTTATAGAATTTAAGGTGGGAAAATGTATAACAAATTTGTGGGAATGGGTTATGGAATTTACATTAACTAAGCAAATATGTTGCAGACGGATATTCGATCCGTATCCGCTGCAGTTCACAGGTTGCTAGCGCGTGTGCTGATTTAGCTATCTTGATATTTCAGATTTGCCTGCGCGTGTGCTGACCAATGCTTGTTTGATGTGATATGTGATAACTGTGCCCTTGCTATAGTGATATTTCGTCCCGTGGCAAAGTCAATATATCTAAGTTCGATGTCAGACGTCGTGTTGTGTAGGCTCTGCTTACCAACTGTCCTACCAAAGATATCCTCCTTTCCTATCCTGGTGTTAAATACTAAGCGATATGACAGTTGATAAGCATAGCCAACACTACAACATGTGTCATATTTCGGACATTTCCTGCCGAGGAGCAATATTTTTTGGTGGCATTGTAACTATCTTCCGTAGGGGCATGGGCGTATATTAGGCTTATGTTAGCGAATTTAACCATTATCCTGTACTTAAAACAAAAAAACCCACATGGTATTTGTGGGTCAAATTTGCCCAATATATTTTATTTAGTTTTCACAATTTTTGCTTGTAATTTGTTGTTCAGAATGGTTTTTACAAAAAAACTTTAAACATCTTGAGCCTTTTGTTGAATATTTCGTGCTGTTGAAGCGACTTGGGCGCAAATGACAGCGAGATATCTTTAATGTTGAGACTGTAATTTGTTCTGGATTTTTTCGTGTTTGGGCAATTGTGACCCATGTGTACAGGACAAGGGTTAAGACGCTCATGTGTCTGAAGCACAAGTCTTTTTTTTTTTTTTTTAATATATTCTTTATTCTCAGTTTCTAATATAACTTATATGTACATACATTTTTATTCAAAACTTAGCTTAAAAAATAAAAGAGAATAAATTAGTGGCATTTTTATTTTATGAAAGAAAAAATAGAGCTAATGCCATTTCAAAGTTAATAATTCATTGTGGGGTGAGCAAATTTAGTATAAATATAAAAACAATTGAACAGTAATTAAAGGCAAGAGTAAGAAAGTAATTCAGAGATTAATCATTAATAGCAAAATTCATGATGAAAAACAAAAAGTAACTAAACAATATAGCGCATCAAAACCTCAATATTATTGTGTTCGAAACCAAGAAGCCAACATTTTATCTTTTTCAAAAAAGAATTTGTTAAATAACTTGCATGATATAATGGAGTAAGAATTTTTAAAGCTTGTAGTACGAAAGGCAGGGATTGGATCAAATGATTGAGAATTGCTTCGTAAGATATATTCGTCAGATATTGGACTTTGCAGGTATCCACCTCTCATAAAGAAAATTGTCATACGCCTAAATAACTCCATGGAATAAGCTAGACGACAAGAGTTACAGACTTTTCTTATTGCACATTTTTGCAGCACAATTAGCTGCTGAAATTTACTAAGGTAACCAACAACTTATTCCATACTGTAATTTAAGAATGGAAAATCCTCTACTATATTGTTTTTAGACTATTATTGGAACAAAACATTCTTAGGCGATAAAAACAACGAATGGTGGAAAGATGATAACGCCTCACACTTAAAATATGCTCAGACCAATTCAAATTACGGTCAATTATTATACCCAGATATTTAAAATAATGAACATTTTCAATTTTAAAACAATTGGTGTTACAAGCGATGCTCGTATCAAAAGAGTTCCTAGAATTAAGAGTAGCACACGCATTGCTGATTAAGTTATACCTTCCGCAATTTGATGTATGGAATGTAACATTAATATCCGGGGTCATTTCTGTGCTTAGGCTATAAAGCATAGTGTCCAGCAAACCAAATTCTTAATAAATGGACGTCATGATTGATATCAGCTCCTAAGTTCAAGGAACTAACTGCTCTATATGCTGTAGCTAAATCGTCTGCAAAGGCAGTAACTTTTCCAGCAAAAGGTTGTTCAAAAATAGAATTGATGTAAATCATAAACAGAATAGGACCAAGAACAAACCCTTGGGGAATGCCGAGTTTAATAGTTTTAGGATTACTAAAACTGGTTCCTATTTTGTCCAATTGGTTTCTGTCCTTCAGATAAGAAGCGAACCAATCATAGATACAACCACGGAAACCCACATTGTATAGTTTGTGCAAAAGAATGTTGTGATCAACCATATCGAAGGCCTTAGTTATATCTACAAAAAGTCCACTGCAAAATGTTTTATCATCTAAACCTTTGTGTATAAAGGAGCAAAATTCTAAGAGAACATCCTCAATAGAAAAACCTGATCTGAATCCAACCTGGTTCGAATTAAAAAAGTTTTCATGTTCGAGATATTTTAAAATCTTGCGCTTAACTATTTTTTCAAATATTTTTGAAATAGAAGGTAACAGCGAGATCGGCCTATAATTATTTTTATCTTTTTTGCTTCCTTTTTTAAAAAGTGGTACAACATTGGCACATTTCAGTTCTTCAGGGAGATTGCCTGTGACGATACTTAAATTGAAAAGATGATTTAAAATATCAACTATGTTAAGGGATATTTTTTTTAGCACAAGGTTGGAAATACCATCATTCCCACATGAATTTGAGTTGCTTAAAGAGTTTATGGTTTTTAATAACTCAAGACCCGAAATAGGTTAAAAATAAAAACTGTTTCTATGCAGAACACTATCCACAAGACCATCTCTAGGTTCACCATAGCAAGTATTAGAAAAATCAGGCGAAGGTGACAATTGCCCGATTGAAATAAAGAACTCATTGAATTCATTTGCTACTGAAATAGGATCCGAAATAACTATACTACCAACGTTAAGCATTATAGTTGTATCGTGCTTGCTCATATTTCGATTAATAATATTGTTAACCACTTTCCATTCTTTCTTAAGGTTTCCGCGCGAAATCCTAATTTGGTGATGGTAGTAACTTTCCCTACATAAACGGATTTCCTTATTGATTTTAAGGCACGTGCGGTCATAACGTCTTTTTAAACACGCATTTAGTGGATGTTTACTACATATTTTCCGCAGTTTATGTTTCAGTTTGTTCTTTTTAAGAGGAGATGGCGTTATCCAGGGCTTTAGCCTTATTTCAGATTTGCTCAGTACAACGATTTTATTGGATGCAGCTATGGAGTTTTTTAAAATTTCAATAAATTACTCATAAGCCTTGGAAGCATTTTCCTCAGCATAAACCTCATCCCAATTATTCCGGTGCAATACACTATTAAGGTGAACAAAGTTAATCTTTGTCACACAAGTCAAAGAATGTTTTACATTGCTCTTCTTTTCAAAGATACAGTGATCAAAAATTTTAAGGTCAAAATTAACAGCAGCACATTGATTAGACTGAATTTTTGAGAAACGACAAAAAACGTGATCAAGACAGGTGCCAGCAATTGGTTTTGTGCACTCATCAACAAAAGAGGTGAATCCATGTTCGGCGATAAGAGCAAGGTAACAATTCAAAAAATGACATGAGTTTAACAAGTCCAGGTTAAAGTCCCCTAAAATAATTAGATTAGCTGCTTTCACATTGGACAGAAAATACGAGAATTCTCCGGAGTTTACGTTGGTATTAGAAAACAAATTTATTTGGCTTTAATTAAAGACAAATCATCAAATGATCTTATAACCACAACCTTTCCTCCATCGACTTTCCTCAACAAAATATGAGAATTCGTAAACATTCTTTGCCAAAGTCCTGTTTCTTTTGCCTATAGCAATCACCATATACTCGTATGTCACAGTTGTTCATCCTTTTTATATCCGACTCATCCCATCGCACTTCCTGGATGGCGGTTATATCTGCGTGATAGAAGTTGAGTGCTCTGCTATTTGCTTGGCTGCCCGTGGCTTGTTAAGGGTCTGAACATTCCACATGCAGATCTAAAGATTGTTGCTCTTTAAACAATTGCAACGGTTGTCAATAGTGAGCCCAGTTTATCGGAGGCCAATAGTTGGTCCTATGAGTCCTATGACGGTATAGGCCTATATAATGCTACTGGTCAGTTATAACCTTGCCTTTTTAGCTTGGATGTATAAGGGTGTACTCATGCAGTTACTGAGGACCACCACTGGGAGGTAAGGCAAGCAGTCCGCTACGAACTTGATTGTTGCGCTGCTAGCCCAATGCAGATTTAGGACCGTCAGCTGTTCCCGATCAATCGCCAGGCAGGTCCCCAATCGTCTTATAAAAAAATAGTCCACCAGATTGATCACAATACTATCGACATTAGATGCCGCTCTAATATTCTGAATGTCAGAGCGACTCAGGCCACTACCCTGTTGAATAGAGTGTCCGAGTCTCATAGAACATTTCGAAAAGCCTTTTGCTGCCAGCGTCAAATGCAGAAGATCAGCGACGAAAGCAAGCTAATAGAGATGGGAAGCGCTTGCAGCAAAATGAGGTTCATACTCGTACACGGCGACGCTGGCAAAAGAGAAGGCAGATGCTAATGAGCTTTACAAGCAAAGAAGACAGGAGGGACATTGAAAAATTGGCTGACGAGCTATTTAAAACGGGGGTAAAGAGCGAAGACAAATTCACCTGTAAAATATTGTTGAATGAACGTTAACTAGCTCCTCAAGAAGAGGGACTAAATTGCGCCAACTATAGAAGAATCAACCAGCTGAACATCACGTAAAGGAATTGTATCTAACGTTCTATGTAAGCAACTTGCAACTCCGTATCAACAATCAGTTAGGTCCTTGTTAGTGTAATTTTAGGCCAGGAGATCCTAGAAAAAATCTAGGAACTTCAAATAGCAAACAGAACTTCTATAGCCTCCACCTATTTACTAATTTGAAGGCCGCATATGGCAGCATTTATAGCGGCGAGCTATATAGAACTATGTCAAGTTTTGCTCCACTGTTGTCCATTTGAGTAAGGTGACAATGAACAATACTCGCTGCTGCAGAAAAACCAGGAATGACACCACCGACGCATCTGATTTAAAAAAGTATTTCGACAAGGTGACGCACAGTCTTGTGGTTTCTTCAACAAATAAAGAATTGTCCGAAACCAATGCAAAAAGGCACCATCTGCTGACGACATTGGCATTATTGAAAGAAATGAGCGATGATGTCATTGGAGCGTTTCCGGCCATTGAAGTGGTAAATGACGAGGTGCATGCTGTCAAATGACTCGGATAACAAGTCACAATGGGACGCTACAACTTTGAGTTGATATAAAACTTTGTCTACTTAAACTCTGCCGTTGATTGAGGACCAGAACCATCCAGAATTGTAGTGCCACCTAAATCAAAGTAATGGTGTGATGGCAGGTTTTCCGGCTGTCAATTGTCCTTGTTTTCGTTAGTTTTACCGCTTTTCTGACAGCCAAACTCTAAAGACATATGATGAGGACAGGATCATTCCTTATTTCCATCTTCAAATCATCGACGGATATGGAAATCGATTTGTCTACCACTTGGTTCCCGGCGCATGCCTCTTTGCTTTGCTTGAGAAGATGCTGGAAAATTGAAGCAGTTAATTCGACAGGTTTGGGGCCTTTTGAGTTTGATTTCCACCTGAGCTGACTAAATCTTGAAACGAGGTATACTCTTGATAGCAGACGTTTTCCGATTATACTACGAATTTTGTGTTGGCATGTTGATAGGACTCTAGGTCTGCTGGATGTAGGCTACTAGCAATTTTAAAATAAACAAAGTCCATCACCATGTAGATGGCCGGTTTTTTCTGCTTCGTCTTTCACAGACGTTTGGTAATACCGTCAAATCCAAGAGATTTGCAGGAAAAGGATGAATCGGAAGCAGCGTTGATTCTGGGATGTCGTATTAGTTCTACTTCAGGAGGTTAATGTCACTATGTGTAGACGCTTCTGGGTGGACAGTAGTGGAGTTCGTATAGTGAATATTCCTAATATAAGGACTGCTCTTACTCTGTCAGAGGAGAAAGCTATTTGTGGTTGCTTTTCAGCGCTACCGCGACTATGTATTTTCTCAGACCGGCTCCGTATTTATCTCAGTCAGAGCAATGCTTATAGTTCTTGGCAGCTTTCTACAACTTCACAAGACATTTTCTTATTGAAATCAAGTGGAAAGATCATTGCGGACTTCCATTGAGTCAGGTCTACCTTGCACTTGCGTATTGAAATCGTCTCCTGTCAGCAATGATCGACCACAAATTGTTTCACAATCACCATTCTACAGTGGTAGATACTGAAGGGATCCGCGACTGGGAATACGACCAAATAGGTCACATCTTCAACCTACCACCGACCGTGTGCATGTCCTCTAAAAACGAACTGATGATCTTGAGCAGTTTATCCTTTTTTGCAATGCGAATCATTTTAATCCCAAAAGGGGTCATCGGGTAGGCAACGAACATCGAACGAGATAGACTTTATTGCGATTTTCCAAGGGCGCCTATGTGAGCTTATGAGCGAAAGAAAATAGCAGATTTGAGCCCGCAATTGTTTCGACCACAGGGGATCGATGAAAAGTGTTCTAAAACAGTGGTGGTCTATGGTAAGCCGTAAGAGACAGGGAAACGAATCACTGCTGTCGGCATGACAATCAGCAGACAACTGAAATCCGATCGAGTAGCGTATCACACTCAATATTTCAAGTTGCAGCAGCTTCAGCTGTAGAAAGATGTAAACTTAAAGCCCAGTACCATGAGCAAAAAAGGAAATGCAGTCTAGTGTAAGACGTGACAAGGGTACACTTAAACTCCACAGGCGAAAGACTCTGCAATACGGCGTTACAGTAAAACCTTTTATGGTATTACCACGAGGACGACGCAGATCGAAATAACATCCCATTAACCTAGACAGTTCCCTGCTGATATTTATAAGATGAGAGTCAGCTCAGAACATGAAGGCATCACATTGCGACAGTGATATCAAAATCAGTGCAACCACAGCACCACGTTCTCAAAAATGAAAAAAATTCTCGTCTAACAGAACAAATATCACAACCGCGGTTAAGGCAACCAAGAAGAACAACGCCTGAGCCGAATAATTCACCGGGAATATGGAAATAAACCTTTCCCAGAGGTCTGTAATGAAGAACTGCTAAGCAAATAGCAAGCTGGTGGGGTACAGGTTACGCATATTTTCCTTCAACTCTGGCCATTGGATGAAATCGACGGGCATCTGGGCCCAATCCCTCGATATCGAATGCAAGCCTTAGGTCTGTAGTTTTCTGCACCGATGGCATAAATATGTTGCGGATCATTAAAGAGCAATACGTCAGCACAGCCGCTTAAACCGATTCATTCGAGAGTTGTGAAGGTGACCTCTCCGGCCTAAGTGAACCTGCTTGATCCAACCTCATCTGAGACATAGTCTGTGCTTAATACAAGCTATAACTTAAAATTAAACTCTAAACTTAAACTTAAACTTAAACTTAAAACTAAGGTTGGTTAGAGTGGTGAAGGAAAACGGATTTAAGGCAGGGAGTGGTGCGGTGGAAGTGACAGACGATAGGGCTTGAATTGATTTTACGTAGCATACGGGATTATTGGCTAATCTGCTTCATTGGCGGTGTGGTGGGTTGGTAGATAGAAGAGACGAGACGTACGTAGATTACGAGGGTTAGCGTTGAGGAAAATAGAGTTGTGAAGGGATGCGCATTCAACGTGACCTAAAAGGAGACGATGAATGAAGAGAAAGCCTGCTGAATCTCTGCGTTCCTCAAGGGTGTTTAGGTTAATAAGGTTGTGGCGGTTTTGATAGGGGGGCAGAATAAAAGAATCGTCCCATGGCATACCTCGAAGAGCAAACAGCGCTGGATGCTTTCGATTCCCCAGATTTGAACACGATGATATGGGAACAACACTTGACTGGCGTACTCTTGAAGGGGGCGAACAAAGATAATATAGAGGGACCTGATCACGTATGGGTTGGTGATCTCTTTGGACCACCGTTTTACAAAACCTAGTGCAAAGTTGGCTTTAAGGATTATTCCATCCATATGCAAACGGAAGTTGAGCTCCCTATCACATAAAATGCCGAGAAATTGAACGGAGGAGATAGCTTGGTTGTGGAGAAGGTAGAGCCGGGGAGGAGGTTGGTGCCGCTTATGTGCAAAGGTCATGGATTGGCATTTGGTGATATTAAGTTCCAAACAATTTTTGAGCCACCAGATCGAAAAATTATCAACGTCTTGTTGAAAGAGGAGGGAGTCATGGGGTATCGTCGGCGTACAGAGAAACAGACGAGTGTTTGATGATCCTATCGAGATCATTTATGGTTTATATAAAAAGAAGGGGACCGAGATGGCTGCCTTGTGGAACCCCAGAGGTGGCCAAATATGAAGTCGCGTAGGCTGACCTAAAGCGAAAACTGTAAAAACGGTTTTCAAGGTAAAAGAATATCCATTTTAACAAAGTCAAGGCAAGAGTAATCAGAGATTTTATCGAAGGCCTTGCTAAAATCGGTTGCAACTATTGTACAACGACTTCGTTGCCATTCTCTAGGGCAGAGATGGCAAAGGGTACAAATTCAACGAGATTCGTGTTGGTTGACCTACCCTTCGGGAAGCTATGTTGTTTAGGGGAAATAAGTGATTTGCATTGGAAGCTTAGAGCTTCATACAAAATAGTTTGTTATGATCGGGGTTATGAAGGGGGTTTTCCAGCCCTGAGGCAACTCTCCTTCTGAAAGGGATAGCTGAAAGAGATTAGAAAGGGATAGGGAAAGAGAGGCAGAAGATTTTTTAAGGAATATGGCAAGAAGGCAATCTGGGCTGGATGTGAACTCGTCATTCAGTTGGTGTAACTTATATTCGATATAAGACGTATCCAGGATATGAGAGAGTAGTGGGCCATTGGAGAAAGTCAGTAATTAAAATAGGACGGATCGGGTACAAAGGAGTCATTGGTGAAGGATTGTTTGAAAAAGGTGGCAAATAGGTTGGCAATGGTGAGTGGATCGGTTGATGACTTGTTGTTGAAACAGAGAAAAGGAGGGTAACCTTCGGACTTTCTTTTGTAGTAAAAAAATTGGAAAAAGGATTTAGGGTCGTTTATAAGGTTGACTTGGGCATTGTTAAGGTAGCGCTGGTAAAGAGAACCATAAAGTTCGATGAAATGGAAATAAGTGCGAAGATACTCGTAGTTGCAATAGTCCGAAAAAGTCTAGTCCTGGTGCAAAGGAAAACAACGTCCATAACTTGTTTCTCTTATTTCGTAAGGAACGAAGCTTGCGATTATACCAGGGATAACGGAGAATTAAATATTTCTCTCTAAAAAATGGATAAGGGGTCACGTCAGGTTGTGAAAGTTAAGAGGGGATCTCCTTAGATAGTTACTGATCTTGATAGAGTTAGCCTTATGAAAATCGTAGGATGAGAGATTGTGGGGGAGCGGACTGGACAGAAGAGTTATGTAAAAACGAGAGAAGAAGGGGATAGTGGTAGTTATCGATTGTAGAGAGAGACAGGAGGCAAAGTGAGACTTAGGAGCTAAATGAATGTGGTGCGAAAATAAGGTCTAATTGCCTGCCAATGCAGTTGGATATACCGCTGACTTGGCATAGACTTGAGTCTGTTAAACGATCTACGTAGAGCCATTCCTTAGCTGAGTTGGCATTTGATGCGATGAAAAACGATTGATCTGATGGAGTCCACTGTAGCTGAGGTAGATTTAAGTCGCCGAAAATAAGGATATCGTCAATAGAGTCAGACAGGCCAATTAACTGGTCGATCGTATCGATAGCAAGTTAGTAGGATTCAATAGGTTGAGCTGGTAGGATGTGTTGTGGATCGCTAGTAGGACGCCACGACAGGGGGAATCGTCATTTGACCGGGTAGGATCGTCGTCGCGAAAAACATGAAAAGTAGGGGGGAACAATTCTTGGGTTTTCATGTCGGGAATCAGATTGTTTTCAGTCAGGGCGTAGATATCAAAGGGAAGAGCAAGCGATTGGCGTAGAACAGCGTTGGTTTTAGAGCGAAGACCTCTTACATTCTGCTAGTAAAAAATAAGAGGGATGTTGCGGAGCGGAGGTGTAAGGCGGGATGGCTTAAGTGCTGGCAAGGGAGGCATGTTATGGACGGAAAAATTTATCGTGGTCGGCTCGACTTCGCTGTAGGTGTGAGACTCGCTAGAGTGGACGTAGTGGCCGAATGCAGCAAGGTTGTCTGCTACTTTCTGAGGGGACATGCTAAAAATCTCGTGGTACCTGACATAAAGGTTCCTGAGACTGATAGGGTCGGTAGCCTTCCTGCTAGATGGAAATCATGACACTGGTTTTGGTCTTCCCTTCGTAATAGACCGAGTCCGATTTGTCATGTGGGTAGGCAAGAAAGAGACGAATGTTTTCGTAGATTTTTCTTTCTCTAAGCCTAGAGAGTGCATAGCGACTTTCTGTAGTGCCATTTGCTTGCTGTGTTAGTTTAACAGTGGGGGGAAAAATGGGATCACGAATAGGTGTCGTGGAGGAGGGAGGTGGGGATAAATATGTAGTTGGTTATGGATTTGGACGAGGGAGGAGATGTAGGGTTTAAGATATGGCAGTTAATAACATTAGGGTACTTAGCTCCAGTTTTGAGGTCGAAGTTAGGAAATGAGTTGCTAGCTGGGTTTGGTGGCGTAGAATGGATAAATATGGGTGGTTAGGGTTAAGTTGGCGCGTGGGCTTGGTTGGAACGTGGTGAATTAGGGGATCAGACGATTGATTTGTAGAGAATTTGTCTAGGATAAGTGCGGAGGTAGGACTAAAATTGAAGAATGCGTTTGTTTTGAAGCTCCAGTTAGGATCGGTATTAGAGCTTCGTTTTTTGTTAGGATGTTTCTTTATTACTTTTGGAAGGAAGTTCGGGAGGGGTCTTGTCGTCGACATGTGGGTTTTCTCGTTCCTCGGAACATTTCTTCCCAGGTTTAGTGGCCTTACCAGGGGAAGTATGGAACAACCACGGTTGGGATGTTGATTTTGAAGCTGCAGGTACTTTTGGAGTCAGCAGGGGAAATCATCTGACACTCGCTAATGGTGATAGCATAGTTTCGGTGAAAGAAATTCCGCACGCAATCAGCCGCAGCGTGTTGAGGAGCACCTTTTCCATGAAGTTCCGAATTGTTTGAGCAGTTTACGTGGAGCGGCGGCGGGCTGCAAAGGCAGCGCGATTTTGGTTTCCGTTGTTAGGGCGGCGGGAGGAGTTGTTGAAATTGACGGCATATGAGACTCCGTGTCTACTAATTCATTATGAATTGAAACATTGTACGGGGACCTACTCGTAGCTTGGAACTGAATTTGGTCGGGTATTCCATCGATTTTGTTTGAATCCAATCTCACTTCTTCAGTGCTTTCGGCAACGGTCCACCGAGTCGCTATGAGTTCCTTGCATGGTTACCGAATAAGCCTTTAGTGACAGAAACCCGGACGAGTTGCAATTGAGCAAAATAGCAGAGACATGGATTCATTACGACGTTATATTCAATTTTTCGCCATCCTAACTGAGCCCAAATTGATTTCTCAACTCTGGAGTATCCTTAAGGACATATTATATTTTTGGGCATTTATTTGACTTGTAGAACATTGTAAGATTAAAGGTAGTTTCTTATAACAACAACAATTTATGCTTTCTCTACCCACACATTCGTAATCGCATATAATTTCCCGATGATATATTTCCAACTTCATGTCAGGCGGTTTTGGAAAGTGACCTTCAGCTGATAGCTACAGTGAGTCGTCATTTGAGTGCTCGTGTAACAGTTTCATCATTTGTACCAACCACTCATTAGCACCGATGACAAATGGCTTCAACTGTGCGAACACAAAAAAAAAAAAAAAAAAACCAAATCGTTCTACCATTCTTCCACTTCAACTTCTCTACTGGCGAGCACTTAAAACAAAACAAGTTCCTCATCTCTCAAGCCTCATGACGTAACCACTTAATTGATCTTCACTAACCGCCAATTGCCAATCATCTTATGTAACACCTTCAAGAACTCGTTCCACAATACCTCTCTGACAAAACATTCTAGAGCTAGGCTAGCATTCATCTTCGCCTTCACTCTGTGCGCCGCCGTGCTCGTAATTAAGTCTCACTCAAGCTCAACTTGCAAATTACTAACTAAATCCGCCACGCTCATACATTCTCTGTGACACTTTGTTTAATTTCATTTTAATTTACCATCATCTTGCCTCCTACCTCAGCCGCTCACTCCATCCGTCTAATAAAGCTGTAGAGATTAAAACTGGCCACCCTTGACCCCTTCTTTTAGCTAGCGACGCAAAACAGAGCAACATTCGCCCCTCGGACTAATTAAAATTATCACTGCAACGACACTTGCACGGATAATAATGATGCTGATGATGATGTGTCACTGTGACTGTCACAGTGACATTTATAGTGACTGTAATTCGCTGTTGACCAATGGCGGCGCGGCGGTGAAACACTGAAATAGCGAAGCGATAATCAGAGCTGTCAAATCGATCGATGAAATGTTGTCGGCCAGTAATTTAGGGTCAAATCGGAACGGAGTGACAAGACACTTTAGTGTCACGTTGAAATAAATACAAAGTACATCCGTCCGTCGCGTCGTGTCGTTGGATTGGCTCAAGTCTCAATAGCATGTCCCAGTGTGTCTCGCTATTCCGCTGTCGATAACACTAAGAGAGTTCAGATCACAGAGCAACTTGTTGCTGTTGCTGTTGCTGTAGCTGTGGTGACTGCCGCTGTTGTTGTTGGGAACCAACAAGCTGTCACTTTGAAAAGCGTTTTGCTTATATGACGTTTAATCGGCTCGATCTCCTTGATCCGATGATGTTTTGTTTATTTTTTTTTATTCTGTTCTCTCCTTCTGCCTCCCCCCTCCCCGTCTTCTAGGAAATATGAAATGCGAAATTAAAATTGTCAATCAAATAATTATATTGTCACGGATAAGACTCTAAATTCGAGCGGTATGTTCGGTGGTGGAGGTTGTCCACCAGCCTGCAGCTGATGGCGATGATGCTTTAGTTTTGGTGGTGGTATTGTGGGGGCTGCGACTGACCATCATCGTACATTGCCGCACCACAAAACAAAAAGGTTGACATACGAGATTACGGCCACTTGAATCGAGGTCGTATCCACTTTGGCCAAGTGACAACCTTATAAAGCGCACTAGAGTACGTACCACATTGTCGGTCGACCGATGTGATGGGACGGACGCGGCGCGACGCGATGATGATGATGACAGGTGGCCTTGAATGGATCACAGAGCTGTGTTAATCCCATTGTCAGGGAGATTAAACGTGGAGCATAGCTTCGGGGTATATCACAGAGTAGTACTACATCGAGATATGTTGATGTTTTGACGGAATTGACTTCAAAAGATTCAATTGTGTGTCGAACTTTTGTGAGCATGTTCCGTGTGACTGTATGACATGACCGATAAAAGCAATTAGTCGAGTTTTGATTTGACATCGGAAATGACCATTAGGCAAGGTATTCCATTATGTGAGCATTTGGGTGAAGGTGACAGCGGATGGCGGCACAGGTGAATTTGGAGCACAAAGAGTATGAGTTTGTACTGTACCATCACAGGAAGTCTTCTTTGAATTAATTCCTTACAGTGAAATGGCATAAGCCAAAGAATGAACCGGTTGCAAGCCGTTTTGCTAACTTTGTAGATTAAAGTTCAAGTACTTTGCTTACTAAGGTTACCTATAGAACGAGTAACCAAGGTAAGCAACTAGAGGAGCGAGTTTGAGTCGCTTTAAGCGACGTACGAGTACATCAATGAAGATGAGAGAAGTGTTGCATGTGTAGATTGCATGTGACTAGCTTAACAATATCAGCGGCCTATTTATGCTCGTATAATAACGAAAGGACTAATAGGTGTACCACTCTGTAAAACTTTGAAGGGAACTCTACTCGTTTCAGATAAGGATCAGGTCAAACGTTAAAAATAGCTTTTCCCCACGCTTCTTAAACATGTATCCGACGGTAATACCCATCCAAATCAGACACCTATGTCAACAAGAGCGGCTGAGCTCCTAGATACATTCACTTGTGGGGAGAGCTTGGGGCAAAGAAAGTCTTCTAGAGAGGTGGACAACAAAAATTGTTACCAAGCTCCCTGTAGTGATCCGTGCTTTAATAAAAGGCCTGCAGTGGGATGAGTCCAAATGGTACCTCGAAATGACAAGTACCAGGACGTCATCTCACTTCCGCAGTCAAAGATCAATCCAACTACTCCGCGCGACCAACGGAGTGTGACAGGAGTTTGTATGCAGCCAGCTAATCATCATCGGGGCGCATAGATCTCCACATCACCCCCATGTTTTTGAGCTTCATCTCCAAATGAGGACCGATTATTTCACACTGTGGTATACCCTGAAGTTCCGGGGGATTGGTATTTACATATGTCAACCATGCCTTCACCTGCAAAGCTAGACAAATACGGAATAGGTTTTGAAGGCAAAATCGGACCGGACTCGCGATAAGCAGGTACTCTTTTAAGGTGGGTAATATTCCTCCTAAACACTTCGCGACCTCCCTTTCCTCGAATGAACAACGTCGTTTCCTTTCCGCTCAATTACTTCGAACTCTTGCGGGTCAAAAGTGGGTGTTAATCTGTTTGGTTTGTCTTGACTCTTCGATCTCTGTCTGTTCTCCCTTTTCCCTTCTGTTGGATTATTTTTAAGATCCCGGTCTCGGGTTTCGAAGTCCATAATATCCTCACTGATATGCCTTGGATCGAAGGTATTTTGTCTCGGATCGTGCGGTTAAACAAAACTTCTGAAGGAGACTTTCCGGTCGTACTATGTCGCTTTAATAGGGAACGATTCATATTTTCTACCTCAGCACTGGCTTGGGTCCATTATGGTGGTGACCTCATTAACTCCACGTAATTGTTCGCACAATATTGTTTAAGCTGTTATGGATTTTGGATACCTTAACATTGAAAACCCTTCCTCCAAGCTCTCAATGATCACACTTGTTACAATCTTTTTAAGGAACTTGATCTCATGATACCTCGATGAGAACAAAACTGTGGTCATGATGCGATAAGGGTCCCATCAAATCAATTGCCAAATATAGCCATGGTCCATTGAGGAACGCGCGTCTGCTGGTTATGTCGGCCCCGATACCAACAAACAGTCTCTACAGTTCTTCACGAATTTTTCCACGTCCCTGTCAGTTAAGGCCCCCATACCTTTGAAGGAACCCTTTGCTTTATTATAGTCTCACCTGGGTGCCCTTCATGTGACAGATCAAAGGCTCTTGACTTCAATGGATTGGGTATAACTATTTTTGTTGCCTGCAGCGGAATGTTTCCCAATCTACACAACTTCAAACGAAACGGGTATGTCAACCCTTGCATAATTTAGAAAACGTATCCGTAATGTTGAATCTTCCCGCTTGATAGAATTCTCTCAACTTGAAAGACTGCAATCTTCAAACCCATTGTGCAATGTAGACTGGTGCAATGTAACTTGGTTTACGGTCCGTAGCAAACTTGAATTCTATACGCCAAGTAATAATCGAACCGTTCCACATACCAAACCAACGCAAGACTTTCTTTTTCTTCTTTGCACCTCGGCCAAGCTTTTACTTGGCAATGATGTAACACCGGGACTATCCCCCTCAAATTGTACGAGGACAGCGCCTAATGCTGCTGGGCTCACATCAGCTATAGATCAAATTTTTTTTCAGATCGAAAAGTCGGTATTCGTGCTAGCCGTCCTTTTAATTTCTGTTAAGAATCGTCCTGGCTTGGTGCCCATACAAATTGAACTTCTTTCTTTATAATTTTTCGCAGCGGTTCTGTTATATCCTCAAGATCGGGGATAAATTTACCAAGGTATGCCACCAGGGCTAAGAAACTCCTTGTTCGTTCTTTGTTGGATGGTGGTCTGGACCCCAGGGTCTGTTACTAATTTTCCAGACGCACTTATTCTTGTTTAGTGTCACCATATACTCTCTCAACATCTCTAATACAGCATTCAGGTTTGCGTCATGCTCTTCTTCCGCCACACCAAAAACTGCAATTTCGTCTAAGAAATTTGAAGAATTTTCTCATCAGGGCAAAACGCTTTCCACCGGCCTCTGAAAAATTTGTATCTGAATATCCATTTCAATATTATAAACGTGGTTATCTGTCGACTTGACTCGTCTAATTTGTATTGTTAATAAGCGTTTCCAGATCAAGCCTCGTTTCTCTATCAGTATAGCGAAGTTAGCTCGCCTCATGTTGATCCCCAATCGATGTTACCGAGTTTTTTAAAAGCTATTATAGTAATGGATATCCAGGGACTCGATCCAGTGACGTGCTCTGTGATGCCTCGAGCAACTGCTTCCATTAATTTAATTTTGCTTCTACCTTTCCTTCTAAGGAAGATGAAATTCTCCGCAACGGCTGTTGAACCAGCTTCACTGACTCATAAATCGATGGATAAATAGTTCTGCCCTTAATCTTTTGAAATGGCTGAGGGTGGCTTTAGAATGTTCAATTAATCGCTGTATCTCCATATGAGCTGCTTCAACGTATTTGAATACCAGGTCTACACCGATCGCTAACACTAAGTCAGAGTGTTGGAAAAGAGTTAGTGGCGGTTGAGCCTTTAAGAAGGGCTAACGGCAGCACTCATATCCCCCAAGCGCGTTACTAGCTCCAGAATTTGCTCTAGACCCTTCTGCCCTAGGGGTCCCAAAAAGGGTTTAACTGCCCAATCACGTAAAAAGTAATTGCTACGAAGCGACGAAGCAGAATTCAGTGTTGACGACCCTGCAAAACGAACAGAGGACAACGACATTCGGATCTGCACGTGGAATGTTCGAACCTTGAACAAGCCGCGTGCTGCCGAACAATTAGCGTAGGTCCTAGACCCTAGACTAAAGCAGATGTCACCGCCATCCAAGAAGCTGGGTAAAAGAAAGATGCAGCGTATGTGCTGATATCTTTAGTCGTAAGCCGCAGACTTAGTTAAGAAGTCCAAAGCTTTCGACACGTAAGTGAATGACTTATAACAATCCGTACCAAATGCAAATTCGCTAACATCAGCTTTATATATATGCGCTCATGCCCTAACAGAGGAAAAGGACGATGCTACCATAGAAAGTTTCTACGAGCTCCTCGACAAAACCTACGAGCGATGTATGACGTCCTAGGTGACTTTACTTCTAAAATTGGAAAGGAGGACATCATTGGTAGTACAATCGGAAGACATAGCCTACGTGACACCACCTCTGGAAACAGACGTTATTATAGCTTGCACACCTCAATATTCACAAGGGAATATGGCGGACACCAGATCAGCAAACTGTCAACCAGATTGTTCATGTTACGATCGACTTAAAGCACTCCTCAAGTATTTTAGATGTCCAAACATTCCGAGCGAGCAGCATAGACCTAGTTGTAGTCATGATACGAGTACATTTACTGATATCTCAGACGACACAATAACGGGTAAATACAGTGATTTAACATTGAACGGCTGCAATCGCAACAAGTCGCCAGAATCTTTGCCGATCGCGTATCCCTCAATGTCTCGAGAAGTCCTTTGCAGCCAGCAAGTGCTGAAGACCAGTGGGGCTTAGATCCCGAGAAGCCATCAGAAATGCCGCCACGAAATCCCTGGTGTTATGATGAGTGCCGGCAAGCACAAAAGCAGCAAAACAACATGCTACAAAGCGGCGCTACACAAAAGGATGAGAGCGGTTCATGAGCTCAACGAGCAAAAGAGGACGGAAGAACATCGGCTTCTCCGGAGAAAAAAAGAAACAACATGAATACTCCAGGAATAATGTTCGGAAGTTTCACCAAAAGGTAAAAGGAACGTGTCAGGGTAATAAGACCCGAATTGTAGTAGAGTCACTGTCGGTGCTGAGGATATAGAAAAACCATTTTTGCAGACTGCTAAACGGCGAATACGACACAAATTCCGCTGTCAAGCAGAGCGAACAATTCAATATTGACGATGCAAGTCAAGAATTCCGTCCACCCGACCAAAATAAAGTGAGGCTGGCAATATCTAAACTTAAGTCGAACAAGGCTGCCGGGCTTGACGGCCTACCCGCCAAACTATTTAAGGTAGCAGGAGATGATCTGGTAGAGAGCATGCACGAACTTATTTCCAAGATTTGGTCGGATATATGTGTATGCCTGATGACTGGAATCTCAGCATCGTTTGCCCGGTTCACAAGAAAGAAGACCCTCTAAACTCCGCCAACTATAGAGATATCTGTCTCCGAAGTGCGGTTTTAGGCCCCGCAAGTCCACAATTGACCAAATATTCACACTACGGCAGACCCCGTAGGAAACCCAAGAACTTTAGGTCGATACCTACTCCCCACCTTTTTATCGATTTTAGAGGCGCATACTCGTATGACAGCATCTACAGAGACGAGCTATACAGAGACTAGTTTTGGCATCCCTGCCAAACTCTTCTGCAATGCAGGAGGACGATGGAAAAAGATCGCAGTTGCATCAAGGTTGGCAAAAATGGGTCTAGCGGCAAACGAGGGAAAAACAAAGTACATGCTGTCAACAAGAAGGGACGCTTAACGTCAACGAATCGGCCAGAATGTCAGAATCCACAGCTGTAACTTTGAGGTAATAAGGGACTTTGTCTGCCCCGGCTTTGCTACGAAATCTCTTCAGTAATCAAACGAAGAATAACGCTCGCCAATGGCTGTTTCTTTGGGCTGAGAAGGCAACTGTGTATTAAGGCCATGTTCCAAACAACCGAGGAAACTCTATATAAGACCCTGATAATCCCAGTCCTGCTCTATGATTCCGAAGCACGGACCCTTTCTAAAGCCGATGAAGATATCCTTGGTCGTTTTGAGAGAAAAATTCTTCGTGAAATATTTGGTCCCGCATGTGTTGATGGGTTCTGATTCAACGTTGAACTCTGCGAGCTATACAGCGATATAGAACTGCGCATTGGGCGTTTGAGGTAGCTGGGACATGCAGAGCGAATGACCATCAACGTTCCACCCCATAGAATCTTCGACTCTAATCCGGACGGACAACGCAGTAGAGGAAGGCTTCACCTTAGGTGGCGTGCGCAAGTGGAAGGGGACCTCAACCAACTTGCAGTGCGCAACCGGAGGCAGTTAGCCAAAGACCGGGCTAATTGGAGAGGCTTATTGGTTGAGGAACAAGTCTACCCCTCAATGTAGCGCTGCCTAAGACAAAAAAAAATATAACGAAGAAATCAAATCAGTGTTTCTATTCACCCCTACTGCCGCTTCAAAAATCATCTTTAACTTTAGTAAATCATTTTCGGCATAAGCCCGAAATTGGTTCTTCGATGCCATTCGCAGATTCCATATGGCAGCTTTTCCCCTACACAGGATCTTCCAATCCTCACTGAAATAGTTATAACGAGACCTTGAATCTGGAATTACCCGACCTCAGTATAAGAAATAATTATCTCTCCCACCTCACCTGCTGGATCTTCCACTTCGGCTACTCTAAAGCAATTGCGTTCTTGGAATTTATCTGACTTATCATCTATTGTGTCGTTACAGTTCTGTTTGCTGACAAAATGAAACTTTGAAGTCGGAATTCTCCGTTGTTTCGACAGCATCACGGCCTCCGACTCGTTGTTAACATTTTCATACACTTGACACGCTTTGCTGATATCTGCTAACGTTTGTTATGCTCTTGGTCGTCTGTTTAGGATTCTAGGCGCCAACGTGTCTATTAGTTTATTTCTAATATCTGCTCCCCCGTATCTCCAAATTGACACTTTGTTACCTGATTTCGCAATTTTAATGCGAATTCCTTCAACCCTTCCCTTTGCTCAGGTTTCAACGAAAGAAACTAGCGCCGCTCGAGCGCAAGATATCTTGTGGGAGAGAAATAACTATTCGCCTTACTAACAAGGACAGTAAAGCCAGATGTTTGCTCTCCGGCATCCTGTGGTTGACATATTGGTTGGATCCGTTATCTCCTCCTATGGAGTAAATACTCGAAACCATGATAGAGCTGCTCATTTCGATATTCTGGTACTCCAAACGATAATAAAACTTTTCCTTTTCCCGCCTTCGTGATCTAATGCGTGACAAATCTCTGAAGATCGGAACTGTCGGTGAAACCAGTTGGCTGGTCAAAGTCCACAAAAGTTGAAGATCACTCAGAAAGTCTGATGGCACCTACACTGAGTTGAAAGTAGTGACTCTTCGTCTCTTGCTTGAGGCTGACTTCCCAGGTAACCTAATCACAACCAGCTTACAACCAGCTCCTATTGACGAAGCTGCTAATGAGCTGAACAACACATCAACAGGTGCATCTCATCGCTTATGGTGGTGGATGAGATCAATAAACAATCTGTTGCTTACTTTGTATATATACATATACCAGTGACATATAAACAGTCACTTTACAAAATGGTATAGATCTGAAGAGCATCTTCACTGCTACCCTGGCAACGGCATACATACCGAAACCCTGGTGATAATAGCCTTTGTACCAAAAATCGAATCCACAAGAGGACTACACGTTCGCCAAGAGCTTTAGATCTGTGTATAAGTCTGACTTCTTTCATAGTGAGGAGCATGAATAGAATGGTCAAGGTTCGCATCCTCTGTCTGAGATGTAACGAGCCTACCAACATGGAAGATCTTGCGTGAGTGCGCGGCAGAATTCAAGGCGCACTCGACAAGGATGCTTTCGGCAACGCAACTTTTGACGGCATGTGCAACTCGGTCAGAAAACACGGCGTAGACGAATCACCAGCTTTGTGGGTAACATCCATGCTGGCGAATAGGACACTGATTGTGGATGCTGACTACGGCCAATATGTGAGTAAACAGAGGCTGCCAATAAGGCGACGTTTTGTCGCCACAGCTATTGTGCCTGTTGGTCGATTTACACCTTAACACGCTTAATAGCTTTGACGTCTATCCAAAAGCATACGCTGATGATGTAGCTGTACTGTGGGTTGGATCGTGTCTAGCGGCTGCCAATCATCTCAAAACTGAGGTTGTTCTCGTTACGAGAAGAAGGAAGTGTCTGGTCTGGCTCATCTATACCCTGTTAGTAGCAGCTTAGCGTCTTTCATTTTGAAAGTTTGGTTTATGCTTGCTACGAATCCTTTTACATGGGCACATACCAACTCTATGTGATTAAGTTCACAGTGGTAAGGCGGCAATCGTAGTACTTTGAGTTTTGCCCTTTGATCCAGTTCATCTACCATCTGTACCTCAAGTTTGTCTCTGTGGCGTTTGACAATATCCAACAATTTAGCTTTCACCATATTTTCTGCGAAAGCTGTGCTATTTTAAGTTAAAAACTCCTACGAAGGACGTTGACCTTACTCAGAATTCATCAATTCAGAGTTTTTGAATCTTCTGGGCCATAATGTTTGACCCTATTTTCGTAGGCCATATCTTTGGAATAGGATTTTCCATAGTTTTCTCCAAAACTTCAAGGGATAAGTTATCCACTTCTTGACGGATGGTCACCAGAGCTTGTGGCTTGTTTGCGTAAGCTTGAAACAACCCCATAGAAAGAAGACCACTCGTAGACCGATTAAATCGGGTGATATTGCGGCCAAATCACAAAAACGCAATATCAGACGATCGGGAAACACCTTCTTTAGAATGTCGACTGTGGTTACTGCAGTATGCGCCGTGGCTCTATCCTGCTAGAGCCACATTTCTCCAGTCGCAATGCATCCATCATCCACTACAGCTTTATTTACAGAAGCCCCAAACTGGACAGCAATTCGACTTTTAACGAATTCGATGCTCTGTCTGACTCTATTCAAAGAATTGTATCCCTGCATCCTCATACTGAAATTATTATTACGGGCGATTTCAATATCCACAATTCTGGGTGGCGTCGACATTCTGGACAGACAACACCTGTGTTGAGATCTTCGTTCCGGAAAACAACTTAAAGCAGCTTGTCATA
Organism: Volucella zonaria; assembly: GCA_963966105.1. NCBI lineage: Eukaryota > Metazoa > Arthropoda > Insecta > Diptera > Syrphidae > Volucella > Volucella zonaria. The sequence continues at coordinate 102,406,381 of OZ014532.1, read as the reverse complement.
CCGCCAACACCCTGGACTTGTTTTTAACTTCTCACCCTGATAAGTACTGCGTTGATGTTCTCTACCCTCTATACTCGTCGGACCATTGTGTCATATCAGCTAAATTTTCGTACACCCACCACACAGTTGAAGAAAAGATTCCTAAAAGAACCGTATGGCAATACGAGAAAGCCAATTGGAGTGGACTTAACAACTTCTTTAGGAATTTTAACTGGTCGTTATGTTTCCTAGATAACGACATGGATGCCGCTGCTGACATGATCACAGAAACTATTCTCTTTGGAATGAGATCCTTTATCTCTCATCAGATGAAGAGCATCAGACCAAAAGAAAAGGCATGGTACGACTCGAGCTGTAAAGAGGCTGTCCGGGTTACAGAAATGTTTTTTCGGTCCTTCAAAACCAATCCGACGGAGGAAAACTGAAAAAAGTTTAAACGAGCCAGGAATGACGTTGGTCTTTCTCAAGCGTGTGAAATTGAAATACGACCAAAAGTTGAGGCAAAAAATACTACAATGTCCCAAAGGGACTAAAAATTGTTGGTCGTTCGTTAAAAACATTAGAAATTCTGCCTCATCCTCCATCCCAATGCTCACTTATAACGACATTCCAGCTGTCAGCTCTTTGGACACGACCAATCTGCATGCTGCGCACTTTGCGGACACTTCCAGATTGTGCTTTGTCTCCTCCTACACTTGAGTGCGTAGAATCTTCAATGGGACGAATCCACTTTCGCATTCATGTAGCTGCAAGAGTCCTTAAAGATATTGACATAAAGATCTCCGCTGCTCCAGATGGTATATCTCCCCTTCTTCTGAAGTGGTGTTCTTCCTTGCTGCTAAAACCACTGCGTAAGCTTCCTACTCTTTAGGACTCTTTCCGAGCAGATGGAAAACAGCATTTGTCAAGCCCATCCCTAAGAAAGGCGAATCTTCCTCTCTCTCCCCCTACAGACCCATTGTACTTACGTCCCTTGTTTCCAAGGTCAGCTCATAAAATATCTCGTAATACGAAAACTTCCCAATGACCGGCAGCACGGTTTTCGTAGCAACAGGTCCACGGGTGATCTGATGGCATGTCCCACCCAAAAGTGGAACCAAAGCAAGATAGTTGCACTTGATATTTCTGAGGCATTTGACAGAGTTTGGCATCAGGCTCTTTTGTCAAAAATGCGTGCTTTTGGGATCGGCGACTCTCTTCTTCAATGGATTAGAAATTACCATTCAATTCAAGTTGCCTTGAATGGTTTCAAGCCTGATATTCACAAAATAAATGTTGGTGTGCCCCAGGGCTCCGTTCTGTCTCCGACACTCTTTTTATTTTTCATCAATGATCTCTTGTCTGCTACTTCTAATCCGATATATTCCTTTGCTGATGACAGCGCTCTCTGCTTTTCATATTCGTTCCCGGACTCACGCCCCTGCTCTTCGGCTGTAGAACGGGAACGCCAGCGTATGCTAAATTCCGATATCAATAGCATAACCATTTCGGGAACTATCAACAGACTGGAATTTAATGCTTCCAAAACACAATGCGGTCTGCTGTCGTTAAAGCGAAATTTAAACTCTCAGCCATTATCCATGAATGGCCCTTACATCGTCGAAACTGAAAAACTTTCCATTCCCGGTATGTGTGTCAATGACAACTTACGTTGGAATGACCTCATCTTCGATGTCGCCAAAAATGCTGCGAAATGTCTAGGTTTCCTCAAGCGATGTAAGAAATATTTCATCCCCTCTGATCAGGCTTCAATATATAAGGCATTCATCTGCCCAAAATTGGAGTACAATTCTCACATCTGGTCAGGTGCTCCTAAAACATCTCTGCACCTGCTACATAGGATTCAAAACCGTGCGATAAAACTTATAGCTGATACCAATATCACTCAGGCAATGGACACCCTCGAACACCGACGAAATGTCTCGTGTCTCACTTTGTTTTATCGCTATTTTCACCACCGGTGCTCTATAGAAATCGCCAGTAGCATTCCGCCCCTTCAAACCGTATCACACGTCTCGCTATAAATGCTCATCAGCCCACTTTCGGCCGTACTCTGAATTATCATGATTCGTTCCTAAGCCGAACAACTCGCTTGTGGCATGCCCTGCCGAGCTCTCTGTTTCCTAGCCATTATAATCTTCAAATATTTAAAACCATCGTACATCGGTACCTATCCTTCTTTCCTCCCTAATTTTCCGTCACCCGAGCAGTGAGTTAAGGCTGTTCATAATCCTTTGAACACGGCCTAACTATGAGATGAAAATTATTATACTGACTACCTCGAATAAAGAGGTTATATTGGGCTTTATACGCATGGTGATTAGAGTCGTCCACAAAATGAACCCCTATACGAACCTCGATATTAGGATTTCCCAGCTCCAAAAGTCTTCCAAATTAATGTCATTCTGCCTTCACCACCAGGCGCACTCGAAGAAATTTCTCTTGATTAGTATTCCGCTGTTGAATATTTTTGAAACTATCAACAGTTTCGCGGTAATTTCTGTCAAACGCCACTAATGCCCAGAAGCCAATTAAGCTTTGCTTTCTTAAGCTACAAAGAGCTCTAACCTAATAGCCAATCAACTAACTCTAATCGTTTACGAGTCAATGTGACGAACTTCTAAGACAAAACATTCAATCATCTGTTATTCCTGGAAGCAATTTAACTTAAGGGCGACCATCTCCTCACCATTGGAACTGTGCATCATCAGATCATCGACACCACCATGAGCATAGCACAGCACCAACAAAGAGACGGTAATTATGCCAAACGAAAATATGATTAAAGGCGATGCGAACAAAACGCGCACACAATCGAATATCAATCATCTGTCAGCAGAGGAATGCTTAAACCTCTTGTAGTCCCTCTTGCCCAAAAATCCATATGTGGTCCCATTCCATCGCCATTGACAAATATCATCAATGTCGTGTACCCTGCCGAACCATTGCCATCATCGTCCACATCATCTTCATCTTCATCTTCATCATCATCGTCAACCTGAACATCAACATCATCATGATCGTCATGATCGTTATGATCGTCATGATCGGTTTCGTGATCGAACATCACTGGGGCTCCATTAATAACGCCGCTGCTTGTCACTATGCCGGAGATTAATTAATCTCTCCTCACTGCGAATGTGACTTAAATGCGGAACTAACCGCGAGCCACTATGTTATGTACTGGAAATGGACATGGACCGGCCGTGAGACCTTGATTTACCAAAGTCATACCTCGCCCAAAATTTTGGACTCCAAATCGGTCAGGTAATTGAGTCACCGATCGAGTGGTGCTGGTCTACAATCATGCTATCAACTCTGATGTAGTGCCTTGGTGGGTGATCAATAATCACTCAGGGAATGATCACTTGACAATTGTTAGGGCGGGTGATCCTACAAACCGCATGCCTGGGTGATGTGCGTTTTTGCGGTTTGAATCGATGATTTTGAAACTCGAATCGAACTACGTGTAGCTTGTGTAAGAGGCGACAAACGCAACCAGATGTTGACAGAGGCGAAAGGTATTCTTCGGAACAACAGTTGCAGAAGCCTAATTGCAGTCACAATCACTCATCCGATGAGTGAAAGTGGAGAATTGTCTACCGATTGGCTGGAAAATACTCGAATAGTGGCAGTGGCGGTGGTAGGTAAGACCCTGGGTTTGCCACAGCAATTGTCGTAGTCAGACTTGTTGTGCTGGCAGTCACCGTCACTGAGTGTCAAATTATCGATGGGTGAGGGACCACCACTAGAATGTTGTAATGACGTGTGAGCGGCCAAAAAAGATGCACAAATCGAGTGTGCAACAAAATTGAATTGAGCCAGATACAGTGTGTGTAGCAAATAAGGATGAGGCTAGCATTGCATTAGAACTGTAAGAACAGCAAGTCTTGAGGCTGGACGCCTAATAGAGCCGTTGGGTGTTGTAACCCCTGCGAAACGAATTTTTCCATCCTTAGCTAGCAGGGGAAACCTTTATAATCCGGCCTCTACGCCAGTGACTTCTGGATTGGTTGGAGTCACAAATAATAATAAAGCGTGCATTATCATGCCATTTGGGTCGTTTCAAGAGTTGAGGTAAGCATTCTACTTCTTCTAAGACCGTTTCCACTGTCTTCTTTATAGGTTACGGCGTTTGTGTTGAGTTCACGCACCCTATTAGGAAATGGTTTGGGGTTAAAGGCTCATCAACTAACATGGCTATTGGCATATCTGTAAGCGGGCGTGAGATGATAATGTTATCCGCCTCAATCGGAACATTTCTCAAGGTTTCGACTTTAGGTGCTTCTTCCTATAACAGACGTTTTATTATTCTAATGAGGCGTTCCCAGCATCCTCCTGAGCTTGGAATGACAGTTGAATACTCGCTCGATAATTGGGTTTGCGGTTTCATCACGTATGCGGTCAACGTCGAACAAATGGTTACGCTCGCGTTCGACACCGATAAAATGTGTGCCACTATCGCTTCTAATTTTTACTGGTACCTCTTCGATCGATGAAGTTACGAAGACAGATTATAAAGGCGTCGGTGGACAGATTTTCGGTTAGTTCTAGGTGCGCTGCCCTTGCCGTTAAACTGGTAAAGATGACGCCCCATCTCTTTTGTCGTCATCGACCAACAGCAACATTAAGAGGGCCAAATAAGTCGACTCCAGTCTAAGTGAATGCACGTACATACAGAGTTAGATGGTTGGCCGGTAGCTGACCCATGGCCGGCTTGGTTTAGCCTCTTCAATCTTGAATTCCATTCAACTACGTTGTATGGAATTTGGACGACTCCTGACATGTGGCAACAAAATTGGGCGCCTGGCTTGAAGTGGTAGATAGCGGGCTTCATCAATTCAATCTTGAATCCTCAAAATGCCTTGTTTGTCTAAGTAGGGTGTAAGGGCTTATACTGGGCTGCGTTTGCAAATTGGCTTTGAGGACTCTAGGGCAGCGATCTCATTATGGCACTGATCCTGTTGCACCATCTGGCATATGTGGTTTTCGGTGCTGTTGATCTCAGATAAACTAAGGAAACCGTTGGTTTTATACTCTGACGAAATCTTTCCTTGATACCGAAATCTTCTGGCGGCACGCGGCACATACGCCATTGTTCTTCTTAGCTGTGAGGAACTCGAAAACCGGTTCCTTTTTGGAACTGTACCAACTAACATGACTTCACTACTTCGACTTCTTCATCCTCTGAGAGCGGATTGGCTATTAACGCCGGCCAGTGTTCTTCTGTATGTTGAAGGCAATCTGGACCCAAAATCCATCTTGGAGAACCCTTTGCACGAGTGGCTACGTCTGTACTGTTCACGTGGGAGTCCAATGCCATTTTGACGGTTGTGATGCTGACCAAATTTCCACAATACGATATCCCACAAAGGCTTTGAATTTCGGATCAGTTGAGTTCATCCAGAATAATAGCGTTTTCGAATGACTCCAGAAGGTAGTATGAGAGATCTTGGAGTCATGATTTTGAACTATCATTTTGCTGAGCCGTTTACCCAGCACGGCAGCTTGTAACTTTAATCTTGGAGCAGACAGCAATCTTTGTGGTGATCCTCGTGCTTTTCCGCAAACAGAAACAACGCCAAATCCCCGCGACGTGTAGCTCGATTGTACTTCCTTGAAACGCTTCGCCTGAAATACCTTGATTTTTCGGAATTCTTTCCAGCATGCTTGCCATTTCTTGTTGATGCCTGATGCCAAAGTTCTTAAATTTAACAGAAATTCTGCCAGGAATCCATAGGGATCACCATCCCTAAGAGTTCTCTTTCAGTTGGTGGCCGAATTTCTTCTAAAACTTCCGTTGGAATGAAATTTTGTTCTGAATTCGAAGCTACCAGTAGCAGTGTTCCAAAACATCCCGAGTATCTTTTCTGAGGTTGATTGACGTTCCATGTTCAGCTCGTTGACGCATTTTATGGTTTCATCGTTCATAGTTGACTGCAGATTAAGGGAGTTCGATATGAAGCTTCTCAAATCGAAACCGTCTTCCTTATTGATCTTCACCACGTCTTTGAAGATCCGGATGGCTTCTTCTTCGCTTTAAAAGCTTGCGATGCAATCATCAACCAGCCGCTTTAGCGGATTCGGGATATTGCTGTTGAAAATTTTGGAAATTTAAGTTTTTGATGAATTCAGCTCCTCAAACCATGACGTAATGATCAATAGGTTGAGTTGTGTTTTCATTTCTTCACAAAAATCTTAGGAACTTAGGAACTCCAGGATTCGCTGTTACTGCACGTTTCCCGCTCAAGCTACTCCTTAGTATATCTTTGTTCAGTCCTATTACTTACTTATGCACTTAAAGTTCTTTTAAACGATGAAAAGCTTCTGTAAGAGACACTAACGCCATTTATATTCCTCGGCGATGAGGGTAGAGGCCAAGCAAACTAATATCCACGATAGCTTAGCCTCAAAAATGATGATTCGATCTTCCTAGTCTCTGTACAAAGCACGGTATGATATTCAGCGATGAAGATGGAGCTGCATCAATCTTTTGTTTGACCCCAATTCGGCCATCGCCTTATGGTGCTTAAGGCACGTTATGTAAGATTGGTATGGTTGGGGTGGTTTCGTCCCTGACATTTGTTTGTCTCCTCTAGGATTGGTCTATAGTCGACCTATTGGGTCGGAAACTGAACTGGTTCTTGCTGAGAAGTCCATAGGTAGGTAGGTAAGAGTGGCTGTTGGAAACACCAACCTACTTAGGCCTATTGTGATGCCACGTGTATCTATGATCCTCTTATTCGTGAAACCAGCTTGAGCTTATGATGAAGCATAGGAGACTGTTCACGTCTATATTCTTTAGATCGACTAAGTAAAGTTTTCCTCTCTGGAAGAGAGCTGGACATGTACAGAATAGCTGGAGGATTGTCCCCTCTAACTCCACGTCCATGCAGATTCTACAAAAACGTTTGTAAAAGCGCCAAGCCTTCGTGAATGCTTGCCTATAAGACAGTGTCCGTTGGTGACACCTATGATGGCGCTAGGAAACTCGCTATTTAGAAGGTTCAGACTCTTAGAGCGATTCAGATCTAGCTTTGGCCAGATTGGTTTAGTCGCTAGACATGTTGGCCTAATAGTCCACATAGGGTCTGTTCTTTTATTGGCATTCATCTTTAATATTAATTTGAAAAGTAGCGGTTGGAATACCTATGCCACCCTTTTCCGGTAAAATAGGTAGAGTGGTTCCAATTTTGGCGAGTTCGTCGGATCTACAATTCCCTGGTATGTTTCTGTGGAACGGCATCCAGCAAAGGTAAAGGTAGAACTGCTCTGCCATCTCCGTAAGAGATGATTGGCATTCAAGGTCGGTTTTCGAATTTAATGAGACTGATTCCATGGACATGATAGCGGCCTGACTATCCAAAAAAATGCGGATATCCTTAGCGGATATCAAGTTTTTCTTCAGCCAGGATAGGGCTTCCTTAATCGCTAAAATTTCCGCCTGGAACACGCTACAGTGGTTTGGAAGACGGAAGAGAGGCTTAGATTAAGAATTTCTGAGAAAACACCGCCACCGATCCGCCTGCCAGTCTTGAATCCATCTGTATAGAGGTGAATTAACTTGTCATCCATGGAAGCATCTTCCTCCCAGAAGGATCTAGAGGTGATGCTTGCAATGTCAAACCAATATTGGGGCAGAATGTAGATGTTCTCTAAAAGTACTCTTACTGTATTAAAAATATTAGCGTGGCTAAATTTTTTATTTATCCCACTGTGGCCGCAGCTACTTGCCTGCTGAATATATCGCGCGAATTCAAGTGAAAGAGAATATCCAGTGCCACGGAAGAAGTAGTATATGAGACTCAGCTTATGCACAGACTTCTTGTTCTTCGGACTCTGCCTAGTTTGCTGCAGTTGACTGCAGTGTCTAAGGCCGTTCACCAGACAACCACCCCGTAGTATAGACAGTGGGATATACGAGGTTGAAGGCCCCATTTGTTCCCAATGGTTTTTTTTGCAAGAGAATCAAGCTACTATAGCTTTCTTGAGTCTTTCTTGAATTTTAGGTTTCCAGTTTAGCTTCCTGTCACAGATATTTTGCTGCATTGGAAAAGACTAAACTGGTACCGTTTATTGAAGGAGGGTCTATGATTGAAATTTTATGTTTCCTGGAAAAGAGGAGAAGATCAGATTTACGGGGGCTTACTCCCAATCCACAGCGGTCCGCCCGGGTTAATCTGTGAATATGTAGCTGAAGGAGTTCTTTAATGATATTAAGATGCTTACCTGAGACGGCTATAGCAACGTCATCCGCAAAGGCAACCACTCTATTAGCAGTTCATTAACCAAGTTTCAGAGATCGGGTGAAAGGACACCACCTTGCCGCGTATCACTAATCAACTCTCCAAGTAAATCATCTACCTGCAAAGTAGATAGCGCAGTCGTGATTGCGGATGTGTTTAAGTGATGAAAGACACCCTCTATGTCCAGGAAATCGACCATTGTGTACTCTCTATATTGTAGGGATCGTTCGATTTGGCTAGTCAGTGAATCTAGAGCTGTTTCTAACTGACTTTCCTTTACAGTAGACATGTTAATCCGTAAACAAAAGTTGTGAATCAATTCTGGGTAGTATCATGTCGATCAGTCGTTCTGGAGGTGTCAGAAGGAAAGGTGATGGACTTATATTGGGTCTACAAGTAAGTTTCCAGCGTTTGTCAGAGATGGCGCCACCAGTGGATCCCGGGCAGAAATGTCAGACCCCATGTGTTTTATTTGTAGGTTTTGTATCTGTCAACAACCTTGCAGCGTTATATTTGAGCAGTTCTATCGGTGTCGTACATTTTATCGAGCAAAATCATGGCAAGTTTCCAGCCAAATAAACGTCATTTGCGGGAAGCGCTGCTTTTATTCTTTAATATGAAGAAAAGTGCGGCTGAGGCCTATCGTTTCCTTTCGGAAACTTATGGGGCGGAATGTATTGGTGAATCGACGTGCCGCGAGTGGTTCAAACGGTTCAAAAGTGGTGATTTTGGAGTTGAAGACAAAGATCGCCCCGGAAAGCCGAAAAGTTTTGAAGACGAGGAATTGGACGCTTTACTGGATGAGGATCCATGTCAGATTCAAGAAGAACTTGCTGCATCATTGGGCGTTACACAACAAGCCGTTTCCCTGCGCCTAAAAGCACTGGGATTCATTCAAAAGGTTGGTAACTGGGTGCCGTACGAATTGAAGCCAAGAGACGTCGAACGGCGATTTTGCATGTCCGAAATGTTACTGCAGCGGTATAAAAATAAATAATTTTTGCATCGTATTGTCACTGGTGATGAGAAATGGATTTATTATGATAATCCTAAACGCAGAAAATCGTATACAAAGCCCGGCGAGCCCGCCCAATCGACGCCGAAACGAAATATTCACGTGAATAAGGTCTTGCTCTGCATATGGTGGGATCAAAAGGGTGTCGTGTACTACGAACTGCTTCCGAGTGGTGAAACCACCAAAGGACCATTATATCGAACCCAACTAATTCGTTTGAAGCGGGCATTAAAAGAAAAACGGCCAGAATATGAGACCAGGCATGAGTCCGTCATTTTTCATCACGACAACGCTCGGCAACATGTTGCGGTTTCGGTGAAAAACTATTTGGAAAATAGTGGATGGGAAATTCTGCCTCACCCGCCTTACAGTCCAGACTTGGCACCATCTGACTACCACTTGTTTCGTTCGATGCAGAACACTCTTACGGGAATACGCTTCAGCTCAGTAGAGGAAATCAAAAATTGGCTCGATACGTTCTTGGGCTCGAAAGACGAGAAATTTTTTTGGTCCGCAATTCATAAATTGCCAGAAAGATGGGGGAAAGTTGTAGCTTCCGATGGACGATACTTTGAATAAAGCATTGTAACTATGTTTTCATAATAAAACTTCAAATTTTGGAAAAAAAACGCTGGAAACTTACTTGTAGACCCAATAGATCTGAGGTTCTGTGGGACAATATGAGAGCATATTCCGGCTTTGCGGACAAAAACTACATTAACTTCCCTGCATGACAGGGGAATGTGACTCATTTCTACACAGCTCCTCATGATATTCTCTACTGTAGCCAGGATAATATCTGAGGAATTTCGTTTGAAGCTATGCAGCACCCAAAGCAGTTTGTCTCTGGTAATCAGACCATGAATTTTGGTCACGGTTGCAGTACGGTCGCGAATACGGAGCTACCTGGGAAGGTGGTCTCCAGTAGCAGGTTGAGTGAGTCATCACTTGAGGTTGTCCAAGCGTTATCGGTCTCGACATCATAGGATTTGTAGAGAGGATTTTTCTCAGCCGCGATGTCCGATGTTTCTGTAATTTTGTCACAGAATGATATCCAGGATTGTCGCTTTGCCTTCCTCAGTTGTTTTTTGTAAGAAGAGGCAGTCACTTTTCTTGTACTAGAGAGTTCAAATGATAGCGTTTCTGACAGTATTCCTCTGTATTTTGGCCAATCAGTTTTCCGGTAGTTCCGGAATGCTAGTTGGCTGCGGAGAGCATCACTCAGGCTGAATTGGATGCATCTGTGGTCTCAAAATGAGTGTTCAGACGATAACATCCAGTTCGTTGGCATTTGAGTGATGTTGTCGGAGACAACATTGTTTCTTGTTATAAAAGTGGGCTCATTGCCAATGTTGCAGACAGTGAGGTTAGTACTTATAATATTATCAAAAAGTAACACACCTCTATCGTTGATATCGGTACTGCCCAATAGAGTGCGATGAGTATTATCTTCGCATACCATGACGAACCCAGTTTTTTGCCTTCCAGCTTCCACTACGACCCTTTCTGGGTTATCACCAGGGAGAGGGCTTACATGATCGTGGCCAAGATATGCCGATGCCATCCAGTAGGAGATTTTGGCAGTCTCTAGTCTGTCAACGATTAAGTCGGGATCGCTAAGGTTAGAGTATATAAAGGCAAGTTGGACTAATATGCAAATTCTGATCTTACCTTTGCCTCTTGTATAGAGCGGAGAAGTCCATAAGACAGGACATATGTGACGTCAACTTAGGACTTCCCTCTATACCCAGATTGCGCAAGGCGTAGGTAAATGGAAGTATAGAGGCTTTGGCAATTGGGTTTTTAGTTTTTATCTCATCTTAAATGTCTCTCCTAATTTTTACTGGATGCTCCTTGAAGTCCTAACTTTCTGCGTGTTTTCTATTTGATTCTGGGCTTCAACTTTTCGGCTTCAGAATTTTTTACCGCTTAAGCCGCTGCTATCCGATCAAATTTAGTGAAGAGTGCTCATCGATCAGTTCTCGGTTGCTATGAATTTTTTAGCGACGCGACGTTGCATGTGCCTGATACCAATGGAGTTCTTCGTTTCGATTCTCTGTGTTGCTTATTGCGTCCGCTAGCAACGCAATATCAGTTTCGCATTTTAAGATGCTATTTCCCTCAAAGATGTAATTTCCAGGGTATCAGCTAATGACGGTGTGCTCAGTTCGGTTGAATGTCTGTCATATGAGATTCCGCTGCCCGTATGGAAGGCGATGTGCTTGATTAGCTGATATAGATATAGCTGATCTGTGTTTAGATTGGCTTCGTGCTACTAAAGAAATTCCTCGTCAGGTTATAGAAAGCTCTATAAGTGGATGTACAGGCAAATCGTTTTAGTGAAATGTTGAGCCCATAGTGAGACAGCCTGCAACTAATGGAGCTACTTCGACTAACTAAATTCGGGCTTCTGATGAAGAGGAGAGGGGCTCATATATCCCAACAACTAGCTGGAAACTAGGACTGCTAAAAAATAGACATCCAAGAAATTTAGAAAATGCAATGAGATCAGCAAAAAAGGACGAAAAATTAAGACATCCACTACGCAGTCGGCAAGAACAGAAGGCCGCCTTACTCACGGACTTGTTATCTTCAATTTTCGGCAAGCTAACAAAACTCTTATGACAACGCAGTTTAAGGAGAATTCCCCTTCAATACACCTTCCTTTGCTAATTGGAAAAAGATGACAGCAATCGTAAGGAACCGCGGGAACCCTAAACAATCAGGCGTCTGCTTACATCTGAAGAAATACACCAACTAAAAGGAGCAGTCACACCATTGTCAAGCCACTTCAAGCCTGTCCTATGAGCTGCTTAAAGGTGCAAATGAGAGAGGCAGGACTTGTATTTGTGGCTGCCTTTACCATAATACGTTTCATACAAATTGGAACCCATATCTGAGGAACATACTGTACTGACCACACATTTAACTTTTTTTGTTGCTGCTGCTGTTGTTTTTGTTTGTAAATGTTGCATTTGCTATTGTTGTTTGCGGTAATATACGCGCACGTTGCTCGTCTTATTGCTTGTTGTCTTCTGTTGCTTTTGAGAGGTTCGTGATGACATGATAATGAGTGCGGCCAACCACAGAAAATAAATTAGACCGCCACCGTCCAACGTCCACCAAACACCAAACACCAAACACCGACCACCGTTCGCTTTTCACTGTTCCTCTGTTCATCGTTCAATCCGTCGGCTCGTCGGCTCGTCATTGTCGTCTTTGGCTTCGTCATTGCATCCACCATGGACAATCACTTGCAATGAGTACATGACCACATGAACACTACGCTGCACATGCAATCCTCGGATGTGCATTACCAAACTAGGTACAGCATAGCTAAACCATAAACCATAGCCGGTAGACCCATAGATTTTAAGCCGTTTTGGTGTCACTGTATTGCAGCATGTGACGAATGACCTCCGCCGTCGCCATCGTAGTTGCTACTGCAATTTCCAAACTCATTCTCAAGCCAGCTTATCGTACAATTAAAAGATAGACTACGACACCGATGACGGAAGGTGGTGACTTAAAAAAAAAAAATTATTAATCAACCGCTGGGCTGCGGTGCATCGTACCGCGCTTTGAAAATTCATAATTTGCCCCGGACCACCTCCTTTGGTTGGCTTATTTTTCACATTCGACCGTACCCCAGGAGATGACCCCAAATGAACGCAATAAAACCACTGATTATTTAATTTCATGGCCCGTCCCGAAAGATAAACGAGCGTTGCAGTCACCTGCTCGCCGATCAAAGATACAGGATACGGCAATTAAGTGTCATTAACAGGAGGGAGTCTTTGGATTTTGAGTTGCAGACAACCGGAAACCTACAACAGGCAACAGGCAAGAGGCAACTGGCAACCCTTAAGGGTGACATTCTTTAAAAGTTGAGAAAATTGACCAAAGATACTGTTGATACTGAGTGATCAAGATCCCTGTAGCATTGTCGCAGCAGCGTGTCGCACACACAAATCGTACCATCGTTGTCGTCATACACTTGTTGGCTGCAGGATATTAATGAGTGTGTTCTGGTGGCGAGTTCTTTTCCTAAGTTCTGGGTGTGCGACCAATTGTGACGTTTAATATTCATGAGTCCACTCTTTCCTGGGGTTCTTCGGGTGACGTCTTCGTGGGGCGCCTTAGTATCGCAGTATTTTTTCTTGTTTTTTTTTTTATTTTCTGTAGAATGGAATATCTTGGCGGTCATTGCTGCTGTTGGCGGGACTTTCTTAGCTCCAACCCGATGTGGACGTTCCGATGACAGTGACGGATTTTTCCAAACAATTCAAGTTGGTGTCACTAGAGAAGAGACACCGCTGTGGACATGGGACATGTTGGAGTTATCAGTGGATGACTGAGCACTAAGTATACGTTTGCATTGTGGAACAAAAAAATAAGGGAGGTATGAGCGTAACTGTGACCTTTTGATAGAGATCTTTGTTTTTTGTAATTTCATTAATGTTGTGTCTACTTGAGTGGACTTGCAGTAATGAGATGCGCGGATTTTTGTCTTAATGCAACGGAGAAGAAGTACTTAAATGTTGGCGATAGCCAGGAAAGTGTCAATGGACGTATAGGGGGAACCATAAGCCAGGACTTAATAGTGTGCTTGGGAATGACAAGACAGTTTTTTGACCTTTACACACCGAAATAACTTCAAACAACTAATGGGACCTCTTACAGCTACTAATCCGGCGGCGATTACCCGATTCTGGGCTATTGCTTCCTGTTTTCGTGATCTCTTGACTTCTTCGGATTGGATTGGGATCGGCAGTAGCTCAGAAACTCCGAGGCAATATTAGGTTCCACTGACTGAAGAATACACTGGTGCATCAACTATGAAGGGATTACAAAATCTAAGCAGCTTAGAAACCCCACACATTCAAGCAGAGTGAAGTTTTTGTGTTCTGTGCGAAACATTTTTACCACCAGATTGAAGGAAGAAGGCAAGAAACATGTCTTTCAGAAGACTTCTGGAGGGTAATCAAGGACCGATATAAGTTTAAATTGCATCAACGCCAGCAGGAGGAAGGTGAAAGAAATACCGCATCACGTGTGTGATATGATAAGCTGAACCAGATCAACGCTTTATCCGCAAGGAAAGACTTTGTAAAAGTGCCAGGTGGTGACAGTATCCGACAAAAGCCTAAGATGGTTCCCTGCACATTTTGGGTTCTGGTCAATTCACTTATATATTCGCCAACGACAAGCAAGGGACATGCATATACAAGCTTAAGCCCCAGTAAAGTAGTTTGGGTGCTCATAAGCAACAGAGACTGTAGGGCTTGATACCATTCGCTCGGCACTATTAATACCGTCTTCAGAGCAGAGACATTTTCAAGTAGACAAGTGGAGAAATCAGAAACCAAGTCGCGGATACTTCCATCTAATGCAGACCTTCACGAATATACAGGTCGAGTTCCTATAGGCATTACAGTTCGAAGACGAAAAACTCGCCTTGAATAAGCAAAACGGCTTGTCTTTATCCAGGAAGGAAGCCATGTCTGACCATAAACATATTGTGATCGGATTAAAGGGATTGGTAAAGAGTGCTACACTCTATAGGAACCCAAAAGCAAACTGCTGTCTTTATGATCGTAGAAACTCTGCAACAAAACCTTAGACTTAACAGAGGAACTTTATGAGTCAGTCGCTTACCTGACCAATGCGTTTGTATCATCATACTATGAGTGCTGTCTATCGAAAACGAATGCAAATGTCCTTATCGAAATGGTACATGCCCCAAGGGCACGCTGAAAGGTCTAGAAGGGGACCCGCAGCTACTTTCAGGGAAACATTGGAGCTCCCACTGCGGACACACTTCTACAACATAGAAACAACATCAAACTGTAAAAGCATAGCCCTCTGCAAATTCATGGGCAAGGCGACCTTCAGATGGATAGAGCATGTCCTCCTTAGCTACAAACTAAAGATTATAAAGTGGATTAGCAACATGCTTCATCTAAGGATAATAAAGGCAGATCTAAGCACCCATACTATGTGTCACGGTAGTGTGGTGGGGCAAAAGCAAACAAAACGCAAAAATAATGAAACTGAGCAGTAGCAGTGGTGAATACGATTGTGTGAGAAAATAAGCGTTCTCACTTTAGCCTCACACAATCAACTCCTACTACTCACCGCCACGTAGTGACAGTACCTCGACTCGAGATGGGGTAACTAACCCCTGTGGAGGTCGTGCAATCTCACTATTGTTTCCGGGCGACAGAGGAAGAATTCTAAGCATGAAATCAACGGAGGAATTCACAGTTCCAGTTGGGTCGAACTAGTGCAATCTCTACACCCTGAATGACTCGAACTGCAAGCAACTTCAGACTGCTATAATTTCCAAACCGTTCATGACAGTGAGCTCAAATTTTGACACATGACAGACAATTTTATTATTTACAAGCCTTTTAAACGATTTGCGTCTCAGTTGTGTTGAAAAATTTTTATCCGCGATGGAATTCAAACGTGATAGTGTGATTGCTTTATATTTGGCTGGAAAACCACAAGTAGCTATCATTAGAGCCCTCCAGCACCTCAACGTAAATAAATAATTTGTGTCTCGAACCACAGCTCGTTACCGTGATACTGGTAGCGTTGCAAAACGCCATGGAAGTGGTCATAAAAAAAACAGCAACATCGGCAGAAATGGTTCGGAAAGTGAAGGCCCGAATTGAGCAAAATCCGCATCGAAGTGGAAGAAAAATGGCTCGTGAGCTCAACATATCGTTGGAACGGATGCAACATATACTGAGAAATGGGCTTGGGCTCTAGCCATTGAAGTTCCAAAAAGCACACGATCTTACACCTCAACAGAAAAAAGTTAGAGTCGAAAGAGCTAAGGAGTTGCTACGCTTGCACGAAAGTGGTGAGTTGCCGAATTTGGTTTTTTCCGATGAGTCGCCATTTGTTATCGAGCAATATGTCAACAAACAAAATGACCGAGTTTACTTGCCAGACAGGTCCTTCGAAAATTTACACCTTCGGACAGCCACCAGAAAACAGGCAGCACCGATAGTGATAGTTTGGGCCGCCATAACCGCTAAAACCGCCGATGGTCGCTCTCCGCTCGTATTTTTGGATCGTGACGTCAAAATTAATGCGATCGTATATCGTGAAACTGTCTTAGAGGCAGTATTGAAGCCTTGGGCAAACAATCATTTCGGTCGGAGATCGTGGACATTTCAACAAGACTCGGCACCGTCTCACAAAGCGCGCGTCAACCAAGATTGCTTAAAAAACAATGTTCCACACTTCATTTCTTCGACACTATGGATTGCAAATTCTCCGGATGCAAATCCTTTGGATTTCTCTGTCTAGGGTATTTTGAAGGCGAAGGTTGGCACTAAAAAATTCCAAAGTTTGGACCACCTCAAACAAGCACTTCGCCAGGAATGGGCCAAAATATCGCAGAGCCACTTGCGTGCAGCGTGCGATGCTTTCTTCGGCCGTCTCAAGGCCAAAGGTGGACACATTGAAAACTACTGATACAATTTGAAAACTGATGTATTTTTCAACATTTTTTGCCAAAAAATTTATCAAAATTTATCATTCACCCTGCATATGAGCCGCTTCAACGTATTCGAATACCAGGTCTATAGGGATCTCTAACACTAAGACAGAGTGTTGCTGGCGGATGAGCCCTTAACAAGGTTCAACGGCAGCATATCCCCGGAGCGGGTTACTGGCTCCAGAATTTAATCCAGCAACCTCCCTTTGTTCTAGGGGTCCCAAAAGGACCTCCAGGTTGGATGTTGTGCGTTAACTGCCCAACCACGTAAAAAAGTAATTGTTACCAAGCAAGCAGTAGTCTCGCATAAGGACGGATTCACTCCTGACGACACTGCAAAACGACTTTCGGATCTGCAAGTGGAATATTTGGACCTTGAACAGGCCGCGTGCAAACAATTAGCCGAGGCATTAGACTGCTATAGAACAGATATGACTGCCATCCAGGAAGTGCGGAGGAATGGGCTGGGTAAGCCACAGGCTTAGTTAAGAAGTCCAAAGCTTTCGACACGTAACTGAATGACTTATAACAATCCATGGCAAAGGTAAATTCGCTAACATCAGCTTTATTTATGTATATGCGCTCATGCCCCAACAGAGGAATAGGACGATACTACCATAGAAAGTTTCTACGAGCTCCTCGACAAAACCTACGAGCAATGTCCGACGTTAAACTCGTCCTGGGAGACTTTACTGTCAAAATTGGAAAGGAGGACATCTTTGGTAGTACAATCCAAAGACATATCCTACGTGACACCACATCTGGAAACAGACGTTATTATAGCAAGCACACCTCAATATTCACAAGCGAACATGGCGGACACCAAATCAGCAAACTGTCAACAAATTTGATCATGTTGCGATCGACGTGAAGCACTCCTCAAGTGTTTTAGATGTCCGAATATTTCGAGCGGCCCAGATAGACTCTGACCACTACCTAGTTACAGCTGAGGTACGTTTACAGATATACTATGAGGAGATTTAACTTTTACGGTTGCAATCGCAACAAGCCGCCAGCATCTTTGTGGATCGCGTATCCCTCAACCTCTCGAGAAGACCTTTACAGCCAGCACCAAGTGTTGACGACCAGTGGCTTAGATGCCGAGAAACTATCACAAATGCCTCAACTGACGTGCTGACCACGAAACCCCTGGTTTGATGAAGAGTGCTGCCAACCACATGCAGCAAAACAACATCCCTACAAAGTGACGCTGCACAAGAGGACTAGAACGGCTCATGAGCTCTACGAGCTAGAGAGGAGGGAAGTACATCGGGTTCTCATGAGAAGTGCGCGATCTAAGAAATAGAAAGGCGCTACTCCAGGAATACTGTTCGGAGGTTTTACCAAAAGGTAAAAAGAACGTGTCAGGGTAGGGTAATAAGACCCAAACAGAAACGTGTAGAGGTGAATAAGGAAACCTTGCAGTAGAAACACAGTCTGTGCTAAGCGTATGGATAAACCAATTCTGCAGACTGCTAAACGGCGAAGACGGCACAATTTCCGCTATCAGGCAGAGAAAACCATCCCGTCCGGCCGACCAAAATGACGTGAATATAGCAATATCTAAACTACAATCGAAAAAGGCTGCTGGACCAGACGGCCTACCCGCAGAACTATTTAAGGCAGCAGGAGATGACTCGGTAGAGAGCATATCCCAACTTATTTCCAAGACTTGGTCGGATGAATGTACGATGTTGAATGGAACTTCAGCATCGTTTGCCCGGTTCACAAGAAGGGAAAACCTCTAAACTGCGCCAACAACAGAGGTATCGATCTCCTAAGCATCGCATATAAGATCTTGTCTTCCGTATTATGCGGGCACCTGAAACCATTTTTCAACCATCTGGTTGGACCTTAGTTTAGGCCCAGTAAGTCCACAAGTGGCCAAATATTAATACTACGGCAGATCCTGGAGAAAACCCAAGAAGTTCAGATCGATACTCACCACCTTTTTATCGATTTTAAAGCTGCATGCAACAGCATCTACAGAGACGAGCTATACAGAGCCATGTCTAGTTTTGGCATCCTTGGCAAACTCGTCCGCATGTGCAGGATGACGATGGAGAAAGTTCGATGCTGCAACAAGGTAACTTCTTCAACATCCTACTTGAAAGAATTGTGCAAGACTCACAAACCTACACACGATGTTCGATCTTTCAAAAGTCTGTTCAATGGCCTGCATACGTCGACGATATTGATATTTTTAGTAGAACACAGCGACCTGTCACGAGTGCGTTTGCGAGTATAGGAACAGAAGACGCAAAAATGGGTCAAGCAGTAAGCGAGGGCAAAACAAAGAATATGCTGTCAACAAGAAATGACACCCAGCTTTGAGGTAGTAAGGAACTTTGTATACCTCGGTTCTGCTACCACATTTGAAAACGACATCTCTTCAGAAATCAAACGAAGAATAACGCTTGCCAATCGATGTTTCTTTGGGCTGAGATGGCAACCATGTAGTACCTAAAGCCCTCTCCCGAACAACCAATGAAACTCTGTATAAGACCCTTGTGATCCCAGTTCTGCTCTATGGTTCCGAAGCATGGAACCTTACTAAGGCGGATGAAGGTATCCTTGGTCGCTTTGAGAGAAAAATTCTTCGTAAAATATTTGGAAATGATTCTACGAGCTGTACAGCGACATCGACCTGGTCAAAAAAAAAACTGCACATTGGGTGTTTGAGATGGCATGGACATGTAGAGCAAATGAACACCATCTAGCCCACAGAATCTTCAACTCTAATCCGAAGAGACAACGCAGTAGAGGAAGGCCTCATCTTAGGTGGTGCGCGCAAGTGGAAGGGGACCTCAACCAACTCCGAGTGCGCCACTGGAAGTAGTTAGCCAAAGATCTCGCTAACTTGAGAGGCAGTATTGTATGCGCTACAGGGGCTTTCAGCTCGAAAATCAAGTGAACGCAGCCATACAAGTAAGCAGGCTACATCACAGAATCCATTTCATTGTACGCCACCCATAGCTTTTCAGAGAGGTATAGGGTCTACTTCCCCACAAGCGATTAAAGGAACGCAAACCCTTTATGGCCTCACGATGATCAAAAAAAGTGGTATATTGATGGTGATAGAACCTCGAGAAAACACCTCTCATTTGCACTAAGTAAAGATGCGACTTCATTTCAAGCGAAACTACAATAACTGATTTTCAGCCGTCTTAAATAGACGCGCGGTAATAGCTTAAACACTTTCAAACTTGTCTGAGGGTGTAAGGCTGCTCTGAACAGGGTCGGACACTTTAATCCACTGAGTCCTTTCTATGTGTCAAGTCAAATTGAGAAATCTTCTAAAACACTCTAAGGGCTGCATGCATCCTCAGTCAGGGCTTCCATTTACATGCTGGGTTCCTCAAGATCTCCACTCTAAGTGGCATTACTCCCCAGGATGTGTACATACCAAGCGGATGCTGTACAGTGTCTCTAAAATAAGCGGAACACTCGATGTTACTCAACAGAAGAAGCTAGCTGCCACTTTAACGAGACACTTCAATGTGATATTGGCAGAGCGAAGCGCTTTTTTTGTACTCGTATATTACTTAGCACTCTCTGTGGGCTGATACTAAATCACGTTTACCACCGAAACGAATCTTTCTACGAGAGTCTGAGAAGTACTGTCATCACAGCTCGTTGTTCAAATTACGAGTACTTTCAGGATACACAAGAATTAGTGGCCTCAACAAGCAGTAACCTCGTTAGAAGCTCAATTATATTGCATTGTCGTCTCCAGTCTCTAATTCATTTCAACAAAAAAGTGACAAAATTCTTGAACGCACTAGAAGACTTTATGCTCAAAATGTCCTCCAAACTTTTCAGACATCGCTTGACCCTCTTCACATGATCACTCATGTTAGTTACGGATCTATCCACTATTCTACCGAATATCGAATGTAGAGTAAAATTTGCAAATAAGATCTTCGCCATATCGAGCCACATCCGTGCGCACTACTCCCATCTATCGTAAATATTTACAATGTAAACAGCGAATTGTCACCCTGAAAGCCGTCAACTGCGAGTATTTTGATCGTTTGACAGTTTGTTTATTTATTCAGCTAGCGGGTATTTTTCCAAATCGTTTGCTTACAATACAAAAACGACTGAAACTACCTCCACAAAACCGTCACCACCCACGCTGAAAAGCCATTTTCCTTCCCACCGCCCGCTCATAATGCACAGCGTATACATTCGTCGTCACCACACTATGAATACATCACAGAACACAGGCAAAACAGCACCCAGCACCCCAGCACCCAGTACCCAGTACCCAGTACACATCCATCACCTTGTATGTTGTCATACAGCGGTAATGTCAAACTTGTCCCGCGCTATCGTTTATGTGATTTGAAAAACGCGCACGCATAAACGATCTTAAAGCGACTCGAAGCGTCTCGAGAAATGACAGTTTGTGCGTGGCAAGGAACGAGTAGGTACAAGTAGATGTACATTAACGGCATTGGGTAAACGAAGGGGGAGTCGTAAAAATGTTTACTCACTGGTAAACATCTGTTCCTGCCAGAGTCACCATTAGCGCAGCGCCACTAACACAACCATCACCATCACCATCACCATCACCATCACCATCACCATCACCTGATCTAATCAGGTAATGCGACTTTTGCGCCATTGCTTCGGTGGCAGCATTAACTTCTCTGCACGCATCAGCAATTCTAGGCTGTCACGAGTGTGCTGACCGCAAAGCGCGAACATTGCTCGTCGAATTATCAGCAATTATCGGGCAAGAAGGAGGCAAAAACATGACGGCAATCATGCCAGGATCGATTAGCAATTATTTTTAGGACGAAACAGGAAATTCGCCATGTGGCGCATTGCGATTGCATACGGACATATTGTTGTATCCGTAGGTATGAGTGCGAGTATAACGCGCGACAGAGATCAATATTTCTTAACAGTTTGCCAGCAGTCAGTTAGCTCTACGTACAAATGTTTCAGTTACATTGTGAAGCAGGCCAAGTGATCCTCATCGATCTGTCCGTTAGAGTAGACCTGTAAACGGGTTTTTGCTTGATGCGCACTTAATTTCTCACCATCTGGCCTGGGACAGGGAAAAGGGATTGAAATGCATTCACCAACCATATCCACCATCACCACCGGCTCTATCGAAACGTCAAGTTAATCCGACACGGTGCGGATATGTATCGTTTTGGGACAAAATGTGATCGTTCTCCCACCGAAGCTGGTGATCGTTATTCTCTCAGCAGCGCGGCTTTCGTTTTGAGAAATTTTCCAATTTCGCTTGGCGTGTTCAATGTTGGTGCTCCTCCTGCTGTTTTACTGGCACCAAAGATGCTGCGATACTGATGCAGATTGCAGATTCCAGATTGCAGATTGCAGATGCTTCTGCCGCAAGATTATGATTATGATTACATTGCGACGAAGATAGCTGATCACTGATCAGTGGTCGTCGTCGTCATCATCATCATCGTCGTCGTCGTCGTCGTCGTCGTCGTCGTCGTCGTCGTCGTCGTCGTCGTCGTCGTCGTCGTCGTCGTCGTCGTCGTCGTCGTCGTCGTCGTCGTCGTCGTCGTCGTCGTCGTCGTCGTCTTGGGTTTCGTTATGTACCTGATCGTCATCATAGCGCCACGTAGCTAGAACAACTAGGGTATCTTCTATGTGATACGAGTAAATCATAAGGAAGAAGATGCACTGAGAATGCCCTATGGCAGCGGACAAGTTCTCCTGTTGTAGTGCGAACGGCGTGAATATTGAATGGCCGAGCGTGACACAAAGTCACGATCCTGATGAAATGAGTAGAAGTAGCGCAAAGTCTTTCTTTTTGATGGTATTTCGCTTGGCTCCTTGGCACCCGCTTAGCTCTTTGATGCCCGTCGCCTGGTAGTCATATTTTTACCGCAAATAATGGCTTCACACCCAATGACGTTGACGACCTTAAGTTTCTTCTTCATCATAAACACGGATGCAATTGTAAGTAATTTTCGACGCTTACGAATGTTAGACACGAATGTTAGAAATTTTACACGCAAAGTGAATATTTCCGAGAAGAGCTGAATTAAAATTTTTTAAACGGTTTTTGGGATGAAATCAGAAAGCAAAGGACTTGTGGTCACGCTCAGGTAGAGTGGATTGATATTCGCATATTTGGTTGGGCATAGGACATGTTTAATTGACAGTTTCTGATCGCGATCGCGAAATTGAAGACATGTTGTGAAAAGTCCAAGCAACCCACACATACCTCATACGAACGTATCTTGATCAACGAGCAAATGCAGATGCCTCAGCAAGTAGTCAAGTTGGACCACAGAAAATACACCAAGGACTCGAAGATGAAGGAATCAGCAAGAATAAGCACTGCCTATATTCACGAACTTATGTGGGCCTTGATTCCGAATAACTGTCCGATAAATAGCTAGATACCAGCCCGATGGAATTGAAGAGCAACTTGACAAATGAAGGGGAAAATTCGACACAGCGCCAACTGACCAATTTAATCGGCAACGTGGCGTCATCTGACTTTTCGAATTGATCTCAGAGATAGTAAACCCTATCAGGTCCTTCTAAAAACTAAAAAAAACTTTATTGTCTTCCTGCCAAGCAACGCAACATATATCGTATTGAATTGGTGTAGTGCGGTTAACGAGTGTTAAAATTTTGCTCAACGAGCAAATTTTTTTTTCATTTTGCATCAATATAAAATAAAATAAATACTGTCTTTTCTTACTTTTTCTTATAAAATGCCCTGCAAGTGTGGTCAAAGAGTTGACCGAATTGGTGACAAAATTCAGTGTTCACTGTGTAAGGTTTACTACCACTTGAACTGTGTAAAACTTCAGCAAAGTGATGGTGAATACATGAAAAAGAACAGCATTCCTTATCGTTGTGTGTCGTGTGGCAAACAAAGGCGTCATTCTTACGCTCACCAGCACCCGCTCCTCAGAAAGTTAAACAAGTGCATAATAAAGTTAATGTCCAGTCACCCGTCGAGGAAGTGCATCTGTCTCCCTCTGACTTAGTGTCGCCTCGGTCTGCTGATAATAATATTATGCCACCAACTCCTATCACACTTGACATTCTATATAATGAAATTGCTGCACTAAAAGAACTTAACCTAATGCTTTAAGACGAATTGACTGCCTGCAAGACGAAAATAAAACATTGTGTAAACATATAAACAAACTTCAAAGTATGTTACTGTGAACTTCCTGCAACAAAAAACATTGCGAAAATATGTTGACATTATTGGGGTTCCTAATGTTGACAACAGTAGTGCTTTCAACGCAGCTGTCAATTTATTGAAAAAGAGAATCGATGAAAACTTCAAGACCGATGACATTAAACATTCTTATGTCAAGAACATCCCACGCAAGCTTAACTCTAACCCTTCATCTACACGGGTAAAAGCTGTGAGGATTTTACGCGTCAAATTTAAAAACTATGAAGTTAAGCAAATGGTTTTACAAAAGAAAAAGAAAAATAAATTAAGCACAAGTATTTTAGGGTTTAAATCTGATAATAGTCCAATTTATATTAATGAGAGTTTAACTATTGGGTCTATAACTTAATTCGTGCGGTTTGCTAAGAGATGGCGTAACTTGTATTATTCCATTGTTATTATTCCATTGGAACATGCGTTGGAAAACTACTGTCATTGTACGTCATTTCAGCATATGTCATTCATTTGAAGCGTAAACAACAATAATTTTTTTTCACTCAAATATGCCGAACTTTGTGCCTGAAAAAGTGTTTTTGCGGGGAGTTCTTCTTCATTACTTTAATATGAAGAAAACTGCTGCCGAAAGTCATCGTATTTTGGTGGAAGTTTATGGTGAACATGCGCCAGCTGAGCGAACGTGCCAAAAGTGGTTTGCACGAAAGTGGTTTGCACGAAAGTGGTTTGCACGAAAGTGATTTGCACGATTTAAAAGTGGTGATTTTGGCTTGAAAGACGATGAACGTCCTGGGCAGCCAAAAAAGTTTGAACATGAAGAACTGGAAGCATTACTCTATGAAGATTGTTGCCAAACACAAGAAGATCTCGCAGAATCTTTGGGTGTCACTCAAGCAGCCATTTCAAAACGTTTAAAAGCAGCTGGATGTATTCAAAAGCAAGGAAATTGGGTTCCACATGAACTCAAGCCGAGAGACGTCGAAAGGCGGTTTTGCATGTTCGAAATGCTGCTGGAACGCCACAAAAGGAAGTCATTTTTACATCGGATTGTTACTGGTGTGAAAAATGGATCCATTACGACAACCCCAAGCGCAAAAAATCATATGTGAAACCCGGCCAACCAGCCAAATCAACGGCAAAGCCGAATATCCATGGCGCGAAGGTAATGCTCTGTATTTGGTGGGATCAGATGGGTGTGCTGTATTATGAGCTGCTAAAACCTAGTGAAACCATCAATGGACAACGCTACCGAACACAATTAATCCGTTTGAAGAGAGCAGTGGCCGAAAAACGCCCGGAATATGCGACCATAGACGAGGCAATAATTTTCCATCATGACAACGCTCGGCCCCACGTTGCTATTCCGGTTAAGAACTATTTGAAAAACAGTGGATGGGAAGTCTTACCCCACCCGCCTTATGACCCAGACCTTGCCCCTTCTGACTACCATTTGTTCCGGTCGATGCAGAACGCCCTCACTGAAATACGGTTCACATCAGAGCAGAATATTTTGATTCATTCTTGGCTGGCAAGCCGGCGCAGTTCTTTTGGAATGGGATCCACAAATTGCCAGAAAGATGGGAAAAAGTCATAGTTTCAGATGGGCAATACCTTGAATAATACTATTGTACATGTTTTTTGTTAAATAAACGTTGTTAAATAAACGCAACTGAGACGATGATGGTGAAAATTGAGCATCGCGCTGTAATTAAATTTCTCACTAAGCAAGGAAAAAGTCAAAAAACTATTCATGAAGAGATGGTGGCTGTTTACCAGGGTTCCGCACCTTCATTATCAACTGTGCAAAAGTGGTCAAGTGAGTTCAAGAGAGGCAGAGAGAGCATTGAGGATGACCCCCGCTCCGGCGCCCCGGCTACTGCTTGTACGGGAGAAAGCATCAAAGAAGTCGAAAAACTTGTTCTTGAGGATGCCCGAATAAAGGTGAAAATGATGGCAGAGATCACCAAGCTTTCAATTGGTACCATTCACACCATTCTTCATGACCATCTTAACCTTTCAAAGGTCAGTGCAAGGTGGGTGCCACGAATGCTCACAGCGCCTCAGAAAAAAGTGAGAATCGCTTGCTGTAGAGAGCTTTTGGAGATGTGTAGTGAGAACGCGGACGGTGTTATGGATTGAATTGTTACTGGGGACGAAACATGGGTCCACCACTATGACCCTGAAAGCAAACAAGAGTCCATGCAGTGGCATAAAAAAGGAACAGACCCCCCGAAGAAGTTCAAAGTCACTCCGTCTGCCGGGAAGCTCATGGCCACAGTTTTTTGGGACTCAAAGGGAATCTTGCTCATTGAGTACAAAAAAAAAGGTGAAACCATCAACGCCACATCCTACGCTTCCACTTTGCATAATTTGCGGGAGGAAATTAAAAAGAAAAGACGGGGTAAACTCGCAGCGGGTGTGTTGCTTCTTCGTGACAACGCTCCTGTTCACACGGCGCGAGTTTCCAAGGCTGCTGCGCGAGATTGTGGTTTCGAAGAAATCCAACACCCACCCTATAGTCCAGACCTTGCCCCTAGTGATTATTTCCTGTTTCCGGATTTGAAAAAATGTCTTCGTGGAAAAAAATTTTCGGATGATGAAGAACTCAAGTCGGCAATAAATGGTATAAGAGGAAATTTATTTGTTTGAGGGTTTAAAAAAGCTTATCTCAAGATGTAACAAATGCATTGATGTTAGGGGAGATTATATTGAAAAATAAAAACAATTTAAATTGAATTCGCATTTTCCTTCATATCGATAACGAGAATATATTGAACGCATATACCCAATAATAATTCTTATGCTGCAGGTGGTGTGGCTGTCTTTATAAGTGATAAGTTGGAGTATGAGTGTTGCTGCAATAACCTGAAAAGTGCTGATATGGTTAAAGTTTCTTGGAAAATTGAGTCTAGAAAGTTTATTTTTATGTGCTTCTACAGGCTACATGAAGAAAGTAAAAATGTTTTCGTTGAAGAATTGACTACTCTGTTGTCGCAAATTGTTGGGAATCGTGTTTTAGAGAACCTGCTAGATTAACTCCTTCAACACAAACCTGTATTGATCATATTTTTGTTAGACTTGATCTAAGCTCTAAACTCACTATCACCAGCTCCATTTCAGATTTTAAGATCACCGATCATTGGGATGGTTGGTTTTCTATGCGCTAATACGAAACAAATTGATATGTCTGAACGGTTTGAGAAAGTTAAAGACTTGAACTACGAGCGTCTTAA
Organism: Volucella zonaria; assembly: GCA_963966105.1. Taxonomy (NCBI): domain Eukaryota; kingdom Metazoa; phylum Arthropoda; class Insecta; order Diptera; family Syrphidae; genus Volucella; species Volucella zonaria. Next base: position 102,379,224 of record OZ014532.1, on the reverse strand, counting down.
CCATCTTCTACTACACGATGTGTACCTTGAAAGTAATCCCTCTAATGTTTTTAACATCTTTGCTAATATCTTAAAAGCTCATGTTAGTGAATGTCTTACTGAAACCCAAAGACAATGTAAAGTTAAAAAAATTATGACATGGATGTCTACAACTTTATTAAAGAAGATTACAAAGAAACCGAATAATATCAGTCTTAGACTTCTTTATAATAGAGTGTGCAGGAAGTTATTGTGAACAAAGACAATTATTACACCAATAAACTACATCTAGCTAGAGGCGATTTAAGGAAAGAATGGACAATTATTAACGAACTTATAAATAAAAAACTACCCGCTTTAAATGAACTCAATTGTGTATCTTATCAGGGACATAATACAGTTAATCCTAGTGAAATATCTAATGTTTTTAACAAATACTTTACAAGTGTGGCTTACAAGACTCTCTCTAGTGCTGGTTTCTCTAAATCGTCGAATCATAAAAGATTGCTTTAGCAATGAATGAAGTCAAGCCAATAGTTTTTTTTATGACCCGATTTCTTCTTTAGAATTATTTAGGATTATCAACTCTTTAAAAAATTCTAATTCGTCCACGGGAGATAGATGGTCTAACAATTTTATTAAGAAGGTCTCACTAAATATTGTTAATGTCTTCACGGATATTTTTAATAAAAGTATCTACAGTGGTATTTTTCCTGATGCCTTAAAAACTGCACAAGTAATACCTGTTTTAAAGAAAGGTGATAGTAAAAATCTAAATAACTATAGTCCAATCTCTCTTCTTCCAGTGTTTTCTAAAATCTTTGGAAAAGCAGTGAAAAATAGAATAATGACTTTCCTAGATTCATCTTCTTTTTTAGTAATAATCAGTTTGGATTTAGAGCTAATAAGTCAACAGAGGATGCCCTCTTAGAGTTCTGCAGCTTTAAATAGAAAGCCTGAACAATAAAAAATATACGGCTGCTATTTTTATTGACACTACTAAAGCGTTTGATACTGTCGACCATATGATATTAACACAAAAGTTAGAGGTTTTATGCTTAAATGGTTTCTTTCCTATTTAAACAACTGCAAACAAGTTGTAATCTTGTTTTAGCCTATCGTTAGATATTAAAATTGGTGTTCCACAAGGCTCAGTACTTGGTCCAATCCTTTTCTTGATCTATATCAATTCAAGACCCGGAGATTAGGACACTGAAGGCGTCGATTAAACATATTCAAACGTTAATAAAAGAGAATTACAGAATTTCTGTAAGTTTGTATTGGAACAACAGGGTTCGGGCTGTAAACACCAGCAACCCGAATATGTTCCCGCAAATAAACAAACTATTTCGGAGAAAACATCAAAACGACCTTCAGTGTCTTAAAATACCCCGGACAACAGACAACGAACGGTTACTGACAATAGCAGGTATTGATCCAAATGAGGCCGCTGATGATAACGACTTCTTTGTGATCGAGGATCCACAGGAGAAGGTTGAGGCTATAGAGGCGACTTTCCAGGAAATATACAAGGCCACTGATACCATTGGCCCTAATTATGGCCTGGACAACCGCGTCTTGGTGCACGACTTCTACATTCGAAACGAAGTAGAGAACTGGCAATCCGAGGGCTCTGGGTACACCCGGTTCAGCGACGAAAATATGGCAAATAATGTCATTACCAGAGAGGGTGGCCTACCCCCTTTCAGTTCGAAGGAAGAGCTCCATGAGATCTTCGACACAATCAGGGCTAAGAAATCAGTGGGGACCGATGGTATTCCGAACAACGTGCTTCGAAATCTTCCTCTAGAAGCGGTGGACATTTACACCACCCTGTTTAATAATGCAATGAATAATGCACATTATCCAGCGCATTGGAAAACGGCGGTGGTTCAACCTATCCCCAAAAAGGGAAAGGATATATCCAATCCGGCGAATCTCCGGTCGATAAGTCTCCTTCCGAATATCAGTAAGGTATTTGAAAAAGTAATCAATACAGCTCTGTCTAGGTGGGTTGAGGACAAACATATAGTTCCGGATAATCAATTCGGTTTTAAGGCGGGACATGATATCTCACATGCTGCGTCTAAACTGGTGTCCGATATCCAATGGAATAAAGGCAAAAACCAATGTACTGGTGCCTGCCTTGTTGACTTGGAGAAGGCCTTCGACACGGTATGGTTAGAGGGTCTTTTCTATAAGCTGACTAGGCTGGGGATCAGTAAACCACTCTTGTACATTCTTTATAATACTCGTATGCTAATCAACAGACAGTTCATCGTAAAAAATGGCGATGTGACTTCTGTTGGAATATTTCAAATTAAAAATGGTCTTCAGCAAGGCGCGGTCAATTCGCCGATCCTATTCAACATTTATACAAGCGACTTGATAGGTTCACTTCCCCATACTATTGCGTACGCAGACGATTTGATAGCGTACAGAACAGGTCCAAAAATCGAGGTCATTAATACTCTCTTGCAGCGTGACTTCGATAAGATAAGACGATTTTGCGATGACTGGAAGTTGAAAATCAACTTTCAGAAGTCGGAAACCATTCTCTTTAGGACGCCGTTGTCTGGAGCCTCTAGGGATACTAGGAAAAATTGGCGTAAGTTCTCGATCATTGGACAACACGGACAGCCTCTTGCCTGTCGGAATGTAGTCAGATACCTTGGGATCTGGCTAGATCGGTTTCTGTATTTTGATAAAAATGTAGATGCCAGAGCCAAAGGCGCTTTTGCCCTTACAAAGAGACTGTTTTATAGCTGCCAACTCGATGCGAGGGTAAAGGTAATCTGCTACATGGCCCTTGTCAGGCCCATGCTGGTATTCGGGTGCCCCGTGTGGTTCAATGTACGAGCAAGCTTAATGGAAAAGATTCGGGTGTTTGAGAGGGCTTGCCTTAGGGCTTGCCTTCGCTTGTACAGAACACCAGAGTCGGAGTACAAAAAATTTTATCGTAATGAGGTCCTTTACAACAGAGCGAACCTAATACGAGTGGACAACTTCGTAATTAAGCTGACTCGAAGGCACATTGCAAGAGCAATGGCCTCGACGAATAACCTGATATCTGGGGCTTACTACCCCAATTACCTTTACCACGAGAGTGTGCGCTCTGACGGCTTCGTTCCACCGGAAGCATTCCTCTACCTAGATCAGATAGGGTTGATCCAGGATAGATCAGCGCTCCCGTTAATCTACCATGTCGCTCGGACAGCTGGGGACAGGCGACTCAACTACAACAGAGACGTCGCACACGGCAGTGTGGATCTTCTCAGGTTCAGTAGGGCGGTGGGGAATTGCGATAAGTGGGATGTCGTTCGGCAGCACCAGCATTTCTGGTGGTTGAATGATGGAGAAGATGTTTCGTCGTCGTTTCCGTCAATTACGGACCAGCCTCACTAATGAGGCAGAGCTGACCAATCTATTTGCTCTGCGAATAGCGATGGCCAGCTTGCATAGGTTAAGTTAGCATTTAAGTTATACATATATATATTAGTATATACATAGGTATATACTAGTATACGTATGACATTGTGTATAATGTCTATATGTATGTATGTGCGTATTGTGTACATAGGTTAGGTAGACTAAAGTTTTTATAAAAAATAAAAAATTATGTCCGTATGTTAAGTTTTTTGTTAAATTCTTTTCTTAGCCTTAAGCATAGAAAATAAGTATTAATAAATAAAATGTAAACAAAGTCGAAAGACATAGATATAAGAATTTAGAGTAGCTTAGAGTGCCTGTGTGGGGCCAGTAAGTTAGTATAAGGTTGTTAAGTAATTTTAAGCTAGCATTTAAGCATTTTTTTGTTAGTACGTAAGAGTTAATGATTAAGATAATAAAATGCATTTAAAACTAAAACTCTATATCAATTCAATTTTTAACCTCGATATCAAAGGTAAACAAGTAGGATTTGCTGATGATATAGCTTGTTCTTATTCTAATAGCTCTGCATTAGATTTAATTGATAACATTAGCTATGACTTAGAGCAGCTGAGACATTGGTTTTTTTTACATAAATTGATAATCAGTGATAAAACTAAAATAATGTTCTTCAAGCTGTCTTCTAACATTGTCGATTACCCACCTATGATTTTTCATAGTTCCAGTTGTAAGCATTTATTACTTAGCCCTGTTACATGCAAAGCGACATCATCTTCTACCTTATTTAATCGGGATTTAACTTGTTCACCTCAGTGTTTTAATATAGAAAGACCTACAGTTTTTAAATATCTGGGTCTGGAAATTGATAGCAATCTGAATTGGAGTAATCATACTGCCAGTCTAAGATCTTACTTGTTAAAAACTACGAAGTTAATGTACCATTTGAGGCAATTTTGTTCTAAAAAACTGATGGAAACAATATACTGTGGACTAGTACAATCAAAGCTGCAGTACGGCGTAATCTGTTGGGGAGGAACTCATAAAAATAAAGTCCAAACGTTACTCATTGTGCAAAAACATATAGTCAGAATAATCTGGAGAAAGAATCGCCGAGAAAGTAGTTTTTTTGCTTTTTGTAAACTCTAAAATGCTACCACTCAAGCATCTTTACATTTACAAAGTGTTAAGGATTTTTTTCGTTAGGAGTGGTTACTCCATTGACAGAAATCCAACCCATCAGTCACTGCGTAGTAGCAATAGCCATTTTGCTTTCATTCCATCTTTCAACACACATCACTTTTTGAACTTTTACTCCTCTGTTGCTCCAAGATTATATAATATATTGCCGCTTGAAATTAGGCAAAGCAGAAATCTTGTCGTTCGAAATGGGAAAGTTAAGGAATGGCTATTTCACTTCGACCTACATGAAATAAACCATTTAATTGGTCGCATGGTCTAATTTTGTTGAATGATTAAATGAATTTTTTTTAATAATCGATGAATCTTAACATTTGTTTTGTTCCTCTCTTCACACCAATTTATTATGTTTTGTATTTTTTAATTATAGTCTTATAATTGATGTATTCGACACTAGTTTTAGTTAACTACAGAATGTATCTTATCATTTTTCAATTGATAAATTATTCACTTTTTAATCTCTCTTTATTTGTGTTCTATTAAGTAACTGCTTGTTTCTTTTATTACTTCTGAATTTGTTTTGATTAAAATCTTGCATTCTATATTTGTATCTAATTATGTCAATTGTAAAGTGAATAAATATATAAATGATATGAAAATATATATATGTCGGCAGAAAGTATTCTCGAAAATTCATCATATCTGGTGGAAAGCCGCACTGCTGGACCGCTTAGAAACATTTGTAGAAAACTGTTCAACCTAGCAAAAAGTTACTCACTGGCACGAATAAAGAATCCCTCAAAATATATAAAAAGGAACTGAGGAAGGCTGAGGCATAGCGGCTGAAAAAAATCCTCTCTACAAATCCTATGATGCCTAGCTGTTTGGAAAAAACCGATGGTTCTTGGGCAAACTCAAGTGATGAACCCCCCTTTCCACGTAGCTCCCTATTCGCGGCCAGTAGCAGCCACAACAGTGACTAAAATTCACGGCCTGATTACAAGAGAAAAGCTGCTTTGCGTACCGCATAGCTTTAAACCACACAAGTCTGCTGGTCCGGACGGTATAATATTTGCCGAGTTAGAGAATATCTTGAGGAACTGTGTAGCACTGGTCCACATTCCACTGGCATGGAGAGAAGTTAATACAGTTTTCATTCCCAAAGCCGGAAAATGATTTCATGTTGTCCCAAAGGATCTCATACGTACACGAGTAAGTCTATCTTCTTTCCTTCTAAAATCTCTACATAGAAACACGCGATCCAGAATTGATTCACGACTTTTGTTTACGACTGAACATGCCTACTGTAAAGGAAAGTCGATAGAAATAGCTCAACATTCACTGACTAGCCACATCAGACGTTCACCACAATTTAGAGAGTACAAAATGGTCCCTTTCCTGGACATGGAAGGTCAAATTTAATGCTTCCGCAATCACGACTGCCCTGTCAACTCTGAAGGTAGATGACTCACTTGGGGAGTTAATCAGTGTTATGCTAAATAGCAGGGCTATCAGCTCCGAGCTGGATGGGGGTTCTGCTTAAAGATGTGTCAGCATAGGTACCCCTCAAGGCAATGTAATTTCACTTTTCTTTGAAACTCAGTTGTCAACGAAATACCTGGAAGTGGGTGATAGGAAGGTGGTTGACTATGTGGATGACGTTGCTGTAATCGTTTCAGGAAAGCATCTCTCTTACAGCAAAGTCTTAACATAATAACCCGTTGCTCGGATCTCTGTGGATTGGGAGTAAACCGCCATAAAACCGATCTTTTCTTCTTCTTCAAGAAATATAAAATTCCAATCATAGATCCTCCCTCAATAAACGGTACCAGTTTAGTCTTTTCCGGTACAGCGAAGTATCTGGGTCTTATTTTTGACAGGAAACTGTCATTCAAGAAAGAGTAAGGAAAGCTACAGTAGCTCTATTATCTTGCCAAAAAGCCATTCGGAACAAATGCGGCCGTCAACAACTCATTAGCCACTGACGTGCCGGTTGTAGGACCAATACTCACGTACGGGGTGGTTATCTGGTGGACGGCCTTAGACAATATATTCAACTGCAGTAAACTAAACAAAGTCCAAAGGGCAGCATTTCTATGCATAAGCGGGCACAAGATATTCAGTTTCACTAGACACCCCTCGATATTTTCAGCAGGTAGAGGTGGCTGCCAACGAAGCTATTTCCGTTAAAGCGACTGACTACACAGTGGACAAATAAACTGTTTAACCACGCTAAAGTGCTTAATACATTAGGAACACTTCCAAAGATCATCGACTAAGTCATGCCCATCATTGGTTTGATAAAGACTTTCATGTAAGCATCCCTTCTAGATCCTTCTGGGAGGAAGATGCTTTCATGGATGACAAGTCGATCCACTTTTACATAGAGAGATCCACGATTGATAGCAGGGTTAGGGCGGTGTTTTTTCTGATAAGCTTAATCTAAGCCTCTCGTTCCGTCTTCCAAATCACTACAGCATGTTCCAGGCGGAAATTTTGGCGATTAAAAAAGCTCTATCCTGGCTGAAGTAAAACGTGATGTCTGCAAAGGATGTCCGCATCTTTTCAGATATTCAGGCCGCTATCTAGTCCCTGGACTCAGTCTCACATCTCTTAGGAAGATGTAAGAGCAGTTCACCTTTCACCTATGTTGGGTTACAGTCCACAGAGGCATTTGAGCGAATTGTAGATCCGACGAACTCGCCAAAATTGGAACCACTCTATCTATTCTACCTGAAAAGGGAGCATAGGTATACCAATCGCTACGTGCAAGCTAATATTAAAGCTATCAGTCAAACAGATCTGGCCAAAGCTGGATCTGAATCGCTCTTAGAGTGTGATCCTTCTAAATAGGAGACATCTCAGCGCCATCATAGGTGTCCTCATTGGACACTGCCTTGTAGGCAGGCATGCAAGAAGGCTTGGTGTCTTTACAAACGATCTGTACTCTATACAGGCCAAGCTCTCACTCAAAGAAATAAACTGTACTTAGGAATTTTCTTGTACAATGGCTTAAGCAATCTAGAGTATATAGACGTTAAGAGTCTAATACGCTTCATCATAAGCTTAAATTGGTTCCAAGAGTAGTAGGATCACAGATCTACGTGGCACCACAATGGGCCAATAGTCCTACTTAAGTGGGCTGGTTTTCCAACAGACCTAACCTAAAATGGAAACTGGGCAGCAATTTTATTTCATTTAACCATACCGGCAATGACAGCTCTTGAGCAAATAAGGAACTAGCAGCTCGAATATGTTCCCGCAGATAAATAAACTGTTCAGGCGGAAAGATCACAATGACATTCAGTGTGTCCGAATTCCACAAACGACAGAAAACAGACAGACACCTCTCACCGTTGGCATAAGTCCAGGGGGTGCCAACACAGGCGACGGTCTTTTCGTTGTCGAAGAACCACAGGAGAAAGTACATTTACAGGAAGCTATTTTCGAGGCCATGACATTGACAGCAGGGCCTATGTAAATCACTATTATCTGAGCAACAAACTTTAAAATCGGCGATCCGAGAATCACGGTTTCACAGAAGAAAACGCGGCACACGTTATCATCGCCGATGAACGAGCTTCTTAGCAATTGTTCGTGCGAAAGATGAACTCCTGTACATCTTCGAGTCTCTGAAAAACAAAAAGTCATCGGGAGTGGACGGTATTCCAAACGTAGTATTAAGGCATCTGCCCTGGGAAGTGGATATATTTACTACGCTGCATATTATCCGATGAATTGGAAAACAGCAGTGGCACATCCAATCACGAAAACGGAGAAAGTTAGAACTAACCCTGCTAATCTCCGGTCAATTAGTTTGCTTCCGAATATTGGCAAGGTATTCGAGAAAGTGGTTAATAGAGCGCTGTTAAAGTGGGTGGAGGAAAATCATATAATTCCGTCATGCTACGTCAAAGCTGGTCTCCGTCCGACATACAATGGAATAAATGCAAGAACCGGTGTATGGGTTGACTTTGAGAAGGCTTTCGAGCAAGATCCTTGACATTAAAAACGGCTTACAACAGGGAGCAGTGATTTCTCTGATACCGCTAAACATTAACGCAAGTGATCTGGTAGATTCCCTTAATCATGCCATAACGTACGCAGACGATTTAGTGGCGTACAAATCCGGTCCAAAAATCGAAGTCATCAATACAATTCGGGGGCGTGATTTCGATCGTATTAAGGCCTATTGCGACGATGGGAAATTGAAAATCTTGTTTGGAACTCCATTGAAATGGGCTTCTAGGGACACCAGATATAACTGACGAAATTTAGCCATCATTGGACAGCAAAGACTGCCATTAGCGGTGAGAAGCGTACTAAGATACCTTGGTATCTGGCACGACAAGTATTTGTATTTTGACAAACATATAGATGCTTGTCTTCCTGGGGCCAGAAAGCTGCTTCACCGCAGCCAACTTATCTCCAGAGTGAAGGTCATATGCTATATGACCCTAATCAGGCCTGTCTTCACGTATGGTTCAATGTATCGCCATATGAGATGGAAAGGATTCGGGTGTTTGAAAGGCATGTGTCTTAGGACCTGTCTCGGCTTGTACAGAACACCAGAATCAGAGCACAAAAAATTTTATCACAACAAATGGGGCTAATCTGAATAGGATTGATAATTTTCTGATTAAGGTGATTCGAAGACACAATGCAAGGGCAATGACCAACGATGATAGCCTGATCTTTGGGGCTTACTGCCCCAATGAAATGTACCACGAGGGTTTACTTCTATCGGGCTTTATCCAGCCAGAGGCATTCCTCCATATTGATGCTAAAGGATTAGTTTAAAACCACCGTTTTAGTCCCACGATTGGGATTGGATCAATGCTTATAAACAGTACACCGAATTGTGGTGCCTTCAAGAAGGGAGAGGGTTAGCTCGCTCTCCTAGGTCGGTACGTTACTATGTTAACACACTCCTCTTAATTGTAAGTTAAGTTAAGGATAGTTAGGGGGATTTTGTGGAAAGATGGCGTATGATGCTGGCAAAATCCCGGTGGTGCGTCTGCACGTTGTTGACGAATAATAGACGCCCGAAATCGCAAGAGACTACGAGAGTTCACCACCCTGACTGCAGTTAAGTTAGACTAAGTAGCTTAGGTAGGTTAAGTAGAATAGGGACTGATAGCTTTAGTAAAAAATATGGCATCGAGGTTAGGTTAAACAGGGGTGTGATGAATATGCCACCACACAGACACTTGGCACCAAAGCGGGCCCATTGCGCCCTCTATGGAACCAATTGAATTTGTCTTCAAATGGCAAAAACCTAAACAATCGCTCTGGTGAAACACCCAATTTCCTTTCAACAGCCAAGAAGGCATTTGAAGTTTGTGCCCACTATTTCCTCTAGGATTTCGAAAAAGTATTTCCCCAAAAATTTTCTTCAACTACGCCATATTACCTCACACTCACACAGTATGTGTGTTGTATCCTCAACAGCTTGAAGATCACCGCAGAATCTGCAAATATTAGTGTCCAACAATTTTGGCCTCTTTGCGTGTTGCCGCAGGAGTCAGTGTCCTGTTAGGATTTCTATTCCCATCCTAAGCTTATCCCTGTTAAATTTTATTAACTTTCTAGATCTTTTGCCGTCAAAAAGTGGCCAATGAGCCTTGGATACCCTGTGTCCTTCGAGACTTGACCACCTTAGGTTGACAGTCTTTGTGATTTTTTCCCCGATAGTGACATAGTGGGTGCAAAGTGGTGGTTTGATGCTGCCAACCTCACTATTCTCGTGTAGCCCTTTTTTTCTTGCAAGCGCGTCCGCTTGTTCCATTAATACCGCAGACTGGTACCCAGCACAGTCCTACCTGGTTCTGACTGCATAGTGCCTTGGGTACTGTGTGACAGCCCCTGACTGTATCAGAGTTGACGTTGGTTGATTCTATTGCCTTGAGTGCGACCTGGCTATCGATGTAGGTAGCGATATTTCTTTCGGATATCGATATCATCTGCATTAGCTCAGCCGCCCTGAGGACAGCCAGATCTTCTGAGAAGATACCAGACTTGTTCCTTCCTCTCTTTTTGAGCCATCTGTGAAAGTTACAATTTCATTTGACCTAATTATTGCATTTTTTGCCATTTATCCCGACCAAGGAAGTAATTCATCCGTTAGAATTGGATTACCTGGCAGTAGCTCTGTTAGGACCGTGCCATGTCCGAAACTACTGCTCTTGAAGTAACTCAGATTAGTGAGTCGTATCGCACTGTTTTTTGATCTATAAATCAAGCGGTGTTAGGTGCAAAAAGGTGTCTAAAGCTGTCGTAGGGGTGGAACGGAGCGCACTTGTAATGGCTATCGAAGCCATTAGTAACTCTTATTACCAAATTAGATTTAATCATTTTCGTCTAGAACGTAAGTTAATAATGAAAGAAACAATAAAAATTATTATTATTATTATTATTAGATACTCGTAGCATGGCATGTACATTAAGACATAGGTCTCTTATAGTACTTAGGCTTGATATTTAAAATAAAAGCTTAATTCCATTACATTAGATGTTTAAAGTAAAGATATGTAAGATTTCAAATGTAAAAATAATTCATAAGATTACTGAAATAAGCAAGGTTTGCCATTTTTAAAAATATAATTTATATAAACAATTAGACAGAAAAAATAACAAAAACAATAGAAAAGAAAGGAAAGTCAACGAAGATGAAAAGTAAGAAGTAAGAGAAAGAGGAGTTAAATATACATTAAGCTTTATTTTTGCTGAGTAGAAAAATGCCTAAATATTGAAGTTTTAAAGCTTGCGGCATTGCTAATACCCTTGATATTCAAGGGCAGAGAGTTCCATAACCTCACGGCGTGAACGAAGAAGAACCTTGATGAGTTGAGATATTTAAATTTTGGTAAGTTTATATTAAGTGTTCTGCGAGAAGAAGAAAACTCAAGATTGCAAAACAGATAATGTGGCGTTTTTGTCATTATAAGTTTGTGTAAGAATATCCAATTTCTTGCATACATGTATTGTACTAAAGTGCAACCCAATAAACCTTTCACATAGACCGATATCCGATTGTATCTGCGTAGTCCATGAATGTATCTAACTGCATCATTGAAGGCTACCTGTAACTTATTACATGACAACGAATCCATGCTACTAAACACAACATCGGCATATGTTATTATGGGAAGTATAAGGGCTTGGACGAGCTTCCGTCGAGTTTCAAAGGGTGTGAAGTTTGCAGCCAACCACAGTCAACGCAAACAACCACAAATGCGACCAATGACGTAGTTTATGTGGTTGTTGCAGGACAGATTGCGGTTTATTATGAATCAAAGGCTAGTAGCATATTTACATATATTTAGCACCAGACTCAGTTCGAAATTGCTTTTTGAAATGGGTAGAACCTGACACTTAGAAGGATTTAGCAACAGCCCGTGTTTGTCTGCCCAGTCATTAATCGTTGACAAATCCCTGTTTAAACAAAAAACTAATTCGTGAAGCCGATTCATAGGCATAGACATGTACAATTGAAGGTCATCTGTGTACATATGCATACGAGTATGCACACATACCAATGGCAAATCGTTGACAAACATGGAAAATAAAATCGATCCAAGAATGGAACCTTGAGGAACACCTTGTAATAAGGGCAAAACAGAGGAAATCCTTCCACCAACAGCGACCACTTGAAATCGGTTCGACAAGTAGCTTTGCAAAAGTTTAACAGCTCTTTCGCCAAACCCGAAAAGGTGTTTAAGCTTCCATAAAAGAATATTGTGATTCACTTTGTCAAAAGCTTTCGAAAAATCGAGAAAGCAAAGTAATGTCACGAGCCCTTTGTCATAGTCTTGCCTTACATCATCCAAAATCTTCACCATTGCCGACTGACAACTATGCCCTTCTCGAAAGCCTGACTGAGAAGAAGTCAATAGAGAGTTGAAGGATAAGTGGCATTTGATCTGGCGGGATAAAACTCTCTCAAATACTTTTGATAGGCATGGAAGAATGCTTATTGGCCTAAAATCGTTGACAGAACTTGCGTTCGATTTTTTAGCAATCGGAATAACCCGTGCATGTTTCCAAGCCTGGGGAAAGGTAGATGTCATAATACACGAGTTGATTATATGGGTTATATGGCTTACAATACTGGGTAAAAGTATTTTTACAAATTTGACTGGTATACCGTCTTCACCGATTGCATTTGACTTAATGGAGGCAATAATCGAAATTACATCAGTCTCAGTTGTTACTCGTACCTCAAAATCGGTTTGCCTTTGCACTGATGTAAAGGTGTTCGGATGAAAATCAAATATACCACCAGCCATTGCATTGTCTACAAAATGTGCATTTAGCTCATTTGGATTTAACGAACAGTTACCATTCTTTCCTTTGCTAACACCAATTTGCCGTAGGTTCCTCCACAGTTCCTTTGGGGGCAAAGACATACTAAGTTTAGAGGAATAGTAATTTCGTTTCGAATCACGCAAAATGCTAGTGGCTGTATTACGAGTGTAATTTCGCTTCCATTTGCTGTAAAGCTTATTCCTGATTTTTAGCGCATTTAAAACCTCCGCAGTAAACCAAGGGAAGGTCTTATTGCGAACAAAAACAGTCTTAACAGACTGCAAACGTGCAAAGCAACATATCATGGTCAGAAACACCACAGAGGCAAATTTGATCAAATAGAAGAATTGCTGATTGATCTGAAACAAGACCAACATCAAGAAGACTCGGTGGTGCATCTGTACGAAAACAAGTTGGATAGGACGAATTATCAACATAAAGACCACTCGAAGAGGCATGATCCACCAATTGGCGTGACCGAGAATCGTTGTTTAATAAGTTGGCATTAAAATCTCCTAATACAATAATATTTACATATCTGGGTGAAAACTCCGACAGAGCTGAAAAAAATGGTTCACATGAAAACCTCCGGTTGGGGTTATAACAACAAGAAACCAAACATTTAACACTTCCATCACGAACCTCAGCAATAATGTATTTAACATCAGTGTCGACAGATTTTACTAACACATCACATTTTAAAGACGACTTGCAATGAATTGGCACTCCTCCGCCCGTTGTAGAGGTTATTCTGTCGTTGCGATATAATTCGTAACCCTCAACATCGAACACAAAGTTTTCAAACTTGGGTTTAAACCAAGTTTCGTTAAACAAATAAACAAATAGCGAAAGTAGTCTCGCTTACACTGGTTAAGCCTTCGAGCGTTTATATGACATACATTGAAACCATTCTTGTATTTCGACAGAACATTTAACAGAAACAAAGTCGATCTAGCATTCACACCGTGGTTGTGATTAAAAATACTGTTGTTGTTAACCATTCTCAATTAGCCTACCGCAAACAGCACCACAATCTATTAGACACATTTCCACATCCTCATCCAGCAAACAAAAAGAAAATATATAGTAGATAGCAAGGATTAGAAGAAGGAAGGGCATAGAAATAGAAGAGAACATTTATAAATACCTATATAAAAATGTTATAATAATAAAGATAAATTAGGATTTAAAATTCAAGAAATTAAGTAAATGAAAATAATAATTATGCATTTAAACAAAAAAGCAAAAAAAAAATGAATTCAAAAGCAAAAGTAAGCAAATAAGGAAGGACACTGCGTCATTACTTGATCGTCAATAAACGAGGTTCTGTACAGCCACTAGGACGCCTCTTAGAGGGGTCCTTCTTTGGGACAACCGACATTCTTCCTAATACCCGAGATTCAGTTGTGGTGCATCTGTCCTGGGAAATACAACACATCAGATGCGACATCGGTGTTAAATTTTTGAAACCATCATCACTGGTTTCTCCGCTTGATACTAGCAGTAGTGTGACCAGTCTGACTGACGGTTTCTTCTTCATGAGACAACCAGAGTTTCTTTGTAGATGTTTAGAAGGGTGCAAACTCTTTTGGATCTCATTCGATACAACTAGGTCGTTAAAAATGGTCAAATGATCTGAGCTGCGGAATAAATCGAAATTCATCATAACTGACTCCATTTGGGAGGACTAATCAACTAAAACGTCAACAACGTGCTTTATCTAATCAAGCCCTATGTGCAAAAGTTCATTAAGCTGTGTTTGCGCAGGTCCGAAGGATTGGTTACATTTGCATGATCGCATGGTCGTGTAGAGGATATTTTCTACAACACATAGCGGAAGCATGATCAAGACTGATGACCAGCCTAACGCGAATTCACAGTACTGATGACCAAGTGTTAGGATACGGCACAAAAAAATTGTAGCAAACGTGGCACCATTATGCAATGCAAAATACATTTGTACAAGTAATAGGGCCTTCGAAAATAATCCTCCTAACTTGCTCCATTTGACAAATTCTCCCTTTCTTTCTCCAGAAACACCAAAGGGCGACTTAAATTTCGAGCACAAAAATAAAGCCAAATCCGACTTTTCTAAAAACAATCCATCACTACGTACGAGTACATATTTATGTGGAAGTACGTGTACAATTTTCCAGAATACCATAATCGATCAGCGCTTAGAGTTGCCGAGATTTGCTGTTTGAGCGATTTAACAAAACAAAAGATGTCAGTAAGTCAGCTACCCAATGAAAATCATAGGCCCGCCAGGCGGCGAGGACCTCATTGTCGTTTCAACCTACTCCGGCATGAATGGAAAACTTTTACCAGAATTAACCACCAAACAACTGATTGAGGGAGATTTTCCATTTGCCAGGATGCCGCATTGTTTGCCGTTGCTTTTGATTGCAATAGAACGGAGAAGTTTTTTTTTTAACCTTCCTGGCCACTTTGGCTAAAACAACAGAAAGTTAGGGTAGGCCTGATATAAAACAAAAAAATTAAAAAAAAAAAAAATCCTTCCACAAAGCACAAAGCAAAGTTTTTGGGTTAACTGTTCAAAGAGACCGGAAAGGATTAATAATTTGGATGGTGAAATTTTTTGAGCTTTGTCTTTTATACAAAAAGTTCTAGCTTTTGCAGCTCTGATTGAACAATAAAATGACAATGGTAGCAGGGAATAATAGAACGGAAACAGCAATAAGTCAACAACTGCATTGTATGGGAGTGCATTCAATTGCTTTGAAAGCAGTTATTTCAAAATTTGTAAAATAAAATTAAAACCGAATTTGAATAATTTGTATTGTGCTTGCATTTGTATTATAATTTATTTCTTATATATAACAATTCATAAAAACTAAAATTAATCTCATAACTTGGCGTAACTTGTATTATTCCATTGGAATATGCGTTGGAAAGCTACTATCATTGTACGTCATTTCAGTATATGTCATTCATTTGAAGCGTAAACAACAATAATTTTTTTTCACTCAAATATGTCGAACTTTGTGCCTGAAAAAGTGTTTTTGCGGGGAGTTCTTCTTCATGAAGAAAACTGCTACCGAAAGTCATCGTATTTTGGTGGAAGTTTATGGTGAATATGCGCTAGCTGAGCGAACGTGCCAAAAGTGGTTTGCACGATTTAAAAGTGGTGATTTTGGCCTGGAAGACGATGAACGTCCTGGGCAGCCAAAAAAGTTTGAAGATGAAGAACTGGAAGCATTACTCTGTGAAGATTATTGCCAAACACAAGAAGAGCTCGCAGAATCTTTGGGTGTCACTCAAGCAGCCATTTCAAAACGTTTAAAAGCAGTTGGATATATTCAAAAGCAAGGAAATTGGGTTCCACATGAACTCAAGCCGAGAGACGTCGAAAGGCGGTTTTGCATGTCCGAAATGCTGCTGGAACGCCACAAAAGGAAGTCATTTTTGCATCGGATTGTTACTGGTGATGAAAAATGGATCCATTACGACAACCCCAAGAGCAAAAAATCATATGTGAAACCCGGCCAACCAGCCAAATCAACGGCAAAGCCGAATATCCATGGCGCGAAGGTAATGCTCTGTATTTGGTTGTATCAGATGGATGTGCTGTATTATGAGCTACTAAAACCGGGTGAAACCATCAATGGGCAACGCTACCGAACACAATTAAGAGAGTCATCGATCCCAAAAGCACGCATTTTCGACAAAAGAGCCTGATACCAAACTCGGTCAAAAGCTTTTGCCAGATTGATAAATTTTTTTATTTCCACTTGTCGCTGAGACATGCCATCAAATCACCAGTGGACCTGTTGCAACAAAAACCGTACTGCCGGTCATTGAGAAGTTTTCACGTTTCCAGATATTTCTTCAAGTGACGGTTTAGCAGCATTTCCATGACCTTGGAAAAAAGAGACGTAAGTGCAATGGGTCTGCAGAAGGAGAAGGAAGAAGATTCGCCTTTTTTTAGGGACGGGCTAGACAAATGCTGTTTTACATCTTCTCGGAAAGAGTCCTAAAGAGTAGGATTTATGAAAAAGATTACGCAGTGGTTTTTCCAGCGAGGAAGACCACCTCTTAAGAAGGAGGAGAATTATACCATCTGACCCAGCGGATCTGTGGATGTTAAGATCTTTAAGAACTCTTGCTACTACTCGAGTGCGAAAGTGGATTCGTTCCATTGAATATTCGACGCACTCAAGTGTAGGCGGAGACAAAGCATAACTGGAAGTGTTGAGCTGGCCGTAAAGTGTGAAGCAAGCAGATTGGCCTTGTCCAAAGAGCTGACAGCTCGAATGTCATTATAAATGAGCGTTGGGATAGAGGATGAGACAGAATTTAATATGAATTTTTGTTGCTCAAACTCAGCTGATCGAAGAATATGTCGCACGGTTTGTCTAATCGCCTTAATCGAATCATCTTCATTATGAAAACTGGCGACATAGATGGTCGATGATATGTTACCCTGTCTGTGGGTAGCTTTCAATAAACGGCGAGGTGTTCTAGTTCTCCATTGGCAGTGCTCTGCGCCGACACGGAGTATAGTACTCAGACGCTATCTGTCGCCAACATCGCCCTAGTACCAGATAGAAGGAGTATTAGCAGCGGTTTAGTACCGACGGGTACTGGATGTCGAATTGTTTCGATTGAAGGAGCAACAAGATTTGAAAAAGGGTTTCTTGGGCAAAAAATTCGAACGTGGGAACAGCGGGATCGATGGAAATCTGGTGGCACTACGTTCTAGAGATTGAAAATGTCAAGATTGACGAAGGGTCTACTGTTTAGTGCACCATTGACTGGGCCAGACACTTAAAGATAGATATCCTTGATAAGACAAAGAAGGGGATGCTAACACAAAATCAGATACCTAGTTTCAAGAAAGCGTGTATCGAAGCAATTGCCTATGCTCTTTGGCAGGCCAAAAGCAGGCAGCTTAAATCACGGCGTTATGCTTTCGTTCGAATGACGAGAGCATAATACGGCTGCAGACGGCTTTGAAGGGCAAAGCGTTTGAGGCAGTAAGTACCCAGGCGATTTTTGTTTAGACAATTTTGAATTTTGTTTTAAGAAAATAGAGAAAAACAAAGGAAAACCAACATTCCACGTGCTTGCATATTTTAAAAAAATTGAAAGACTGACCTTGTTCCGGTTCCGCGCAGATATCACACTCTTTTCTTCACTCTAGGCAAAAGGTGTTGTCGAATACCTAAACTGATTTTATACAAATTAAGCAATGGAGGAGGAAAAATGACTTTATATGAAGAGAAACGAGACTTATGTAACAGCAAGTCCTCCAAGATCATGGTTTCGGCGCATGCATTTTCTAATCAACTGTGAGCCTTAAAAATGCTCCAAAACAAAGAGCTGTTTACGCATGCATTGTAACCAGTCCCACATCAATACGTTTACGTATCTGCCATAAAATGGACAGCAATCACCTCTCCAATGATTAGAGTCATAGCCAATTCGAGGTCATATCAATAAATTGGAGGGTTTTCAAGTTGGTCATCATACGAAATCGGAGGGCGAAAAGAGCGATTTCCTAGATTAGTCCGATCGGCCTATAAATCATATTCGTAATCAAACGACAAAGTTAAAAAATGAAAAATAAAAATCAGCGATTACCACTTTTATAATGCGAAGACTATATCAGCAGGCATACATATGTATATGCATTGCAATCAGCTAATTCTGAAGCATCGTAAAATAAAATTTTGGGTGAATTCGTAAACACTTTGCCAAGATTATCATGCACTTCGCTCGAGACTTGTAAAATTAAAACAAGAAATGGTTTGCGTTTTTTGATTTATCCAGTAAACAATTTTTTTTTTATCGAAATTGCTGCAACTTTAGATAAGCTTGCATATTCAAATCAATGACGGCCAGGCTGGCAGTTCTTGCAACTGATTGTCACCCCATCACCACCCTAGGAGCAGATATCGCCCTCTAATTTTTACTTTTTTTTTGTTGTTTAATCCGTTGGAAGAGAGCAGTGGCCGAAAAACGCCCGGAATATGCGACCAGACACGAGACAATAATTTTCCATCATGACAACGCTCGGCCCCACGTTGCTATTAGGGTTAAGAACTATTTGGAAAACAGTGAATGGGAAGTCTTACCCCACCCGCCTTATAGCCCAGACCTTGCCCCTTCTGACTACCATTTGTTCCGGTCGATGCAGAACGCCCTCACTGAAATACGGTTCACATCAGAGCAGAATATTTTGATTCATTCTTGGCTGCCAAGAATGTTGGCGCAGTCCTTTTGAGATGGGATCCACAAATTGCCAGATCAGGCGTCACAAGCTTGCATTATGACGGGACCAGTGGTCTAACAGCTGGGCCTTCATCGAGACAGAGTATTTATCAATGTGGATGGATTAACAGGCTCTAAAGTAACGACTGGACGCTATAGCGTAAATTTATCTATTGACCCTCTTATTTTGGCGTATGCATTGCCTAAGGTAGCTGGTATTTTGCCTGAAAGGACAAAGTTGTCACAACTGGTTATGATCATCTGTAAAATTTAGATCTGGCCGACCCAAGGTATTTTGAACCACAGGCTATTGATATTTTCGTAGGGCAGGCAGGGGGTTGCCTATTGCTCAAAAAACAACGTTTGGTTACATCGTATCAGGCAAGACGTTTGGGTTATTACCATCTTCCTCCATGCTATCATCGTTATATACACTTTGAAACAGATCATTTGCTAAGAAAGTTTTGGGAACTGCAAGAGATGCCGGAGCCACCTAACCAGCCAGAAGAGAATCAGTGGTGCGAAACTTGCTACACTGAGACACATGAAAGGCTGGAAAATGGAAAGCAGAAATCAATCCAACAGAATTTATATGAAGGTCGAGGGCGTCGGATTTAAAGGGATTTGAGCATTTGGAGAGACTATTGTTGAAAGATAAACCCTTGAAAGAAGCGTACTCTGAATCTGTCAACGAATATGTACAATTGGGGGGAATGAAGCCGGTAACAACAACGGCGGATCAACACCAAGTACTTGGAGAAAATTAGATGACACGTTATACTTGCTGCTACCTTCCTCATCACTCAGTCATAAAGGAGCCATCCACCAGCACAAGAGTTCGCGTCGTTTTTGACGCTTCCTCAGGAACTTCAAACGGGAAGTCCTTGAATGAAAGTTTGGCCATAGGACCGGCCCTTCAGAATGATTTATCTTTTATATTAACGAACTGGTGCATCCTTAAATATGTATTTATGGCGGATATTGAAAAAATGTTCCGGCGCATAGGAATGAATGAAGAGGATGCGCAATATCAGCGGATACTTTGGAGGGTGGGTCCTAACCTGCCAATTAAAGAGTGCTATTGTGCGACAGTTATGTTCGGGACTGCTCCTGCACCGTACATGGCGGTATGTACTCTGCATCAGTTAGCACACGATGAGGAAACTCTTTATCCGATGGCGGCAGAATTAATAAAAAAGCAAATGTACTCGTATGTGGACGACATTTTATCTGGTGCTGACTCAATTGATGCTGCTTTGAAGAAACAACATCAAATCATATCCATGTTAAGGAGCGCATCTTTTGAATTGCGAAAAGGGCAAGTAACCATCATTTACTCTTGGATAATATCCCTCCGGAACATCGGTACATCCATTTCGTGCTAGAGTTTAAATCAAGGGACCATATAAAGGCTTTGGGTTTGTATTGGGATCCCTGCACGGATGAATTTAAATTTAAAATCAACTTCGAAGTTGCAATCGAATCCCCAACTAAGCGCTCAATCCTGTCCACCGTTGCACGTCTCTTTGAGCTGTTAGGTTGGCTCAACCCAGTTATTATATCGGCGAAGGTTTTATTACAAAAACTATGGTCTGCCAAAATAGGATGGGATACGCAAATATCTGAAGAAATCCGAAACCCTTGGAACAAATTTGGCGAGGAGCTTTCAGCCATAACCCAGCTGCGTGTTCGAAGATGGCTAGGCTCCGGTGGGAATTTGGCTTCTCGTAAATTACATCTGTTTTGCGATGCGCCTCAATATGCTCACTCTGCTGCTGCTTACCTAAGAGTACGTAGTCTCTAGGAGGCACAAGTTCCACCCTTCGTATGGGTCGAGGCCGATCTAAAACCTCTTACTGTTCTTAGGGTCACAGCACCCAGTACTTATTTGCTACTCTACATTGGGTCAAACCAACAGGAAGACCCTACCCGCGATTTGGGTTTAAACCACAGCCACCATAACGCTCCCACAAAGGGGCCTACCTCAACAAGTTAGGCCGGACAGAAATCCGGGAGGCTCCTGACTCCCATGGTACCGTGATTTAAGTCCTGGTAGAGACTACCGTTGGACCTGCCGCCAACCATACCTATGATCGGCAACTTGTAACTGATCAAATCGCAACAACTTTCGGTGGGGTCATATGAAGATGTTTACGATAAGACCAGTATTATGCTCTGCCCCCGCTATTTATTAGACAACGTCATTGATGGGCGAAGCCTTGATAATTTTGAATGGGCCCATCTAAGAGTACAGAACGAAGATCGTCGACTCGTAGTTAACCTCTTGATGGCAAAATGCAAGGTAAATCCAATCAAACCGAAGCTTACCATCCCTCGAGCTGAGTTATGTAGACCCACTTTGGCCTTTTATGGACAGATTTGTCTATTGTTCTGTATTGGATTCGAGGAGATCCCCATCGATGGAAACAATTCGTAGCAAATCGCATCAAGAAAATCAAAGCGGAATCAACATCAGATCAATGGCGACATGTCGCTTCAGAAAACAACCCTGCAGATATTTCCAGCCGTGAAATTAGCCCCTCTAGACTCAGCGACTATGATTTGTGGTGGTATGATGCGCCCTTTCTTCAGTTGTCGGAATCATTATTAAATACTAAACCATGTTCAGCAGTTGAGGAAGAAGATTTCTATCTTCTGTGACGACATTTTTAAGCTCCATAAATTCGACGACGGATATGAACGATTTGCTGAGAAAATGGGCATCATTCCCTAAGACAGTACGAATGGACGCGTACTGTCGTCGTTTCGGTAAAAACTGTCGTCAGAGGTTGGAACCTAAATCAACAGGAAGAGCTGAATACGGCCCTGATTTATATCATACGATTAGTACAGCAAGAGGTCTTTTCGTCTGAATGGAGTTCCTTGTCATCAGATCGATTACTTCCTGAAAAAAGTGCATTATGTCCGCTCAACCCATTCTTTGATAAAGACTAACAAACTATACGGCTTGGTGGTAGATTAAAGCATGCACTGTTGTCCATGGATCAAAAAGGACATTCAACCATATTCGAAGACAAATTTGTATTTTAAATGGACGCAACATCGCACGTTCTGCGATTCATCGTTGCATGTTATAAGAACCAGCCAAAACCTTGTACGCAAATGATGGGTAC
The DNA here is from genome assembly GCA_963966105.1 of Volucella zonaria. NCBI lineage: Eukaryota > Metazoa > Arthropoda > Insecta > Diptera > Syrphidae > Volucella > Volucella zonaria. The sequence goes on along the minus strand of OZ014532.1, from coordinate 102,357,043 downwards.
CTTACCTCGTCCAGCAAGGACATTTTCAGCAACTAGAGTCGATTACACTGGACCTTTTAACGTATTACCATCAAAGGGTGGAGGTCGTACTTCTTTAAAGGGATATACCATATAGCTCCTTTTATTTGCCTCGCTACTAAGGCCATCCATTTTGGATTGGTAGGGGATCTATCAGCACATGCCTTTATTGGTGCCTTGAGCAGATTTATTGCCAGGAGAGGTATATGTGGTGACGTACATATACAGCGACTGCGGTACCAATTTTATAGGTGAAAATAGAAGGCTTAAGGAAGATAGGAGTACTTACCAGAGGTTCATTGAGAAAATCCACCCGCAACTTGTCGAACATCAGTTACGCTGGCACTTTATACCACGTTCATCCCCATATTTTGGTGGTCTGTGGAAGGCTGGCGTAAAGTCAACAAAATACCACCTTAAACGAACCATCGGAGAACAGAAACTGAAATTGAAGAATTGAGTGTAGTCTTAGCTTAAATTGAATCTTGTTTAAATTCAAGGCCACTGTGCCCATTGACGAATGATCCAGATGACTTAATGGTCTTAAGGACTAGGACAGCGGATTCACTGCTTGCACTTCCTCAGGTTGAAACCAAGCAACTTAGCTAATCGTTGGGCACACTGTCAAGTGCTAGTCTATCAATTTTGGCGGCAGTGGAGCAATGAGTATTTGTTACGCTTGCAAAGACGCCCAAAGTGGTTAAAACAGAGTTCTAACCTGAAAACTAACGACATTGTCATGATTAGGGATGAAATGTATCCCTGTAACGAGTGGCCTCTAGGTCGAATTGTGGAGCTACATCCTGGGACTGATAGTTTGGTGAGAGTTGTTACGTTGAGGACGCCCCATCGTCAAGATATGCCCTCTACCAATTCAGGATAATTGGCAGGATTGCCGAATGCAGACCAGACATTGTAGTGTTCAATTGCACATTTACGCCTTTGTTACAGGTTTCTCAGCATCGGTTGCTTAGTATGCAGACTATACGCCAACACAGGTGGGATGATATTCCCCGAACATCATCGTGATGCAGATATGTTTGAACTCTGAACTCTGGCTCTTCATTAAATGTCAAAGAGAATATAGAAAAACTTGAATAAAACTTTGAAGTATTACAAATCACAATTAATATCGGAGCCGCTTTATTTTGTGGGTACATATCCATAACTGAGCTGCTTGTGGGTCCAGCGAAGAGCGAAAACAAAAAAAACAATTTTTACAATGCTAGGAAACTTTATTTTTCTTTTACGATTACAATTCACGAATAACGACTGGCGAATGTCTACTATTCCTTTCGAACTTTCCACAGGTATTTGTTAGTGTTTACTAAAATGCTGACTGCGCATCAAGCTACTATCCGTGGGAATGGAATGCAGCTAGTTGTGCAGGGATGCGCTTGTAGCGAATTATGTATGTTAGCTTGGTGTCCAATGGAACATGCCGGACGTGCGTGTTGCGAATCTATTTGATTCATGTTGAGGGGTGGTTGGGGAATCTCAACGTTTGACATAAATTCTTCAGTAATAAATTAATTAGGAGCCCTCTTATCATGGCCACATGGGCCATGATTTCGTCATTCATCCGGATGATATCCAAGAAAACTGGAAGACCTAATTTTACGAATCTTAAAATTCTACAAAAGCATTGAACAGTTTCAGACTGAAATTTAAACCAGGATTCGAAGAGTGCCTAGTGCCTAAAGGCATCACTATTCGTTTCTTCAACAAACCCAACAATTTAGGTGTCGTCGTGGATAGCAAAGTTCTTTGGGTGAAACTTGTCTTGTCGAAAATCTCCAAAGCTTTGTTGGCCTTATGAGAAGGTTGAGCATGGGGCTAGTCACCGAGGAAGGTCTTCTGGATCTACATGGGTATGATAAGGCCATTTACATATGTACTATGCGTCGGTAGTCTAGTGGAATACGCTTTCACCAATATACGTCACTGCTGCTTTTACCAGAACAGTTCGTCGCGGTTGCATGAGGACTTTTCCCCTAGCACAAATGGCTCTGTATTGCACGCACTGATGAATCTCCTTCTCTTTGGTATTCATATCATGGGCTCCCCTCTCAAAGTCATCATCAGCTTAAAAAAAAATGGTCTTTGCTCTGACGCAAAGATACCACAATCCGTGTTGCTGAAAGTATACGAGAACAAATTGTTTCAGCTAGAGTCTCAGCCAGGAAAAATGGAATCAGGATGGCTGCAAAATTGTTTTAGGATGCGACTCTAGTGTATTTGTTGAGAACGAAGATGTTAGATTTCATTCCTAGTTGGGTAAAACTTGCGTTTGTCTTCTAACCGGAGATATACTCATACCTGATAGTAATGAACTGGCAAGCTGCGCTTAAAGTCTTTCTGCACCCCTCGCGGCTTCCGAGTCGGTTCTACAATGCACACTTTTACTAAGCGTAGTCGGACGGATCACGAGAAATGAAACTGCCGAAGAACTCGCTAGGTAAGGCGCTGAAGAGAGTTTTTCAGGACCCAAACCTGCGTTAGGACTGCCTGTGTGTTTGCTGCCTTTGATAGTTGGGTTTCATATGAGCATAACTGCATGACTTTCCAAGTTTTCTACTCACCAACCGAATGCTTCTCTACGTCTCTAAAAGATCAGGTACTTTCCTGTTTTTGTATTGGTAAAGACTGCGGAATGCTTACTGACGTGACTAGGTACTACGTTTTTGCTAAAAACCTAAGGTTGTTGGGCATAAGTGGCATAACATCCTGCGAAGCTTTCTGTGATAGTGATGAGAGGAGCACTATCTCTGCAAGTGTTCGACCTACGGCCACATCAGGCTGAAGATAATCGGCGCTGATATGGTGGGTGCTTATTCAATAGGCATCTTGTCATTGAAGCGTTTACTCATCTTTTTATGAAAGACTGAGAAATTTCAATAAGAGGAACCTACAAGGCGTTCGAAGGACTAGTTCTTTGTCTGAGTAACCTATGCCGATTCAAAAATTGTGATCATTTTTAGAAAATTAGTCTGGAAATTCTTCCAATCTATTGTTCCATTTTATGACAAATTCGGTTCGGGAGATTAAGGTGGTATTGAGAGACTATTCTCATTTCATTTAAGCCCCATGACCATCTGGGAAACCGCAAAGGTTTAGTGGCTTTTGGAAGAAACGCGTTATCGAAGGACCAGCATCCTGAGTAGAAAATGACCACTGTCTTGAGGCTCAAACCCTTGTCCTAATGAAACCGGGGTTACAACCAGCAAAAGTCGATCCACATGGGAAATCTCCGATAGGCTGCGATTTGGGTTGAGAAGTATCACGAGAAGTCCGTTTGCGCAAAAACGGCCGGAACACCGAAGTGGAAGAAATAAACTCATAGGTAATGCTGGTGGATGAACCGGTTATTTTCAAACTAAGTCTTTTCACGACTACAAGCAGCAAGACCAACAGCTGCCAACTTTGAAGACAAGTTTTATTGCTTGTCTGGCAATGGCTTACATACCGAATAACCTCAGGCGAGTAGTAAGCGTTACTTTCATACGGAAAATCGCTTGAAGATGACTACTCAGTCACTGGGAAGTCGTCTATCAGTCAATACATGCAGATATATATACGTAACAGGTGGCGCAAAATTAATCATCCAATTTTGTTTTTGAATTACTTTTTTACTAAATAAAACAAAAATGATTTTGAGTGATGAAAATCTTTACTTGGATCTTTACAATTATTTCTGTTAAGTGGAAAAGACGATATCCGCCAAGTGGCTGCCGCCAGTGTTGATACACATTTGTGCCCGTTTTATCGTATTTTCCATGACTTTGCGTAAGATTTCCGGTGATAACTGTTTGCATTCCTGTCGAATATTCTCCTTAAGGGCTGCGATTGTCTGAGGCTTGTTGGCATAAATCCGCGACTTCAAGTAGCCCCAAAGAAAGAAGCCTGGGACGGTTAAATCGGGCATTTTGCTGACCATGCCAAATTCCAAAACGAGAGATTACGCGACCAGGAAACGCTTCCTTCACAATATCCATTGTGGCTCGTGCTGTGTGTGCGGTTGTACTATCTTGTTGACACCACATGTTCACCAAGCCACGCTCATCCAATTCCGGCAGTAAAAAGTCGTTTATCATGGCTCTGTAGCGTTCGCCAGTAACAGTGACCGTATTGTCGATGGTGCCCTCAAAAAAATACGACCCAATCACTGCTCCCGCGTGAAAGTCACACCACACAGTGGCTTTGAGTGGTGCGTAACGACTCCTCGTACATCACACGCGGATTTTCATTGCCCCAAAAACGAAGATTTTGCTTATTGACGTAACCGCTTAAGTGGAAATGTGCCTCGTCGCTCATGATGATTTTCGACACAAAATCGTCCTCTTCGTTGTTGAAATTGAGGATGGCTTTACAGTAAATCACACGCGACTGACGGCCAGGAGCATTAACTGATGCACTTTGTACGGGAACCTGTGTAAGTCTTTCACTAAAGTTCGCCTTAGGTTCGCGTGGCCCGTCGTCTAGTTGATGTTTCTTCATTCTCAGCAATATCGGCAGGCACAGCCGCGATATTTTCGGCCGAACCACCAGTCCGGGACGGCCACGCACTGCATTGTCTCCTGCGGTTCCACTCCGTTCGAGTCGAGTAGCTAAGCGCCGGAATGTTTGCCCAGTTGGCGCGACACGATTAGGAAATCGATGTCGAAATTCACCCTGCGCTAACACCACCGACCGATTATTCGTCAAAAAAAAACATCGACACAATTATTCCATGCTCTTGCGGAGTATAGCGCTTCATTGCTTATCTGTTTGCATACTGCTGCAACAAATGCCAAATTTGTATAATTGACGTACGACGAGATGGATAATTTTGCCCCACCTGTATAAGCAACCCTAGTGCCAAGGAACTACTTGTATATTGTGAGAAACGTGTGGAGAAAACGAAATACTTCATGCGTCTAACGTCTGTAGCGATAGCCAGGTTAGGCTAATGATCTTTTTGATCCCGTTCAGCACTCCCAACCGGATTTTTCTGAATTCGAGATCATGGGAAATGAGATGGCTCAAAAACTTGCTGCGAAACATCATGCTACAGGTGTTTCGCGCTGATGTTATGGACGCTGGTGCTGGAGGGAATTTATCATCGACGCGATTACTCATTGTTTCTTGGATTACTAAGAAATAAGAACATATTAGGACCGAGCACTTACAGCAAAGTATCCAACAGCTGCGCAATCCCACAAAGAACTAATGAACTCGGAATTTATTACCAGGGCAGCGCGGTACAATAGCCCTATATGCAGCTCATCTCTCAGCTATCAAGTCACAAGGCCTACAACAGAAATGGTTCGGTCTCAGCACTCCGTTGAAACTATGAGAAAAGCTCAACTAAAGCCAAAAATCTCATTGGGCAGCTACCTACTTACATTTATTGGGCATGGTATAGTCAGCTGAGCGCGGCTATAGAACACCTTATTGACACTTGGAATCGTCTGCAACTGAATCCATAAAGGTCAAGCAATTCGGGCTGATGTCAAGATGGACAGACTTAAGCCATTACCCGTGAGCTTATTTCACCTTATTCCCAGCCATTATTCAAAGGTTCACATAAAACATTCCAACCGACCAAAACTCTAATAAAACAACAAAAATCCGGCACATCATGACCAATTATCATTCCATCATGGTCATCGTTTTTCCAAGATCTGGCCGTTTCACCAGACGAACACGGCACATCACTCAAAAACCATTTCACAAGCCACACACACTATCCATACCACGAACATGACCCTCGTTATGATAGACATGCACCTGTGACCTTAGTCACGAACGCCGCGCATAATTTATCAATTAAACGCAAAAAAAAAACTTTTTTTTAAAATTGTCACATCAACCGACCATCAAATATCTCATAACGAAGCAGAAAATTTACGACAATATCTTTGGCAGGGGCTCTACCAAGTAGGCTCAGTATCTATTGCCCATTGTCCAATGTCCACTGTCTGACACAACGTCAAGGAGACAACTACAACTGCTAGCACAACAAGAAAGGTATCTTTTCCGCTCATTACTCTTCATTTGACTCAAAACGCACTCCAGTAGAACTAATTGCCACTTTGTGGCCCATGATGGACGAACCATTGTTTGGTGAAGAAGTGTCGCAAGACACCACCGTCACATGGTTTCCCAATTCCGAACACTAAACACTATACTCAATGTCCAGCAGTGAACACTAGTAGGTAACGAATATCAGTTACTAAAGATCTAGCGATCGCCCCAATAGATGAAAAGATGATGCCACTATTTTAGTGGAAGCCAACTTTACAGAGATGGGACACAGTTCCGTTCGAATGCAAATCGCTTGAGCTTGGAAGCATTCAGCGTGTAACGTATTCTTCTGCAATCTTTTGCTTCACCGTTGTGATGGTAGTTGGTGGCTTAATCGCACCAACACACACTATGCAATGGTGAAACTTGGACACGTCCTCTGGAGATTCGGTCAAATAACTCATGTCGAGCACCACGATCACATCGGTGGAGTGACTTTGGTTTGTGGCGACGACTACGGCACCGACGAAGACTGCGACGGCTGCGACGAAGTTATGCTCTACAATGTGGATGCGCGCGAGTAACCAACCAGCTAGACATGGCCAGGCCAGTGACTGGGATAAGAAGAAACCGAAGCGCTGGAAAAGTCTCGCTTTCTTGATTTGCTTGACAAAGTGGAAAATCCGAAATAGAAATTTGGGACACATACGAATGCGAGTGTAAGTACGAGTAAGAGGAGTACACGCAGAGGCCAGAGCGCTCGTGGCTGTAGAGTCTTGTCTCGTCTCGTCTCTTCGTATTTGCGGTGTGTGTTCATGGTGACCGATAGTGATGAGATGTATTTGGCAATTCATGTGCCAGATTGGTGGTGCACGAAGCCAGCAACAAATGCACTCAGGTGGTTACGGAGTTAATTGGAATGCTAATGAACTCATCCAACCGCGACATTGTGTCACACACTGAAATGATGCGCAATGATGTTGCAGCGTTGCAGTATTGCAGTATTTCTACTGCGCATTGGATTGAGTTACTAAGCGAATGCCTGCTCCTTCTTGAACATCAGCTGTTGTTATCCACTTTCGAATGTCTACCTGGCATTCACAATGTTGCTGCGTTTCCATTTCGGTGGAAATTCAATTTGCCATTTGTGGACCGAAACTGACCACACGCCAATCCCTTTCCAGCAGATGTTCCTGCCAATAAATTTCTATGAAATCCTTCAAAACTGTCTAGCACGAGTACGAATAAATATAGTCATCGCCCATTAACACGTAACCATCTGTTTAGGGATAATGCCCAAGTCAAATTGTTTCCCTCTTTTCGTTTTCTAAGGATCATGCCACATGAGCCGCTCCCAGTCAACACTCATCACACCTTCTTCACTCTCTCAACCGCATTCGGGAATAGTAATTTCCGCAATTTGAAATCAACTCCAGTGGCCACCGCACCTCCGTACTTTATCTTAGAGGAAGGCATTAGAGATTAGTGGTTTGGAGCAAGAACCACTACACCATGCACGTGACCTATGATCTTCGTCAAATGAGACACTGACACTGGCTCCGGGTATAGATCAGACTAGCTTCCAAGTTCCACGACCTTTTACAGCAATGTTGCCTACTAGTACCACTGCCACTGCATTGGTCATTATGACAACCCAACCCGCGTCCAGTTATTGAGTCCCCTCCAGCTGTAGTGCCGACCGAGAAACCACATGCACACACCAAACAACTGAAATCCAATCGGACAAATCAATTTCCAGTGGACTGTGGTCGCAGGATGCTGGAATCGATTGTGATGTGCCTGTGCCAGTGCCAGTGCCAGTGCCGGTGCCAGTGCCAGAGCCACCAGAGACTGGTGAGCCCAACATGGTAACGACATTTGGGCCGCTAATCATTTTGGAAGTGTAACTGCTGCAGTCGTGTTCTGTTTTTCAGTTTTTATATTGCCTTTTCCTTTTTTTTTTCTGGTTCACAAAGCACCCAGTGGACGCGACAGCATCCTCTGCCATTCCAACTGTCGCACTGCGACCCAGCACTGGCACTGGATCATATCTCTCTTGCCGCAGAGCAGTATTAATATTTTCATCGGAATGTGATTAATGGCCGCGATGTCGTACCAAAACAAAAAGGAGAACACACAGCACTCCATGGGGCTAAGCCACTCTGAACAGAATGTATACAGAGTAGAGAGTTCCTGCGATCACCAGGTTATTATATGCTTTGCGGGATATCCTTGTGAGTAGATCGGATATTTCTCTTCGCTTTTATGGAGGAGGATTCTGGTTTTGTTGTCCGTTTTATTGCTTTTTGTTAAGTCTCTGTTCTCTGTTTCATCATCTTCGTCATCATCGTAATAATCAGAGAGTTGAGTTCGCAATATCGGATTTGTGGACTCGATAGCGGGCGATCGGTCCGAGGGTCCTTTAGGGGCAAAGCGTTAAAATGCATTTCTCGGATCCTCAATTCGATTCTCATTTATTCTTCTTATTTTCTTCGGTGCGTTGTCTTGCAGTCGCTTGGGACGAGTGAAGTGGAATCTCCTGTGCTTTATCTGATGTGTTACCTTGTTTACATGATCTTTTACTGGCGGTTTTTGTATGTTTTATGCCGGAGTTTTAATTTCGCTTTACTGGGAGCTTGTATACATACAAACATGCTTTATGTACAGATGAATGGCATGAGTGGCATGAGTAGATTCCCGCGCGCCATCTCTTTGGTCATTGTTTCAGGCTTTGGTCGGTTGGGGTTGGGTTCCTTTAAATGATTCCATCTAATGGCCGAAGGGCAGTATAATTTTCTTTCCGAATTCTGTTGGGGCACCAGCAGAATGATGAATGTCGCCCTGGACGCTATGAGTAAATGATTGTTAGGTGTCCTATGTATGAGCGGAGTTTAGACGTTATGACAAGATAGTCTGGAGATGATTGCTTCTGCGAATAAAAATTGCAAAGCTCCAATGTGGCACTCACACATGAAGATTTGGCTAAATTTTCCAACACCTGGACGAAAGTTGGATAAGGGTTCTTCAGTTCTTCAAGGTGGTTTTTGAGGTTTGAGTAAATTATTACCACATCTTTCGATCGGGGGTGATCCTGAAATATTTTGGGTTTTAGCTCCCAAGATTCGCAAGGTGTTCTGGAGTTTTCCGGAATTCGTTGGAGTATCTGGGTTTCCTTAAATAATTCCTAGATCTACTGTGCCGTTAGGACGACTGGTAGAACACAAAAGATATTTTTTCTCCTTCTTAGCTTGTCTCAAACACTGAGTGTGTTTTGATTGGGCTTTTTGAGGTCCCTCGGCCTTTAAAATCTTGTTTTGGGTCAATAACTTAATTCGTGCTGTTTGCTAAGAGATGGCGTAACTTGTATTATTCCATTGGAACATGCGTTACAAAGCTACTGTCATTGTACGTCATTTCAGTATATGTCATTCACTTGAAGCGTAAAAAACAATAATTTTTTTTCACTCAAATATGTCGAACTTTGTGCCTGAAAAAGTGTTTTTGCGGGGAGTTCTTCTTCATTACTTTAATATGAAGAAAACTGCTGCCGAAAGTCATCGTATTTTGGTGGAAGTTTATGGTGAATATGCGCTAGCTGAGCGAACGTGCCAAAAGTGGTTTGCACAATGTAAAAGTGGTGATTTTGGCTTGGAAGACGATGAACGTCCTGGGCAGCCAAAAAAGTTTGAAGATGAAGAACTGGAAGCATTACTCTATGAATATTGTTGCCAAACACAAGAAGAGCTCGCAGAATCTTTGGGTGTCACTCGAGCAGCCATTTCAAAACGTTTAAAAGCAGCTGGATATATTCAAAAGCAAGGAAACTGGGTTCCACATGAACTCAAGCCGAGAGACGTCAAAAGGCGGTTTTGCATGTCCGAAATGCTGCTGGAACGCCGCAAAAGGAAGTCATTTTTGTATCGGATTGTTACTGGTGATGAAAAATGGATCCATTACGACAACCCCAAGCGCAAAAAATCATATGTGAAACCCGGCCAACCAGACAAATCAACGGCAAAGCCGAATATCCATGGCGCGAAGAAAATGCTCTGTATTTGGTGGGATCAGATGGGTGTGCTGTATTATGAGCTACTAAAACCGGGTGAAACCATCAATGGACAATGCTACTGTACACAATTAATCCGTTTAAAGAGAGCAGTGGCCGAAAAACGCCCGGAATATGCGACCAGACACGAGGCAATAATTTTCCATCATGACAACTCTCGGCCCCACGTTGCTATTCCGGTTAAGAACTATTTGGAAAACAGTGGATGGGAAGTCTTACTCCATTCGCCTTATAGCCCAGACCTTGCCTCTTCTGACTACCATTTGTTCCGGTCGATGCAGAACGCCCTCACTGAAATACGGTTCACATCAGAGCAGAATATCAAAAATTGGCTTGATTCATTCTTGGCTGCCAAGCCGGTGCAGTTCTTTTGGGATGGGATCCACAAATTGCCAGAAAGATGGGAAAAAGTCATAGCTTCAGATGGGCAATACTTTGAATAATACTATTGTACATGTTTTTCTATTCTGTTTTCATGTTCCAGGGTCTAACTCGCTGTTACAACAAATCTGGTGAGTTAAACTCCCTTTTGACTAAAACCAGTGTACAATGAGTACGATTCACTGCTCAGTAATTCAAAATACATCGCCAGCTTAAGACATCAGTAATATCCCAGCACTAGTACCAGCACTGGTGCCCCGGACACGTTTAATGGCCACAAAAATTCCTCGCCTAATACGCAGATTTTAAACCTGAAACAGCTGATCACTGTTTAAAATCCTTCGAGTTTTCGACCGAAGAATATGCCAAATTGAGGGGACATGCAAAGAATATTCAGAAAATTTCAAATAATTGTGCTACAAAATAAAAACACGGCACTGCGAACGCAATTACAACAGACAGACTCCAGTCTTTAGAAAGAAAAGCTGGTCGACAGGTCGGTACACGGACAATGAGACTCCTAAATATCGCAGAGGTCATTGTTCAACTAAACAAAAAGGAATGTGGGATCTTGGGTGCGACATTGAAAATTCCAGCTACGGTCGTTTCAATACACATGGACTACACAGGTCCGAATCTTGAGATTGATGTGGAATCTACAAACACCTGAGTTTTCGGGCACACGGCACACTTCAACACCAGTTGGTGTTGCGCGCCGGCATGATTTCGGTTTTTCACTTCACTAAATTGTCCCAGTAGCTCAAATTTCAGAGCTAATTTAACGATTTCTGGGCGAGAAAGTGCCTTCCGTCGACCGAGAAAACGTTTAGCCTTTCGAAGTGTTTCAGCGAAATTTTCACCATTTTCGTAGTGAATTTCAACAATTTCAGCACGTCGTTGGAGGGTTGTCAGAAAAGTTTCCGACCGAACAATGATACAAGACATTGTTTCTCAAAATTTTTGTTTTTTTTTCTACGTAGTCTCCTTGTAACTCTGCACACTTCTCCCAGAGATGGTCTCATCTCTTTAACCCGTCCAAGTAGTACTTGGCAGTAGTAGTTTATTACGAGTAGTTTAGTTTATTAGTTCAAAAACAACACTGTACATCAAGGTAAACTTATAATTAGTACATAAGATATAAAATAACATAATATAACATTTAAAGAAAATAATGCGTATTTAAAATTAAAGAGAACAATAAGAAAATACATGTAATAAATAAAAGAAAACAAAATGTTGAGTTAAAGCAAAATTAAGCGCAACCAAGAAAGAGAGGAAAGAAAAAGGACTTATTAAAACAAGAAGTTAAATCAGTTCAAACTGGAGAGGTATTCGAAACAAGCTGTTAGGAATTTACGGCGTTCGATTAAGGACTTCACAAGAATGGGTAGACCATTCTAGAGCTTAACAGCATAAATGAAAAATTGCCTGCGTGAAGTTAAGCAAGTGAATGTCGCAGGACGCAAGACTATGTAGCGATTTGATGAACATAAATGAATTTTGTTAAACAGGTAGATAGGTTCCTTCGAGTGAATAGTTTTGAAGAGCAAAGCACAACAGCGATATTTGAAAAAAATCTCTAAGTCACATCCAAGGAGTTGACGAGCTTCAGAAGAAATATGATCAAATCTACGAACATTGAAAACATACCGCGCAATTGAGTTGAAAGCAACTTTTAGTTTTTGAAACGAGTACGAGTCAGAATCCGCAAACAGTTCACAGCCGTATGATATTATGGGTATTATTAGTGCCTTTACCAATTTGAGTTTGACTTGAGTAGGTAAAATTGTTTTTGTAATGGATAATCCACGTAGAGACGCATATATTTTATTGATTATAGAATTTATGTGAACATCCCAAGTTAACTTATTGTTAAAGGTTATTCCAAGGTTTTTTTACCTGGTTAACGTACTCAACTTGCGAGGAATAGGGGGGAAATCAGGGAGATACTGTTGATGTTTGGATATTGGTATGGCTTTAGTTTTGTCAGGATTCAGCTTTAGACCATTGCGTGTTGACCACTCGAGAATAGAACATAGATCGTCGTTTATTTTTACAACTGCATCTTCAATCATGCCAATAGGGAAACTAAAGTACAAAGCTGACTAAAGTCAGCATATATATGATATTGACAATGCAATAAAATGGAGGGTAGATCATTTATAAAAAGGGAGAACAATAATGGACCAAGAATAGATTCTTGGGGAACACCACGATTAACAGGAAGAAACGAAAACAGTTTACTATTACACGAAACAGCTTGCAAGCCATCAGTCATATATGAATAAATTAATTTATTAGATGTGTCAGAGAAGTTAAAATATGTCGTAAGTTTATCATAGAGAATATTCGGATTTACACAGTCAAATGCTTTAGAAAAGTCAAGTAGCGTTATCACAGTTGTATAATCAGCGTCTATTTCTTTTCTTACATCGTCAGATACTTTAAGTAAAGCTGATGTACAGCTATGTCCGCAGCGGAACCCTGACTGCAGAGGATTAAGAAGCTGTTTGTCTTTAATAAACTCTTTTATTTGGTGGCTTACAATCGATTCAAAGCTTTGGATAAAAAAGGGAGGATAGCTATAGGTCGGTATTCAGAGTTTGTACCTTTTTTAGGAATCGGTATGATTTTAGATTTTTTTCACGCTAACGGGTAGGTAGATGTCATAATAATGGTGTTAAAAATATGGGTGATGTAAGGAAGTATAAGAGGAAGGAGAATTTTTATGAGGTCAGGATGAATATTATCTAGTCCGACTGACCTGCTTTTGATAGGGAAGATTGCTTTTCGCACATTATATACGTTAACTGCAGTCAAGGAAAATTTATTTTCTCTATCATCCTGTGATGTCAAGCGGTGCGCTTGGAGTAGAGAACTTTCGATCCAACTCTTCTAAATCAATATTGTCATCCGCGACTATGGAGTATTGCTTATTCACACCAATATTCCGAATTTCACTCCACAGAAATTTTGAGGAACGATTGGAATTAAATCTATTATTGTAGTACCTCAGCTTAGCGGACTTAATAAGGTTAGTTACAATGTTACGATTAAATTTAAAATATCTAAGCATTTCGGCACAGCCGAAACGTTACGATTGCCCTAAGAATATCATACAAAAGCCAAGGGCAACTGTGCGGCCTTATAACACGGGTCTTAATTTTAACATGTTTGTTAAAGAGGTAATCAATAGCATTGGTTAGAAATTCAATTTGTTTATTGACGTCAGGTGTCAAGTAGATTGAGTACCAATCAATGGACGAACAATCGATAAAAGGACTTTCAACGTTGACATTGCGAAAATCACGATACTGAATGGACTGAGACACGTATTTAGGAAAGTGTAAGTTAAAGGTTGCAAAGACGAGATCATGATACGAAAAAACGGGGACAGATAATTGGCTAGAAAATTTAACAAACCTCACATCACTTATAAGAAATACATCTAACAGAGACGGCACGCAATTTGGTTTAAAGGGCGTTGGTTCAGTAACGTTTACAAAAGAAAGGCCAAGAGAGTTCATAGAAGTTCCCAAGCTAATAGATGAAGAGTGGAGAAGATTTATATTTAAACCACCACAAAGAATGAATTTAGGTGCTAGGTGCCACATTTCTTCAACAATTGGGGATACAACGCTCGAGTGTGCAATGTGCGGTGGCATATAAAATGTTCCGATAATGCATTTATTTTCGCCATTGAGGATATTGATGAAATAATAGTCACGAAACTGAGTGCCGTCAGAGCACTTGATAAGGCTAGAGCTAATATATTTGCTCACGTATATAGCAACACCTCCTCCAGTGGAGTGAGTTCGATCAGCTCGGTAAGGCTTTTTAATCCTCTTAGGGAAAATAGGCTACTTAATAAATTGGGGTGAAACCAAGTCTCAGATACGCAAACAATGTCAGTTAAACTGTGCTCAAATATCATTGTGAACTCGTCAAATTTAACTAACAAGACTTTGTGCATTAATGTAACAGATATGAAGGCCATTTCGACTTTTGCAAAGAGTGTTTAACAAAAAATAATTTTTTTCATTTATGCTGCCAGAACAAGTGTCATTCCTTCTGGTCATGGTCATACTTAAAACACACAACAAAGTCGCAATCGAACGCAACAATTTTTCAGCATTTATTTTATATACAAGCGACAAAGTACAGAAAAAACCAATGTGAACTGAGATAACTTTAACATTAATGAATGAAGTTTCCTCATTTGACGAATATCTCTGTCCTCCGAGCGCAGTTTTTAGATGAGGGAACAAAAAGAAGTCGCTTGGGGCTAGATCTGGTGAATAAGGCGGATGGTCAAGAAGTTCAAACCATAATTCATGGATTTTCGCAATGGCAACCCCTGAGGTGTGAGACGGCGCGTTGTCTTGGTGAAACAGGATTTTCGTTTTCTGCAAATGTGGCCGTTTTTCCGCAATTTCTGCCTTCAGCTTGGCAAGTACTCGTAATGATGCGTAGTATGCTCCTGTAATGGTTTTTCCTTTTTGAAGATAATCGACTAAGACAACTCCTTTAGTATCCCAAAAAACAGTCGCCATCACTTTCCCAGCTGAAAAAACTGTTTTTGCTTTTTTTGGAGCCGACTCGCCCTTTGCAGTCGTCCACTGTTTTGGCTGAATTTTTGTTTTGGGCGTATAATGGTGTATCCAAGTTTCATCTACAGTAATTAATCGGCGCCAAAAGTCGGATTCTTTGGACATTTTCATAACCTCTACTATCTCCCTCACTTTAATTCGGCGGTCGTCTAACACCATTTGGTGAACTTCAGCAATGTTATCGTCAGTGGTTGCAGATTTTGGACGTCCGGAACGTTCATCATCTTCCAAGCTCTTACGGCCACGTTTAAATTCAGCTGCCCAAAATTTCACTGTGGTAAATGATGGTGCAGAGTCCCCATATACAGAGTCCAATTCATTTTTGATTTGCGTAGGCGTATTGCCTTTCAAAAATAAGAATTTAATGACAGCTCGATACTCAATTTTTTCCATTTTCACAAAAAACACTCACATCGACTCACTCAAACGACTGTCAACTAAAAACTGCACGTTCAAAATGGCTGAAACTTTGGTAAGTAACTGTCAAAATGCTAGTAACTAACATTCACTATATTTTATTGCATCAAAAAGATGACACTTTAAGCACAGATCGGATCTGACCCAAGCCAGAGCAAGGAATAGTTAGAAAACTCTTACTTACTTACTTACTTAGAAGGCGCTACAATTCGGGGTGAACCTGAGCCTCTCCTGTCAGCCCGGTCTTTAGTTAACTGCCTCCAGTTGCGCACGCCAAGTCGCTTAAGGTCCCCTTCTTTTTGTGCGCGCCACATAAAGTGAGACCTTCATCTACTGCGTTGTCCCTCCGGGTGAGATCAAAGGCTCTACGGCTGGAGCATTGGTGGCAATTCGCTCTACATTTCCTAGCCATCTCTGGCGATGTCGCTGTACAGCTTGTACAGAGTAGTTCATCTTTGAATCTTCTCCTCCAAAGCCCGTCAACGCACCCGGGACCAAATATTTTCGAAAGATTTTTCTCTCGAAACGACTGAGGATATCTTCATCCGCTTTCGATAGAGTACATGCTTCTACGCCAAGTATTTAGGACTGGGATGATTAGGGTCTTTTATAGAGTCTCCTTGGTCTTCGGGGATAGAACCACACTACGCAATTGCCTTCTTAGTCCAAGGAAACAGCTATTGGCATCACTCTTGCTCCTCGTTTTATTTCTGCTAAGGTGTAGTGGGCAGAATTCATAGCAAAGTCAATGTAGACAAAGTCCTTTACTACCTCGAAATTATAGCTGTCCAATTCATCGATGTTGGGTGTCCCTTTTTGTTGACAGCATACCATATACTGGGCTTTGCCTTCATTTACTGCTAAACCCATTTTGGCAGATTAAGTTTCAATGCCCGCTGAGATCTCCCAATTATGTCGATACTATGGAGTTACTCTAGTAGCTGCACAGACTTTTGAAAGATTGTGCCCCCAGTGTTTGCTACTGAGTTGTTAAGGAAGTCATATGACAGCGTGTCACCTTTTCTAAAACCTTTCTTGACATCAAAAGGCTGGGTTAAGTCGTTACCGATCTTAACGGATCAACGAGCGTTAATCGTCATTCTGTACAGAAGGACGAGCTTGTCGGGTAAACCAAAACATGACAGCTCTATACAGCTCATTTCTGTAAATTCTGTCATATGCGGCCTTAAAATCGATGCAAAGATGGTTGGTATCGATCTGGACTTCTTGTGTCTTTTAAAGGACCTGCCATAGTGTGAAGATTTGGTCGATTAGAGACTTTCTTGGTGTGAATCTGTTGACGAAAGGTTTTAGACATTCGCACAATATTGCAGATAAGAGCTTGTACGTACTGCTGAGGAGACTTATACAAGTGTTACCTACTTGATTGGGCGCAGTTGAGGGGGTCTCCTTTGTTGTGGATTGGGCGATGCTGAAATTCCATTTATCAGAGATAAACTCTTCTGACCAAATCTAAGAGATGAGTTGGTGCATACTCTCCACAAAATCATTTTGGCCGATAAGCCGTTGGGCCCAGCAGATTTGCTGGATTTTAGCTTAGATCTTGCTATCGTTACATCGTTCTAGTCAGGTGGATGGAAGATTTGCCTATCATCGTCTAAGTTGAATGGTGGATTCTACCTGACGTTGGGCTATATATGCGTTATACAGTCTGAAGAAAGGCTTCCTTCTTCCTTCATCTTCATCCAGGCCTTTTGGAATTGATACGTTCTTTTTACTTGTACGCTTCTTGCTTAGCTGCATGTGCTTGCCGGCATTCTTCATCAAATCAAGGATTTCTTGGTGGTAGTGGGGTGAAACCCAGTACATCAATTGCGGCGAGTCCAATGGCGCGTTGGCAGCGTTGCCACTGGTCTTCGGTACTTGATGCTGGCGATGTAGGAGTTGTTGAGAGATTTCGGAATATGCGTTCGCCGAAGATTGTTGCGGTCTCCCTCGATTCCAGCTTTTCAATTTAATATCTTCTCACAGGAAATCAGCATTCGCACCTTGGCTGCAACAAGGTTGTGATCCGGGTCAATGTTGGCTGCCCGGAACCTTCGGATGTCGGGAATAGTTAATTACGTTGTCGCAATGTGATCACTTTGCACCTTTTATAAGTTCCTTTTACTGGGATTTCGCAGTCTTGCGTGGAAAAATGAGTAAAACGGCTTCCAATAGGGTGCATGACTGGAACTCCAACTTTTTAAAATGATATAATTTTTTTAGTTTTTGATAAATTTTATTGTGCCAAAGCAAAAACCGTTGAAAAATACATCAATCTTCAAATTGTATCAGTAGTTTTCAATATGACCACCTTTGGCGCGAATAATGGCCTTGAGACGGCCGAAGAAAACATCGCACGCTGCACGCAAGTGGCTCTGCGGTATTTTGGCCCATTCCCGGCGAAGTGCTTGTTTGAGGTGGTCCAAACTTTGATATTTTTTAGTGCCAACCTTCGCCTTCGAAATAGCCCAGACAGAGAAATCCAACGGATTTGTATCCGGAGAATTTGCTTTCTCATGCCTACACCTTGATTCAATATGTATTTCATAACCTCTTCTATCTCTCTCACTTTAATTCGGCGGTCATCTAACACCATTTGGTGAACTTTAGCAATGTTATCGTCTGTGGTTGCAGTTTTTGGACGTCCCGAACGTTCATCATCTCGCAAGTTCTTACGGATACGTTTAAATTCAGCTGCCCAAAATTTCACTGTGGCAAATGATGGTGCAGAGTCCCCATACACAGAGTCCAACTCATTTTCGATTTGCGTAGGCGTATTGCCTTTCAAAAACAAATAGCAGCTCGGTACTCGATTTTTTCCATTTTCACAAAGAACACTCACATCGACTCACTCAGACGACTGTCAACTAAAAACTGCGCGTCCAAAATAACTGAAACTTCGGTAAGTAACTGTCGAAAGATGCCCAACTAGCATTCAGTAGCTTTTATTGACGAGTGCCGCTATCTTTACGTTGCGATCGCAAACTTTTCAACCCTGGTATAGTTCCCCTTTTATTAATGGCTGACAGTTTTTGACAGATTACAACACGGAGGACCATAAAAAATGAAATCCTTAATTGAAAAACCTTTTACAAGATTTTTTTAGTTCGGCAACAATGTCTTAGACGAGTTCGAATGCGGCTTGACAGTTCTACGAGACATGATCGATAACATCTCCCTAGAGATAGCATCAATGTCAAAGACAGATGGTGGAAACACAAATGGAAGTTACAATAATTCCCAAACTAGTCCAACGGTTTTAACAATCGGTGACACTAATACAAAGCACGGAGAGGAGGTAGTAATTGGAGGAGCTGGTAAACTCGTACCCAAACTGACATTTGCAGTCCTTGCTGGGGGAAGATGGAGAGATTGCTACTAATCGCTTGCTCGTAGAAAATGGTTGTAACAAGCACCAAACTAAACTCCATGGTCCTCCTAGCTCACTTTAATGAACTTTGAACACATCCTTTAGAGGGTTCATCTTTGACGATTATGAAGCTGGATTACAGAATCATGTCTTAGATGAGTTGGTAATAGTGAGTTGCACAATGAACTTTCTACAAAGTTTGACAATATCCTGAATAGTGGAACGGTCAAAAACCGTTTCAGAGAAGATTTAATTTCCACCTTTCATAAAAAGTTTGCTTACAGCAATCTTACATGGCCGGCTACGTACTCGTACATGGATGAAGGATATAAATCTCTTAAAGAAACCTAAGGCTGAATTCAGGCCATGTTACAAGTATTCTACTATCGACCATGGGCTTGCTTTGAGGAGTGAGTATTGAGGAGTCTTTCTTTGCAAGCTTACTTTTAACACAGTACACTGACAAGTTTTTGACCATATCGCGGAAATTCAGGCGTATCATCCAGAACTTACTTGCGGATAGTAAAGACGAAGTTGGAAGGTAGTTACCTGCATAATCAATATCCAAAGTAAGACGATGATGTTCGCTGAGTTTAAGCTTATTTGAGTTGTACTCTTACTCGTACATCAAAGTCAGAGTAGACACTCTGCTCGGATATGTCGAATGCGAGGAATGCTGATCAAAGCACTTCTGTTTGCTGATGATATCGCGCTGCTGGCGCAGTTATCTGCACTTCTAAATCAGAATTTTTTTTTCTGTTTTAACAGATCATTCGGACAACGAACTAGTCCACTGCACTCCTTTTAAATCCTTTTATTGGAATTTCTAAGCGCTTCAGTGATAAAGTGCCTACGGTACCAGCATCCACCATGCCAACATCGAGTACCTGCAGCCTGATGAGAGCGTACTCTTCCGCGTGTCATCATCATGTATCACTTACGCCCAGCACTTTTAAGTACCTCGTCACAGCGCTAGTATGAAGCCTGCAGTCTTTCCTACTGAGGGACAGCAGAAAGGCCACTGACTTCGTATAGACGTCTGAAAGCATTCGTTTGATCAGCCGGAACGTGAAAAATAATGCCAGCTGCAGTTATGCTAATTTGACACCCAACTGCCAATGGAAACCCTAACCGAGGATTAAGACAGACCCAACGTCTGCTGAAAAATTGTCTTCTGAGCTTTACATACTCGTAGCAGGATTATCCGCGATTTTGTTTCCCGTGATCGCATTGTGACCTGGGACCCAGCCAAGACTCACTGAATTTAGCCTTCCCACTGCATTAAGTGAAGTCTTACTCCCAAACTACTTTGGAAATCGGAAGAGGGTTCAGCAAGGCTGTCGCTGTAGGTGCAAATGCATCACCCCCACCGCTAATTTTTCATAATAGAGTTCATTGCCATCGGGAATGCGGATATGTATATCCGATTGGTAGATAGACAGATGTTTTCCTAACGAGGAGTGAATCTAACGTCTCCGTTCTCCAGAAAGACACTAGTGTCGTATCATAAATCGGTTTTTGAGCGACCCGTGAAGACCCGACCGCATTCCTTTCTTAGCTCAGATTCTGGTCGAAAGCAGTCCTGGGCACAGACAAAGTCGATTTCGTATTTTTCCCGCAGGAGGAGTTCTGGTGTCATTGCATCAGACGTCATGTCCATAAGTCATCAAAGCTCCATTACGCATTATACCAAAGACCACTTCTTTTTAAACCGCAAATGGCTTTGAGAGCGCAGTCCGTGGTAGGAATATCAAGGGGAGGGTGATTCATCAATGCGTCTATAGCGGAGCCAGGCGAGCTAGGGAAAGTCCCATGAAGACGCGCGGCATGGTAAAAGCAGCCTAACGTAATGTCGTGAGAGCTTGTTCCACTGGACAATCGATGCATAGGCCATAATTAGCTTTGTCATAGCAGTGTAGATTCAAAGGACCTTTCTCGTTGACAGGCTTCATGTCTTGTCGACAGCTGCTTTTCACTGCCAGGAAGCCAACAAAACCTTAGAGGCTTTCGACACAACATGTTTAGTCCATAGAAGTTGATTGTCCAGGATTGCACTCAAATGCTTAGCTACCTTGGAGAATTGGATGGCGATGGCTTCTGAGTCGGACCAATCAGCTTTGCCCTTCTCGTGAAGAGAACTACCTCAGTTTTGAAGGGATTAACTGAAAGCCTATTTCTAGTGTACCAATCGTCGAACATGCCTATGGCTGCCTGCGCTTAGCAGCAGAAATTTGCTAGACATGATCCAACAGACAGTATAACTACATCATCCGCGTATGCTTGTGGAGACAAAACGCCGTCTTGCGGGTAACCTCTGTTTTTTTTTTATTAAATTACCGTCCGCTCAAGGGATTAAGGTACCCTTAAAATGTTTGCATACAGTGCGGGCGAAGCAAAGATAGGCAGGAAAGAAAGAGAGGTACCGATGCACGTTGGTTTTAAATGTTTGCAAATTATAACGACTAGGAAATAAAAGGCTCAGCAGGGCATCCCATAAGCGAGTTGTACGGCTTAGGAACGAATCACGATATTTTAGAGTACGTGGACTTGAGAGTGTACTGATGAGCATTCGTAATGAGACGGGTGTCACGGTTAAAGCTTTGAAGGGGCGTAATGCTACTGCAAATTTCAATGGAGCATTGGTGGTGGAAATAGCGAAAGAGCAAGGTGAGACTGGAGACTTTTCGTCCGTATTCCAGGTTGTCAATTGACGTGATATTAGCAGCACCTATGAGTCTTATCGCACGGTTTTGAATCCTATCTAGCAGGTGCAGAGAGATTTTAGGAGCAAAATATTTACACTCTGCAGATCATTAATGAATAGAGCGTTGAATACCGGTCACTCCTTCACCTGCTGTTCATTGATTTTGAGAAGGCGTTAGCTAGTGTCAACAGGTATCGGGGATACCCGACGAACTAATATTTATTATCAAAGCACCCTGTGATGGGCCTAAATGTCGTGCTCTGCATAGAGAAAGTGGGATCCGACAAGGTTGTATTCTATCTCCGAAACTTTTTTTATTGGTAATTAGCGATGTGCTTCGTGTAGCCTTGCCTATTGGAAACGGACGAATTCGTTGTGACTCTTATGTTACATCTCAACTCCGATACCTGGACTACGCTGGCGTTTACTCTCTCACAGAATTATGGATCTGCACCAAATGGCAGCAAGAGTGCA
The DNA here is from genome assembly GCA_963966105.1 of Volucella zonaria. Taxonomy (NCBI): domain Eukaryota; kingdom Metazoa; phylum Arthropoda; class Insecta; order Diptera; family Syrphidae; genus Volucella; species Volucella zonaria. The sequence continues at coordinate 102,334,991 of OZ014532.1, read as the reverse complement.
AAGGGAGGAAAATGTCGTGGGTTTGAAGATTAACACTGCTAAAACCAAAATCATCAATCTCGGTACTAACTCACCAACTTAAGTTCGCATGGCCGGACAACCGTTGGAGAGAGTATCTGCAGAGTATTGTCTCTATTGAAGGTGGAGAATATTGTCAACCGAATCGGCAAAGCAAAGTCTGCATTTGGAATGATGACCATGATATGGCGAAGCAATGCAATCAGCTTAAACACCAAGCTCCAACTGTTTCGTCCAAATGTTGGATCCGTGCTCTTGTATGGGTATAAGATCTGGGAGGTGACCGCTACTATCACGAAGAAACTACAAACGTTCGTTAATGGGTGTCTACGGAACATCTTAAGGATCTACTGGCCTGACCGTATCTCTAGCGAACATTTTTACCGAATAGGAACCGAATAGGCATAATTATCCAACGGCGGAAGTGGCAGTAAATTGGTAATATTCGTGGCTTTCGAAAAGTCGAGAGTTCCATAGCAAACTACGCTATGCAATGCAATCCGTTATCACAAGATGGTTTGGCCCCTGCCCAATTATCAAGGCTTCGCCCCTCAATGACGCTGTCTAATAAAAAGCGGGGGCAGAACATATTTATTGGTCTCATCGTAAACATCTTCAGATGACGCCACGAAGGTTGCTACCAGTTACTACTTGCCGGTCATAGGTCTTGTTGGCGGCAGGACTATCGGTAGTCCCTACCAGGACTTAAATCACGGTACCATGGGAGTCCGGAGCCTCCCGGGTAGGCCCCCTTGTGAAAGCGACATGGTGGCTGTGCTTTAAACCCAAAATCGCGGGAAGGGTCTTACCCAATGTAGAGTTGCAATAAGTACTAGGTGCTTTGACCCTAAGAACAGTAAGAAGTTTTAGGTTGGCCTCAACTCATACCAAGGGCGAAACTTGTGCCTCCAACATAGTTCCGAATTGGTATCAAAGGATTGACGGAGAGTGATGGCAAGGCGTATCCTTACTCCCACGGATGTATGGCCATCCCGTAAACCTAAGACTTCACGACAAGCGTTTACGTTAAAAAACTAGAGACTATTACAAGACGGTTAAATAACAGGTCGGCCGAGAAATACATGGCTCAGAACAGGTGAGAAAGAATCACAGCAATTGCGGAAGTGTTGGCGAGAGCTGAAGCTCATTGCCAGGACACAAAAGATTAAACAGGACAGGAAAAAAAGAGAGTAAGAATGTAATACAAATGTCCCTTCTTTGTGATTCTGACTTACATTAGTGTTACTTTTTTTTGATAGAAGATGACCCATAAAGATAGGAACATGCAGACTAAGATAGAACTTTTGCTGTCTAACATTTTTGCGAGTTCTTGGATCTCTGAATCTGCTGTTTGCAGTAGAAACACTCGTATCCATGACTTCTTCTGCAAAGCGACTGTTAACAAACACTTACCGTTGAGCTTATTCGTTCTTTTCAATTTAAGACAAGTACCCGTTTTATGTTCCATAACTATCACACCCATTTGTGATGTCCTGAAGTCGGTCTTGAAGCATACATACTCGTATCTTGTCTCCATTGCTATAAGAGTACTACAACCAACCTATACTGGAACCAACGAACTATGAAGGTGAGCAGAAAAATCCTGTGAATCACTTTACGGTATTTATATGCGGTGGACGCCTGGACAGTCATAAGTGCCGTCCCGCTTTTGACGTTTATCGCTAGATAATTGCCATCGAAATTACAGAGTAGTGAAATTTATTGTTCTAGTAATAAGGGGGCTCTACAATCGTCGTCATCGTCGTGGTCGTCGTTGGTCGTTGTTGGTCGTCGTTGGTCCTCTACTTCGTTGTGGTCGTGGTCATCATCGGTTGGTTTTTGTGGTGCTTGACGCATTGAATGGTGTGTTGTTTGTATCTATGCCATATATCCGTAAGAGTATGTCTTCGTATTGGAAATATAACAACTGACCACGGATGCAGATGATATCGTGTCGTCTGTTCATTTGGAAAATTAGAGGTTAGCTGCCCTGAAATGGTGGACGATATATGACCAAAAATGTGGTCTGTCCAGTGGTTGTATACGTCGCAATGGTGCTACAGTCTCGTCATTCTCATCGATGAGGTGGAGTCGAATCCAGTGCGCGGCCAATTTAAATGAAATATTCACCATCAATTGTATCTGGCAGTGTGTGCTATTGAAGCCGTGCTCCATAGAGGGTGTGTGTAAATTGCGGTTACAAAGGTAAGCAGCTGGAAGCGGGTGTTTTAAGGTTTTTCTTCTTTTTTTTTTTCGTATGTATCTCCATCCAGCTTCGGCGCAGGGGATGGTCTCAGTTAGACTATTTGACAAGATTTGTAACTCAATTTCGCTGCTGTTATATAGTGGTGGTAAATTAGGTGTAGAGGAAGGGTTAAGTGTTTAATTGTGGTTCTAGCATTTGCATATGTGGGATTGAGTAAATGGAGTGACTTCTTTTGATGTTGGCGGCATTTGGTTGGCTTAATTGCACGTTAATCAGTGGTAAACATGCATGGGCTGACTCTAGCTGCCACAATATTGGAATGCTTTAATCCAAAGGAAGATGGAGATGCAATGCCCGCACAAGTTCACATGGTGATATATCTTGAGAATAAAATTATCATAAAATCATAGGAGAAATCATGTTTAGATCCGATCTTGAACTCATTGCCAGTTAGGGGATTGGAATCGATAAACTACGCCTTAGAGGAACACCCGAAGATTCTACAGATGTCAACAAATTCCTCTCTGATTTGTTGACTTAAGTGGTTAACACCATACGCACATAAGCGAGCAGTTGCGTTTATCCTTGACTTTGGAACATACCTTTGGTAGAAGAAACGTTTGTAAGATCACACGATCAGCTCCACCTCTTCTTCTAAGGATTGAGGCCTATCCAACACCTTTGCAAATCTTAGGGTCATGGCATCATCTATTTGCTAAGATTTAGAGCTAAACGATAAGTCGGAAGCCTGCAATTCAGCTCTAAGCCAAAGCCACCATGACGCTCCCACAAAGGAGTTTACCTCAACAAGTCAGGCTGAAATCAAAGCTCCAGAGGTTGCATAACTTTCGTGACAATGCATCCAGTTAAATATGGACACCATATAGCTCCTGACTGATAGCTTTGGGGCTCAAAAATGTAGGCAATGGCCCCTTACAGATTTATATTTCACTACAGACCACGTTGTTAAGTAGCACTCCATTTGGATTTTATCACGGTAAAAAGGAGAAGGATAACAAAGCAAAGTGCCAGACTCGAATGGCTCTTTCAAAATGGATAGAAAATATAAGCGGGCTTAAAAGTAATCACTTTTCTGCGTACGTCCACGATCTGTAAATACAGACCAGCTGTTTCGGCACTTAGTGAAACACAGGTAGATCCCCGCCCACACCTCTCAGACCACTCTGATCTGAAGCAACCTGGGTACGAACTAGTGCCACTATTCTTTCCCCATCGCGGTCTCGCCATTTATGTGCGTGGTGATGTAGCTTACCAAATTCCACCACAATGTAGTCCCAGTTCCAATCCGGAATTCAATTTCATGTGGGTAAAATTTCAGGGCTGTCATGACGCCATACAAAAAATTGTATCCCTGTTTCCTCATATTGAAATCATTATTACGGCCGATTTCAATACACAAAATTGTGGTTGGCTTCGACATTCTGGACAGACAACACCCGAAGGACGGTGTATTGAGATCTTCGCTACGGAAAATAATTTAGCCCAGCTTGTAAAAGAGCCCACATAAATAGCACACGTTGAAAGTCATACCGCCAACACCCTGAACTTGTTTTTAACCTCTCACCCTGACAAATACAAGGTCAATGTGCTATCCCCTCAAGGCTCATATCATATCAGCTAAATTCTCGTACACCCACCACACAGCTAGAGAAAAGATTCCTAAAAGAACCGTATGGCAATACGAGAAAGTCAATTGGAGCGGACTCAACAACTTCTTTAGGAATTTTAACTGGTCGTTATGTTTCCTCGATAACGACGTGGATGCCGCTGCTGACATGATCACAGAAACTATTCTCTTTGGAATGAGATGCTTTATCCCTCATCGGATGAAGAGTATTAAACCAAAAGAAAAGGCATGGTACGACTCGAGCTGTAAAGAGGCTGTCAGGGTTAGAGAATTGTTTTTTCGGTCCTTCAAGACCAACCCAACTGAGGAAAACCGAAAAAGTTCAAACCAGCCAGGAATGACTGCAAATTCTTTCATAAGCGCGTGAAATTTTAATACCACCAAAAACCGAGGCCAGATATACTACAACGTCCCAAAAGTAATTTTTAGTCGTTCGTCAAAAACATTAGAAATTCTGCCTCATCCTCCATCCCAACGCTCATTTATAATGACATTCCAGCTCTCAGCTCTTTGCGGCCAGCTCAACACTCCCGGATTCTGCTTTGTCTCCGCCTACACTTGAGTGCGTCGAATCTTCAATGGGACGAAACACTGGGTAAGCAGATGGAAAACAGCATTTGTCCAGGCCGTCCCTAAAAAAGGCGAATTTTCCTCTCTCTGTTCCTACAGACTCATTGCACTTACGTCCTTTCCTTCCAAGGTCATGGAAACGCTAATAAACTGTCAGTTCATGAAATATCTCGAAACACGAAAACTTCTGAATGACCGGCAGCACGGTTTTCGTAGCAACAGGTCCACTGGTCATTTGACGGCATGTCTCACCGAAAAGTGGAACCAAAGCGTACATCAATCTGGCAAAAGCAAAGTAATTGCACTTGATATATCTGAGGCATTTGACAGAGTTTGGCATCAGGCTCTTTTGTCGAAAATGCGTGTTTTTGGGATCGATGACTCTCTCCTTGAATGGATTAGAAATTACCTTTCGGAACGTTCAATTCAAGTTGTCACGGACGGTTTCAAGTCTGATATTCACAAAATAAATGCTGGTGTGCCCCAGGGCTCTGTTCTATCTCCAATACTCTTTTTATTTTTCATCAACGATCTCTTGTCTGCTACTTCTAATCCAATATATTCCTTTGCTGATGGCAATACTCTCTGCTTTTCATATTCGTTCCCGGACTCACGCCCCTGCTATTCGGCTGTAAAACGGGAACGGCAGCGTATGCTAAGCTCATTAAATTCCGATATTAACAGCATAATCAATTGGGGAACTATCAACAGAGTGGAATTTAATGCTTCCAAAACGCAATGCTGTCTGCTGTCGTTAAAGTGAAATTTAAACACGCAGCCATTATCCATGGATGGTACTTGCATCGTCGAAACCGATAAACTTTCCATTCTCGGTATGTGTGTCAATAACAACTTACGTTGGAATGACCATATATATGATGTCGTCAAAAATGCTGCGAAGCCATGTAAGAAATACTTTACCCCCTCTGATCTGGCCTCAATATATAAGGCATTCATCCGCCTAAAATTGGAGTACAATGCCCGCATCTGGTCAGGTGCTCCTAAAACATTCCTGCACCTGCTAGATAGGGTTCAAAGCCGTGCGATAAAACTCATAGGTGATGCCAATACGACACAGTCATTCGACACCCTCAAACACCGGCGTAACGTCTCCTGTCTCACTTTGTTTTATCGCTATTTCCACCACCAGTGCTCCATTGAAATGGCCAGTAGCATTCCATCCTTTCAAACTTTCAACCGTAACGCCCGTCTCGCTATGAATACTCAAGCCCATTTTCGGACGTACTCTAAAATATCGTGATTCGTTCCAAGGCGAACAACTCGCTTATGGAATGCCCTGCCGATCTCTGTGTTTCCTGGTCGTTATAACTTACGAACATTTAAAAACAATGTACGTCGGTACCTGTCTTTTCTTCCTCCCTAAATTTCCATCGTCCGCGCTGTGTACGAACATTTTAAGGGTACTTAATCCCTTAAAAAATATAAAGATTAGCAACGCTGTCTACAGCAAAACATCAAACAAGTTCGTCTGACCGCCATTCGCAATGTTTGAACAATGCTATATGCACATACGAGCGATCCTACGTCTTTTCTTCTTCTTTTGTCGCCCGTATAGCTACATCTAATTCTACATATTTCTCCCACGTATCTGCATTGCTACTGGGCCGCTTGTAATTTCAATTGAACCGCAATTTGATCACCAAATAAAACTTTCTATTCAACGATTGTAGCAACATTTCTGCAATAAAAGCACATAGCGGCAGATGGCAGTTTGGCTTCCAGCTTGGAAGATAGACAAAATCTTGAAAAATTTAAAAATTCTGGAACGGATTTCAAGTCGAGAATTGAGACCGTTGTGAAGTATAAGACGATAGCTCTGCATCACAGAATTTAGGTACTCTAAATCTCCCTATCGTTGATATTCATACCATGGGCGGCACTGTCAAAGCCTTTTGTTTAAAACAAAGTGGTCTTTGGTAGAGCAAACGCATTGGAGTTTTGATGTCGCTGTGCGTCGGTTGACCTTAACTTCAGAACTCCAGTTCCTGCGAAAATATGAAATTCACTTTCCCTATGCCCAGGGATGGTATAGGCCACGATCGGCCCTAGGAAAGGAATGTAGTTATTCCTTTATGGGTGACATTAGAAGCAATCTCTGAATTAAGTCCCAGGTCACAATGGAGCCACAGGAATTAAGATCGGAAATCAACTTGCTAGGCTCAGAGGATAGCTTCTCAGGACCGCAACCTAGGTTTGAACTGCTTGCGTCCTCAATTAGGTCCATTGACAGTTGGGTTTTATATGAGGATAACTGCAGATATCATGATTCTCCAGGATACCGAGGAACACCAACGCCTCTCAGAGGTCAGCGACTTTCCTTCTGTCCCTTAAAAGTAAAGACGGTAAGCCGTTTACTGGCGTCGTGACGGGACACTATGCTTTTGGTAAGCAGGCATAAGTAATACAACATCCTGCGACGCTTAGTGAGGAATGTACGACCACCCCGGAGAGCACCACCAGGCTTCAGATACCCCGCGCTGATGTGGAAAGTGCTGCTACTGGAAAGTCCCAGTAAAAGCAGCATCACTCGTAAGGAATACAATAAACGTGCTCCTTATCTGAGTGATATGGAAACATTCACGTTCAGGATTTCGGCAAGGACTTGTTCCTTAATATGATTGCCTTCTTGCTTTAGAGCAGATTATGACCAGGTCAGGTATAAACTTAAAGAAAGTTTGAAAAATCGGTCAGCATTAGTGTCTGCAATGGTCTGAGGCATACTCCCAGCCCTGGACAAAGCATACTACGAGTACAACCACATTTTACCACTGTTTGCCTCTAGCAGATATCAAGGCGCAGTAATCCAAATCTTTGCAAAAACTTCAGTCCATCGGTTTATCTAAAAATAAAATTGACAATATTGACTGCATGGTAACTTAATTCTGAAAGCAGGTTTAGTGTTATAATTCCGAATAGGCAGGACGGGGTGGGCTATGTTATCCCGAGAAAATCTTTGTGATTTAAGTGAAATGCAATTCCTTCTGGCGGTATCTGTATTAAAGTCGATAGCAAAGTGGCTATAAAATTCTTGAACTCGGCTCCACATCTTGTTGGGTACTGGTTCACCCAGCTATTCAGGGAAACTGTAAAGTAGATGAGCGCGATTAAATTGGCACAGGTCAAGATATCAATTCAGTGTCTAAGACTGAGTGCAATAGACGAAGCCGAAGGCAACAAAGTAGGTACGAATAAAACGAACAAGAGCCTTTAATCTATGAAAAGACCATCATAACATCATACATCAGCATTATTTTGCAGACATGTCCAAAGACTAGGTCCCTCTAACGATATTTGTACGATGATATTGAGACGCAGAGAATTTGGAAACCATCCCGCAAATGCCCTGCTCTTTCCACCAGAAAAAAAAAACATTTTTTGGCAAGCGAGGCATCAACTTCTCCATTTACTTACATATCTTCACAGTTCAGGGCGGACCTGGACCTGCAGTTGGCGGGGTCGCCCTGGTTGACTGTAGAAACAATTCTACGATTTTTTGAGATTAACGTTCATCATTCCAAAAAGGCCTTGGCCGTACTCATTCTGCGTCTATTCAAGTATGCAAAAGACATCATCCTAATCCAGGGTCAATGATTCGTAGAAAGCGTGGTTCGTGGACTTAAGACACCTGAGTACGTTCCGCTCTATACAAAGGATAAAGGTAAGTTCAGAACTTGTGTATTAGTGAAACGTAGTCTTAATGTACTCTTAATTGCTAATCTCAGCGACCCCAACCTAAACGTTGCTAGACTGCCAAAAGTATCTATTTTCAGGCATCGGCATATCTTGCCCATTACTAAATGGGCCCTCTCCCTGGTGACAACTTGGAAAGGCTGGTCCTGGGGCCAGCCTCATCATCAGGTGCGATGCTAATGAGCAGTACCGACATGGTATGGAACAGTACCGACATTAACGCTAGAGGTGAGTCACTTTTTGATTATATTGTAAGTACTAACCTCATTGTTTGCAATATTGCCAATAAGCCCAGCTTCATAACTAAAAACCGACAAGAAATGCTAAAAATCACTTTTGTCTCCGAAAACATCACTCGAACGGCAAGAAACTGGATGGTATCACCTAAGCACTCTTTTTCAAATCACAGATATACCCAATTCAGTCTGAATGATGCTCCTGCTCGCCAACTAGCATTTCGGAGGAACACTTTTAAAAATACTCCCCTCTGATCTCTAAAGTCTCCCGTGTAACACCAATAAGCTTGGCATGAAAGTCAAGGATTTCCCCCCGGCTCACAATCAGACAATGCTGCTTCCTGCCCGCTTATAGTACCTAGTGGTCAGAAGCGGCTGCTGGATATCAGTATTGGGACCGTTTAGAAACGTTCGAATCTAAATTTTTAACCAAGCAAAAAGCATAAGAAAAGTGACAAACTACAGTTTTACTCATATTAGGAATCCCTCAAAATATATAAAAGAGAACTGAAGCTGACAAAGCCACAATCCTGGAGATAATTCTGTGGCAAAATAACAGCAATACAAATCCTACTATGCCTAGAGTATCTGTTAAAATAAAAAACCGATGGTTCTTAGGCGACCTCAGGTGATGAATCAGTCATCCTGCTACTGGACACCCCCTTTCCAGTTAGGTCCATATTCACGCCGCTGGTTAACTTCAAATAGGTCTGCTAGGCTGGATGGTATAATACCTGCGGAACTACAAAGGTCCTCCGATATCATCTTGCCAAAGATTGAGAATATCATGAGGAGCTGCATAGAAATGACTCCAGATCTACAAGTCTCTTATCTTTCCTTCTGAAAACTCTAGAACGACTGATTGATATCCACACATAATCCAGAATTGATTCAAGACTTTTGTGAACGGCTCAAAGGCTCAAAGTCGATGGAAACAGCTCCACATCCATGTCAGACGATCACCACAATGTAGAAAGTACACAACATGGCCCCTTTCAACTTCAATGCTTCCGCAATCACGACGGCCCTGTCAACTCAGAAGGCAGATGACTCACTTGGGGAACTGATCAGTCTGATGCTAATTAGCAGAATTATCAGCTCTAAACTAGATGGGGCTTCTGCTAAAAGTTGTGTCAGCATAGGTGCACCTCAAAGCGGTGTTCTTTCACGTCTTCTTTGAAAAGAAGTCAACATAAACGAACTGCTGGCATACCTCGAAGCGGGTGGAAAGAAGGTGGAGATGACGTCTCAGGGAAGCATCTCGATATTTTAAAGCAGTCTTTTAGCAAAATCTTTAACAAATTAACCCGTTGGGCGGGTCGCTATGGATTGGTAGTACTCGTAAACCCCCATAAAACTGGACTTGACAGTCATAGACCCTCCTTCAATTACGGCACCAGCTTAGGCTTTTCTGATGCACTGATACGAGGGTTGGCTGAAAAGTTTCCAACCGCAACGTAAAGATAGTGGCACTCGTCAATAAATGCTAGTGAATGCTGGTTGCGCATCTTTTGACAGTTACTTACCGAAGTTTCAGTCATTTTGGACGCGCAGTTTTTAGTCGCAGACAGTCGTTTGAGTGAGTCGATGTGAGTGTTTTTTTTGTGAAAATGGAAAAAATCGAGTATCGAGCTGCTATTTGTTTTTGAAAGGCAATACGCCTACGCAAATCGAAAATGAGTTAGACTCTGTGCACCATCATTTACCACAGTGAAATTTTGGGAAGCTGAAATTAAACGTCAGAGCTTGAGAGATGATAAACGTTCGGGACGTCCAAAAACTGCAACCACTGACGATGGTATTAGCCAACCGCCGAATTAAAGTGAGAGAGATAGTAGAGGTTATGAAAATGTCCAAAGAACCTGTTTGTTACATATTAAATCAAGATTTAGGCATGAGAAAGCTGTCCGCGCGTTGGGTGCCGCGTTTGCTTACGTTAGACCAAAAACGTGTTCGAATGAACATTTCCAACGCTCTGTTGGCTCAGTTTAGGCGCAATAAATCCGAGTTTTGGCGCCGATTAATTACTGTAAATGAAACTTGGATACACCATTATACGCCCGAAACAAAAATTCAGTTAAAACAGTGGACTGCAAAGGGCGAGTCAGCTCCAAAAAAAGCAAAAACAGTTTTTTCGGCTGGGAAAGTGATGGCGACTGTTTTTTGGGAGAGTAAAGGAGTTATCTTCAAAAAGGAAGACCATTACAGGAGCATACTACGCATCATTACGAGTACTTGCCAAGCTGAAGGCAGAAATTGCGGAAAAACGGCCACATTTGCAGAAAAAGAAAATCCTGTTTCAAGAAGACAACGCGCCGTTTCACACCTCAGCGGTTGCCATGGCGAAAATTCATGAATTACGGTTTGAACTGCTTGACCATCCACCTATCAGATCTAGCACCAAGCGACTTCTTTCTGTTCCCTCATCTAAAAACTGCGCTCGGTGGACAGAGATTTTCGTCAAATGAGGAGGCAATCACCTTCGTGAGCAATCATTTTGCAGAAAAAAAGACCAAGTACTATTTGGACGGGTTAGAGAGGTGGGAGCATCGCTGGGAGAAGTGTGTAGAGTTACAAGGAGACTATGTACAAAAATAAGAAAAAAATTTGAGAAAAAATGTCTTGTATCATTGTTCGGTCGGAAACTTTTCAGCAAACCCTCGTATATCTAGGTCTTATTTTTGACAGGAAATTGAACTGCAAACCTAATGTTCAAGAAAGAGTAGATTTATTCTCTTGCGCAAAATCCATTGGGGACAAATGTAGCCTTCAACTTCGCATTACCTGCTGGTTACAGGTGTCGGTTATAAGACCGGTACTCACCTCACCTACGGGGTGGTTTCATGATGAACAGGTTGCAATATGCAGTCAAGTGTGAAATGTCTATACTACTACTCCTTCCCGTGCACTGGATATGCTGTTTCACTTGACACCTCTCGATCATCAGGCCAGTGGCTGCGACCGCATCTATTCGCCTTAAAGCGACTACAGAGTGGACAAATAATTTATTTGGCCATGCTAATACCACCTTGATTAAACAATTCCCGGTGGATACCACCGTGTGGCGCTCCCATTGCTCTGATTTGTTTTTTCGTTAAGTTGGTAAATCTGTTGTTGACATTCCCTCTAAATCTTAGCGTCATAGCTTGAAGCTACGTAGCCAAGAGTACATCTATCTCTGTGTCTGTTGGCGATTTTGTACAATTTTACAAATGGATTTAGATTTGCAATAACGTAAATTTTGCGTAAAAAAACGGATTTAATGGTGCGCGAACGTTGGAAATGTTGGAAAAGTGTTTCGGCAACGATTCTCCAAAGAAAACGGTCGTTTACCAGTGGCACGAGTGGTTCAAAAGTGGTCGTGGCAGACCATCGACATCGAAAACCGACGAAAACATTGATGAAGTACGAGTAAGAGAAATGTTGGTCAATAACCGCAAATTAACCATCAGAGAGATAGCGGAGGACTTGAACATTGCCTATGGATCCGTCCAAGACATTTTGGTAGTAATTTGGGTTTCCGTCGTGTAGCAGCAAAGTTGGTGCCAAAAGACCTCAATTTCATGCAAAAAAGAGACCGTGTTGACGTCGCAAAAGAGATGATTTGCGAGGCTGAATCCGGTCCCACATTCATCAAAAGGATCATTACTGGAGACGAGACAAGGGTTTATGAGTCCCTTACGACACGCAATGCAGACATCAGACAAGTGAATGGCGTTCACCAAATGAGCCGAGACCAAAAAACCACGTCGTTTTCAGTCAAAAAAGAAGGCAATGCTCACGGTTTTCATGGATTACAACGCAATGGTGTAGTGCATCATGAATTTTTGCCAGAAGGCCAGACAGTAAACGAAGAGTATTACGAGTATTTGGGCGCTATAAGACGTTTGCGTGAAACAATTCGCCGAAAGAGACCAGAATTGTGGGCCGAAAACTTGTGGGTTTTGCACCATGATAACGCACTCTCGGTCGTACAGTGGCATCATTATTCGTAATTTTTTGACGAAAAATGCAACAAATACCATCCAACAGCCACCGAATTCACCTGATTTGGCTCCCTGTGACTTCTTTCTATTCAATCGAGTTAAAAAACCACAACGGGGAACGCGTTTCAGCAGCCGAGAGGAAATAATGGAAAAATCGCAGGAAGCACTGATGGACATACCGAAAACCGAATATAAAAAATGTTTCGAGGATTGGATCAAGCGCTGGCATAAGTGTGTTGCAGTCGATGGGGATTACTTTAAAGGGCACAATATAGATTTGGATGAATAAGCTTGTATCTCCAATTTTCTGAATACATTCCGGGATCAAGGTAGTATTCTTAATAACTAAGAATCCTCCCAGAGAACATCGATTACACTATCCCCAACATTGGTTTGTCAGCATTCCCTCCAGATCCTTCTGGTAGGAAGGATCTCTACAGATTGATCTACGACTGATAGCGTGGTTGGTGGTTTTCTCCAATACGCTTAATCTAAGTCTCTGCTTCTGTCCTCCAAATGATTGTATCGTGTTCCAGGGCGATTAAAGTAGTCTTGTATTGGCTGAAGAAGATATCTGCCAGGGATATCCGCATCTCTCCGGATAGTCAGGTCGCTATGAAGTCTCGGGATTTAGGCTCACTAAATTCTAGAAATGTCCTTGACTGTCGATCATATCGTAGGGAGATGGCAGAGCAGTTCAACCTTCACCTATGTTGAATGCCGATCTGTAGAGAAATTCCAGGGAATTGTAGGGCCGCCGAACTCACCATAATTAGAACAACTCTACGTATTCGGAGAAGGCTATCATTGGTATACCAATCTCAACGCTCAAATTAATGTCAAAGCTGGAGGCTAACAGAAGAACAAACTTTAGGTGGATAGTTAGATCAACATGTCTAGTGCCCAAACAGATTTGGCCCAAGGTGGATCTGAATCGCTCTAAGAGTTTGATCTTTCAAGATATGTAGGAAACATTTCAGCGTTACTATAGGTGTCATTTCTGGACACCGTTTTATTGACAAGCATTCCAGAAGGTTTGGCGTCTTTACAAATCATTTCTGCAGAAGTTGCGTGGATGAGGAGGAGGAGAAGACAATTCTCTATCTACTCTGCACATGCCCAGCTCTCCTCCAAAGAAGGCAACTGCTCTTAGAAGATCGAAGCAATTTAGACGTTAATAGTCTTCTATGCTTCGTCAGAAATTCAAATTAGTTCCAAGAGTTGGAGGATCGTAGATCCACGTGGCATCACAATGGACAAATAGGCCTAAGTGGAGTAGTCTTCCACTCTTACCTAACCTAACCTACTCATAACCTAGCACATTCCCTTTCCAAGGCAGTGGAGGATTAAGCGGTCTCAATAAAGGAGCACCTGAATAGGCGATTTTGTGGGTTGCCAGTAAGGACGCAACATTGATTATGGTGGATGTAGAACACTTACGTCGAATTTGTTTACTCAAGAGTGCTTCTTTCATTATAGTATGTAGCGGATACATAAGATTCGCTGGCGCTTTGCTTGCAAGATTGATTGCTCTCCTCCTCCAATTTGTTCAAATCCTGTATACCGAACTTTTATTGAAAGTGCGGTAATTGGTGTCATTCGAAAACATTCGTTAACGGTCACGTTGATATTTGCAGTGCTCTTTTTTGTTGTCCACATGAAAACAATCGTATCATGTTGAAGAGCGCCTTCTTCCAATATCTTGGCTATTTTATGTACGCTTTCCAGGTGTGGTCCCCTCCGGCAGGACCAAATCATATTCAACGCACTGCTTGGTATTTTTATTTGATTCAGATTTTTTGAATGTGTGTCCTACTTAAAGTTACCAGTGAAAGAAACTAGAAGAGTATTTTTTATTTGTCTTTGAAGTGGATTTTTAACTTCTCGAAGGGTAAGCAGAGACGTCGTACATCTTCTTTTCTGGCAGATGTGCAGAGCCTCGGGGTTTGATGTTGGTACAATTGCAGCACTATTCTAGGCCCAGGTATAAATGGCTAGGTCTGCTGCTCCTAAAATTTATTTAACCAAGATCGCATTTCCAGAAGCTACCACATAGAAGTTATCAGGATAGAGTCCAATGAAATCGTGATTATATATCGGGAGAGTTGATGTATGCATTGTAAATTACCGCAGATAGAGGAGATCCTTGGGGTTTTTCGTTCTGAAGGTTCACCAAATCCAACAGGACGATCAAATGCCTTTTCTATGTCACTCGACATGAGTATACTTGCAACAGGATCAGTGATGATCTTGTGCTCTAGCAGGTGAATAAGTGTTTGAACACCCCTATTTGGCTTAAGGGCATGTTGTCTTGGTTTCATCGATTTCTCCATTGTTCATCAGATTCGTCCAGCTAGGACGGTATTCATCAAAAATGTGGCAGTTTGGAGACTTTTTGGGGATAGGTTTTAGCAGCGTTCGCCTCCAGTCGTCAGGAAAAGTTCCAGCACTAAGGATGTTGTTGTAGAATTTTTCTTCTACGATTATGAGGATAATGGTGTAGTCCCTTTCGCTATCTGCACAGATGTTTCGAGTTCAAGACGTGTTATTTCATTGGATACTCCGATTGATCAGTGGTAATAGGAAGATCGGTTATCTACTCGTATTTCGAAAGATCTCTTGTTTTGAATGGCGCTATCAGGGTATGAGTTGTCAGCCCTATACCCCTTCCATCTTTCCGCGAAAATGTTGGCTATTAACTCTGCGTCATTTTGTAAGGCTTGATCCATAGAGTATTCAATTCAATTCAATTCAATTCAATTCAATTCAATTCAATTTATTACAATAAGAGAAGATAGTGAGTCAAAGACACTGTAGACAGCTGCGGCAGATGAAATAATGGGCATTATGAGAGTAAGCACTTGCCTCTGGCGAGTATTCCAGGGGGTATAGCTGGCTGAAATCCAAAGTTTGCGCAAGCATCCGTACACACGACCAACAACGTGGTTATAGCCAGCTTTCGGTTTATGGTGATACCTAGACTTGTAGCCGTCTCAACTAACCTAATCTTACTACCGGCTAAGTATACATCAGCAACTAGACTTATCCGAAAAGACTTGTTTGATATCGGAATTACTTGGCATTTTTTTGGGTTCAAAGCTAGTCCATTTTCAGTTTCCCATTCAACAATAGAAGCGAGATCCTCATTTAGTAGTGACACCAGTTCACCCAGTTTTTTAACCGGATGAGATAGGTAAAGTTGATCATCGTCAGCGTAGAAATGAATAAGTGCTTACTTACAGATCGATGCTAGGTCATTTATATATGTAGAACAAAATTCGTCCCAATATTGATCCCTGAGGAACCCCTTGAGAAACTGACCGGAGACCTGAGTGGTAATTACCAACAACGACTAATTGTCAAGAGCTTTACAGCTCTTTCACTAAAACCATAGTAATGGTACAGTTTTCAACAAAGAATGGCGTGATTCACTGTGTCAAAGGCCTTAGAGAAATCAAGCAGGCAAAGCAGCATCACAAATCCTTTGTCAAAATCTTGCCTGATGTCATCCAAGATTTTTACCATGGCGGAAGAGCAGCTATGGTTCTTCCTAAAGTCCAATTGAAAATGGCTCAACGGAGAGTTTTCAACCAAGTGTTTCTGAATTTGTGACTCTATTGCCTTTTCAAAGACCTTAGACAGGCAAGGTAAAATACTAACAGGTCTGTAGTCGGAAGCATCGGTTCACCAGAAGTCGCTCTTATACAAACATACATACATATACGTATACTGACATGACCCCAACCTCGCCGGAATTCCATAGCAATTATCTGATTGACAAGCACATCAGTCCTCACTCACTTTGTCACATCGCTATTTCTCCTAACGAATATCTCAACCTGACAAAATCCAAAAATTCAATTTCTGTCGTGACTTCCTCATCCAATTATGAACCTCAATTTAGTACCTATACCTCTCCGATTCCCACCGTCTAGCGCGGGTATCCTTCATCATTCAAAACTGCTAACGTCAACCAGGTGCCCGCCGCCACCACCGAATCAACCCATAAAACGCTGCATTAAAACAATTTGTCAAAAGTGTCAAAATTCGAGCGTTGTTGCCTTACTCCCTCCACAGTCCACACACACACACACACACGCAGAGCTGCCAGGACAAAAAGCCCGCGCAAAACAAAACGTCCAAAACGAATTTGACTGCACAATCTCGATCGCGATCGCGATGCTCCGATCGATAATGGTGTTGGCGTTGATGCTTTTCTTCTTCGTTTGGATACATTTATTCTCTTTTCTGGCTGCTCGATGAAGATCCTTTCGATCGACTGCTGTGCCGCCGCGTTCTTATTTTTTTCTCATTTCTTTTCATTTGTTTTGCCGATCGAAAGACAAGCGCGTTCTACCCCACGATGATCGGGCAGAAAAAACCAATATCGAGCGGAGGCCCCGATAAAAACATCCAAAACAAGCAATTGCCACGGCGCTGCGACCGAATCGAAATTGAGAACTGGACATCTCATCATCATCGTCATCATCTGCAGTGGAAAATAAGGAATTTGTATCTTTTTGTCTGCCCCTGATTGCATTTTGTATCTTTTTGTGGTGAAAACGTACGCACTAACAAAACAAATCTTACACACTGCACCGGAGCACCAAAATTGGGACAAGAAAGGGGAACGGCAACGGATCCAGCACAGAACTCTACTGCAGATCCCTAGAGATTGATGTAAAAATTGAATGCGGCGCTTTCGACCGCTGACGAAGACGAAGCCAAAGGTAGTGAGGCAGAGGCCTCAAATCTTCGAAATGACGACGACATTCAGAGATTGGTAAAGTGCTCAAGCGACGATGACGTTGTAAATTATCGGTGGCGTCTACATTCTTCGTCGCGGGACTTTGATTGACTCAAATTGCGGCACGGTTAAGTTCCACAAAAAAACAAAACAAAAAAAAAAAAGAAAACCAAGAAGATGAAGAAAAACCACCGCATCTCAGATGAAAGGGGGGGAGTAATAATTGTAGAACAACACTGTAACAGGTAAGTCGAAGCACGGTTCATACACATAAATATGACGACTAAGGCTCCGCATCCGACTGCAACTGACAGAGAGGGAGACGATGATGAAATGCCCAGCAGAACGAATTTGTATCTTTTTATCTGGCCCGCTTTAAATACCTACTAATGCCTTATTAATGTGTTCTAATGCTTCAAACAAATTTGACAAACTTTTTGAAGATTAAAATGGGGGACCTGCAGCCATGGGGAACTACTATCTAACCTTCTCGTCGTCTGATATAGCGACAGCTTGGGTAGCTGAAAAATAGGCGACTAATTTGGGTTGGAAAGTAGCATCCCTCCAAATTATCCGTGCAGGGTCCAATCAATTTTTCATCGAAGAAAATGCACCCATCCAATAAAAGATTTCTTACCTCATCTCTTTTCAGTAAAGCTGCCTCAACCGAATCTGCTTCCGATATTAGGTCGTCGACGTACATGTCGTCTCGAATCATCTTGGAACCTAGGGGATACTTTTGATGTTCATCTTCGTACGGTGCTGAACTTGTGCCAAATGTGACTGTTTTGAGCCGAAATACCTTAAGTTGGTCCTCCTTCCTGTCGCGCCAATATATAAG
The DNA here is from genome assembly GCA_963966105.1 of Volucella zonaria. NCBI lineage: Eukaryota > Metazoa > Arthropoda > Insecta > Diptera > Syrphidae > Volucella > Volucella zonaria. The sequence goes on along the minus strand of OZ014532.1, from coordinate 102,317,028 downwards.
CTGGTTGTAAGAGTCTCTGTGATTCATGCGCATCTGTCTGTACATTTTTTCTATATCAGCGACAAAGGTAAATTTGTGTGTTCTCCATCTCAGAATAATGTCTACTACTTGTATGTTGTTTTGTATTTTAGGTCCTGTTAGCAGATGTTCATTCAAGGATGTTCCATCCGAAGTTTTTGCCGCTGCATCAAAGACTACTCTAAGCTTGGTAGTCGAACTGGACTCCTTGAAGACCTCGTGATGGGGAACAAAGTAGTGAAATGATGTCTTCAAGACTTCGTCCGAGAAAACATCGACTTCCTCCATGTGATCGAGCAGTGAGTACTCTTTGACGCATTTTGCATATTCGGCTTGTAGTTTGGGGTTGTGTTGAAGTCGTCTCTTCAGTTGCAAAAACCTACTCAAGACGCCTCCTTTCGAGGATCCAAGCCCAGGGCAACTACCTTCCTTAAACGGGAGTGCTACTTCGTAGCGTCCGTCCCGCATGCGTTTGGTTTTTCTGCTGAACTGTTGTTCGCAGGCTTCATCTTCATCTGTTTGGAGTGTATGAAATGGAGTTTCTTCGATTTCCCAGAATCGTTTCAGCTGATTGTCGAGGTCGAATTTCGAAACAAAGCTCCTAACACTTCCTGTTGTATTTGAAGGGACTCTACCTAGTAAGATCCAGCCGAGCTGGGTCTTTTGAGCAATTGGTAGCGTTGCACTGTCCCCTCGACGTATTTCCGGCATTACGGCATTACGAGATCTAAAAGTAAATCGACTCTTGATGGTTTGTGGAACTCCGGATCTGCCAAGAGTAAGTCCTTAATGTGGTTCCACTTGTTGAGTGCCAAGTCGTTGGCCGGAATAATACCTGTTAATGATTTAAGAACGAATGCACGAGTGTCTGTTTCAAATGTTGAGTATAGTGAACCGATTGTAATGTTTACATAATTGTGACAAGTTCCATTTTTAATTTTACCTAACCCTGACACTTCAACAAACGTGCGGTGGTATTTCGAATGGAGCAGCTGTGCGGCAGATTCGGTGATAAACGATGCCTCGGAACCAGGATCTATTAATGTTCGGAATTCGCAGGATCGTCCCGATGCTGTCCTAATCTTAACGATTGCTGTAGCTAAAAGAACCTGTGTATTATGGTGAGTTGCATGGAGATTGTTAACTAATGCATTTGGTTTACTTTGGTTTTCCCCCCCGAGTGAGCTGGTCCATTTTTCATATATTTAAGATGAAACGAATTTGTTTTATTTATTCCTGAATATCGTTTTATTATTTTTTTGTCATAGGAAACGCTTCCCTGAGGTTCTTGTTGATCAACTACTTCTAGTGTCCTAAATCTAGATTCTAGGAACTCAGAGAACTCTTTGAACGAAGGTAAATCTTTGCTATTGCCTAATTTTTCCTCCCAGAGTTGTTGTGTGGATGATGGAGCCTTCTGCAATATACAGTAAATTATGATTGAATCCCAATACTACACTGGCAGTTCCAAATTCTGTAAGGAATGACGGCATTCAGTGGACACATCAAGGAGTTTCTTAAGTCCCGTTGAGTCTTCTTGTTGAAGAGCTGACTGACCGAAAAAGAGCTTAAATTGGGTGTTAACTAGTATTCGCCTATGGTCGTACTGGGATGTGAGAATTTCCCATGCCTTTTCGTAGTTTCCCTTATCAATGTTGAGATGTTGAAGTAGCCGTTCTGCTTCGTCTGTCAAATTCGACTTCAGATAATGAAGCTTCTCAATTTCTGATAAGGATTTGTTTTTGTGAATCAAGGAGACGAAAAGGTCATGGGGATGTCCTCCAGCTTTGGTAGTTCCCGGAAAAAACTGGGATAGAACCTGAGTTCTTGTTTTCTTGATTGAGATATATTTTGCACAGAACTTACCGGTACTCCCGTTGTTGCGGTTAGTTTGTCCATTGCATCTAAAAGTTCAGCTCTGTATTATAGATAAATCTCTTTTATTTTTTCATAGATGGCTTCCAGTTCTTCTACCTTGACGGTCTCTGTTGAAATAATTCCTTCATCGTTGTATCCGGAACTTGCCTTGTAATTGCTTTCAAGAATTGTGATCCGTCCTGACAAATAATTTTTTGTCCAAGTCAGATAAAAAAAGAAAAAAAATCACAAAATTCCGGTGAAGCGGTATGATGGTGATGCACCGTTGGCAAAGTGGTACAGAAGCGGTTAGCCGTTAAAAGCGGTATCCTTCAGGTGCACCGTTGATGAAGCAGCCGTAGTTTTTACAGCAACGTACTCCCAAGGGGGCCGTTGATACCGGTGCTGCGATAATGCTGGACGCTGATGTTCAACGGTGGATGATTGCTTTATTTTTTTTTTTTCGAACGAATTTTAATGAAATAGTTTCAAAAATTAAATAATTTTTTAGGATATTGTAGATGGGCTCCAACACAGTCCTACCCGCAACGTGATGGAATATCGTGGTGAAAGTTAAATGGGGAATGTCTGGAAACAATTTATAGTCTGTGGAAATTGGTTCAACTGCTCTTAGGGGATTTTCTTTTTTGCACACAACATTAGTGACGTTTCAGTTTTGTTATTAATGTCATAACGTCATACATACTCGCATTCGCCAGCTTCAACAAGGATGATTTGACAAAAAACCCCTGCTTGTGACGTATTGTACTCTGATTACGTAGCCGTTCACCACGTTTAGCAGGCACATCCGAGAACATTGTAGGAGGATACCGTGTGACCAAGTGCATTGACCAGTTCTCAAATAATATTCTTATTAGAAAAAAGCTTTAGAACCAGACAATCTCAATGGAGTACCGCGCTTGTTTCGACACAGAACCGCAGAAAAGACCGGTACATCCAGTTATCCGTTAAACAGAGTCTTTGGCTCACTGCCTCCAGTTGCGCACTCCAAGTTGGTTGAGGTCCCCTTCCACTTGGGCGCACCACTTAAGCCGAGGCTTTTCTCTACTTCAGATTAGAGCAGAAGATTATGCGGACTGGAGCGTTGGTGTTCATTCTACACCTACACGTCCCAGCCATCTCAAACGCCCAATGCGCCGTTGTTTATTCAGGTCGATATCGCTATATAGTATTGGGTCTACAAATAAGTTTCCAGCGTTTGTCAGAGATGGCGCCACCAGTGGATCCCGGGCAGAGATGTCAGACCCCCAAGTGTTTTATTTGTATTTTTTGTATCTGTCAACAACTTTGCAGCGTTATATTTGAGCAGTTCTATTGGTGTCGTACATTCTATCGAGCAAAATCATGGCAAGTTTCCAGCCAAATAAAAGTCACTTGCGGTAAGCGCTGCTATTATTCTTTAATATGAAGAAAAGTGCGGCTGAGGCCTATCGTTTGCTTTCGGAAACTTATGGGGCGGAATGTATTGGTGAATCGACGTGCCGCGAGTGGTTCAAACGGTTCAAAAGTGGTGATTTTGGAGTTGAAGACAAAGATCGCCCGGGAAAGCCGAAAAGTTTTGAAGACGAGGAATTGGACGCTTTACTGGATGAGGATCCGTGTCAGATTCAAGAAGAACTTGCTGCATCATTGGGCGTCACGACACAAGCCGTTTCCCTGCGCCTAAAAGCACTGAGATTCATTCAAAAGGTTTGAAACTGGGTGCCGTACGAATTGAAGCCAAGAGACGTCGAACGGCGATTTTGCATGTCCAAAATGTTACTGCAGCGGTATAAAAATAAATCATTTTTGCATCGTATTGTCACTGGTGATGAGAAATGGATTTATTAAGATAATCCTAAACGCAGAAAATCGTATACAAAGCCCGGCGAGCCCGCCCAATCGACGCCGAAACGAAATATTCACGTGAATAAGGTCTTGCTCTGCATATGGTGGGATCAAAAGGGTGTCGTATACTACGAACTGCTTCCGAGTGGTGAAACCATCAAAGGACCATTATATCGAACCTAAATAATTCGTTTGAAGCGGGCATTAAAAGAAAAACGGCCAGAATATGAGACCAGGCATGAGTCCGCCATTTTTCATCACGACAACGCTCGGCCATATGTTGTGGTTGCGGTGAAAAATTATTTGGAAAATAGTGGATGGGAAATTCTGCCTCACCCGCCTTACAGTCCAGATTTGGCACCATCTGACTACCACTTGTTTCGTTCGATGCAGAACGCTCTTACGGGAATACGCTTCAGTTCAGTAGAGGAAATCAAAAATTGGCTCGATACGTTGTTGGGCTCGAAAGACGAGAAATTTTTTTGGTCCGGAATTCATAAATTGCCAGAAAGATGGGGGAAAGTTGTAGCTTTCGATGGACGATACTTCGAATAAAGCATTGTAACTATGTTTTCATAATAAAACTTCAAATTTTGGAAAAAAAACCCTGGAAACTTACTTGTAGACCCAATACAACTCGTAGAGTTCATCGTTAAATCGTCTCCTCCAGAATCAGTCAACGCATACAGGACCAAATATCTTACGAAGAATTTTTCTTTCAAAACAACCAAGGATATCTTCATCCGCTTTAGAAACGGTCCAAGCTTCGGAGTCATAGAACATGACTGGCATTACAAGGGTCTTATATAGAGTTTGCTTGGTTGTTCGGGTGAAGGCCCGTTGCCCTCTCAGCCCAAAGAAACAGCGATTGACAAACGTTATTCTTCGTTTGATTTCTGAAGAGATGCCGTTTTCGCAGAGCCGAGGTAGACAGAGACCATTACTACCTCAAAGGTATAGCTGTCGATTGTGACATTCTGGCCAATACATCGATGTTGGGTGTTCCTTTTTATTGACAGCATGTAATTTGTTTTACCATCGTTTACCGCTAGATCCATTTTTCCTGGTTCCATTTCTCGCAAACGCACCAGTGACAGCTCGCTGTGTTCTACCAGTAACGTCAATATCGTCGGCATATGCAAGCAATTGAGCAGACTTTTGAAAGATCGTACACAATTCTTTCAAGCCTTGCCTAAATCCTTTTTCGACTTCAAAGGTCTCGGTTAGGTCGTTACCGACCTTGATGCAACAGTGAGCCTTCTCCATTTTCATCCTGTACAAGCGGACGAGTTTGTCAGCGATGCCAAAACTAGATATGGCTCTGTATAGCTCGTCTCTGTAGATGCTGTCATAAGCGGCTTTAAAATCGATAAAAATGTGGTAAGTATCGATCTGAACTTCTTGAATTCTCTCCTGCTGTAGTGTGAATATTTGGTCAACTGTGGACTTACCGTGCTTAAAGCCGCATTGATAGGGTCCAATCAGATGGCACAATACTGCAGACAAGATCTTTTATGCGATGTTTAGGAGATTGATACCTCTATAATCGGCGCAATTTAGAGGGTCTCCTTTTTTGTGAACCGGTCAAACTATGCTGAGGTTCCAATCATCAGGCATACATTCATCCGACCAAATTTTGGAAATAAGTTGGTGTATGCTCTCTACTGAGTCATCTGCTGCTGCCTTAAATAGTTCGGCGGGTAGGCCGTCCGGTCCGGCAGCATTATTCGACTTCAATTTAGATATTGCCAACCTCACTTCATTTTGGTCGGCCGGACGGAATTCTTGACTTGAATCGTCAATTTTGAATAGTTCGCTCTGCCTGACAGCGGAATTTGTGTCGTCTTCGCCATTTAGCAGTCAGCAGAAGTGGTTTTCCCCTATCCTCAGTACCGACTGTGATTCTACTACAAGGTTTCCTTGTTCATCTCTACAAGTTTACGCCATAGACTCGAGCTCTTAAGATATATTTCAATTTCATCAGCCCTCGTTCCTCTAAGGTATTACAGGTAATGTCTATCTAAGATCACCACAGAAGAGCATTTTAACGCCACTCATAGGCCGACCGTCTTGTCTAATATCTCGTAAAGTTCTGTCTACCATTCTCATCCCAAGATGCAAGCGTTGCTGACTGTCGCTGATGCATGCTTGGCCATTGCAATATCCCAGTGTTGATCTCCATCAATGACGCGCATTACAGGGAGCTAGGTAAGTGGAAAACAGGATACCATCAACTTTTCGCATTTGTTGTTTGGATACACTCTTCCGACAACCTGTTCTTTGAAAATGCCAGGCTCACCATACAGAGCTGTGTCACGTTTGCTACGGTTGAACATACCTTGTTCCTTGTTATAAGTGTATAACGCCAGTCGGAAAAATGCCAGCAAGGTTGTTTGTCTCGGGTTTTCTAAGCGTTCTGCCACATTTTCAGGATTGAAGTAAACTCATTGGCCGCCTTAAAGATGGACATCTAAATGTACAACTGGGGTTTTCGCCTTATACGAGGGCGGGTCAATAAGTCCGTGACTTTTGAATTAAAACAGATTTTTTGATAAAAAAATAATTTTATTTTTCAACGTAGTTTCAGTTGAGCTCTATATATTTTGTCCAACGCTTCTCCAATTTTTTTATCCCTTCCAAAAAAAATGATTTGTCGAGGTCCTCAAAATGACGAGATGACTTCATCATTGGAGTCAAATTTTTTTCCACCGAGCCATTTCTTCAGGTTTGGGAACAAGAAGTAGTCGCTCGGAGCCAAATCTGGAGAATAGGGTGGATGAGGGAGCAATTCATAGCCCAATTCATGGATTTTTGCCATGGCAACTGCACATGTGTGCACCCTTGCATTGTCTTGGTGGAAAAGAACTTTTTTCTTGGCCAAATGAGGTCGTTTTTTTTTCAAATCGTCATTGAATCGGTCCAATAAGTTGGCATAATATTCCCCATTGATTGTTCTTCCCTTTTGAAGGTAGTCAATGTGGATTATCCCGCGTGCATCCCAAAAAACAGTCGCCATAACTTTATTGGCTGACAAACCCACCTTGGCCTTCTTTGGCGCCGATTCACCCTTAGAAACCCACTGTTTTGACTGTTGTTTGTTCTCTGGTGTGTTGTGATGGATCCATATTTCGTCCACGATTACAAAACGGCGCAAAAACTCCTCCATATTGCGATTAAACAACGCCAAACCTTCCTGTGAAGTTGTTACACGATTGCGTTTGTGGTCGACTGTGAGCAAACGCGGCACCCATCTTGCGGAAAGCTTTCTCATGCCCAAGTGATCATTCAAAATTGAAACCACTGAGCCATGCGAGATCCCTACGGCTTCCACAATCTCTCGCACTTTCAATCTTCCGTCGGCCAACACCATATCGTGAATTTTTTGGATTGTTTCGGGTCTAGAGATCTCAACTGGGCGTCCAGGACGTTCGGCATCTTCAGTGCTTGTACGGCCACAACGAAATTCAGTAAACCACTTTTTTACCATTGAAATCGATGGTGCAGAGTCCCCATAGTATTTATCAAGCTTAGCCTTGGTCTCGGTAATGGTTTTTTTTCGCAAGAAATAATGCTTAATAAGCACACGAAATTCACTTTTTTCCATTTTCTCCTCAAATTAGTGAGTAGTCTGATAAAAATAGCTGTCAAACACAAACTAACTGACGCAGCAAGTTTAAATTTTGACAGGAGTCAACTGACAAATGCCTGTTGACAGGAGCAGTGTTGCTGTTTCAGTAAAGAGGTCAGAAATTCAAAAAGTCACTGACTTATTGACCCGCCCTCGTATCTCGGAATTGGATAGAGTTGTAGGGTACCTTTTAGAACAACGATTTGCCTGCATGCAAGGAGAGTTCCCATTTCGGGTGCCACACGGCCCATGAACCATGTGTGTTTTTATTATAACGTGCAAAATTGTGTCCTGGTTGGTAATCCACCTATCTACTATGAAATGCTATACATGTGACACAAAGCTGGGCCAAAAACTTTTCCTTTTGCGAGCGGGTTCAGCATGAGCCTTAATTTTAAATCAAAAACTCTAGCTATAACATCGTGTCTATCGGACATTTATCGGCGATGATGACCGTTTTGTAATCATTTCCTTGCCCTTGCGGTATTGAGTCCAATGCAACTTTAAAACTATGTACGTAAGGGTTGACTTGATGCAGCATGTTTTGGAGTTGAGATATTTGTTCATTGTTCATTTGTGGGAAATTCCTATTCCTGATATTAGTTTGTTAAATATAGTCCGATATAAAATAAATCTGAAGAAATGTTGGCTCATTTTGTGGTAGTAAAGGTCCTATGAGATGATAAACTTGCCTTGTTTCGTAAAGGTTGGCATACATAAATCGCCCCACGGTTATTTCGCCCCGAAACACCTCATTTGAAATGCGCTGTTCATGGATGTTCACCACTTAAAAGTGATTTCATAAGCTCTGGAGGGTCTTGAAAATTTTCAATATGAACTTTTCCACTTACTTGATTTTTAAATTCATTTTTATTTTTACTTTCATTATTAACTTGCATACACAAAAATAATTAAATCTGATTTGGCAAGAACAGTTACTTATTCTATTGCAGCTTACTGGCTCCTGCCGAACGCTCTAAACCTAACAATGCCATTAAAAATTTGCCTTTCGACATTAAAAGCAATCTTACGATTAATCTTATCTACCAATTATAAAATATACACCCTGAATGACTCGAACTGCAACCAACTTCAGACTGCTATAATTTCCAAACCGTTCATGACAGTGAGCTCAAATTTTGACACATGACAGATAATTTTATTGAGTCTACAAGTAAGTTTCCAGCGTTTGTCAGAGATGGCGCCACTGTGGATCCCGGGCAGAAATGTCAGGCCCCATGTGTTTTATTTGTAGGTTTTGTATCTGTCAACAACTTTGCAGCGTTATATTTGAGCAGTTCTATCGGTGTCATACATTTTATCGAGGAAAATCATGGCAAGTTTCCAGCCAAATAAACGTCATTTGCGGGAAGTGCTGCTTTTATTCTTTAATATGAAGAAAAGTGCTGCTGAGGCCTATCGTTTGCTTTCGGAACTTATGAAGCGGAATGTATTGGTGAATCGACGTGCCGCGAGTGGTTCAAACGGTTCAAACGTGGTTATTTTGGAGTTGAAGACAAAGATCGCCCCGGAAAGCTGAAAAGTTTTGAAGACGAGGAATTGGACGCTTTACTGGATGAGGATCCGTGTCAGATTCAAGAAGAACTTGCTGCATCATTGGGCGTCACGCAACAAGCGTTTCTCTGCGCCTAAAAGCACTGGGATTCATTCAAAAGGTTGGAAACTGGGCGCCGTACGAATTGAAGCCAAGAGACGTCGAACTGCCATTTTGCATGTCCGAAATGTTACTGCAGCGGTATAAAAATAAATCATTTTTGCATCGTATTGTCACTGGTGATGAGAAATGGATTTATTATGATAATTCTGAACGCAGAAAATCGTATACAAAGCCCGGCGAGCCCGCCCAATCGACGCCGAAACGAAATATTCACGTGAATAAGGTCTTGCTCTGCATATGGTGGGATCAAAAGGGTGTCGTATACTACGAACTGCTTCCGAGTGGTGAAACCATCAAAGGACCATTATATCGAACCCAACTAATTGGTTTGAAGCGGGCATTAAAAGAAAAACGGCCAGAATATGAGACCAGGCATGAGTCCGTCATTTTTCATCACGACAACGCTCGGCCATATGTTGCGGTTGCGGTGAAAAACTATTTGGAAAATAGTGGATGGGAAATTCTGCCTCACCCGCCTTACAGTCCAGACTTGGCACCATCTGACTACCACTTGTTTCGTTCGATGCAGAACGCTCTTACGGGAATACGCTTCAGCTCAGTAGAGGAAATCAAAAATTGGCTCGATACGTTCTTGGGCTCGAAAGACGAGAAACTTTTTTGGTCCGGAATTCATAAATTGCCAGAAAGATGGGAGAAAGTTGTAGCTTCCGATGGACGATACTTTGAATAAAGCATTATAACTATGTTTTCATAATAAAACTTCAAATTTTGGTAAAAAACGCTGGAAACTTACTTGTAGACCCAATATTATTTACAAGCATTTTAAATGATTTGCGTTTCAGTTGTGTTGAAAAATTTTTATTCGCGATGGAATTCCAACGTGATAGTGTGATTGCTTTATATTTGGCTGGAAAACTACAAGTAGCTATCGTTAGAGCCCTCCAGCACCTCAACGTGAACAAATCATTTGTGTCTCGAACCATAGCTCGTTACCGTCATACTGGCAGTGTTGTAAAACGACGTGGAGGTGGTCATAAAAAAACAGCAACATCGGCAGAAATGGTTCGGAAAATGAAGGCTAGAATTGAGCGAAATCCGCGTCGAAGTGGAAGAAAAATGCCTCGTGAGCTCAACATATCGTTGGAACGGATGAAACACATACTGAAAAATGTGCTCGGGCTCAAGCCATTGAAGTTAAAAAACGCACACGATCTTACCCGCAACAGAAAAAAGTTAGAGTCGAAAGAGCGAAGGAGTTGCTACGCTTGCACAAAAGTGGTGAGTTGCCGAATTTGGTTTTTTCCGATGAGTCGCCATTTGTTATCGAGCAATATGTCAACTAACCAAATGACCGAGTTTACTTGCCAGACAGGTCCTTCGAAAATTTACACCTTCGGACGGCCACCTGAAAGCATGCAGTAACGATGGTAATGGTTTGGGGGCCGCCATAACCGCCGATGGTCGCTCTCCGCTCGTATTTTTAGACCGTGGCGTCAAAATTAATGCGATCGTATACCGTGAAACTGTCTTAGAGGCAGTATTGGAGCCTTGGGCAAACAATCATTTCGGTCGGAGACCATGGACATTTCAACAAGACTCGGCACCGTTTCACAAAGCGCGCGTCAACCAAGATTGGTTAAAAAACAATGTTCCACACTTCATTTCTTCGACACAATGGATTGCAAATCCTCCGGATGCAAATCCGTTGGATTTCTCTGTCTGGGGTATTTCGAAGGCGAAGGTTGGCACTAAAAAATACCAAAGTGTGGACCAACTCAAACAAGCACCTCGCCGGGAATGGGCCAAAATACCGCAGAGCCACTTGCGTGCAGCGTGCGATGCTTTCTTCGGCCGTCTCAAGGCCATTACTCGCGCCAAAGGTAGACATATTGAAAACTACTGATACAATTTGAAAATTGATGTATTTTCCAACATTTTTTGCTTTGGCACAATAAAGTTTATCAAAAAATAAAAAAATGATAGCATTTTAAAAATTTGGAGTTCGAGTCATTCACCCTGTAGTTACAGGTGCTCCTGATGCTTTTTTCCTCCGGAGAATCCGATGTTCTTACATCTTCTTTTGCTTGTGGAGCTAATGGATCGCTCTCGTTCGTCCATGGAGTTACGCTTCGTAAGCGAGTTGTTTCCTAAGGAAACGTACTTGCTTGCATTCTTTATCTATCTGTGGGTTTCATGGAGGTGGTCGAGTAAGCCCCAGCACATCATTTGCGCCATTTCTGTTGACTTCTTGACATCGATGCCACCAGTCTTCTGCAATTGGTACTACTACCCGTTGAGGGATACGCGATCACCAAACACTCTGACGGTTTATTTCAATTGGAGCCGCTAAAATTTAAAACTCTTCACAGCATTTCTTCGTTGTTATGGTGGTTGAGATAGCCGTATACGTACCTTGGCTGTAACGAGGTAGTAGTCCGAGTCTGTGTTCTCTTCTCGGAAAGTTTGGACATCTATAATACTGGAGTCGGTTACAACATGAACGATTCGATGATCAGGTTACCGCCTTGTTCCCTTGGCAACAAGAAATCATATGCTTGATATACTGATGTTCCGCCACGCAGCGAAGTTAATTAGCATTAGTCAGTAGGCAGACGTGGTGTCGTGGAAGATGTCCTGCTCGATCGCATTGCCAAAACTGTCCTCTCTTCCTAGTTTAGCGTCATACTTCGGGCATTGCGTGTTAGTTTTTTCGAGGAGCTCGTAGAAACATTCTATCACCCAGATGTTGGGGACTAGAGTCTTCATGTGTATTGTTATAAGACGTTAGCTTACGTGATGCTGTTTGTTTTCTCTGTAGCAGTGGCCGTAGTAAATGTCACAGTTTTCCTTCCTTATTTTCCCCGGCCTATCCCACTGCATTTACCTAGTGGCGTCGATATACGCTTTATAGCAATTGAGGGCCTTCGCTGCACGCGGTCAATCAAGGCTCGAATATCCCATATGCAAATTCGAACGTCGTTGTCCATTTGTTGTTTTGCAGGGTCCTCAACATTAAATCCTTTCTTATCCTAGGCTTTTAGTCTCTTCGCAATAGGGACCATTTTCCTTAGCCGGGTAGAAAGCCCTATGCAAGACCACCTGCCTTGAGGGCCAGGTTTCTTATGGTGCCTTTGATAAAAGGGGCCAGAGTATTCCGGAGTCAGAAACCCACCTCAGGGGTGTAGAACTTGCTATTGACCAGCGTACGGTCAGTAGGTCCAGTCATTTCTGACAGCGAATTCTTATTTTCTCTTGCTTATAAGTTTGGAAGGTCACTTTCGGTTGGACGAGACCAGTACCACGAGGAGGAAAAATAATCACGTTTGACGAGTAGTTAGAGTTAGAGCACTGGGCATCGTATCACCATTGATCGTCTTACAAGTGATCAGCATTGTGATTTGTGCTGCTTTGTCGACTGGAAACGTAGAATTGAATGATCCTTGAATCTCAACTCATAGAATAGATATGAGCTTCCGTCAATGGCAAAACAGCAGAGAGGGAAGATCTACAGACTGAAAATTAAAATAAAACATAAAAATGGATAGCTTCTAGTATCTTGGGAGTGTGGCATCGACAGATGATGGAAGAGCCGACTGATGTCCATGAACGACATCGACGTACGAGGGTTGCCTGAAAAGTTTTCGACCGCAACGTAAAGTTAGGGGCACTCGTCAATAAAAGCTAGTGAATGCTAAGTTGTTCATCTTTTGACAGTTACTTATAGAAGTTTCAGTCATTTTGAATGCGCAGTTTTTAGTTGACAGTCGTTTGAGTGCGCCGATGTGAGTGTTTTTTGTGAAAATGGAAAAAATCGAGTGCCGAGCTGATAATAAATTCTTATTTTTGAAAGGCAATATGCCTACGCAAATCAAAAATGAGTTGGACTCTGTATATGGGGACTCTGCACCATCATTTGTCACAGTAAAATTTGGGCAGATGAATTTAAACGTGGCCGTAAGAGCTTGGGAGATGATGAACGTCCGGTACGTCCAAAAACTGCAACCACTGACGATAACATTGCTAAAGTTCACCAAATGGTGTTAGACGACCGCCGAATTAAAGTGAAGAGTTAGTAGAGGTTATGAAAATGTCCAAAGAACCTGTTTGTTACATATTAAATCAAGATTTAGACATGAGAAAGCTGTCCGCGCATTGGGTGCCGCGTTTACTTACGTTAGACCAAAAACGTGTTCGAATGAACATTTCCAACGCTCTGTTGGCGCAGTTTAGGCGCAATAAATCCGAGTTTTGGCGCCGATTAATTACTGTAGATGAAAGTTGGATACACCATTATACGCCCGAATCAAAAATTCAGTCAAAACAGTGGACTGCAAGGGGCGAGCCGGCTCCAAAAAAAAAGCAAAAACTGTTTTTTGGGCTGGGAAAGTGATGGAAACGGTTTTTTGGGATAGTAAAGGAAAAACTATTACAGGAGCATACTACGCATCATTACTTGCCAAGCTGAAGGCAGAAATTGCGGAAAAACGGCCACATTTGCAGAAAAATATCCTGTTTCACCAAGACAACGCGCCGTCTCACACCTCAGCGGTTGCAATGGCGAAAATCCATGAATTACGGTTTGAACTGCTTGACTATCCACCTATCAGATCTAGCACCAAGCGACTTCTTTCTGTTCCCTCATCTGGGCCCCCGCCCAATTATCAAGGCTTCGCCCATCAATGACGTTGTCTAATAAAAAGCGGGGGCAGATTATTCTAAACTGGTCTTATCGTAAACATCTTCAGATTACAGCCTCTGAATGGTTGCTACGATTTGACCAGTTACAAGTTGCCTGTCATAGGTCTTGTTGGCGGCTTGACCACCGGTAGTCCATACCAGGACTTAAATCACGGTACCATGGGAGTCAGGAGCCCCCCGGATTTCGGTTCGGGCCTGACTTGTTAGAGGTAGGCCCCCTTGTGGGAGCGTCATGGTGACTGTGGTTTAAACCCAAATCGCGGGTACGGGTTTCCTTCTTGGTTTAGCCCATTGTAGAGTTGCAAATAAAGTACTGGGTGCTGCTACCCTAAGAGCAGCAAGAGGTTTTAGGCCGGCCTCGACTCATACCAAGGGTGGAACTTTTGCCTCCAAAACAAGTTCTGCTTTGGTATAATATATAAGCGAAGTATTAATAAATATAAAGCGAGTAATTAGCGATGGCAAGGCGTATCCTTTCTCCCTATGGGTGTATGGGCACCCCGTAAACATAAGGTCTTATGACAGATGGCTTACGTTAAAAATCCAGGTACGTTCTGTTCCCTCATCTAAAAACTGCGCTCGGAGGACAGAGATTTTCGTCAAATGAGGAGGCAATCACCTTCGTGAACAATCATTTTGCAGAAAAAAAGACCAAGTACTATTTGGACGGGTTAGAGAGATGGGAGCATCGCTAGGAGAAGTGTTTACAAGGAATTACAAGGAGATTATGTAGAAAAATAAAAAAAATTGTTTAGACAACCCTCGTATGACACAATTCGCTACGGATGAACAAATAATCTCCCGCGCGACAACTGGAGAATAATTGGAAAGGGCTGATGGTACTCCATTAAGCTCCCCGTAAATCAGCTTTTCTCAGTGAACTCAGCTTAAATATTATGACTGACAAACTGGCACACCAATTTGGTTACGGATTTGCACATACTCTCTGTTAACTTTCTGAACTGTTTCCAGTACTAGGAATAGTAAATCCAAATAAGTCAAATACATGATTGCATCACATTTATTTTGGAGACTGCATTCAATGGTCTGAGTCCAGGACCTTTAAGTCGACTTCTACTTCCAGTTGTCTATTTTTATCATTAATTGTTAGCGTTTACAAAATGTACACTTAGCTACAATTTATCAAGAATTTCAATTGTATCACTGTCTTCAGAAATGGAACACCTTGCGTTCCCACACAATTCAGTGACTCCATCAGATATACGAGTTGTATAACCAAAAACAAAACAAAACGAAGAAAGGACACGAATGTGAACATAATAGCCGACAAAGTGATAGCCTCTTCGTAAAACACATGTTCGCGACTACCAATTACGTAGATAAGCGTATCTTCGAGGCTCTTTTAACCTTACTCCGGCTACAAGGACTATCAATTCATATACATACAAACCGATGATACAGGAAAGCTGATGCGAACACAAGGACGGATAAGATGATGGATGAATAAGCAAGAACTCGAAATGGTAACTCCAAATGTCATTCGATTAATCTTCAGATCATTTAGCTGATCATAGCCACCAGACATGGGTACAAAACACCAAAATAACGACCGACAACGACTAGAACTCTGATGACCGACCATCACGATGACGACAATGCATCAACTCCAATTAAACGCTGAAAATATGATTAATCCTCGCAGGAGGATGGACATTAACATTGCCATCCTTACACAGGGTCATTCCATTGTCATTTGTTTGGCCTTTAAATTCTAGACGAACTAGATACGAGTACAAAGATGTATATGGAGAGAAAAGGAACAATAATTGATGGGTACATCTGTCATTCGTCAATCGGTCGTTTACACAATACGAGTACGAGTACGGGTACTAGTACTCGCATCAGTATTCTTAGCAGCGAACACACTGACACCGATCATCAATGATTGGGTGCCGAATAGGAGTATCTGAGTACCTCTAACTATGGACCTAATGATAAGCAATTTTTCATAATGATTCCATCACTTGAGAATCCGAAAATTATTAATCAAATCGGCGACGGCGGCGGCGGCGGCGGCAACGATGTCCAGAAATCAACTCAGCCACGAGGGAGAGAACCACATTTGTCATAGACCCAATCCATGGGCCATTTGTTTACTGCCGCCTTGTCCATGAGAAGGGGGTGAGATAATTGTAATCGACAATGGCCAATATTTTGAGAATCTTTGTATCTATTCGTCTTTTTCGTTCGACTTATTTTCAAGCTCATGTGCGTAACCAGTGATTTTCTTAATTATTTTTATTTTTTTTTTTTTTCCAATTTTTGGCTTCTTCCAGATGAATTATTGAACTCAAGTGGAGTCATTAGAGATACGCAGCTAGAACGTGGACCTGAGGACCCAGAAAAGAATAAAAAAAAAAAAAATCAGACAAATAGGCGGGTGCAAAGTGCGGGGCTGTAGAGAGAGGTCTCTTGTCAATCGATCAATACCATGATGGCCGAGTTGGTACTGCTGATGCTGATGATGATGATGATGATGATCATGACGACGATGTTCCATCTGAACATCAAAGAATTTCACCAAAATGCAAAGAGCATGTATTAATGGAATTGAATTAAGTCGGACAAAAAAAAAAAAGCTGAATTAAATTATCTCCGTTCATTAAATTTAATTAGACGCCGCCATTGAGGTTGATTGCTTTCATACGATGAATCAAAGTCACAGTCACTGGCCGAGACGTTATATTTCTGTTGCTGGATTTTTTTTGGAATTTTCATGACAAATGACTCTAATTTTCGATTGATGAAACAGACGTTCTAAGTGATTGGTTATACGGATTCATAGGCATCATGTGAGAGTTCTTGGTAACGACATATTAGTCGACTTATGAAATGAGCAAGTTGGACTGCAAAGGGACTCGTAGAAGGTATCCTAGTTGACTAGTATTTAACAGTTCACACTTGAACCAATGAGAATCTTCAGCAACTGCGGTCCTTATTAACCCGTCGTTATGTGTTGCAATTCGTTCTGTTTATCCGTGCCCTCCCATGTGCCTGATATTTGTATTTCTTTCATCCTTCTTATTTCAGTTAAGCAGATCTCTCCATTAAAACAGCCAAGTGCCAAAGGATGAAGCATGCATTTATCACAGTGGTCCTACAGCGAACTAGGACCTCGAATAGAATGCCTCTCTAACTATCCACTTCAAATTTTGCGCGTCAAGTTGGTTGAGGTCCTTCTTCACTTGCGCACCCCACCTGAAGAAGAGTCTTCCCGTTTTGTCTTCTCGTTCGGCTATGGGTTCGACGTCTTTTCGAGTGGGAACTACATGTTTCAACCATATAAGCAGATAAATTCTGATCCTTTAAGCTAGTCACTGTCGCTGTATCGCTTGTATCATTTTTCGAGAAATTTCCTTATCTACTCCTCGCTGATGCAGACAGGCCGTATGTTGCGAGAGCTGGCAGCACTTAGAAATAGAAACACCAGCGACACCAATCTGGAAATTCAGTTATGGCGGATATTAGCCGGCCATAGCAATGTGTAAAGCTGCGTTCGAGTTGCAGAAAAAAGTGTTGCTTAAGTTGGTTTTCGACGAATGGCGTAGAACAATTGAGTTGCTGCACTGCGGCGTGTCATCATCTTTGCCGGTGGCTTCCGGTTCTACTTCCTACAGTATGGCATATTTGCGTTCGAGAAATTCTTTGTCTCGTTGCTCAGCTAACCGCTTTTCATCTTCCATTCATTGAAGTAGGAGTAAGACTTTCTTTGACCTAATTTTGCCTCCTGGTACTAATGGATCTGAAACGACTTGGATAATGCTATGTTAGCATCAAAGGGTGTGACAGACGTTTGTAAATAGATAAGTTGAAGAGATACGGCGTGCGAGGTACACATGCATATACCACCTTGATCAAAAAATTCCCGCTCCACAACACCGTGTGGCGCTCCCATTGTTCCGATTTGAGTTCTGTTTTTTTTTTTGTTAAGTTGGTAAATCTGTTGTTGACATTCAATCTACATCTTAGCGTCATAGCTTGACACTGACAAAAGTTACGTAGCCAAGAGTACATCTATCTCTGTGTGTGTTGGCGATTTTTTACAACAACGAACTGATTTAATGGTGCGCGAACTTTGGGAATGTTGGAAAAGTGTTTCGGCAACGATTTTCTAAAGAAAACGGTCGTTTACCAGTGGCACGAGCGGTTCAAAAGCGGTCGTGAGTCAATCGAAGATGATGAACGCAGTGGCAGACCATCGACATCGAAAACCGACGAAAACATTGATGAAGTACGAGTAAAAGTAATGTTGGTCAATAACCGCAAATTAACCATCAGAGAGATAGCGGAGGACTTGAACATTGCCTATGGATCCGTCCAAGACATTTTGGTTAATGATTTGGGTTTCCGTCGTGTAGCAGCAAAGTTGGTGCCAAAAGACCTCAATTTCATGCAAAAGAGGAGACCGTGTTGACGTCGCAAAAGAGATGATTTGCGAGGCTGAATCCGATCCCACATTCATCAAAAGGAGACGAGACGTGGGTTTATGAGTACGACACACAATCCAGACATCAGGCAAGTGAATGGCGTACACCAAATGAGCCGAGACCAAAAACAGCATGTCGTTTTCAATCAAAAAAGAAGGCAATGCTCACGGTTTTCATGGATTACAACATCTGGAAGGCCAGACAGTAAGCAAAGAGTATTACGAGTATTTGGGCGTTATGAGACGTTTGCGTGAAGCAATTCGCCGAAAGAGACCAGAATTGTGGGCCGAAAACTCGTGGATTTTGCACCAGATAACGCACCGTCGCACAGTGCAACGAATGTATGGAAAATAGGACAAAAATCATAGCTCATTGTATAATTTTTTTATTTATTAATTATTGTTAGTTTATTACAAAATGTTTAATTATTTGTGTATTAAACAATTTTAAATAGGTTTTCAGACTGATTCTAAGTTACATTATTCGCTTTCTAAGTCTGTTTCAGATTCTGTTTCTGTTTCTGTTTCTGTGACTGATTCATTTGAGTGATCCGAATCTATATTTACATCAAATGTTTCAGACTGAGTATCATCAATAATATATTCGGCAATGTCTGAATTAATTTTTTGACAACTATTTGAAACTTTTCGAAACTTAGCAAGGCCTGGGTCAGACGTAATAAGAAGCATTTTCATGACATCACTATTGGTATTGATTCGTGATGATTTCCGGGCATTGTGCTCTCGGATATAGCGAATATTCTTGTGCCTATACTCCAATGCTTCTTCAGACAACTGACCTATAGGAATTGAAAAGGATAAAATCACATCAGGACCATATATTAACAGTTTATGCAAAGTTACAGGCATATAATACCAGTAATAATTACTAAGATATATCTCTTTTGTTTCATGAACTAATGTCCTAAACCTTGGCATATTAATATTTTTCCCGCTGGATATTACTCTTAGTATTACTGATAATTTTGAAATCAAATTTTCGTTTATGCCGGTAATTGAGGATGGGCAGTATTTCCATCATTAGTGGAACCGAACCCAGGCTTCCGTTTGTCAATAATTAATCCAAGCTTTTCTTTGAATTCTTTTTGTATATTTAATTTTCTTTCTAAAAGTCTGTTTTTTTTAATCTTCCCCTTTAGCTTGCCACTTTTTAAAATCCAAACGATAAGAAATATGTAACATGCATTAAAATATCCTTATCCAACAATGTAAGGGTGACAAACCAAAGCCGTAAGCTAACTCATTTGGCTGAAGAGGTTCAATTCCCTCTTTGTTCATATCTTTAGGGGTACATCCACAAATGTAACACATTTGAGCTGAGTTCGTTTCACTTATAACATTACAAATACTACCATCTATCATGGTGAACAACATTTCAAAATTTACAGTGATGCAGCTGCCTTTAACAGTAATGTTAAGAGGAACTAATTCATTAATTAATTGATCCATATTTGTGCTCTCATTATCTACCAAATTTGCTGTCTCTTTCGAAAATATGAACTTTATAGGTCGACAATAAAATATTGATGATGGTCTGGGATTTGCCCACTTTATATCGCCACTATCTTTATCGATAATTTGTAGTGGAACAAGTGCAATAAAAAATACAAATTCATCTGAACTATTAATATTCTGAAACCTCTGTTTATAAGCACTATGCCCAGAGCTTCCATCAAAGCCCCATTTACATACTAAGGTTGCAATTGTGGACAAAGACAAAAATTCATCTGCGATGGGCTCAATTATATATTTTGCACTTTGATTGAGTAATTGCTGCAAATCTACTACAGTATGACTATCTGAAACATTTATTGTATCAGGTAGTCTTTGATCCCTAATTTTTTTTATCGCATAGTAACTAGGGAATGTATTCTTATGAATACTATTCACCGTGGAGCGCAAGATATTGTATTTTCGGAGACTGAGTCCCAAGTCTAAGTAAAGGGCTAAGGCTTGAAGACCAGGTATATATTTCTCATAAGATAAAGTCCCTGACTCCCTTGATTGAATGGCAGCAAACGACAGCTCATTAGAGTCCCAATTATGAATAAGACTTTCAACTCTGCGCTGTTTTGATTTATGACATAGGCTCTCAAAATTTTTTTCTGGTCGACCTCTTTGTAATCGACTAGTCGAAAGAACTGAGGTATTGGACGTCTGCTGGTAGCTCAGAACTTTTTCTTCCACAGTAACTTCCTCTCTCAACCAGTCCGCATACTGTGTGTTGAACGTATTTTGCATTCGATGAGTGCGGTCCCATCTAGTTTTGAATCTTAAAGAAATTAAGCGGCTTGTTTTTTTTATACTGCTCATAATTTGTTCCGGAGCACTTTGCAAACCACGCTTAGTCAAAATATGTTCAAAAATGGCTTTTACTTTGCAGAGGGCTTTGCATGGGCCAAAATAAATGGCATGTATTTTTACAGCTGCTATGCACGTCCAAGCTGGACCATTAACGAATACCAGGCAATGCTAGACAATCTATCCGTTCGTGGCAGACTTTAATGCATGGGCAACGGAGTGGTTTAGCAGACTTACAAACGCCAGAGGCCATAGTCTACTAGAAAGTTTTGCAACTCTTAACATAGGCATTGCAAACCAAGGTCGTGCAAACACATATCGTAAGGCAGGAACGGACTCGATTATTGACATTACGTTAGTTAGCAACTCCTTCTTGCGAAATATAAAATGGCGAGTCAGCGAATAATACACGTACAGTGACCACCAAGCAATAATTTTTGAGACGAAGGAGAAGAGTACCGTGCAACGGCCCAAGATTGAAGGACACACACTTCGACCTGGACGCGTTCGAGGAAATGATAAATATCGGAAACATAATTCAAAGCGGAACAGCTGAAGCCTGTATACAACAACTCGTCCGCATTCTCACTACTGCGTGCGATGCATCAATGCCCAGAAGAACGGGTATTAGTGGAGGAGCACCATGCTACTGGTGGAATAAGGAAATAAAAAAGCTTAGAGCAAAGTCCAAAGATCTAGGGGAAGAGATCGCTTTGAAGAACACCTTATTGGTTTTAAAATAGCAAGACTCGACCTGAAAAAGACAATCAAGGAGAGCAAGACAAGATGTTTAAAAAAACTTTGTGAAGACGCCGACATAAACCGTTGAGGTACAGCATACAGGATCGTCATGACTTAGATAAAGGGCAGCAGGTCGCCGCAAATAACATGTCCAACAATCCTAAGCTCCATAGTAGAAGACCTTTTCCCCCGAAGTACATCTACTATGTACCATATCATTAGGGAGACCAACACGGAGGACATCCCAATAGTCACAGCGGATGAACTCATAAACGCATGCAGGAAGATAGGCGACAGTAAAGCGCCCGGACCTGATGGCATACCAAATAAGGAACTAAAAGCAGCTATTCATAAGCGGCCAGACATGTTTATGGAAACAATTCAAAAATGTCTTGAAGAAGGAGTTTTCCCGGGTGCTTGGAAACTACAACACCTAGTCCTGCTTCCAAAGGGAAACAAGCCACCTGCGGAACCGTCCTCGTATCGTCCAATATGCCTTCTAGATTGAAACGGATAATATATGCTAGACTGCTCGCGGTAGCAGAAGAGACAGGAGCACTATCAGACTTTCAGTTTGGGTTCAGAAAATCGCGGTCTACTGTTTAAGCCGTAAAAACTGTGGTCGACATTGCGGCCGAAGCGATACAAGGAGAAAGATGGCGGTATGGTACCAAAAAATACTGTGTAGTGGTAACTTTGGACATCAAAAATGCCTTTAACTCGGCAAACTGGGCGTTTAGCAGAAAATCACTAGCCAGTATGAATACGCCATATTACTTGCTGAGGATAGTAGAAAACTAACTAAGATAACAGAAAACTGAGGTATGAAACTGATGAAGGGTTGAAATACTACAGCGTTTCAGCTGGGGTTCCACAAGGATCAGTACTCGGTCCACTCCTGTGGAACATTATGTATGACGGAGTGCTAAGGCTTATGTTGCCGAGAGGAGTTCAAGTAATCGGATTTGCAGACGACAAAATAAATACAGGAGATAGAGTCAGCCACAAATGTAGGGATTATTCGCCGGCCTAGAATTAGCGGACCATAAAACAGAAGCCGTCTTAATTACCAGTAGAAGAATTGTGGAATACGCCAATATACGGGTGGGACATCAAATAATCCGTTCGAAAGAATCAATCAAATATCTGGGAGTAATACTTGATAACAGATTACAGTTACAAGCACATGTAGAGTACTCCAGTAACAAGGCTTTACTGCTGCAAGCAGCACTTTCTAGAATACTACCAAACATTGGTGAACCTTTATATGCTAGGAGGATTCTCCTATCTAGAGTAGTCAGCTCAGTTCTCTTATACGCTTCTCCGGTCTGGGCGGGGGCACTCGCCATAAAAGCAAACAAGAGAAATCTGTTGTCCGCATACAGGCTCAGTGCATTAGGAGCGATCTGTGGATTTCGAACAATTTCGGATAAAGCAGCCTTCGTGATAGCAGGAATGGTTCCGATCGACATTCTCGCGGACGAGATGTTGAGAATTTATAATAGAAGAACCCCAGGGTGACAAGATGCAGGTGAAATTGCAAGAATAAAAGGAGAAGAACGAGCGGCTTCAGCAGCCCTCTGGCAAGCCAGGTGGGATAATAGTACAAAAGGCAGATGGACCTACAAGTTGATCCCGAACATCGAGACCTGGACAAAACGAGCACATGGGGATAACAACTTCCACATTACGCAGTTCCTATCTGGTCACGGCGGCTATCGCAAATACTTGCACCGATTCGGACACGATAGCTCCCCTTTGTGGCCAGAATGCTCAAACGAGGAGGAAGATACGGAGCACGCCATATTTCATTGCCGGCGTTTTTCGCAGTGGAGGATTAATCTGCCCAGTCCAATACCACTCATAGACCAAATGTTGCAGTAGGAGGAAAATTGGATGGAAATCGGCAGATTTGTGATAATTGTGCAAAACGAGCTAAGAAGAATAGAAAAAATTAGAAGAGCCGAAGAAGCAAATACAAGAAGACTAGCATGATCTGCTAACCAGCCCCGCGAAGTAATACCTAACGGCAGTCCCGCGGGGAGAGTGGTTAAAGGACGCAGTAGTGTGGATTAGTACGTAGGCGCACTCCTGGTATCGAATATTCGGGTGTTGCGAATCGTGCATGTTGGTGGCACGGGCTACCGCATCTTTAGAAGATTACCACATCCATTGGCCATTGGCGCAACCAAAAAAAAAAAAAAAACACACTCCACCAAATTCACCTGATTTGGCTCCCTGTGACTTCTTTCTGTTCAATCGAGTTAAAAAAAAACCACAACGGGGAACGCGTTTCAGCAGCCCAAGGGAAGTAATGGAAAAATCGCTGGAAGCACTGGTGGGCATACCGAAAACCGGTATTAGCGAAGATAATAATACCAGGACATTCGATCACCGGACGCGAGAAATATTTCTGGTCTGATTCTAGAATTTATTTAAGCTGGCTAAATTTGGATCGACGTAAATAGTAGTAGTTTTTGGCGTATCGGATCGGGGAAATTCTTGAAGAAACTGAAGCCAGTAATTGGAGATGGATTCCAAGTAAAAGCAACGTTGTAGATGAAATAACAAAGTGGCGTTCCAAGTATGATTTCCGCTCAGATAACCGATGGTATCAGAGACCCAGCTTCTTATATGAACCAAGTGATAATTGGCCGGTGGCTTTTATGCCATCAGAAACAACAAGGAAAGAAATGCGGCATATGTATCTACACCAAGTCAAGCAAACGGTTGCGGTTATCGATATAACACGATTTAGTCAATGGAAAGGGCTTCTCCGTTCTACTGCTCAGGTATCCCGTTTCATTCGTATAATCTCCAGAAACAGTGCTACTCAGAAGAAAGGAAGCGAAAAAGTGATTAAAATTAAGTGTTATGAGGATTTTTTTAAATATGATTTTAATATCTTTTAATGAATGTTTTAAATGATAAATAGTAATTTAAATAATATTATTTTTGAAGTTCCTCGTAATAGTACTAGTATTTTGTCTTCCTCAAATTAAAATTCTGAAGAGATTAACTGTCTTTGTATTGACCATCTTAAAGTAGAGTCATTCTCTGGTGGTTCAATAGTTCATCAAAATATTCGCAGTTTAAGAAAGAACTTAGATGCTTTCTTGGCTCATCTTACATCGCTAGACCATTTACCTGGCTTCGTATTTCTTTCAGAAATATAGATCTTTGATTTTGAGGTATCTAATTTTGAGTTTTAAATTCATAACTATACATTTAAAGCATTCTGTAATAATTCGTATGCAGCTGGTGGAGTGGCAGTACACCCTGACTGACTGCAACCAATTTCAGACTGCTCTAATTTCCAAACCGTTCATGACAGTGAGCTCAAATTTTGACACATGACTGATAATTTTATACTTTACAAACCTTTTAAACGATTTGCGTCTCCGTTGTGTTAAAAAAATTTTATCCGCGATGGTATTCAAACGTGATAGTGTGACTGCTTTATATTTAGCTGGAAAACCACAAGTAGCTATCATTAGAGCCCTCCAGCACCTCAACGTGAATAAATCATTTGTGTCTCGAACCATAGCTCGTTACCGTGATACTGGCAGCGTTGCAAAACGCCATGTAGGTGATCATAAAAAAACAGCAATATCGGCAGAAATGGTTCGGAAAGTGAAGGCCCGAATTGAGCGAAATCCGCGTCGAAGTGGAAGAAAAATGGCTCATGAGCTCAACATATCGTTGGAACGGATGCAACACATACTGAAGAATGAGCTTGGGCTCAAGCCGTTGAAGTTCCAAAAAGCACACGATCTTACACCGCAACAGAAAAAAGTTAGAGTCGAAAGAGCGAAGGAGTTGCTACGCTTGCACGAAAGTGGTGAGTTGCCGAATTTGGTTTTTTCCGATGAGTCGCCATTTGTTATCGAGCAATATGTCAACTAACCAAATGACCGAGTTTACTTGCCAGACAGGTCCTTCGAAAATTTACACCTTCGGACGGCCACCAAAAAGCAGGCAGCACCGATGGTGATGATTTGGGCCGCCATAACCGCTAAAACCGCCGATGGTCGCTCTCCGCTCGAATTTTTGGACTGTGGCGTCAAAATTAATGCGTTCGTATACCGTGAAACTGTCTTAGAGGCAGTATTGAAGCCTTGGGCAAACAATCATTTCGGTCGGAGACCGTGGACATTTCAACAAGACTCGGCACCGTCTCACAAAGCGCGTGTCAACCAAGATTGGTTAAAGAACAATGTTCCACACTTCATTTCTTCGACACAATGGATTGAAATTCTAAGGATACAAATCCATTGGATTTCTCTGTCTGGGGTATTTTTAAGCCGAAGGTTGGCACTAAAAAATTCCAAAGTTTGGACCACCTCAAACAAGCACTTCGCCAGGAATGGGCCAAAATATCGCAGAGCCACTTGCGTGCAGTGTGCGATGCTTTCTTCGGCCGTCTCAAGGCCATTATTCGCGCCAAAGGTGGGCATATTGAAAACTGCTGATACAATTTGAAAATTGATGTATTTACCAACATTTTTTGCTTTGGCACAATAAAATTTATCAAAAAATAAATAAATTATAGCATTTTAAAAGTTGGAGTTCGAGTCATTAACCCTGTATATTACAGGAGTGATACGAGTATAGAATGTGAAATTTTGTATCCTAAACTTATAACTGCTGATTTGATTGTATTAAATTGTGAAATATCTGGTACTCGATTCTGTTTAACTACTGTTTATAGACTTCATCTGTGTACTGTTAGGGCTTTTGTGGAAGAGTTTTCGGCATTTTTGGAAAATCACAAATTCAAAAACCATGCGCTTTTGGGAGATTTCAACATTGATCTTTTGACTGATTTGTCTGATACGGATATTTTTCTTACTGCTTTGTCCTTCTTTGGCTTTGCGTCATTGGTGAACAAACCAACCAGAAGTCTTTCATGTTTAGACCATACATTTTTAAGATTACATAGGAATAATACTATGAAATATAAAGCACATGTATTTGATCTTAAGATAACCGATCATAACCAGCCTTCAGTTTGACAATTTCGTCTCCAGAACTAAACAATCCTATTTGAAAAAAATTAAAAAGATCAAATTCCAAACACTGAAATCTGCTATATTTTTTTGAAATGTGGGACGAAGTTTATAGTAATGGTGATCCATCTGTAGCCTTTGACTTATTTCTCAACAAGTTTCAAGTGTTAATATCGAACAATAGTCAGCCTTTAAATAAAAGGGACAAGCAGCTAACATGTCTTAAACCATGGATGAACTTATGTTTGCTAAACAAAATAAATAAAAAGAAAAAACTGCTTGCTTGTATAAAAAAAACATCCAAATAACATAAGGCTTCAAAGAGCATATGAACATCTTTGCCATGATCTTAAAGCTGATATTCCAAACTGTCGGGAAACTTATTTCAAAAATAAGCTTTCCGAAAATTTAGGTAACCCAAAAAAAGAATGGCAAATTGTCAATGACATTTTAAATAAAAAGAATTTACAAAATATGAATGTAGTTATTGCAGCCAATAATGCGACTGTATCTGAGCCTTCAAACGTTGCAAATTTATTTAGTGATTACTTTTCAAGCATTGGTCACAATTTGATGGCATATTCGCTTAATACCAATTCATGTCATGTTTTTATCCCAACAGTTTTTTTTTTGTAAAGAATTTACTTCATTTGAAATACATGCAATTATAATGTCCTTAAAATCGTCTAATTCATCATCTGAAGATATGTTTACCAGCAATATTATGAAACAGATTTCTTTTTTTATTTCTGATGTGCTATGCCATATTTTCAATCTTAGTTTAAAAAAAGGAATTTTCCCTGAATCACTGAAGCTAGCAGTAATTATTGCTCTACATAAAAAAGGCGCCACTACATGTGTAAATAATCACCCTCCCATTTCCATTCTTTCAGTTTTTTCAAAAGTTTTTGAAAGAGGCATGAAATCTAGAATGCTTTGCTTTCTAAAGAAATCCAAATTTTTCAGTGATTACCAATATGGTTTTAGGAGTGGAAGATCTACTGAGAATGCTGTCTTAAAATTATGTGGCGAAATTTATGATAGTTTGAATGATTCAGAGGTGCCTGCATTTCTGTTCATTGATATAACAAAGGCTTTTGATACGGTAGGTCATACTTTGTTGCTTGATAAGTTGCATAAGGCAGGTTTTAGAGGTAAAATTCATGACTGGTTCGCGTCGTATTTAAAGAACAGAAAGCAAAAGGTAAGAATTCAGAATAATTTAAGTTCTGAAAGATGTACTAATATAGGTGTTCCTCAGGGATCCGTTTTAGGCCCTATACTATTCTTGATTTTTGTGAACTCGCTTTTCGTTCAACATTTTAAAGGCAAAATAACATCCTTTGCTAATGATACTTCCTTATCATATTCTTCGAAAAACCATTTTCAATTATTCACTGATATATGTTAAACAATGATTTAGAAATTCTGCGAAAATGGTTTAATTTGCATAGACTTGTTATAAGTGACAAAACAAAACTTATGGTTTCTAATATTCAGGGGACAATCTATAAAGGATATGGTAATAAAATATCATTCACCCAATTTTGGATTAAAACACAGATTTTTTGATAAAAAAATAATTTTATTTTTCAACGTAGTCTCCCTTGAGCTCTATACACTTTGTCCAACGCTTCTCCAATTTTTTTATCCCTTCCAAAACAAATGATTTGTCGAGGTCCTCAAAATAGGCCTTTGTTTGCGAGATGACTTCATCATTGGAGTCAAATCTTTTTCCACCAAGCCATTTCTTCAGGTTTGGGAACAAGAAGTAGTCGCTCGGAGCCAAATCTGGAGAATAGGGTGGATGAGGGAGCAATTCATAGCCCAATTCATGGATTTTTGCCATGGCAACTGCACATGTGTGCACCCTTGCATTGTCTTGGTGGAAAAGAACTTTTTTCTAGGCCAAATGAGGTCGTTTTTTTTTCAAATCGTCATTGAATCGGTCCAATAAGTTGGCATAATATTCCCCATTGATTGTTCTTCCCTTTTGAAGGTAGTCAATGTGGATTATCCCGCGTGCATCCCAAAAAACAGTCGCCATAACTTTATTGGCTGACAAACCCACCTTGGCCTTCTTTGGCGCCGATTCACCCTTAGAAACCCACTGTTTTGACTGTTGTTTGTTCTCTGGTGTGTTGTGATGGATCCATGTTTCGTCCACGGTTACAAAACGGCGCAAAAACTCCTCCATATTGCGATTAAACAACGCCAAACCTTCCTGTGAAGTTGTTACACGATTGCGTTTGTGGTCGACTGTGAGCAAACGCGGCACCCATCTTGCGGAAAGCTTTCTCATGCCCAAGTGATCATTCAAAATTGAAACCACTGAGCCATGCGAGATCCCTACGGCTTCCACAATCTCTCGCACTTTCAATCTTCGGTCGGCCAACACCATATCGTGAATTTTTTCGATTGTTTCGGGTGTAGAGACCTCAACTGGGCGTCCAGGACGTTCGGCATCTTCAGTGCTTGTACGGCCACAACGAAATTCAGTAAACCACTTTTTTACCATTGAAATCGATGGTGCAGAGTCCCCATAGTATTTATCAAGCTTAGCCTTGGTCTCGGTAATGGTTTTTTTTCGCAAGAAATAATGCTTAATAAGCACACGAAATTCACTTTTTTCCATTTTCTCCTCAAATTAGTGAGTAGTCTGATAAAAATAGCTGTCAAACACAAACTAACTGACGCAGCAAGTTTAAATTTTGACAAGAGTCAACTGACAGATGCCTGTTGACAAGAGCAGTGTTGCTGTTTCAGTAAAGAGGTGAGAAATTCAAATTCACGGACTTATTGACCCGCCCTCGTATGCATGATAATAACAACAGTACATCTTATAATGACAACATCAACTGTTCAGATAATTGTTTTGACATTGAGAAACTTAAAAGTTTCAAATATTTAGGTATTATTTTGTATTATAGGTTGTGTTGGAATGATCATACATCTGACCTGAAGAATTACCTTAACAATTTTGTGAGGCAAATCTACCATCTCAGTCTTTACTGTAGTCAACCGATTTTAAAGCAGACTGCAAAACAAATGATTCCGATAGATTTCGAAAAGGCTGAAAATTACGTATTTAGTCTTTGTCAAAACGTAGCCTTCCCAGAAGAAATCACTGTCACCAGATGTAGCGCCTGCAGCACCCTATAGCATGAAAAGACCAATCATCTTACCAAAGAAGCATCACGTTACTGAGTTGATTGTAGCTGATTACCACCAACGTTTTCGTCATCAATATAGTGAGACAGTGGTTAATGAACTGCGTTAGCGGTTTTGCATTCCCAGATAGTAAGGAGGATACGTCAATTTTGTAAGAATGCTAGCAGCAGACCACAACCAACGTTAATGGGCAGTTTGCCACCAGCTAGATTGAGGCCGTTCACCAAGCCCTTTTCCTATATAGGTATCGACTACTTTGGACCATTGTGCGTAGCAATTGGAAGGCGCTCTGAAAAGCGCTGGGGCGTGCTTATTATGCATTGAAGATGCATCTACTTTATCTATAGATTCATGCATAATGGCATTAAATCGCTTTATCATACGTAGAGGCTGGCGTCTAGAGATCTATAGCGACAACGGTACCAATTTTCGTGAAGCTAGCAATGAATTAAAGGAAGCAATAGCTTACATTGAAGTAACCAAGGTGGGAGAAAGTTGGGCCAAGTCTTAAATGGAATTTCATTTCGCCTTCCTCACCACACATGGGGTGAAGTTGGGAGAGGTTAGTTCGTTCAGTAAAACAAACACTGAGCTGCATTTCGCCAAGAAGGAACCCGTCCGATGAACTTTTGCTAACAATGATGATAGAGGTAGAACGTATTATTAATTCCCGACCACTTACATATGTTCCCTTAGGCAGTGAAAACGCCATAAGTTCTCAGGGGAACTTAACGACGATGGAGCAGTATTGCGCAGAAATTGGTTAGTCAGCGGGAAATTCGCAAATCTCTTCTGGCAAAGATGGTTTTGTTCACCCAAACCCATTCAAGAGGGCGATATCGTAATTATTATCGACCCAAACATTGCAATACCAGGTAGAGATGGGGCAATAAGGAGCACCGTGATAAAAACGTCAAATGGGGTGAATATAAGGCCATCAGCGAAACTCGCTATACTAGATGTAGGCCGCCATGACGAAGATGGTAAGCCAGTTGATAGCACCAGCTTACCAGGGGGGAGTGTTGCGAGAGCTGGCAGCACTTGAAAATAGAAATACTAGCGCCACCAATCTGGAAATTCAATTATGGCGGATATCAGCCGGCCATAGCACTGGAAGACGGTCAGCCATATTCCCTTTGAACTTCCGGCCTTTTATTCCGGTCTTTTTGTCAATCTGGTCACGCAATCGCGAAACAACATTTAAAGAATTATTAATTGGAGTAACTAGAATTCTTGGCAATTCGGAGTTTATTTCTGTAGATTAAGTACCAATGCCTCTGTTTCCTGGCGGACGAAAACGCCAGAGG
Source organism: Volucella zonaria (assembly GCA_963966105.1). NCBI lineage: Eukaryota > Metazoa > Arthropoda > Insecta > Diptera > Syrphidae > Volucella > Volucella zonaria. The sequence continues at coordinate 102,286,343 of OZ014532.1, read as the reverse complement.
GAACACCGTACGATCACTCGAATCATTTTTCGCTCAAAGCGACCAAGCCTATGCTAATCCTTTTTTTTTGATAAAGTGCACACCTCTGCACCATAGAGGAGGGCTGGGACGCTCAATGGTATATAGAGTGGTATTGTGGTTACCCAAGAGAGAGCTTTGCTATTCAATTGACTTGTAAACCCAATAAAACAGCGATTAGCAAGAACTACGATATTTTTCGAAGGTTCTCTAAGGCGGTGTCATTATTTATATAAACTGCAAGGCGTAGGTAGAGAGCGCCATCTCGAAGATGTACATGCCTATTCCACCGTTTTATCCGAATCGCTGATATTGTGGTCTTCCATCGATGAGAGCCTCTCATACCCATATTCGCCGCTGCTTAGTACTAGGAAATGCCTGGAAAACAGCTCTATGTGTTCTGCCTATATTGTCTATGTCCTCTGGTGGCTTGCGACTTTCACACAATACAATGTTGGAAAATTGCCATGGCAGTTGGTCGCCTTGTCAGAAACCGCTTTTGAGATCAAAGACATCGTTAAAAAAAAAATGTCTGACCCTCACGGAGCTGTAAGCTTCCTCCACAGAATAGATGCCAAGGCCGGACATGGACATGGACATGGACATTCTTCCAATACGCTAAGTCACAGGCGTCCCCAAAATCTAAAATCAACAAATTGGTGGTGCGTATTTCGAATTCGAGGATCTGACCGGAACCACCGGTTTCGTAGCCGTAATTTACCACAACAGAGGTGACATCCCTGATAGCTTTTCCATTGAGACAAGAAACTAGTTTTGTTGTACGCCGATCGGGGTTAAAGGACATTTGATAGGAAAAGGCCTTGTCAGTATGTTGTGTTTGCAGGTTTCTGCGTTAGAACATCGTCACAGAGTTTTTCCTCTTCTTAGTGTCGTTAGAAATATCCGCAGTCGTAACTTGGTCATAAGAATATAGTGATCCGAGTCAATGTTTACCACTCGGATCGTTTGGACATTTAGAAGACTGGAGGCTCGCCGTGTTGATCACAATGTGATTAATCTGGTTGGGGGTGAATTCTTGAAGGCACGAGTACTGTCAGGTTCCCTTATAAATACCGAGATGTGGGAACAGCGTATTTTTTATGATGACATTTCACCAAAAACGAAACTCGGTGGGCCGGAATGGCTGTCGGGTGGGCTATATTTACTGACTTTCCTGCCAAAGATGTTTTCATTTCCTAGGTTGGGTTAGGTTCGGTAACAGAGGCATTTTGGAAAAATCAACTCACTCAGGCCTATTCGCCCATAGATGCTACGTGGATCCTCCTGCTTTTGGAACCAATTTGGGCTTCTGACTGTTATCGTCTATAATATGTGAATCAATTAAGTCATTGTGCTACAAAAACGCTCCTAAGTGGAATTTTGTTCTTTAGGAGGGAACTGGGCGTATGCAGAGTTGGTGGAGGATTGTCTTCTCTTCCTCTGCTACCGAATTTTTGTTCTTCGAATAGCATGCAGGTCTAGAGATTGGTATACCGATGATGACTTTTCCAGGTAGAATAGATAGAGTGGTTCCAATTTTGCCAAGTTCGTCGGCCCTATAATTCCCTGGAATATTTCTGTGCCTCGTGAACTAACAAAAGTAAATGTTGAACTGCTCTGCAATCTCCCTGCGAGGTGTCTGATAGCGGCCTGACTATCCGAAAAGATCCAGATATCACGTTTTTCTTCAAACAGGAAAGGACATCACGCTACAGAGATTTAGAAGGCGAAAGGAGAGGCTTAGGTTAAACTTATCTTAACACTCTCTCAGTCTCGGATCCATCTGCTTGCACGAAAGTCGTAGTCGAACCAGTGTTAGGGCATAATCTAGTCGATGTTCTCTGGAAGATTCTTAGTGTTTTAAGAATATTAGCGTGGCCAAATAATTTATTAGTCCACTTTTTATTCGCTTTAAGATGAATAGCTGAGTCAGCAGCCACATGCCTGATGAAAATATCGGTAAAATAGAAAGTCCAGTGCCGCGGAGGGTGTAGTGGGTAAGGCTGCTTTGAACTTGTGTTAGTTTGCTGCTATTGACTGCATTGTCTAACCCTGTGGGTGATTATACCGAGACGTATAGTCAGCGGGTAATGCGAGCTTGGAGTCCCCATTTGTTGCCAATGTCTTTTTTTTGTAAGAGAATAAATCTTTCTTTATTATTTCGTGAATATTAGGTTTCGAGTTAAGTTTCCTGCAAAAAAAAGACCCGGATTACTCGCTGTATGGTAAAAGACTAAGCTGTTACGGTTGACTTAGTGACAGTCTTTTATAGTGGAAGATTTGTTCTTATTTATTGAAAATGATTAGTGGTTCCAATGTCTATACAACTGACAGCATAAACAATAATTTGAATGTTATGCTTGATATTCTTTGCAAGGAGTGTAGTAGATTACATGTACTCGTATGTCATATTAATGCGCAAAGACTTTGGCCCAAAACGTGTTTGTGGGGTCGAAAGTTGACATAGTGTGTGTATCTGAAACTTAGTTTCAACCGGATATTCCTAATACTGCATACAATATGAATGGTTACAAGTCGTATTGGCGGGGGAGTGACAATGTACATCCGTGAGGGCACAAATGTTGAATTTGTATTCAAATCTGAAGCTACCTGTCTAACTGATTATTATTTTGTTGAGATAGCTAATTATGTATTTAGCAAATATTGGTTCGGCGTAGCTTACCGTTTTAATAAAAATGTGGATCTATCTGAATTTTACACAGTCCTAGAAGATTTAACACCTCCCTACACTGAAATTATTTTTGTGCGCAGACTTTAATTGTAACTTTCTTCGCAGTCATTTACAAACAAAATCAGCAGTCTTGGGCTAGGGTCTTTAAGAAACAGTGTTTCTATGAAAATAAGGGAAACTAAGAAGAGAGTGTATTCAAAGCGATTTAATGAAATCTTGCCAGCGAAAACCTTGGGGAAAAATATCCGAGAGCTTGGTGTGGGTCGACAAAAGGTGATAATCCCTGAAAATATAAGTCCCAACTTCTTAAATACGGAATTCGCTAAAGTTGAAAGTACACTGTTTGATATTGTCGAACCGAGTACGGTTCATTCTCTTCCTAATCTTGAACGGGTTGATTGCTTTTAGTTTACTAGAGCAAATGAAAACGACGTTCTGTGCGCCATTCTTCAAGTAAAGTCTAAGGCTACATGCCTTAATGAAATACATCCACATTTTATAAAAATAATTTTGCCCCACATTCTTCCTACCCTCACACATATTTTTAACACAATTCACAGGACGTCCTTTTTTCCTCCTTCTTGGAAGGTTGCTAAAGTTATACCAATAATTACTCGCTCGACACCACCTGAGTTTAGACCAATTTCTATTCTTCCTTTCTTATCCAAAGTCTTTGAGATGCTTCTTTATAAACAAATGACTCTTTTTGTCAAACATAATAAGCTTCTGAATGGCCAACAGTCTGGTTTCATAGTTGTGTCTCTGCTGCTATTTTGAAAATAACAGATGATCTGAGAATTGCAATGCATCACGACCTGATGTTCTTTCTTGGGGTCCTAGATGTTAATGTATTCTTTCCTTGGCAAAGCACTTTATACCTCAGCAAACAACCTCCACCTATGGATGTCCAATTTTTTATTGTCACAACTCAGAAACCCGAAGGAATCTTACAGTGGCCTTTAACAACATTACGCGTTATGTTTATAACCTTAATCGATTTGATCATGTATATGGATACACTTACAGGATTCTGTATCCTATATCAAATTCTTCGCCCTAAAAGCATTAAACAACATCTTAATTTGCCAAGAGCATCAGTATCTGTACGAAAAGCTTCAGTTTCCAACTTCATCTCGTTCTTTTATTTTTATTCAACCAAGGTTAACATGCAGAAACTCCGAGTGCCAATATTTTGTTTATGTTGTCAGAGAATGGAACGCTCTACCTTTGGACATTAGAAAACATCGCGGAACCAAGACATTTGATAAAGTCCTATTTAAATATTTAACCGAGGGCACTTAAATGTACTTTTGTAATAAGAAAGTTTATCTTTATCTTTTCCTTTTCTATTATCTTATTTCTCTTGTTTCTTATACTGCTTTTTATATACATGTATATATATTTTTTTTTCTTCGAATACCAACTTCTCCATTGTTTATTTTAATTTAGAATAAGCAAAGCCAATTTTTGCATTGTTAAAACTTAAAATTAACTTTTACTTTTATAGACTTGAATTAGGTCCATTGTAAAAGATTCTGTAAATAAATAAATAAATAAATGAAATGAAATGAAATAAAATAATTGGAATTTTATATTTCAAGGAGAAGAGGGCAAGATAAATCCGACTCGGTGTGCTACGAGGGTAAAACAAAAACAAGCGTCATGGTTTCTATCCAGCAGGAAGGCCCCCCTACCGACGTTACCAGTCTCAGGAAACTTTAAATAAAGCTTCACTTTAAATAAAGTTTCACTCCCAAAAAGTTGCTGACGATCTTGCCACTCTTCGTCACTATGTACACTCTAAAAGAGTCTCACATCTCCAACGCAGTCGACCTGACCACAATAAATTTTTTCGACCCTAAAAAGTCATGCAAAAAAATTTTTCTCTCTTTCTATTACCAGAACATTAGAGGACTGCGTTCTAAAACCCACACCGTTTTGCGCCAATCTCATGCTCTCCCATTTGATATCCACGCTCTGACCGAAACTAATCTTATCGCCAACATAAAAAACCAGGAGTTATTCCCTCTTTGTTTTAATGTTTTTCGGGATGATGATCGTACACCCCCCTTGATTGAATCTCCTTGTCGAGATGTCCTACTGGCTATTCACAACAACTTGGACTCCTCTCTCGTTGCAACTTCATCTTCTCCTAAGCTCGACTTTGTGTCAGTTAAAATAACACTTACTCGTAGATGCTTGTATGTTATGTGTTGTTGCATTCTTTCGGCGTAACCTGTCGAATCCTACCAACTTGCTATTGCAGCAATTGACAATTTGATCGACTTATCTGGCTCGCTTGATGATATCATTATCTTCGGCGATTTTAATCTGCCTCAGCTGAAGTGGACTCCATCTGAAGACCAATCTTTTTTCATCGCTTCCAATCCCATTTCTACGAGTACTAAGGAATGCCTCTTCTTAGATCGGCAAACAGACTCTAGTCTATGCCAAGTCAGTGGCGTTTCCAACTATATGGAAAGGCAATTAGACCTTATCTTCACAACTGATTCCATCAACTCCTCTGTATCGTGTTGTACCTTATCTCTTTTAACTACGATATTATAGTGTTCGGTTTAGATCCGCTCTTTCTGTTCTATTACCGGCCTCATCTGGAGTTCCACAAGGCAGTCATCTTGGCCCTCTTCTCTTCATTCTTACAATTAACGATGTTAAGAGGGTCATTAAACACTCCTTCCTCTCCCTTTACGCTGAAGACACTAAATTTTTTAGGACTATTTCCTCTCCCCCTGACTCTGCCTCTGAAGACCTTGATCGGTTTTCAATCTGATGCCTCAAAAACTGTCTAGAACTTAATATAGCCAAATGTCAATCTCACGTAAATGCAAACCGTCTCCTCCCCGACTTTATTTTCTCCATGGTCAACCAATTCCCCTTCTTCAGTCTTTTCAAGACCTTGGCATGTAATTCGACTGGGAGCTTAATTTCCGTTCGCATATCGATAAGATGATCCTCAAAGCCAACTCATCACTTGGCCTTATTAAACGGTGGTCCAAGGAATTTTCCAACCCGTATGTAACCGGATCTCACTATGTTACCTTTGCTTGAATATGCCAGTCAAGCTTGATCCCCCTTTCAGCGGGTTCATGTTTCCCGAATCGAGGGTATTCAACGTCGATTCCTCCGATTCGCTCTCCGTGGTCTGTCATGGAACAACCCTTTAATCTTAACTCCCTATCAAGACCGCCTCAAACTTCTCAGTATGAATTCGTTAGAAGAACGTAGGAATACTGCTGCCATTCTTTTCATTCATCGACTTCTCTCAGGTTCCATCGACTGCGCATCCATTTTGAACTCCATTTCCTTCAATACCAACCCCCGCAATCTACGTTGTCCCCGACTCTTCTATCTACCGGTCCACCGCACCTCTTATGGCTCCAACGAACCAATCTCCCGAATGCTTCGAAAGGTCAACTCAAACCTCTCCCTTTTTGATTTCCACCTGATCACTCCTTGTCTCAAACAAGATCTCCTCCATCACTTCCTTGGTCCCTAGCTCCTAAGTCTTTCTGTTAGTTTTTAGTCCTAGTTTTTAAGTTAGATTAGCCCCCACCAAAATTAAATTAAAATTATGGGGGCTTACTCTCAATCCACAACGATCCGCAAAACGAGTTAGTCTTTGAAGATTTTGCCTTAGGAGGTCTTTATTGGTATTGAGATACTTTCTGAACACGGCTATAGCAATATTATGCGACTAGGCAACCACCTGCTACGACTGGCATCCAGGTATATCAGCGCAGTTCGTTGACCACTTAGTTCCAGAGTAGTGGTGAAAGGACACCAATTTGCAGCGTACCTCTGCCAACACATCTTTTTGCAAAAGCCCCATCCAGTTTGCAGTTGATAGTCCCGCTTTTTTGCATAAGGCTGACCAACTCCCCAAGTGAGTCATCTACCTTGCGAGTTGACAGTGTTGTTCTGATTGTGGATATGTTGACGTTGTTAAAGGCACTATCTAGGTACAGAAACGCGACCATTGTATACTCTTTATAATGTAGGGATTGTTGGATGTGACTAGTTAGTGAATGTAGAACCAACGTTGTTGAGCCGCAACCGAAAGTCGTGGAACAATTCAGTCGTCCTAGAGTCTTCAGAAGGAAGGATGACAGACTTATAGGTTGGAGGTCCTTAGAGACAACACGGGAACATTTTCCACCTTTGGAAATGAAATCTTCTTCTCTCCATAAGAAGTGAATGTGAATTTCCACGCAACTCCTAATGATATTCACTAGCGTTGGCAGGATGATTCTTGAACACATTTGCAGCTCCCCAGGTATTATACCGTCTGGCAAAGCAGCCTTGTATGGCTTGTAGCTTTGCAATGCCCAGAACAGCTTGTCTCTTGTAATCAGACCGTCAGTTCCAGTCGCGGCATCAAAAGCCCTACTAAGATTGTTGCTGGCCGTAAATAGGGAGTTACCTGGAAAAGGGGTATCCAGTAGCAGGTTGAGTGATCATTCACTTGAGGTCTTCCAAGAATCTTTTCTTTCAATTCATTTCCTAGCTTTGCATCAAAAATTATAAATCGAGCTTATTACACTTTCTACATTAAGCCTATGTCTTGTCGAAGAGCTCATGAAAATATTCCCTTGTGCTGTGGCCGTTTTTCTCCATTGGGGCATGCGGATTGTCGCCGCCACTGGCCTTCAGCACTTGAAGTTGGCTGCAAAGGATTTCTCGAGAGGCTGAGGGATATGCCATCGGCAAAGGTTTTGGCGGCTTGTCGGAATTTTTTTTTTTTTATAAATTACCGCGCGCTCAAGGGTTACGGTACCCTTGAAATGATTGCACACAACGTGGGCGACGGAAGTTTTGGGAGGATAGGTACCGATGTACGTTGGTTTTATATGTCTGAATGTTATAATGACCAGAAAATAGAGAGCTGGACAGGTCATTCCACAAGCGAGTTGTTCGGCTTAGGAACAAATCATGATAATTCAGAGTACGTCCGAAAGTGGGCTTGAGGGTATACTGATGAGCATTCATAGCGAGACGTGTGTTACGGTTAAGGGTTTGAAGGGGCCGAATGCTACTGGTGATTTCTATGGAGCAGTGGTGGTGGAAATAGCGAAAAACAGAGTGAGACACGAGGCATTCGTCGGTGTTCAAGGGTGTCCATTAACTGAGTGATATTGGTATCACCTATGAGTTCTATCGCACGGTTTTGAATCCGGTCTAGCAGATGCAGGGATGTTTAAGGCGCACCTGACCAGATGTGAGCATTGTACTCCAATTGTGGGCGGATGAATGCTTTGTATATTGAGGCCAGATCAAAAGGGGAGAAGTATTTCTTACATCGTTTGAGGAAGTCTAGACATTTCGAAGCATTTTTAACGACATCATTCCAACGTAAGTTGTCATTGACACAATTACCGAGAATGGAAAGTTTATCGGTTTCGATGATTCAAGTGCCATTCATGGATAATTGGCTGGGTGTTTAAATTTCGCTCTAACGACAGCAGACAGCATTGAGTCTGTTTATAGTCCCCCAATTGGTTATTCTGTTGATATCGGAATTTAATGAGCTTAACACACGCTGCCGTTCTCGTTCTACAGTCACAGAGCAGGGACGTAAGTTCGAAAACGAATATGCAAAGCAGAGTGTACTGTCGTCAGCGAAGGAATATATTGAATTAGAAGTAGCAGACGAGAGACCGTTGATGAAAATTAAAAACAGTGTCGGAGACAGGACGGAGCCCTGGGGCACACCAGCATTTATTTTGTGAACATCAGACTTGGAACCATCCAAGACAACTTGAATTGAACGTTCAAAATGGTCATTTCTAATCCTTTCTAGAAGAGAGTCGTCGATCGCAAAAGCACGCATTTTCGACAAAAGAGCCTGATGCCAAACCCTGTCAAATGCCTTAGAAATATCAAGTGCCTTCGCCAGATTGATGTGCGCTTTGGTTCCACTTTTCGGTGAGGCATACCATCAAATCACCAGCGAACCTGTTGCTACTAAAACTGTTCTGCCGGTCATTGAGAAGTTTTCATGTTTCGAGATATTTCATGAGCCGAGGTTTTAACAGCTTTTCCATGACTTTGAAAAGAAATGTCTGTAGGAGCAAAGAAAATAAGATTCGCCTTTTTTAGACACGGGTTGAACAAATGCTGTTTTACATCTGCTAGGGAACAGTCCTAAAGAGTAGGTTTGATGGAAATGCATACGCAGTGGTTTTGCCAGCGTGGAAGAACACCTCTTCAGAAGAAGAGAAGATATGCCATCTGAACCAGAGGATTTGTGAATGTTAAGATCTTTAAGAACTCTTGCTACTACACGAGTGCGAAAGTGGATTCGTTCCATTGAAGATTCGACGCACTCCAGTGTAGGCGGAGATTAAGCACAATCTGGAAGTGCTGAACTGGCCGCAAAGTGTGCAGCAAGCAGGTTGGCCTTGTCCAAAGAGCTGACAGCTGGAGAATGTCATTGTAAATAAGCGTTGGGATGGAGGATGAGGCAGAATTTCTAATGTTTTTGCTAAATGACCAAAAGCTTTTACTACCTTTGGGACATTGTAGTATTTTTTGCTCCAACTTTTGGTCGTATTGAAATTTCACACGCTTGAGAAAGTCGTTGCAGTCATTCCTGGCTCGTTTAAGCTTTTTCCGGTTTTCTTCTGTCGGATTAGTCTTGAAGGACCGAAAAAATACTTCTCTAACCCTGACAGCCTCTTTACGGCTCGAGTCGTACCGTGCCTTTTCTTTTGGTCTGATACTGATTGCAACCGTTCAACGTTAAATATCCTCATGGTATTTCCTTGCTGTTGTGGCGTCTGAGATATCCGTAGACGTAACTTGGCTGCAACTAGGTAGTGGTTCGAGTCTATGTTGGCCGCTCGGAATGTTCGGACATCTAAAATACTTGAACAGTGTCCTACGTCGATCGCAACAGTTTGCTGATCTGGTGTCTGCCATCTTCCCTTGTGAATATTGAGGTGAGGAAACCGTGTGCGTTTCCAGACGTGGTGTAGTGTAGGCTATGTCTTCCGATTGTGCTACCAAAGATGTCCTCCTTTCCAATTTTGGCATTAAAGTCGCCTAGGGCGATTTTAATGTCATACATCGGACATTGCTAGTAGGTTTTGTCAAGGAGCTCGTAGAAACTTTCTTTGGTACGAGTAGCATCGTCCTTTTCCTCTGTTGGGGCGTAAGCGCATATAAAGCCGATGTTAGCGAATTTACCTTTGATAGGATTGTTATACGGCGTTCACTCACGTGTCTAAAACTCAAGACTTCTTGCCTAAGTCTGCCGCTTTCAATAAATCCGCATCCAAATAGACGCTCCTTACGTTCCCTATAGCAATCACAGTGAATCAGATTTTACGTCAGGGTTTTTTCAAAAGCACTGTGGAGCTACAATTTGTAATATGTTTGGACAGACACTTCATAAACAAAGAATAAGATCCAGACGCCTCAATTTCTGAATAAACATCATCTCAATACTCATTGAAGAGGTTGCTTTTAAGACTGACTAACTCAATTTTTGTCATTTTTTGGGGTGAATTTTCATTTCGACTCTCTAATTTGGAACGATTTGTGTTATGTGTTTGGAGAAATGTGATCCAAACGTCTACCTAACGCCAAGCTAGTAGGCTCATATATGATGCAGGCTTGACCATGCGACGCTAAAAGGGCCAAGTAATTGGAAACAGTATCACATGCATTTATAATTTGTGGCCACTACGACTGCTCGATACATTTAGGAACCGATTTGGTAGTCAGCATTCCAGGAGTCATATGGAGATACATGGACATTCAAAGTGTTTTGACATCTTGTGAGCCAGATGCATACCCCATTGCAGCCTTGTAATAAGACTAAAACCAGATATACGATCAAAGAATCATCTGTCCACCCCCTCAGGACAAAATCTCATTGTCGACTTCAAAAGCAACTCCCAACAGAGCCCTCTGCCCCTACTTCATCTAGTAAAAGTATTTTCAAAGAAAGAAATCACCGCTCTATACGACGGATGCATAGTGATAATGTCCAGATTGCCACAAGTCGAAGGCAAACCGCAATACACCAAAGGCTCAGCAGGTTGTCTCTCAGATGTTACTCGTAGCTCAGAAATGTCGATCGGTGATTTTGAAAGAAATTAATGTTCCCGTTGTGCGATAGTGTCTCGCACACTTGCTCACCTAAAATGATCTGCACACCATTTCCAGCTCGTAAGTGTCTTTGCAATTGGATTTGGTTCATTTTGCCCGCACTATTTTCACCTCTGGCAGGAGGCGATCAGTGATCTTGCTTTGGTTTATGGTTTTCCAATCGCCTAGAAACAAATCTCTGACGCAGAGATCTTGCGAAATAGTCAAATCGGTATTGCACCAAAGTGCCGCGTAAATACGTACGAGTATCTGGCGACGATGACGACGTTGGAGACGACTTTTATGGCCAGCGACCAACGCGACCGACCGGTCCAACTGAAACGATCATTGGTGATCTATAAATATGAACTGGAGCTTTGAACGAAATGAAATTTACGCCTCAAGGGGGAAATTTATGATGTGGCGAATGGTTACATTGCGATGCAATAATAAATGTCATCCACACTGGATGTCGAGCGATTTTGTTGGACTTTTTGAATTGAGGGCACATCGATGCGACGCGACGGTGTGATGTCCGTTGGCTATAATCGTGAAATAAGACAAAGAGACGTTGGGGTGTGTGTGTGTGTGCGACGGCACCTAGCATTGTCGTCAGAGCATCGATGGAAGACATATTTGATGCGATGTATATTAAAGATTATTTTAGGATTTTCGTTTCGGATTCAAGTGAAAGCTAAAATTGACTTTCAAATTTATGTGGAAATTGACCGGAAATTGACTGCGGGACATTCGAAAACAGATGGCGGTAATAACAAGTTTTGCACAATGAAAGTGTGAATAGTCCTTCACACAATATCAGGTTTCATTTAACAGACTCTGATCAGAAGGTGACGTCTTTAAAGACTTCTGCAGTTAAAAACGAAGGCAACCACTTTTTGATCTAAATAAAAGGACTTGCTGTAACGATTCACATGTGCGGACCTTTCTTCTTTAGTTAGGAAGTAGGCAGCAGGACTTGCCCCGGGGATTGACCAATAATCCTGATTATTTTGCGAAAGTATCTTTGAATTTTGTAGAGAGCGGATATGCAAATTTGAGGCAAATCTCATTTTAGCAGCTTTTAGTCATGAACATTTAAATCGTACCTCGATGGAAGCGGAATGCCTCACGCCGGACAACACTGTATTCGATAGGAATACAAGCGTATGTTCCTGGCCTGATTGAGCTTGTGCTTTACGCCCCTCCTTAGGTTGCTTGCTGCGACGCATGACTATAGTATATGATCGGCTTGATCGGATGATCCTTCAACACCTCATTAGACATTAGACAGGTGATTGGAGGTTGCTCCTATACCAAAGAGCGAGTACTGCCAAAATTGCGTCAATATCATCGGTGTACGCCAGACTTTTGAAGGATTACGCCCCCTGTGTTTGTTGGTGAGCTCCGCACAATTCTTTTAAGGCTGATGTTTAAGATGTCCCATTACGGCGCTTCAAATTGTGTCAAATCTTTTTGGCATCAAAGGTCGTTGCAGACTTTGGTGGAGCAGCTAGCGTTCTCTCCACAGACATAGCTCTATAAAGCTCAGCTCTACAACTTATGTCATATGCGACCTTAAAATTGATGCAAAGGCGGTGAGTATCGATTTGGACTTCTTGAATATTCTCCAGGATTTGCCAGAGTGTGGAAATTTGGTCGATTGTAGACTTTCCTGCTCTAAAACTGCACTGATAGGGAGCAATCAGGATGTTAAGATCTTATATCCGATGTTGAGGAAACGTATACAGTTGGCACAGTTGCGGAGCTTTCCTTTTTTCTGAATCGAGCAAACGACGTTGAGATTCCATTCACCAGGCATACACTCTTCTGACCAGGTCTGAGAAATGAGTTAGTGTATGCACTCCACAAAGTCCCTTCCAACAAATTTGAATAACTCTGGAGGTAAACCGTCAGATTTAGCAGCTTTGTTGGAATGAAGCTGAGATACTCGTACCTCTATCCCCAAGTATTTTTGCTACGTCGTCGTCTAAATGGAATGGTGTATTCTACCTGACGACGGGATGTTAGTCTTCCTCACCATTATACAGTCTGCGGAAGAGGTATTTTATTCTCAGTACCAACTGTGCTCTCTCCCTTCGTTGCAGCGCCGTTTTATTCGCTTCTAGCTTATCTACATGTACTTGCCGGCATTCTTCATCAAGGTAAGTATTTTTCCGGACGGTTCGGACTTCCAGTATACTGGAGGCATGCCTTACGTCAATCGCAAAATGATCAATTTGGTTCAGCGTTTCACCATGTCCCCTTGTGTATATGGAAATGAAGAAACCGTATAGTTTCTATAGTGATACTTCGTCCCACACCTAAGTCCTTTGGTCCATCAAGGGGAACTCCTCCACCATCTCTTTTTCAAGGCTCTGCCTCGATCTTGAAAGTTCCTTATTGACCTGACCACCAAATATTTTGGAGTAGCTCACACAAAGCTCTGCTAGTTGGCTGTGGACGTCACCATCGATTCCACGGAGGCGACTTCCTCTGCTGCCCGTTATTCTTCTGAGGACTTTTCGTTAGAGCTCCGAAGGGATTTTTCCATAAGATCACCAAGAGATGCCTCGTCTGGCACTTGCGCTGTTCCTGATTTTCGGCTCTGACTGTATACAATCAGACTCAGCATACGCTCATCATTGGTCCACTATTAGATAGCTATCCAGCAGGGATCATATTATGGAGGTGATGATGCAGTTTTGTCCACTAAAAAACGTTGGCACAGTAAAGTGAAATTAGAGATGAAAGAAATAGAGATACCGATTCACGTTGGTCTTGAATGTTTGCAGGTTATAATGGATGGGAAATAAAAGGCTTGAGAGGGCATTCGATGAGAGAGAAGAACCGCGATATTTCAGAGTTCGTCCGAAAGTGGGCATGAGGATAGACTGACGAAAATTCAGGACAAAATTTGTACTACGGTTAGTGGTTTGAAGGGACGAAATGCTACTAGGTAGCAGAGATTAGACAGAAGACATCACGTCGGTGTTCAAGGATGAAATGTTGTTATTGGGCTTGTTGAGTATGAGGGCACTATAAAGATTAGCCAGCAACCTTCCATTGTTACAGGCGTGTTTAAAGTTTAGTAAGCATAAGCTCCATATGAAAGCAATTAACTCAGAACATCATTTGGTGTCGACTTGTAAAAATAGCGTATACTACTCGTAGAACTGAAGAAATATTTTGTTAAATTTGCTGACCGCTCCGAGACGAGAAAACTCTACGAAATAATAGATGAAATAAGCAAAACAAACCAGCACAGTTGGTCCAATTCCATCCATTCTTCTGGAACTCCTTAGCAAGAATCGATTGCTAAAGTCATCCCAGCTTTAAATCAAAAAGACAGAATGCTCTTCAGAAGGAGGAATTACAGCCTGAGATCTGGGATTGCCGATTTAGAAACTAAGCCACTGGCGGAAATTCTAAATTATGTTTACACTATCTCACGGCATGAGGCTTGGAGAATGCCTTGGATAGAGAATAAAAAGGCGATTTAAGGAAGACAGGAAACCCAGTTATAAGGGCAATGTAAGGTGTAATTGAAAATTGATGACCCCACATTTAACAAGATTTATTCTTGCATCTAGGCAAATCGATCCCGAAATTGTGGAATTGATCCTCTCTAGTTAAAAAGTTGCAGAGACCACGTTAAATCCGTGCAAGTCCTTATTTGCGAAACGCGCTTTGTATCGCTAGTACAACTTGGTTGTTGCATAGTGATGGGCCTAATGTCAGTAGAAATAAATAACTGCTCTATAGGAACAAGAAAATGGAGTCTGAAAAGCCTTGCGATCTTAATGAGACGAACAAAAAACTGTAACTTAGAATACCTTGATTGGAACTAGCGATGCTCAGCCAAAAAAGCGTAGAGTTGCTCTTGAAAACGTATGACGGGCAATGTAGTTTAAAATCTCATAAAAAAGCCAATGTGCTAGAGGGAACTATAATTGCTATCGTAAGACTGTTCGTACTTGGAGAAGAGACACATTCTGAATGAGCTGTTAAGTAGTTCCTTTTCCGATGAACTTCGAATATCTCAGCATGTCCGATGTAAGCGTTGATTTGCTATGATGGCATAGGAGTCTCCGCCAGTTGTGGCCTCCTTTTACATGACCCTCTTTTCGGGCCATGAGACCACGTATATCTGAAAACACTACACGAAAACATACAGAAATACACCCTCACTGACTCGAACTGCAACCAAATTCAGACTACTCTAATTTCCAAACCGATCATGACAGTGAGCTCAACTTTTGACACATGACAGACAATTTTATTATTTACAAACCTTTTAAACGATTTGCGTCTCAGTTGTGTTGAAAAATTTTTATCCGCGATGGAATTCAAACGTGATAGTGTGATTGCTTTATATTTGGCTGGAAAACCACAAGTAGCTATCGTTAGAGCCCCCCAGTACCTCAACGTGAATAAATCATTTGTGTCTCGAACCATAGCTCGTTACCGTGATACTGTCAGCGTTGCAAAACGCCATGTAGGTGGTTGGCAGAAATGGTTCGGAAAGTGAAGGCCGGAATTGAGCGAAATCCGCGTCGAAGTGGAAGAAAAATGCCTCGTGAGCTCAACATATCGTTGGAACGGATGCAACACATTACACCGCAACAGAAAAAAGTTAGAGTCGAAAGAGCGAAGGAGTTGCTACGCTTGCACGAAAGTGGTGAGTTGCCGAATTTGGTTTTTTCCGATGAGTCGCCATTTGTTATCGAGCAATATGTCAATAAACAAAATGACCGAGTTTACTTGCCAGACAGGTCCTTCGAAAATTTACACCTTTGGACGGCCACCAGAAATCAGGCAGCACCGATGGTGATGGTTTGGGCCGCCATAACCGCTAAAACCGCCGATGGTCGCCATCCGCTCGTATTTTTGGACCGTGGCGCCAAAATTAATGTGATCGTATACCGTGAAACTGTCTTAGAGGCAGTATTGAAGCCTTGGGCAAACAATTATTTCGGTCGGAGACCGTGGACATTTCAACAAGACTCTAACAAAGCGCGTGTCAACCAAAATTGGTTAAAAAACAATGTTCCACACTTCATTTCTTCGACACAATGGATTGCAAATTCTCCGAATGCAAATCCGTTGGATTTCTCTGTCTGGGGTATTTTGAAGGCGAGGGTTGGCACTAAGAAATACCAAAGTTTGGACCACCTCAAACAAGCACTTCGCCGGGAATGGGCCAAAATACCGCAGAGCCACTTGCGTGCAGCGTGCGATGCTTTCTTCGGCCGTCTCAAGGCCATTATTCGCGCCAAAGGTGGACATATTGAAGACTACTGATACAATTTGAAAATTGATGTATTTTCCAACATTTTTTGCTTTGGCACCATAAAATTTATCAAAAAATAAAGAAATTATAGCATTTTAAAAAGTTGGAGTTCAAGTCATTCACCCTATAATATCGCCAAACCAGTACCGGAATAATATCACCAACACTTCCAAGTTATTTTAACAGAAGAACATGCATGGAAGACACTGCTAATGACTACTCTCTGCGCTAGATGATCTCACTAATGAGCTAGGCATGGGGAAGAGCAGTAGAACCGCTGTAATCTTGTTTCTAAGATTGACTGCATCGGAACCATCAAGTCAAAAAGACGAGTAAAAAGTTGAGTCAGGGTATATCCCTGTATCACATTACTAAGCACTGGAAGTTGTTGGGAAGTTCAATGCTACTCAATAGCAAAAATCGTAGAAAAGAGCTACTACGCCAAGCCTGCAAAAAAAAAAAACTAATCCCTCTCTGCGGAGTTGCACGATTTTTCGAATCAGGCCAGTTCATCTGTGAGCACTCTGACAGCGGTCCTTACTCGCGACAGGCTTCAGTGAATAAAAGAGATACCGGTCTCACCAGTGCTTCCATAAAACACTAGGAAATCAGCGAAGCCCTCTTCTGAAACAATGTAGGATAAGATCTGTCGCCGTAATCATGGGCTTCCCGGACGATCTAGGAGTATAAACTACGAGTAAAATTTTAAGGATGCAGAATGGTAGCAAGTCTATGTGAAAATTATTCGTAGATTTCATTGCTACTGCCACCGGTGGTATTGGGTGAGAAGCCTTGTTTAAATCAGTGAGCCGGACTCAAGTCTCGCACATACCAAAAACAAAAGTCTGATTCCACTCGAACCAAGCGTTTAACAACATGACCATGACCTGCTAGCAAACAACTGGAAACCGGAGGAGTCGTTGCTCTCAAAAAGTAGAGCCTTAAACTGCAGAGCGGCAACAATAAGATCAGACGGCCTGACGCCTTGGTGGGGTACCAAATTACAGTGAGTGAAAGTGAATAGACCCGACTCATGAAAACTTCCTTCGGTCTTAGAGAGATACGAGCGGGGCTTGATTTTTGTTTTAAAAACGGCGCTAGGAAGCTTGGTAAAATTTCTGCCTAAGTAGAGAAGTTTCAGTATGCTTGGCTCCCTACCAAGAGTTGCAATAAACTTGCTAAATAGTCGTGTTGTACAAATATCTCACACCGCCATATTTTATGCTCAAGATTATGATAGAATTCAAAATTTTTTTATTAAAATTTCAGTGGACGGAACCTTGTTCCTCAGTTCACACCAAAGGATCAGTTAATTAAGGAAACTGTACCACCATAAACCTTTGACTTAGATCAGTGCTGCACGTTACACTGATTTCAGAGGGGCCAAAAAGTCAGCAGAAAAGAGGGATCTATATCAGGGAAGCGCATTGTTGGCTCCTGTTAGTTATAGCAAATTATAATTTTTGTTCAACACAAAATGGCAAGGATAAGAAACTAAATAGGTTGAGAAGCATCCCAGGTCTCCACGCGCGCTTGTTGAATTATCTTTGAGATGCAGACAATCTTTAAATTCAAGACCACCTTTGGATGTGTCTTTGAGAGACTAAAACAGCTGCAGATAGCATCTATGAATGCCTAGTTTACGCTCAAATCAAACGCATTTACCTAGGCAATGACTTAGTTGACAGTGGGCAATTAACACTTCATTTTTAGTCTGACAGACTGACTGTCTAAAAGTACATCAGGCTATAAAACCACCAGCACGCAACACATTCTTTTCTTTCAAAATGCACCGTTCTACGGAATGAATCTGTTATCTCCTTCTCATAAAATGACACCAACTGTGAGAGATATTTTCTGCCATTTCCATACACAAAGTATCGAGATACCACTGTTCCTCGTTTAGAGCCATTTCAAGCGACTAATTCGCTGAGAACTAGCCACGTTCACATTCACACTACTCCAACTCCTCTGCTTGATTTGCATTTACTGACGCAATTTCTAATCGACATTCAGTAGGTACACTGGCACAGCATGAAGCTTGATCACACTATCCAATTGGCAATTCAATAATTGCCACCTTACATGTTTCCAGTTGGTAGGCAGTGTCCGTACATGGTGGTGTCGCCGAGTTCCGGAGTCACCCAGTCATCAAGTTGTGGTGCAATCTTTTGTTTAACCGGACCAGACCAGATTGCCATAGGTTAACGTGAAAGAGTGTAATCCAAGGCAATCGGAGTTTGGAATTAATGCAGTCGCAGTCGTAGTAGTTAGAGTTGTATTGCAGTGGCACTGTAACCTGACAGCGTGTACAGATGTAGCGTGTCAAGTGTTGTCATTTGCATAACAATGCTATGCGACTTTTTTCCTAACCTCCCCCCAAGTGGTGGACAATTATTGTCATGGAAGGACGACAGTCGTAATTAATGTCGATTTTACCGCCGCAAGGGGTCCATAGAAATGATGTCAATTAAGTGCTGGCCTGTCAATTACCTACCTCAATGACGTTGCTATTCTGAGAAAGACGTTGCGTAGTTTACAATGGAAAATGGAAGATGGGAGGACTGTTTAGTCTGTTAACGTGTCAAACTTTGTGATCTGTCTACCCCGGATACATTTTCCCAATCAGTGATCTGTGGTCCATCACATATGGTCTCAAGAGTCATCCTACCCTTCAAATGGAAGAGACATCGTTCATCTGTTCAATGTCAATGATCTCAAACTGCTGGCTTTCTTCCAAGAAGCGTGCCTCTATCAGTGAAACGCTTATGCGTTAATCACATTCCAAGACAAGACTTGGCCGATTTACAATTGTTCAACTCATTATGTTGCTGTTGATGTTGTTATTGCTGGTGCATGTGTTTCTCTTGTGTACTTGTACACTATTTAGTGTCATGCTTACCAAGCCAGGCGAGGATGTTCAGTGGGTTCGGCTACTCCTCTCACTGGCTATCACAACTATACATTGTACATACGTATCCCGAGAGCAATTAAAACGAGTGCAAATGTACTCATATATGTATCTAACCACCTACCCATCTCTGGGTAAAAAAAAAATAAAAAAAATACAAATCTTGCAGCGTCAACAAAGTTGGCGGACTTATGCAAGTCTTTCGTCTCTAGATCGGCCCCTGGTAGGAGCCGCTTAAAGCACTTGCAATCCAACGATCGTGCGCGCTGGGGTTTTTGTGGTCTTTCCCTAATTAAATTGCGATATTATGCGCGTATTCACTGAGAAAGATACAAAGATACATTTTTTTTTTTTTGTTTTTTTTTTTGTTTGTTATTTCTTAGCTCTGTCCGTTTGCCTCTTTAAAAATGTTAATTGCCAGGTGATGGAGTTGGTGGTGGTAGAAGCAGCGGCAGAAGCAGAGATACCTAGTGGTGGTACCATTCACAGGGGACATCGTCGTCACTCTATGCGTAAGCATTTGTATGGAAGCCTATGATCACGATCGTCATCGTCAGGCCATCATCATGCTGATCATCACGATCAGCAGTTGCTTTTGTTTCTTACTGTGAATCACGTGATAGAGTGTAATTTTCTTAGGAATAGCGGAACATATTAGAAGATATCAACGACCACATACAAGATACAGTAACGTACCAACTTCATATCATATCTTCGCTCATAAGTACGTATGCCAGAGTACTGAATGCCCCTTAGTGGGAGGGTTGTTTGGCCATAATTCAAGCCTCATAAATTAAATGAAAAATGATATCTAACCGATCCGATATGATGGATATGTACCTACGCGCGTCCAATTGTTGCCCAAGGCGCACTTGAGGTCATAAAAAAAAAAAAAAAATCAAAGCGCCTTCACAGAGCAAGTGAGATCTCCGAAGGGCCCCCCTCTACCATAACTCACATTATTCCAAAAATGGAAAATAATTAAACGCTTTAACCGTTCTCTCGGACTCACGGTGAAATTTATTATTCGAAAATTGGTTTCACGTGCGATGTGACGCACGATGTTACTGCAAGAAGAGGTGGCATTGGAGGGTGCCAACGATGAATACTAAGACTTTCTAGCGAGCTCACGAAAGTGTTTGTGCTGTGGCAACTTTGACCTATGTCAGGTTCGTAAATGATTTTTTGATGCACGGCCGCATTTTTTATAGGTGATTATGGCAATGCAACCATGGATAACGGCAACCGACTGAATCCAGGCTTAAACTTGGAGATTTCGAAAAACACAAAAACACAAAAACACAAAAAAAACAACAACAATACGAATAACCAGATGATGGACAATGAGATTAGGAGTGGGATAAGGTTAAACTTTTTCATTCACACTTTTACTGTCAGCGGGTGTGATTAGGAATGCGGGCGGTTGCTCTGACTTATGGTCTGAGATTTAATGGAAGGTATCATCATATTGAAGAAAGAAAGTTAAGATTTCCTACAATTGGTTGTTAAACTAATGATGTGAGCTTGAATGCATTCTGGGTGTTTTGTTGAAATGCGATTTTCCCAAAAAATTTTGAAAAAAAAAAATTTTAAAAAATTGTGTTTGAAGACCAATATCTCGAAAACGAAAGCATGGATCGTAATAAGATTTGAAGGTGAATTAGCCACAAGTCAATTGACTGTCGAACGAGCTCAGCTTGGTTGCACTAGGTTTAATACACTAGAAGTTATAACTAAAAAACAGTTGGTACCTACTTCATTTTAATTCATTTAATCAATATACAGTATCGGGCAAAACTAATGAAACCGAAATGAATATGAATTTCTGACCACAGTAAAATGAATTAAACGCAAACTTTTAAACTTAGTTATAACAATTTTTTCCCATTTGTTTAAAATCAGAAACAAATTTTACTAAAACGTCGTACGAGAAAGTGGAGTTAAAATTTCTAAATAGTTGACGTGTGCTCTCTGATAAAAAATAGTTTTTATGTTATTTGATGCTAGTTTTTGTGAGAACCTATAAGGCAAGTGTTTAAAGTTTACTATTGGACTATATTTTCGAATATTTTTATTGTTATTTTTGTATGAGGTGCTGTTTTATGTTTGTACCCAGTAGGCTACACTGCGCGGAGAGGGTGATTATGTTGTATGAATTCAGCGAATATTTACACTGGTTATTAATTTGTTTTAAGATGTTTCACCGACGCAATCTTCATGAGAACGAGATCTCTTTTGCACTCCTGCAGTGAAAATAGTCTCGACCTTGTTAACGATTTTGATCTTGACCCGGATTTTGTGGTCTTTGGGAGTCGAAATTGATATGGAGTGATTATTAGACAACTTGGATGATAACGACCCTAATTCTAATCCTGAAATAGAAGAAGAACCCCCGCCGTCTAGTTCAGACATTCTAGAGACCTCAGGTTCCGCTGCAAAACGACGAAAGCATGAAAAGTTAACATTGCGGTGGAAGAAGAAGAACCTAGAGCAGCTGGTTTTTACTGATAACAAGTCATTGAGTTCTGATATCTTGGATCTTGAACCTTCTGTATAGTTCTACCTTTGCCTATTTTTACCAGAACTTATGAACAAAATTTCTGAAGAGACAAACCTCTATTTGGTACAGAAAGATCCCAAGAGCACTTTTCGCGTCACTGAGACAGAAATCTGGCAATTCATAGGTCTGATTTATATTAGGTCACTGACTCAGCTTGGTACACCTCTAATTCAACAGACCATGCCTTCTAACAGATTTAGAAAATACGACAGTAGGTACCTGCATTTCAGTGACAACTCCAAATCTCTTCTAAGGACTCATTCTGACACTGATAAGATCTTCAAAATCCGTCCAGTTGTTAATGCCTTGAACAAAGCATACGCCAAAGAACCACTAGAAACACGACTTTGTGTTTATAAACAAATGTACTCCACAAAAATGCAAAACACTCTAAAAAGATATAGCCCCCAAGGTTAAATAGGGATATGATGGATATGCCATCACACAGACACCAGACACCAAAACGGGCCCATCGGGCTCCCTGTGGAACCAATTGAATTTGTCTTCAAATGGCAAAAACCTAAACAATCGCCCTGTTGAAACACCTATTTTCCCTGCAAAAGCCAAGAAGGCCGTCTATTTCCCTAAAAATTTTCTTCGACTGCGCCATCTTGCCTCGCATTCACAAAGTATGTTTGTTATGTCCTCAACAGCTTGCAGATCACCGCGCAATCTACAAATATTCGTGTTTGACAATTTGAGTCTCTTTGCGTGTTGCCGCAGGAGACAGTGGTGTCAGAATTTATATCACTGTCCCAAGCGTATCCCTGTTTAATTTTAATTAAGTAATTAACTTCCTAGATCTTTTTCCCTCAAAAAGCAGCCAATGAGCCTTGGATACCCTGTGTCCTTCAAGACTGGACCACCTTACTTTGGCAGTCTTTGTGATTTTTTACTCGATAGTGCCCCTCGCTATGAAAAGCGATGGTTTGATATTGGCAAACTCACTATTGTCGAGCAGCGCTTCTTTTTTTGCAAGCTCGTTCACTTGTTCATTTCCTTTAATACCGCAGTATCCTGATACCCAGCACAGTCTCACCCAGTTCGGATGGCATAATGCCTTGAGCACTGTGCGACAGTCTCTGACGTTGACGTTGGGTGATTCCATTATCTTGAGTGCGGCTATCTTTGTAGATAGCAATATCTCTTCCGGATACTGATCTCATCAGCATTATCTCAGCCGCCCTGAAGACAGCCAGAATCTCTGATTGGAAAGTACTGCTTGCGTCCGGTAGTCTTATATTATAGACGCTCTTAGTTCTAGGTCTTCTGAGATGATATCGGAACCTGTTCCTTCCTCTGTTTTCGAACCATCTGAGAACATTGCAATTTCATTTGACCTAATTATTGAATTTTTTGCCAATCTTCCCGACCAAGGACGGAATTCATCCGTTAGAACTGGATTGCCTGGCAGCAGCTCCACTAGGACTGTGCCATGTCCGAAACTACTGCTCTTGACTAGTGAGTCTTATCGCACTGTTGCCAGCAAGTTGTTTGTTCTGCAAATCAAGCGGTATTAGGTTCAGAAATGTGTCCAATGGTGCCCTAGGGGTGGCACGGAACTCAACTGTAATGGCAATGGAATCCGTTCTTTGAACCGCCGCTAATTTTCCGTAAACCGCTTTCTTGTTTATTGCTTTCCACCATACTAGTGCGCCATACGTAAGTATGGGTCTTTCCGCCACCATAGAAGGTTTCAAGCCCCAAGTTTTTCCTACTGTGCTTTTGCAGATAAAAAGAGCGTCATCGGCCTTTTTGATTCTTTCCGCTACATTCCAAATTCAGTTTTTTGTCCAGAATCACACCCAGATACTTCGCGCTGAACGGGAGGGGCAATTCTACTCTGTTGAGTTTTGGGAGTCTGAACTGCGGTAGATTGTAATTTCTGGTTTTGGAAGAGTTGACATTGAGACCACAGCTTTTTGCCCAAGTGCTGATCGTCTTCAGGGCAACCTCCATAATGTCGTTTAAAATATTTAAGTATTATGACCACGTCATCTGCGTATGCCGTGGCACTTATACCCATTGTACTAAGCCTTTTGAGGATGTCATAAATAACCAGCACCCACAAGAACGGCGACATGGCTCCCCCTTGAGGGCTTCCCCTGGTTACGGACATTCTAACCGAGCTTTGCCCAATCAAACAGTTTATTTTCCTGCTTGCAAGCATGTTGCAAACCCAGTTTGTAATGCCCTGTTCAATGTTAGCGTCTGCTAGAGCATTTTTAATGGCGGTGCACTCCACGTTATTAAAGGCTCCTTCAATATCGAGGAAGGTCGCTATCGTAAACTTACCGAAGTGTAGAATCTTCTCTATTTTCCCCACCATCCTGTGCTGGGCGGTTTCTACAGATTTTCGTTTCATATATGCGTGCTGTGACTCAGTCAAAAAGCCATTACTGCATCTACGAGTATTCCTAATGTGAGTCTCCAATAATCGCTGTAGGGTTTGAAGCATAAATGATGACAGACTTATTGGTCTGAGATCGTTTGCTCTTATATGCCCCTGTTTGCCAGCTTTAGGTATAAAAACCACCTTAACTTCGCTCAAAGCTATTGGTATGTGCCCTGTTTTTAGACTGTGTCCAAGAATTTCCAGTATTTTTTGGATTGCTACCTCCGGTGCGGACCGGGAGATTTGTGCGACTTAAAGGACTGAATTGCTCACCGTAATTTATTTCCATTACTAAGAACGCCTTCGGAGAGGAAGAGATCAATATTCTCAGTGCGCCGTAGCATGCCAGGGTCATCTGATACTGTGGATCCCGAAAAGTGGGCTTCCGTAAGCATTACCAGAACCTCTTGGCCATTTTCAGCCCAGGTTCCGTAATTTTTCTTGAGATAGCTAGGAATTCTCGCTTCCTTTGCAAGCATTTTGCGTAACCTCAAAACCTCGTTTATTACCGCGATAGATTCGCAGTACTTCTGCCATGAAACCCTTTTTGACTTTCTAACTAGCTACTTGAATTGTACATAGTACTCATTCCACGTACTGTCGCTTCTGAAAAGCTTCGCCCTATTATAGAGTTTCCCAACCTCTTTGCTACTCCCTATTCCACCAGTTTGGTTGAGCCCTCTTAGGCGTTCTGCTAGCCGGGCAAGCTTTCACGAACGCCATTGTTAGTGCCTTATTAATATTTTCTACTGCCCTATCTAAGTTAAAAATATTATCGCAGGTGATTGATGGGGTATCCAGGTGTATGTTTACCACTTTTGTATATTTGACCCAATCAGTCTTCCTAGGATTTCTTTGGAAACTACATACCCTCTTCTGAAAGTTCACCTTGAAGCGTATCCATCGACGATCCGATGCCCTTATTTCTAACCCTTCTGTGTTTGTAGCAAGGGTGTTATCCGTCACATCCTGCTTATTTTTCACCACAAATGTGCGTGAATTCCTTCTGTTACAAATACTGAGTTTGGAAGATAAGATAAAATCGTACAATCACTCACCTTTTTTGTTAATGTCACCGCTTCCCCATTGTGTATGATGGGAGTTTGCGTCACGGATGTCACGTAGGTACCTGCCGTGAAGGCTTAAGCCTACGGTGCGTCTTCGCACAAGATATCAAAACAATGCGTTGATAAGCGCCCTTCGGTTAGTACAAGTACCACTACCTGTACCAGATTCGAAGTCGTGTGTAAGGCACGAACTTCCTATTTGATGAAGGGTCGAGGCCTATCTAATACCTCAGCCATTCTGTGGGTCATGGCACCCGATTGCAATGCAACTCCACATCGAGCAGACCAATTGGTTCCATAGCAATCCCATGGTTTAGCACAGGTCGTAGTAGACTAGACATATGCTAAGCCATGAGATGTCCAAGCACCATTAGTTCTGTTCTCCCCGCGATTTTGAGTACAAACCTACAGCCCCCACAATACTCCCACAAGGGGGCCAACTCCTAGGTCAGGCCGGAACCATAGTTCCGGGGGCTCCTGACCTCCCGTGCTACCAGAATATAGCTTCCGGTAGAACTTCGCAACCTTGCGGTCACTTCCAGTTTGGCATCTCACTGCCCAGGACTGGCGGCCTTTCAACAAATTTAAAAATTTCTATATGCTACCCGCTAGCTGCCTACTGCGTCTTCTATTAAATACCTCTTTTGCAAAACTACGGGTTCTTTCGAACCGTACGGTATCAGTGATAATTCCACTGACATCGTAGGCCTCACCATTAAAGATGATGCCCATAGCCTGCAAGTCCCTAATGTCAGAGTAATTGGGACACTCACATAGGACATGAAGCCAGTCCTCATTGGTGGCTCCACATGAGCAGCTCGCAACCTCGCTAAGCCCTCTCTTATGCAACAATGCATGAAGAGAGCCATGCCCGGTCAACAAGAAGCCCAGGCTGAGGTTAAAGTTAAGTTCACCAAATACTCTCATGGTTAGCACATCCCTTAGGAAGGCAAAAGTAACCCTGCCATTTTCGTTAGCATCCCATCTAGATTGCCATCTAGATAGAAAACGTGCATGCAGCAAGCTTTTACGCTGCTTCAGGGATAGGCCATCCACTTCTTCCAGGGAAACCTGATCTCGCCCATTTAGAGGGAGACCTTTTCTGGTCTTGAAAGCAATACCACGACGTATCACTTCCACATCCAGAGGTGGTACTCCTAGCAACACCTGCATTGCCTCTGTGGAGACAGTGTTGCACACAGGTAAACACCCAAGTAAGGCTACTCTTTGGCCAGACAAGATCCGCTTACGACCATCCAGAGTCATAACCCTGTCGTACCATACCGGTGCTCCATATGTTGCACAAACAAAAAAAAGGCCACCATACGTATATGATACGGACAGAGCGCCTGTTGAGTCCCCAGTCAGATCGCTAAATGCGCTTTACCTGAAGCATGAAATTCATATGCTCACCCAACGTTATGCCCAGATATGTGACCTCACTCACACATCTAATGCTAACGCCGTTCAAACGTATCACAGCAGCCCGACTTCTTGTATTCAATTTGCCCTTAAGCTGCATTGAAACAGTCTTATCCTGCGACACACTTACCCCAACGCTTTCTCCCCATTCAGCAACGACTGCCAGAGCTCGTTCTCCTAATACCTCGATTTGGGCCCTAAACCGGCCTTCGAGGATGAGGAGCAGGTTATCTGCGTAGGCGCAACTCGCACAGAGCTCGTTTAGTCACCTCAAGAGTGGGTCCATCATCGGGTTCCAAATAAAAGGACCACAGATGGACCCCTGGGAGCAACCTCTCTCAACACTAATTGACACGCTGTCGTGCGTATTTACCACACTCGCTTTTCTGTTGGAGAAATAGCTTCCCCAAAGCCCAATTTCCCGACAGCCCAATTCCTGCAACCTGGTTACTATTTTCTGCCAGTTCAGGTTATCAAAGTCACCTTTGAAATCAATAAAGATGCCAATAACCACTTTGGCGCTGCTTCTCAGGACCCTGTCTTTTAGGCAAGACCATGAATCCTCGACACACTTGCCTTTTGTAAAGCCGAATTGGAAGGGGGACATGCTCTCATGCTCTCCGAAACCCTTTCCACCATAACCCTTTCCAGCACTTTTCCCAGTACCGGAAGCGGGCTGATGCCCCGACAAGATGTAGGGTCAGACCTATTCTTATCGGTGGACTTCAGGCGCACAACCACTCTTGCCTCCTTCCAATCCTTGGGGAAGTAGCTGCAGGCAATGCATTTGCTATAAAGACAAAGCAGGTATTCTGGGACGGCCTTCGATATGGCTTTTACCATCTCTCCGGTCATTTCATCAGCTCCAGGAGATCTCCTGGAGCGAAGAAGTGAAACACCATACTCGACTTCTTCAGTCCTTAACTCCGGAGGGACCGGAGGCTCTTTATATGAAGAGTATTCAAAGCGCCCCTCTCTCGGGAAGAACTGACCAAGCAAATGCAGTAAGGCAATCTTTCCATGTGGATAAAACCGTATTATCCACACGAATGCCTTCAATGTCAGCAGTCTTCTTAGTACTACGGCAAATGTTATAAAGTTTGCCCCACGGAACATCTCTATTGTTAGAGGCAAAGTCTCTCCAGTGAGACTCCTTTGTGCTGATAATGAGATGCTTATACTCAGCGAGCTCTCGCAGGAAGGCAATACCCAGCTGAGCCAGGTTCTCAGCGTTAGCTGCCCTAGCCCTTTGGAATCGCTTCCTTAGGTTTCTAACAACACTTCGCTTTTCTGTCAAACAGCGGTTCCACCAACTTACCCTTTTTTGATTCGCCCTGCGGCTCCTCTCAAAGAGTTCTTCGTTAATCCGCCATACGCATTCATAGATGTGCGCGATTTGCCGGTCGATACTTAAGCTACCGTTCACTTGTGGTGTCAGGGAAGAAACGTCGGCAAGTATACGCGCACCATAAATACCCCAATCAGCGCCTCGCACACACCATCTCCTATCAGAAACAGTGTCGCTCTCTTCTGTGATCTCAAACTGAATCCAGTTGTGATCACTCACCCCTACTCTAACCCGCCACCTAAAGCTAAACGCCCTAAAAGCTGCCTCGTTGGGAAAAGTGACGTCAACTCCTATCAACGTCGACCGCATCAAAGGTATACACCTCACTCGGCTCGTTGGTAACATGGGCGTTGCGCGCAACGACCCATTCACCAAGAACGTTGCCCTGATTCTGACTCCGGTTACCCGTTGAGAGTCCGGACTCCTTATTGAACCAAAGAGGAGAGGTTGCATTGGCGTCAAGACCCATAATGAGTGGTTCACTGCCGGCAAGCGAAAACAAACTATCCATATACTTGATGTATGGGTCGATTGCCCCACTGTATTTGCAGTAGACGCTGGCAAGAAAAATCGCTTACGCGAACACCTCGATCGCTATAGGAAGCAAGCACAGTTTGCCCAGCACCAGCATCCAATCTTTCTGCCTTGTCAGGTCCCTAAGCTATAAGTATTCATAAAAGTGCTTCCAATTGGCTTTTGATAAGGATGCAAATCCTGATCTGACCTTCTGCCTTATAGATCAACGCGTAATTGTTCAGCCTAAGACCCTGGATCTTGTTGTACTTATTAATCCAGGGCTCTTGTATGAATGCGGCTACGACGTCCTGTCTGGTGATGTACTATACCAGACAGGCCGTCGCTGCCTTACTGTGGTGGAGGTTTATCTGCAGTTCTTCAATCATCTCGTGGGGTTCCTCTTTGTCCTTGCCCTTGGTCGATAGCTTAATCACCAATCTACCGGTGCTGTACCTTACCGTGCCTTTCGATTTTTGGAAGTATGGCAAGCAGTCCCTGTTATGGGACAGCAGAAAATGCTGCCCGTACTGCCGTCTAGGGCCCGTCTTAAAGACTTTCCGTGTATCGGCTGAGCAGTCCCAGGAGCTGCGCAGGGTACGTGTAGGAATACGGAACCAATACCCATACTGTCGGCAGAGTGTACTCAACGAGTGTGGCAAAATTGCCAAATAGCTTGAGCAGTGGCCTGAGAATCGGTAACCAGTTAGTAGTAGCGATTTATCGATCGATATGGATCTCTCAAATTGTTGACGATCGGTTTAAATATTCACATGATACGAGAACAAGGATCTTTTTAAAGCTGTTAACAAACATATGCCTCAATGGGGCTATCCTTTTTTGCAGCACCAACTTGGCTTAGTTTCCATTCAACTCCATGCGTTCATTTGACAAAATTTTGCAGATGACTTGCTGTATGCTCCTTACGAGATGATTGCCTGCGGCTTTGAAAATCTCAGCACCTTAAGCATCGGCTCCTGTGCATTAAGTGGAATCGAATTCGGATATTGCTCTCTTTTCTTTTATCCGTTCCACGTCCAAGTTGAATGCTGACAGGATAATTGTCTCACAGCGTCATTTTGGTCAATTGTGCCGTGGAACCATTTCTATAAAACTCTGAGCACTGACTGCGTCTATTACGACATTGCCTTGGTGGTTCTTACAGCGTTTAGGTCATGTTCTGTTGCGCTGATTTTGGAACTTCATTCCTTCAGCAAAGTCGCCTCGATTTCGTGTGCAAGTGCATGCCAGCGTTGGATTCTGGTTTGTAGTCGCTTTGCGGAATCTAGCAAATCCTATAGTCTTCTGGTAGCATCACTTCTGGTCTTCTATACTGAATGTTGAGCTGCGAGATTTTTCAGGAACTCTAGGGAAACGCAGCTAATAAATGCTCTGTGTTTTTAGCCTCCTGACGTCAGACGTTTTCACAGTATTTTCTCGGCATTGTACTACCCTTGATATCTCGTTCCAAATTTTGATCAGAAAACTGTCATATGGCCTTGTGGATCATTAGATACTGAAAGAGTGTACTTGTTTCGACGTCGGATGTTCTAGTCAATGTCCATTTCATGTATAGTCTGTCCCTGGGATTCCCTAAAGGAACTATAGCATGCCGTATTCAATGCGTTTTGCTGAAAAAACTTGCATCAAGACTGCTGAGATTCCTTTAACCAGAGCAACTAAAGACGACAAAATACGAGCCATAAACTTATGGACATACTCCGGGAGGTTTTGACACAAAGTGCCACCGATCAATAATTTCACCACTCTGACCTGGTATGTGTAGCCAACTTTGTTTACACTCATCCGCGCCCAAACGCTAAGACGTTCGGTAGCATGGACTCCGTCCACTGTTGAATGAAGCAACAATTGTGACTAAAATCCTCCTACACAGAGGGATAAAGTGAAGCGCACTACTACTGTTAGGGTGACTCTTTGTTTACTCTCCCCTCCTGAGGTATCTTAATTTCTCAACAAATTGCTCTATAAATTCGTTGTATTCAATTGCCATTGCCGGCGCGCCGCCATCGAAATCGACATCTACATCGGGACCAACAATCGCAACAACAACGGTGTGGTGGCACAGCGGCAACAATATTTTTGGGGCCAATTCGTTGGTGGCACTGTATTACTGGTCACAGTGGCATACTCTCAATACAAAGGTGGAGGCTAAGTGATGCTGGTACCAAAAGCTGCCCAGATCTCAGCTACGGATACCAGACAAATCTGGATAAACAAAACACAAAACTGCGTGTGAAATTGTGTTAATGCGACGTCGGTCCATTACGAAAAGTTTTACGAGGCAGCTTTATCCGTCGTTGAGTTGTTTGCCTTTTCATGGCTGCAGCTCCTGTCGGTATTGGGACTTGGAAAACGTTTTTTTCTTTTTTTTTTTTCATCTTTTTTTCATTTTTGTTGGTTCTGTTGGTTCTTTTTGGCAATTTTATTGATCGCTCAGGTGGGGAGATACTTTCGTAGAAATTACGGTATCATCTATTTTTGGATGAAATGAAGAATTTCCGTACAACGCACACTGCAATTATCAAAGACAAACGGAGCCAGTGCTTACGGCTTAGCCATCGATCAGACACGTTGAAAGTTTGGAGAACTAATTACCCGCCAATGGGGCTGGGACGTTGAAAAAGTGCTCAATTGACTTTTTGTATACAAAAGTCGATGTCAAAACATGGTTCGCCTTTTTTTTAAAGGAGTTGTTACACTTTTGCTTTTAGTTCTTATTTTTTATTTTTTTTTTGATTAGATTTAGGCTTTGTTTAGACATTTATTTATTGAGAACATTTTATTGGGTAGCACTTTTTCTTATGGAGTGCGTCGTTGTTTATAACTTTAGGGGGAAAGTGTGTTTCTGGAGCAATTTCGAAATACTGCTTTTGAAAACAAAGTCGCAACGCGATGACTGAACTTTGAAGAAAATGTAGAAAATACACCCTGAATTACTAGAACTGCAACCAATTTCAGACTGCTATAATTTCCAAACCGTTCATGACAGTGAGCTCAAATTTTGACACATGACAGATAATTTTATTATTTACAAGTCTTTTAAACGATTTGCGTCTCCGTTGTGTTGAAAAATTTTTATTCGCGATGGAATTCAAACGTGATAGTGTGACTGCTTTATATTTGGCTGGAAAACCACAAGTAGCTATCGTTAGAGTCCTCCAGCACCTCAAAGTGGATAAATCATTTGTGTCTCGAACCATAACTCGTTACCGTGATACTGGCAGCGTTGCAAAACGCCATGGAGGTGGTCATAAAAAAACAGCAACACCGGCAGGAATGGTTCGGAAAGTGAAGGCTCGAATTGAGCGAAATCCGCGTCGAAGTGGAAGAAAAATGGCTCGTGAGCTCAACATATCGTTGGAACGGATGCAACATATACTGAAAAATGAGCTTTGCCTCAAGCCATTGAAGTTCCAAAAAGCACACGATCTTAAACCGCAACAGAAAAAAGTTAGAGTCGAAAGAGCGAAGGAGTTGCTACGCTTGCACGAAAGTGGTGAGTTGCCGAATTTGGTTTTTTCCGATGAGTCGCCATTTGTTATCGAGCAATATGTCAACAAACAAAATGACCGAGTTTTCTTGCCAGAGAGGTCCTTCGAAAATTTACACCTTCGGACGGCCACCAGAAATCAGGAAGCAGCGATGGGGATGGTTTGGGCCGCCATAGCCGCCGATGGTCGCTCTCCGCTCGTATTTTTGGACCGTGGCGTCAAAATTAATGCAATCGTATACCGTTAAACTGTCTTAGAGGCAGTATTGAAGCCTTGGGCAAACAATCATTTCGGTCGGAGACCGTGGACATTTCAACATGACTCGACACTGTCTCACAAAGCGCGCGTCAACCAAGATTGGTTAAAAAACAATGTTCCACACTTCATTTCTTTGACACAATGGATTGCAAATTCTCCGGATGCAAATCCGTTGGATTTCTCTGTCTGGGGTATTTTGAAGGCAGAGGTTGGCACTAAAAAATACCAAAGTTTGGACCAAAATACTGCAGAGCCACTTGCGTGCAGCGTGCAATGCTTTCTTCGGCCGTCTCAAGGCCATTATTCGCGCCAAAGGTGGGCATATGGAAAACTACTGATACAATTTGAAAATTGATGTATTTACCAACATTTTTTGCTTTGGCACAATAAAATTTATCAAAAAATAAAGAAATTATAGCATTTTAAAAATTTGGAGTTCGAGTCGGGTGGAAGAGAATGTAGTACAAACAGCGGACGACACCAGTTATATTTGACTCTTATACCGAGCCGCAGTTCATAAAATTATCACGTACGCAAAATTGCAGTGCCATTAAATTTTTTTGACAAGCCAAAGGGAACTTGGGAAATAATAAATGAATTGTTGGGAAGAAGAAAAACCAATTTAGACGGCTTCCATATAAAACATTGTGGCTCAAATAAAAATGTCAATACATTAGTTAATGAATGTGCTAACTGGTTTGGCAAACAAGCTTCTAAAGTTATTCATTCCCAACTCGATATTTGTGGTGGAAACCAATGAAGTCGAAATGTATATGATCCTGCAATCTATCAAAACCAAAAAATCTCCAGGTGCAGATGGCATAAGGGCATGCGACCTAAAAAATAATGCAAACATTTTCGCCCCAGCTTTAAGCAAAATCGTTAATATAGGTGTCTATATGAGCGACAAATGCCGACTATTCTTAAGACGGCAATTGTAAGACCAACATACAAAGATTGTGAAAAGAGGGCTTTAGAAAACTATAGGCCTATCTCCATATTACCAATAGTTGAAAAATGTATTGAAGAAGTTGTAACGAGAAGACTTTGGACGTGTATAGACAAGAAGAAAACCAAGAACCAGTTCGGGCTTCAAAAGAATAAAAGCACAGGAAAATTACTTGGTGAACTTGCAAATTTGGTCAATCAGAGTCTGACCAAACGTAATGGTAATGTTCATCGACTTTAGCAAGGCATTCGATACTTTGAATCACCGTAAACTAATGGACATCCTGAATCGTGCTGGAATAAGAGGGGTCTTAGCAGATTGGTTATGCAATTATTTAAACAGAGGTTTTAAAGTGAAAATAGCAGACGAATTGAGTGAGTGGAAGGAATTCAAATATGCGGTTCCACAAGGCTCGAAACTAGGGCCCGTATTATTTATCCTGTAGACGAACGAACTTCTTAAAATCTTCAAGAGTAGTATTTCATTCGCATATGCCGATGATATGGCAATTGTAGTTCAGCATGCATGCTTCGAAACAGCTATGAGGATAATGCAGGAGGATTTCGAGGAAGCTATAAAAAAAAAACCTCGTACCTACCTACATCGAAATATAGAATTTTTCTAAAGAGAGACTTGAACTTATTGGTTAAAGGAATGTTGTAAAGACTGTCGCTCGTGTATGTGGAGCTGATCCTTATTTCAAGGCATCTCAGCGTGATTATTTCCAGTTGCCTTAGTATCAGCTATGACGAAAGGCTTGCGTTTCACTAAATACCGCCTTGATCAAAAAATTTCCGGAATTTATTCAGAAAATAAAAAATACAAGTTTATTCGTCTAACTCTATATTGTCCCCTTCAGAGTAGTCCCCATCGACTGCAACACTCTTATGCCAGCGCTTGATCCAATCCTCGAAGCATTTTTTATATTCGGATTTCGGTATGTCCATCAGTGCTTCCTGCGATTTTTCCATTACTTCCTCTCGGCTGCTGAAACGCGTTCCCCGTAGTGTTTTTTTTAACTCGATTGAACAGAAAGAAGTCACAGGGAGCCAGATCAGGTGAATTCGGTGGCTGTTGGATGGTATTTGTTGCATTTATCATGATGCGTTATCATGCGTTATCATGATGCAAAATCCACAAGTTTTCTGCCCACAATTCTGGTCTCTTTCGGCGAATTGCTTCACGAAAAACGTCTCATAACGCCCAAATAATACTCTTTCTTTACTCTCTGGCCTTCTGGCAAAAATTCATGATGCACTCCACCGTTGTAATCCATGAAATCCATGTAATCTTTTTTGATTGAAAATGACGTGCTGTTTTTGGTCTCGGCTCATTTGGTGAACGCCATTCACTTGCCTGACGTCTCGTCTCCAGTAATGATCCTTTTGATGAATGTGGGATCGGATTCAGCCTCGCAAATCAACTCTTTTGCGACGTCAACACGGTCTATCTTTTGCATGAAATTGAGGTCTTTTGGCACCAACTTTGCTGCTACACGACGGAAACCCAAATCATTAACCAAAATGTCTTGGACGGATCCATAGGCAATGTTCAAGTTCTCCGCTATCTCTTTGATGGTTAATTTTCGATTATTGACCAACATTTCTTTTACTCGTACTTCATCAATGTTTTCGTCGGTTTTCGATGTCGATGGTCTGCCACTGCGTTCATGATCTTCGATTGACTCACGACCACTTTGAACCGCTGGTGCCACTGGTAAACGACCGTTTTCTTTCGAGAATCATTGCCGAAACACTTTTTCAACATTTCTGATGCAAAATTTAATACTCGTACAAGTTCGTTGTTGCAAATTTAAATCCATTTCTAAAATTGTAAAAAATCACCAACCCACACAAAGATAGATGTACTCTTGGCTACGTAACTTTTTCAAATGTCAAGTTATGACGCTAAAATTTAGAGAGAATGTCAACAACAAATTTACCAATTTAATAAAAAAAAAACAGAACTCAAATCGAAACAATAGAAGCCCCACATGGTGGTGTCCCGCGGGAACTTTTTGATCAAAGTTGTGTGTCACGATACGCAACTGAATCCTCAGCTTGAATGAGCTCTGGCCGATGAATGATTTTCCTACACAAATTAAGCAAGCGAACGACAGAGCTTTAAATAACGCCATCTCTTATTCTTTTAAGGCAAGACGCATCCAGGGTGCGCTAGCTACAGGTTTCCCAGACCCAAGTTTCATGAATGCTTGATCCTAAAACCGGGAGTAAGTCTCTCTATTCTTAGTGAACGATATGGTTGGGATTTGAAACCACCTTACTTGGATACTTAATGTTAACGTCTACCGACCTAGTGCTGCTAAAGATTCCTTCTTTTTGTAACTCGCATAGTTCGCGGATACATCATCTCCTCCAGTCGACCTCCTTCCAGACAGGACCAAATATTCGACGAAGAATTATTCATTTGAAGTACCCCAAGATCTACACCGCTAGCACATAATTTCTTATGGAAATACCGGCTTAAGTAAAGAATTTGATTTTGGTCCTTCGAGTTAGGGACGTTGACCCCAGCAGTTTGGACACACAATGTTGTGCCAAATATACCGGATTTTTATCGAACATTTTTCTTTGGTGAATTTTAGGGAACACAAAGAACCTAAGTAAAATTTACTGTCAATTTAAGAAACCTTAGTGCATAAGTGCACAAATAAAAGAAAAAAAACTTAACTTAACTCGATAACGGTCTGTGCAAAACATGATGGATTTTCGTTATACTTAACATTTTGTCCAGTAACACCATGCTTCACGAATGGACGACAATGTCGTGACTGAAGATGTATGAATACTTCCATCGCAAGAACTTACTCACGTCACTAAGGAGTACAGTTTTCCAGTGCGTTGCTGACCAATTACAATGGTTTCTTGCGAATTCCAGTCTAGGGAACGATTAGCGTTAGCAAAGTAATCAAGGACTTACCAGAAGAATTAAATGGTACCTTTTTTGTCTATGCTGAGCAGTAAGTAAAGGCTTTTTAGCTGGTCGGAAAAAACAAAAACCAGCTTCTTTTAAACGCCTGCGTACGGTGCTTCTTTCAATTAAACGATTGAGCTAACTAGCAATCTTACTTTCAGATCGCTTCAGAGTGTAGTTTTTCTGGGACGTCCTCCACAGTGAATGGTTTCGATGGGTTTTCCATTCCGAAACTTTTTTATAATGTCACACACTGTCGACGATGGCATTTTATACTTTTTGGCTGCAGTTTTTTGGCTTAAAATCCGCTACCTCCTGATTTTTAACCACACCATTGTATTTATTTTTAGCCATTAGCCATAGTAAACAAATTGGAGACACCTGACCTTTTAAGTTTTGTTAAGTCCATAACTCACTTCAAATGACAGCCAAAACCATTATCAGCAAGTTAAAGAGCAAGAAAATACGATCTTATGAAAATCCGGTGTGTTTTGCACAACACTGTATCTAATTAGCAACATTTCCTAAACCAGAGAGTCACTTGTAAAGTTTGCCTTGACTCCGAAGTAAGGGTTGCTTCTTAAAAGAGACCCGTAAATGGATTTGAGCACCGCGACTTGCAATTGCAAAGCATATCCTTCGATTCAATAAGGTACTTTGCTCACCGCCACAGGAAATAATCGAGCGACGTTAGGTCGGAAGATCTTGGTGACTCACTTAAAGGTTCCAATATTGGCATCATTCTCTTATCAAACTTTGATTCCTATGAATCGTTGGTATTGGCTTTAGAGTCAAAGACACCAACTTAACTCGACGTTAAATTGTTAATAGTATGGAGGTGACCCAAAAGGTTCACAATAGCGACAATCCACCCGTGGTCCTCTCGACTGCTGCCGTGGCACGGATATTGGAGGCCCAACGAAGATATCATCAAACCCCGCCGCTGATTTAAGCGCTGACACAGGAATTCCTAAATCACTTGATTCCCATGGCTCATGCGCTACTTTCTAGTGTACCGAAGAGACTCCATCACAATAGACTAGAGGTTTGACAGAGTGCTGTTTTTGACGTCTTGCCTTCGGAAACGGAAAAGGTGGAACGAGCTCCAGAAGTGGAACACTCTGAGGAAATACCGTCTAAGGGGCAGATGAAGAGGAAACGAATACGTCGAACAAACGCGTGACTCAAAGAGACGGCAAGTGTTGCCAAAGGCGCGAGTGCCAAAAGTGTCACTGTCTCAGTGACACCGTGAAGAGAAACAGGTGGAAGTAACACTTTCTGAAAATTACCAACCTCTCGGAACTAAATTTGCGCCCTCTTCTTTTGGCCCGAAGAGGGCTGCCTCGATCAATTATTATCAAGGCTTCTTCCATCAATGAAAATGTCTAATACAAAGCGAGGGTATATCGTTATTATACAAGCGGCCACTCATAAAACCCTTTTGAGTGGCAGGACTACCTCGACTTACAATTCGGTGCTATGGGAGTAAGGGCCTCCGGACTTTGGCTCGGGCCTGACTTGAAAGAGGTAGGCCTCCTAGTGGAAGCGTTATGGTGGCTTTGGTTTAATTATAAAATCGCAGGAAGAGTCTTCCACTTCCGTTTGACCCGCAACCAAAACAGGTTGCATTTTGGTATCAGAGAAGAGAATTGACGGTAAGCTTGCACCAATGAATGTATGCGCATTCAACTAAATTAAGTCTCTTTTTTTTTATAATGAGCGCGCACTCAAGGAGTTTTTGTTCCCCGTAAAATGTTTGTGCATAGCGCGGGCGAAGAAAATTTAGGGACGAAGAAAGTACAGGTGCCGATGTACATTGGTTTTAAATGTTTGTAAATTATAACGACCAGGAAACACAGAGATCGGCAGGGCATTCCATAAGTGAGTTGTACGGCTTAAGAACGAATCACGATATTTTAGAGTTCGTCCGAAAGTGGGCTTGAGGGTATACTGATGAGCATTCATAGCGAGACGGGTGTTACGGTTACGATTCCTATGGAGCACTGGTGGTGAAAACAGCGATAAAACAAAGTGAGACAGGAGACATTACGTCGCTGTTCGAAGGTATGAATTGATTGACTGATATTAGTATCACCAATGAGTTTCATCGCACGACTTTGAACCCTATCTAGCAGGTGCAGAGGTGTTGTAGGAGCACTTGACTAGATATGAGTTTTGTACTCCAATTTTGGGCGGACGAATGCCTTATATATTGCGGCCAGATCAGAGGAGGTAAAATATTTCTTACATCGCTTGAGGAAACCTAGACATTTCGCAGCATTTTTGACGGCATCGACTATGTGGTCATTCCAACGTAGGTTGTCACTGACACGCATACCGAGAATGGAAAGTTTATCGGTTTCGACGATGCAAGTGCCATTCATGGACAATGGCTGGGTGTTTAAATTTGGCTTTAATGACAGCAGACAGCATTGTGTTTCGGAAGCATTAAATTCCACTCTGTTGATAGTTCCCGAATTGGTTATGCTGTTGATATCGGAATTTAATGAGCTTAGCATACGTTGTCGTTTCTATAGCCGAAGAACAGGACGTGAGTCCGGGAAAGTCTACGAGGAGCAGAGGGTGCTATCATCAGCAAAGGAGTATATTGGATTAGAAGTAGCAGACAAGAGATCGTTGATGAAAATTAAAAAGAGTGTCGGAGACAGAACGGAGCCCTGGGGCACACCAGCATTTATTTTGTGAATATCAGACTTGATACCATCCAAGGCAACTTGAATTGAACGTCCCGAAAGGTAGTTTCTAATCAATTGACGAAGAGAGTCATCGATCCCAAATGCACGCATTTTCGACAAAAGAGCCTGATGCCAAACTCTGTCAAATGCCGTACAAATATCAAGTGCAACTACCTTGCTTTCGCCAGATTGTTGTACGCTTTGGTTCCACTTTTCGGGGAGACTTGCCATCAAATCACCAGTGGACCTGTTGCTACGAAAACCGTGCTGCCGGTCATTGAGAAGTTTTCGTGTTTCGAGATATTTCATGAGCTGACGGTTTATCAGCGATTCCATGACCTTGGAAAGAGGGAACGTAAGTGCAATGGGTCTGTGGGAGGAGAGAGAAGAAGATTTGCCTTTTTTAGGGACTGCCTGGACAAATGCTGTTTTCCATCTTCTCGGAAAGAGTCCTAAGGAATAGGATTGGTGAAAAAGATTACGCAGTGGTTTTGCCAGCGAGCAAGAACACCTCTTCAGAAAAAGTGGAGATATACCATCTGGACCAGCGGATCTGTGCCTGTTGAGATCTTTTAGTACTCTTGCTACTACACGAGTGCGAAAGTGGATTCGCCCCATTGAAGATTCGACGCACTCAAGTGTAGACGGGGACAAAGCACAATCTGGGAGTATTGAGCTTGCCGCAAAGAATGCAGCATACATATTGACCTTGTCCAAGAAGCTGACAGCTGAAATGTCGTTGTAAATGAGCGTTGGAATGGAGTGTGAGGCAGAATTTCTGATGTTTTTGACGAGCGACCGAAAATTGTTATTGCCTTTGGGACATTTTAATATTTTTTGCCTCAATTTTTGGTAGTATTGGAATTTTACACGCTTAAAAAAGGCGTTGCAGTCATTCCTGGCTGGTTTAAACTTTTTCGGTTTTCCTCTGTCGCGTTGGTCTTGACAGCCTTACAACCCTTACAGCCTCTTTATAGCTCGAGTTATTTTGTTTGATACTCTTCATCCGATGAGCGATAACCGATAGCATTCAAAAGAGAAAAGTGTCTGTGATCATATCAGCAGCGGCATACATGTCGTCATCGAGGAAATATGACGACCAGTTGAAATTCCTAAAGAAGCTGTTAAGGCTGGTCCAATTGACTTTCTTGTATTGCCATGGGAATCCTTTCTCTGACCGTGTTGTCAGTGTACTAGCAGTTAGGTGATATGACACAATGGTCTGACGAGCCTACAGGGGATAGCACATTGACCTTGTATTTGGCAGGGTGAGAAGTTAAAAACCAGTTCAGGGTGTTGGGGGTATGACTATCGACGTCTGGTATTCGTGTGGGCTCATTTACAAGTTGGGTTAAGTTATTTTCTGCATCGAAGATCTTAACACATGGTCCTTAGGTTGTTGTCTGTCCAGAATGTCGAAACTGCCCAGAAACGTGGATATTGAAATCGCCCGTCATCACTATGTCCGTAGGAAGATACAGGGATACAATTCTTTTTATGGAGTCAGACAACGCGAAAAACTCGCTAAAGGTCGAATTGCTGCCCAATTCCGTAAATTAAGCAGTAGTGGATAATTTGCTTCCGGAGATGGAGTTTTAATCACAAGAAGTTGAATTCCGGATTGGAACAGGGACTACAATGTGGTGGAATTGGGTAAGCTACATCACTACGCACATAGATGGCGAGACTGTTCGTAGCCAGGTAGCTTCAGATCAGAGTGATCTGAGTGGTGTGAGCGGGGATCTACCTGTATTTCACTAAGTGCGAAAACAGCTGGTCTGTATTTACAGACGTTGACGTACGCAGAAAAGTGATTACTTTTTAGCCCGCGTATATTGACTACGTCCACCCTGAATTCCCTAGTCATAATTACAGACAAACAGAATAAACACAAATACCGACGATACTAAGCAAGGCTGAGAAGTGAAAATTCTGACATTGGTTTACCGAATCAAATTGCTGTAGGTGTTATGCCCTTACAACAATATGAAACAGTGCACCAACAAAATTTTCACTCACAACCCACTATCCATGAGTTGTTATATACACTTAGTCACTCACCCTTAAAACATAAGAGACGCTCTATCCCGAATAGGGCCATAAGGAACAACGTTTCCCGCACTACCTCTGGCGATGGCATGTAGCACGAAGTCCGGTGCTATAACCAGTAAAGGTCGTAGTTCTGGTCGACGGAAGTCAGCTAATGTGGTGAAATCCCCACTAAGAAACAATTCCGTTGGTGGCTTTCCCGGCGCACTAGTTGACAGTACTGGTGGTCGAAACTTGTATGTTACCTGAAAATCCACCTCCAAGAAACTCCCGAAATGCCAAAAGAGACAAGACCCACGCACCTATAAGAACGCCACTATCTCCTCTCTGGCGCTACGAATTGGGAAGGCTGGCTGTGACAAGAGTCTGAAAGGCACTGAGTGCTGTCGGCAAGACTTGGGGCCTGTCACCCAGGAGGGCCCTTTGGATCTACATGGCTATGATAAGACCAAATATATCCTATGAGTCGGTTGTCTGGTGGAACAAGCTCTCACGAAAATTCTGCTTTTATCAGACTTTAAAGAACGGGCTGTCTCGGCTACATGGAGGCTATCGTTTGCACACCCAGCTCAGCTCTAAACGCATTGATGAATCTCCTTCCCCTTGATATTCATGTCATAATCTGTACTCTCAAAGTCATCTTCCGTTTAAAAGGAAGTGGTCTTTGGTACAACACGCGCTGGAGCTTTGATGACTCTGATCTTATGACAGTGACACCAGAATCCAGCTGCTGAAAAAATACGGAATCGACTTTCCCTATACCCAAGACCGGTTTCGGCCAGAATCCAGGCAAGAAAAGGAATTTAGTCAGGTCTTCTCGTAAGATCAACTTTGTTATTTAAAACTCTCGTATTGCTAAATCTTTTTTTAACCTTTTACCTTTGAATTGTAAACCCCTGCTCAAATGTTTAATGACAATTAACAATTGAAGACAAAAATCGTATACCAAACCATCAGTTTGGATTCCAGAGCTTGACTGCGACAGGAGTAAATCCAAAGCAAATCCCAAGCTTTCTAGCTGAGTGATCAACAGGTTATCTCTATATGAGCTGCTTCAACGTATTTGAATACCAGGTCTATAGGGATCTCCAACACTAAGTCAGGGTGGTGGAAAAGAAATGGTGGACGATTGGCACTTAATAAGGGCCAACGACAGCACTCATATCCCCACAGCAGGTTACTGACTCCGGAATTTGGTCCGGCCCCTTTTGTCCTAGGGGTCCGAAACACAGCCTGGCCCTCCGGATTGGGGGTTGGGCATGGGGTTAACTGCCCAACCACGCAAAACAGTACACGTACTTGTTACGAAGCGACAAATAGCATCGGATAAGGACGGATTCACTGTAGAGGACGCAGCAAAACGAACAGAGGACAACGACTTTCGAATCAGCACGTGGAATGTTCGCAGCTTGAACAGGCCGCGTGCAGCCGAGCAAATAGCGGAAGCCCTAGAAGAAGATATCACCGCCATCCAGGAAGTGCGGTGGGATGAGCCGGGCAAAAGAAGGATGAAAAACTGTGTTTTTTACTGCGGTGACTGCTATAGGGAACGTAAGCAGCGTCTATTGTATTTGGATGCGGATTTGCTGTAAGTGGCAGACTTAGGCAAGAAGTCTCGAGCTGTCGACACGTGAGTGAACGCCTTATAACAATCCGTATCAAACATCAGCCTCATATGCGCTCACACCCAAACAGAGGAAAAGGACGATGCTATCAAAGAAAGTTTCTACGAGCTCCTCGACAAAACCTACGAGCAATGTCCGATGTATGACGTTAAAATCCTCCTAGGCGACTTTGATGCCAAAATTGGAAAGCAGGACATCTCTGGTAACACAATTGGAAGACATAGTCTACATGTCACCACGTCTGGAAACAGACTTGGGCTAATCTATTTCTCTGCGGGACGTAACGTTAATATAGCAAGCACACGAATTACTTACCTCAATATTCACAAGGGAGCATGGCGGACACCAGATCAGCAAACTGTCAAGTACGAGTAATAAAAGGAGATTTTACCTATGACGGTTGAAATCGCAACAAGCCACCAGAGCCTTTGCCGATCGCGTATCCCTCACCCCCTCAAGGAGTCCTTTGCAGCCAGCATCAAGTCCTGAAGACTGGTGGCTTAGATGCCGAGAACCCATCTGAAATGCCACCGCA
The DNA here is from genome assembly GCA_963966105.1 of Volucella zonaria. Lineage (NCBI taxonomy): Eukaryota > Metazoa > Arthropoda > Insecta > Diptera > Syrphidae > Volucella > Volucella zonaria. The sequence goes on along the minus strand of OZ014532.1, from coordinate 102,243,457 downwards.
ACTGACGTGCTGGGTTTCACCCGCCCACTACCATAAAACCCCTGGTTTGATGAAGAGTGCCAGCAAGCACATGCAGCAAAACAACTTGCCTACAAAGCGACGCTGCACAAAAGGACGAGAGCGGGTTGTGAGCTCTACGAGCGAACGGAGGTAAGAACATCGATTTCTCCGGAGAAAAAGAAAGAAGATGCGAAGCGCGCGATCGAGGAAATAGAGATATGCTACACCAGGAACTATGTTCGGAGGTTTTACCAAAAGGTAAAAAGAATGCGTCAGGTTCACGCCATAAGGCCCAAACGGAAACGTGTAGAGATGAACAAGGAAACCTTGTAGTAGAGTCATAGTAGGCGCTGAGGATATGGAAAAACCATTTCTGCAGACTGCTAAACGGCGAAGATAACCATTCCGTCCGCCATACCAAAATGAAGTGAGGATAGCAATATCTAAACTACAGTCGAACAAGGCTGCCGGGCCGGACGGCCTACCCGCCGAACTATGTAAGGCAGCAGGAGGTGCCAGGGTAGAGAGCATATCCCGACTTATTTCCAGGAATGTATGCCTGATGAATGGAACCTCAGCATCGTTTGCCGTTTCACAAGAAAGGATACCCTCTACACTGCACCAACTATCGAGGTATCAGTCTCCTAAACATCGCATATCAGATGTTGTCTACCATATTTTGCGAGCGGCTGAAACTATTTGTCAACGATCTGATTGGACCCTATTAGTGTGGCTTTAAGCCCGGTAAGTCCACAATTAAACAAATATTCACACTACGACAGATCCTGGAGAAAACGCAAGAAGTTCAGATCGATACTCATCACCTTTTTTTCGATTTTAAAGCCGCTTATAACAGCATCTACACAGAGAAGCTATACAAAGCCATGTCTGGTTTTGGCATGACGATTGAGAAAACTCGCTGCTGCAGAAAGGTCGCTAACGACCAAACGGAGACCTTTGATGTCAAAAAAGGATTTAGGCAAGGCGACGCGCTGTCATGTGACTTCTTCAACATCTTACTTGAAAGAATAGTGCAAAACTAACAAGCCACCACACGGAGTATGATCTTTCATAAGTCTGTTCAATTGATTGCATACGCCGACGATATTGATATTTTTGGTAGAACACAGCGAGCTGTCACTAGTTCGCTTGCGAGTATAGCTGCAGAAGCCGCAAAAATGGGTCTAGGGGTGAATGAGTGCAACGAGTACAAACGAAACGGCCAAAATATCACAATCGACAGCTATAACTTTGAGGTATTAAGGGACTTTGTCCACCTTGACCACGGATCTGCTATTCCTTCTTGAAACGACATCTCTTCAGAAATAAAACGAAGAATAACGCTCTCCAATCGCTGTTTCTTTGGGCTGAGAAGGCAACGGGCCTTCACCCGGACAACCAAGCAAACTCTATATAAGACCCTTGTAATCCCAGTCATGGTCTATGACTCCGAAGCATGGACCGTTTCTAAAGCGGATGAAGATATCCACTGTCGTTTTGAGAGAACAATTCTTCGTAAGGTGCGTTGACGGGTTCTGGAGGAAACGATTCAACGATGAACTCTACGAGCTGTACAGCGACATGGACCTGGTCAAAGAACTACGCATTGGATATTTGAGATGGCTGGGACATGTAGAGCAAATGAACAGCAACGCTCCAGCCTGCAGAATCCTCGACTCTAATCCGGAGGGGCAAGGCAGTAGAAGAAGACCTCGCCTTAGGTCGTGCGCGCAAGCGGAAACGTACCTCAACCAACTTGGAGTGCGCATCTGAAAGCAGTTACCCAAAGATCACGCTAATTGGAGAAGCCTAATGGTTGAGGCCCAGGTCCACCCGGGTCTAAGTAACTAAGTAAAAGTGGTCAACAGTGTCGAAAGTTTTTGAAAAATCTAGCATCCATGGCATTGCGTATATCATCTACGACTTACGTTTACCATGTTTAACTTAGATTGCTAGAACTTCTTCCTCGGCCACTATTTGCTACATATTATGAGTGTGATGGCTGTTATTCCAAAAAAAAATCTCCAACGTAAACAACCTTCTCAATTCAACTACACAACATATTTTATGTAGGAACGCCGTCGTCGAGACCGGCTCACAGAACGTCGGAAATATCTTCCATGTGACACCTTATTTAGTCGTGAAAATCTACAAATCATTTGCTTTTGCCATTTCGTTGTCCTGCTGGGTATAAAAGATGTACCTTCCGTCCAAACTGGTAATGCAGATTGTCAATCGTGGTACGATTATCATGGTACAAATTCAGAGTACCTATAGTCATTTATGTCATCCCTTCCGTTTCCATGTCTCAACTCAAATTTGCCATCCTTTCTTCATTTCTCTATTTGGCCCCCTCCCATTTATCCTCATATACCCGTAAGTACAACATTCCACAAGCCATCCCATCACAACCTTTTAAAGCAAAAAAGATGAAAGCATTTCATCTGACTGTTTCAGTGATCCTTATTTAAATGATAAACAAATTTAGAACCTCTTACTCCATCCGGTCGTCAAAGCCATTCCATTTGAGATATGACAAATTCAACTCAAAGCATATGGCCTCGACTGCAGTGTTTTTCGTTTTGAAGGGAACAAACACAAAATTTAGGACGATATACGCTCGTGTCAAAGATAAACTCGCTTATGACGGAACTCTTCAGAGTTCTCCAAAGCAGCAACAACCAACCACTTGAGATACGAATATTTTGCCTCTTCATACGCGATACCATCGGAAATCTATTCGAAATGTGTCCAATGCTGAATCTTTCCCCCAGACAAAGAAGACATCACTTGCCAGCTCCAAGCAGCACATTGGCGTCATTTGAACACTTGAAACTGCCACTCTTCGGGTAGTTCCGCTTCTTTTTTTCTTTTTTTTCTTTTTTTTTTGTTCCTCGTCGTCGTTGGTCGTCCCTCTGTGAGGAGACTTATCTATGGAATAGCACTTAACCTACAAAGTCGCTGGAGGAATCTATTTATATACCCTTCGGTGGAATGATTAATTCACCCCCACTAGCATAATTCAACAAATTCCACTGGCAAGTTGGTCAAGCCGAAGCCTAGTTGCGTAAGTGCGGCATCCAACAGATGTACGCAAGAAAGATCAGCACCGCGTTACCGAATAGGGCGTACGAGCAGACCCAGCCCTGCAGTATTTTTCAACAAATTTATTGTTTCATTGTTTCGTGGAACGTTTATACTACGAGTGACGGTCTGCCTCGTGCAATTGACTGGATTTGAAGTTACTGGTTGCAGTTGTACGAGTATGTAGGTGTAGTTGTAGATTATTGGGAAAATCCAATGGATCACTAAAATCAGCTGCTGTTGCTGTCGTTGCTGCAGCAAACACGTCCCCCTCGTCGCGTATTTCATGCAGCTCCACAGAATAGTCGTTATGTGGCCAAGACTTTTCCTCTATTGTGGAGCTTCTAGTATGTGTTTACACAAATGGAGGAAGCGGGGTTGAAGGATTATTGTCCTCAGGCGACTTATTGTTGAGATTTATTCAAAAAAAATTATCGCGAGCAGTTAATCTCGTTGTTCGTGGATTGAGACGGAACGAAAGTGTGCGTGCTTTGTATACGAAGAAGACGCATTACCATGCCCAGGGACTCGTTGAGGTAAACAAATCGAAATCGAAATTCAAATCCAAAGCCAAAGAAGGGTTTGTCTCGTTGTGGTACCGAGTACCGAGTACCTAGCGATTGGTTTTGGAGATTTCCTTGCTTGTGGGTGTGGGGTGGACAGTATCCACAGAGTTTACCCGGAATGGACGCATATGACTCACTCAACTGCATGAACTCCATCTGGAATGGTTGTTGGCTATCATATCTGCGAATAACAATCCGATTAGGGAAATGGTACTGACCTCTGTTCCTCATGTGGCTATATGCTTCCAAGTTCATGTACCATATGTCCAGTTCGTAGCCAATGCCAATTTCCGGTTTTGGCGCTCAGGGTCTTAATTGGAATTCCATGGCACTTGGCAGTTGGCAGTTGGAAGTTGGCAGTTTGCAGTACGAGGCCAATCGTCTTCTTCGTCATCTTTCGTCTGCTGGTGCGGCTGGTGGTCGGCTTCAACCCGGACTGGACCGTGTGGAAATCAATTAAATCTAATTCTCACGACCGAGTGACACGCCAAACTGCACATTGCACGTTGTTGCAACGTACTATGTATGTATGGACGTATGGACGTACTATACACTCCAACTGCATCATCTCCGTCTCCCAATCATAATCGACCTCTAGCACTTGAAATCAGGAATCTTCGATGCACAAATGCCTATACAAGTGTATATATACAACACTCCGGCCACGTTTGTGATTGTAAAGCAATAAAAATCACTGGCAACACGTAAGGAAGGCAACTATCTCTCACAACGAACCAATCATTATGTGTCATCCCGCTCGAACACTAGTCCGAACAACAATTCCAAAGATCGATCTCGATAATCATGCGCGCAAAAAACCCGTTCACCTGAAGCCAACTACGTTATTACGGCCGACTCCAGTGCGAGGAGACAATGTGTAACGCACCAAAGCCAGTGAACCAGGCTCATCATCCATCTCGCGGTATGCTCTGCGCCATATGACTTTGACCACTTTGCTGCAACTTACCACAACAACAACAACAACAACAACAACAGAGACTTTATACACAGCGGCCTGGTCGGCGTGGAGCAATTCAATCTCACTGGACATAAGTTGGACGGGAAGCACAGCACAGGTGCTTCAATTTTATATGTGCCGCTTGGAAACTGCAACGTTGCAGTCGCATGAGACTCATAACTCATCAGTTGTTACGATGCGGTGCGGACTCTAGTGAAGTGGTAGGAGAACAAGGTTCGACCTTCTTGGTGCTCATTTCTTCTCCATTCATGGTAGCTAAAGCTGCAGGCTTGCAAGGGCAAAACGGCTGAATTGGTGTCTACGAATTTGAATGCGGAGATTCACTGGATCTAGGCGTAGTACGAGGTGAGCTGTTTTGACCAAAACATTTACACTTTTGCGGATGTAATTCAATTTAGATGCAAGGAAATTTAAGTCATTTATAGCTGCAGCTGATGATGCATACTTCTATTTGAAGAAGCCAACAAAAGGGACATTTTTTAGGTTACCCTGTCTTTGGGTTGATGAACCTTTGTTGAATGATCATTCTTCTGGCGAACCCATTTAATTCAGTAATTTTAATTTAATTTAATTTACTGTTAATTTTTTGGTGGGGGCTGAGGCCCCCATTTATTGGCTTAATACAAGCTTAATCCAGCTTAAAAACTAGGACTAAAAACTAACAGAAAGACTTAAGAGCTAGGGACCAAGGAAGTGATGGAGGAGATATTGTTTGAGACGAGGAGTGATCAGGTGGAAATGAAGAAGGGAGAGGTTTGAGTTGACCTTTCGGAGCATTCGGGAGAACCATAAGAGGTACGGTGGACCGGTAGATAGAAGAGACGAGGACAACGTAGATTGCGGGGGTTGGTATTGAAGGAAATGGAGTTCAAAATGGATGCACAGTTGATGGAACCTGAGAGTAGTTGATGAATGAAAAGAATGGCAGCAGTATTCCTACGTTCTTCTAACGAATTCATATTTAGAAGTTTGAGGCGGTCTTGATAGGGAGGTAAGATTAAAGGGTCGTTCCATGGCAGGCCACGGAGGGCAAATCGGAGGAATCGACGTTGAATACCCCCGATTCGGGAAACATGGACCCGCTGAAAGGGGGACCAAGCTTGACTGGCGTACTCAAGCAGGGGGCGAACAAAGGCAACATAGAGAGATCTGGTTACATACGGGTTGGAAAATTCCTTGGACCACCGTTTAATAAACCCAAGTGGCTTTGAGGATCATCTTATCGATATGCGAATGGAAATTAAGCTCACACCCGAATAATATGAAGAGGTCTTGAAAAGACTGAAACTGGGGAATTGGTTGACCATGGAGAAAATAAAGTCGGGAAGGAGACGGTTTGCATTTACATGAGATTGACATTTGGCTATATTAAGTTAAAGGCAGTTTTTGAGGCACCAGATTGAAAACCGATCAAGGTCTTCTTGAAGAAGGGCAGGGTCCCGGGGAGAGGCAATAGATTTAAAAAATTTTGTGTCGTCAGCGTAAAGGGAGAGGGAGGAGTGTTTAATGACCCTCTCAACATCGTTATTAGTAAGAATGAAGAGAAGAGGGCCAAGATGACTGCCTTGTGGGACTCCAGATGAGGCCAGGAATGGAACAGAAAGGGCGGATCTAAACCTAACACTATAATATCGGTTTACCAGGTAAGAAGAAATCCATTTTAATAAGAGAGGTTCAAAGCCGAGAGCAGACAATTTGAAGAGGATCAATTGATGAGATATCTTATCAAGCGCTTTAGTGAAGTCAGTTGCGATAACATCGATTTCTTTGCCATTTTCTAAGGCTGAGAGACCAAAAGACACAAATTCAACTAGATTTGTGGTAGTTGACCTCCCTTTTAGAAAACCATGTTGTCGGGGTGAAATAAAAGGCTTGCATTTGAAGCTTAAGGTTTCGTATAAAATGCTTTCAAGGAGTTTGGGTATATGAGAGAGTTTAGCAATGGGACGATAATTGGTAACTTCATGCTTAGATCCCTTTTTGTGTATCGTGTGTAAGCGACAGACGAAAAAGGTAGGAAAGGGGTAGAGACAGGTTGGAAGAGCATTTCTTAAGAAACATGGCGGGGAGTCCGTCTGGGCCAGGTACAAATTCATCTCTTAAGATTTTGTAACTTTTCTTCAATAACTGCAGGATCGAAATTTTGAGTGAGAAAGGGACCAATGGAGAAATTTGGTAGACCATTGAAGTAAGAGGGATCTGGTACGAAGGAGTTGTTGGCAAATGATTGTTTGGAAAATGTGGCAAAAAAGTTGGCGATGGTAGGAGGATCACTTGAAGATTTGATTTCGAAAGCAAGGAAGGAAGGATAACCATCAGTCTTACTTTTGCAATTAACTAATTGAAGAAAGGACTTGGGGTCATTTATGCAATTGGTTTGCGCACTATTCAGGTAGCGCTGATAGAGAGAGTTATAGAGTTCAATGAAATGAAGACAATAGTCGGAAGAAGAGTGGGTGCGAAAGAATACCGCCCATAACTTGTATCTTTTGTTTCGTAGAGAGCGAAGTCTACGATTATACCAAGGAGGGGATGTAGAAGAAGTTTTATGGCGGGAGTAAGGCACATAAAGGAAGATGGATTTGAATATATCTATGTAAAAAGTGAAGAGGGCATCAACCAGAGATAGATTGGTAAACTCAAAAGAAGCCCTGCGTAGATAGGTATTGATTTTACGGAAATTAGCTTTGTGGGAGGCGACTGAAGGGGAGTGTTGTGGAAAAATGAGAGAAGGAGTGGAGGATGAAAGTTATCAATAGTTGAAAGAGATAGGGGACAACACGATACTGAGGAGTTGATGGGATCAGTGGTGAAGATAAGGTCTAATTGCCTTTCCATATATGTAGTTGGAAACGCCACTGACTTGGAATAGACTAGAGTCTGTTTGCCGACCTAAGAATAGGCATTCCTTAGTAGAAATGGGATTGGAAGCAATAAAAAAAGATTGGTCTTCAGATGGAGTCCACTTCAGCTGAGGCAGATTGAAATCGCCGAAGGTAATGATATCATCAAGCGAGTCTGATAAGCCGATCAAATTGTCAATTGCTGCAATAGCAAGTTGGTAGGATTCGACAGGTTGCGCCGGAAGAATGTAACAACACATAACGTACAGGCATCTGCGAGTGAAGGTTATTTTAACCGACACAAAGTCGAACTTAGGAGAGGATGATGTTGCAACGAGAGAGGAGTCCAAGCTGTTGTGAATAGCCAGTAGGACACCTCGACAAGGGGATTCAATCATGGGGGGTGCGCGATCATCATCCCGAAAAACATTAAAAGAAGGAGGGAATAACGCCTGGTTTTTTATGTTGGGGATAAGATTAGTTTCGGTCAGAGCATAGATATCAAATGGGAGAGCATGAGATTGGCGGAAATCGGCGTGGTTTTTTGAACGCAGTCCTCTTACGTTCTGATAATAGAAGGTGAGAGGTAGGTTTTTGCATGACTTTTTAGGGTCGAAACAATTTATCGTGGTCAAGTCGACTGCGTTAGAGGTGTGAGACTCTTTTTGAGTCTTCTACACTCGTAGTGTAGAAGAGCGGCAAGATCGTCTGCAACTTTTTGGGGGGGCGTATTGAAAATCTCGTGATACATTGTATAAAGTTTCCTGAGACTGGTAACGTCGTAAGGGAGGCCTTCCTGCTGGATAGGAACCATGACGCTTGTTTTTGTTTTACCCTCGTAGCACACCGAGTCGGATTTATCATGCAGATAGGCGAGATATTGTCGTATATTCTCACATATCTTTTTATCTCTAAGCCTAGAGAGCGCATAGCGACATTAGGTGGTATCGCTAGTTTGTTGCGTTAATTTAACAGTGAGTGGTGAAAGGGGGTCAATAGAAGAGGGAGTGGTTAATGAATTTCGTGTCGCAACGGCTGGGGTTTCTGAAATTGGACTTAAAATGTGAGAACTGATGAAATTAGGATACTTAGCTCCAGTTCTGAGGTCGAAATTAGGGAAAGGCGTGTGTGTTAGGGGTTGAGTGGTGCGAGTTTGAGTGGCGGGAGTTTGAGTTGTAGGGGTTAAGTCGAAAGAGATACGTTGATGTTAGAGCATGATTTGGGGTGGAATAGGGGGAGTTGGAGTATGGGTGGGAGGCTTAAAATTAGAAAAAAATTTAGTTTTAAAACTCCAATTGGAGCTGGGTTTGTTGTGGGATGAGGAGGTGGGTCTTGGCAAATTGGATTTACTTACTAACTTATTTTTTGGTTTAGGTATAACGGACTGCTTGGCTTTATCCTGCTTCCTGGGCGTATTTTCCAACCATTTGCAGACCCGCATCTTTCCAAGATTGAAACTGTTGCTGGCAGGATTATGGAATAACCATTCGTACTTGGTTGGAAGATTGAGCTTGAAGCTGCGCTTGCTTCTGTGGTGGGATGTAGGAAGCAAATTGCAGTGGCTAATGGTGATGCCATATTTCTTTTCAAAGAAATTTGAGATCCAATCAACATCAGCGTTTGGGGGGGCGCCTTTGATAAGAAGCGTAGTGACCAATTGATTATTCGAAGCAAGCTTATCAAGTCTACATTGCCATTCGGAAGGTGTCCAAGTTGAATCAAAGTGATTGATAAGCTTCCGTGGGGCAGCGATTGGAGGAGCTGACATGGAAGTGTTCTCTGTTGAAAAGTGGAAAGAAACTTCGCAGGAATCAGTGGGTCGAACCGTCCGCAGATGACTCATATGTCATTAATTCAGCCATGAGCAATGTATTATAGGGAACATTCTGGTAAGGCTGCGGGAAGATTGGTGTATCAACCATTTTGCTGTTTATTGTTGCGTTGTGATGTTCAATATCGCATACGAGGGATCGAGTCACAGTAAGTTCGTCACCGACATCGTTCACTTTATCGAAGATAACTTCGAGCATGGGATCACATTGTTTAGGAGAGAGTTGTTTGTGTGACGAGGACTGGAAATGAATGTCTATGTCGTCACGCAGGGAGCTTATCAACTCGCAGGTTTTTTGGTTGGAGATAACATGCGCAGAACAGATAGCTTTGATGTCACTCAACACTTTATCCAGGTGATGTAAGGGAGTTTCTTCATTCCTGGATCTCCCGGAGTCTAACTCGATAAGACCAGCAATTTGTTTATCAATGTGCTTTACTTTGGATTTTATTAGATCGGCTGAGTTCTGCACTGAGTTACGTAACCCTTCAACACTTTTTGGGAAGTGCGTCTTGGTAGGAGTTATTTGAATCGCTTAGGCATTTTATTGCCAAAAGCACGTGCGAAAGTGAGATACTCTTACACTCGTCACAGAAGAAAAGTAGGTTATCGGAAAATTCTTTGATAAACAGCGACTCAAACGGCATGAAACGGCCCTTGCAAGCTACCCAGTCAGCATTGTTGTCATCGATTACACAATTGGCAATTCCGCAAGACGTGTTTAAATTGGTTGTGTAGGTCAGTGAGGGTATAACTATAGGTCGAGCTATTTTTTTTTTTATTGTAGATAGGGGCTTTTATTTGCACTGAAATCTGCCAGTAGACAAAAAAATAATGAATTCGATCACTGGGGTTTATTAACCGGAAAATGCAATTTAACGAAATTTATAACTGAAAATTAAACAGGTGAGTAGGGAGAACAAGAAAAACACGTCTAACTGGTTTGAGTAACTGTTGACAGTTGATAGCCTATTCAGCTATCACCTTCCACCTCATTCCTTTGGGATAAATTAGAACCAGAAGGCTTGAAGGATGCGCTGTTTTAACAGTATCGTACTACTTGTGTCACAGCACTTTCCACAATTGACTTATTGAAGATGAAGTTCAATGACCGTCTTATAGCCAGACGGCCGTACGATTTCATACCTTTAGACTCGTTCTTTGGGGTTGTCATTCGGCAACGGCTTATAGAATATTGACGCAGTCCATTCTCCTGCTTGTTGTAAAAACGACTAAATGGGGAAAGCCATATTCAGACACTTTAACACCTTAGATGAGCCTGAAGCGCATTACCTTCTTATGAGGCTTCCCAAGGTCTGTATGCGTAATCGATTCCCATGTCAAGAGACTGCCTGTATGGTAAAATAAAAGTCGGATATAACTACAATACATTCAAACATTAACGCAAACTAGCGTCACACTGATGCAAAGAGAATTGTTCGAAAGTACGGCATCATGGGTGTGAATGCCCTAACCCTCAGGCACTCCTTCTGCACGGCAGAGGAAATCAAACAACAAGGAGGAAATGGTTTCGGAACGAAATGCGCAGCGGAAGAAGATATACTAAGCTTGCTTACAGAATTTTTCTTGAAGTAGGAAAAGATAAACTGGATCAACTTAGACAAGGAAAGAGGCCAGCTCTGGGCGCTGTATTTGCGAGAATAGCTCCAAACTGCCACTGACAACGGCGAAAATGAAAATTTTAACAAAACGTGATCTTATACGATCCGCGGAAGACTTCATGTAAAGAAACAGAAACCTCAGGCTGAGTGAGTCTTTCAGTTATGCCGTGTTTAATGGAGGTCTACAGAAAATCCGGTCTAAAGAGGGGCTCAAGTTCGAGCCAAGGTTCAAAGAAGAGGCCGAAAGATAAGTAACTAGATCATCGCTCAAATGTGAAAACGTCATCGTCCAAAATAGACTGACTAGCCTGTAGAATGGTTCTATGGTCCGCAAATTTAGTCAACCCCACAAGCGGCGCAGTAGTAATGCAGATGCTAGGAAGCAATATGTAACATTAGATGCAATTATAAGCGTTTTACCAAAGTTAAATAGAAGGCAAGGTGACCAGGAGACAAGCATAGTAGCACTTAAACGGGATCAAAAAAATAAGACCTTATCCGGGCTACTCCGACACATTTGGAGCTCAGGTCGGCAAGGATTTCCGAAACTAAGTCATGATCTTGAAAAAGAGATTGTGCCTGAAGAGAACTTAATGGACCAACGGCAGCCTCACATCCTCGAACGAGTAACTGGCTTCGGTCTAACCGATCCATAGTCTGAGGAGAACCTATAAAAGAGCTGGCCTTCCAGGTTGGGGGTTGTGCCATCGCTCTAGCTATCCGGCTCCACATTTACGAAGCAACAATATGTCTCGGATACGAACGGATCTACTATTGACAACCTCTGTAAACAAAATAAGGATAACATGGCCCTTAATAGGCCGTGCAGCTGAACAAGTAGCGGTAGCCCGGGACTCCAGCAAAATAGATGTTTCTGCCATCGAAATCAGAGGTGTCTCACTTCAACTGCCTATAACTTGAGAGCAGGTGAAAATAGAACCCTCCCTCCCATACGATTTTTTGTTCGCCAGCACTCTCCAATCACCGGATTGTCCTCGTTCCTATATTTCCCACCTCGAATGGGATCTAAGTCCACTTTACGCAAGTGGGCGCGGCATATTTCCCATTGAGAGTGGGAAAATGTATAAGGAAGCTACAGAAATCTGATGACGGGTCCAACAACGAGATGCAGCATCGATGCGCGAAGTGTAAAAAATCTCACTAAACCGAGGACTGTGATCTAGAACGCCAGCTCTCTAGTGCTCTATGTAAGAATTGGGAACAGACCGCAAAATATCTAGGCTTTCCGAAGTTCCATTATATAAAAACGAGTAAATCTGATTTGACAGCTCTAAATGAACCCACGCGTATACAATCAAATATCAGCCGCCGCGCCTCAAATTACCTACGCTCAATAGTAGCAAGGAGAGGAAATACGGCACAATAAGCCAAAGCGGCTTTTCGCTTCCAAGCATCAGAGACTGCACCTATGATGGTTAACTTGCTCTCTGCCCAGAGGTGGATGTACCATCTACAGAAAGAGGATATGCGGCTGGACACGATCCATGCACTTCTGCCGTATCTAAGGCACCTTCAGTCTTAATTGATATGAACATGAGCTTCACTGATACGGATCGAACCAATTTTCTTTTTCTTTTTTTATAATTTGCGCGCGCTCAAGGGATTTTTCGGTTTCGACAATCATTCCTTTTTTCCACTCTTCAGTTATCGCTACTCGTTAGACCTCTGCGGGAATACCGTCAAGTCCAACAGCTTTGTTGTTCTCTTCAGTGCTTTGATTGCTGTAAAGACTTTGTCTCTACTGGGAGATACAGTGCGTATTCGGAAATCTGTTACCACGAAGGGATCATTGGGCGTCGGTTTCACTTCACTGGCGAAAACGCGGTTTAAAACCGTACAAAAGTACTCCTTCCACCTTTTAAGCTGGTCCTCATCCGAAACTAGCAGAGATCCGTTTGTGTCTTTTACCAGGTGTTGTTTAGAGCTTTGAACACCTGTGAGCTCTTTGGTAACTCCAGCCCCTTCTGCTACTGTAGCCAATGCGTTGATATATGTAGTTACGTTTATCACGTCGCATGACTCTAGCTCGTTTCTCCCTGCTGCTGGCGTAGCTGCTATGCGAGCTTTGAGGTGTCTTCTTTCTTCTTGCGACCGACCGACTATACTTTCAGCACCGGATATGAAGACATTTTCCACAGCTCAGAAATGGTTTTCGATGGAGGTGGGTTCCGTGCTACTGATTGCTCTCAATCCTTGTGAAAAGTGATCCCCTAGTTGTTGGCGGACTGTGAGATCATTTAGTCTCCCGGTATTAAACTTAGGCATTCGGATGTTTTCGTGGGATCTCCAAACTGCAGTTGTACATAGTCTTACGGTAGCAACCATCAGAAGGGTCGCGGGCCATTTCCATGTCTGTACTCCTTCTGCTACGAACGTCCTGCAGGCTGCTTCTAAATCGCCGGCTGATCGCGAAATGATCAATTTAATTGGAAGTTGCTTGTCTGTCCATCGGCATCCAACTGACTTTGTGGCACGTCTTGTGCACATGGTCGCTCCTATTACAAAGCGGTTGGCGTTGCAGAAATGTCGTTGCGGTCGCCAGCACCGTGCTTTCCCATAACATGCCTGACTCCATCATTGTCATTGCTAGCCTTGTCATTCAAGTCTCCCATTACCATTATGATGTCTCTGTGTGGTGTACTATCATAAGCAGAACTCAGCCTTCTGCTCGTCAGAAGAGAACTACGTTGCGGTGTAACGCTGTATGATTTTGATGGGACGTACCCTAGTCCGAAACCTGGCTTTCAGAGCTCTTGGGCACTGTTTTGGAAAGCAGCAATCCAACGCCAGATTCCTGATAGTTTCCAGGTGCCTTTCCGGAGTAGAGTAGTACAGTTTTACAAGTTGGAGACATAAACTTCCCCGAGCCCAACCATCTAACTTCACTAATCCCTAAGACTTCCATCTTATGCCGCATGGATTCCTTCTCTAATTCGAGAAATCTGGAATTTTGAGGACCTTCACTTCCGTTGTCGAGAAGCGTCTTCACATTTCAGAAAACAACCTTTGTCCGGGTACAATAGCCAAAAGTCATGAACGTGTTATCATTCTTTATCCGAGGCGTAGTGTTGGTTTCGGTAGCGGTTTTGATTTCAGTTACGAAGAATGCTAACCTTGGTAACCTATCCTAGAAGGGTAGTCCTTTCGCACTTGTACTTTTAGCCAATTACGCAAATAGTTGCCCGGGGACCACCAAGACGAGATCAAACAAGAACTTCATCGTGATTGATTGTTGCGCTACTGGCCCAGACCAAGTTCTGAATAATCAATAGTTTCCCGATGAGGCAGGATGCAGGTCCCAGGTTGTTTGAGCTTTGATGTAAATATTTTGGTACTTCATGCACTAGAATTGAACAATAGTTTACCGTGAACACGGCTTGCCTGACTCGGTTACTAATGAATCTCCCTCCTCTTGCTTTTAAGCGAAATCAACTTTCGGTTAAAATGCAGTGCTTTTTGGTACAGCCAGCCCTGGATTTTGAACTTCTGTCTCAATGAACTTGCTAGGCAAGGCTGAAAGTGATAATATTTAGGACGTGAATGCTTTGCAAAAGCCAGTAGCAGTATTTATGGTGTCTCTCTGTACAAAACACTATCGCAAAAGCCATTGTACGCCAATGTCGAACTAAAGTAGTACGAAGCGTTTATGCGAATTGGGCCGTAGATTTGAAAATGAAATTTGTCTCGAATGCCCTTTTTTTAATTTTTCTTCAATGTCAGCCATTCAGCTTCATTCAATAGGATACGTTAGGTTAGGTTAGGTTAAACAGGGGTATGGTGGATATGCCATTACACAGACACCAGACACCAAAACGGGCCCATCGCGATCCCTGTGGAACTAATTGAATTTGTCTTCAAATGGCAAAAACCTAAACAATCGCTCTGGTGAAACGTCCTATTTCCTTGCAAAAGCCCAGAAGGCCTTTGGAGTGCCGTGCCGTCTATTTCCTCTAGGATTTCGAAAAAGTATTTCCTCAAAAATTTTCTTTGACTACGCGATCTTGCCTCGCATTCACAGAGTTTGTGTGCTATTTCCGCAACAGCTTGCTGATCACCGCGCAATCTACAAATATCCGTGTCTGACAATTTGAGTCTCTTTGCGTGTTGCCGCAGGGGACAGAGTTCTGTCAGGATTCCTATTACTGTCCTAAGCTTATCCTAGATCTTTTGCCCTCAAAAAGCAGCCAATGAGCCTTGGATACCATGTGCCCTTCGAGACTGAATCACCTTAGGTTGGCAGTCTTTGTGATTTTTTACTCGATAGTGCCCCTCGCTATGAAAAGCAATGGTTTGATATTGGCAACCTCACTATTGTCGAGTAGCGCTTCTTTTCTTGCGAGCTCGTCCGCTTGTGCATTCCTTTAATACCGCAGTGTCCTGGCACTCAGCACAATCTTACCCGCTTCTGACTGCATAGTTCCTTGAGCACTGTGCGACAGCCTCTGACTGTGTCAGAGTTGACGTTAGTTGATTCCATTGCCTTGAGTGGGGCCTGGCTAGCGATGTAGATAGCGATATCTCAATCGGATACTGATCTGCAATAGCTCAGCCACCCTGATTGGAAGACACTGCTTGCGTCCG
The DNA here is from genome assembly GCA_963966105.1 of Volucella zonaria. Taxonomy (NCBI): domain Eukaryota; kingdom Metazoa; phylum Arthropoda; class Insecta; order Diptera; family Syrphidae; genus Volucella; species Volucella zonaria. The sequence goes on along the minus strand of OZ014532.1, from coordinate 102,227,930 downwards.
GTAGTCTTATAGACACTCTTAGTGTCTTCTGAGAAGATGCCAGATCCTGTTCCTTCCTCTGTTTTTGAGCCATCTGTGAAAATTGCAAGTTCACTTGATCTGATTATTGCATTTTTTTGCCAGTCCTCCCTCTTCGGATATATTACACCATACGGGATGTCGAAGTCGACCAAGGAAGGTATTTCATCCGTTAGAATAGGATTGCCTGGCAGTAGCTCCGCTAGAACCGTGCCATGTCCGAAACTACTGCTCTTGACTAATGAGTCTTATCGCACTGTTGCCAGCAAGTTGTTTGTTCTGTAAACCAAGCGGTATTAGGTTCAGAAATGTGTCCAATGGTGCCCTAGGGGTGGCACGGAACTCAACTGTAATGGCTATGGCAGCCGTTCTTTGAACCGCCGCTAATTTTCCGTAAATCGTTTTCTTGTTTATTGCTTTCCACCATACTAGTGCGCCATATGTAAGTATGCGTCTTACCGCCACCATAGCAAGTTTAAAGCCCCAAGTTTTTCAGACTGTGCTTTTGCAGATAAAAAGAGCGTCATCGGCCTTTTTTATTCTTTCCACTACATTAAGATTCCAATTCAGTTTTTTGTCCAGAATCACACCCAGATACTTCGCGCTGAACGGGAGGGGCAATTCTACTCTGTTGAGTTTTGGGAGTCTGAACTGCGTTATATTGTAATTTCTGGTTTTGGAAGAGTTGACATTGAGACCACAGCTTTTTGCCCAAGTGCTGATCGTCTTCAGGGCAACCTCCATAATGTCGTTTAAAATATTTAAGTATTATGACCACGACATCTGCGTATGCCGTGGCACTTATACCCATTGTACTAAGCTTTTTGAGGATGTCATAAATAACCAGCACCCACAAGAGCTGCGACATGGCTCCCCCTTGAGGGGTTCCCCTGGTTACGGACATTCTAACCGAGCTTTTCCCAATGAAACAGTTTATTTTTCTGCTTGCAAGCATGTTGCAAACACAGTTTGTAATGCCCTGTTCAATGTTAGCGTCTGCTAGAGCATTTTTAATGGCGGTGCACTCCACGTTATTGAAGGCTCCCTCAACATCGAGGAAGGTCGCTATCGTAAACTTACCGAAGTGTAGAATCTTCTCTATTTTCCCCACCATCCTGTGCTGGGCGGTTTCTACAGATTTTCGTTTCATATATGCGTGCTGTGACTCAGTCAAAAAGCCATTACTGCATCTACGAGTATTCCTAATGTGAATCTCCAATAATCGCTCTAGGGTTTTAAGCATAAATGATGACAGACTTATTGGTCTGAGATCGTTTGCTCTTATATGCCCCTGTTTGCCAGCTTTAGGTATAAAAACCACCTTAACTTCGCTCAAAGCTATTGGTATATACCCTGTTTTTAGACTGTGTCCAAGAATTTCCAGTATTTTTTTAATTGCTACCTCCGGTGCGGACCGGGAGATTTGTGCGGCTTAAAGGACTGAATTGCTCACCGTAATTTATTCCCATTACTAAGAACGCCTTCGGAGAGGAAGAGATCAATATTCTCAGTGCGCCGTAGCATGCCAGGGTCATCTGATACTGTGGATCCCGAAAAGTGGGCTTCCGTAAGCATTACCAGAACCTCTTGGCCATTTTCAGCCCAGGTTCCGTAATTTTTCTTGAGATAGCTAGGAATTCTCGCTTCCTTTGCAAGCATTTTGCGTAACCTCAAAACCTCGTCTGTTACCGCGATAGATTCGCAGTACTTCTGCCATGAAACCCTTTTTGGCTTTCTAACTAGCTACTTGAATTGTACATAGTGCTCATTCCACGTACTGTCGCTTATGGAAAGCTTCGCCCTATTATAGAGTTTCCCAACCTCTTTGCTACCCCCTATTCCACCAGTTTGGTTGAGCCCTTTAGGTGTTCTGCTAGCCAGGCAAGCTTTCTCGAACGCCATTGTTAGTGCCTTATTAATATTTTCTACTGCCCTATCTAAGTTAAAAATATTATCGCAGGTGATTGATGGGGTATCCAGTGGTATGTTTACCACTTTTGTATATTTGACCCAATCAGTCTTCCTAGGATTTCTTTGGAAACTACATACCCTCTTCTGAAAGTTCACCTTGAAGCGTATCCATCGATGATCCGACATAGAGGTTTCGTCGACTACTCTCCATTCCCTTACTTCTAACCTTCTAACCCTTCTGTGTTTGTAGCAAGGGTCTTATCCATCACATCCTGCTTATTTTTCACCACAAAAGTGGGCGAATTCCCTCTGTTACAAATATTGAGGCTGGAAGATAAGATAAAATGGTACAAACACGCACCTCTTGGGTTAATGTCACCACTTCCCCATTGTGTACGATTGGCGTTTACGTCACCGCCCAGCACCTGCATCCAATCTTTCTGCCTTCCAGGTCCTTTAGTTTCTCCGAGATTACTACGGAGCCATAGCGGAAGTAGGCCTAGGACGGACAGAGTGGTTTGCCATACTCCCTTTCGCAGGTAGCCGCCGTCAGATCTCCTTTTGATAAGAATGCAAGTCCTGATCTCACCTTTTGCCTTATAGATCAACGCGTAATTTTTCATCCTAAGACTCCGGTTCTAATTGTGCTTATTGATCCAGGGCTCTTGTATGTCCCTATGAAGGACAGCGGAAAATGCTCCCGTACCGTCGTCTACGCCCCATCTTAAGGACTCTGCATGTACCTATCGGCTTTTAGTTCCCGATTCTGCACATGAAGTAGTCCCAGGAGCTTCTCAGGGTACGTGGAGCCCATACCCATGCTGTCGGCAGAGAGTAATTTGCCAATTCAGACACCGCCGTGCACTTAAGCTTGATGCTTTGCCAAGCATCGCATACTTATAAAACGAATCGTCTGAGGAAGTCCACAGAAGACTTATTCCCACGAGCTAGAATTTGCGTCTGCCCGCCCAACCAGCGCCGTCGAATTGATGTTCCCCGTTTCCTGTGGTGAATAATTCCTTCCACAGGACGATTGGAACTTCACCTCGACGTTTTTCCACTGGTCGATTGTTAGACGACCGCAAGGCTCCAGCTCGTTAATCACGACAACGAGAAGCTCGTGTTTCGGGTCGCTTTGCTTACCACGTATTGTGGAGGAAATACCAACCTTCACCTTTTTTGCATCATTCTGCTCCACGACGTCGTCGGATCTGCTTCCCTTGCTGCTGAAACTTTCCTTCTTACCAGAGACGCTAGCCCATTCTTTTAATTTTCCCGCGTAAGAGGTAGAGGGTGCCTGGTAAGCTTCCCTTCCCGCCTTTGATGCATCGCCCTTGCCTACCGGCTATTGAGTAAGCGATTTGTTGGCCAGGATGGCCTTCGCTCTCTCAAAGGCGGCTTTTTCCCATTCGCTTAAGCTGCTGGGATCACAGCCCTCATATTTTGTTACCACACGCCTAGCGTTACGTATCCAAACCCTTGCTCTTTGGTGTGCGTTTTTACGCACTCTTAGCAGCGGTGATGGAGGCGGCAGGTACAGTGACTAAGCCAGATGACTCCTCTTGGAGTCAGCTTCGGCAGTGGATGTTCCAGCTGCCTTGACTGCCCCTTTGACCAGGGTACTGTCCTGTGTGTCACATTCAAAAGGATTGAAAGAATAATTTTGTCGCTCAAGAGAAGCCTCCACTTTTTCTACCGAACTTTATGCAGAACGTGTTGGTTACCTCTATACGCTTCCATAACAGTTCGTAATCGAAATGACTGCAAAGTGAATGCTGCCCCATTCACTGCAGTAGCACTGCGACAATCTTAGTCACTGCACTGGTTCCTCCTGTATGAAAAGCCAAGAACATCTTCACCAGTTGTTCGGAGTCCCAGTCCGAATGAATATCTTCGAGTAGAAGGACAATTTGTAAAAGCTAGAGTCTAGTAGCGAAGGTTTGGAATGGCCATTTTAACAGCAGAAGAGTTAGCTAGTGCCACGATTTGACTTAGTTGTGTTAGTTGATCAGGCTCCCATCAACTGGTGTTGGGTATATCCAGATGTTGGATTCTCGTGATTTTTTTTTTTGTATCTCACCCTCCTTCCGTGGGTGAATCGCATTCTTGTTGACCGAATTGCTTGACTCAAGATGCTGCTTTTTGCGAGCTTACGAGTTTCTTTCCAATCGACAGAATCAAACGCCAAATTCTCGCATATGCAATTGGTGGGTGTAGCAATTGCATTGCCCTGTCTAGCCCGCTCTTGGCATCTTCTTTAGCGCAGTGCTACATGATTTTTTCTTCATGAGGACGTCTTCACGGTGTCACTCTTCCCTTTAAGGGCCGCACATTCTAGGAGCATATCTTCAAATGGTTGCGCAAGTTGGAAGCAAAATTCAAGCAGGACGCCCAACATCTCTTAAGAGCCATGATATTTCGCCGTACATATTAGCTCGGGTACTGAGTGTAGAAGTAGCAATCAAGAGACCCCACAGGAAGTCATTGTATTGAACATCGTCATGGATCGTTCTGAACCTTCCCAGTGAGGAGTATTCAGAGTCTTCTCCACTTTCCTGGTGTCTTTCTTTACTCCTCCGGTCAAAGTTGAGCCATATGAATTCCAACCATATATGGGCGACATTTTTATTTATTCCTAATTTTAGGGGTAGGCACTTACGAGTATACATATACTCGTATACGGATATATTTTGAAGTGTCCCACAAGGTATATGGAAGAATATGACCATTCCACCCCTATACAACACCCTCATAGTTCATTGGTTGACTTCGATCTTTGCAAGCCAAACCAATAGGGAAAGGGAAATTTGTCAAACTACGGTGTCCCATTGTCAACCGTTTTGTCATCTTTTGTCACTGCCACATTGTCCTGTGTCACCATCGACCAGTCAGACGACATTTCAGCTCAAATTCAGGTCTCATTCTGCCGTTCCTTTGACAAACGAAATTTCGTCTCATGAAACCGAACAAAGAATTTACCGTCCCGAATCACTTGAACAATGAACAGGAACAACCCATCAGCCAGGGGTATAGACGTATCTAAGCCCGGTAAAGGTATCTTTTGTTGTCACGCAAAGTTCCCATCCCTTTGCACAATGCCAAATGTTTTAATTTTTTTTTTTTTTTTTTTGGTGTCTCTATGTTTGTCTTTCTGTCGCTTTGTCTCTCCGTGTTGTGTGTGTGTTGCTGTTGAAAGGACAATAGAAAATAGGTCGGGAGTACTTAGTACAGACAATAGCCAAAAGGACGCAATAATGACGCTAACCGTCGTCGCTCCTCTTCCACAACACGATTACGATGAGGTTTTGTGCAATTCTCTTTATGCAGCAGCCTTATTGGATGTTTGATCCTTTTTTTTTTTTTTCGTTAGCCCCTGCCTGTTTTGTAACATGGCGCGCAGACAGATGTCCAAATGATCACCATCCTAGAGAACGTATGACATAGAGGATTACCACCGTGCACTATGGGACTGCATCCTTATGTCAATCCAGAGACAGAATCCGAATACAAGTCCCTTTTTGGCTCAGCAAATGGGATGCGTGCAGTACCCCTGAGTAAATAGATATTTCAGGATCGGGAAACACTACTCGATTTCATGCTGCACATGGCATGGATAACGACAGTTGGTTGGATTTTTCCACTCGGAAAATCTATTATTTCATATTTCAGAGACTTTTAGGCGGATTTATGTGGTTGGCAAAAAATGAGGAAGAAAAAAATGAGAAAGAAAGAAACGAAAAGAAAAATTGCGTCAAATGAGATGAGAAGTGGAGGACAAGACGAAGATTTCAGCTCTCCAAAGTAACCTGAGAAGATGAGAATTTTTTCGAGACCTTCTGTCATAAATGACATGATCCTCTGTCATTTTACGCTTCCTTAAGTTTAATTTGCTTCTCTTTGCTTCATTTTGAATCTGAAGATGATCGATGAAGTGAAAAATACTTTAAGCAGTTATTATTTAATGTTAACCTCCCAGCGAGGATCAATTGATGGATAGGAATCATGTAATTGAATTGAGCACCATCATCTGGATCAAAGAAATGTGATAGAGGGGGAATATTCTTCGCTGACTGATTAGAAAAGGATATACGTAGAAGTAGACCTGTCCAATGGACATTGTTAGTATTTTAACAATAGCGACATGACCAACTGTAACTTTTCTTTTTCGCGAACTAAAGTTCCCATGACATCAATCTGACAGACACTGACAACAGCCAGTAGACTGATTTTGAAACGAATCTAACATTCACTGAAGGATTAATCACATTTCGTAAGCACGGACAATGTCACCTATGACATTATGTCATCGACCAATATCACTTTGACAAGTGTTTTTTAGTTAAATAAAGAACCAGGTTGCAGATGCTTCTCAGCCTAAACCCATCATTGGCCAAAGACCAGAACAGGGTTTGCCAGAGCAAGACCAGGTTAAGTGCGATTTTGTCCTAGTTTTCCACTATCATATAATACGGGTGATCAGAGAGCAATGATGGTTTTTCAATTGATATGTTTCAGCAGCTATCAAAGTTAGCAATGACATCCTGAAGCCAAAATATTCTGTAAGATTTGCCCTTTCATCATGCAACGTTTTACACTTACCGAACTTGCGGAAATTGTAAATACGCAGAGTGAATTTTGTCGTGAGGTCGGTCGTCGTCATGGCTTCAGTGTGCAGGCAATTCGTCGCACCGTGGAAAAGTTTGAGCGTGAGTACACTGTTTTGGATCGTAAGCCACAAACCAGATAGAGATTGGTGTGAAATGGTGCCGCTACTGGCCGTAGCGGCCAGTATCAAAGGAGACCAAATGTCGATTTGGCGCCGATTACCTGAATTGGGCATCGCCAGACTCAACTCGGCTTATTTTGCGATTGGATTTGGACCTACATCCCTACATGGCTATGCTGACGCAAGAATTGGACCCGGACGACCAGAGACAATGCTGTCAGTTCCCTAAATCGGCGCTGGAAATGTTGACCGGGCATCCGGATTTTTGCCAAAAATCATCATCTCGTACTAGGCCCATTTTTAGCTCAGCGGTAATGTCAACAAGCAAAATAGCCAATACTGAAGCGAGCACAATCTACAAGTGTTTAGGCAAGCATCAATGCATCCACAAAGATTGAAAGTTTGGGGCGGTTTATGGCATGCGGCATCATCGGATTTTATTTCTTTCGAAATGAGGAAGGAGGCGCCGTTACCGTCAATGTTCTCAGGTATAGAGCGATATTAACCGACAATCGATATATCCAAGCTGTGGTTCCGCTGGCGTAGTGTGTGTTGGGGCCGCCCGGGACAGACCTAATTTATGCCGCCCTTAGTAATTTGTAATTTAGTAAAAGGGTAAATGCAGGTGCATAATTCATTTTTTTTTTCATTTACAAGAAACTTTTTTATATATTTACAGAAAACTTCTTTAAAATTTTATTTTTATCGATGGTCTCCGTGATTTCCTGCTTTATAGCCATGATACCCAGATTAGACAGCCTTAGGGTGCTCATTGTGGACCTTAAATAATTTTTAATAAGCTTCCATTTTGAGAAACTCCTCTCACAGCTAGCATTACTTAAATAAGTTGCAATTGCGAGAAAAAGACGAAGCTTTATTGTTATGTTAGGCAGACTAACTTCCAGTCTAAACTGTAATATATATTTTAATAGTTCGAGTGGGGTTTTATTGGTGAGTTAATTTGTTTTGCCTGTAGAAGATATAATTGCTCTTAACCGTACGCTTTCGATATCAAATTCATCCTTATCAATGTCATCCTCATGAGGTGCAACATCTGAATTGCTTTCATAATTTTTTGAGAAAGTCAAACTTTGTAACTGTTGAAATGTTTGATGTATTTCAGCACTGACCCTGTCTAAGGATGAAAATAATTTTCGTCGCAGTTCGTTTTCATAGGATAAATCAGTATCTATATTTCCGTCACTAAAAATATGTTTTTTTTTTATTTTCCTGGAACGTTCCATTCAAATTTCAATTTTTAGCTTAAGTAAAAGCACCGTCTGCCAATTCATCTTGTTTTTCTGTAAGGAAGATCTGTAATGCATTTATTTTTTGAGCACATTTATGAAGGTTCAGTTTCCGGTCGAACAATGATACAAGACATTTTTTCTCAAAATTTTTTTTGTATTTTTCTACATAGTCTCCTTGTAACTCTACACACTTCTCCCAGCGATGCTCCCATCTCTCTAACCCGTCCAAATAGTAATTGGCGTTCTTATCTGCAAAATAATTGTTCACGAAGGTGATTGCCTCCTCATTTAACGAAAATCTCTGTCCTCCGAGCGCAGTTTTTAGATGAGGGAACAAAAAGAAGTCGCTTGGGGCTAGATCTGGTGCATGAGGTGAATGGTCAAGCAGTTCAAACCGTAATTCATGGATGTTCGCCATGACAACCGCTGAGGTGTGAGACGGCGCGTTGTCTTGGTGAAACACGATTTTCTTTTTCTGCAAATGTGGCCGTTTTTCCGCAATTTCTGCTTTCCTGTTTGAAGATAATCGATTAAGATAATTCCTTTACTATCCCGAAAAACAGTCGCCATCACTTTCCCAGCCGAAAAAACAGTTTTTGCTTTTTTTGGAGCCGGCTCGCTCTTTGCAGTCCACTGTTTTGACTGAATTTTTGTTTCGGCCGTATAATGGTGTATCCAAGTTTCATCTACAGTAATTAATTGGCGCTAAAACTCGGATTTATTGCGCCTAAACTGCACCAACAGAGCGTTGGAAATGTTCATCCGAATACGTTTTTGGACTAACGAGCGGACAGCTTTCTTATACCTAAATCTTGATTCAATATGTAACAAACACGTTCTTTGGACATTTTCATAACCTCTACTATTTCTCTCACTTTAATTCGGCGGCTACGTTGCGGTCGAAAATTTTTCAGACAACTCTCATATTTGGGCATCATTAACTTCGTGCAGTACTAGTCCAAAAGCACAGCAATGAAAACGATTGCAATGCTATTAGCAATGCTCCTGCATCCGTCCGTGTGTTTAGGTTTTCGTCTGCCTCCATCAATTTTACCAAGGTATAAAAAATACCCTCATAATGGTTCCAGGTATTCTCGACTGCATCAGCTCTTGCGCTCCATCTTGTTTCTTGCAGCCTTTTCAATGCCTTGCCTGAAGTACCAAGCAGATCTTTCCAACGGTGTGTGGACACAGAAAAAAATGAATATATGCGTTCTAAAGTACCGAAGAAAGTGACCGAATTTGGCTCAACAGCAGCAGCATGTAAACAAACCAAGTTCAAAGAGTGATTGGAGCAGGATATACGTAAATTCTGCTTTGTGGTTTATGTCTTTCAGTCTTTGCTGCACTCCTGTATATTTTCCACCCAATCCATTATATCAAGACCATTAGCTTTTAGCTTACTTAAAATCATGTCAGAAATGCCTTCAGCTGTTTTGTTCATTGTTTCGATAAAATCAACACTACTACTTTCTGATTTTCAATTTTAAGATAACGCAATACTTGACTGGTTTGATCTTTGTGTGATACATATTTTAGCCTTTTTAACTTGACACAAAATTTGTTGACTAACGTTGTTTTAGTCCGGAATTTCAAACAAACGGCAAGAAAAGTAAAATAATGACAATTTAGAAGGAGAATAAGCCATTCAAGAACGTAATACTTTTTCGCCGTGAGATAAAACCATTCTTTCGTTAGCCGCCTCGTCGATCCTGTCGGTGCAGCAGAATCCGTGTCGCTTACATGCTTCACTACTTCTGGACCGCGTTGCACAAGTAGCAATCTCATATTTTCATGTATATCATTAGGCCACTTTCTCATGTCATCTAAATTTTTTGCTGATTCTAGTGCTTTATCAGTCCCAGTGTCAAATTCAATGTCAAAATCAGAGACAGAGCCGGAATCAGAGCCGGGGTCGGAGCCATAGGTATAGACAATTATATTTGAACATGTCGTTACAGATTGAGAAGTTGTAGGAATCTGTTCAGGTACAGCAGCATTTGTATTTCCAAGAGAAGGACGTCAAGCTGAAGGTGACACATTTGCAGTATTAACTTCAAGTAAGAGAATATCTTTGTTTAGTTCTCGCACTACTTTAGAATTTGAATTGTCAACAGTCAAAATATCTGCTAGAGATCTTACACCTGATGAAGCGGGTAAAGTTTCAGAAATAGGAACTTCCATATATTTAAAGATAGACTCTTGGTTTTTCTTGATACTTTCTTCGATGGCTCTTTTTTAACTTTGATACGAAGCTCTACTTTCTTTTATTCTCTTCATTTTAAGGTAACTATAAGGAAAAATTGCAGATGCTTTTTTTCAACACATAGATACTCGAAAATATTACAAAAGCAACATCAAACACAAAAGCATGGACAAGGACAAGTGAACTGTTCAAATTAAACACATACGAGTATGTATCTGTTTTTTCTTATTATTGCATAGCTAGCTTTTTAGCTAGCTTTTTAGCTAAAAGTTTGAAATTAAAATATGTCGCAGAATATTCGGCAAGCAAGAAAGAAAACCAAAAAGAGCACTTGTAAATTAGACTTAGACTTTACTCGTATTCTACAATACAATTAAGCGTTAATAACTGGGAGTGATCCGGCGCCTTCGACTAATGTACTCGTACATGGATTGTGTCATTGCCTAGCTTGTCTAAGCTTTTATTTCATTGCGTTATGCATACAATATGCAAATACTTGTTGCATATTACACCGTCATTTTCGGTACTAACAACCGTTTCCCTTTAATAAAACATTCACTGATGTCGGTCGCAACTACCACTATTTTGGGATCGACAACCGAAGATGCACACAAATTGTGTCAAGGGCACCTTTGCATAGTTGTGACACAACAATGTACCACTTATCGGGAGCGACCGATGTCGATGTTGACTTCTTTGCGATGTTGGGTTCGTTGTTTATCAAGCAAGCGCAAATTTCATAAATTTCGGGCGCAACCAGCGCTATTCGAGAGCGATCGATATTTATGTGCAAAGTGCATTGTACATTGTTCATTGTGCAAAGTTTTTGATTGCTTACTGTAAATTTTATACATATATTTAAAAAAAAAATTCCGCTTAAAATTGCCGCCCCTAGAAAAGTGCCGCCCGGGGCCTGTACCCCCCTTTCCCTCACGTGTGGTTCCAACAAAACGGCGCTACATGGTATACAAGCGACGCAACGTTCGAAGTTGTGAAGGAGAAATTTGGCGGCTGGATCATTTTACGGCGAGTATTCATCAATTGACAGCCGCGATCATGCGACTTGACACCACTCGATTATTTTCTCTGGGGCTACGTCAACTCCTTAGTCTGCGCTAACAATCCAACCACACCCGCTATTGCTGGAAAACCGCCGCACATATTGGACCGAGTCAATAAAACTTGGACCGACTGCTTGAAGCACTGCCAGCGAAGCCGAGGCAGCCATTTGAATGATACGCTATTCCGTATATAATGGCATGAACGTAGCTTCAAAACAAAGCCAGAATCAATTTTACATCTCACTCCGTTGTTGTTTTATTTAAAATTTTTTCCCGATCGTTCTTATCTGGTCACCCTTTAGTATTTCTACAATCGTTCTGTAACCTGTTAAGGTTGGAATCCTGGTAATGTTCTCAGATATTGTTCTATGTTACATTATCTCCAGTGAAAACATTACTTGATTCAATAGCATACCAGGTTTCCGCAGCAAAATTTTGATTTAAAAACTGCACCTACTCGTACATGATCTTTACAAAGGCTCCAAGGTATGCACATTCGTAAGAAGGATATATTGCTTTGTGCCGTTTAATAGTCAAGCTTCTCTTTTCTGTACGAACAGGGCACTCAGGTAAATAACTAGTCCATTGTACCCCATGTCGGTTTCCTTTGCCTAAATTTCTCAGTGTTTCGAAGGAAAATGGGTAAGTGTTTCAGTGGTTAAGTTCCTTGTTTTACCATTTATGCCCAGCACACTTAAGCTCTTAGTAAAAGCGTAGGGCCCCGTTACGGCGTTAGTAAGCGACCTGAAGTCTTTTTTACTGAGGAATAGCAGAAAAGCTCCTGAGCTCGAAGAGACGTCGGGAAGCATTCGTTTCCTCTGCCGGCAGCCTGAAGAGTTATGCCATCTACAGTTATGCTCATATGGAACCCAATTGTCAATGGAAACCCTAACCGAGTTTACAGGCAGACCTAACACGTTCGGGTCCTGAAAAAACATCCTTCTGAGCTTTGCTTTGTAAGTTCAACGACGATTTCATTTCCCGTAATCCCAGTCTGACCAGCGTTCAGTGAAGTCTTACATTCTCAGCAAGCAACTTGTCTGTCACTAAACAGATGTTAACGCCTCGTTCCTTCCACCGATTCTTCAAAATGTAGTTCCTTGCCATCAGTATTGCATATTTCTCCGAATGGAAGACAGAGGCTAGTTTTCCTAATGAGGAAAACATCGTCGTCCTCCAGAAAAACACAAGCGTCACATCCTAAAACGGTTTTCGAGCCATCCGTGAAGACCCAGCTACAACACACCCCTTTTTTTTAGATTCTGGCCAAAACCATTTATGGGTACTGGGAGAGTCGATTGAGTATTTTTTCCGCAGCAGGACTTGTGGTGTCATTACATCAGACGGCATGTCCATAAGACCAATGTCAAAAAGCAGTCGGCGCGCAAGTTCCTCAAAGCTCTAGTGTTGTACTAAAGGCCACTTATCTTGGACGATGGCTTTGAGAGTGCTGCCCATTATAAAATATCGAGGGAAAAGAGGTGCAAGGTGGAGCAAAAGTAATGGCATAATGTGAATTGGCTCCCATTTTATTGGAAATGGCAAAAGTTGGGCTCTATTTTCAAGAAAAGTTTACTTGAAGGTGTAGAATTGATGGCATTACATCGTAAAAAAGATATCGATCAAATGGCCATCTCGTGATTTCTTCTTCAATGTTCAGTGTTTCAAGACTTGCAAGATTTGTGGTTTGTTGTGGTAAGTGCGCGATCTGAAAAAGCTCCAAAGGAAGAAATCTGCCGTTCAACTCTCCAAATCGGGAAATCACACGCACTGGAAATTACTGATTCAAAATTTGCGTCGTTGCCTAAGCTACGAGTATGAGAGCGGCTGCTCTGTGTTTAACTGTGGCAAAAAATACTCGTTTAACATCTGTCTGTGGCGCTCACCAATTACGGTTATAGTGGTGCCGCCAGCGTCCTCAAAAACATAAGTTTCAATCACATTTTCACTGCAAATGCCGCATCAAACTGAACCTGTTAGCTCCTTTGTCCCAAATCGAGTCGATGTAGGCAACATGTTGGAAGTCACTAAAGCATTAACCAACCTAGATGTAAATAAGGGTGTAGTTCCAGATGGGATCTCTCCCACGTTTTTAAAAAAATGCGCTACATCTCTCTCAGTGCCCCTGTTCATGATATTCAATTTATCGCTAAGGACCGGCCAGTTTCTCAATGAGTAGAAAGTGTCTTTTATAACACCCATTTTGAAAGCAGGAGCCAAATAAAAAGTTTCTAACTACAGGCCTATATGGAAGTTGTCAGTTATTCATATAGTTTTCGACAAGATTGTATGTGACTGGAGGAAGGAAATCATACCCGACTCACAGCACGCATTTACAAGGAAGATCCACAGTCACAAACCTTGCAATTCTATGCGGAAAGATTATTGAAAATTTCGAAAATGGATACCAGACCGATATAGTATTCACAGATTTTGCCAAGGCTTTTGATAGAGTGAACCACCTGATTTTAATCCTTAAGCTCAGGCAGATTGGTTTCCACTCCTGTTCGTTGCCGAACACAATTTGTCAAAATTGGAAACAGTCTGTCAGAACACATTGTAGTAACGTCTGGTGTTCCACAAGGAACCCACATTGGACCGTTGCTTTTTGTTCTCTTTATCAACGACATTCCTTTAAGTTTTTGTAATTCAATATTTGCAGATGACTTGAAGGCGTTTCGAAAAATTAACTCGTTGAATGATTGTTGGAAGGAAGATTTAATATTGGACCCAAGACTTTCTTTTAAACTGCATATTGATCACATAGTTAGCAACACTTTCAGAAAGCTAGGGTTCATAAGGCAAAATACAAGGGATTTCACCAATCTCTAAGATCCGTCTTAGATTGTAGTAGTCCCATCTGGAATCCCTACTACGATATCCACTCTAAGAGGATAGAAAGGGTCCAAAAATGTTTCACTAGATTTATTTTCAAAAGGCAGAGGTGGAATATTAATACATCACCATATCTGACCAGATGCCTTCTCTTTAATCTATTGACCGTTGAAGACAGACGTAGGTATTTTTGTATAATGTTGATAAAGGATACAATTAGTTATCATATTAAATGTCCCTATATATGAGAGCGAATATCTTTTTATTTTCCTGCAAGAAATCTCCGGAGGAGGTTTCATCTTCGAAAGCGATTCCATAGAACCAATTATGCCAATAATGAACCTATTGAACGCTGCATCAAAGAGACAAACAATGTAATTGATCACATTGATATGTGTGATAACTCTTCTAGGAGCTCTTTCAAAAGAAAACTAATGTTAAGTCTTTATTACAATAATTAGTAAAATTCTATAAATTTTTTTTTTTTAGTTTCTTGTTTCTTCTTTATCTATATTTTTTAATCTTAAGTTGTCTAAGTTGATGAAGTCAATAAATAATTTTCTATAACGGAGAAGGAGGTACACGATACATCCTTCCAGCACCAGGAACCTACGTACTATACGGCTGCATACTCTTTTAAATAGCAATCCTTTTCTAATAAAGTACGGAGTTGAGTCGGTTTCTTCTTATAATCTTATTTTTCCTGTGCATCATTTTATTTGTATCATTCGACCCAATTGCATTTTTAGAGTGCAGAGTGGAGGTTTGTACTTTGATCTGCCTGTTTAATTTCTTGGGAGGATCCCTTTCGAGTTAGCTCTTCTGAATGTTTACTACCAGCCGCCCATTTGCAGCCAGGAGCGTAACTTATGCTGAATGCAAAGAGTCGTAAGCTCTTCAGGACAGCACTTTACAAGCCTCGATTTAATCTCGCCTGAGACAGTGTATCCTTATTCTGGTTGACTTCGACAGACAATACCCGTAGGCCGGTGTGTTGAGATCTTCAGTCCGGGAAAAAAATTGACACAGATTGTAAATGAGCCCACGCAATTACTAGACATTGACATGTATACAGCCAACACCCTGGACTTGTTTTTAACTTCTCACTCTAATAAGTACACCGTTGATGTGTTCTCCTCTCTAGACTCGACGGACCATTGTGTCATATCAGCTAATTTCTCGTACACCGACCACACAGTTAAAGAAAAGATTCCTAAAAGAACCGTGTGGCAATACGAGAAAGCCAACTGGAGTGGTCTTAACAGCTTCTTTAGGAATTTTAACTGGTCGTTATATTTCCTCGACAACGACGTGGATGCCGCTGCTGATATGATCACAGAAACTATTCTCTTTGGAATGCTATCCTTTATCCCTCATCGAACGAAAAGTACCAAACCAAAAGGCTTGAGCTGTAAAGAGGCTATCAGGGTTAGAGAAATGTTTTTTCGGCCCTTCAAGACCAACGCGACGGAGGAAAACCGAAAAGGTTCAAACCAGCCAGGAATGACTGCAAATTCTTTCATAAGCGCGTGAAATTTCAATACCACCAAAAACTGAGGCCAGATATACTACAACGTCCCAAAAGTAATTTTTAGTCGTTCGTCAAAAACATTAGAAATTCTGCCTCATCCTCCAATCCCAACGCTCATTTATAATGACATTCCAGCAGTAAGGTCTTTGGATAAGGCCGATCTGCTTGCTGAATACGTTACGGCCGGCTCAATACTTCCAGAATGTGCTTTGTCCCCGCCTACATTTTAGTGCGTTGAATCTTCTATGTCACGAATCCATTTTCGCACTAATTTAGTAGCAGGAGTACTTAAAGATCTTAACATACACAAACCCGCCGATCCGGATGGTACATCTTCCCTTGGGAAAACCACTGCCTAAGCAGGTGGAAAACAGAATTTGTCCAGCCCGTCCCTAAACAAATCGAGTCTTCTTCTCTCTCCTCTTACAGACAAATTGCACTTACGTCCCTTCTTTCCAAGGTCATGGAAACGCTGATAAACCGTCAGCTCATGAAATATTTCGAAACATGAAAACTTCTCAATGACCGGCAGAACAGTTTTAGTAGCAACAGGTCCACTGGTGATTTGATGACATGTCTCACCGAAAAGTGGAACCAAAGCGCACATCAATCTGGCGAAGGCACTTGACATTTCAAAGGCATTTGACAGAGTTTGGCATCAGGCTCTTTTGTCGAAAATGCGTGCTTTTGGGATCGACGACTCTCTTCGTCAATTGATTAGAAACTACCTTTCGGAACGTTCAATCCCAGTAGTCTTGGATGGTTTCAAGTCTGATGTTCACAAAATAAATGCTAGTATGCCCCAGGGCTTCGTTCTGTCTCCGACACTGTTTTTAATTTTCATCAACGATCTCTTGTCTGCTACTTCTAATCCAACATATCCCTTTGCTAACGACAGTACTCTCTGCTTTTCATATTCGTTCCCGGACTTACGTCCCTGCTCTTCGGTTGTAGAACGGGAACCGCAGCGTATGTTAAGCTCATTAAATTCTGATATTACCAGCATAACTAATTGGGGAACCACTAACAGAGTAGAAGTTAATGCTTCCGAAACACAATGCTGTCTGCTGTCGTTAAAGCGAAATTCAAATACCCAGCAATTATCCATGAATGGCACTTGCATCGTCGAAATCGATAAACTTTCCATTCTCGGCATGTGTGTCAGTGACAACTTACATTGGAATGACCACATATTCGATGTCGTCAAAAATGCTGCGAAGTGTCTAGGTTTCCTCAAGCGATGTAAGAAATATTTTACCCCCTTTGATCTGGCCGCAATATATAAGGCATTCATCCGCCCAAAATTGGAGTACAAAACTCACATCTGGTCAAATGCGCCTAAAACATCTTTGCTAGATCGGACCGTACGATAAGACTCATAGCTCATACCAATATCACTCAGTCAATGGACACCCTCGAACACCGACGAAATGTTTCGTGTCTCACTTTGTTTTATTGCTATTTTCACCACCAGTGCTCCATTGAAATCGCCAGTAGCATTCCGCTCATTCAAACTTTCAACCATAACACCCGTCTCGCTATGAATGCTCATCAATACACCGTCAAGCCCATTTTCGGACGTACTCTAAAATATCATAATTTTTTCCTAAGCCGTGCAACTCGCTTATGAAATGCCCTGCCGATCTCTGTTTTTCCTGGTCGTTATAACTTACAAACATTTAAAAACAATGTACGTCGGCACCTGTATTTTCTTCCTCCCTAATTTTCCTTCGCCCGCGCTGTGTACAAACATTTTAAGGGTACACAAATCCCTTTAGCGCGCGCTCATTATAAAAAATTCTGCTTCTGCAGAACCCAATATATCAGCCTGGAAAATGCTGTTGTTGTCCGGCTGGCATCATGAGCGTTTTAGTTAAATTGATAGGAGAAGATCCCGGTAACGGTTCCTATTTCTACCTTTGATCCATCCTTGTAGATGGATACCATTTGGTTCCTGTCCCATTCCTCTCTGTTAAAATGCGGACAAATGGGGTTTCAAAGTCGCGATGGAGTATTATATAGTCCGCAATTCACTTGCCTTTCGCGTGTTTGTCCACCCATTAAGCTGACCCAATCTTCGATTCTCGCATGTGTAGATCTAGGGGCAAGAGGCCAAGTATATTTTCTACTCCCGTCATTAGAGTCGTTCTCTTTGCATGAGCCGTTCCTACATTAGTACATGCACTCCTCTGTACTTTTGCCATCAACATAAGGTTGCTAGTTTTATTTGTGGATTGCCACCTTACTAACAATAGCCGTGTACATCCATAGCATAGTCTGGGGGTAGGTCCCCACTTTCCCCCAAATATACAGCTGCAAAGCGTAGAAGGTGATCGTTGCTGCCCAGCAGACCAACATGAGACGTCAAACTATGTGGTACATGCACGTTTTGGCAATAAGAGACCATCCACATATTGCAGAATTAATTTGGAAGTATCTATGAACTGCTACAGTTGCCAAGGATTGTACATAGTGCCATCAGAGCTTTCCCTCTGATTTTCAGACCGAAATGTTCAGGAAAAATCCTCGACCTTCAATTATTTTGTCCACTAAATTGTTTGTCCCAATGACACTTTCTTGAATTTTTAGGGGTCATACCTCCTTCATACAATTTGGTTCTAAGATTGCCTCTAACCAAACAATGCTCCTCGGTTTCAAATCTCCTCCAAGCCATCACTGCGGACTAATTTATGAACTTCCAATAATCGAATGATAAATGCGCTCCCAGCTTAAGACCTGGACTCTGTTTATTATTCCCACAAAGTCATTAGCAATAATCGTAAGCCACTTTGTGCAACTTTTGCGGCCACAAAATGTAAATACAAAGTTGTCTCTGACTGCTCCACCACGACAGAGGCTGAGCCGATTCTTCATTTGGATTGTTCTTTCCTTTTTTTTTTGAGAGCTCGAAAATTTATTTACCCTTCATTCTAGGAAAGGCAAATACTCCATTCAATGGGCAATGCCGCCTATGAATGTCTGTAGCCACCAAAAAAGGATTAATTAGTCGCCCGGCTCCAAGCCCATTTGTCATTCCTGAGCCCATACAGACTGTCTCATAAAATTCGTAACGAAATTATATTTTTTCGTGCGGCCCCCTTAAATCGTTTCTCGATTCCCAGGTCGTACACATTCCCACAGTAAATCCTTGTCTCTTGGCCAAAAAGACAACTAACCATCGCCAACTAATTTTCGCCATAAAATCAAAAGCCACCTCCAGACGAGACTTGCAATGGAAGATCTCTTCACTTTTACGATGCGACCAGCGATCCCATTTGAAATGAAAAGTGAGCTCAGAAATTGAAGTGCAACAGAAGCAATGCACGCATTATCCCTGGCAGAAACTGGGTGGACACGATTTTGATTCTCCTCCCGCATGGGGGTTAAGTCTCCCCGAAATGCATTAGGCAAAGGATCTGTAGGTGGGAGTTTCCAAGATGATATTGCCATTCTTCAGAAATGACGAAGGACGAACTCTACGAGTACATCTCTGATCTCTGATGATGTCGACTGCGTTGATGATGATGGTGATGGGAATCTTGAAGCAATGCCGCATTAGGCTTCCAATCTATGAGAACAACAAAAAAAAAAAAAAACAAAAAAAAACATTGAAAACTAAAAGGAAACACAATCTTTGCTCGTCAGACAAGGGTGGATCTGGGCTCGACTCAATTCATTTGGACGTTGTGAGATGTTCAAAGGATAAAACGATTGACTTTGCTCCTCGAGGCCTATAATTAAGACGGTCGACGGTCGTCTTCGTCGCAAATGGTCAATCCCAATCGTCCAAAAAGGTGAAGTATGTATTGTGAAACAAGAGCAACGCACACAGAAGAAGAATAGAAGCTGGGACAAGGTCCCTATTTTTGTGTCGCAGTGCTCAGTGCCGCGCTTCAGCACGATATCCTGTCTCTCGGATCTCTGGCTTTCTGGTGTCTGCTAAAAATATCTGGTGTCTGGTGTGGTGCGTGAAATGCTTGGAGGCTATATCCGTGCGCGGCAAAACAACGACGATGGCGATGATAATTATGACGACCACGACGATGACGATGACGATGACGACGACGACGACGACGACGGGAAATTAAAAAGGGTCCAACAGCCACACCGCTGAGTGAGAGTGCATGCGGCAGAGGGAGGACTTGGTATTGGACATGGACATGCCTAAGACCAAGACTATGACTATGGCTATGGTCATGGAATAGTGGGGTTCCATTCGAACTGTATGACACATGGGAGGGACCAATTTTAATGGAATTTCTGATTTTTTTTTTTTTTTTTCTTCTACTCTTGCTCATATTTCTCGCTGCTCATTCATTTACTCACCATCAGCAACAACAACAACAACAACAACAAAAACAAAGAGGACGATGATGATGACGATGACGACGACAAACAGACGCAGAAAAGATGATGATGACCACAAGAGAAATATCCATTTTTTGGGATGCATTAGCAGACTTAGTTGGTCGCATTGAATGGACAGGAAGGGCGGGTGGACATATTGCAGACACTCCAGACGCTGACATTAAAAGCAAACGCTGAAGAAGGCCAAAACCAAGAACACCGAATGAATAATAGGATGCGCTATGTATCGGCAGAGATGTTGTTGTTTTGTTTGGAGTTATTAAAGGATCTTCGTCGTTTGTTGTTTTGTTGCCAAGGAATGAGCGCCGGTCACTGTCGTCGCTGAAGCCATCGTCCCGTCGTCGGTTACAAAATTATGATTTAGCATTTTGTTAGTTGTCTCTACCTGCGGGACACTCGGAAATGGTTTAAATTGGATTTTTCGGGGACAAGGTGTACCGAATTTCTATTCGGGTTATATGTGGTATTTCATGCTATAAATCTGCTGACATCGGATGTGATATGTCACCCATGTCTCCTCCTATTTCCTTGGATTCATTCAGAGAACTGTAAACGTTTTACATGAACCTACTTAGGGGGACAAAGTTACATTTGTAATGCCAAGGTTAGACTCTTTGGAGCAATTTAAATTTCGCCAAAATACAGGAAAGAAATATACCTCTTAGAGGAAGGTTTTACCTTTTGCATTTGTGATAAATTGATTGGTGGCACCTTGCGTAGCCGCACAAGTCTTTTCATAGACTATTCCACTGTAAAGTATGTGACATAATAGAAGCTTGGCAGAGGAGCGGATCGCCTTTAAGATTGTGTCAGAATTTGGATGACCCTAAGTTGCAATTTTGTGTCACATAATCGTAGACAACTGTCAATAAGTGTCGCAGGAAGTATTGTCGTCTTAGCTTAGCTACAGTTTAATACGTATACGCTGTGGATAGACATGCCAGTAACAGTTGTCCTCATGCCAAATTGAAATGCCAATGATCCAGTTCAATGTACGAGTAAGTGCAATCACTCGGTCATGCAAACTATGACCGTTAACCTGATACATAACTCGACCTATATTTATACCCTCACTGACCTACACAACCAATTTAAACACGTCTTGCGGAATTGCCAATTGTGTAATCGATGACAACAATGCTGACTGGGTAGCTTGCAAGGGCCGTTTCATGTCGTTTGAGTCGGTGTTTATTAAAGAATTTTCCGATAACCTACTTTTCTTCTGTGACGAGTGTAAGAGTATCTCACTTTCGCACGTGCTTTTGGCAATAAAATGCCTAAGTGATTCAAATAACTCCTACCAAGACGCACGCCCCAAAAAGTGTTGAAGGGTTACGTAACTCAGTGCAGAACTCAGCCGATCTAATAAAATCCAAAGTAAAGCACATTGATAAACAAATTGCTGGTCTAATCGAGTTAGACTCTGGGAGATCCAGGATAAAGTGTTGAGTAACATCAAAGCTATCTGTTCTGGGCAAGTTATCTCCAACCAAAAAGCCTGCGAGTTGATAAGCTCCCTGCGTGACGACAGACATAGACATTCATTTCCAGTCCTCGTCACACAAATAACTCTCTCCTAAACAATGTGATCCCATGCTCGAAGTTATCTTCGATAAAGTGAACGATGTCGGTGACGAACTTACTGTGACTCGATCCCTCGTATGCGATATTGAACATCACAACGCAACAATAAACAGCAAAATGGTTGATACACCAATCTTCCCGCAGCCTTACCAGAATGTTCCCTATAATACATTGCTCATGGCTGAATTAATGACATATGAGTCATCTGCGGACGGTTCGACCCACTGATTCCTGCGAAGTTTCTTCCAACTTTACAACAGAGAACACTTCCATGTCAGCTCCTCCAATCGCTGACCCACGGAAGCTTATCAATCACTTTCGTAGACTTGATAAGCTTGCTTCGAAGAATCAATTGGTCACTTCGCTTCTTATCAAAGGCGCCCCCCCTAAACGCTGATGTTGATTAGATCTCGAATTTCTTCGAAAAGAAATATGGCATCACCATTAGCCACTGCAATTTATTTCCTACATCTCACCACAGAAACAAGCACAGCTGCAAGCTCAATCTTCCAGCCAAATACGAATGATTATTCCATAACCCAGCCGGCAACGATTTCAATCTTGGAAAGATGCGTGTCTGCAAATGGCTGGAAAACACGACCAAGAAGCAGGATAAAATCAATCAGTCCATCATACCTAAACCAACAAATAAGTTAGCAAGTAAATCCAATTTGCCAAGACCCACCTCCTCAGCCCACAACAAACCCAGCTCCAATTGGAGTTTTAAAAATAAATTTTTTTCTAATTTTAAGCCTCCCACCCATACTCCAACTCCCCCTATTCCACCCCAAATCAAGCCCCTACGTCAACGTGTCTCTTTCGACTTAACCCCTATAGCTCAAACTCCCACCACTCAACCCTTAACACGCACGCCTTTCCCTAATTTCGACCTCAGAACTGGAGCTAAGTATCCAAATTTCATCAGTTCTCACATTTTAAGCCCTACGCCAAACTCATTAACCACTGTCTCTTCTATTGACCCCCTTTCACCGCCCACTGTTAAATTAACACAGCAAAATTGCGATACCACTGAATGTCGCTATACGCTGTATAGGCTTAGAGATAAAAAGATATATGGGAATGTACGTCTATATCTTGCCTATTGTTTTAACTAGGGCTAAAACAAAAACAAGCGTCAAAATCCAGCAGGAAGGCCTCCCTTACGACGTTACCAGTCTCAGGAAACTTTATACAAAGTATCACGAGATTTTCAATACGCCCCCCAAAAAGTTGCAGACAATCTTGCCGCTCTTCTCCACTATGTACACTCAAAATGAGTCTCACACCTCTAACGCAGTCGACTTGATCACGGTAAATTTGTCCGACCCTAAAAAGTCATGCAAAAACCTCCCTCTCACCTTCTATTACCAGAACGTAAGAGGACTGCGTTCTAAAACCCACGCCGTTTTGCGCCAATTTCATGCTCTCCCATTTGATATATACGCTCTGACCGAAACTAATTGTATCCCCAACATAAAAAGCCAGGAGTTATTCCCTCTTTCTTTCAATGTTTTTCGGGATGATGATCGTATACCCCTCTTAATTGAATCTCCTTGTCGAGGTGTCTTAGTGGCTATTCACAACAACTTGGACTCCTCTCTCGTTGCAACTTCATCCTCTCCTAAGCTCGACTTTGTGTCGGTTAAAATAACCCTCACTCAAAGATGCTTGTATGTTATGTGTTGTTACATTCTTCCGGCGCAACCTATCGAATCCTACCAACTTGCTATTGCAGCAATTGACAATTTGATCGGCTTATCAGACTCGCTTGATGATATCATTATCTTTGGCGATTTCAATCTGCCTCAGCTGAAGTGGACTCCATCTGAAGACATATCTTTTTTTATTGCTTCCAATCCCATTTCTACTAAGGAATGCCTCTTCTTAGATCGGCTAACAGACTCTAGTCTATGCCAAATCAGTGACGTTTCCAACTACATATATGGAAAGGCAATTAGACCTTATCTTCACAACTGATCCCATCAACTCCTCAGTATCGTGTTGTACCCTATCTCTTTCAGCTATTGATAACTTTCATCCTCCACTTCTTCTCTCATTTTTCCACAACTCTCCCCTTCAGTCGCCTCCCAACGCAGTTATATTTTCTTACAATTTTCACAAAGCTAATTTCCGTAAAATCAGTACCTACCTACCGCAGGGCTTCTTTCGAGTTTACCAATCTACCTCTGGTCCCTGTCCACTCCATTTTTTACAGAGAAATATTCAAATCCATCTCCTTTATGTGCCTTACTCCCGCCATAAAACTTCTTCTACATCCCCTCCTTGGTATAATCGTAAACGTCGTTCTCTACGAAACAAAAGAAACAAGTTATGGGCGGTATTCCTTCGCACCCACTCTTCTTCCGACTATTCTCTTCATTTCATTGAACTCTATAACTCTCTCTCTATCAGCGCTACCTGAATAGTGCGCAAACCAATCGCATAAATGACCCCAAGTCCTTTCTTCAATTTGTCAATTGCAAAAATAAGACTGATGGTTATCCTCCCTCCCTCGCTTTTGAAACCAAATCTTCAAGTGATCCTCCTACCATCGCCAACTTTTTTGCCACATTTTCCAAACAATCATTTGCCAACAACTCCTTCGTACCAGATCCCTCTTACTTCAATGGTCTACCAAATTTCTCCATTGGTCCCTTTCTCACTCAAAATTTCGATCCTGCAGTTATTGAAGAAAAGTTACAAAATCTTAAGAGATGAATTTGTACCTGGCCCAGACGGACTCCCCGCCATGTTTCTTAAGAAATGCTCTTCCAACCTGTCTCTACCCCTTTCCTACCTTTTTCGTCTATCGCTTACACAGGGTGAATTTCCCCAGATTTGGAAGACCGCTTTTATAATCCCGATACACAAAAAGGGATCTAAGCATGAAGTTACCAATTATCGTCCCATTGCTAAACTCTCTCATATACCCAAACTCTTTGAAAGCATTTTATACGAAGCCTTAAGCTTCAAATGCAAGCCTTTTATTTCACCCCGACAACATGGTTTTCCAAAAGGGAGGCCAACTACCACAAATCTAGTTGAATTCGTGTCTTTTGGTCTCTCAGCCTTAGAAAATGGCAAAGAAATCGATGTTATCGCAACTGACTTCACTAAAGCGCTTGATAAGATATCTCATCAATTGATCCTCTTCAAATTGTCTGCTCTCGGCTTTGAACCTCTCTTATTAAAATGGATTTCTTCTTACCTGGTAAACCGATATTATAGCGTTCGGTTTAGATCCGCCCTTTCTGTTCCATTCCTGGCCTCATCTGGAGTCCCACAAGGCAGTCATCTTGGCCCTCTTCTCTTCATTCTTACTAATAATGATGTTGAGAGTGTCATTAAGCACTCCTCCCTCTCCCTTTACGCTGACGACACAAAATTTTTTAAATCTATTGCCTCTCCCCGGGACCCTGCCCTTCTTCAAGAAGACCTTGATCGGTTTTCAATCTGGTGCCTCAAAAACTGCCTTTAACTTAATATAGCCAAATGTCAATCTCATGTAAATGCAAACCGTCTCCTTCCCGACTTTATTTTCTCCATGGTCAACCAATTCCCCAGTTTCAGTCTTTTCAAGACCTCTTCATATTATTCGGGTGTGAGCTTAATTTCCATTCGCATATCGATAAGATGATCCTCAAAGCCACTTGGGTTTATTAAACGGTGGTCCAAGGAATTTTCCAACCCGTATGTAACCAGATCTCTCTATACTACCTTTGTTCGCCCCCTGCTTGGTCCCCCTTTCACCGGGTTCATGTTTCTCGAGTCGGGGGTATTCAACGTCGATTCTTCCGATTTACTCTCCGTGGTCTGCCGTGGAACGGCCCTTTAATCTTACCTCCCTATCAGGACCGCCTCAAACTTCTCAATATGAATTCGTTAGAAGAACGCAGGAAGACTGCTGGCATTCTTTTCATTCATCGTCTCCTCTCAGGTTCCATCGACTGTCCATCCATTTTGAACTCCATTTCCTTCAAAACCAACCCCCAAATGGGGGCCTGAGCCCCCACCAAAATTAAAATTAAATTCTCGGTCGCGCCAATTGGTGGATCATGCCTCTTCGAGTGGTCTCTATGTTGTTAACACGTCCTATCCAACTTGTTTTCGTACAGATGCACCGATGAGTCTTCTTGATGTTGGTCTTGTTTCAGATCAATCAGCAATTCTTCTATTTGACCAAATTTGCCTCTGTGGTGTTTCTGACCATGATATGTTGCTTTGCACGTTTGCAGTCTGTTAAGACTGTTTTTGTTCGCAATAAGACCTTCCCTTGGTTTACTGCGGAGGTTTTAAATGCGCTAAAAATCAGGAATAAGCTTTACAGCAAATGGAAGCGAAATTACACTCGTAATACAGCCACTAGCATTGTGCGTGATTCGAAACGAAATTACTATTCCTCTAAACTTAGTATGTCTTTGCCCCCAAAGGAACTGTGGAGGAACCTACGGCAAATTGGTGTTAGCAAAGGAAAGAATGGTAACTGTTCGTTAAATCCAAATGAGCTAAATGCACATTTTGTAGACAATGCATTGGCTGGTGGTTTATTTGATTCTCATCCGAACACCTTTACATCAGTGCAAAGGCAAACCGATTTTGAGGTAACAACTGAGACTGATGTAATTTCGATTATCGCCTCCATTAAGTCAAATGCAATCGGTGAAGACGGTATACCAGTCAAATTTCTAAAAATTATTTTACCCAGTATTGTAAGCCATATAACTCATATAATTAATTCGTGTATTATGACATCTACCTTTCCCCAGGCTTGGAAACATGCACGGGTTATTCCGATTGCCAAAAAATCGAACTCAAGTTCTGTCAACGATTTTAGGCCAATAAGCATTCTTCCATGCCTATCAAAAGTATTTGAGAGAGTCTTATCCCGCCAGATCAAATGCCACTTATCCTTCAACTCTCTATTGACTTCTTCTCAGTCAGGCTTTCGAGAAGGGCATAGTTGTCAGTCGGCAAGATTTTGGATGATGTAAGGCAAGACTATGACAAAGGGCTCGTGACATTACTTTGCTTTCTCGATTTTTCAAAAGCTTTTGACAAAGTGAACCAGGTTTGGCGAAAGAGCTGTTAAACTTTTGCAAAGCTACTTGTCGAATCGATTTCAAATGGTCGTTGTTGGTGGAAGGATTTCCTCTGTTTTGCCCTTATTACAAGGTGTTCCTCAAGGTTCCATCCTTGGACCGATTTTATTTTCCATGTTTGTCAACGATTTGCCATTGGTATGTGTGCACACTCGTATGCATATGTACACAGATGACGTTCAATTGTACATGTCTATGCCTATGAATCGGCTTCACGAATTAGTTATTTGTTTAAACAAGGATTTGTCAGCGATTAATGACTGGACAGACAAACACGGGCTGCTGCTAAATCCTTCTAAGTGTCAGGTTCTACCCATTTCAAAAAGCAATTTCGAACTGAGTCTGGTGCTAAATATATGCATATCGGAATCGAAATTGGCGATAGTGGAGTCGGCAACTAGCCTTGGGTTCGTAATAAACCGCAATCTGTCCTGCAACAACCACATATACTACGTCATTGGTCGCATTTATGGTTGTTTGCGTAGACTGTGGTTGGCTGCAAACTTCACACCCTTTGAAACTCGACGGAAGCTCGTCCAAGCCCTTATACTTCCCATAATAACATATGCCGATGTGGTGTTTAGTAGCATGGATTCGTTGTCGCGTAACAAGTTACAGGTAGCCTTCAATGATGCAGTTAGATACATTCATGGACTACGCAGATACGATCGGATATCGGTCTATGTGAAAGGTTTATTGGGTTGCACTTTAGTACAATACATGTATGCAAGAAATTTTATAGTCTTACACAAAATTGTAATGACAAAAACGCCAAATTATCTGTTTTGCAAACTTACCAAAATTTAAATATCTCAACTCATCAAGGTTCTTTTTCGTTCACGCTGTGAATGAAACATAAGGCCAGGTCTTCCTCTACTGAGTTTTTCCTCCGCTCCATGTAGGAATTGAAGATTCAATCAAATCAGGCAAATCAATTCGCTCTAGGTATCCAAGTTATGTCAGGCTGCTGTAGCTTAGATTGGTTTGAGGTTAGGAGGCGGGACTATGTACACTTAATACTGCAGCCAGGATAGGCCTATTGTGGTTTCCTCACGTCAAATCTCATCCATGATGCCTGCATTTTTTTATTAAATTCGGCCATGTCTTTGAGTGAGATGGCAGTGATATCTTCTGCCTCAAGGTATGGCTTTCCTAGAAGTCGTAAACGATTTCTGCTTAGGTAGTTACACTGACAAAGCATGTGCTCTGTTGTTTTGTTGACCTCGTTGCACATGCTACAGGTGTTGTCTTGTACTATTACCATAGTCATAAGGCGTCTTTTGACTCTGCAGTGACCCGTTTAGAACCTGGTTACTGTAGAAGTTGTTTTGTTCTCTTGAGGGAAGGGCTTGGTAAAAATTTGCCTGTAACATTCAGTCTCCATCCAGTAATGAATTGCATTAGTATTTGAATTTTGAGGCCGGACCTTTCTGGCCAATTCGTCTGCACTTTCATTACCACCATAACCTGGCGCCCATATTGAATGGACTCTTTTGGTGCTGGCTAGTGTTACGAGAAGCTTAATGCAGTTC
This sequence comes from Volucella zonaria, assembly GCA_963966105.1. NCBI lineage: Eukaryota > Metazoa > Arthropoda > Insecta > Diptera > Syrphidae > Volucella > Volucella zonaria. The sequence goes on along the minus strand of OZ014532.1, from coordinate 102,199,809 downwards.
CAGATAATTTTTGAGGTTATCTTAAAGATGTGGGGTCTGAATCCACCCTCTAAACCGGAGTCCGCATATTTTGTTCCACAACTCATCAGAGAAGGCATCTTACACGATTTCCGGTGGCCAGTCTCCACGAAGTACCACGTTAAGTCAGTCGGTTCTACTCGGATAATATTTCTGAATTAATTTGACTTGTACTTTAGTTTGTGTATATTTGAATTACAGAGTAGTGGAGACGGTCTTTTCATTTATACGTGTGACCTTTCAGCGCTACAAAAGCATTGATAGCAAGTAGAGCCGCTTTGCTATCAGAGAGAAATAATATGGCTACTATAGCGCACTTGTCTGGTCAGATCAAGATTGCTGTTCAGCTCGTAGGATTCGCTGTTACAACTCTTCCCTGTAATTCCGTCAAAAATCACTCGAAAATAATTTTGCCAATTCTGGAATGTTTGGCGTCTTATGGAGAGGATTCCTAGTACTTCATGGCAGGAGCTTATTCCACAATTACCTTCTTAGGCCAAAGAAACAGTGATAGGCAAGTGTACCTGTTTGCTTGATTTCCGATTAGATGTCATTATCACAGTTAATAGCGGAGGTAGATAGGTTACGAGGCAGACAAAGTCCTTAACCTATCTCGAAGTTATAGCTGTCTATTGTCTGTCTTCACTAGTGGGTTTATTTTGTTTCCCATTCATTGGCGAATATATTTTTGAACACTCAACAGTGACAATTCGCTGCATCCTGCTTATAATGTGAATGCAATTTTGGCGCACTTTGCTCAAGCATTACCTTGCGTAAACATAAACACTTTCAAGACTTCAAAGACATCGCTCACATTACTTCCGAACTTTACGGAGAAGAGAGGGCACTTTATCGCCATTTTGACCAGTTTGGTACTACTGCCAAAAATATACATGCCAGGCTCTGTATAGCTCGTCTCAAGGATGCTGAGTATCGATCCGAACTTCTTGGCTTTTCTAAAAGAAAGGTTACAGGCCTTCACACAATATGGCAGACAAGATCTTGTACGCGTTGTTAAGAACGCTGATCCCTCTATACCTGTCGCAGCTTAAAGGGTCTCCTTTCTTGTAGATCAGACCAACGATACTAAGGTTCTAAGGCTAATTTTGAAAATGGATTGGGGTATTTGGGCAGGAACGCCATCCGTTCCGGGATCCTTGTCATGCTTGAAGTCAATGAAGATGTACTGTGAATCGACCTGCACTTTTTCGGTTTTCTGTAGAATCAGCCGTAGTGTGAATATTTTGTCAACAGACAATTGTATGCTCCTAGTACATCAATTTGAAAATCAATCTTTGATTCTACGTGAGCCGGTTTGAGTTAAGATACTCAGCAGAACAACTCGTCGGCATTCCAAATAAAAGGCTTTTCCTCCAATATTATGATGTCCTGAGGGAACAGGTAATATTTCTCAGATGTGCGATAATGATAACCCGTACGCTTGTACAAATTAAACTCTAAATGCCAACGTAGGCAGCGACAACGAAGGGCTCAAACATGTTATGGGACGGCACGGATTAGGCAACCGCAATGACAACGGCGAAAGATTTGCTGACTTTTGAAACCCAAATCGTCTTGTTATAGGTGGCACCATGTTTGAGCACAAGGCCTGCCATAGAATGACAGGCAAATAACTTGCAACCAAATCGACCATTTTGCCATCAGTCGCCGTTTTAGAAGTAGTCTTCTAGACGTCCGATAGCTACTTCCCAATTACGCACTGCTGCCGTTCGGAGATCTAACGACACAAGCATACCTAGGTACAACGTATACCGACTGAGAGTTCCCACAGTGCGCCAAGAACTAAGGGACCATCTCTCACGAGGAGTGGAAACAATCAGCAGCTCACTGCCCGCCGCCATCCAAGACCATTGGTGTGCTGTGAAAACTGTTTTCACATCAGGTGCTGAAAGCATTGTCGGTCGATCGCAGGGAAGCCATAGGGCGTAGCTTTCCGAGGATACCTGGAGAAGGATCAACGAACGAAAACAACTAAGGGCTCGAATTGCAGCAGCTCCAGCAGCAGCGAGGATCGAGCTAGAGTCCCTATATCGCATGAAGATGAGAGAAGTGCAGCGTAGCGTGAGAAGTGACAAGCGCAATTACATCAATGCGCTGGCCACGCAAGCAGAAGATGCAGCAGCGAGGTGCGACAGCAGAACCGTTTACAGAATCACCAAAGAGCTTATAGGTGGCCGAAGCTCTACTCGACACCCAGTGAAAGGCTTAGACGGTTCGTTGCTAATATCAGATGAGGATCAACTGAAGGGACGGAAGGAGCATTTTGCTTCGGCTCTAAACCAAGTATTCGCCAGTAATATGCACCCAAGTCAGACTGAAGTGTCCGTAGAAAGAAATTCGCGAATTCGTACCACAACCCCCAGTAACGAAGAGATTATTGACGCGATCAAAGCACTGAAAACCAATAAGGCGGTAGGACTTGACGGCATACCTGCGGAACCGTTTTTAGCTGGGCCAACGGCATCAGCTGAGATACTATTCCCACTTGTCGGAAGCCGAGAGTTTTCCGGACGAGTGGAAGAAGGGAATGATCGACAAGCTCCCTAAAAAAGACGATCTAATGCAGTGCGAACACTGGTGAGGTATCTGCGTGCTGCCTGCTGTGGTCAAGATAATAGCTAAAATCATCTTGGCGGGAATCAAAGAACACCTCGAAGACACACTCTGGATCGTCCTGAGTCGACCACATCAACACCTTGCGGATCATCATCGAGCAGTGTGTCGAGTACCGATCACCACTTCACCTGCTGTTCATCGATTTTGAAAAGGCGTTTGATAGTGTCAATCGGGAATTTATCTGGCGTGATTTACGCAGTAGACGCGTTCCTGATAAATTAATAGCACTTATCAGGGCTACATATGATGGGTCCATATGTCTTACACAGAGGAAGACTGTATGAGGAATTCGAAGTCCAAAGCGGGGTTAGGCAAGGCTGCATACCTTCACCAATACTGTTTCTATTGGTGATCAGCGATGTGCTGAATGCGGCCTTGTTAACAGGAAACGGAGGAATTCGATGGACTCTTACATCTGAACTCAAACACCTTGACTACGCCGACGATGTATGCCTTCTGTCTCACAGAATAATGGATCTTCACCAAATGACAACAAATGTGGAGAGGGAAGCAGACGTCGTTGGGCTGAAAATTAACTCGACAAAAACAAAAATGATCAGCTTAAGACCAAACTCATCAACTCTAAATGTATTGCTGGACAGACGGTTGAGAGAGTAGAGAGTTTCCAATACCTTGGGTGTATTGTCTCAACCGATGGGGGAACCGAACTGGATATAGCCAACCTCATAGGCAAAGCAAAATCTGCGTTTGGGATGCTATCCACAGTTTGGCGAAGTAATGCAATTAGCTTAAACACCAAGCTACGACTGTTGCGTTCCAACGTTGAACCTGTGCTACTATACGGATGTGCTACCTAGAGGGTACTAGGTACCAGTGTACGTAGGTGCCTACGCTACATCTTAAGGATATTCTGGCCAAGCCGTATCTCTAACGAACAGCTTTATCAGAGAACGGACCATAAACCTACGAGTATAGGCACAACCATACGACGACGCTCTTCGAAAGGGTGACAGGTCCATAGCTAACCAAGCGATTCAATGGAACCCGCTTACTCAGGACGGCAGGATGCGCGGCGGTCCCAGGAGTACGTGGCGCAGAACAGTTGATAAGGAAGCACGGCAACTGGGAAAAAGTTGGGGAGAGCTGAGGCACATTTCCAGAAACCGCACTCGATGGCACGTAGGCATAGTAGAGACCCTAGGACCCACAAGGGGTTACAGGAGCGAGTTGCTTGCATGTTCGAGCTCTTGCGACTGTGGCAACAATTTCACGCATGGTCTGCGTGTTCAATCTCTATGGCGGAAGCTTATACAAATCTTAAGAGTTTTAGCATATGAACGTCTAATAGATGGCTAGTTTCGCTCGGCCGTTGACCTGGCAAGACAAGAAGCAACAAAAAATATTCCGACAATGGTCCTGCAAACGATTATAAAATGTCGGAGGTATACGCCAACAAGGAATAGAAGAAAAGTAATGTGGTGCTCGTTATTATCGGTAAGCTATTTTGAAGTTAGTGTCTCCCACGAAGGTTCTTGCACTGTGAATCTTTTCCACGGGTGGAAGCTCAACTCATTCAATTTCATTTTCTGCTAGATTAAGTTTACTCACAAGTTCCGGGTAGACAAAGGGAGCACTGTATTGGATATTATTGTGAGCTCCAATCCTAAGGCTTAAGCACTTACTACGCAACTCAATATGCAGCTTTATTTGATTAAACACATGATGCCCTTGAACGGGTGGCAGATATGGATTCACATGTCCTTAATGGATAATTTCGTACTAACATGGATGTGGTTATAATAGCATGGAGAACCCTGATTTTACTCATCGGTGATCATGGTCGAAACGCGTACTTATACAAAGGGAAGCAGTTGGAATCTTACTTACTTAGGGCCACGCTACAATGCGTGGTGGAATTCGGCGTCAAAAAACAAACGTCTCCAGCCAGCTCGATCTTTAGCTGGCTACTTCCAATATCGCACTCTAAATTGGTTGAGGTACCCATCCACTTGCGTGCGCATTGGCACCTGCGTAGTCCCTCGGGAGCGGATTCGAATATATTTCGGACCGAAGCGTTTATGTCCATCCGCTCTACATGACCCAGCCAACTCAGTCGTTGGACTTTCACTCTTCTGAAAAATTCGATATCTCTGTACAGCCCGTATAGTTCGTCTATCTCCTATCCACTCACCGTATCTGCAGACAGGACCGAAAATCCATGCCGCAGAGCAGGACTGGTATTATAAGAGTCTTATACAGGGCCCCTTTTGCTGTTCGGAGCTTCTCTAGCTAACTACCTTTTTAACTCAAAGAAGCAGCGAATGGCAAGAGTTGTTTTTCATTTCATCTCAGCGTTGGTGTCGTTGTCCGAATTTATAGCGGAGCCTAGGTAGACCAAATCCTTATCTACCTCAAAGTTATATTTGTCAAAAGTGACGTTCTGTTCGAGACGTCGATGTTGGGTTGGTTTCTGGTTGACGGCATATACTTGGTCTTGCCCTCGTTAAACCTATCTATGTACTCCGTTTCCGTCTCAATACTCGCGAAAGCGCACTGACATCACGCTGCTTCTAATTTTGACAATATCATCGGCGTATGCGAGTAATTGGACCGACTTTTGAAAGATTGTGTGTGCACTATTCTCTCAAGAATCGCATGAAAGCGCATCGCCTTGTCTTGGTAAATTATTTACCGACCTTGATGGAGCAGCATGCATTCTCTATCGTCACTGCACAAACGACAAACGTAGACATTGCTCTGCATAGCTCCTCTCTATAGATGCTGTCATATGCGGCCTTAAATTCGATAAATTGGGGTTTGGGTATCGACTTGGAGCTCATGGGGTTCTTCCTGGATCTGCCGTAGTGTGAATATTTGGACGATGGTGGACTTTCTTGGCCTAAAGGCACAGTAATATGGACCAATTCAGTTGTTGACGAACGGCTTCAGGCGTTCACACAATATGGCAGATGTTAACAAGACTGATGCATCTGTAGTTGGCGCAGTTTAGAGAATCTCCTCTCTTAAGGCTCAGAAAAAGGCGTTCCATTCATCGGGCATACTTCGGTCCGACAATATTTTACAGATGAATTTGTGTGTGCTCCTTACCATGTCATCAGCTTTCGCTTTGAAGTGCCCGACGAAAAGGCAGGTCGCTGCAGCAGCTTTGTTGGATCTAAGCTTAGATATGGCCACCCTCACTTCATCTGGGTTTGGTGGACGGAATTGTTGGTCTACATCGCCCTTTTTGAAAGGTTAATTCTGCCTGACAGTGGTATTTGGTTCACCATCGCGGTTATACAGTCTACAGAAATGCCCTTTACAATTCCTCAGTATCCATGCCATGCTCCATTATGTGTCTCTACATACAGGCCTCTGTTCGCGGCTTGGATCAGTGCGATGTTTTGTTTTAACTTTTTGTCAAAACTTTCGAATCCCATGCCTAGAGTTGCATTTCTAAATTTCCTCGACCGCACACTTCTCATCCTCCTGAAAAGCCGGTGTTCGTCTCATCTCTTCTGCTTGTGAACATCTCTAGTCCTTCCATGCAGCACCGATTTGTATGCCTCTTGGTTAGCTGCATGTACTAGCCGGCACTCCTCCGCAAAAACTCGGGTTTTGTTGGGGTGGCCGAGTAAAATCCATCATATCAGAGGCTTTTTGGCAAATATTGCCACTGGTATTCAAGACTTGACGCTGCCAGGATAGGCCATCTTAAGAGATTAAGGGAGACTCAATCGGAAAAGGATTTGGTTATCCCATGGGATTGTAGTCGTCCGACGTCAAACTTCCTCACTCTATTCACTTGTTTTTGCGATGTTCGGGATATCCACAACTGTACCTTGGGTACAACAAAGTAATGGTCCGTTGACCATGGTCCATGATACTGATGAAGTGCCTTGCTTCGTTTGCAATGTGGTCAATCTGGGTGACGGTTGATTAATCAGGAGATCTCTAATTCGAGATGTGGGAACCATGTGCTGTGCTAGCTACGACAGCGCTTCGCCCCGCCGCAAAGTCGATTAGCCTGAATCCGTTGTCAGAGGTCGTGCAAGCTATACTTTCCGGCGCTCTCATCCTAGCTTTGCATTAAAACCGCCGAGGACACCGTCATAGCTAGGACACTGCTCGTAAGTCTTCTACAAGAGCTCATATATGCTGTCTTTGGCGTTATCATCTTTCTTCTCTATGGAAGGCGTGCACGCATAGAAGGCTAATGTTGGCAAATTTGGCCTTGATGCGGATTGTTAAGAGGCGCTCGTTACCATGCCGGAAACACAAGAAGTCTAAGTCTGCTTCTAACAAAAAATCGGCATCCAAACAGGGGCTGCTTTTGTTGTCGATAACGATCGCAGTGGTGGATGCTGCAGTTTTTCATCCTCTTTTTGTCCGGCGCATCCCATCGCATTTCTTGGATGGCCTCCGCTGGTTGTTCAGCTCCACCTGGCCATTAAGGGGTGTAACATTCCACGTACAGATCCGAAGTTCCGTGTCCTTATTTCGTTTGTAGGCGTCAACAGTAGATGCCCCTGCGTCCGAGGCTTGTTGTTGCTTCGTAACTGTGCGTTTTCTTTTCTCTGGCCGGCCAGTTACCCCGACGACATAACCTGGAGGGAATCTACATACCATATTGCAATTTGTAGGTTCGTTACCAGCACATCCTTTCCTCTGGATATCGTACACAAAAACACAATGCACCTGCTCTCGTCACAGTCCTCAGTAAAAGACGCTGATGGCCCTCTGTCATCTCTGATGCTATGCAAATTTTACACATACGAGTCGAATTGCACCGATCTTTCAACGTCAAAATACAAATCAAGGATATGTATCCGAATAATGTGAACCAATTTCAGCGGTTCCCGTTAAATATTGTGGAGGGATAGTGATGCTGAAGTTGTACGCCGAAGTATCTAAGTGTGGCGGCCGCTGGTGGGAAAAGAACCATCCAATTGAAGAGAAAACCATCAAGGTATGAATTCACTTCACGCGATGAACCCTCAAATCAGCTAACAAATCATGGCGTAACCTTGGGAAGAGTTAGACGAAGGACATGGACTGAGGTCATCGATCAGTGCATAAGGTATTCTGGCAGATCATGCAATGGCTCAGATAAAAGAAGATGAACATAGACGAAGGAGTCAAGGAGAAGGTATATCAAGCGTTCGCTATATCGCCCAAGTTTTTTGCATGTCACACAGACAGAAAATCAGCTTTGCACACACATTGCTACAAGTATAAATGAAATCTGGGTAGAATATCCCAAATCCTTAGATGCCACAGTCCTTTTGTATCATGATGGTGACTCGAGGATGCTCTAAACTACCTGATGTTTGGTAACTCCAACATGGATATGCATTCTTCCGTATCTTTTATGACTTGTCGCTTTGACAGAAATGTATGCGGGACACGTACTCCTGAGGATCTTTTTTCTAAATAGACAATTTTGTCAACTGATATGGTGTTCCCCTATGTAGCAAGCTTAATGCGCCATGATCACTGTAAAATCAATTTGGCTTCCAAACATTAAAAACCAATCTGAGCAAAAAAAAAAAAAATTCGCAAGCTCCGGCGATCCGAAACAAGACAGGAGATCCAAAGATGTCAATACGAGTAGACAAAATCACCTAAAACAACCTGAAAAGGCTGGTAATATCCACATTAAACCGTTTTCAATTGACTGCTCATTAATTTATGTGCACAACATTACCAACATTTACATGCCTTCCGCGTGCCTTTAATTAAAATTTTCAAACGACATAACAACAAAAGCTAGTCAAACACGACTAACACAACGAAGCACCGAAGACCTGACTTTGGTTACTCTAATGCTTTCAGCGGTTTCAACTGTTCCGATGGCTTCGAATGGCTTCAACGGCCTCAGCAACTCCATCGGCTACTCTATGGGCTATTACCACTCAACCAAGTAGAAGCGGCCAATTAGGTTTCACACTCGCTTTGCTGTGTTTTATTGTCTCATGCAACTCATGCAACTCGTTAGCGCGAGTGTGGCGCGCAAGCGCCTTCCTTCTTCTCAACGTACTCGTATGTTGAATGTTCATCAACGTAAACCGCGAGAGTACAACAACACTGACCACAGTGCAACTGCACTTTAATTCGCGCGCGAGGCTGTCATGAACTCGAAACGAATTAAGCAGAGCACTTCCGGAAATGGCTACTAACTGCAATTGTGTTCTGGTTTCGTCTTTTATTGTCCAAACGTCGTCGTTGTCGTCGTCGTCGTCGTCGTCAGTTGGACGGATAGAAAAAGCAACCAGTACGAGTTTTCCTTCCAGCTGAAGACGATTGAATTGGCAGCGCACTTGTTTTAGGGGCTACCATCTTACCATCTCACAATTGACAGTGGAATTCAGGTGGTATACGAGTACTCATCCATCCATCTGACTAAGTTATCTGCCTTGAGTTACTGGCCCCCCGAGTTACCGCTTCCTGACCGGCTACGGTCAATTGAGTCGCGCACGGTTTTTTTTTATTTTTTTTATTTTTTTTATTTTTGCAACAGAATGCAACGAAGTGAAGCAACCGCTTCCAGCTTGGACAGTAGAGTTAGCCTTTAACTATTCGACTTGGATTTGTTAAACAGGTGAGGGGGGAGGGGGGTACAGAGGGGTGGGGAGGAGACGCAAGGCCTGAGGGTTCTTGTACCCATAAACCCAGTAGGTACCTTGAGTAGATTTTTCATTGGCTAATTTATGAGGCTCATTAAATCACTCCTGGAGTACACATGGCATAAAGCTGTAGTTCGTGATTAAATCGGGAATCAAAATTAAATTAAAGCAAAACGCTGCGCCGCAGCTCAAAGTATCCACCGCAACAGCCAGCCAGCCTGTGCCGCTGCACCGCTGCTGGTCTGGTTCTATTGCACTGATGATGTCGTTGTTACTGTCTGTAGGGCTGCTGTTTTAGTTTCATTGGGATGGTATTGCTGCTGCGGGTGCCGTTGTTCGATCATGACGAACCAGGAGCCCATTATGTCGTCGTCGTCGTCGTCGTCGTCGTAGTCGTAGTCGTTGTCGTGTAGGGGGCGCCTAAAGCCTGACGTTTCGTGGGTACTAGTAAGATTCCAATTGAAATGTCTCTATCTAGAGGCAAATTGAAATGAAATACTGGAGCAGCAGTGATTGCTACTGGTTCTACCAATAGACTGGATATCGAATTTCTTCTCCCAGCACACAGAAGCTACCCGAGCAATTGCCGATCGTGGCCTAGGAAGACTAATGAATGACATGTTGTCGGGTAATTAAAGTGTCTAGTCTTTGGTTTTGAGCATACAGAAACAAACCCAAATAGAAAATAAGCGGGTCAATTTCGAAAGGCATCAATGGTTTAATTGCAAACATAAAATGTCGGAGTAGGTGTGGGCTAACCACAACTGAGGATCAGATTTCACAATTTAGTTAAACTGACGCAATCCATTTATTTGGATCAATGGAAATTTGCAAATCAAATGCCGCAGCTTGACTTGGACGTTTACACGATATTTGAATGAGTTCTGTAAGATAACTGTCAAAGAAGTGTCATCTGAAATTTTACTACCAATTAACTTTAAATGCCATCTGTCAGGTTGTATTTTTTCCAAAACATAAGTGACATTCGGGAAAAAGTGTAGAGTCTAGCTGTCATTAAAAGGGTAGATGTCAGTGAAAAATTTAACTGTTAGTCTGGTATTTAAGTTGTCAAGTGACATTCGCGTGATGTTTTGTTGGATTTGAGAAATATTTTTAGCGTTTTACGACAAATGACATTTGCTTAAGAGAAAACTGTGACAGTTCATGTGACAGTTGTCGCCATATTGATATTCATCAGCGGAATTGCACAAAAGACATTAGCTTTGTTCAATGAGGTTGTACCAATCTGTTCGGAACAGAAAATCTTACACCAAATCTCGAAGTAGAACACAATTGTGAAAAGTGTCAAAATCAGCTGTTTGCATACAGCGCGAGCGAAGAAACATCAGGGAGGATGGAATGAGAGGTACCGGTGAACGTTGGTTTTAAATGTTTGAAGGTTATAATGACTAGGAAACAAAGAGCTAGGCAGGGCATTCCATAAGCGAGTTGTACGGCTTAGGAACGGATCTCGATATTTCAGAGTACGTCCGAAAGTGGGCATGATGAGCATTCATAGCGAGACGGGTGTTACGGTTAAAGGTTTGAAGGGGCGGAATGCTACTGACATTTTCTATGGTGGTGGAAATAGCGAGAAATAGTGAGACACGAATCCTTACGTCGGTGTTCGAGGGTGTCCATTGACTAAGTGATATTGGTATCAGCTATGAGTTTTATCGGACGGTTTTGAATCCGGTCTAGTAGATGCAGAGATGTTTTAGGCGCACCTGAACAGATGTGAGCATTTTACTCCAATTTTGGGCAGCTGAATGCCTTATATATTAAGGCCAGATCAGAGGGGATAAAATATTTCTTACATCTCTTGAGGAAACCTAGATGTTTCGCAGCATTTTTGGCGACGTCGTATATGTGGTTACTCCAACGTAAGTTTTCATTGACATACATACCGAGAATGGAAAGTTTATCGGTTTCGACGATGCAAGTGCCATTCATGGATAACGGCTGAGTGTTTAAATTTGGCTGCAACGACAGCTGACAGCATTGTGTTTTGGAAGCATTAGATTCTACTCTGTTAGTGGTTCCCCAATTAGTTATGATGGTAATATCAGATTTTAATGAGCTTAACATACGCTGTCATTCCGTTCTACAGCCGAAGAGCAAGAACGTGAGTCCGTTAACGAATATGAAAATTCTAATTTTGGTGGGGGCGAAGGCCCCCATTTATTCGGCTTAATACAAGCTATAACTTAAAATTAAACTTAAACTAAAACTTAAAACTAAGGTTGGTTATTGTGGTGAAGGACAACGGATTTGAGGTAGGAAGTGGTGCGGTGGAAGTCAAAGACGCTAGGGTTTGAATTAATTTTTTGTAGCATGCGGGAGATTGGTTCGTTCGCGCCATAGGTGGTGTGGTGGTTTGGGAGATAGAAGAGACGAGGGGTACGTAGATTACGAGGGTTAGTGTTGAGGAAATTAGAATTGTGAAGGGACGTGCATTCAACCTGACCTGAAAGAAGTCGATGAATGAAGAGAAAGTCGGCTGCATCTCTGCGTTCTTCAAGGGTGTTTAGGTTAATAAGGTTGAGACGGTTTTGATAGGGGGGCAGAGTAAAAGGATCATCCCAGGGCAAACCTCGAAGAGCGAATCGAAGAAAACGGCGCTGGATGCTTTCGATTCTCGAGATATGAACGCGATGATATGGGGACCAACCTTGACTGGCGTACTCTAGGAGGGGACGAACAAAGGTAATATAGAGGGACCTGGTCACGTATGGGTTTGTGAATTCTTTGGACCATCGTTTTACAAAACCTAGTGCAGAGTTGGCTTTAAGGATTATCCCATCCGGAGGAGATAGGTTGGTTGTGGAGAAGGTAGATTCGGGGAGGAGATTTGTGCCGCTTATGTGAAAAGGTGATGGATTGGCATTTGGTGATATTAAGTTCCAAATAATTTTTAAGGCACCAAATCGAAAAACTATCAATGTCTTATTGAAGAAGGAAGGAGTCATGGGGAGAGGAAATGGTTTTGAAAAATTTGGTATCGTCGGCGTTAAGGGAGACGGACGAGTGTTTGATGATCCTATCGAGATCATTTATGGTTAATATAAAGAGAATGGGACCGAGATGGCTACCTTGAGGAACTCCAGAGGTGGCCAAAAATGGAGCGGAGTGGGCTGACCTAAAACGAACACTGTAAAAACGGTTTTCGAGGTAAGAGGATATCCATTTTAACAGTATGGGCTCGAAGCTGAAGGCAGACAATTTGAAGAGTATTAATCGATGAGAGATTTTATCGAAGGCTTTGCTAAAATCGGTTGCAACTACATCGACTTCGTTGCCGTTCTCTAGGGCAGAGATGGCAAAGGATACGAATTCAACGAGATTTGTGCTGGTTGACGTTCCCTTTAGGAAGCCATGTTGTCTAGGGGAAATAAGTGATTTGCTTTGGAAGCTTATAGCTTCATACAAAATACTTTCGAGGAGTTTGGGTATATGGGAGAGCTTAGCGATTGGACGATAGTTTGTTATTTCATTCGTTGATCCCTTTTTGTAGATCGGGGTTATAAAGGAGGTTTCCCAAACCTGAGGAAATTCACCTTGTGAAAGGGATAGATGAAAGAGATCAGAAAGGGCAAGGGAAAGAGACGAAGAACATTTTTTAAGAAATATGGGAGGGAGGCTATCTGGACCGGGTGTAAATTCGTCATTGAGTTGGTGTAATTTATATTCGTAATAGGAGGGGTCCAAGATGTGAGAGAGAATTGGGCCATTGGAGAAGTTCAGCAGGTAACGAAAATAGGTGAAGGATTGTTTAAAGAAGCTGGCAAAGAGGTTGGCAATGGTGAATGGATCGGTTGATGACTTGTTGTTGAAAGAGAGGGAAGGAGGGTAACCATCGGACTTTCTTTTGTAGTTAACAAATTGGTAAAAGGACTTAGGGTCATTTATAAGGTTGACTTGCGCATTATTAAGGTAACGCTGGTAAAGGGAATCGTAAAGTTCGGTGAAATGAAGATAAGCACCAAGATAGTTGGAATAGTCGGACAAGGATCTGGTACGCAGGAAAACAGCCCATAACTTGTTTCTCTTGTTTCGTAAGGAACGAAGCTTGCGATTATACCAGGGAGGACTAGTAGATGATGTTTTGAGGCGGGAAAACGGAACGTAAGGGATAAGGCACCATTTACACTTAGGTTGTGAAAGTTAAAGGGGGATCTGCTAAGATAGTCACTGATTTTGTCGATTGTAGAGAGAGATAGGGGACAAAGTGAGACTGTTGTGAAAATAAGGTCCAATTGCCGGCCCATGTAGTTGGATACACCACTGACTTGGCATAGACTTGAGTCTGTTAAGCGATCTAAGAAGAGACATTCCTTAGCTGAGTTGGCATTTGAAGCGATGAAGAACAATTGATCGTCTGCTGGAATCCACTGTAGTTGAGGAAGATTAAAGTCGCCGAAAATAAAGATATCGTCAGTAGAGTCAGACAGGTCAATTAAATAGTCGATCGCATCGACAACAAGTTGGTAAGATTCGGTAGGTTGAGCTGGCAGGATGTAGCAACATAAAACGTAAAGGGACTTGAAGGGGAGTGATATTTTTATAGCGACAAAGTCAACTTTAGAGGATGAAGAAATGGTAATGGGAGAAGAGTTAAGTCTGTTGTGGATTGCCAGTAGGTCTCCTCGAGAAGGGGAATCATCATGTGGGCGGGTAGGATCGTCGTCGAGAAGAACATTAAAAGTAGGGGGGAACAATTCCTGGTTCTTTATGTCGGGAATCAAATTGGTTTCAGTCAAGGCGTAAATATCAAAGGGAAGAGAATGCGATTGACGTAGGACAGCATTGGTTTTACAGCGAAGACCTCTTACATTCTGGTAGTAAAATGTAAGAGGGATGAAACGCAGAGAGTACTGTCGTCAGCAAAGGAGTGTATTGGATTAGAAGTGGCAGACAAGAGATCGTTGATGAAAATTAAAAAGCGTGCCGGAGACAGAACGGAGCCCTGGGGTATACCAGAATTTGCTTTCTGAATATCAGACTTGAAACCATCCAAGACAACTTTGGTTGAACGCTCCGAAAGTGGGTGGCCGTGGTAGTGGACTGGCTTCCAAATCGGAAGGTTCGGTGTTCGAATCCCAGCCTCGCCCGAAGATCAAATCATCCATTTTTTCAGTTAACAAAATGTAAGACCAGTAGTTGACTAGAAATCAACATCAAGCCAACTTCCACTAAGAATTTAGTCTCCTCGTTAAATTTTGGATGCCACCCATGGAGCGAAATAACCACTGAGCCCAAACGTCTTTCTTTCTCTCTCTATCCCATTTTTCAAATAACTTAACACATGCTGAGGCATTATAAGTGTATTCATACCCACTTGAGTGCTAAGTTCTTTTTTAAAAAAATAAAAAGGTAATTTCTGATGCCAAACTCTGTCAAATGCCTCAGAAATATCAAGTGCAACTATCTTGCTTTCGCCAGAATGATGTACGCTTTGGTTCCGCTTTTCGGTGAGACGTGCCATGAAATCACCGGTGGACTTGTTGCTACGAAAACCGTACTGCCGGTCACTAAGAAGTTTTCGTGTTTCGAGATATTTCATGAGCTGGCGGTTTATCAGTGTTTCCATGACCTTGAAAAGAAGGGACCTAAGTGCAATGCTATTTTCCATCTTCTCGGAAAGAGTCCTAAGGAATAGGATTGGTGAAAAAGATTTTGCTCGCTGGCAAAACCACCTCTTCAGAAGGAGGGGAAATATCCCATCTGGACCAGCGGATTTATGCATATTGAGATCTTTAAGAACTCTTGCTACTACACGAGTACGAAAGTGGATTTGCCCCGTTGAAGATTCAACGCACTCAAGTGTTGGCGGAGATAAAACACAATCTGGAAATGTACGCAAAGTGTGCAGTATGCAGATTGGCCGTGTCCAAAGAGCTGACAGTTGGAATGTCATTATAAGTGAGCGTTGGTATGGAGGATGAGGCAAAATTTCTAATATTTTTGACAAATGACCAAAAGCTTTTACTACCTTTGGGACATTGTAGTATTTTTTGCCTCAGTTGTTGGTCGTATTGGAATTTCACACGCTTGAGAAAGGCGTTGCAGTCATTTCTGGCTCGTTTGAACTTTTTTCGGTTTTCCTCTGTCGGATTGATCTTGAAAGACCGAAAAAACAATTCTCTAACCCTGACAGCATCTTTGCAGCTCGAGTCGTACCATGCCCTTTCTTTTGGTTTGATACTCTTCATGCGATGAGGGATAGAAGGATCTCATTCCAAAGAGAATAGTGTCTGTGATCATATCATCAGCGGCATACATGTCGTCATCGAGGAAATATAACGACCAGTTGAAATTCCTAAAGAAGCTGTTAAGACCACTCCAGTTGGCTTTCTCGTATTGCCATACGGTTCTTTTAGGAATCTTTTCTCTAACTGTGTGGTCGGCGTACGAGAAATTAGCTGATATGACACAATAGTCCGACGAGCCTAGAGGGGAGAGCACATCAACGGTGTACTTATCAGGGTGAGAAGTTAAAAACAAGTCCAGGGTGTTGGCGGTATGACTGTCAACGTCTGGTATTCGTGTGAGCTCATTTACAAGCTGCGTTAAGTTATTTTCCGCAGCGAAGATCTCAACACACCGTCCTTCGGGTGTTGTCTGTCCAGAATGTCGAAGCCACCCAGAATTGTGTATATTGAAATCGCCCGTAATAACGATTTCAGTATGGGGACTCAGGGATACACTTCTTTGTATGGAGTCAAACAGCGCATCAAACTCATTAAAAGTCGAATTGCTGTCCAGTTTGGGTCTTCTGTAAATAAAGCAATTGTGGATAATTTGCTTACGGAGATGGAATTTTAACCACATGATTGAGGTATTGCGAGTAGAATTGGAAAATCCAGAGTCAAAATATTGATGGAAGCCGGGTTATCTTCTAGTACAGGTAAGTTTTTAAAAATCTCATGTATAAAACTGACTTCGAAAGGAAGATTATAATATTCAACGCGACACAAGCTCTTATGAAATGACAGAGCTTTTTTATTCCTCTCTGCTTACAGTATTAAAGTTGCCGGAATTTTTGCTTGAATACGCCAAACGAACGCTCAATAACAATCTTTCCAGAACTTAGTTTTCGATTTAAAAACGTTTGCCTCGCCATTAAGTGACCATTATCCCCAAATGGCATTATTAAATATATAGGTGGAATGTCCCAGTGAAAATCGGTTCCCACAAACATCGGCCAATTTAGGATATCCTGGATACGCAACGAGAATGTCTATGAATTTTTTTTTTTCTTCCTATCGATGTAGTCGTCTTTTCCAATCTTAGATGGGTCGATTTAAATTCATGTTCCGCCTATAACGCTCATCACAATATCAGCATCACTAGAATCAGTGCTCGATTCACTTGATAAACTGATGCCACTCTCACTTTCTTCAAACTCGTTCAACGAAATACTCTCAATTAGTTTCATTTCCATTTTAAACATTAACTTTTCTATCTTGTTAACCTTTTTCAAATACAAACACTTCTCTCAATTGACAAATTACAAATGGATTAAGTTTTGACCACCCTCATATGGGCTGTACTTTTCTGTTCTCATTTGATTTGACGTTTTTCACAAATTTGTGCTGTTCTGTTCTAGTTTCTCCTCACTGAACAAAACTAACCAGTTAGATGAACTACCAAGGCATATCCTTTAACAATGTGGCATAAAATACGTTAAACTGCATCCAACTACTTTAGAGTTACAAACCTTTATACAGGACGGTAAAGGCAGAGCAACTACAAAAATGTCTACCTAGGGGATTATTGACTAGCCCCAATCCTAGAAGGATGACTCCTCGAGTCGGTGACCCACGAGAAGTACCTACAAATTTATAGTAAAGCAAATAAAAGTATGCGAAGGTATGTCATCTTGGTAGCGATCGATGGCTCTCAATGGATTAGAAATTACCTTTCGGAACGTTCAATTCAAGTTGTCTTGGACGGTTTCAAGTCTGATATTCACAAAATAAATGCTGGTGTGCCCCAGGGCTCTGTTCTGTCTCCGACACTCTTTTTAATTTTCGTCAACGATCTCTTGTCTGCTACTTCTAATCCAATACACTCCTTTGCTGACGACAACACTCTCTGCTTCTCAAATTCGTTCCCGGACTCACGCCCCTGCTTTTCGGCTGTAGAACGGGAACGCCAGCGTATACTAAGCTCATTTAATTCCGATATAAACAGCATAACCAATTGGGGAACTATCGAATGGAGTTTAATGCTTCCAAAATTCAATGCTGTCTGCTTTCATTAAAGCGAAATTCAAATACCCAGCCATTATCCATGAATGGCACTTGCATCGTCGAAACCGATAAACTTTCCATTCTCGGATATGTGTCAACGACGACTTACGTTGGAATGACCACATATTCGATGTCGCCAAAAATGCTGCGAAATGTCTAGGTTTCCTCAAGCGATATAAGAAATACTTTATCCCCTCTGAACTGGCCACAATACTCGTATATAAGGCTTCATCCGTCCAAAATCAAAATTGGAGTACAATGCCCACATCTGGTCGGGTGCGCACAGAACATCTCTGCACCTGCTAGATAGAATTTAAAACCGTGCGATATAGCTCATAGGTGGTACTAATATCATTCAAACAATGGACACCCTCGAATACCGACGTAATGTCTCGTGTCTCACTCTGTTTTATCGGTATTTCCACCACCATAGAAATTGTCAGTAGCATTCCGCACCTTTAAACCTTTAACCGTAACACCCGCCTCGCTATGAATGCTCGTCAGTAGATCCTTAAGTCCACTTTTGGACGTACTCTGAAATATCGTGATTCGTTCCTAAGCCGTACAACTCGCTTATGGAATGCCCTGTCTAGCTCTTTATTTCCTAGTCATTATAACCTTCAAACATTTAAAACCAACGTTCACCGGTACCTCTCTTTCTATCCCCTCTGATTTTCCTTCGCCCGCGTTGTGTGCAATCATTGCCCTTGAACGCAGCAAATTATAGAAAACAAAAAGAAAGTATGCGGATGGACACTGTTTCTGTCGATTATCGTCCACATTGGATATTTTATTCAGTCTTACAGCGAATGCTCTAAACAGTCTTCAGCAGTTATCCTTCCAACTTTTTAACATAAACTGTGACTTTACCGAGGCATTTAAATCCTTGCCAGTGGATACTTCTGTTTGGTGTGCGCTTGTGTCCCGAACACTATTTTCATCACCTAGATCAAGCTCTTCCCTGCTTCTTTTTTCTTCTTTCTGAGAACCCAATGCTTATCTCTTCTGCTCTGCTCATAACGTTCGTTCTTATTCATATATTTGCAGCGCCGCTTTGTTTGCCTCTTGTGTTGCTGCGTGTGCTTGCCGACACTCTTAATAAAATCAGAGGCTTTCTTGTGGTGGTCGGCTAGCTTGCTTGTGCTCTCAAAGAAATTCTCCTGCTCTAATTTAACGGCGACTATTTTAGCACAGTTGTCGATTTCTTCTGTGCGAGCGTGCATATCGTGCTTGTTTTGGCGAATATAGCCATAATGGGCATTGGAAATAAATGTTCGCTCAGATGGGCATAGTACCCTGGCGTAAAATCCCGGACTTGACAAATTTATTTGTGTTGTATCCTTTGAAGATAAATTAAAATAAAATTGTTCCATTCTTCTGTTGCACGTCCATCCATCATCCATCACACGTTTTGGATGATATCCATTTTGTAGCAGTTTTATAGCTCCGATAATTGTTTGGCGGCATGTGGCTAGTTAAGCCGTTTTTCGTCGGCTTCGCATCATACTATATAGTGTTTCATATGGTCGGGCAATTAACCTGACGGCA
The DNA here is from genome assembly GCA_963966105.1 of Volucella zonaria. Classification (NCBI taxonomy): domain Eukaryota; kingdom Metazoa; phylum Arthropoda; class Insecta; order Diptera; family Syrphidae; genus Volucella; species Volucella zonaria. The sequence goes on along the minus strand of OZ014532.1, from coordinate 102,180,764 downwards.
TAACCCCTAAACTGGAATGCCAGATCCTTCAGAGGATAGTGCCGGTAGCCAACAATGGGGTTCAAACGCTGTTGTTGGTTCGGTTGAAACTTATCGCTCGCCATCTTTCTTTTCCGAAAAATCCTTATGCGACCTGAGCTTCGGGTATTTTGAACTTGCTCAAATGAGGCTATTACTGGATTTGCTTCTAATGTTGTCATGAACCCCACCCTTGGAGTTCCTTCCCAAAAATGTCCGAATTGTATCGGGTTTTGCCTGGAGGATGCATATTTACCTGTTTACGTTCTGCACCGGAGTATTCAGCAATACAATATTTGCATAGTCAGACTCACCATACTGAAGAATGTTGTGGGCAGTTATTTCAACAACCCCTTTTCACCGATGTCAACCTGCTTTGAGAACCGCTTTGGTCGAGTTATTTGCTGATCTGGTGTTAGAGAAAATTGCTTAAGCCGTTGTGTATATTGAGCAAGATATTATATGCCTGGCTTTGAAGTCTATAGTTTCGAAGGAAAGCTGAAGTTAAGTTTCTTGCTCCATTAGATTCAAAATCCTCCTCATTATTTTAAACATCTTGGCTTTTACGATCTTAGTCAGATGCCAGTTGAAATTCTTGGCTGCGTAATCCCTTGATATCTTTGATTTGGGAGATCTCCAATAATCAGTTATGACAATCAGCCTCCTTAAGGAAAATTATTTCCTCGAAACTTGTTTATTGCAGCTCTGGCTTTCATCTTCTTTCAACGCAATGATTTCTTGGGTGTCCTTCTGATCTTTTTTTTTTCTATCGCAGCAGAGCAAAATGACAAGATACAGCTGCACTTGATTCAGTGATCGCCTTCATTTTTACTCGTACTTCATGTAAACTTGTTATAATAGAAGGCAGCCCCTTCTGGTGCTTCATATACTCGTACTTTCTGTCAAAAAATGACCGGGACTGAGTCATAATGGTTTCTTAAAAAACTAAATTTTCCAATATTAGTACAACTTTTATCTATTTTGGTGCTGAGTTTGGGCGCCATCTGTCAACTAGTTTGTTGGAAAAAAATAGTGAGCAAAGAGTTTGTTAGAAATTTTGTGCTGCGAATGGGATTTCTTGTTCGGATGCGTTGAAAATGTTGGAGAAAAACTGAATGGTACAGAGCGTTGAAAGAGGGCCTTGAAGTTGTTGAAAACTTGCTTCATCGGCCTGCAATGGTTGTGCTCATTGGTTTTTTCTTTTCGATATTCGCTGTGTTGTTCAGTCGGAATTTCTTCCGGTGGGTTAAACAGTGGATAAACGATATTATTTAGGCATTATGAAGCGTTAGAGAGAGAGTGTCCGCCGAAAAAGTCCGAAATGGTGGCAGAAGAGCTCTTGGATTTTGCACCAGCTCACAAATCCATCCTTGTGAGCGACATTTTGGCCAGAAAAGCTACCAATACAATCGAGCAAGCGACGTATTCTCCAGACATAGCACCTTGCAATTTTTAGCTATTTCCGAAACTCTGCGTGGGACACGTTTTGAGTCGATTCAAGACATAAAATAAAATTCGCTGAGAAAACTGAAGGCGATCCCGGAATACGCCTATACATCCTCAAATGTGCAAAATGTGCTGCTGACATTAATTGAAATTAGTGACCGAAAGTGTATAAAGACATCCATAGTCGTTTTAAGAGATAACTTTCATAGAAGAAGGAAGGTTCCGAGGAAGGATTGGACAAAGAAACGACATTAGCTTAGAGAGGAAAGTTAAATGTTTAAGACTTAATTTGCAGACAGAATAAACGTCGGCATGAAGAGCCTTCTATATCAGCCTGGAGCTGATCATTAGGGCAACAGTGGAGTAGATGCTGGCTTCTAGTGACGTACTTAAGCTAAAGGAGATATCAACGGAATTAGAATGTGGAGCTGAGTATGGTTATTTAACGAGCGAGCTTACTGGCCAGATTTCTTCTCCTAAACCCGGTTTACGGATTGGGTTGGCCAAAAGTCTCTTTCCTATGTTAAAAAATATTTTTAAGTAATTTTCTTTTGTTGCAGATATAAGACTTGGGAGATTTGACATGGAGCACTACACGATCGCAGAGCGAACATAAATCGTCGTATTATTTTTGGAAAACAGTTGGTCACACTCAACGTTCCTACCGGCAATTTTATGGAGTTAGAAATGCTCCAACAGCTCCCACTATTCGTGCAATAATGGCTAAATTTGAGCAATATGGGAACGTTGGCGATGTAAGGCGTATCGGTAGACCTCGTTATGCACGATCGACCGAAGACATTTAGGTCGTAAACATGCAGCCGATTCTAAAACATCGATACGACAACGTTTAATACGGTTAGGCATATCGCGTGACACGATTCGTCGGATTTTGAGGAAAGATCTGTACTTATACATTTACAAAATCCAGTGGAACAACTCAATCTTGGTGACCCAGACAAACGTTTGGAGTACTGCAGAACTGTCGTTAATATCGCCGAAAATGACCAAGAATCTGAGTGGATTTGTAAAAAAGCAAAATTGCAGATTTGGGCACACAGAATCCCAAAAATCTCCATCAACGTCCCTTGCAGTCACTTCGTGTTACTGTTTGGTGTGGCATAACCTCGCTTAAGATTTATGGGCCATATTTCTTTGAAAATGATGCAGGCGATGTGGCAGAACAATGCTTCAGGACTTCTTTTTTCCACTCATGCAAGCAGATAACAATGTTGAGCTCATGTGGTTTCAGCAAGACGGTGCTACCGCTCACATCGCTCGTGAGACAATGAACTTACTGCGCGAAAAATTCCCAAATCGCATCATCTCATAAAAACGGTGATATTGAATAGCCAACGCGATCGTCTGATCTGTCGGCTCTAGACTTTTTTTTTATGGGGCTACCAGAAGAAAAAGGTTTACATTAGCAAACCACACACTATAGAGGAGTTGAAACTCAAGATTCGAGAGAAAAATCGCGCAAATTACGCCGGCAACACTTCAAAAAGTCATGGCGGCCACTTAACCGATGTAATTTTCCCTACATAATAACAAAAATGTCCGTGAAATAAACTTTTATTTGTAATTTATTTCATTAGTTCATTTAAAAGTTGTTCCAGATTTACAGAGGAAAGGGACTTTTGGCCCACCCTTTCATCAATAAAAATAACCTTCGCCGGTCCTGAAATCCTTTATGATGAGATCTAGACTATGGACGTCCACACAAGTCCTAATGGGTGTTTTTATTGAGATATAGAGCTTTAAAAAGAAATAAAACAAACATAATAATGGCCATGGTATTACCAGTATTCGAAGAATAATTGTATGTCCATAGTGCTAAGACATGAGCTCGGCCATATGGGCGCCGTAGGCGGATCGAATAAATCTCGATCTGGAAATAAATTTTTCGGGCATCTAGGACTTTATATCGGCAATAACGCGGCGAATGTTTGCTTGCAGTCACCCATAATCCCTGGTTTGTCGCCATACACTATCGAATTTACATATCCGTAGAAAGTAAACCAAAGGGTTAAGACCTCATACGGGTACCCCTAAAAGCCAATTCCCAATTCCATTACGCGAAATTATGCGCTCATCAAATATTTCCTGCAATAAATTGACTATGGCCGGAAACTGCTGACTATCCTATAACTCGGACTGGACCTGCAGCGCAACAATCAAGTTCATAGCGAAGTACTTGCCTTACATCCCAGTCGTGGTCCCGGGTAATTGCATGAGTAAACCCTTACTTATGTAGGCTAAAATGGCAAGGGCATGCTCGGCCAGAAGCGTTATACAGGGCGACGCCATCATAGGGCTCAAAACATACGGAGGAGATGAAAAAGATTTGACGAACCAATTAATGTCCTCGGATAAAATAGACTTGACGATCCTTGGTAACGTTGAAATGACGACGACCTTGCCATCTGCACGTGGCATGTGCAGCCAAGCAGTGAGAATAGGCTCTTGACCGCTTTCACCAGACCGCCGCCATCCAGAAAAAGTGTGATATACCATATGGTGATTGCTAAAGAGAAATGAAACAGCACTTACTCGGATGGGGATTTGCCATATGCGCAGGCTTAGGCCACAAGTCTTGAGTTTCCGACATGTAAAAGAACGCCTTATCACAATCCGCATCAAGCCTAAATTCACCAACAAAAGCCTATTATGCCCTCATGACTCTACGGAAGATAAGGAAAACGCTACCAAAGAATGTTTCGACGAACTTTTGGAAAAGTCATACAAGCAATGTCCGAAGCAAACACCAGAATAGGAAAGGAGGACTTCTTTAGTAGGACAGTTAGTAAAAATAGCCTGCACGAAACCACGTTTGGCAACGAATTTAGACTTATTGACTTTACGGCGGGACGAAATATGCTATAGCAACCATACGGTTTCCTCACCTCATTATACACAAGGAGACATGGCGGTCTCTGGATCATGGAACGCTAAATCAAATTGATCACATTGGGGTAGATATAAGGCATGCCTCCAGTATTCTGGACATCTGAGCCTTCCGAGTAGCAAATATTGACTCAGATCACCACTTTGTTGCAGCCAAGGTGCTACTGGGGATTTTCCAAGCGCCATAACAAAGAAGAGCTACTGTGAAAAGGTATAATGTAAATCTCTCAGCACCCTTTTTGTTGACATTATTTACTTTGTTCTAGCCTCGTTTACCGCTAGACCCATTTTTGCCGCTTCTGTTCTTATACTCGCACCAGTGTAAGCTCGATGCGTTCTCCCAAAAATATCAATATCGTCGGCGTATGGAAGTAGTTCAACAGACTTTGGAAAGATCGCACCTCGTGTGTTGGCTTGTGAGTTTTGTACAAGGGTTTCTAGTATGATGTTGAAGAAGTCACATGACAGCGCGTCGACGTGCCTAAATCCTTTTTTGACATCAAAGGTCTCGGTTAGGCCTTGATGCAGCAACGAGCTTTCAGCATCTTCATGTCAAAACTAGACATGACTTTGTATAGCTCGTCTCTGTAGATTCTGTCATATGCGACTTTAAAATCGATTAAAAGGTGGTGAGTATCGATCTGAACTTCTTGGGTTTTCTACAGGATCTGCCGTAGTGTGAATATTTGGTCAATTGTGGACTTACCGGGCCTAAAATCATACTGATAGGGTCCAATCAGATTGTTGGAAAATGGTTTCAGTCGCTTGTAAAAGACGGCAGACAAGATCTTATATACGATGTTTAGGAGACTGATTCCTCTACAGTTGGAGCAGTTTAGAGGGTCCCCTTTCTTGTGAACTGGGCAAACGATGCTGAGGTTCAATTCATCAGGCATACATTCATCAGACCAAATCTTGGAAATAAGTAGGTTTATGCTCTCTACCAAGTCATCTAATGCTGCCTTAAATAGTCTGGCTGGTAGGCTGTCCGGCCCGACAGCCTTGCTCGACTTCAGTTTAGATATTGCTATCCTCACTTCATTTTGTCCGGGTGGACGGAATTCTTGACTTCGCTGTGATTGACAGCGGAATTTTTGTCGTCTTCGCCGTTTAGCAGTCTGCAGAAAAAGTTTTTCCATATCCTCAGCACGCACTGTGACTCTACTACAAGGTTTCCTTGTTCGTCTCTACAGGTTTCCGTTCGGGTCTTACTACCCTGACGCGTTCTTTTTACCTTTTGGTAAAACTCCCGACAATTATTCCTGGTGTAGCACCTCTCTATTTCCTCTTTCGTGGAGGGAAGCCAATGCTCTTCCCTCCTCTTTTACTCGTAGAGCTCACGAGCCGCTCTTGTCCTTCTGTGCAGCGTCACTTTGTAGGCATGTTGATTTGCTGCTTGTGCTTGTCGGCATTCTTCATCAAACCAGGGGTTTCGTGGCGGTAGGCGGGTGAAACCCAGCACGTCAGTTGCGGCATTATTGATGGCTTTTAGGCATCTAAGGCGTTGGTCTTCATCACTGCAATGGACTTCTCGAGAGGTTGAGAAATACGCGATCGGCAAAGGTTCTGGAGGCTTGTTGAAATTGGAACCTTTCAACGTAAAACCTCCTCATACTATTTCCCCGTTGTTACGGCGTCTGAGATATCCGTAGACGTAACTTGGCTGCAACTAGGTAGCGGTCCGAGTTTATATTGGCCGCTCGGAATGTTCGGACAGCTAAAATACTTGAGGAGTGCCTTACGTCGGTCGCAACATCATCAATCTGGTTGACAGTTTGCTGATCTGGTGTCCGCCATGTTGCCTTTTGAACATTGAGTTGAGGAAACCGTATGCAGCGAGATCATTTATCCTAAGTCCGTTTCCAGAGTTGTGTTGCGTAGGCCATGTCTTCCGATTGTGCTACCAAAGATGTCCTTCTTTCCAATTTTGGCATTAAAGTCGCCTAGGACGATTTTAACGTCATACATCGGACATTGCTAGTAGGTTTTGTCAAGGAACTCGTAGAAATTTTCTTTGGTAGCATCGTCCTTTTCCTCTGTTGGTTTGTGAGCGCATATGAGGCTGATGTTAGTGAATTTACCTTTGATACGGATTGTTATTAGGCGTTCACTCACGTGTCGACAGCTCGAGACTTCTTGCCTAAGTCTGCCACTTACAGCAAATCCGCATCCAAATACAATAGACGCTGCTTAAGTTCCCTGTAGCAATCACCGTAGTAAACATCACAGCTTCTCATCTTTCTTTTGCCCGGCCCATCCCACAGCACTTCCTAGATGACGGTGATATCTGCTTTACATAGATCAGTCTAGGGCCTCCGCTAATTGTTCGGCTGCACGCGCCCTGTTCAAGGTCCGAGTGTACCACGTGCAGATCCGAAAGTCGTTGTCCTTTGTTCATTTTGCAGGGTCGTCACAGTGAATCCGTCCTTACACGAGGCTATTGATAGCTTCGTAACAATTTCTTTTTTACGTGGTTGGGCAGTTAACCCTTTAACAAAAGGGTCCGGACAAAATTTCGGAGCCAGTAATACGCTTCAGAGATGTGAGTGCTGTCGTTGGTCCTTATTAAGGGCTCATCCGCCACCAACCCTATTCCAACACTAAGTAGTTGGAGATCCCTATAGACCTGGTATTCAGCTTCAGCTTGAAGCAGCTCATATGGAGATAATAAGAAAATAAAATAAAATAGCAATCAATGATATGGAATTCTTCAATGCGTCGAAAATAGTGTCAGGCATGCTAGCCTAGTCAAACCTTTCTTTGAAATAAGATGAAAGTAACAGTGACGTATTTGTATGAAAGCTTATTCCACCAAATAACTGACACATGGGATAGAATTAGTCTCACAATGCCATGTCAAAACTCTTTTCGCTGACAGAAAGTCGACAGGAAGTTTGCTATCCAGGACGACATCGAAAAGATTCCTTTCTTGCTGTCTAGAACAAAATACAGCGATGAATTGAAGAAAACCTCAACTTTGTAGTTGCGAACTATTTCATGTACTAAGGCATCAAGCAAAGACCTGCTCTAGCATATCCCGGTTTCTGGAAGTTAAGAAGGCAATATGACTTTGTATAAGACCCTTATTATCCCAGTCCTACCAGCTGCTTTGAAGGAACGGTATTTGAGCTTCCATCGATATTAGCCTTTTAAGAAAATTTTAAGCCTTAAGCGGCTAAAATGACATTGACACCAATAAGTCACTTTGAGGAACGACGTACCAGAGAAAAACTGCATCTAAGGTAGTATGCACGAAACGAAGAGACACCTAACAAAAGTAACCTGGCTATGGGTCTATCAAACTGGGGATAAGGCCGTGAATCTGAGGGCTTGCATACTTTGGTCGTTAAAAATCGAATCTCTGTGCAAGACGTTGATCTCTATTCATTCCATCCACACAAGACCATTCTATGAATTGAATGCTGAATCAGGGAGATTCTGATGCAGATGTGGCCCCCGTTTTGACTCCTATCCAAATCGAATTTGACATATTTTGAGGTCACACCTTCATACTGACCTCCATAGTGTGACCACAAATCAATAGACTGGAGCCCGATAGAGTCCGACATTACGCACAAATTACCACCAAAAATTGATCAAACAATTCCTCACAGTGTACCCGAGTACAATCTTTTTGAATCTGGATCTTGCAGTTGTTGTTGTGGGATTTAAACGCCTTCTTTATGAGCAGCAAATCGATATGAAGCCCAAGCAAATATTCGAAACCGATGCCCATATGTCTGCTGCGCTGGCTAACTATTCGTATATCGCCGCGCCACCGCCAAACATACCTCGAGGTGATCAAACAACAACAAACAACTTTGCCCACCTTTAGTCGGATTTGGCCTGCAAAAACTCTGCGCAATTGGACGCGATGATCTCGATATAAATGTTGTGTGCACCATTCGGATATGTCGGGAGTATTCATACCTACCTAACTTGCTGTGTCTGTGAAACTTGAGGTACGTGTGATATGACCAACTTGGCGAATGTGAGAACTTGTGTGTGTCCGCACAACACCCAAGAGACAAGCTTAGATCTAACAGTCTCCGCTGCCGAACGTCCCTAAGGCTCACAACTCCGCTAACCCCCTCTGATCGGGCTTGTACTGGTCCTGTTCCTGTACTTGTGACTGGTCCCGCTCCTCATATGGATGCGAATTTTGTTATCTCAATCTCTCATGGAACATGGATCTTCTCGTTTGAGCTTAGAGAGACTCTAGATGATGGTCTGGCGAAGAATATCGTTCGCTAGCTCCGCGGGAATGGTAATCTCCAACCAAAAACAAAAAAAAAAAAAATCGGTGGTACCGGGGGTGGATTGAAACGACCGTAAAGGGAAAAAAAAAATTTAATTTTGATGGCTAATATGTGTTCCTGATAGAGGGACATGCAATTTCGAGCCGGTGGACAGGTTTTCTAGCTCTATTCCGTAGCACCCGACCATTATCCAGCAGCATATGTGCGACCATTTTTCCAGCCATCTGGGGAAGTTCAGTTCTTTTACTTGGTCCAGCATCTGTGGTATCTCTATCTGTTTATCTAACCGTTTGGAGCAACTCGGATGAACTTATGGAATAATATGGCATGTGGTCGTTGATAATGGTGGCAGTGACGGCGACGACGACGGCAACAGTGATGATGGTGATGGTGGTAGTGCTAGTATCGGCTGTAGCGTCGCGTCGCGTCGCGCCGTTTCATCATCGTTCTCGCATCATCAACTTGACTGGGGTACACATTGTGGACTTGAGATCACATGCGGATTATGGAATAAACTGCTTGCGTCGCACGTTATGTTGTACACCTGTAAGTTGGGTCGTTATCGCTTGTTAATTAATGAATCGAACATGAGTTCTCCTTAATTCTCCCAATGTGGTGTTGTTAAGTTCATTTTATGAAGGAATCTTGTTCTTCCATGTGGTGCTGAGAGTTCAGATACCAGAGCTGTACTCGATGTGTGTGCCAAATACCACCGTGCAATGCCTGGAGACGACCGATGGCCGGTGACTATGGTGCAATTGTAATTGTTCCTAAAAATCTTGTTCGATGTCACGCAACTTTTAGAGCACACTATGTGGATGGATGATATACATGCAGGCATACATATGTACAATATGTGCATGTCCTGTGACCATGTTGTCACATGAAGTGTACAAGCACGGAAATTGCAGTGTGAATTATTGGTTTTCGTTGCCAAAGATATTCTCAAGCAGATTGGAAGCATGATACTTTGTTGCAGTGGCAATGACAATGAACCGGTAATCCGAATTATAAACGTTGTTTGCACATGAGTAAGTATCTGGTATCTACGATATACCTTGGAGTGCTAGGCTGCATAAATTGTTAGTTCCTGGTTACTAGTTCCTGTTCTCGTATAATGGCAAATCACGTGGACCATATACGTATCTAAGTCCCTTGATACGATGAAACAATGACAAAGATCATGAGAAACAATCTCATTTTGGCCATGAAGCAACCCTAACTGCAGAAGTCTTCAAGTATCAGGCTCAGGCCTGTACTCTTATTGGGCTGAGCACTAAGCAGATTGCTAAAACACCCTTCGCGATCTTTGTTCACAGTTTCAAATGATGCTCTGAACCAACTATAGAATTTTTTTGTTAAGGCCTGACGAAAGAAAACACAAATAAGACTCCAGTTTTCTTAAACCTAGTGAAGTTCTTGGAAATTGCCATATTGCTATCTAGAACAAGCTGTGTGCCACCACATGGCATCCACACCAAAGGTTTTCAATTCGGCTCTCTCCATTTGCATTTCAACTCCGGTTGAAATCGGAAGAACGCGACAACCACTGTGGTACCATGATCTAAAGTCTAATTTTGAGAAAGAAACAACTCTATTAGAAGTTTTCTGGTTATACAACTTCCAATGTTACACCAGGACTGACAGATTTTAAGGAAAATTGAAGGAATACTGTGTTTCAGCTCCCTTCTGCCGTAGTAGATGTAGGTCAGTGGTATTTGGAGCAGACCTCTTGCTTGTGTTTATTTGGTGATCCATTGGTTTTTTTTAATACGACAGTCTTCGAGGTACTCCAGCTCTAATGTCATCTTGTAGATTAGCTGCACTCGCAATACGTTGAATTTACTTTCCTCAGGGATGATTAATGCCTTTCAGTTGTTGACCTTATTTAGCATCGTCGATGTCTGGTGGTTCGGGAATTTAGAATTTAGAGAATTACTTTTCACCGTACGTCCACGTCTGTAAATACAAACCAGCTATTTTGACACTTAGTGAAACACAGGTAGATTCCCGCCCACACGTCTCAGATCACTCCGACCTGAAGCTGCCTGGCTACGAACTAGTGTCATCATTCTTTACTCACCGCGGGCTCGCCATTTACGTGCGTAGTGATGTAGCTTACCAAACTCCACCACAATGTAGTCCCTCTTCCAATCCGAAATTCAACTTCTTGTGGTTAAAATTCCATCTCCGTTAGCAAATTATCCACTACTGCTTAATTTAGAGATGCCCCAAACTGGACAGCAATTCGACCTTTAACGAGTTTGATGCGCTGTCTGACTCTATACAAAGAAGTGTATGCCCATACTGAAATCGTTATTACGGACGATTTCAATATACACAATTCTGGGTGGCTTCGACATTCTCAACAGACTACACCAGGAGCACGTTGATTTGAGATCTTCGCTATGGAAAACAACTTAACGCAGCTTGTAAATGAGCTCAAACGAATACCAGACGTCGATAGTCATACCGTCAAGACCTTGGACTTGTTTTTTAACTTCTCACCCTACCAAATACAAGGTCAATGTGCTATCCCCTCTAGGCTCGTCGGACCATTGTGTCATATCAGCTAATTGCTAGTACACTGACAACAAGATTATGGAAAAGATCCCTATGGTAATACAAGAAAGTCAATTGGAGCGGTCTTAACAGCTTCTTTAGGAAATTCAACTGGTCGTTATATTTCCTCGATAACGACATGTATGCCGCTGATGATATGATCACAGACACTATTCTCTTTGGAATGAGATCCTTTTATCCCTCATCGGATGAAGAGTATCAAACCAACAGACAAGAGCTGCAAAGATACTCGAGAAATGTTTTTTCGGTTCTTCAACACCAGCCCAACAGAAGAAAACCGGTTCAAACGAGCCAGGAATGATTGCAAATTCTTTCATAAGCGCGTGAAATTTCAATACCACAAAAAATTGAGGCCAGAAATACTACAATGTCTCAAAGCTTATCTTTAGAGATCCTGCCTCATCCTCCATTCGAACGCTGATTATGACATTGCAGCTGTCTGCTGTTAGGACAAGGCCAATCTGCTTGATGCACAATTTACAGCTAGCTCAACTCTTCCAGATTGTGCTTTGTCACCAGCCTACACTTTACTGCGTCGAATCTTTAATGGCACGAATCCACTTTCGCACTAATTTAGTAGCAAAAGTACTTAAAGATCTTAACATACACAAACCCGCTGGCCCAGATGGTACTCGTACATCGTCCCTTTTTCTGAAGAGGTGTTCTCCCGCGTTAGCAAAACCACTGGGTAAACAGATGGAAAACAGAATTTGTCCAGACCTTCCCTAAAAAAGGCGAATCTTCCCCTCTGTCCTCCAACAGACCCATTTCACTTACGTCCTTTCTTTCCAAGGTCATGGAAACCCTGATAAACAGTCAGTTCATGAAATATCTCGAAACAGGAAAACTTCTCAATGACCGGCAGTACGGCTTTAGTAGCAACAGGTCCACTGGTGATTTGATGGCATGTCTCACCGAAAAGTGGAACCAAGGCGTACATCAATCTGGCTAAGGCACTTGATATTTCAAAGGCATTTGACAGAGTTTGGCATCAGGGTCTTTTGTCGAAAATGCGTGTTTTTGGGATCGACGACTCTCTTCTTCAATGGATTAGAAACTACCTTTCCGAACGTTCAATTCAAGTTGTCTTGGATGGGGCCAAGTCTGATATTCACAAAATTAATGCTGGTGTGCCCCAGGGCTCTGTTCTGTCTCCGACACTCTTTTTAATTTTCATCAATGATCTCTTGTCTGCCACTTCTAATCCAATATACTCCTTTGCTGACGACAGCACCGTCTGCTTCCCGGACTCACGTCCCTGTTTTTCGGCTGTAGAACGGAAACGACAGCGTATGCTAAGCTCAGCAAATTCCGATATTAACAGCATTACCAATTTGGGAACTATCAACAGCTTCCAAAACACAATGCTGTCTGTGGTCATTAAAGCCAAATTTAAATATCCAGCCACTATCCATGAATGGCACTTACATCGTCGAAACCGAAAAACTTTCCATTCTCGGCATGTGTGTCAAAGACAACCTACGTTGAAACGACCACATATTCGTTGTCGTCAAAAATACTGCGAAATGTCCAAATTTCCTCAAGCGATGTAAGGAATACTTCACCCCCTCTGATCTGGTCACAACATGTAAGGTACAATGCTCACGTCTGGTGCCCCTAAAACCGCGCTGCACATGCTAGATAAGATTGAAAAGCGTGCGATAAAACTTACAGGTGATGCTAATATAGCCTTGAACATCGACGTATTGTCTCCTGCTTCACCTTGTTGTATTACTATTTCTACCACCAGTTCTCCATAGAGACCCCTAGTACTATTGTGTGTCTTCGAACCATCAACTTTAACACTCAAAGCCCACTTTCTCAAATACTGTGAAATGTAGTGATTCTTTCCAAAGAAGCGCAAAGCGAAATGCCCTGTTGAGCTATTTATTTCCCAGTCATTTTAATTTTCGAACATTTAAAACCAACGTTCGTCGGTACCTCCCTTTTTTTTTCCTTTACCCGCGCTGTGTGCTATTGCAGTTGGGAAAGGTACTCAAAAACCCAGATAATAAAAAAAAATCGTAATTTGAATGCCACAAGAACAAAAGCTTCGGTGTCGAATGATAGCCTAGGTATACTAGGGTCACATTGTGCTTTCCGCAGGTCCAAAACCAGTTTATTGATTTATGTGGCCTCCTTGATCGCCAGAATGCGCTGCTACTGCAAAAAAAGGTTATGGTGCCTTGAAGTCCGTTCATATTTAGGCAGACATGCCAAATTTCAGTGCGATACTGTCTTTGGTTTTGTTTTGACAGCTGATTTTGTTTTGACAGCTGTGTTTGGCATCATGTTGAGTATGGACAAAAATGATTTTCGTTCTGTCATAAAACATTATTTTTTGAGAGGCAAAACGGCATAGGAAGCAAAAGAAAAGTTGGATAAATATTATGGGGCTAATGCTCCGTCAGATTACACCGTCAAATATGGGTTTCGAGAGTTTCGTGGTGGCCGCAACTCCACTACCGACCAAGTCCGCAGTGGCAGGCCCTGCGATGCGGTTACAGAGGGCAATGTCAAAAAAATACATGAAATGGTGTTGGCTGACCGGAAAGTGAAGGTGCACGAGCTAGCAGATACCACAAAGATTAGTACTGAGCACACACGCCATATTTTCGGCAATATTCTGCATATGGAAAAGTTATCTTGTCGCTGGGTGCCGCGCATGACCAAAAACACGAACCCGAGAGCACTTCGAAAGAGTGTTTGGACTTGCTGATGCCGAATCGGGCGGACTTTTGGCGTCGATTGGTAACTGGATTTAGATCGCTCGGACTATTATCTCTTCCCAAACCTCAAAAGATGGTTCATCAATAAAAAATTCAGCTCACGCGAGGAAATCATCGACGCCACGGAGGAGTATTTTGCAGACCTTCCGGAAAATTACTTTTCGGACGGGATCAAGAAGTTGGAAAATCGCTGGAATAAGTGTATCAAACTAAAAGGGGACTATATTGAATAATATAAAAAAAACATTTAAAAAAAATTTTTTTTTAATTCCCAAGGAGGTCACTTTTCACTCCATCTAGTTAGGTGGCTGTTGGATATCGCTCGTAGTTATTTATATGACTCTACCATTTCTATAGCCCACCCAATGGTTTTCAAAAATAATTCGCCGATCTGTAGCTTTGTGATGCGGGTCACGAATGTACATCATCTTTGTCTTAGAGGCGTTTAATATGAGGCTACTTTAGTGGCACCACTTAGATGCTTCGTCAGATTCCTCTTCAAATGTGTGCATTGCGGTCACAAGACATCCATGTCTGACAACTATCGCCGTATCCTCAGTAAAAACGAAAGGGTTGCATTTTGTAAAGACACGAAGTAATTCATTTCGAAACAATATGAATACAATTGGATCAAGTTTCGATCCTTACGGCACTCCAAACGGTGACTCTACCTACTTGGTTTCTGGTTCTTAATTTTCATCCGAAGGGCCTAGGACTAAGGTAATTTCTAAGCCAATTTAACAAATTACCTGCGGATTCCAATTTTGCAGAGTACTCGTAATAGCTTATCATGTTTCAGTACATTGTGGTTGTTGTTAAGGCTTTCGTTGGCTATGTTAGAAAATTCTCCCAGTAGATGTCCCGTGCTCTTATTCTTTTCAAAGCCATATTGCCTTTTGTAGATAATACTCGTAGAATTGTTTCCACAAATTTGAGTAGTCCTTTTGTCACAACACCTTCCAAGCACTTTTTAACCACCGAGATCATCAATAGAAGCCTATATTTGCCTAGAATACTTTTCAGCGCATCTTTGTAAATAAGTAGGTCATCCTACAGCCACTTTAGATTGTTTAGAAATTCTGGCTTCTTCGCATGTTCGTTTTTATCTCGTGCTCTTATACCGTCGGCTCCTAGGTTTTTTGGATTTGTTTGACTTACTTACTTACTCACGGGCTCCCGACCCGTGGAGAGTCTCTGCCTGAGACACTTTAACCTTCCATCCTCTAAGATCTCGGGCACGCTGCTTCCAGTTATCCAGACCAAGCGCTCTGTCATCCGCGATAGCTTGGTCTTTGAAACGTAGATGAGGGCTGAGATTCAAAGATTCTCTTAGCTGGAGCATTATTGTCCATTCGCTCGATGTGGCCGAGCCAATGTAGTCGACGTATTTTGGCTTTTTGGACTACATCCACATCTTGGTATAACTCATAGAGTTCGCGGTTGTATTTTCTCCTCCATTCGCCCTCCTCGCACACGGGACCAAAAATCCGTCGAAGAATTTTTCTTTCGATGGAGCCCAGAATTAGCTCTCCCTTCCTGCTTATGGTCCAGCTATCGGCGCCAGACAGTAGAACTGGCAGGATAAGGGTTTTGTAAAGCGTACATTTCGTCCTTCGAGCAAGGAGTTTTGAACATACAATAATTGCTTTGCCAAATCGAAGAAGAAGTGGTTTCCTATGGTAATTCTTCGTCGGTTCTCCACTAGGGTGTCATTCGTGGAGTTCATGTTTACTCCAAGGATCCCGAATTCGGCCATCGCCATATAAAGCTCCTGACGAATCATATGCGGCCTTGAAGTCGATGAAAAGGTGGTGAGTCTCGACTTAAAATTCGTTGGTCTTTTCCAGGATTTGTCTTAGTGCGAAAATTTGATCTATAGTCGATCTGCCGGGCCGGAAGTCACACTGGTACGTGCCGATTAGTGTGTTGCAGAATGGTTTGAAACGTTCACACAGTACGTTGGGTAGGATCTTATATGCGACATTAAGCAGGGATATGCCACGATAGTTCTTGCAAGACATAGGATCGCCTTTTTTGTAGATGGGGCATATGGAGCTGATATGGAGCTGGATTTGTTTGAACACTTCCTTATTCACTTTATTACGGAAGATTTTGTATTCCTTTTCATAAACCCGATTGTGTCTATTCGTTTTCTAAAAAGTTCATCCCACTTTTTACAATCTCAAGCCGAATATCAGCGGAAATCCATGATTTCTATTCGCGTTTTTCTTTCTCATGATTAAGGATCGTAGATATTTGGTAGATATCATCCGTTTTCTTAGAAAGGTTGGTTTATATTTCAATTACGTCATCTTGTGATAACAGAAATTGCCAGTTTGTGGAACTTATATATCCACACAGCACTCTTAAACTCAAAACTTAAGACCTTAAGTAGAGGATCTAACTGCAAAAAGCCTTGTTGTGTTCTTCTCTCTATAACATCAGGCAGGTAAAGGAAGACACTGCCAGTACTTAACTATGAGGATGGTCAAAATCAGTCTCAAGATTCCAAACCGGCAACTGCTCTACTGGGGAATAGGGAATAGTTCCGACTTACTCTATGCTTAACTTTGTCATTTTATGCTCAGTGAGTAGGGACCTATGTATTTTTGCCGACTTCGAACGGTGGGAGAGCACGAAGCGTTTTCGTAGATATCCCTTTCGAAGGTTTGCAATTCACTGTCACAAAATTCGAATATTTGTTCTGCTTTTTGATTTTGGCCGATCGCTCAGGCGATCCCAAAATTATTGCAAATCTCTTCGCAATTTTCTATAGCCAAGCGTTTGCCATCCATTCCCAAGAGCTAGACCACTCTTACTTTGCCCACAACAACAACTTTGGAATCTGTGTCTATAACTTTAGACCAAGCTAAGGATGAAATAATAAACCTCCCCCTACACTTTTGAAGAAACGTGAAATGCACCTAGCCCAACGTCTTACAGCTCTCTTTCAGCTTTGTATCACTCAGGGATTACCATATTTCCCTCAGCCTGGAAGAGGTCGCAAGGACAGTATTTCCAACTATCGACCAATTGCTAAGCTGTCCAGCATACCTAAGCTTTTTGAGAGCATTATCTATGACATAATGCTTTTCCATTGCAAATTTGTTGTTTCCCAAAACCAGCACGGATTTCTCACTATTGATTTGACTTCATTAATTGTCACCCCTAGTCGCTTGCATATAATTCGCTCCAGTATTTTACCCAGATGGCTCATCTGGTCTACTTTTTCCTTTAGGCAGCAGCACTAGACGTTGTTTTTTCCATTGGCCTGAAAAAAGCCCTGCTGTTAGACACTTGTTATACATTTACACAAATTCTGTGTTTGCTTTCATGGCTAGCTTATGATATGTTATCCAATCGAGGTGACTTACTATTGTCGAGTCATCTGCATGCGTGCAGAAGTTTCATTTCAGTGAAGGCTGCAATCTACTATATTTCCTGAGGTGTTTCTGTACGCTCTGCTGAGGTTTGTGCTGGATATAATCCCGATACTGCATTTTTGATTAGGAGAGGGCATGAGGGTGAGGGTGCCCTAGTGCCTTTGAGTTTTGCCATGGCTGTCCTGTAGGCTTTACCCTAAAGATTTATATCTGCTTGCTAGCAGTGTTCTTTTAAGCTGTTGCTTATGCTTCTCCGGATGACTAATTTCAAGTTGCTACGCCTATCTTGTAGCTCCTGTAGATCCTGATGGCAGGGCAAACCCCTCGAATGAAATAGTCTTCGCGCTCTATGGAACTTGCTGCGTAGCTCTGCTATCTCTTGGTACCACCAGTATACTGGTGGCCGGCGATTTGTTGACGTCTTCCGGACCATGGACACGTCTTAAGCCTTTGTTACTTGTTTAGTAACCTCTGCCGCCATAGCATTTACTGGTCCAGGGTTTATTGTAGACTCTTCAAAAATCAGGGCACAAGAGTTTCCCTTTAGTAGGAGTTTCTGGTTCCATCTCCTTGGCTTTACCTCAAACTGGATGGCCAGGTGGTCGCTGTGTGTATATTGGTTACTGCCCCTTCACTGAGCGCCTCTTGCGAACTCATTACAAAGGTGATATTAACTATGGGGCCTACGTCATTTCTGCTAAAGGTGTTCTCGCTTCCCGTATTAAGCAGTATTACGTCTAGTGACGATACAATTTCTAGTAGAGCCTCTTCTCTTCCATTGGTACGAGTGGTATCCCAATCAGTGGCCCATGCGTTGAAGTCGCCAGCTATAATTGTTCGTCTACGACCTCTAGCATCATCCACGAACCTATCCAACATACCCTGGAATTCCTCAAAGATACTGTTTGTCGCTGCATAACAACTGTAGTTATGTACCTCTTTGACCTTTGCTCGAGCGAAGCCTATATCGGTTGTCATAATTTTTTCTCCAAAGCCGTAGTCTCCACAGACCCAGATAGCAGCTCTGGTAGAGACATCAAGTACCCAAACTTTTTCGTCGGGATTCTTATAAGGCTCACATAATACTGCAACATCTATTTTCAAGTCGGGTCAGAAGGTCCTGTACCGCTTCGTAGTGATTTATGCTTAGTTGCAGCATTTTAGTATTCTTCTCGCGGCTTTTGTAGCTTCTTCGTATACAGGGCATACTGTGCTTCGTCCCGAGTGTTTGATGTTGTTACTCCACTTGACGCTAGCACCACTTCTATCCAACGTGTTTTCACACGCCCTTGCTAGATGACCGAAGTTAAGCCGCCTAAAGCATCGCAGCGGCACAACTCTTTCCCATATTTTGTACGTCGTCCATCAGATTTTTATTCTTCCAGCCTCCAGAACTTTTTTGGCTGCTTTTGTGTTCCTGCATAGGCTATCCTCATAGATTTAACGGATGAGGCCTGCATACCTCGCACTTCCTCGAACTACTCGGACAGGGCTTGGGAGATCTCTTCCTTTTTAGCTACGTCGTCTAGGTCTTTGCGCTCAATGAGCACCTCGTGCGTTAGGCAGATTCCGAATTTCCCCGAGAACTTTATAAGGATCTGGAACTAATACTTGTAAATTGAAGGCCGGTAATAAATGGTTTGCTCTCTTAATCCAGATAAGTTTAGATCTGTTGAATTTGTCACCAATTTTGTTTATGTAACAAATACTCGTAGCAACCTGCGTAGGGTGGTCAGTGATTGAGCTTTAAATCAACTAGGAGTTGACCCAGTTAAGCAGCTACCTAAGCAAGCCAAATTGCCACGTTTGGAGCGAGGGTAATCATCAAGAAGTTTAGCAGATCGCATCACATCCACGAAAATGTACCATATGACGCGGATCGTACGCCTGGGTCATCATCGGTCCCTGTGTCTTCAAGAAGGAAGGCGGAGTACTAGTTACTGTCAATACACACCGGTACCGGTACAATCCGATTATTTGCTCCCAAATTTTGGAAGAACTGGAACCACAGGATGGTGCTCCAACGAAAACATGACTTGGCAACAAAAATTATTTCAAGAAATGGGCCCGTGAATCACATCAAGATCGAACGGTTTGATCCCATTAAGCAGTTCTTGTTCTTTGTTTTTGTTGAACGCTACATGCATTTCCGTAACTCTTCACCAAACCAGGGGCCGGATGAAACCTATCCTGATTTGCCGAAACTTTCGCCATTGGTCTTTTGGGTTTGCTGCTGGTGGTATAACACTGCTCGAAATGTTTTAGAAGACTCGATCAGAATAGTCTATATCACTCCCTTGCAAGTGTAGGCGATCGTCCGGGATATTTGCATTCGTACCTTCAATGAGGTTGTGGCCTGAGTAGATGTTGGCTCCCCAAGACTTTCGGCCATCCCCAATACGTGTTTTGCGTCAATTGCATTGTGATCAATCCGGTTGAAGATTTTTTAACCAGGTAACTTCCAGATACCTTTGTGGATGCCATTTCACTGTTCCGCGTAGGTTCATTTTCAGGACTGGTGTTGTGCAGACTATATTCTCCAACGATGCTCTCCTTTTGCTAACTTCCTTAAAAGCAGCGTCAGCAAGGTAGATCTACAACCACCACCTGAACGAAATTCATATCAAGCACTTTATGTGCACTAGAATCTGGAAATAAAGTTGATTGCCACCGATTTCAGCAAAGCACTTCATAGAATTTCTCATGATATAGTCCTTCTAAAATTAAAGGCTCTTGGTTTCAAAATGAGTTTGATCACATGGGTTGAATCCTATTTAAATGAACGACAGTACTATGTTCTATTTAGGTCTATGGCTACTGACCCAATTAAAGACTCTTCTGGTGTGCCTCGAGGCAGCCACTTTGGTCCCTAATTATTTATTCTGACCATTAAAGATGTGGATTGCATCATTATTGAAGTTGTTTGCGTAGATGATATGAAAATCTTTGGATATCATCTGATATCATCTTCCTCAGACAGCCTACCACTGCAGGAAGATCTATATTTTGTACTTGGTGGCAGAAGAATTTAATTTAGCTTAACGTCAATAGGTATCAGGCTATAACTTATACCCGTAAGCGCCCTCCTACTTCACCTCGTTGCTATCTGATCTTTAATCTGCCTGTTCTCTTAGTGAATGAGTTGCGTGATTTAGGTGTTATCCACGTGGCATCACAATGGGCCATTAGGCTTAAGTGGGTTAGTTTTTATCCAACAGCCACTCTTACCTACCTTACCTACCTACCTAGGTGTCATCTGTGATAAGGAAGTCAATTTCCGTTCTCACATCTGCCCTTGTCTTCACCAAGCGCTGGTTTAAGGAGTTTTTCAATCCTCATGTTACCAAATCCCTCTACACAACCTTTATAAGGCCTCTTCTTTAATATGCAAACCAAATTTGGTCACCCTACTACAGAACTCACTTCCTCCGGATAGAAGCTGTTCAACGCAGGTTTTACAATTTGCATTACGTGGGATCATCCCTGGGATGATAGCCAAGGCCTACCACCATACACTGACCAGCTGATACTCATAAATTTACAGCCCCTTCCTATACGCCGAAAAGTCGCCGATATTCACTTTATTCATCAGATCTTAGTTCGTCCTTCTTTACTTCAATTTATTTCTTCTAACACCAACCCATGCAATCTTGGGTCCGTGCCACTTTCCCGACTCAATCTTCACAGAACGAATTACGGACACCTAGAGCCAATGTCCAGAATGCTTCGTGAAGTTCACGATATTCTGCTTCTCTTCGACTTTCCTTCAAGTAAATTGTTATTTCCACAAATGCCTCACGTTCTAACTTTCTTTAACCGCTCCCAGCGTTTAGTTATTATCATTAGTTTTAAGTTAATTTTACAATTTGACCCGGGCCGCAAATTAAATCAAATGAAATCTGCCTCACCACAAACATAAGAACACATAACCTTGGAAAATATATGTTCAGGAAGCATACTCATTCCCTTGACGGGCTTCCGTTAAAAGTCGCCTTTGAGTATACACACTTGTTAATCTCCCGCCCCTTATAATGCGCTGCACTCGCAAAATCATTTTTCAAATTGGTTGGTGCAACACACATTGGACTCGCTTTTAACCGCATTCTTATGAACATGCCATCTGACACATTTAGCTATCCTTTTGTTGATCACAGGTTTTGGAATTAAGCTTAAGAAAGGAATGAAGTAAAATCTTCCCGCATGCCTTAGAATCCAATAGAGAATGAGAATCTTAGACCTCACTCTTGAGTCCGTCTTCCAAGCCAACGGAACAGTGAGCAATACTCCGAAAAACAAGTTAAAAACGAGCACCTTAAACTGGTACCAATTTGAGGAACGTAGTGGGAAGTCCGTATTCAGTAATTCTTGTTCAAGACCTCATAGTGAGGCCCCGGGCTTAGAAGGCAATTCCCAGGTCTTTCACATGCCTTAAAACTGCATGTATCCTCGATGATGAAAGCTAGTGCTGTTGGTATCGGAAGTTGTTGTAGCAAACGTGAGAAATGCTCCTTTCTCGTGTTTTGAAAATTTCAACAATTTGACCATAGGCTCCAGCATTAAGATCTTCTTCATCAGAACACATTTTGGCTTTTAAAGAGCATACGAGTATTTTCGTCAGTCAGATCAACAATAACCCAAAGTAAACTCCTGTCTATAAATTTTTAACAATTGCTTTTTCGAATATGGGCGAGGATATGAATTGATATTAATGGGACACACCTTCTGCATCAAGAACTAAACGAAGTCCAGCTTCAATGTGGTCACCATACAAAAGCCCAGACAAATCCGGAGCACTGGCGCCACTAAGTCCTCAAATCCCCTCAAACCTTCTGCTCAAACAATGTCACAATAGTGCAAATGTCCCTTTGTAGAATGAACAGTTTAAAGCAAAAATATCCTCGCATTCATATTTTGAATTTTTATAATAAAAATCCCATAAAATCTTGTATATCTATGTATTGTCCCTGCAACAATAATATCCAAAAAAGGACACACGCTGTGATGATAATCCTTTTACAGGAAAAACGAAAAGCAAGCTACATATTCCCTAAAAGGACACTCATAGTGAATGCACACGTATCTGTAATCTTGTTTCGTTCAAGTGGCTCACTTATAGATAAGCTCTGCCAAAGGATAATCGTTCTTTTGTCCCTTTGTTGGTCAATTACCTTCTTTGTCATTTTTATTTTTGCATCAAGTTTTTATATGTCCAACCAGACCTTTGTCGAAGTTGCAAATCTCTACGATGACATTTCAATCTCATCATCTCCACGATGTACACAAAGGACTCAGAACAAAACTAAAATTGGAATCATCAAGATTGGGTACAGTGTATTCGTATGTCCTTTTGAAGATTTAGCGCCATGCGCTAAAGGATTATCCTATCGGCATCTATTCCAACAAAGGCAAATACAAATTATCATCAAATTCAACCAGAAAATGGACCAATTCCTGCCGAAACGAACCTGTGTCAAAGGATACTTTGACAACTTTTGGGTAACCTTTTTGGTTTACCTGTTACATTATTAGCTGTCGTCGTGATAAGGATCTCGAAAACTAGACAAGAAAACACATTGACCACTTGGTTGTGTTGTTTTCCACACACCGTCGAGATAAGAAGATGAAACAAAGAACGAAAAAAAAAAAAAAAAAAAAAAAAAACCGTTGACAAGGATCCCTGAATTATTGGGCAAAAACTTTTTATCTATCGAAGTGAGAAGATTCATATCGAGGCTGTGACTTTTTTTCGAGAAGGATTTGATGATAGAGGATCCCGATGGCTATTATCTATAATTGTTGGCGGTTATTTGGGAAATAAGGTTACGGGGAATTACCCGATGACAACGAAACAATAAACCAATGGACGCGAGGACCAATGTCACGGAAGGATCTGGTGTTTTGATCATAAAATACATAAAATAGTGAATCGATTCATCCCTGTTTTTTTTTTTGGGAAGGGAGATTTATTAGATTTTTTCTCGTTTTGGGGTTCAAAAGACACCGACAGATGGGTATGATGGCGATAATAGATAATTATGATGTGACGATGAGTTTTCATAATTTAAAGGATGGGAAATCAGGAGAAAAAGGACGAAATAATACAATACAGTGACCACACATTATGCTTGGATTTGGGAAGAGTTTTTCAGTGATTTGAATTGAATTGCAATGGCTAGGTTATGAAGCAGTAAGGTTGTCTTCTATTAAAACAGATTTAGACATGTCAGAAAATTATTTTATTGATGTGGAAATCGCTGATGCACTTGTACACAACTATAAGATCGGCTGACACCATTCCAGCTCCAGATATTTGACCGCTGGTGGAAAAGTGAGTGCATTAGGAAAGAATTCGTATTGTTCATCGCAGGATGTCCAAATACTTTTGCATTACAACTTTAATCAGTCTGCAATAAGTTCTCCTGAAATGCAGGAGAAAAGCTGCAGATTTTAAGTTTGTCTTAAGCCCACAGAGTTCTAGCATCGTGGATGTCTTCAAATCGCCAAAAGTTAAAAACTTATTTTCCCATCTGCAGTTGTTATATATCTTCCCGCGTACTTTGTCTAGCAAAGCCGACAATGATCTTATTTTCCAGGATTTTAAAGTTCTCTATGACTGCTCAGTCCTTCCGAATAGACTCGATGATATTTTTTTACTTGGACCAGGAACAAGACTAGACAATAAAGGTCATTCTTGAGCAAGGAGGTGTATAGGAGGGTGGAACGCTGTTGCAATTTTATTTTACCGCGGTTCTTGCAATTTTTAATAATGACTATATTCAGTAGCCAGGTGGTGGTTATTTCGGTAATGGCGGACTGCAACGCCAACAACGAAAAAAAAACCAAAAAAAGGGAAATTTGCAATAGGCAGCAGGTTGAGTGCTGCCACCTTCGGCTGCTCAACTGGGGGTGGGTTTATGGTTAAAAAACGAAAATAAAAATATACGAAAGTCGCAGATCTCAAAAAAAAAAATAAAAATACACAAGTGTGTCCGTAGGCGCCACGCAATCTTTTTAGAAAGGAATTGCGAAACCTTAAAACGATGGAAAAAAAACACAACAAGAGTCGAAAGGCACGTTATAATGGGTTCTTTATTGAGCGGCAATTAAAACCACCGTAGTAGAAACCGCTTAAGAGTGGGCCGCTATCGTCCGCCTTCCCGAACGATTAAAACTAATTTTCCTAGCAGGTCGCGTGAAAGGCAAACGGGACCTTATTACGGAGTAATAAATTTTTTTCACGTTGGCGAAAGCCTACCGGGATCTCACTATACATTGTTACTACACAATACTTAGCTTTCCTTCTTTCCTCGTCTTCCTAGTTCTCCCTGTAGTTCCCTGATCCTGTCCTCTTGCCCTCTGGCTTTGCACTTAAAAGTTTTTTCTCTACTTTCTTTGTCACTTGGACCTAGATCTCTTTATTTTTTTTTCTTTTAAAAAAAACCTCTATACCGTGTTGTGATCAACCAAGAAGTGGCTGCCCAGATTCGACTTATGTCCACTCAGACCATTGGTTACTCACCCACATTCGTGCATTACATCTATTCGGTTAGCGGGTCCAATGTCTGGTATATGTGTACAGCGCTCCGCTATCTAGCTGGAGCGTGTAACCATGGCTTGGGGCACCGCTAGACCGCTCTTTCATACACTCAAGTGTGCCACTTTGACTACCCAGATCCTCGCGGAAATTTCCGAGTTCTGGGGATTTCCTTTGGCCTGAGTGGACATTTCCCCTGAGTTGTCTTGAGTTCCTTTTCTATTCATTTGCGATTTCGAATAGGGGAACTAAGTCAGGATCTAAGGATCTTAGGTTAAACCTTTGAAAAGTGACAGAGGAAGAAGGAAACTTTTCTCGCATTAAATTCCCTGATGAAAGGTGGACCCGGTGGGTTTCTGTGCAGATTTTGGAGGGGGAGAAAAGGGAATATCAGATAGCGTCCCACTCTTTATATTAATTATGTTTTATTTTTCATTGTACAATTTGTTGTTCGTTTTTTTTTTTTGTTTCTGTCTTCTGTTTCGTTTGTTTTTTTTGTGTTTTAGATGTTTCATTTACACAGAGGGTTCCAGACCGCTCATCTGGCTCTAGGTGTATAGTCCAAATAATATGGCCGTCCACCATATGTTCAGAGTGTTCCAGGCCGTCCGTCTGGCTCAGTCTTTCCCGGGTGGACCTATTGGTTGTCACTTCCGAGGAGCGTAAAGGCGGAAGTCCGGGATTGGAAGAATCCACAGGTACCTTTCGCAAATACGTTCCTCCAAAGCGACAACGGACATAACAGTCAAGGCTGGTCAAAAGGTGAAGGGGTTAGGAGCTGGAAGGATGGAGCGGGTGCCTTAGCTCTACTTAAGGCTGAAGACTACCCATTGGGGGAGACAAAACAACATTTGGGACAAGTTTCAGCTATTTCGTGTTGCACCCTTGCACAAAATCAAAACCTATAGCGCTTTCCTTGCGCTCTTGTAGCAAACCGTCCGCCTGCTCTGCGGGGTTCTTCCTTTTTTTTTTGACCGTCCGTCGTACCTGTTTATGTTGTCCTTCCAAGATGCTGAGGAAGTGCACCGATTGCTGATGCGCCCATGGCTGCCCATCACTCTCTCAGAATCTTGGACGAACAACTGTTACAAAGGGAAAGGTTCGAAGGAGTGAAGCGAAGGTTTCAAGGAAAAAGAGTCCACAACAAAAATTTTACCGCAACAACGTTATAGGTCACAGGTTATCAAAGATTCCACATCAGAGACAGACATGCTTGGACCCTATATCTTTCTACTATATGCACCATTGTGCCGTGTTTTGTTATCCCGTAACCACTTTTGTACAAAAATTTGAAACCCTCCTGTGGATTATGATATAGCCAAAGACTCTACCAAAAGAATGTTTTCCTGAAATAATCGGTTCGAAAAAACTATCATGGTAAGGGGTTCATAATTGAAAATATTGTGCAACCTTGCTCTAAGTCGCATTTAGTTTCAATTCCTTCCTTGACTAAAAGATAGCCCTACATACCACATTCTCTCGGGAACTTAATTCAAGGTGGGCAAGAGTAATCACCCTCTCGGAAGATGTTATAAATTTTGTAAAGGTGTACGTCGATCATATTTGACATTTGTGAACTAGACAGCTGCAGTATAATCGTGTCGCGCCACCTGTGCCAACATTCCGGCGCTTAGCTACTCGACTCGAACAGAGTGGAACCGCAGAGCGTGGCCGCCACAGGACTGGTCGTTCGGCCGAAAATATCGTGCCTGTGGCTGCAGATGTCGCTAAGAACGAAGAAACATCAACCAGACAACGGACCACGCAATTGGGCATCACCAAACGGACCCTACAGCGAATTTTAGTGAAAGACTTACACATGTTCCAGTAGAAAGTGCAAACAGTGCATCAGTTAATGCCTCCTGATCGTCAGTCGCGTGTGAATTACTTTAAAGCCATCCTCAATCTCAACAACGGAGAGGGCGATTTTATGTCGAAAATCATCGTCAGCCACGAGGCGCATTCCCACCTAAGCGGTTACGTCAATAAGCAAAATCTTCGTTTCTGGGGCACTGAAAATCCGCGTGTAATGCACGAAGAGCCATTACATCCGCTCAAAGCCACTGTGTGGTGCGGCGTTCACGAGGGAGGAGTGATTGGGCCGTATTTTTTTTTAGGAGACCATCGACAATACGGTCACTGTTGCTGGCGAGCGATACAAGGGCATGATAAACGACTTCTTACTGCCGGAATTGGATGAGCGGGGCTTGGTGAACATGTAGTTTCAACAAGACGGTGCAACCGCACACACAGCACGAGCCACAATGGACATTGTGAAGGAAGCGTTTCCTGGTAGCGTAATCTCCCGTTTTAGCGATTTGGCATGGCCAGCAAGATTGCCCGATTTAACCATCCCAGACTTCTTTCTTTGAGGCTACTTGAAGTCGCGGGTCTCTGTTAACAAACCTCCGACAATCGCAGCCCTTAAGGAGAATATTCGACAGGAATGCGAACAGTTACCACCGGAAATCTTGCGGAAAGTCATGGAAAATACGATAAAACGGGCACAAATCTGTGTCAACACTGTCGGCATCATTTTTTCCACTTAACAGAAACAATTCTAACTCAACTCACCACTCAAAATTATTTTTTTTTTATTTAGTAAAAAAGTAATTCAAAAACAAAATTGGATGATTAATTTTGCGCCACCTTGTATATCTATGGTCCCACAAGGTGACTTGTAATAAGAATCTTCAAGGTGTAAAGCCGAGGCTTCCTTTTAGACAGGTTTGCTTCGAGAAACTGCTATCTCAAGTGCTATTGAGAGTACAGCAGTAAAGCTACTCCCTTCGCATCACAGCATATGTGTGATGAGATCCATTTCCAGGTCTCACAGACTTCAATAGGCTATTGGCATTATAGGAGTCATTATTCAGCATCACTTTACTTTCTACCTAGACATACTTACTTACTTAGGTGGCCCTACGGTGATCCTGGGCCTCAACTAATAGGCCTCTCTAGTTAGCCCGGACGTTAGCCAACTGCCTGCAGTTGCGCACTCTAAGTTGGTTGAGGTCCACTTCTACTTGTGTGCGCCACCTAAGGTGAAGTCCTCCTCTACTAAAGTGTCCCTCCGACTTAGATTTGAAGATGTCTTGTCCGAGGATGAGCTTAGTCTCACCAAATCGGTACGAGACCAGACCCTTCAACTCTCTGATCATAGCGCTTTCGTTTATTGCAAAGGCCAAATGGGCGATATCCCTATCGTTCGATATTTGCAGAACTCGTCACGTTCTGGTGCTGAGTTCTTCGTATTGGCCATCAAGAATTGCCAGTATTCTTCCTCTAGCTACTCCGGTACTTTGTGGGAAGAACCCTCTGATGACTAGTGATTTCGACAAGTACTACCTCTAACTTACATTTCTTTTTACGCTTAGTGATGTTGTTCTTCATCTACTCTGCAGTGGAAAGATCCCCACAATGCCAACCGGCTTTGAAGGTTGCCCCACGGAGCGCTGGCTTCGTTTCCTCATCACGTAGCCAATCGTGATATCCATGATCCTCTATTGTATCTGAACCCTTTTTTTATCAAAGAGTTCTCTGACAACCTCCTTTTGTTTTGTGATGAGTGCAAGATCATCTCGCTTTCGCACGTGCCGCTAGCTATAAAGTATCTCAGTGGCTCCAATGACTTATTCGAACAAAGTCGCACCAAAATGATTACAATGAATCTGTCCAAGCTAGAAAGTAGTGTTGGTTATGTTGACGAATTAGACAACTCGGTTTTATCTTCAATTAAGTCCATACTCACCAACTTCGATAAACAACTTGCAAGTCTATAGAGATGAATACTACGATCGGTGATCTCAAAACAAATAGCTCCACGCAATCTCAATTCTCCTCAAAGATATAATCATCTCCAATGCAGCCTAATCCAGTGCTCGAAGTGATCTTTGATAGAATCAACGGTGTCGGCGACGATCTAGCTGCCGCACAGTCAACCATTATCGATATCGAGAATCATATTTAAACGGTAAGCAGCAAAAATTGACGATTTAGCAATCCAACCACCAACACCACCAGAATACCCATAGTGGGTTGGCTGAATTATTGGAAACCGAATTAGACCAACATTCACCACCACCTCCTCATCCACTACGGTGGATTCAATCTACAAATTCTACCGCTGCCCCTTCAATCCAAGAATCAACTCCTTCCGTCGCCGTCCTACGCAAGATCATCAAACATTTTGGTACAACATGGACACCTTCCACCGGCGTAGGCTGGATAAAATCGAAACCCAGATGATTACATTTTTCATCAGAGGCACCCCCCAAAACGCTAATATGTCTTGGATAAGGAAACTCTTCGCAAACAAATACGGTATCACCATAAGCCAATGTAAAATGTTCCTGCCATCTCACCACAAAGGTAGTTGCAACTTTAGATTCGACCTCCCTGATAGACACGACTGGTTATTTAATACCTCTGCTGATGCTAATTTCAACATTGGAAAGATGCGTATCTATAAATGGATCGACACACCTACCAAGAAACAGGATAAAACTAACGTTGGCATTCAATCTAATTCTAAGTTACCAAAACCCGTTTCCAACTCCTGTCCCAAACAGGACTCTAATTCTAGTAATAAGATTCGAAACTAGCATATTCCCTAATTTCGCCTCTCCCATCCACATCCCGAACCATCTTCGTCAGCCCTCCAATTATATTGCACCAGCTGCCTCCGTTCCACCCAAGCCCCCGCTTCAACGCATCGCTTTCAAATTAACCCCAACCTCTCACACAGTCTCTTCTGAAATACTTAACCCCTCTGCATATGCCCCCACTAGCAATTCTTTCCCAAATTTCGATCTCGAAACCGGTGCTTAATATCCCAACTTCATTGCTTCCCATGTTATAAATCCCTCATCTGAAAATGTGTCTGAAGCCCCTTCAACTACCGTCCACTCTCCCCATATTTTATCCCCTTCTGCCTCCCACAGGCAACTCAATAAACTTTTGACACAACAGAATATCGCTATGTACTTTCGAGGCTTAGGGAAATAGTGTATCTACATGACAAATCCGACTCATTTTGCTATGAGGCAAAAACTAAAACAAGTTCCATACAGCAGGAAGGTTTCCCGACAGACCTTACAAGTCTGAGGAACTTATATATCAAGTTCCACGAGATTTTCAATATGTCTCCCCAAAAAGTCTCCGACGACCTTGCTGCTTTCGGTGACTATGTGCACTCAAAAAGGATCTCACACCTTCAATGGAGCGGAGCTGACAATGACAAATTTTTTAGTCGCTAACGTGCTACGGTGGCTAGTGTTTCAACCATCCACTCGAAATAAGATTCCTCTTACTTTCCACTATCTAAGACCCGTGCCATGCCGTCTTGCGCCAATCCCACTCTCCCATTTGAGGTCTGCGCTCTGACCGAAACTAACCCAATTGCCGATATCAAGAATCAGGAATTACTCCCCCCTAGTTTCAACGTTTTTCGAGACAACGATCTCACCCGTCCACAAGATGATTTCCTTGTCGTCCACAATGGCCTAAACTCTTCTCCAATCGCTGTTTCTTCTTCTTCTTCTAAGCTTGACTACGTTTCAATAAAGATAACACTCCTCTGCAGGTCCCTGTACGTTATTTGTTTTTACATCTCATAAACTAATCCTGTTCAAATTGTCCGTCCTGGGCTTTGAACCCATTTTGCTTAAATGGATATCTGCTTATCTTGATAATCGTTGTTATATTGTTTCTTTCAGGTCTGTCCTACCGGCCCCTTTCTTGGCTAATTCAGATGTTCCTCAAGGTAGTCACCTAGGTCCACTCCTCTTCATTCTAACCATCAACGATCTTGAAAGGGTTATTCAACACTCAGCACTTTCTCTCTATGCCAACGATACCAAATTTTGTAAACCCATTTCCTCCTATGTCCCTTGTTGAGTCTATCCGCGATTGGCATATTATGCAACAGAGAGCTAAATTTCCGCTCACATATTGATGAGATAATTACTAAAGCAAACTGATTACTTGGCTTCATTAAAGGATGGTCCAACCCGTACGTGACCAGATCACTATACGAGTACATCACTTACGTTCGCCCCCTTCTCGAGTACGCAAGCCAAGCGCGGTGTCCTTTCCAACGCGTTCATCTATCCTGAATTGAGAGGAACCAGCGTCGTTTTCTTCGATTTCCTCTTCGGCGTCTTTTTTTTTTCTAAATTAGCGCGCGCTCAAGGGGCTAAGGTACCCTTAAAATGTTTGCACACAGCGCGGGGGAAGGAAAATCAGGGAGGATGGAAAGAGAGGTACCGGTGAAGGTTGGTTTTAAATGTTTGAAGGTTATAATGACCAGGAAATAAAGATCTAGGCAGGGCATTCCATAAGCGAATTGTACGGCTTAGGAACGAATCACGATATTTTAGAGTACGACTTCAAGTGGGCTTGAGGGTATACTGTTGAACATTCATAGCGAGGTTATAGGTTTGGGGGGGCGGAATGCTACTGGCGCTTTCTATGGAGCACTGGTGGTGGAAATAGCGATAAAACAAAGTGAGACACGAGATATTTCGTCGGTGTTCGAGGGTGTCCATTGCCTGAGTGATATTAGTATCAGCTATGAGTTTTATCGCACGGTTTTGAATCCAGTGCAGAGATGTTTTAGGCGCACCTGACCAGATGTAAGCATTGCACTCCAATTTTGGATGGATGAATATTGAGGCCAGATCAGAGGCGGTAAAATATTTCTTACATCGCATGAGGAAACCTAGACATTTCGCAGCATTTTTGACGACACCGAATACGTGGTCATTCCGACGTAAGTTGTCATTGATACACATACCGAGAATGGAAAGTTTATCGGTTTCGACATTCATGGATAATGGCTGCGTGTGTTTTCGAAGCACTAAATTCCACTCTGTTGATAGTTTTCCAATTGGTGATGCTGTTAATATCGGAATTTGATGAGCTTAACATACGCTGCCATTCCCGTTCTACATTCGAAGAGTAGGAACGTGAGTCCGGGAACGAATACGAAAAGCAGAGAGTACTGTCGTCAGCAAAGGAATATATTGGATTAGAAGTAGCAGACAAGAGATCGTTGATGAAAATTAAAAAGAGTGTCGGAGACAGAACAGAGCCCTGCGGCACACCAGCATTTATTTTGTAAACATCAGACTTGGAACCATTCAAGACAACTTGAATTGAACGTTCCGAAAGGTAATTTCTAATCCATTGAAGAAGAGAGTCATCGACATCGACAAAAGAGCCTGATGCCAAATTCTGTCAAATGCCGTAGAAATATCAAGTGCAACTATCTTGCTTTCGCCAGATTGAAGTACGCTTTGGTTTAAATTTTCGGTGAGACATGCCATCAAAACACCAGCGAACCTGTTGCTACGAAAACCGTTCTGCCGGTCATTGAGAAGTTTTCGTGTTTCGAGGTATTTCATGAGCTGACGGTTTATCAGCGTTTCCATTACCTTGTGTAGGAGACAGAGCACAATCCGGGAGTGTGAAGCTGGCCGCAAAGAATGCAGCAAACATATTGGCCTTGTCCAATGAGCTGACAGATGGAATGTCATTTTGAATGAGCGTTGGGATGGAGAGTGAGGCAGAATTTCTAATATTTTTGACAAATGACCAAAAGCTTTTAGTACCTTTGGGACATTGTAGTATTTTTTCCCTCAACTTTTGGTCGTATTGAAATTTCACATCCTTGAGAAAGACGTCTACCTTGGAACGATCCCCTAATTTTACCACCCTATTCAAACCGTCTCAAACTCATTAACCTGAATACAATTAACGAATGAAGGGTCGCAGCAGACATTCTTTTCATTCGTCGACTCCTCTCCGGCTCCGGAGAGGGTTCTTTAACACTAACCCTAGAAATCTACGTTGCCCCCGTCTCATATGACCCTAACGAACCAATTTCCCGTATGCTGCGTAAGGTAAACTCCAAGCTTTCCATTTTCGATTTTAATCGCAGCACTCTCTCCCCCAAATTGGATCTCTATCTGCATCCCTAGCTTTAAGCCCTATGGTAAATCCTAGATTAAGACTTTAATTTTTATTAGTTTCTAAGTCCTGATTTTTAAGCTTGTATTAAGCCAAATAAATGGGGCGTCATCCCCCACCAAAATTAAAATTTGTGAGAGGTCTACGATTGAGGTCTTCCAGCCCGACATAATTCTTTGTCGGGCTGGAAGACTTTGTTGACGGTAGTGTTCCCAATGCGAACTCGTCTCGCCTTGGATTGGGGAGGGGTGTTGTCCTCGGATCCACACGCGCTTCACCTCAGTACTCTTTTCTATCGCATAAATTCGGCTCGCTTAAAGCCAACTTGTGGCTTCAGCCTAAAGTGTATAACAGTTTTGACATTTTACGTTTGTTCTACCTTTTCCGGTGTCAATAAATCGTTCTTTTGTGTCTTGTAAGGCAAGCAAGCGTGTTTTACTTTGAATACCCTTTTTTTCACTGGCATCTTTCAGATTTACTAGTTAAACGCGCAAACGTTTGGACCTTCGAGCCGGATATTAATTTATTAGTCATAATAATTCGTTGGAATTATGGAAGCGCAAAAGCTAAAGAGACGCGGCTTTGAAAGGCCAAGTTACGAGAATTGGTACCTTCTGTGAATCATCAGTCCAAGGTGCGGCAAACGAGACTAGAGCAGCATATGCGGGACTTCGAACGGTTTCAAGGTGAGATCGAAGCGTTATCTGAAGACATCGGTCAAATACCCGAAGATACTCAATATCGGATTGAATTTGAAAACACATTTGACACCGGTTTCGTTTGTCGAAAAGCTGGAATACCTTCCAAAGTCGGCTCAGAAGTGATGCCAATCGATCTATACCTAGGGAATCCGAAAAGCGTGTGCTCAGTACTACCATTCGGTCGTGCTTTAAATGTAAGCATAGGCATTCGCTTTACCAATGCTCACAGTTCCGCGATCTGGAAGTTCATACTTGGTGCGAATTCGTCAAAATCATAACATCTGCCCGAATTGTCTCCGGTCAAAGCATGATATAGACGAGGGTAAGTTTTCAAATTGCAAGGCATTCGGTTTAAAACACAATACCATGCTTCATTCGGATAACAAATTATTGAATCCAATCCATCCCTCCACCTCAAATGCATCGCGCGGCTTAAATGTGAATTCGACAGAGTTATATCCGGAATATTTTACTTTGCTGCCGACGCAATAGTACCTATAAAAACTATAAAAAACGAAGGTGAACAATTACTGAGAAGTAATGCTCTACTTGACTTGGGCACTCAGGCTACTCTAACATTCGAAGTATGCCTACGGCGTCTGGGTCTAAAACGAGGTCACGTCAAAATTCCAATAGTCGGTGTAGGGCAAAGTGAAATTTTCTGGAAATGTGCCTCAGCTCTCCCCAACTTTTTCCCAGTTACCATGCTTTCCCAGTTATTGGTCTTAGGCTGATCATTTTTGTTTTTGCCGAGTTAATTTTCAGCCCAACGACGTCTGCTCCCCTCTCCACATTTGTTGTTCATTATTCTGTGAGACAGAAGGCAACATCGTCGGCGTAGTCAAGGTGTTTGAGTTCAGATGTAAGAGTCCATCGAATTCCTCCGTTTTCTGTTAACAAGGCCGCATTCAGCACATCGTTAATCACTAATTGAAACAGTATTGGTGAAGGTATGCAGCCTTGCCTAATCCCGCTTTGGACTTCGAATTCCTCAGACAGTCTTCCTCTGTGTAAGACGTGACATGTGGACCCATCATATGTAGCCCTGATAAGTGCTATTAATTTATAAGGACGCCTCTACTGCGTAAATCACGCCAGATAAATTCCCGACTATCAAACGCGTTTTCAAAATCGATGAACAGCAGGTGAAGTGGTGATCGGTACTCAATACACTGCTCGATGATGATCCGCAAGGTGTTGATGTGGTCGACACGGGAGGATCCAGAACGGAAACCTACTTGTTCGGCGTCGAGAGTGTTTTCGAGGTGTTCTTTGATTCCCTCCAAGATGATTTTAGCTATTATCTTGACCACAGCAGGCAGCACGCAGATACCTCTCCTGTTTTCGCACTGCATTAGGGAGCTTGACGATCATTCCCATCTTCCGCTCGTCCGGAAAACTCTCGGCTTCCCATGTTCTCCCGACATGTGGGAACAGTAGCTTAGCTGATGCCGTTGGCGCAGCTAGAAACAGCTCCGCAGGTATGCCGTCATTGGTTTTCAGTGCTTTGATGGCGGCAATAATCTCTTCCTTACTGGGGGTTGTGGTGCGAATTCGGGAAATTCTTTCTACGGACACTTCAGTCTGTCTTGGGTCCATACTGCTGGCGAATACTCGGTTTAGAGCCGAAGCAAAATGCTCCTTCCGTCCCTTCAGTTGATCCTCATCTGATATTAGCAACGAACCGTCTAACCCTTTCACTGGGTGTCGAGTAGAGCTGCGGCCACTTATAAGCTCTTTGGTGATTCTGTAAACGGTTCTGCTGTCGCACCTCGCTGCTGCTTCTTCTGCTTGCGTGGCCAGCGCATTATCTCTCATCTTCATGCGATATAGGGACTCTAGCTCGATCCTCCCTGCTGCTGGAGCTGCTGCAATTCGAGCTCTTAGTTGTTTTCGTTCATTGATCCTTCTCCAGGTATCCTCGGAAAGAGACGTCCTATGGCTTCCCTACGATCCACCAACAATTCTTTCAGCATCTGATGTGAGAGCAGTTTTCACAGCACACAAAAGGTCTTGGATGGCGGCGGGCAGTGAGCTGCTGATTGTTTCCACTCCTCGTGAGGAGTACTTGGGCGCACTGTGGGAACTCTAAATCGGTCTACGTTGAACCTAGGTATTCTTGTGTCGATAGATCTCCGAACAGCAGCAGTGCGTAATTGGACAGTAGCTATCATAAGATTGTGATCTCGTACCAACCCCACGTCTGCTCCTCGTCTGTTTTAGAAAATTACTTCTAAAACGGCGACTAATGTCAAAATGATCGATTTGGTTGGAGGTTGCTTGCCTGTTAGTTGACACCCAACTGATTTTATGGCAGGCCTTGTATTCAAACATGGTGCCACCTATGACAAGACGATTTGTGTTGCAAAAGGCAACAAACCTTTCGCCGTTGTCATTGTTTGAGCACTTCGTTGTCGCTGCCTACCTTGGCATTAAGGTCCCCCATCACAATGACAATGTCGCAGTTAGGTGTTGCATTATAAACAGCTCCCAACTGGTTGTAGAAGGTCTCCTTTTCTTCTTCAGACGAGCCAACCGTGGGGGCGTAACACTGTATAATGGTGACGCGACGTACTCTGGCCTTTAGAATCTTACCACCGTGCGGCTGAAAGAAGATTAGACCTCTGCATGCTGTAGGTGTTCACAGCAGTGCAACTCCATATCCACGGGGGCTTCCGGTAGGTCTTCCGGAGTAGAGTAATACAGTGTTACAGTGTCCAGCTTATATCGCATAAACTCATGCTCTAATTGAAGGAATCTGGCGTTCTGAGGTCCTTCACTCTGAGAGTTAAGGAGAGTCTTCACATTCCAGAAACCAATCTTAGTCCGGGTACGATAGCCAAAGGTCGTCAACGTGTTATCATTCCTTATCCGAGGCATTAAGTCGGTTTCCGTAGCGGCTTACGAAAGGATTTTGTATTTTGCTCGCCGATCCCGAGTGTCATCGTCCACAACAAATAGATCTTTTACTTGGAGCCGTTCATCAGTTGGATTCACCTGTGGCCAAAAACACAATTTTCGGTTGGGTCATCGTCGTGAATATCTTTTCGATTGCTGAAGTCAGCTTAAGTGTGTTCCACTCAGCCGTGGGTCTCAACACACTGTTAAGGCAATTCTTCGAGCCCGAAGGCTTCAAAGATGGATCTACCACTAGCAACGAGGTGAGTAAAATTATTTGAGACCATTTTCGCTTAATAAATTTTGATCGAAAGTTTGTAGTTCGCTTGCCGCGTTTATTGTTTATCGCCTCTTGATATAAACGACCCGAAGATGACACTAGTAAGGCTCATGCAAAGCCACTATTTTGAAGACGAGTTCAAGTACTTCTGGCAAAGCGGTCTTAAGTAAGAGTAAGTTCGCGCGTATTAACCTTTTTATCGATTTAAAATTGCTAATATTGCTGAGGTATCCGCTCATACGCCGTAAAGATCACCATCTAACGTGGCAAATTGTTCGAGGCTGCAAGTTAAGCAATCTTCATGCGGGAATGCGGCAAATTACGTATTTTGTTTCCCTGAGTTATTTTATCATTGGCGTTCCTCATGTGATCAAGCGATGTATCTTTCAATGCACGTCTTGTATTCGACAACGCGCTGTACCTTAGCAGCAGCAAATGGCGAGCCTCCCAAAATAAAGATTGGGAATTGGAATTGATTTCGGCAACACTGGTGCCGACTACGCCGGACCATTTCTCGGGGGTTCATTGAATGGACGAGGTTCAAGCAGTTCAAGGTCTGCTCGTACATCGCTCTATTTCTATGCATAGCTACTAAGGTCATGCATCTCGAGTTGGCCTTGGAGCTTTCTTCGTCAGTGTTTATTGTAGCATTGGAGGTCGCCTAATATCCGAAGTTCGCAAACTATGATGATGTAGGCAGAGCTGTAAAGTATATTTGATTCGATTTAACCCATCCGTTGGCATACATTTGTATATGTCGGACTGACACACGTTGGGCGCCAGGGTACCAACTTCATAGAGGGAATTGCCTATCGCCCCTAGTACTACTGATTTTAAAAATTTGGGTCCAAATTTGGCATTGTAACTATCAGCTAAACTACTTTGCTTAAAGTTGCGTCTATATACTATTTGTCCTACTTTATATTTTATATCCTTACTCCTAGTATAATACGATCGCGTCGCCTTTTCATGTGCTAGCCTTAGATTGTCAAAAATTTTCCTTCGCATAAGCTCTAATTTGTCATTCGTTTCACCTCAGTGTTCAGATATTTCACTACGTCTAGTTTCCTTAATATTTCAGATGGTTTGGCGTGTTGAATCATATGTGTCCCGAAAATGGCATAATACGGCTCAAACCTGGTCGAACCGTGCACTACGCTCTTCAAAGAAAATGCCGCGTCGCTCACATGGAGGTCCCAGTTCTTCTGGTCATCCTGTATGTATGACCGTATTTTGGCCAGCACAATACGCTTTCCTCTAAATATTTTGCTACTTCAACTGATGTTGCTTTCCTCACTGGTTTCAAAAACACATATTTAGAAAAATGGTCTAGAACAATAAAAATGTGAGTAATCCCGTTCTTGGTTCGAGGATATGGTCCTAGAAAATCAATATAAAGCCTCTGGAAGGGTCGCTCCGTTACGACTTGCTGTCCCATCGGCGGTCTAGTTAACGTATTGAGTGGCTTGCAGCACTTGCAGACCTCGCAACACTTGACGAGATTCTGAACATCAGATACCATACCGGGCCAGAAGTACATCTGCCTCAGGCGAGCAAGAGTCTTGTGAATCCCGCCATGTCCAGCGGCCGGTGCAACATGTGCTGCAGCCACCAAGCTCTTACGCAACTCCTTTGGAATCCAGAGTTTCCAGGATAAGTCGTCTTGTACCGGGTCTCCTGTTCGTATGTCAGTTCGCTTATACTCAAATCCGTCTGAGACGCATGTGTCTGGAAGTCGGTATCCTCTGACGAAAAATATGGGGAGTTGAGATCAACCTGCAGAATGTCGGATTGGGTACTGATCTCTTCCATGTGGCCGCGTGAGAGAGTATCGGGCACTACGTTTAGGGTATCCTTTTTATGCTCGATCTCGAAGTTGAAGCCCTGAAGTTTCAGGCTCCACCTGCCCAAGCGACCAGATAGATCCTTTTGTGTCATCAACCACTTCAGATTAGTGTGATCGGTTATAATAGTAATAGGCAAACCCTCAAAATAGGCTCTAAACTTCTTTACAGACAAGACGGCAGCATAGCATTCAAGCTCTGTGACGCTATAATTCCGTTGCGCAGAATTTAGCTTCTGAGACATGAAAGATATCGGTCGTTCGTTTTTCTCTGTGTCCACCTGGAATAGCACACTACCCACTCCAGTCGTCGAAGCGTCGCACTGTATGTAAAATCGTCTCTTAAAGTCTGGATTTGAGAGTATGGGTGCGTACACCAAAGTCGCCTTAAGTTTGTCAAACGAGTTCAGCGCGTCTTCTGTCAAAGTAAAAGTTTGTCCTTTCTTAAGGCAATCCATCATAGGCGCAGATAGTCCGGAGAAGTTTGGAATAAACCGCCTATACCACCCTGTCATACCTAGAAACCGGCGGAGTTTCTTAGGAGTATTCGGTACTGGAAATTTCTCTACCGCCGACACCTTGTCTGAGACTGTCTTAAGACTGCCATCGCCAACTATGTATCCTAGATACTTTATTTCGCGATAGCAAAATTTACTTTTTTCGACGTTGATCGTCAATTCTGCTTCCCTCAAACAGACTACCGGCGAACTCCAAGCACTACTGCTTTCTTCGATTACCCCTAGTTCGACCATTCGATCCAGCTCGTCGTATAAGAGTTTTTGTATCGCTGGCGAAATGGGGTAATGTCGTTGTTTGATAGGAGCTTTGTGGTCGTCTACTTCAATCACATGCTCTAGAAGCTTCGTCTTGCCTAACCCCAGAATTGCGAACGACGGAAATTGCTGTTTCACCTTCTCAAACACGCGATGGCAAGTCTAGTCCCGATATAATGTTAGGAGCGACCACGAAGCTCTTCCAAAAGTTTACCCCTAAATATAATGGTTGTTGTAAATTCGGGATCACGAATATCTCCAAGTCCCTGGTTTTGCCGTGCCATGAGACAGGAGAAGTAAACCGTCCAAGTATTTGCTGATGGTTGCCATCAGCTGTCCGTATATCGGTCGTCATTTTCGTCAGTATAATGTTATGTCTCTCCAAAAAGTCTAGCGCCCCTTTTTACAAGCAGGTTATGGATGCGCCACTGTCTAGCAGACCGAGGACATCCTCTCCCGCGATATTCACTTGGGCGAACGGTCTGTTGTCGTGTCGAATTGTTATCACAGTTCCGTTATTCTCTTTAGTCGTCGTCTTTTTATTGCACATTTTTCCCTTAGCCTTTGTATTATTTTATATTTTCTATTATTCTCCACAGGCACTGCTACTTCTTCTCCGAAAATACGCTTCTTCGCTTCGTTGTACGCCACTATTCGTTGGTGGAGGGTTTTCCGTTGAGGAACTTCCGGATGTGCCCGCGCTGTAAGTGCCGTCCGGTCTGGCTGGGTTTGTCGGGATTCGCCGGGGTTGTGGTCGGTTTCGACGGATGACCCCCGGCATTCCCGCCGATCTGTAGGTTTCCCTGACTCTTAGTGCAGTGGAAATTAATGTTTCCTTGCCCACAACTGAAGCAAATCAATGTATGGAATCCGAAAGGACAGGCCTGTGGATTCGTCAAATTTATCGTCGGCTCAGTTTCGTAGACGTTCGTTGTTTCAGTTTTTGGTCGGTCAGGTTTAGTATAAGTATTGGGTCTACTTGTCCGTTTTGTAATTTTGTAGAGCCGCTTTCCAAAGGGCTAGGGCGGCTAACGCTGAGAACCTGGCTCAGATGGGCATTGCGTTTCGGCAAGCGCTCGCTGAGTACAAGCGGTTCATTGTCAGCTCGAAGGAGTCTCACTGGAGAAATTTTGCCTCTAATAATAGAGATGATCCCTGGGGCAAACTATACAAGATTTGCCGTAGAACTAAAAAGACTGCCGACATTGAAGGCATACGTGTGGATAATACGGTTTTATCCACATGGAAAGACTGCCTTACTGCATTGCTTGGTCAGTTCTTCCCGAGAGAGGAGCGCTTTGAGGACTCTTCATATGAAGAGCCTCCGATCCCTCCGGAGTTAAGAACTGAAGAAGTCGATTATGGTGTTTCACTTCTTCGCTCCAGGAGATCTCCTGGAGCTGATGGAATGGCCGGAGAGATGGTGAGAGCCATCTGGAAGGCCGTCCCAGAATACCTACTCGGACTGTACAGCAAATGCATTGCTTGTAGCTACTTCCCCAAGGATTGGAAGGTGGCAAGGGTGGTTGTGCTCCTGAAGTCCACCGATAAGAATAGGTCTGACCCTAAATCTTATCGGGGCATCAGCCTGCTTCCGGTACTGGGAAAAGTACTGGAAAGGGTTATGGTGGAAAGGGTTTCAGGGAGCATGGCGGAACCAATGTCCCCCTTCCAATTCGGCTTTAGAAGAGGCAAGTGTGTCGAGGATGCATGGTCTTTCGTAAAAGACAGAGTCCTCAGAAGCAGGGCCAGTGTGGTTATAGGCATCTTTATTGACTTCAAAGGTGCCTTTGATAACCTAAACTGGTAGAAAATAGTAACCAGGTTGCAGGAATTGGGCTGTCGGGAAATTGGGCTTTGGGGAAGCTACTTTTCCGACAGAAAAGCGAGTGTGGTAAGTGCACACGACAACGTCTCAATTAATGTTGAGAGAGGTTGCCCCCAGGGGTCCATCTGTGGTCCATTTATTTGGAACCTGATGATGGATCCACTCTTGCGGCGGCTAAACGAGCTCTGTGGGTGCTGCGCCTATGCAGATGACCTGCTCCTCATCCTTGAAGGCCAGTCTAGGGCCGAAATCGAGGCAGTAGGAGAAAGAGCTCTAGCAGTCGTTGCTGAATGGGAAGAAAGCGTAGAGGTAAGTGTGTCACAGGATAAGACCGTGTTAATGAAGCTCAAGGGCAAGCTGAACGTAAGACGTCGGGCTCCTAAGATACATTTGAACGGCGCTGGCATTAGATGTGTGACTGAGGTCACATATCTGGGCATAACGATGGGTGAGTGCATGAACTTCATGCTTCACCTGGTTCGTACTAGACTACGTATGCTGAGTGCCGTAGGCCAGGTAAAGCGCATTTTGCGATCTGACTGGGGACTCAACAGGCATTCTGTCCGTATCATATACGATGGCCTATTTGTTGCCTGTGCAACATATGGAGCATCGGTATGGTGCGACAGAGTTATGAATGTTGATGGCCAAAGGCGGATCCTGGCTTGTCAAAGAGTCGCCTTGCTTGGCTGCTTACCGGTGTGCCACACTGTCTCCACAGAGACAATGCAGGTGTTGCTTGGAGTGCCACCTCTGGATCTGGAAGTGATACGTCGTGGTATTGCCTTCAAGATCAGGAAAGGTCTCCCTCTAAATGGGCGCGATTGGGTTTCCCCGGAAGAAGTGGATGGCCTATCCCTGAAGCAGCGTAAAACCTTGCTACACGCATGTGTTCTATCTAGATGGCAATCTAGATGGGATGCTAGCGAAAATGGTAGGGTTACTTACGGCTTCCTAAGGGATGTGCTAACCATGAGAATTTTTCCTGAACGGAATTTTAACCTCAGCCTGGGCTTTTTATTGACCGGGCATGGCTCTCTCAATGCATTCCTGCATAAGAGGGGGCTTAGCGAGGTTGCGAGCTGCTCATGTGGAGCTACTTATGAGGACTGGCTTCATGTCCTATGTGAGTGTCCCAATTACGCTGACATAAGGAACTTGCAGGCTATGGGCATCACCTTTAATGGTGAGACCTACGATGTCAGTGGAATTATCACTGATACCGTACGGTTTGAAAGAACCCGTAGTTTTGCAAAAGACGTATTCAATAGAAGGCGCAGTAGGCAGCTAGCGGGTAGTTTGTAGATTTCCAAATTGTTGCAAGGCCGCCAGTCCTGGGCAGTGAGGTGCCCAACTGGAAGTAACCTCAAGGTTGCAAAGCTCGATTCTGGTACCACGGGAGGTCAGGAGCCCCCGGAACTATGGTTCCGGCCTGACCTAGGAGTTGGCCCCCTTGTGGGAGTATCGTGGTGGCTGTAGGTTTAAACCCAAAATCGCGGGGAGAATGGACCGAATGGATCTTGGACATCTCATGGCTTAGCATATGTTGTAGTGTACTACGACCGGTGCTGGGCCATGGGATTGCTATGGAACCAATTGGTCTGCTCGATATGGAGTTGCATTGCAACCGGGTGCCATGACCCACAGAATGAGGTATTAGATAGGCCTCGACCCTTCACCAAAGGGGAAGTTCGTGCCTTACACACGACTTCGAATCTGGTACTGGTGGTAGTACCTGTACTACCCGAAGGGCGCTTATCAACGCATTATTTCGATATCTTGTGCGAAGACGCACCGTAGGCTTAAGCCTGACGGCAGGTACCTACGTTAAACACAAGAGACATCTGTAGAGCCGCTATCTCTCTGTCGTTATTGTCCGAAAAATCTTGCGGAGGTCCGTGTAAAGTTACTCTTTTATGAGTACGAGTATGTAGTTCGTCGATTTCCGTCACGTGACGTTTGCTCTTCTACACTCATCGCGCAAGTCTTGTATACTCCGGATGGTGCAGCCGAAGATGAGTGTAGCGACACGGTCCTTAATATTGTGTCGCAGTATATCGACTAGGTCCAGTTCGTGCGGTCGGTTGGTCATATGTATAGTCATCGACCGTATGTCGGCGTAAAAGTCATCGAATGTCTCATGAGGCAACTGTTTCCTATCCATGATGGACCTAAGAATTTCGTGATCCCGTTGTTCGTCTCTAAATTGTTTGATCAGCTCAGCTTTAAGATCGTGGTAGCTGAGCTGTTCATCCCCCCCGAATTCTTCTAAATATTCCCAGTACCATCTTTCAGCCGGGCCTGAAACTAGGTGATGGAACTGGACCAGTAGCTGGTCAGAAGACACCCCTTCAGAGTTCCAATGCGGAATACGAAGCTGTCTGCCGACAAATTTGATCCCCCACTTATGGATGGAAGTGCTCATCCTGGAATATCCTGGACCCTGTCTAACTCAGGCAATCAAGCATTTCGTCGTTCACTGTGAGCGTAAGTCCTGTGGTGGTATGGAGGCGATTCGGGTGCCTCTTGTTTAAGCGTCTGTTAGTCGTCGTCGTGTTACCCTTGGAAGATGAGGCAACTGAAAACTCGAGACAGCTTATCTTTTCGCTCACGACGGCAATGCTCTTTTCGAACGTTGCCATCATTGCGGTCATCCTCGTCGTCGAGCTTCGACATTATATTGTCCCCTTTTCTCTCTCCATCCATCTTCCTAAGGTAAGCGTCTTGTGGTTTATAAGTACTTTGGCTGTCCTCTGGTTGTTTCTGTCTACGTATGTTGTAGTCTTCGTCTTCGTCCATTGTTCTGCGCCTCCCTCCTGATCTTGCACGGTGGTGATGGCACACAGAAGTGATCTTGTTCTTTCTTTTCCTCTCTTTTCTATCGTCTTTCTCTCTTCCTGTCTTTAAGTCCGTCCGCATACTAACATTGCTTTCTCCAGGCTATCCTTGTTTTCTTTTCCTTTTTTTTCAATTTTGGCACGAAACAAAAGGTAAGTTGAGTTGAGATGCATTGGGTAGTGGCAAGAACCAACCCAATCTGACGAGCTAAAGCCGAGCAACCGCGAGCGTGCCACTGCCATCTACACCTGCATCCCTCATGGAATGTA
Organism: Volucella zonaria; assembly: GCA_963966105.1. Classification (NCBI taxonomy): domain Eukaryota; kingdom Metazoa; phylum Arthropoda; class Insecta; order Diptera; family Syrphidae; genus Volucella; species Volucella zonaria. The sequence continues at coordinate 102,136,504 of OZ014532.1, read as the reverse complement.
TATAGGAAGGACAAAATACTTAAGGTGAAAAGAAGGTCACCTTTCGCTAAGACCAGTGTTAGGTCTATAAACGACCTTACAGTGCAGAATCAAATGGAATATCTACGGATATCTAGATCTATGAATCGACCCAATGATGAAAGTTTTCTTAACACAAAATCTTCCCAACATTGCTCTCAATTCATTCGCACGATTGATTTTGGTGATCTCAAGCTAACCAAAGTCGTAAATTCATCAATCAAGCTTGAGTTCCATTGATAAATGAAAAGTCGACTTCTGGTTTGCAACATCAGTAGCATCAAAGCAACATCAACTCCACTCACATGCGCATCTTGTCTCATCACATAAATTCGGTCACTTCTGCCGAATTAAAAAGAGATTCGCTTATCTGCCGGCCGTTGGTTATTCAATTCACTACCATCGATCAGATGGAAATAAATTAATTTGGACAATTGAGAGCTCTGTCGGGCGCGGATACACAGACATCAGACCCGAACCACGAATGTACTCGTACATGTCCACATATACGCAGTCCTAGGTATTCGTGTGACTATTTCTAGAGGCATCTGAGTCCACTTAGCAACCGAAATTAGCTTATCTCGGCTGTGCGTAATTAAATTCTCCTAAAGTGCAATTAAAAATTAAATTTCTCGATTTTCGTATCTCGGTGCGCGTGAGGCCTGCTTCTGGTTTTGGCTATCACGTCGGCCTGTGTCTCGCACACCACGATTTTTGTTTGCTTTACCCGCCGATCCGTCTGTTTGTTTATTTTCCCTCCACCATATCTACGATCCACCGATTTCAATTGAATGCGGATTCACTTTTATTGAACCGAAATTCGAAATTAATGACACCACGCAGACACACACAAACACTACACAGGCAGGCATTTTTTCTTCTTTTTTTTTTCGATAGAAACGCGCGGTTTTATCGCGTCTCCAAGAATTAGATTACTACGGTGTGGAGTGTATTCATCGGTAGCGGGACAATATTTTGGGCCACGGAATCCGACCGAAATCAGGGAGAGTTTCTGAGGAACAGTTTTACGATCGTATCCGTGCACTTGCATCCCATCTGAAGCTATTCAGACGAATGCGTGTCTGTTTGTCTCGAGCTCGTAGATAACGGGGTTCATCAAATTTAAAAGGAAATACAGGCGAAACCAAGGGAGTGTCACAGGATGTTCCCAAACCATGGTGGGACTGAGAATCCATGGTTGGGAGATCTAGAGCGGTAGCTGTTGCAGTTGTCCAAATGAAGTTATCAAGACGCGTTGTGTACAGTGTGCATTGGGCGCGAATGCAAATACCCCACACGGCAGAGAAACTTGATTTTGACAAGTTAACCGCCTGAGATCACGCAGACTTGAGAGGTACGCGCACTTGCTGACATGGTAATTTGATTATGACATGGCTGCGACCGACAACGATGACGACGCGGGACTTTAATGGAAGCCAACGACGATGCTCATTCCTCACCAACTGGCGCAAACATGCGTTTTGCCTGTAAAAGTGATGTTTTACCGCGTGGTAATGCAAATTGGCTGCGATGATGATATCTTGATAGGAATCGTTGACACTTAAGATCGATGTTGGGACCAGCGGTGTAGGTACAGTGTAAACGAGGTGATTTGCATTGGTAATGGCTCGGATAACACGGTACAGGCAAGATGGCTTTCTCTGAAATGCATGTCATTTGGTTGCACGGAATTAATTCACATCCGATTTGAGGTTTAAATATACGAGTACATGGGCTACAAGTACATGTACATAGCACATAGGCTAGTCTTGGCTTGGTTACGTATCTGAATGAAGATTTTGTTTAATGATGAAGAGGTTCTCTGCATTGTGACATTGGTCACATTTTGGTATTTTCTCCATGATGATGGATTCGACTTTTCAAAAGTGTCCGTGTTAACCTTGTGTCGCCTTTTGCCGTTTGCGTTTGAAATTATTCAAATCTTTTGGAATACCTTCTGACAGGGACTGAATACTCCTTGAAATCGTCTGGGAATCCTTGAAAGAAAATGCCTCGTTGAAGCGTTGATTCACTCAATAAGGGATGGGAACCATTTTAACCATAGCTCTCGTGTCAAGTTATGTTAGAAGCACACTAGTCTTAGACTTCTTGGAATGCCATCTGAAGATTGCTTCGCTATAGCCTGCGATAGAAAATAGACTAAGCGCTGGTTGCTGTTAGACCTAGTGAGCCGCAACTCCACAAAGCCGACAACTTCAGACCTTCACCGTTCGATAAAAGACGACGAAAGTATTTTGGAACATGAAGACCATCCAAAAGAGATGAAGCTTCTCAAAACACCGGATTCGGGGTGGTAGAGCTCAAGTATGCATTGGGCACTTTAGGGCTTATTGGGGAAAGGTTGTTAGCAACGTCGGAAGTTCTTTGGTTTTTTTACTTTGATCTTCTCTGCAAAATCGTCCTGTGGCGCGGTCGGGTTCAATATTTCTATGTCTTACGTGTACCTATGCCCACTGGAAACCAAAAGGTTCTTAGAGTCAGACAGATTTCAGGCCACACCGCCTAGAATAGCGTTTCTACAGCGTTCTAAATGTTGTTCACAAGTTGAAATGAATCAAGGATATCACGTAGCGAACGTCAACCATACTGCGTACCCGAAATGTGAAACTGTGGCGGCAAATGTGAGAACGGCAACGATTACTAAATTGTTGGTTAATTCAGTTAATAATGGTTATTACTGTTTGGTTAAGCATAAGTTATTATCTCACCTGACAGACAAGATCACCGAACCAGATTCATAATTTTGCGATAGGAGGAAACGTACCTATAAACTAAATAGTGAGCCAACAGATAGTGTGGATGTTGGGTGTCAATTACTGTCATTTACTGAATTCGATGTGGTTGATCTTTTTGACAGGTATCATGCCAATTCTTGGCAATTTTAGTCATGGAGTCGTATACCACGCAACAATGCAATTTTGTTATTCAATCTTATCACGAAAATGGGCGATCTGTAAAAGTAACATTTCGTGAATATTTCGGTCAACATTTTCGCCCTAGTGAGTCCGGAATTCGTGAAATGGCGAAGCGTTTGGAAGAAACTGTTTCCGTATCTGGTCAAACTCCATATTGCCATGCTCGGCCAGCACGTACACGCCTAAATATCACCACTATGAACGAAAGTGTTGAAAACCAGCCAATCATCTCAATTCATCGCCAAAGTCAACAATAGGGACATGCTTATGGCACTTTACGGCGAATTTTAAAAGTTGATTTTCATTTGTACGCCTATAAGATCCAAATTATACAGCAAGTGAAGCCTTTGGACCATCTACGAACGTCGCCGATTTGTTAACTGGATGTTGGATCGCCAGGGCAATTTATCATCAAATTTGATCTTTTCCGATGAAGCCCATTTTTGGATGGATGCGAGATTCACAAAAAACCAATGCATTCCAAAAAAGTCACTCTATGGCACGGATTATGGGTGGGCGGCATCATAGGCCTGTACTTTTCCGAATATGAGGTTGGAGAGACATTACAGTGAATGGAGAACGTAACCGCACGTGTTGACCGGCTATTTTTTGCCAAAACTGAATGGATTGGATCTGGAGGATCTCTGGTTTCGGTAGGATGGTGCTACCGCCCAACCAAGCCATCAATCAATCAATTTATAGCATACGAAACTTGAAGATCACATTACGAGTATATCGGTTAGAGGAGAACCTTGATTGACACCTTTAGACTTCTTCCTGTGGGGTTATTAGAAGAGAAAGATCTATGCCAATAAGCATATGCCAGCGACAATTCGGGATCTCAAACATAACAGCCAAACCCATATTCATTGAAAAGTCATCGACAATTTTGACCTTCGGATGATCGCTTGCAAGAATATCCGTGGTGGTTACATGAATGATGTTGTATTCAATTTATAATTGCCATAGACCAAACTCTTTTAATAAATAAAATTCCACATCGATGTCACAATAAATGTGTGCTTAATTTAATAAAAATTTCCGCACTAGCTTTTGGCTCACCTTTAACAAGGTACATGTCTCAAAGAAACTAGAAGCCGGTATCGCAATGTTCATATTGATTCTGTCAACAACAGCAGCTCAAATTTTGATAAATATCGCCAGGTACAATACCGATAAGTTAGGAATCCCCAGTAAGAAATACAGTGGAGCCTTCATAGCTCCAAAGACAATTAAATGTGAGTCACAACGCTTTTAGGTAGGAGAGCAATTTCAGTGTTCTCAGCTCGTCAAGTGAAAGTGATTCTGCGTTCGAAGAAATACATGCGCTATCTAACCATGAACTGAATTGTGAAGACTATAGCGATGGTATTGTCGTGCTTAAGCTCTTACTGAACCCCTTATTAATCATTGAACCTTCCTGCATCACAAGCGACTGGAGGAAAATGACATCGCTTATGGAATGTCAAGCAAGTCTCAGAAGGGGTTAGAACTACCGCTCTCAATTACGTTACTCTTGAACAAAATTATAGATGCCATGACTCTCCAAAAAGCACGCAATTGTAAAGTGCTTAGCGTCTTAACACGGCCCTACGAGAAGGACCTCATTAACATCACCTCCCATGGCACTTGTTCTGATGGTGCCGATGACACCGTAAATGAGATCAGTTACTAGCGCTAGTACTCCAGGCACTAAATCGCTCAGGTGAATGCTCATCTTTATACGACCCCAACGATTCATCGATAACTTTATGCCAAGCAGAAAACTTATTGTTAGTTGCACAAAAGCCTCATATAACTCATCAACATGACAAAATAATGCATCTGCGAATCGGTACGATGACATTCAATGATGATGAACCTTTGAACCTTTCATCTTAACGAGTTCTGTATGCGCTGAAGTTTTAGCTGGTAATCGGAAAACCGATCTCTGCCAGGTATACGAGTAGATGTTGGGCTAGTTGAATTCTGTGAAATAAGGAGGATGGCTCGAGTCACACATTGAGGAGTTAAAATTCATCAAAAGACACCTGGTTAGAGCATCACCATATCGATCCTTAGCAACTGGATACTGGCCTGTTATAAATGACAGCAGAAGCTAGTGACACTATAATGTCATGTCAGAAATCACTGGATCTATTGCAGATGAATTCACATGAATGTTACGTCAACAGACTGCATGACAGCTTTCCTATGTAAGCTACGTATACTTCAATGTATTTGGAGCTGTGGTCAATTAGAATTTTCAGCACTAACCAGGGTGCAGATAAACCATTTATGTAGCAACGCAGTTTTCATATTCTCGAAGCGGCCTATAGACTCAGAAGTATTTTGCCCAAGAGCTCCAAAAGGCTTAGCCTTTCGGGGAAGTGTGTGGAGTTAATTACCCCACAACATGAAAACCTCACTTTCGCAAGACAACTCGGAGTCTCGAATATGGTAAGGACAAATTCACTGTTAATGACAAAAAAGGTCAACAACGTTGGCATCTGCACAAGGAATATTTAGACCTTGAACAGGCCACGTGTAGCCAAAGAACTTGTAATGGCTTAGGGCCTGCTATAAAGCAAATACTAACGCCATCCAGGAAGTGTTGGACGGGCAAAACAGGGTTCAAGAATGTGACATATACTACGGTGATAGCTGCAGAGAACGGAAGAGATATCTGTGTAGGAGTTAAGTTGACTGACCACCATATTCACCTCCTCATCATCCGATAAATGGTTAGTCAGTCAGCAGGTCACACGATCATCGTAATCACATCAACATGAACTTCTTTGTATCAGTTTAGTCTTGTTTTCTTTTTTTGAACTAAGCTCCAAAATTTTTGCTTTCTTTTATTTTGGCTACATCTATTTAGGTGCGCTTTTGCTGCAAGTGACAGACAATGGCAAGACTTTGTAACATTCCATAAAACCCGATGCTGCCAAAGTATGTTTCTACGAATTCCTCAACAAAACCTACGAGCCTCCTAACTAGCCTAAGTATGACACTAAAATCGTTTAATGTTAAAACAGGAAAGCCGAAATAGCTTAAACGGCACCAAATCCAGAAATATGGTAGACCTAAGCTAATTCACGTAGCTGCGGGGCGGAATATCACTAAAGCTAGGAACCACAATAGTTTCCTTATTTTAATATTTATTAGAAAACATACCACTAACCCGGTCCTGAAACAGTTGAGTGTCAAAAGGTACTCCTAAGCTGTTATAACACATTGAGAGCAGCAAATATAGACTAGGACCACTGACTTGTAGCAGCCACATTACGCCCACATATAGCTCAGACGACACAACAACGGAGATGGCTTTAAGCCCTCAGAACCTTTGCCGATCGCGTAATTCTCAACCTCTTGCTGGGCTTAACAGGTTGACTGTCATGTCTTAACTAAAAAGACATTGCGGTGGCCGTTTTCTTCTTTTATTTTCAAGCCAATCTTGTTACATGACTACTTCTCATAAATTTTAAAATGGAATACATACATATGTAGGTAAAGTTGACAATAAACACACACGCATACTGGATGGGACTTCATTCGGTTACGTATCTACATACTGCGCGTTTAAGAACTTGACAGCGAGACCTCGCATCGATCTGTGGCCGGCACTGTGCATCTCTCCTACTCCGCGCACCGGTGATTGGCCTTCAGTCAACCTGCACTAAGTGCTGCAAATCAGTGGCATCAACGCCAGCAAACCGTCACAAATGCTGCAACTGATGTGCTGACCACCCCCAAAAAACTCCTCGTTTGATGAGAGCAGACAGGCACATGAACGAGCATATAACGCAATAGAAGAGCATATTTCAATTTAGTTGCAAAACTTGCCTAAATCTTGTCCAAATTATTGTTTGAAAACCTGAGACCATATACCGAACTAGCCTACATCAGTGTCTTTTTAGGCACTCTAAGTTCTCCAGGCACTTTCTCCTGCTTCCGGACGGCAGCGGACGAATTCTAAGAATGGAATCAACGACGGCGTCCACAGCTCTAATTAGGTTGAACTAGTGTTATCTCACAAGTCTATAAGGATCCTTAATACTAAGTCAGGGTGTTGGAAAGGAGTAGGTGGCGGATAAGTCCTTAATAAGAGCCAACGGCAGCGCACGCATCCACGAAGCGGGTTGCTGACCGTACCGGAATTTGGTACGGCAGATATCACCGCCATCCAGGAAGTGCGGTTGGATGGGCCGGGCAGAAGGAAGATGCAAAACTGTGACGTTTACTACGCTGACTGCTATAGGGATCTTAAGCAGCGTCTATTGTATTTGGATGCGGATTTGCTGTAAGCGGTAGACTTAGGCAAGAAGTATTGAGCGTTCAATACGTGAGTGAACGCCTTATAACAATCTGTATCAAAGGTAAATTTGCTAACATCGGCCTTATATGCACTCACGCCCCAACAGAGGAAAAGGGCGATGCTACCAAAGAAAGTTTCTACGAGCTTGTAGACAGAAGCTACGAGCAATGTCCGATGTATGACGTTAAAATCGTCCTAGGCGACTTTAATGCCAAAATTGGAAAGCAGGACATCTCTGGTAACACGATTGGAAGAAATAGCCTACACGACACCACATCTGGAAACGGACTTAGGGTAATCGAATTCGCTTCAAGACGTGACGCTACTACAGCAAGCACACGGTTTCCTCACCTCAATATTCACAAGGGAACATGGGGGACAACAGATCAGCAACTGATCAATGATGTTGCGATCGACGTGAGGCACTCCTCAAGTATTTTAGATGTCCGAACATTCCGAGTGGCCAACATAGACCAGGACTACCACCTAGTTGCACCCAAGGTACGTCTACGGATGTCTCAGACGCCACAACAACGGGGAAATACTATGAGGAGATTTAACGTTGAACGGTTGCAATCGCAACAAGCCACCAAAACCTTTGCCGATCGCGTATCCCTCAACCTCTCGAGAAGTGCTTTGCAGCCAGTATCAAGTTCTGAAGACCAGTGGCTTAGATGCCGAGAAGCCATCAGAAATGCCGCAACTGACACGCTAGGATTCACCCGCCCACCACCACGAAACCCCTGGTTTGATGAAGGGTGCCGGCAAGCGCATGCAGCAAAACAACATGCCAACAAAGCGGCGCTGCACAAAAGGACGAGTTCAACTAGCAAAAGAGGAGGGAAGAACATCGGCTTCTCCGGAAGTTTTACCAAAATGTAAAAAGAACGTGTCAGTCTCACGCCATAAGACTCGAAGGGAAACCTTGTAGTAGAGTCACAGTCGGTGCTGAGGATATGGAAAAACCATTTCTGCAGACTGCTAAACGGCGAAGACGACACAAATTCCGCTGTCAGGCAGAGCGAACTCAAGAATTCCGTCCACCCGACCAAAATGAAGTGAGGACAGCAATATCTAAACTGAAGCCGAACAAGGCGGCCTGCCCGACGAACTATTTACGGCGGCAGGAGATGGCTTGGTAGAGAGCATACACCAACTTATTTCGGTCGGTCGGATGAATTTATGCCTGATGAATGGAGCCTAATCATCGTTTCCCCGGTTTACTAGAAACTGCGCCAACTATAGAGGTATCGGTCTCCTAAACATCGCATGTAAGGTCTTGTCTGCCGTATTGTGCGAACGTCTGAAACCATTTGTCAACGATCTGGATGGACCCTATTAGTGCGACTTTTGGCCCGGTAAGTCCACAATTGACCAAATATTCACTCTACGGCAGATCCTGGAGTTCAGATCGATGCTCACCATCTCTTTATCGATTTTAAAGCCGCATATGACAGCATTTACAGGTTTCGCATCCCTGCAAACTCGCCCGCTAGTGCAGGATGACGATGTATGAAGCTCGCTGCTGCATCAAGGTCGGTAACAACTTAGCCGAGGTTTTTGATGTCAAAAACGGATTTAGGCAAGGCTTGAAAGAATTGTGCAAAACTCACAAGCCAACACACGAGGTGCGATCTTTCAAAAGTCTGTTCAATGGCTTGCATACGGCGACGATATTGATATTTTCGGTAGAACACAGTGAGCTGTCACTGGTGCGTTTGCGAGTATGGGAATAGAGGCGACAAAAATGGGTCTAGCGGTAAACGAGGGCAAAACAAAGTGTATGCTGCCAAAAAGAAGGGAAACCCAGCATCGACGAATCGGCCAGAATGTCACAGTCGACAGCTATAACTTTGAAGAGTTTGTCTACCTCAGCTCTGCTATTCCTTCTGAAAACGACATCTCTTCAGAATTCAAACGAAGAATAACGCTTGCCAATCGCTGTTTTTTTTTGGGCTGAGAAGGTAAGCCTTTCCCGAATAACCAAGGGAACTCTATATAAGACCCTTGTAATCCCAGTCCTGCTCTGTGGTTCCAAAGCATGAACCATTTCCAGGGCGGATGAAGATATCCACGGTCGTTTTGAGAGAACAATTCTTCGTAAGGTGCGTTGACGGGTTCTGGAGGAAACGATTCAACGATGAATTCTACGAGCTGTACAGCGACATCACCCGGGTCAAAGAACTGCGCATTGGGCGTTTGAGATGGCTGGAACATGTAGAGCGAATGAACACCAACACTCCAGTCCGCAGTACAGGAAGGCCTTGCCTTAAGTGGCGCACTCAACCAATTTGGAGTGCTCAACTAGAGGCAGTTAGCCAAAGACCGCGCTAATTAGAGATCCTTGTCAGTTGAGGCCCAGGTGCACCCCAGACTGTATCGCCGCCTAAGTAAGTAAGTAAGTTCTCCATTTACTATTGCAACTCATAAAAGGAACTCAAAAAGGTCAAACCGATACTTACAACCGCTTTATAAACCTTAAAACTGCATACGACAACGAGACGGGCTATACAGAGCCATGTCTCGTTTTGGAATAATCTGAGAAACACGTCAGAACTGAGGAACCTTTACATGGGACCCAGAATTTCTCTATGCTGCATAATTTCGATTCGATTCTTCGAGTGATTTTTACTCCCATTTGCGTTGATGGGCTTTTGAGGGAGATATAGAATAGCTAACTCTACAAGCTGTACAACCGAATGTAGACCTGCCCAAAGGATCTTCGATGGTATTAAGTTCCAAAAGGTTCTGAAGGCTACGAACATGATCTTAGACTGGATGATCCCTTTTAGCACGTAGAGCTTATGGCCATCTTATCTAGTCACTTGTTTTTCAAGTCTCAAAGCCACATAGTATTTGGGACCTTCTAGTTTTTAAGAACCAAATGACTGTCGTCTTTCCAATTAAACTACGAGAACCTAGTGCGTAGTGCCTTAATATTGCTACACCAACATTCGAAGTGCTCATTGCGAGTCCTTTTCACAAATTTTCCTAGAACTAGGTCATAAACTCGATCTAAAACAATTACATTTCCATGTCTACATATGCAGATATATATGTATCTATGTAAGTGCATATCTACCTGCTACGGATTCATTGAAAATTTTAAACAGTTCTACAAGTGTAAGATCAGACACTATACTCGTAAAACAAAACAACAAATATTCCAAAGCACTAACGGACTCCTGAAAACTCGTCAAGGGGTTGTGTTTAACCCTTTCGCTTGGGACATTCCTGAAATAAAAACTCGCGACATGCCTGGTAATAAATGGAACTAAAAACGCGCAACGGTCTATTGTCTTGAGTTTATTGTCCCTGTGCTCATTAGGACATAATTACTCCAAAGAAAAACAAGCATCACAACACATCTTCAGCAACTGACAAAGAATTTGAATATTGAACTACAAACAACAACCACAGTAACAGAGGTACTCGCATCCGTAGATACTCGTATCACAATTATTATCATCGGGGTGTTAATGGAGGCCCTTAACCCTTTCCTTTCAGCCATTCCCATTGCGTTTATGCTCTCGCACTCGTTAGGTTTTTGGTTGTTTTATTGCTCGGTTTATGGGCTCAGCGTCAACGTCTGTCTCTGTGTCCTTTTTAACCTTAACCCTTTCCTTTAACCCTTTTGCGTCGTCTGTTTATTTCTGGAAAAACAACAACCAAACACCAAACACCAAACACCAAAAAAACAAAACAGACAACGATTTAAGACAAAAAAAAAGAAGATCATATCACCTACATAAATGCCAACCATAAACGGAGACTGTAAACCAATCAGGATCATCTTTGTCGGAGCCTTACATGTCCTGGATACGATATCTGCATGGAGATGTCTTTGGTTTTTTTGCTTTTGTTTATGCATGATGTGATAGTGTGTCGTAAAACCTAAGAAAATTATTTCAAGGAAAAATAGATATCGTGCTCCTGATCCTGTGTATCAGGACACCGGACACAGGACACCATGTTTTCGCCATTCAAAATTTCGCGCTGTAGTCACGCTGTCGTCGTTATCGTTGTCGAGTGAAGCGAAGGGGTTAAGCGAACATTTCGATTCATAATTGTGCTCGTAGTATGCTCGGTTCGGTTGTTATCCGTTTATTGCTTTATGATTCGGCGGCTAGGCATAAAGGGTCCTTTTGTGTCTCCGGCAAAAACGGATTTGGGAACTGTAAGTGGTGGAGGAATCATGAACAATTTGAGAGAGGTATTGTGTTGCTGTATGTTGTACAGGGGGATGGATTAAAGCATGAAATGCTTTTCATGTCAACCTGGTGCTGGAGAACTATTCTTGAAGAATCTGCTGAAATTCGCTGCTAATTAAAGTTGAATGGCCGAGATTTTGGGGAAAATAGGAGCATTGTTGTGTCAACTTATTACATAAACAGAGGCCAAACGGTCTTCCATGTATTTTCTATTTCATTGGCATGGACATTATCGACACAACAAGCAGCAAGTCTCTCGGTCCGTAGAGGTTATCTCCAGCAAGCTGCTTGTAGCTATCCAGTTTAGACTAAGCCGTCTGGTATCCGCGAAAGCTTCGTCTTTAAAATGGAAGCTCGTTTAAAAACTGCCATTGTAGTCCTTCTACACACTACGGCAGTGCGGAGATACTCGACCTCGACTTTTGGTAGGTTTCGACGTTCATTAGGGTGTAGTGATCTTATGTCTTCTCCTTCCATACACGTTTCAGAACCTCGGAATTGTATAATGTTGTTGTTGTCACTTCCTGGTGTTGAATGCCTGTTGAGTTGGGATCAGGTAATTATTGTCGTTTCAGAAGTGTCTTAATATTTCCAGTCTATGCAGCTGGTACGTATCTGGTGTCTTTCATAGTTGTGTCGTAATGCCGCTCTGTGACTCATATTTTCTATTCGTGTCTATAGCTCCTGAAGAGGTTACATTCCTGTCGCTCTTCTCCATGCCAGTACCCCGTATATAAGATGACTTTCAACTAAGCCAAAATACCACTGACAACGTACAGATATTGAGTAGAGATTCTTCAAATGGGCAATAGCAAATGTGGCTTGCGCAGCTTCTTCTAAAGTTCCAATGCATAATAGCTCCACTTTGGGTTGGAGTCCGCGGTTACCCCAAGGTTGATCAATTTTCAATGCGACCAGTTCTCTTCGTCTCTTATAAACTCGTGACCACCACTTCTGTGTAAGCAGGACACATCGTGAAACTTGATTCTAGGTTCTGTTTTGCATATATCGTAGGTCACAAGTGAATCGTCTTTGTTTTTTGTGCATTGATGACTAAACCATGGTCAAGACATAGGGCTGTTACCGCATTACTTCTACAGCTTCTTCAACATGTTGATGTCCCCTTCCACTTGCGAGCCCCACCTAAGGCGAGGCCTTCCTCTACTGCGTTGTCCCTCCCGATTAGAGTCGAAGATTCTGCGGGCTAGAGCGTTGGTGTTCGTTTCATGTCTCAGTCACCTCAAACGCCCAATGCGCAGTTTTTTGATCAGGTTGTTGTCGCTTTACAGCTCGTAGCGTTCATCGTTGAATAGTCTCCTTTAGAACCTGTTAACGCATACAGGCCCAACTATCTTACGAAGAATATTTCTCACAAAACAACCAAGAATACCTTCATCTGCTTTAGAAAGGGTCCATGCTTCGGAACCACAGAACAGGACTGGGATTACAAGGGTCTTATATAGAGTTTGCTTGGTTGTTCGGGAGAGGCTTACCTTCTCAGCCCAAAGAAACAGCGATTGGCAAGCGTTATTCTTCGTTTGAATTCTGAAGAGATGTCGTTTTCAGATGGGATAGCAGAGCCGAGGTAGATAAACTCTTCAAAGTTATAGCTGTCGATTGTGACATTCTGGCCGATTCGTCGATGTTGGCTTTCCCTTCTTTTTGGCAGCATACACTTTGTTTTGCCCTCATTTACCGCTAGACCCATTTTTGTCGCCTCTATTCCCATACTCGCAAACGCACCAGTGACAGCTCACTGTGTTCTACCGAAAATATCAATATCGTCGCCGTATGCAAGCCATTGAACAGACTTTTGAAAGATCGCACCTCGTGTGTTGGCTTGTGAGTTTTGCACAATTCTTTCAAGCCTTGCCTAAATCCTTTTTTTTACATCAAAGACCTCGGCTAAGTTGTTACCGACCTTGATGCAGAAGCAGGCTTCCTCCATCGTTATCCTGCACTAGCGGACGAGTTTGCCAGGGATCCCAAACCTGTAAATGCTGTCATATGCGGCTTTAAAATCGATAAAGAGGTGGTCTGTATCGAATCTGAACTTCTTGGGTTTTCTCCAGGATCTGCCGTAGAGTGAATATTTGGTCAATTGTGGACTTACCGGGCCTAAAACCGCACTAATAGGGTCCAACCAGATCGTTGACAAATGGTTTCAGACGCTCGCACAATACGGCAGACAAGATCTTACATGCGATGTTTAGGAGACCGATACCTCTATAGTTGGCGCAGTTTCTAGTAAACCGGGGAAACGATGATTAGGCTCCATTCATCAGGCATAAATTCATCCGACCGACCGAAATAAGTTGGTGTATGCTCTCTACCAAGCCATCTCCTGCCGCCGTAAATAGTTCGTCGGGCAGGCCGCCTTGTTCGGCTTCAGTTTAGATATTGCTGTCCTCACTTCATTTTGGTCGGGTGGACGGAATTCTTGACTTCGCTGTGCCTGACAGCGGAATTTGTGTCGTCTTCGCCGTTTAGCAGTCTGCAGAAATGGTTTTTACATATCCTCGGCACCGACTATGACTCTACTTTAAGGTTTCCTTGTTCATCTCTACAGGTTTCCGTTCGGGTCTTATGGCGTGAAACTGACACACTCTTCTTACCTTTTTGCAAAGCTTCCGAACATTATTCCTGGAGTAGCACCTCTCTATTTCCTCGATCTCGCGCTTCTCATGCTCTTTCCATTTTCTCCGAAGAAGCCGATGTTCTTCCCTCCTCTTTTGCTAGTTGAACTCGTCCTTTTGTGCAGCGCCGCTTAGTAGGCATAATGTTTTGCTGCATGTGCTTGCCGGCACCCTTTATCAAAGCAGGGGTTTCATGGTGGTGGGCGGCTGAATCCGAGCGTGTCAGTTGCGGCATTTCTGATGGCTTCTCGGCATCTAAGCCACTGGTCTTCAGAACTTGATACTGGCTGCAAAGCACAGGGATACGCGATCGGCAAAGGTTTTGGTGGCTTGTTGCGATTGCAACCGTTCAACGTTAAATCTCCTCATGGTATTTCCCCGTTGTTGTGGCATCTGAGACATCCGTAGACGTACCTTGGGTGCAACTAGGTGGTAGTCCGGGTCTATGTTGGCCACTCGGAATGTTCGGACATCTAAAATACTTGAGGAGTGCCTCACGTCGATCGCAACATCATTGATCAGTTGCTGATCTGTTGTCCCCCATGTTCCCTTGTGTATATTGCGGTGAGGAAACCGTGTGCAGTGAAATCGATTAGCCTAAGTTCGTTTTCATACGTGGTGTCGTATATGCAATGTCTTCCGAATGATGTCCTCCTTTCCAAATTTGGCATTAAAGTCGCTTTGGACGATTTTAAAGCCATACATCGGACATTGCTCGTAGAAACTAAGGATCCATCGTCCTTTTCCTCTAATTGGCCGTGCGCTTATATAAGTCTGATGTTAATAAATTTACCTTTGATACGAATTGTTATACGGCTTTCACTCACGTATCGAACGCTCAATACTTCTTGCCTAAGTCTACCGCTTACAGCAAATCCGCATCCAAATACAATAGACGCTGCTTAAGTTCCCTATAGCAGTCAGCGTAGTAAACGTCACAGTTTTGCATCTTCCTTCTGCCGGCCCATCTTACCGCACTTCCTGGATAGCGGTGATATTTGCTTTATAGCAGTCTAGGGCCTCCGCTAATTATTCATCTGCACGCGGCCTGTTCAAGGTCTGAATATTCCACGTGCAGATCCGAAAGTTGTCGTCCTTTGTTCGTTTTGCAAGGTCGTCAACAGTGAATCCGTACTTAGCCGAGGCTATAGATCGCCTTATAACAATTACTTTTTTACGTGGTACGGCAGTTAACCCCACGCGCACTCACCAACCTGGAGGGCCGGACGCATTTTGGGACCCTAAGCCCAAGTAACCCGCTTCGGAGATGTGAGTGCTGCCGTTCTCCGTTATTAAGGGCTCATCTGCCACCAACGCTTTTGCAACACCCTGATTTGGTGTTGGAGATTCCTACGCGGAAACCGGAGAAAATGCCTTAATGAGGTAGCACTCCTCTTGTAATTTTCTTGAAGTCTGGATTGTTATTTGTTAACCGAATCCGGGTGAGCTTATTTTAAAAAGACCTCTCACCACATTGTTCTATACTTAACCTTAAGTCTAGATGTGAGTATCATGTCAATTAATATTTAGGTATTTAGCATGTGTAGATATGAATTTATGACTCCTTGTACTTAAATTTTAATCTCTTAGATCTCTTAGATCTGGGAGCAATAGAACCTTCTTTCTATTTAGCATTTTTTACCTGCGGAATATGTGCGGATCCACTCGTGTGTACTCGTACACCATCTGCACGAATAGTAAAAACAACATTTCCTATTTGTCTTACAATTATGCCAGGAATCCAACTACTCGTACGAGCATGATTGTTTTTGAGTTTTTACAATATTTGCTCACCTGGACTAAAAATACAATTTTTCTGATTTTGGTGAGTAATCGGGGCAGGAGCAGAACACAACATCGGACAACAAAGCATATGGACAACCAGCAAAGGCCGGCAGGGGGAACCGTGGAGAGCATACAATGTTTTGGCAAAAAGTGTGGATATCTTCAAAGCAAATTGTTTGCTCAAGGACAAGCGGTACAGAAACAGCCCCAAAAACAGATCAAGACACCATTATAGCAGGCACAAGGTGCCTATCCGTAGTTCATTAATTGTCACTTTAATTTGTAACGACAAGAGTTTAAGGGGGGAACTTGGGTAATTTCAGGAAATCAAGTGGATGCTGTTGGTTCTATTAAGGCGTCTGTTAGTTTGTCATCTGGTTATAGTTAATGGTCCGAAAGCATTTCTTCCATTGCATTGTTAAGTAGGTCGTGGTCCGACAAACTTTTGCCATATTCGAGAAACGCGTTTTTGAAATGGAAATGAGTGATTTGTTTCGAAATCATAGAGACCGCAAAGATTCGATTCAAGACTACAAAGCGACAATACTTTTAAAAGAAAAAAAGTACGGCGGTATTTCTTTAGACCGAGTCAACCCCGGACAGACCTATTTTAGGCTTATTGCAAGCATATTCTTAGAGCTAAAGGTTGGGAGCGGTTAAAGAAAAAGGAAATAAGAATGTTGCTGAGGTGGTAGTCGACGAGAGGCAGAATATCGTTAACTTCACGAAGCATTTTGGACATTGGCACCAGGTATCCGTAATTCGTTCTGTGAAGATTGAGCCGGAAAAGTGGCAGAGACCTAAGATTGCGTGGGTTGGTGTTAAAAGAAATAAATTGAAGTAAAGAAGGACGAACTAAGATCTGATGAATAAAGTGAATATCGGCGACTTTTCGGTGTATAGGAAGGGGCTGTAAATTTATGAGTTTCAGCTGGTCAGTGTATGGTGGTAGGCTTTTGGCTATCATCCCAGGGATGATCCCACGTAATGCAAATCGTAAAACCTGCGTTAAACAGCTTCCATCCGGAGGAAGTGAGTTCTGTAGTAGGGTGACCTAATAAAGGTTATGTAGAGGGATTTGGTAACATGAGGATTGAAAAACTCCTTAAACCAGCGCTTGGTGAAGACAAGGGCAGATGTGAGAACGGAAATTGACTTCCTTATCACAGATAACACCTAAATCACGCAACTCATTCACTAAGGGAACAGACAGATTAAAGATCAGATAGCAGAGAAGTTAAGTAGGCGGGCGCTTACGGGTAAAAGTTGTAGCGTGTGACTATTATTGACGTTAAGCTCAAGGAAGTCCTTCTGACACCCAGTACAAAATCTAGATCTTCCTGCAGTGGTAGGCTGTCTGAGGAAGATGGTATGTATCCAAAGATTTTCATATCATCTACGCAAACAACTTCAATAATGATGCAATCCACATCGTTAATGGTCAGAATAAATAATTAGGGACCAAAGTGGCTGCCTCGAGGCACACCAGAAGAGTCTTTAATTGGGTCAGTAGCCATAGACCTAAATAGAACATAGTACTGTCGTTCATTTAAATAGGATTCAACCCATGTGATCAAACTCATTTTGAAACCAAGAGCCTTTAATTTTAGAAGGACTATATCATGAGAAATTCTATGAAGTGCTTTGCTGAAATCGGTGGCAATCAACTTTATTTCCAGATTCTAGTGCACATAAAGTGCTTGATATGAATTTCGTTCAGGTGGTGGTTGTAGATCTACCTTGCTGACGCTGCTTTTAAGGAAGTTAGCAAAAGGAGAGCATCGTTGGAGAATATAGTCTGCACAACACCAGTTCTGAGAATGGTTTCAGGATAGTTACCTTCGCGAAGCAGTGAAATGTTATCATAGTTGGCACACGTTTCCCACACCTCAATATCCACAAAGGGAGCTGGAAATTACCTGGTCAAAAACCAATCAACCGGATTAATCACAATGCGATTGACGCAAAACACAGCTCTGAAATTGTAGATGACCGAACGTCTTGGGGAGCCAACATCTATTCAGGCCACAACCTCATTGAAGGTACGAATGCGAATATCCTGGGCGATCGGCTAGACTAGCAAGGGAGTGATATAGACTATTCTGATCGAGTCTTCTAAAACATTTCGAGCAGTGTTATGCCACCAGCATCAAACCCAAAAGGCCAATGGCGAAATTTTCGGCTAATCGGAAGTGATATAGGTTTCATCCGGCCCCTGGTTTGGTGAAGAGTTTCGGAAATGCATGCAGCGCTGAGAAAAAAGGACCGGAATTGCTTAATAGCATCAAATCGCACGATTTTAGTGTGATTCACGGATCCATTTCCTGAAATAAGTTTATTGCCAAGTCGTGATGTCAATAAGGCGATGTTTTCGTTGGAGCACCATCCTGTGGTTCCAGTTCTTCCAAAATTTGGGAGCAAATAATCGGATTGTACCGGTACCGGTGTGTATTGACAGTAACTAGTACTCCGCCTTCCTTCTTGAAGACACAGGGACCAATGATGACCCAGGCGTACGATCCGCGTCATATGGTACATTTTCGTGGATGTGATGCCATCTGCTAAACTTCTTGATGATTACCCTCGCTCCAAACGTGGCAATTTGGCTTGTTTAGGTAGCTGCTTAACTGGGTCAACTCCTAGTTGATTTAAAGCTCAATCACTGACCACCCGACGCAGGTTGCTACGAGTATTTGTTACATAAACAAAATTGGTGACAAATTCAACAGATCTAAACTTATCTGGATTAAGAGAGCAAACCATTTATTACCGGCCTTCAATTTACAAGTATTAGTTCCAGATAGTTATAAAGTTCTCGGGTAAATGGCGAATCTGCCTAACGCACGAGGTGCTTATTGAGCGCAAAGACCTAGACGACGTCGCTAAAAAGGAAGAGATCTGCCAAGCCCTGTCCGAGTAGTTCGAGGAAGTGCGAGGTATGCAGGCCTCATCCGTTAAATCTATGAGGATAGCCTATGCAGGAACACAAAAGCAGCCAAAAAAGTTCTGGAGGCTGGAAGAATAAAAATCTGATGGACGACATGCAGAATATGGGAAAAAGTTGTGCCGCTGCGGTGCTTTAGGTGGCTTAACTTCGGTCATCTAGCAAGGACTTGTAAAAACACGTTGGATAGGAGTGGTGCTTGCGTCAAGTGGAGTAACAACATCAAACACTCGCCACGAAGCACAGTATGCCCTGTATACCAAGAAGCTACAAAAGCCGCGAGAAGAATATGAAAATGCTGCAACTAAGCATAAATCACTACGAAGCGGTACAGGACCTTCTGACCCGACTTGAAAATAGATGTTGCAGTATTATGCGAGCTGTATAAGAATCCTGACGAAAAAGTTTGGGTACTTGATGTCTCTACCAGAGCTGCTATCTGGGTCTGTGGAGACTACGGCTTTGGAGAAAAAATGATGACAACCGATATAGGCTTCGCTCGAGCAAAGGTCAAAGAGGTACATAACTACAGTTGTTATGCAGCGACAAACAGTATCTTTGAGGAATTCCAGGGTATGTTGATAGGTTCGTGGATGATGCTAGAGGTCGTAGCCGAACAATTATAGCTGGCGACTTCAACGCATGGGCCACTGATTGGGACAGCACTCGTACCAATGGAAGAGGAGAGGCCCTACTAGAAATTGTATCGTCACTAGACGCAATACTGCTTAATACGGGAAGCGAGCACACCTTTAGCAGAAATGACGTAGGCTCCATGGTTGATATCACCGTTGTAATGAGCTCCCCTAGCGAGAGGTGCTAAGTGAAAGGGAAGTAACCAATATACCCACAGTGACCACCTGGCCACCCAGTTTGAAGTATAAGCAAGGAGAGCGAACCAGAAACCCCTGCCAAAGGAGACACAAGGCATGGGGTGGTAAATAAACACACTGAAGTGGAGACTCCTGTACCCTGATTTTTGAAGAGTCTACAATAAACCCAGGACCAGTAAATGCTATGGCGGCAGAGGTTACTAAACAAGCAACAAGGGCTTAAGAAGCATCCATGTTCCGAAAGACGTTAATAAATCGCCGGCCACCAATATACTGGTGGAACCAAGAAATAACAGAGCTACGCAGCAAGTGCCATAGAGCGCGAAGACTATTTCATTCGAGAGGTTTGCCCTGGCATCTGGATCCACAGGAGCTACAAGATAGGCGTAGCAACTTCAAATTATCCGTCTGGCGAAGCGGGATTGGTTAGCAAATCCAGCTATTCGTGTTGTGTCACTTTCTTCTGAGGTTTCTGCAACTGCTGAGGCTTCTGCTTTTGCTTTCCTTAGTCTTTCTATTCTCCGTAGCTCATTTTGTAAAATTGCTATGAAAATACATATTTTCGCCCAATTCTCCTGCGATTGCAATATGTGATCGAGGATTAGCGACGGGCTGAGCAGAGTAGTTATTCATGTCATGAAACGTGGAACTGCGTACTCCGTAGCTTCATCTTCGTTTTGTCATTCTCGGCAAAATGTTTAGCTGTCGTGACCAAAACGATTGAGATACTTGCGATAACCACAGTGGCTAAGGTTGTAACGGGTGGCCAGATAGCAATGATAATTTTTCCCATTGTTATATTTCAGCAGCTGTCAAAATATTCAGTAAGATTTGCCATTTCATCATGCATCGTTATACGCGGAAATTATTAAAAAATATCAACATTCCGGCTCAGTTGTAAATACGCAACGTGAATCTCGTCATGAGGTTTGTCGTCATCATGGCTTCAGTGTGCAGGCAATTCGTCGCACCATGGAAAAGTTTGAGCGGGAGTACACACTTTTGGATCTTAAGCCACCAACCTGACAGAGATTGGTGCGAGATTAAGAAAACATAGCCGCCGTAGCGACCAGTATCGAAGAAGACCCAGAAATGTTGATTCGGCGCCGATCAGCTGAATTAGGCATCGCCAGAGAGTCAATCCGGCTTCTTTTGTGGTCGGATTAGGGCTATATCGGTACAAGATTATGCTGATTGAATTGAAGCCGCACGATCATAGACAACGCCGTGAATTCGCTAATTGGAAATGTTCGAAATGTTGGCCCGAAATTCGGATTTTGGGCAAAAAATCATCTTCTCGGACGAGGCCAATTTTTGAGTCAGCGGCTATGTCAACAAGCAAAAGTGCCATTATTGGAGCGAACACAATCCATAAGTGTTCGACCAAGCATCGATGCATCCACAAAGGTTGACTGTTTGGTGCGGTTTATGGCATAGCGGCACCGTCGGAGCTTATTTCTTTCGAAATGAGGAAGGAGGCGCCGTTACCGTCAATGCTCTCGGGTATAGAGCGATGCTAACCAACTTTCTGTGATCATAGCTCGACAACATCGATATATCCGAGCTGTGGTTCCAACAAGACGGTGCTACATGTAATACAAGCGACGCAACACTCGAAGTTGGGAAGGAGAAATTTGGCGACAGGGTCATCTGACGGCGAGCGTTCATCAGTTGGTCGCAGCGATCATGCGATTTGACCCCGCTCGATTATTTTCTGTGGGGCTACGTCAAGTCCTTAGTCTACGCTAACAAGCCAGACGAGTTCGGCACACTATTGCCGGAATATCGCCGAACATATTGGACCGAGTCATCAAAAATTGGACCGACCGACCGCTTGAAACACCGCCAGCGAAGCCAGCGAGGCCATTTGAATGATGTGCTATTCCACACATAATGGCATGAACGTATCTGCGAAATAAAGCCAGAATCGATTTTATACCTCACGCCGATGGTGTTTTATTTAATTTTTTTTTTCTATCTTTCTTATCTGGTCACCCTTTACTTCACTTAAGACTGATTTCAAATAGGCCTAGAATCTTGATACGTCATGCAGAGACTTTAAGAACCGATTCACAACCGGCTCCTACTGGTATCACTGCAAATGAAGCCAGTTTTAGTACGCTATGTAGTGGTTTTGGTGGTGACGCTGTTGCCCACTTTGATGATACAAAAAGACGTAGTCCAAGTGCTGGCAACTCTGAAAAGAATCTTCACTGGCAATGCCATACCCCCTGGCGGACGTTGGCACTAGTTTTCATAACGAAAATCGGAAAAGATGACTACACGATCGCGAAGAGTGTAATCAAACTGACTTCGTTCGTGTTTGAAAAACACGGAGAAAATAGATGAAGATGCGCAGAGCTGCTTTACGAATGCATCCTCTGTCCAAGGAATGTAGAGCGCAGAATTGTAAGAGTACTACTCGTAGTCAAGAACAAGTATGCCGACTGTGGTCAATACGTGGGCCCCCACGCCCAAGTATCAAGGCTTCGCCCGTCAATGACGTTGTCTAATAAAAAGCGCGGGCAGAGCAAAATACTGGTCTTATCGTAACGGTTTTCAGATGACACCACCGAAGGTTGCTATGATTTGACCAGTTACAAGTTGCCGTTCATATGTCTTGTTGGTGGCAAGACCACCGGTAGTCTCTACTAGGACTTAAATCACGGTAACATGGGAGTCAGGATCCTCCCGGATTTCGGTCCGGGCCTGACTTTTTGAGGTAGGCCCCCTTGTGGGAGCTTCGTGGTGGCTGTGGTTTAAACCCAAATCGCGGGTAGGGTCTTCCTGTTGGTTTGACCCATTGTAGAGTAGCAAATAAGTACTGGGTGCTGCGGCCCTAAAAAGAGTAAGAGGTTTTATGTCGGCCTCGACTCATACCAGAGCTGAAACTGTGCCTCCAACACTGTTTTGAATTTGTACTCAGAAAGACGGCAGGCGCTGGCAAGGCGTATCCTTGCTCCCATGGATGTGTGACTTAAGTCTCGCTACAGGTGTCTAACCTTAAAAAGCAAGACTCAATGTAGTCAATATGTGAAGGGGGGGTTGAGATGTCCAAGCCGCCAAATTTCTCCTTCACAACTGCAAGCGTTGGGTCGCTAGTATGGCATGTAGCGCCGTCTGATTGGAACCACAGCTCGGATATATCGATATTGACGACCTCTGAGTGTCGGTTACCATCGCTTTATACCTGAAACCATTGACGGCGACAGTGCCTCCTTCCTCATTTCGAAAGAAATAAGCTCCGACGATGCCACCATGCCATAAACCGCATCAAACAGTGAATCTTTGTGGATGCATGGAAGCTTGCTCGGACACTTGTGGATTGTGTTCGCTCCAACAATGGCACTTTTGCTTGTTGACATAGCCGCTGAGCCAGTCTAAAGCGAGGCCCCCGCTTGCACATTGTAGCAGGTATATTGAGACTATTCTTTCAGTTCAACCGTCTAGAATTAGAAAAATCCCTAAGTAGACCCTTGTGATACTAGTCACTTAAATCCCTTATCGACATAAAGTCCATGACCTCTGATCTGAGTCAGCTGGAGACGGTATAGGACAGGGAGGCCAGTATCGCCAGTGTCATTTGTCTCAATAAAAATGTTAAGACTGTGGTTGACCATTAAAGATTGATCCACCACCATGCCAATGCCTGAGAAATTGTAGTGTCGATGTCATCGGTGAATTTCTAAAGAAACCAAATTCGTCATCAAGTCATTGTGAACTGACGTAAACAACAATTTCGTTATCTCCTCTTGCCGCCTATCAAGTTATTTTTGAGTATCTAAACCTCTTGAAGATAATGACGTCTCTCCAAACATCATTTCCTTAAAATGTTCAGAATTTTGCTTGTCAAAAATCAATATGAGCGGCAGCTTCAACCTGTCAATCGTCGAACCCCGCTCCCATTCTCAATTTTCCTTGGAACGTCTTGCCTAAGATAAACTCTTTAGTCGCTACTTCCTGCTGACAAAATGAAGTCTGCCACTGTCTAAGCTATCAAAATGAACAGTGCCAACCGTGTAGCACTTCGAATAAATTAAATTCGCCACGAAAAGGAAAAGAAAAAACTTAAAATCGCAACGAGTTTGGAAAACAAAAGGAAATCTCCTTAAATCGCAGGAGGAAATTGGCATTTGTTAATGGCCAGAGCATTGCAGGCAACTTTAAGTGGTCACCTAGTCAGTCTGCTCAATGAACCATCTCGTACCACACCCAGTACGCACTCAAGCTCCCATCTCTGTCACACAATTGTCACAGTCTCTACTAAAGTGGGTATCCCACAAACAGAGCTCTAGGTACCAACCAACCGACCAGATTATCTATTTGTCCTCTTCTCGATTCCATAATGTCGCCATGCCGCTCCCACGGATATAGGCAAATCCAACAACGGATACCAACGGCAAAAGCAACCCACAAACAGCCAAAGAAACAAAAACAAAAACAAAAACAAAAACTTGAGTCCTGCTCCACTCCAAATACGGTCACAGGTCACAAGTGTCGCTGGTGTCGCTGGTGTTGCTGGTGTCGCTGGTGTCGCAGTTGTCGTCGTCGTCGTAGTCGTTGCCGTCGCCTCTTTAACAAACTTTTGCAAATGTTGGTAAACACACATCGGTCCATCTTACTCGAACGTCTAGCATCGTCTCTTTCTAGATTGTCGACATTTGGATTTTCGATTCGTCCCACCGAATAAAAGCACACACAACGACATTTTCGTAGGTAGCCTGAGCTCCCATTCGTCGCCGTAGCGCGATTTTATGTCGCATCACAATCCCGCGCACCCAAATCCAAATGCCAGAGTGAAAAACACCGAATCTGACCACAATGCAAACGACAGAGAGAACATGCGATTCAGCTGTGCTATGGTGACTTTTGTATATGTCACCCCCCCTTTTTGTAGGAGTTTTACTGCCGCACGATGACCAAAGTGTCGCCCAGCATTTAATTCGATTTGAAAGTCTCCGACTCAGACTCCAACTCCGACTCCGACTACGACTACGACTACGACTACGACTACGACTCCGACCACGACTTTGGCTCTGTATCTGCTAACTCTGACTACACTACGCCAGCAACGACCAACGACCAACGACACAACGACAATGCTACAGCTCCAGCTCGGCCTTTGATCGTCGTATACACCATCTCACCAACACTATTACCACGGGTACCCACTTTCCGGTTTTCGCTTTTCTGGTTTTCTATGGCGCGCGTGGAGCTCACACAACACATAGTACACAGAGGCAGACGCCAGTCATCACAGCGCCTGTCACTGAAGTAAAAGAGAGCGCCACTCAAATTGGGGGGCAAATAGAGCACATCCAAATTCTCGAAAGAGAACGTTTCCTATCGCAAGAGAGTGTGCACCAGCTGGTGGTAGTAGTGGAGTGGAGCCCTTCTTAGCCAGAGAATTTTTTTAAGGGTGCCTCACATCCAAGGTGGAGTGGCAAATGAAATTTTTCCTGATTTACACGGATCCGGCCAAAGGAGATGAATTAATAAAAATTAAAGTCCAAATTTAGGGGTGCCTTCATGGGGACGATGATTGAGTGGATTGTTAACCCTAGTCCTAGACAACGTAGCGTGGGAAACACCAAAAAAAAAAAAAAGTCCTTACACACCGATCTGTCGATGTAACAGTACCTAATAGATTCTACTTAACGGTGTAGTGAAGGGCAATTGATGCGTTAAATATCGTAGCCTCAGGATACGAGTATCTTTCGTCCACGATTGTAAGTAAAATTTAAGACACGCGCCGTAATGAGTGGTTTCCTTGATAGCAAGGTGCAATTAGTTGGACGTCATCGTTGGGAAAACATTTATTTTGCCGCTAAAAGGGGAGGCAAATTGACTCTTTATCACATTTGGATTGGAAATTGTGTGTGCGAATGCCGTCGGGGATTTTAGGGTACATAGTATCTGAAAGATATTAATCGATTTGATTTTCGTTCTTTGAAAAATGATGGCAAGACTTTTGCACCGTAGACACTTGTGTCTTAGGAGAGCTTCTTTTTTTTGTTCAATTTATATCCATTAGGGCGCTTGAACTTTCAGCACTGATATAGCTTCAGGTTCTCGTTAGAAACTGGTATACACTACCACTTACCAGTCATCGCGCAAATATTTCACAAGGTCCAATAATCTAAACAGACGTAGTGTTCGTTTTTGGGTAATTTGTGACAGCGATGGATTGGCATACGAGTGCAGTCAGTCTTGTACAATGCGCACAATATTTGTTATCGATAATTTTCCGCCAGAGGTTTTCATCTGAATGAGAGCGATCCATCGGTCCACCAGGTGAGGAGGGCTAAGTGGTAACGTTGTTCACCTGCAAGGGCCTAGGCTAATAATTTCGATACGTCGAAACTCCAAACTGGGCTCAAACTAAACTCACATTCAAAAGGCCCATGTGGAGACGTGTCTTAAAGAATTTCTAAGAGAGCAGATTGCAGTGGTCCACCAACAGGTCGCCTTGACATTCGCCAGAAAACGGCTTTCAAGTCTAACGTGCCCAACACCAAAAGCAGCTCTCACAAGAGCTAGTACATTCTGTATATTAAGCGTCTCCTTTAAAGATGCTACAGCCCGATGTGTGGTTGGTTTTATGCTGCATGCGGAAAGGACTTTGTCTGCTCAACAAATTGAGTTGATAGAAAATATAGGGTCATCCAACTAGAGGTGTCATTTTAAATCAACAGAAAAATGCTACATTTTTACTAAAATTCGTGATATTTTTATTTTATTTTTAAGTAGAAACTCTGAGGTTAATAATGAATTACAATATCTGCCAAATGTCTGCCTGGCACTGTCTAAAAATATTTACTCTTTTGATAATTTTTCATCATGTTTTCGCATAACAGCTCTGACATTTTCTTTTAGTACAGTAGCGGGGTATCAGCGTATAATTTATGTTTAGCCTCAAAGGACAAGGTCTAATAGTGTTAAATCGCGCGATCGCGGCGGCCAATTGAAGTCTCCATTCCGAGAAATCACACGTCCAGGGAATCTGTCACGCAATAGGGCCATTGTTTCACAAGCTGTGCACCATGTGGCGCCGAAAATAAACGTCGTCCATGTCCAAAGCATCAATTTCAGGGAAAGGAAAGTCAGTCAATCAGGCAATGCGTTCACCGAAAAGATCGCACCAGCATCATTTTCGAAAAAAAAAAATAGGCCCAATGGCACCACCAGCTCAAAAACCACACCAAAGTTGTGGAAGAAGAGGTTGTTCCACTATCTCCCTTGGGTTTTCGGAGCCCCAGATGCAACAGTTTTGGTTTGTTGACGTACCCAGGCAAATGGGAATGAGCCTCAGCACTCAGAAGAATTTTGAAGCCCAAGATCTTTATGCAAAATGCGGTAGAAAGTGGTTGCGGATAGACGAATTTCCTGCGATCGCACATGGACGCATCTGGGTTTTCAGTCATACTCTCAGCTAGCCTGCCCGAAACGTTCAAAGTTATCGACTAAATCCACTATATCTCTGCGAGAAGGCGCTTGATGACGGCCAAAGATTAGGTTGGTTTAGAGTGGCTGTTGGAAAAACCAACCCACTTAGGTCTATTGGTGATGCCATGTGGATGTGTGATCCTTCTACTCTTGAAAAGTTTTAGCTTCTGACAAAATATAGGAAACTGTTAACGTCTATATTATTTAGATCGCTCAAGTCATTTTAGAAGAAAGGTCCTGAGTAGAGTTTTCCTCCTACTCGTTCATGCAGGTTCTGCAGAAGTTGTTTGTAAATACCGCCAAGCATTTTGCATGATTCCCTATAAGACGGTGTCCAGTGATGACACCTTTCGACTGATGACTTTTAGAGTGATTCAGATTCAGTCCAACCACCCAAGGTTTGTTCTTCTAATAGGATCCAGCTCTATTTTTAGTTTGCACGTAGCGGCTGGTATGCTGATGATACTTTCTTCAGGCAGAACAAGTAAGGTGGTTCCAATTTAGGCGATTTCGTCGGCCCTACAATTCCCTGGAATATCTCTGCGGCTCGGTACCCAACATAGATGAATGATGAGCTGCTCTGCCATCTCCCTGAGAGAAGATCAGCAATCAAGGGCGGCTTTAGAATGTTGGCAGACTGAGTCCAGGAGTTTGATAGTGGCCTGACTATCCGAAAAGATGCAGATACTCGTATCACGTTTTTCTTCAGCTAGGATAGGTCTTCTTCAATCGCCAAAATTTCCTCCTGGAACACGCTACAGGGATTTAAAAGGCGGATGGAGTAGCTTCCGCCATCAGTCTTGCATCGATTTGCATAGAAATGAATTGACTTGTTGTCCATGAAAGCATTTTCCTCCCAAAAGGACTTAGAGGCAATGTTACATAAAAGATGTAACATCAAACCAATGTTGGGGCATAATGTAGTCGATGTTGTCTAGAAGTATTCCCAATGTATCAAGAATATTAGCGTACCCAAATAGTTTATTTGTCCACTGTGTAGTCGCTTTAGCAGTCACCTGCCAGCCGAAAATATCGACCGGTGTCAGCTGAAACCGAATATCTTCAGTCACGGGGGGAGTAATGCGTAATGCTCCGCACAGCAGCACAGACATGCTGTCTTTGGACTTTGATTAGTGTGCTGCAGTTGGGTACCATGTCTAACACCTGATAACCCCCCGGTAGGTGAGTATCAGTCTTATAACCGGGACTTATAGTCAGTGGATAATGGGACGCAGTAGGCCCCATTTGTTCCCAATGGCTTTTTCGCAACAGAGTGGAGCTATTGTAGCTTTCTTTACTCTTTCGTGGATCCTAGGTTTCCAGTTTAGTTTCGTGTCTAATATATCCTTCAGATACTTCGCTCTATCGGAAAAGATTAAACTGGTACTGTCTTTTTTTTTTTTTTTAAATGAGAGCGCGCTCAAGGGGTTTTTGTACCCTTAAAATGTTCGTACACATCGCGGGCGAAGGAAATTTAGGGAGAAGAAAAGACCGGTACCGACGAACATTGGTTTTAAATGTTCGAAGATTATAACGAATAGGAAACAGAGAGTTTGGCACGGTATTCCATAAACGGGTTGTACGGCTAAGGAATGACTCACGATATTTTAGAGTACGTCCGAAAATGAGCTTGAGGGTGTATTGATGAGCATTCATAGCGAGCCGGGTGTTACGGTTGAAAATTTGAATGGGCGGAATGCTACTGGCGATTTCAATGGTGCACTGGTGGTGGAAATAGCGATAAAACAGGGCAAGACAAGAGACATTACGTCGGTGTTCGAGGGTGTCCATTGTCTGAGTCATATTGGTATCAGCTATGAGTTTTATCGCACGGTTTTGA
Organism: Volucella zonaria; assembly: GCA_963966105.1. Taxonomy (NCBI): domain Eukaryota; kingdom Metazoa; phylum Arthropoda; class Insecta; order Diptera; family Syrphidae; genus Volucella; species Volucella zonaria. The sequence continues at coordinate 102,107,558 of OZ014532.1, read as the reverse complement.
ACCCAGTCTATTAGATGCAGAGATGTTTTAGGAGCACCTGACTAGATGTGTGCATTGTACTCCAATTTTGGGCGGATGACTGCCTTATATATTGAGGCCAGATCAGAGGGGGTAAAGTATTTCTTACATCGCTTGAGGAAACCTAGACATTTCGCAGAATTTTTGGCGACATCGAATGCGTGGTCATTCCAACGTAAGTTGTCATTGATACACATACCGAGAATGGAAAGTTTATCGGTTTCGACGATGCAAGTGCCACTCATGGACAATGGCTGCGTGCTTAAACTTCGTTTTAACGACAGCAGACAGCATTGTATTTTGGAAGCATTAAATTTTACTCTGTTAGTGGTTCCCCAATTAGTTATGCTGGTAATATCAGAATTTAATGAGCTTAATATACGCTGCCGTTCCCGTTCTACAGCCGAAGAGCAGGGACGTGAGTGCGGGAATGAGTATGAAAAGCAGAGAGTCAGCAAAATGATATATTGGATTAGAAGTAGCAGACAAGAGATCGTTGATAAAAATTAAAAAGAGTGTGGGAGGCAGAATGTAGCCCTGGGGCACACCAGCATTTATTTTGTAAACATCAGACTTGGAACCATTCAAGACAACTTGAATTGAACGTTTCGAAAGGTAATTTCTAATCAATTGACGAAGAGAGTCGTCGATCCCAAAAGCACGCATTTTCGACAAAAGAGCCTGATGCCAAATTCTGTCAAATGCCGTAGAAATATCAAGTGCAACTATCTTGCTTTCGCCAGATTGATGTACGCTTTGGTTCCACTTTTCGGTGAGACATACCATCCCATCACCAGTGGGCCTTTTGTTACGAAAACCGTGCTGCCGGTCATTGAGAAGTTTTCGTGTTTCGAGATATTTCATGAGCTGACGGTTTATCAGCGTTTCCATGACCTTGGAAGGAAAGGACGTAAGTGCAATGGGTCTGTAGGAGGAGAGAGAGAAAGATTCGCCTGTTTTAGCGACGGCCTGGACAATTAGTGATAGTTTTCCATCTGCTCGGAAAGAGTCCTAAAGAGTAGGAGCTTACGCAGTGGTTTTGCCAGCATGGAAGAACACCTCTTCAGAGGAAGGGAAGATATGCCATCTGGACCAGCGGATTTATGAATGTTAAGATCTTTAAGAACTCTTGCACTCGAGTGTACGCGGAGACAAAGCAGAATCTGGGAGTGTTGAGCTGGCCACAAAGAGCTGACAGCTGGAATATCATTATAAATGAGCGTTGGGATGGAGGATGAGGCAGAATTTCTAATGTTTTTGACGAATGACCAAAAATTTGTACTGGCTTTGGGACATTGCAATATTTTTTGCCCCAACTTTTGGTCGCGTATTGAAATTTCATACGCTTGAGAAAGACGTTGCAGTCATTCTTGGCTCGTTTAAACTTTTTCCGGTTTTCCTCTTTCGGATTGGTCTTGAATGACCGAAAAAATATTTCTCTAACCCTGACAGCCTCTTTACAGCTCTAGTCGTACCATGCCTTTTCTGTTGGTTGGATACTCTTCACTCGATGAGGGATAAAGTTTCTCATTCCAAAAACAATAGTGTCTATGATCATATCATCAGCGGCATACATGTCGTTGTCGAGGAAATAAAACAACCATTTGAAATTCCTAAAGAAGCTGTTAAGACCGCTCCAATTGAGTTTCTTGTATTGCCATGGGGATCTTTTCTCTAACCGTGTTGTCAGTGTACTAGCAATTAGCTGATATGACACAATGGTCCGACGAGCCTAGAGGGGAGAGCACATCAACGCAATACTTATCAGGGTGAGAAGTTAAAAACAAGTCCAGAGTGTTGGCGATATGACTATCAACGTCTTCGTGTGGGCTCATTCACAAGCTGGGTTAAATTATTTTCCGCAGCGAAGATTTCAACACACCGTCCTTCAGGTGTTGTCTGTCCAGAATGTCGAAGCCAACTGTTGATTGAGGGACTATCTATGATTGGAATTTTATATTTCCTGGAGAAAAGGGCAAGACCGATCCACAGCGTTCCACCCAACGGGTTAATAAGTTATGATTTTGCTTCCCTGAGATGGTTGTAGCAACTTCATCCGCACAGGCAATCACCCTGCTACCACTCGCTTTCAAGTTCCAGAGAATGAGTGAAAGGACACCGACTTGCGGCGTACCTCTGCTAACACATCTTTTAGCAGAAGCAGCGCAAGGGCAGCTTGGCTCTTGTAATCGGACAGTGAATTTTAGTCGTGGTAGCAGTAGTCCTGCTAAGGTTGGTACTGGCCGTGAAAGTGGGTGTCCAGTAGCAGAATGAGGGATTTGCCAGTTGAGGTCGTACAAGAGCCATCGGTTTTTTTTTAAACAGCTAGGCATCGTATGTTTGGTAGACAGGGTTTTTCTTAGACGCGATTACTCGTCTTGCTTTTGAAGTGCGTAGTTGAAAAGTTTCATGCAAAGGTATATAAGCGGTCCCAGTGCTGATGTCCACCAGTGCGGGTTTTCTTGCTTCTGGGTTGACTAAGAGAGCAGCAAGCAGCCGTTGTCTAATTGAGAATCTTGAGAGACTTGATACGTCATCATTGATGTACGAACTTTACGAAATGATTCCGCGATATTTTCACAGTTTTTGTAGGGAATTTTCACTACTGCAGCACGTTGTGTGAGTATATATCAATCCATATTTAATAATCTCCTAATTTTCACTTATCAAAAGTCATGGCAATGATAATTGAGAGTTGACAGTTCAACCAATGGCCTAATATCTTAAATGACACCGCTTGTTGGATGGCCCTCTACCTACGGTTCACTTTTGGAGCTCGTCAATTCTCATAAAAGCTTTGTAGTCTATTAGTCATCGCACTAAATTAGTTAGGGCTGGGCTGGAGTGGTCCTCTTTAAGGAGCACTTGGACTAGTTGTAAGTCCATTGTGATACCACTGGGCAGTGCTGTAGCTACTCCTGGAACTAACGAGGTCTCTTGATAAATTTCTCAAGATCAGTAATCTTTATAGAGTGAAGATCAATTAGATCTCGGAAGTACTAACTCCCTAGGGATTGATTTCTTTCGTGTTGCCCCTGCAGCTCCTGCAGAAATCGTTGTGCGTTGCTTTCAATGTCACAGTCATTAAATTTGATCAGCTCTCTTCATCGATTAGATAATATTAGTCCAGGTGTCTCACAGTTGTCTCGATGACTGGGATTAGAGAGTCCTTAAAAATGTGTCATTTTCATCGCAGTTTCCTAAGACGTTCACAGAGTGTGATCTTGTGCTGCTGAAATGTGTGAAAATCTCTAGCCTTTGGCTATCTTAGAGACGGCTTTAAATTTTCTTCTTTCGTTTCTGTCTGAATTCAACGTTGAATTTAATTTCAGTTAGTGGAATATCCTTCATTTAGCTCGTTCCATAGCTGAGTGTCCCTCAGCTTAAGGGCATGCCGGACAAGTGTATAGGTAGTAAATGGAGCAAAGTTTTGATGGTTGCCGTTTGAGAGGTTATTAATTTGCTTGTACAGCCAGGACACAAGTGGTCACGGTCAAAGGCCCGTGATATAAAACTTGATGTTGGGTGGGAGACCCCACCTTCAGTCTACAGCCCTCTTGCACGAGTAGAGAGCAATTATCTGCTTTTGAGGACGCCTAGATACCTATATACTCCTCGAGAAGTCAACTACGTGCCTATGTGGCGTACCACAGGCGTACTGGAGAATATTAGAGAGTGTCTGTGGGTGTTTGGACGACAAATTAAGAATGATGCTATCTGCGTGAGCTACCACACCATATCTTGGGTCTTCTGATTGTGGACGTTAAGGACTAGTAATGTCCCCTTGTGATATACCCATATGTTGAGAATAAAGTGAATTAAGCTGCGGATGGAGTCATTTACGTACGCGCATATCAGCCTGAGTGATTTTAGCATTGATGCGGATTGTTGCAAGACATTTCATCAGTGACGGAAATCTCAAGACCGGCGTATCTCACCACAATTCTTGGATGGAACTAATATTTGCTTTATAAAAGTTTAGGGCAGCTGCTTTTTGTTTGCCTGCATGGTTGACTGTTTAAGTCCGAACATTCCTTGTGTAGATCCGAATGTCGTTGACCTTTTTTCCTGGTTTCTAACAATTAGTGCAGTCCTTTCAAAGTATTTTCTCTAATATTCCAATCTGGCTTATTCAATTGAAAGTTAAAAAGCCTCTCATCAAGGATTTTTTTTGGCTACTTACGTGACTTAGACCATTTGATGCATTTAAATGTCATTTAACCAACTTTTTCTAAAATATTTGAGCTAGAATAGTTGGCTTACTCAGCAGGCTCTGACACGTGTATTTTCTGAGACTCGGAATTCTTTCTTCCTCCTTTTTTTTAAAGAACTTAACACTCAAGGGGGTATTACTGCTCTTAAAAAGCCGGAGCACGTGTTAAGTTTTTCGGAAAATTGGATAGAATGGGCGAGAAATATGTTTGGGCCCAGTGGTTATTTCGCCCCATGGGTGGCACCCAACATTTAATAGGGAGACTAAATTATTAGTGTAAATTGGACTTGATCTTGTATTTAGGTAAAATTTCACAAGATTTTTAGTTGCCTGAAAAAAAGTCTTTCGGTCACGGCTGGTATTGAACCCCGAACCGTCCGATTGGGAAGCCAATACACTACCACTTGAGCCACGGTCACCCACAATCCTGGACACGCTGATTCTAGTTCTCAAGATCAGGCGCTCTGGCCCCGACACGACCCTGCCTGAGACACGAAGGCCTTTGGCATCCGTAATTGCTTGGTCCTAAAAATCGGAGGTCGACTTTGCGGATAAAACAATTTTTGCCGCTTTTCTTTCGATACTTGCATCAAAAACACATCAATGTCATCAGCGTATGCAACTTAATTCTGGAAAATAATATCTACCTCTGGTAGTATGATGACATAACATGACAGTACATCACCTTCTCTAAGCTCAAAATGGTCTTAAATGTTTGCAAGTTAACCACAAAAGTGATGGTGTGATATCCACAAAAGTGATGGTGTGCCCCAGGACTCCGTTCTGTCCCCAACACTCTTTTTAATTTTCATCAACGATCAACGACAACGACGAAAGCTACTTCTAACCCAATATACTCCTTTGCTGACGACAGTACTCTCGCTTTTCATATTCGTTCCCGAAATCACGTCCCTGATCCGCGGCTGTGGAATGGGAACGGCAGTATATGGTAAGCTCATAATATTCCGATATTAACAGCATAAAAAATTGGGGAACTACAGGTTAGGTTAGATTAGGTTAAACAGGGCTATGATGGATATGGAGGATATGAGTACTGCCTGGGTATCGATGCAGATAGCGATATCTCTTTCGGAGACCGGTCTCATCTGCATTAATTCAGCCGCCCTGAGCACAACTAGAACCTCAAATTGGAAGACACGGCTTGCGTCCGGTAGTCTCATAGACACTCTTAGCTCTGGGTCTTCTGAGAAGATAACAGAACTTGTTCCTTCCTCTGGTTTTGAGCCATCTACGAAAATTGCAGTGCCTCATTTGACCTGATTATTGAATTTTTTTTCCCAGTTTTCCCTCTCCGGATATATTATATCATATGGGATGTCGAAGTCGACCAAGGAAGGAATTTCATCCGTTCGAATTGGATCGCCTGGCAGTAGCTCCGCTAGGACCGTGCCATGTCCGAAACTACTGGTCTTGAAGTAACTCAGATTAATGAGTCGTATCGCTCTGTTGCCAGCAAGTGTTTTGATCTGTAAATCAAGCGGTGTTAGGTGCAAAAAGGTCTCCAATGCTGTAGTTGGGGTGGTACGAGCGCTCTTCTAAAATTGGGGAACTATCACCAGAGTGATATTTAATGCTTCCAAAACAAAATTTTTTCTGCTGTCGGTAAAGTGAGATCCAAACACCCAGCCATTAGTGAAATTGCCAGTAGTATTCCATCCCTTCAAACCAAACCTGTCTCTATGAATGGTCAACAGTCTATCCTTAAGCTCTGAAATATCGTGATTATTTCCTAAGCCGCACAACTCGCTTATGGAACTCTTTATTTCCTAGTCATTATAACCTTCGAACATTTAAAACCAACCAACGAAATTTATGGAGGACTTTGTGAAATTTACGGTTGACATCATCGGCCATCTGGGCGTGCTATTTATTGAATTATTGAAAAATTTCGCATTCAATTTCACACATCAACAAGAAATAGAGCTGTGCGTTTGGAAGGAAATTTCACGACTGTGGAAGAGGACCACAATTGTCCATCTGCAAAATCCTGCATGAAGATCTCTTAGTGTCAAGGCTTATGAGATCCATTTATGCTTCGGGTGTTCAGTGATTGAGCCTTAAATCATTTGGAAATTGACCCAGTTCTTTACGGTAAAATTCTGTTCAGTGATGAGGTTCAATTGTGGTTAAACGGTTACGTAAACAAGCAGAATTGCAGTATTTGGAGCGAAGACAATACTCAAGAAGTTCACCAGATGCCATTGCCTGGATTGTACGCCGGTGGCATCATTGGTCCTTATTTCTTCAAATATGAGGCCGGAGCACAAGTTACTATCAATAAACACCAATGCGATAGTCAACGATTATTTGCTCCCAAATTTGGGTCACATCAATGTGGAAGAACTGTGCTTCCAACGGAATGGTACTCCACCACCAAAACATCGCTTTGACGATAGAGTCTTTCAAGAAATGGACCTGCCAATTGATCATCAAGACCGTGCAAGTTGAAGCTGTTGGAATATTTTCTGAGGGGCTATATGAAGCTACAACTTTATGCCGATAAACGCTTTCGAGCAAAACATTGTTTGAGTAACACGCGATATCCGCCCTAAATTCATCGAAAAAGTGGTCGAAAATTTGACCTCTAGCATAACCTTTGTATGAGCCAGTCGTAGTGGACATACATATACCCAAAACTATATTCAACTACTAAATGGCATGCAATAATCTTTCATATAAATTAAATAAACCGTGATCAAATTAATTTTTTTGGGTTTGTTTGAACAAAAAAGTCTAAACCTCTTAAAAACACACTGCGTGTTCTTAATGTGTCCAAGTGTCGGGATTCGCTTGCAAAACTTGGAAATGACAATTTGGACCTTGTTCAAGCGAGCCAGAATGAAAGGAATCCTGTTATTAAAGTAAGGGAACACCCAAAATAAGTCTGCTTAACCATCCATCCAAACAAGGATGGGAAGAGTTTAAAAGTTTTGAAAAAATCCACCCCCCGTTGTAGGTGTCACAAAATATCCTTCGTCAAAAAATCGGTGTCTGCGCTGCAGTTCTGTCGCGTCTGTATCGGTACCATAGATGGAAAATGCTTTCTTTATCATACAAAACAAAAGTCGCCACGAATGGCTTAATCCAGAATACAGATCAGCATAACGTCTCAGAGGTGGAGTACATAGCTACACTATTACCACTAAAGCCTGCTACCAACAGTTTGGTTGGGAAGAAATGATTCATCCTCCTCATACTCCAGAGTTAGAATCCTCAGATTCTCGCTTGTTGCGAAACTTTCTTAATGGAAGAGCTTTAAGATCTCGGAATCATGTTCAAGAGGCTCTGAATGTATCTTTTTCGTCAATGACGTCTACATTTGTGTACGTGGCGATCCACAAGCAGATCCTTTTGACTACGCCATCTATAGAGGAATAAGTCTCCAAAACACCGCCTTCAAGATCTTTTTTGTGTACCGATTATGTGAGCGTCAGAAACCATTCACGAACAATCAGTACCAGTGCGATTTCAGGCCAGAAGCGTCCACCACAGATCAAATATTTACACTACGGCAGGTCTTGGAAAAGACCTGGGAATTCCAGATCACCATCTATTTGTCGACTTCAGAGGCGCATATGACAGCGTGCATAGGGATGAACGATACAAAGCCATGTATAGTTTTGGGAAGCTCATCAGGCTGCACAGGACGACTATGGAGAACTCTCACTGCTCCACCAAAGTCAGAACTACCTCACGTCTTCAATGCGAGGAAAGGTTTTGACCAAGGCGACGCGCTGTGATTTAATAACATTTTTAACTCCACAATTACTTCTGTGCGCGAATCATGGTGATGGCGAAAACAGCGAGCCATCAACGAAACTTTCATGCGTATTGAGGCGAAAGCGACCAAAATTGATCTGACGGTACACAGAGGCGAAACAAAGTACATCCTGTCATCAGAACCGCTGAAAGCTTGACCAGAACTTCACAATTGGCAGTTATAACTTTGAAGTAGCTAAGGACTTCGTTTAAACAGCAATGACACCCATGCGGATTAGCGCTGCCAAACGCTGTTTCTTTCTTCTTAGAAGGCAATGCAGTAACAGGGCCCTCTTTCGTAAGACCAAACTGGTTCCACGGAGCATCTCGCGTTTTTGTGTCCTGCTAATGCTGATGAAGAATCATCCCTTCAAGAGAAAGATATTGCGTGTGATTTTCGGTATTCACTGAGAATGGAGGAGTAAATTCAACCACGAACTATGAACCACGCTGTCCAGCGACATCGGTCTGAGATGGTTGGGCAATGCAAAACAAATGGACACATCAACTCCGGCCCAAGAAGTCTTGGAGTTTAACACAAGTGGAAGGCGACGACAACCAACTTGGAGCGCCGCACTGCAGGTAGCTGGCGAGAGGTCGTGGTATGCACATCGGTATCTGTCTATTTTCCCTGTGTATAAACATCTTAGGGGTACCAAAATTCAAATTACAAAAAAAAAGCTGTTGGTTGATACCCAGGTTCACCCGGGACTGAAGCGCCACCCAAATAGGTCAGCAAGTAGATAAACAGACATCTGGCAAATTTGGCATTTAAACCCTTACCATCTACGAGCACTGCAAACATTGTATACGAGCCGATAGAATTGTAAATCCGTTTTCACTTAATTGAGCTGCTGATTTAATTCATCTGTCTAACTGCAAGGATTCCATCAATAATTTTCGAGCATAATCCAGCTATCCGTCTCACCACTAACAATGTTTAAATCAAAAAAAAAAAAAAAAATGAAGGAAAAAGCAAAATACTCTCTTCATAAACAAGCGCTGACCACTCTCAACCGCCCTGCCTTACCGATACTTGGTTTTTCATCACCACAAATCCAACAGAATTCTCTCTTCCCAACTCTTTAGAGTCAAAGAGAGTTCCACGTTGCCCTAATAATTCCATTTACTACCTCGGATATGCATGTGTGTGTGAGCTCATTTAACCACTTATATGCATCCACAGGATGGTAGTGCGGCGTGGACACATTTTACAGTGTCACAGAATTTTTCAAATCGGATAAGTACCCTCCTGCCACTGTGCCAGAACCACTTATGTCGTCTCTTAGCACTGGGTGCTTATTTGTGTGTGCGTTTGTATCTATGTGAAGATGAATTCCAAAGAAATTTTCTATTTATATACACACTCGCTCACACACACGTTCGCATCGCCTCAGGCTCAAACGAATCACAATCACTCATACGGCACACAGGGTGGTATTGCCATTGCCTCTACCGTGCAGTGTTGTGTCGTTTTCGTTGCCGTTGTCGTTGTCGTTGCCGTTGTCGCATTCGTTTCTTTACGCGTTCGCCTTTCTTTTTCTCTTTCTTTTGAGGCGCGCTTTGTTTTCGGTTTTCTTTTTTTTCCAATACTTTTGGCTTCGTGTGTCGTTTTGGCTCTAACGAGTGTGTGTGTCATTCGGCAACGACGTCGGAGAGGAAAGGCAATTTTTGTTTTGCTTTTGGGTGAACAATTTTTTTTTCTTCTGCCTCTTTGGGGGGCGACACCTGACTAAAAGTTCTACAGATTCTCTTTTTTTTTCTTTTTGCTACCTCTTCTTCTTCTTCGGGTCGGTGTGTGTGATGGGGCCCCCTCTCTGGACGCCTGGTGAACGCTTTTCTTTTTTTTTGCGGCCCGATGACCATCGCCATCATCGCAAAGTTTTGCCATCTCAATGGGGTCCAGTATCAGTGGGTCCGTTCGAAGAGACACTTTAGACGCGACGCACGGTAGCTTTTTTTTTCTTTTGTTTTGCATTACGAACTAGATACTCGCTCTCTACTGGCGCATCTAGTTGCTAGCCGTTGGTCGCAAATCGCTAATCGTTAATCGTTAATCGCTTATCGCTGGTTGCTAGTTGAGAGTTAAGTGGATTACCATATAGCGAAGGAGAAGCAGAAAAATAGAGAGTGAGAGGGCGAGGCTAAACTGAGTTAGGGGTGCCCTAAGTACATACGGTCAAGTGTGATGCTAATCCTTGGCACACGCATCTCTAGTGACATTTTTGTTGGCAACACTACAGCACTGGTGACAGCAGGACTTCTGAGTGTATAGCTGGCTGTTCATCGGTGTGTGATTGTGTATGTGTATGGGTTTGTGGTGTCTCCTATATAAAAGCAATTCTCTTCGTTTGTCACCTCCCTCTCTTTTTTTTTTTTTTTTGAGTCGAATAACTGGTTGTTCGTGTGAGTGCGTATAGTTCGGAGTGGCCAGGCCAAGCCAGGCCATCTATCGCCACTGTTGGTTGTGTATTCATAGCTCATGCCTGTATCCCGTATCTCGTATTTCGTACACCACACCGTATGCCGTATGCCGTGTGCAATACGAAACAACGACTGACTGACTCTTCTGTGTGTGCTGTGAGTAGTGCTATGGTGCGGTGTATAGTCGTGTCGTTCGTTCAACGTTTTCGGTTTGTCATTGGCGTCGTTGTCGCTGTCGTTGGCGTAGTGTCTCCGTTCTCGTCGTCATCGTGTCGTCGTTGTCGTCGGTGTCGCCATCTCGTGTTGTCCTCTCTTCTGTCGCTTTGACATTATATACCCGGACCACACTGTGTATATAAAAGGAATCCAATAAAAAAAAAATCGAATTTTCTGTTTTTTTTTTTTTTTTTTTGAAAATTTTTGTCATCCCCGAGTGTCATTGGTCGAGTGAGTGAAAATAAAAAGAGAATTCGACAGCGAAAAAGAATCCACCGAGAAGAGGAAGAGCAAAAAAAAAAAAGGAAAAAAAAAATCGTTACATGGAACGACGACTTTGGAAGACTGTGTTGTCGCCGCGTAAACGTAATTTGGCATCGCGGACTGGTTTAGCGACAGCTTCAGCTTCAACAGCAGCGATAGTGTGTGATCAGCAAACGACATTTTGCTGCATCAGTGTGGTTACCTAGTGTGGATTACAATTTGCCAGGACGACCAGCGACAATATTATTCGCACGGAACACAAAATCCATTATTTTTTCTGTTGCACGAGTATCTGCAGCATTCGTGTGTGCAGTAGTTCCCAATTAGAATTTTGTTTTCAATTTAATTTTACTCTCCAATTAAGACGGAGAGTCCTTTGTGTGGTTAAAAAAAAAAAAAAAAAAACCCAGCCTTGTCTTCCATTATACAATACGGATACGATACGTACGTACTACATACCTGTCCGTGCATAGGGTAAATAATTGTTTTGACGGTTTTCGTTTTGTTCATTTTTTTTTGTTTTTTTTTTTTTTCGAATTTTGAAGGCAATTTGCGTTTTGCGTGGGAGTCCAATAGCTAGCTAGCTGGTCTGTGGTGTATCCGTAATTACGCTCCTTAACAACGATAATGCGGTTTAATTGTTACGCGGAAGAGGAGGAGCGACCCGTTTAATTGTTGTTTGAAGTCATTAAGAGTGTAATCGCAAGTTAAAGGGATAACAAAGCGCCCTCGAGTGCAGTTTATACATAGAAGGAATACTAGTTAGTGGATTGGATCCGATCCGACTCGAACCGATCCTATCATCTGCCCACTCTGAATTGTGTTTTGATATACATACGAGTATACATGTAGTGTAGTTGCGTCACCAAGAAACCAGAAGAAAAGTGCAAAATTTTAATTTTTTTTTCCTTTTTTTGTTTTTTTTTTTTAAAAAAAATTTATACCTTGTGTCTGTGATTTTTATTGGTTTCCTTTATTTGCAAACGAAGCAAGAGAATTGAAAGAAAAGAAAAAAAAAATTGAAGCAAGTGATTTTGTTCTTGGAGAGACCAGTAGTCGGCCAAAAGGATTTACAGTCAACATTCAAGCGGCAATTTGCGACGAAATTTGGTAAGTTGTGCATCCCTAATTCGAACTCAAATTCTCTCGAATCGCGTCTGTATCGGTACCCGAAGTTGTTTGCACATAATTTTTTTTTGACGAGCCGTATTTGTCAGGGCATCCCATTTTAACTTTTGAGCTTTCAAATCCAACTGGCAGTACACCTAACGCTTGATGCTTTTCATTAATTTGTTGCCTCAAGTTTAAGTTTTACCTTTGTATAGTTTACGGGCCGAATTAGGGCCATTTCGGCACGTCAATAAGATGTATCTAAGAGCAGAGCAAACCTCAAATAGACGTAACTCTCGGACGATGAAACTGTATTTTCTTCTAAAATTTCAAAACCAAATGGTTCATCTAGACATTACCCTTGTTTTGTTTTTGGTTGATTTCTAGTCCGTAAATTTTATTGCTTGTCATAATTTTAGACAGACATAAGAATGAGTTGTCAAGACCGGGTTTCGGTGGCACATTTGGCTACAGTCCTGTGTACCGAAATACTACACCCTGAATGACTCGAACTGCAACCAACTTCAGACTGCTATAATTTCCAAACCGTTCATGACAGTGAGCTCAAATTTTGACACATGACAGATAATTTTATTATTTACAAACCTTTTAAACGATTTGCGTCTCAGTTGTGTTGAAAAATTTTTATCCGCGATGGAATTCAAACGTGATAGTGTGATTGCCTTATATTTGGCTGGAAAACCACAAGTAGCTATCGTTGGAGCCTTCCATCACCTCAACGTGAATAAATCATTTGAGTCTCGAACCATAGCTCGTTACCGTGATACTGCCAGTGTTGCAAAACGCCATGGAGGTGGTCATAAAAAAACAGCAACGTCGGCAGAAATGGTTCGGAAAGTGAAGGCTCGAATTGAGCGAAATCCGCGTCGAAGTGGAAGAAAAATGGCTCGTGAGCTCAACATATCGTTGGAACGGATGCAACACATACTGAAAAATGAGCTTGGGCTCAAGCCATTGAAGTTTCAAAAAGCACACGATCTTAAACCGCAACAGAAAAAAGTTAGAGTCGAAAAAGCGAAGGAGTTGCTACGCTTGCACGAAAGTGGTGAGTTGCCGAATTTGGTTTTTTTCCGATGAGTCGCCATTTGTTATCGAGCAATATGTCAACAAATAAAATGACCGAGTTTACTTGCCAGAGAGGTCTTACGAAAATGTACACCTTCGGATGGCCACCAGAAAGCAGGCAGCACCGATGGTGATAGTTTGGGCGGCCATAACCGCCGATGGTCGCTCTCCGCACGTATTTTTGGATCGTGGCCGTGGCGTCAAAATTAGTACGATCGTATACCGTGAGACTGGCTTAGAGGCAGTATTGAAGTCTTGGGCAAACAATCATTTCGGTCGGAGACCGTGGACATTTCAACAAGACTCGGCACCGTCTCACAAAGCGCGCGTCAACCAAGATTGGTTAAAAAACAATGTTCCACACTTCATTTCTTCGACCCAATGGATTGCAAATTCTCCGGATGCAAATTCGTTGGATTTCTTTGTCTGGGGTATTTTGAGGGCGAAGGTTTTCACAAAAAAAATACCAAAGTTTGGATCACCTCAAACAAGCACTTCGCCGGGAATGGGCCAAAATACCTCAGAGCCACTTGCGTGCAGCGTGCGAGGCTTTCTTCGGCCGTCTCAAGGCCATTATTCGCGCCAAAGGTGGGCATATGGAAAACTACTGATAGAATTTGAAAATTTATGTATTTTCCAACATTTCTTGCTTTGGCACAATAAAATTTATCAAAAAATAAAAAAATTATAGCATTTTAAAAAGTTGGAGTTCGAGTCATTCACCCTGTACTACTAAATTTACAAATCTATCTATACAGTTAACAAATGGAATACCTCTTTTGATAGAACAGACTTCTTCTTTCGTGGCAACTTCTTGAGACCAGAAATAAAAGGGTCAGAATTGAGAAGAAGCCTCTTCATCAAGTCGGTGTTTGTGACAACCCGAGACATTTTCCTAGTGTTGTCACGCCTAAACTGTCTAACCAACTTATTACAGGATTCGGCTGCTTCCTCCGACAACTTACCTATTGGCAATAGGGAGTTCTCAATTACTTCCGACCCATGAACCAGTACCTTATGTACTGATGACCGCCAGATGTACCACGGATATGCAGCAACTAGCTTACGCGCGGTCTCTAAGGAATATTCTTTAAAAGTTGTAATATTTATGTTGCATCCTGACGAGAGACACTGCAGCTGATGGTGGCATCCGTCAAGAAGGTCATTGTCTAATCCAGTGATTTCTGCTGCAATAGCTGAATTAGAAAAAAACCTTCTCGCAGTATTCCCGTCATTTGATGGACCGCTTTCTCCACTTCGCGGTACATCAATCCTAACTGCTCCCTAAACTTTTGCTGAGCGAGTTGTTTTTTTCTGTGCAAGAAGAGCTTTATGTTCTGCTGAACGCATCTGCCGTTTTTGAAAATCTAACCTGTACGAAAGATGAATAAAATATTCAAAGAAACGGATGTATGAGTGAACAGGAGATAAGCCAAACTGATATCTACTAGCATTTACGGTTTTACTCAATCATTTCTGAATGTCACTCATATCTCTTGGAGTCAAACCACAAATATAACACATGCACCATGGGCGCTACACACTTTACCGTCAACCATAGTTAATTGTAAAGAATGCAGTACCTTTATGTCGCGGCCGTTGCAGGTGAAAGAGGATGGCTGCAAGTTATCTATTTTGTTCTTGAAATAAGCCTCTCGCACAGACAGATCTTTTGTTTCTTTCGCGAATTGAAACCGAATAGGCCTACAATATCTTGTGGAGGAAGCGCGTGGGTTTTTCCATTGATTTGAAAATTAATTGTAGAGGACAATAAGAAGTGCCTAACAAACATAGTACCATCTTCAATACTAGAAACTCCTAAACACTGTTTGTATTCACTGTGGCCGGTATTGCCATCAAACCTAAATCCCCATTAATGTCAATACTATCAAGAACTTGTTTTTGAGATTCCAGTATCCGAGTTGCAGTATGATCTAATAAAGATTGTAGTTCTACCTCAGCAGACGATTCCGTGACCATCACCTCAGATGCATAACACCGGTTCTTAGCCTTCAATAATTTTTTGTATGATGGTAACACGTTTGAGGTTTTTGAATTAATAAAGTCTTTCAATAGTAGGTTCTGATGTTTTGTAAGCTTAGCCTCAGTGATTAGAGATAACACTTCGTGAGTATTGAATTCTACAGAAGTGGCGTTAGATCTGCTGGAATTATTCAAGAGTGAATTAACAGCGGAATTATCTACTTTACTTAGCTCTCCTATGCGGCGTCGTTGTGATCTCTTGCTGCACTGCTCAAAGTCCTTTCTGTTTGACTGCTTGAAGGAGGCACTACTGCTGCTGGTCGCTGACTGTTGAAATCTGCCACAGAAGTTGGTAGAAAGCACACTTCAAATTCTACAAGCCATTTGGTGTACTTCGACACCATGCGTGAATGTGTTTGTCCGACTTGCTTCCAAAGTGCTACAAATCTTATACAATTCAAAATACATAGATAAATAGAGAGTACATACCTTTAACTTGAAAATCCATTGCTATGTAACAGGGTGACGAAAAAGTTTGGTCTTGAAAACACGCGACGCGACTTGAGCTAATTAGCGCTTGCTGATAACAATGTTGACGATAATCCGATGTGTTCATTTCCGATGCAGAAAAAAGAATGTTTTAAACAATGGATTGCGAAACCTTTTATATCATCAAGTAGTGTGACAATTAAAGGGTAATTGAGCGATTAAGCAGGACTTAGTTCAATCACAGAAATCTGCGGCCTATGGCCTACTATGGCCCCACTGTGCACTGGATTAATCACGTAATCAAGCAATTGGATCGCAAGATCTTGGTGGCCAATTGTCTTGTAAATCTCTCTCACTACACTTTGATTCCAGCAAACAAATGGGAATTCCCGGAGTACGAGACGTAGATTTGACTTGATATGACGTAAATTTGGTCTAATATATCCCCTGACCAGCGCTCTGCATTTGACCGCAACTCATTTTTGTGGACATAGTAGTGCATGAACAGTCACTTGCAGATGACTCTCACTTCAAATATTTCTATTTGCCCTATTGGCGTATCGAGCCAAAAGTAAGACTCATCACTAGATACAATTTTGCCGCAACAGGTTCAGTTCTCGAAGCAATTGAATCTTGAAAGGTATAAGGCTAATATTCATTAGCAAAAGGACTCAAGTTGTGGAGGGACAAAACCTATCCTCCTGTTCACGGCTTCAAACTGACGAAATTTGGATTTCAATAAACGTTGGCATCGACTGCTGCGATATTTCCTTCCGCAGGCACGCATTAGAGAACTAACAAAAGAGGTAGCGAATTTAAAGTTTTCATAAAGGATTAGGTACATAGGATATAAAAAAATGTCAGGACTCACCCAAAACAAATGCTGATAATAATCGGTAACGTCTATCAGCCAAACATCAGCGGATATCCCACAATGATAGCATCAAGAGGACCAATCAACACTATATAGTCAGTTACGCATGTGCAATAGATTTATCTGGAAATACTAAAACCGCATTTTGCCAGTTTTTGATTCCCACAAAACGCATGAATATTATCTACAGTGTGGGCCAAAACTAAAGCAACTTGATAGTAAATTCACATTTAATAATAATCACCACGACTTAAACTCAATATTTTGTGGCGGAACATTTGTTTTGGATTACTGCACTACACCTTCTTTCCATACTCTCGATCAGATTGGAAATTATCGAGCTTGGGATGTTTTTTTTTAAAGCCCTCTGGACTTGAATATAAAGCCCGTTCCTATTCTTGCGCTGCTCCCGAACTATTCGCCGATCTACAATCTCCCATAGATCTTGGGCTGGCCTGATTTTATGATCCCGAAACCACCTATTTCTAAACCATGCTTCGGAACATTATCCTGCTGAAATATCTATTTCAGAGGCACTTCCTTCTGAGCATGTGGCAGCATAGTGTTTTCAAGTATACTGGTATGGGAACAATTCCAAGTCCAGAGAAATATCTCCAAACCATAATGTTTCCTTCTCCATGCTTCACAGTGCCCTTTAAGTATCGAGGATTCAAGGCTTCATTGATTGGCTCTCTTAAACCGCGGAAAACATCCGTTCGAAATACGAGGGCGGGTCAATAAAGATATGGATTAAAACACAGATTTTTTGATAAAAAAATAATTTTATTTTTCAACGTAGTCTCCCTTGAGCTCTATACACTTTGTCCAACGCTTCTCCAATTTTTTTATCCCTTCCAAAAAAAATGATTTGTCGAGGTCCTCAAAATAGGCCTTTGTTTGCGAGATGACTTCATCATTGGAGTCAAATCTTTTTCCACCAAGCCATTTCTTCAGGTTTGGGAACAAGAAGTAGTCGCTCGGAGCCAAATCTGGAGAATAGGGTGGATGAGGGAGCAATTCATAGCCCAATTCATGGATTTTTGCCATGGCAACTGCACATGTGTGCACCCTTGCATTGTCTTGGTGGAAAAGAACTTTTTTCTTGGCCAAATGAGGTGGTTTTTTTTTCAAATCGTCATTGAATCGGTCCAATAAGTTGGCATAATATTCCCCATTGATTGTTCTTCCCTTTTGAAGGTAGTCAATGTGGATTATCCCGCGTGCATCCCAAAAAACAGTCGCCATAACTTTATTGGCTGACAAACCCACCTTGGCCTTCTTTGGCGCCGATTCACCCTTAGAAACCCACTGTTTTGACTGTTGTTTGTTTTCTGGTGTGTTGTGATGGATCCATGTTTCGTCCACGGTTACAAAACGGCGCAAAAACTCCTCCATATTGCGATTAAACAACGTCAAACCTTCCTGTGAAGTTGTTACACGATTGCGTTTGTGGTCGACTGTGAGCAAACGCGGCACCCATCTTGCGGAAAGCTTTCTCATGCCCAAGTGATCATTCAAAATTGAAACCACTGAGCCATGCGAGATCCCTACGGCTTCCACAATCTCTCGCACTTTCAATCTTCGGTCGGCCAACACCATATCGTGAATTTTTTCGATTGTTTCGGGTGTAGAGACCTCAACTGGGCGTTCAGGACGTTCGGCATCTTCAGTGCTTGTACGGCCACAACGAAATTCAGTAAACCACTTTTTTACCATTGAAATCGATGGTGCAGAGTCCCCATAGTATTTATCAAGCTTAGCCTTGGTCTCGGTAATGGTTTTTTTTCGCAAGAAATAATGCTTAATAAGCACACGAAATTCACTTTTTTCCATTTTCTCCTCAAATTAGTGAGTAGTCTGATAAAAATAGCTGTCAAACACAAACTAACTGACGCAGCAAGTTTAAATTTTGACAGGAGTCAACTGACAGATGCCTGTTGACAGGAGCAGTATTGCTGTTTCAGTAAAGAGGTCAGAAATTCAAAAAGTCACTGACTTATTGACCCGCCCTCGTACTTAATATGGTCACTTGCTACTTCCAGTCTTGCTCTTCTATCTTTAGCTCAAATAAATGGTTTCTTTCCGATTTTGAATGATGAAAGATCATCCTTAACAGTTCCTCGACGGAATGCCCTGGTGCCAGCTTCTATACTAAGCTCGTTTTGTAATTCCCTAGATGACATAAAGCGATTACTCTTTATCGTTCTAATGATCACTTTTTCCTCCGGGTATATGGTAACTCTTGGCCTGCCACCTCGGTGAATCGTTTTGACGGAGTTGTAAAATTTTATAGAACGGCTTGTCACCGATTTCGGGATTGAATACTTTTTGGATAGTTCAGATTGTGACATACCACTTTTATATTCTTTAGTCTCATCGGAGTACTTATTTCTGGCGATATTAGATACAATTTAAGGGGCACTTCTAAAGATCTTGCTGCAGCGGGCTGATACACGCGAACTAATCAATTATCTTTTTTTTTTAATATTGACAAATCAGATATCAGTAGTTTTAGTCAAAGTGACGGTTTTTCTATTTCGCCCGTAACAAAAAATTACGAAGCAAATTGAATTGCTTTTGTTTTGGCCAGCTGAAAAGTAAGTTCAATTCAATTGGATGGTTGTATTTTTTTTTAATACTGTAAAATTACCGTTCGTTGATTTTATAAACTATTCAACAATATTCCAAGCTAGTTTGAACATTTTTTTTTTAACTTTAGGGTTAATTGATATGAAATGTATCACAAAACACAGACTTGCGATTTTAGTTGCTTTAGTTTTGGCCAACACTGTACATATATCTGCAGTAGCCGTATTTAATTTGTCTGACCATTATGGGATATATTGCGCTATTAGCAACAAAAGAAGGGAATAAGTTCAAAATGTGCCCGTATGTCCGTCAAATGTTGCAACAATTGCATGCTTAAAATGAGGCCAATGACTTTTACAACAACTTCAGGGCATATTGTCAATGCAGTTGTAAAAAAAAAGAAAAAATCCAGAACACACAGGAAAGTATCTGAAGTATCGAAGATATAAAAGTAATCGGAGGAACCAAAATTATGAAGAAGAAAATCTTCGCAAAAAATATTTTGGGAAACTATTTTAAAATGCAGGGAACTATCCGAAGAAAACTCTGATAATTCTCAACTAGATACTCAACAAAAAATTTACGATTCTGGTGACATGCTGACCAAAACCTTTGCTTTCTTAAAGACCTGGCAAACCAGTTTGCACAAGAGTTGCCAAAAAATACATTTACTCACCTAAAGACAAGAAATCGGCGACTGAAGATGGTATCCAACCGAAGGACTTAAAAGTTATTGCCAAATTCTTGGCCTAAATTTCTTCAAAATTTATAAACAGCCTGGAACAATCAGGACTACCGGAGAACCTATCAGTTGCACGACCGATGAATGAGAAACGTTCCAAAAACTGGGAACTATCCGACAATTTCAGTACTATCCGTGACAGATAAAGCTGTCGAAGAGGTTGTCGACAAAAAATACAGGATCTCGGCAAAGAATCAGTTAGGGAAAATTTAAATAGGTTTCTCGGTGAAATTTCTGGGAATAGTAATCAAAATCAGGGAAAGAACCAGGAGACCCTTGTATTACTTTATGCCGCTTTATAGCATCAAATCAGTAGATGAAAAAAAAGAGTGTACAATGACGGGAAAGGACACGTTTTGAGTGGTTACTTGAAAAACCGGAAATATAAAGATAACATGAGGTAGAACTTCATCCAACAAAACCTTCGAAGCATGGAGTTCCACAGGGGTATATATTGGGTCCGCTAATATTTATAACGTGCATCCTACATATGAAGAAAGCGCAGTTTTTGCTTATGCAGACGACACGGCAATTATCCTTAACCACAAGGATGTTGAAATTGCTGACAAAAATTATGCGAAGAGAACTTGATGGTGACACGACAATGGTTTCACTATATGCTCATGCGAATAAAACTAAAGCAATGCATGTACATCTACGACACATCGACGATTTTGGGCAATGTACCAAAATACAGGATCATCTATGTTGTGCTTCCGAAAGTAAATAAAACACATTTATAATTTAGATTTCGATTAAATTTTTATTTCAATATATTGTTTGCATCTTGCCAGTATGAATGGAATACACCATTATTCAAATGTCCTCCACAGCAGTTCTTGCTGGACCTGACTCTGACAAGGTAATATTCGACACATATCGGGCAATAACTTGGCCATAACTTGACGAATATTCGTCTTCAAAGCGTTAAGAGTTTGCGGATTGTGTGTATAGTCCCCCAAACAAATCTGACCATCTTGGTGGCTAGTTCACATCATCAAGGGAAATAACCCGTCTAGGAAATTTTTTTTGCAATAAAGCCAAAACGGGTCGTGTTGTGGCATCGTCTTGCTGAAACCACCTATATCTTCGATTTGATGCCAACAAAATTCGCCTAACATTCGGCTATATAGCGATGAGAATTGACGGTGACGGTTACACCTCATTTTCGAAGAAGTATGGACCAATGACACAGCCACATCATACAGTGACTTTTTGTAGATGCATTGGTCTTTCAATAGTTACACGTGGATTTTCGCTTTCCCATATGCGTGAAAAATGAGCCTCATCGCTGAAGAAAATGTTGTGTGACAACATATGTTCTACGTAGATATTCCGTGGTCAGCTGGCTTCAATTGTTGAATGAGTTGAACTTCATAAGGGTGTAGATACAAATCCAAACGCAAAATACGCCATAATGTGCCGTATGACAAGCCCGATGGATTTATATCCTCTTCAACACTTTCACTAACGGCAGCCATATTTCCTGTAGAGCGTTCATTTTGATGATGGATAGGCCTTAAGACATCTGTAAAAGAGCCAGTCTCTTGGAAGTTTTGCCTGTAGTACACCCAGATGGACGATTATGTCGATCATAATCTGCTCGTAATGCGCGAAATGTATCTACTGCAGAATCACTATTTTTGTAGTAAATTTTAACACTTTCACTGATTGTTAAACGATCCATGGCAAACCTTAAACTAAACATATACCGCCTCGGATGGCAGTTCGGTTTGATTGAATGATTGAAACAGTGATGTCAAATACAGACCACGAACTGGATGACACTTTATATGTACTTGGGGATACCGTCAACTACCATTTAGCGACAATTACTAAAAAATTAAGACAAACTGTTTTTGATCTTTAGCAAAGATGACTACCACCGGTTAAGAAGTTCTTCGAAAATTCTTTTTCAGTTTTGTCCATATCAAAGATGGTAAAAAGGTAACAACTGGAACACGGAGAAGACAACAAGACGTATCCAAGCAAATTTTAAAGACGACAACACGCATGAAATCTGAGTCCAGCAACTAACAAAGTCAACAGACGTAGAGGATAACAAAAAAAAAAAACTGATGATGCCCTGATACTGAATCGAGAATGTGCTTTGTGAATCTCTCTAAATATTTTAAAATAGATAGAACTTATCTCTTTAAACACATTCGCTCTATTCAGTCCCACACGGATCCCAACTAGGCTCTCTGTTATTTATTCTTTTTACTGTCGAGTTACTTCGTGTTTTAACAAACAGCCTTCCATTTGGGCTCGTAACAATTGTTAAACATAGAAACCTTGGGACAGGATTGCAAGTAATGCAAACAGAATTTGATAAAGCTGCTAGATGGTGCCATGATAATGGTCTCACCCTGAATGCATCGAAAATGAAATTAATGCACATCACGAAGACACTAAACAAGGGATCTGCCTCAAAAGCAACATCTGTCAAGGAAAGGAAAACTACTAGATCAAAATATTGAAATCGTTGAACATTACAAAAATCTGGGAGTGACACGCTTCGCTTAGACCTGAAGAAAGCGCTCTTTGTCGTAGTCTATCTTGGGCATTACTCGACGTAACAAGTCCAAAAACAGGTCTAATATGCCCCCGTTGAATCAAACCTGAGGTATGGAATTCTTGCAATGGGAAACCTTCCATCCTAAAGGAGATTGATAGTAGAAACGCAGTCACAACACCAGAGAGAAAACACTTTAAGGCATTGGGAGTCCAGCAGACTGATATTCAAAATGACCGCAGCCTTGAATTCTATGATGCTATCCGCTTTAGAAAGCCTACCGAGAATGCTACAAGTTCCTATGTCATATAACACTTACGGCCGAGGGCAGTTAAAGAATAGTGTCCCTTAAAAAATTTAAAAACCCGTAAAAAGTACTTAAAACAGTTTTTTCTCACATAATTGACTTAAATGCGTGTTAAAACTATATATTTTCACTATAAAGATAAATTGTGCCTATAGAATTCAGGCTTAGCTATCTAGCATTGGAAAGTAATCTTCTGCAGATAAGCCAAAAGGCTTCGGGGAAAACATTAATATTGTACAAAATTAAATCGATGGTGAACTTAATAAATAATATTAAAATTAGTGTGCCACGTTTTCCTCAAAACGAAATTTTCTTGTATCTTAAATTATGAAAATAAAACAAACAACACCACAATAATATATAATCCAGTCCAATTTAATCCAGATATTTATCACTTTTATCAATCACTTTACTTTACTATGTCTCTTGCTTTAAACACTATCTACTTCAAATTCAAATTCAGTTTTAGAATTGATTTCACCTCTATTCGACTCCGGTATTTGTACTCTCTGCCATGTTTCGGGAACTTTCTGGATTAGTCAGCTATTCATACTTCTTTCCATATTTCCGGAACTTTCGCTATCATTTGTCAAAGAGCAAAGAGCTCTTAATCTTCCATTGGATAGTTTTCTGTTGTTCAGTTATAGATGGCGCTGTTCACAATAAGAGGTCATAAGCAATATATTTTATTTAAAAAGAAAATGCCTAAAGCAGATTAATTTAAACATCAAAGGTGTACTCGCAAATCTGTTACTTTTCCTGTTGTATTTTTTCTTCAAAAACCTTCGTTATACAAGGTGGCGCAAAAGTTATAACCCGATGTTCTTTGGCTGTAATTTTTTTTTTATAAATAGAAAACATTGGTTCTGCTTTTAGACTATGTTTATTTTATGTCTAGAATTTTTTTCCATTAAGTCGAGAAAATGATATCGGCCAAGTGACCGCCGCCAGAACTGATGACGATTTGGGTCCTATTTGTGGCATTTTCCATCACTCTTGCCGGAACTTCCGGCGGTATTCTATTTGACGGCTTCAAGAGCCTGACGCTTGTTGGCATACACTCGTGACTTCAAAAAAACCCACAAAAGAAGCTCTCAGAATTTCGGTTGTGGCTTGTGCAGTATGCGGCGTTATTCCGTCTTGTAGGAGCCACATGTTCTCTAGTCACAATTCATCCAATTGAGGAAGTAGAAAGTCATTGAGTATGGCTCTGTAGAGCTCGCCGTCCATAGTAGTCGTTTGGCCCTCGGAGTTTTCAAAAAAATAAGGTTAGATGACGCCTATAGCATATACAGCACACCGTACAGTAACTTGGTGTATTAGCTCTTCGTGGCGATAATTTTGCTTATTCACATATCCACAGAGATGGAAATGGGCTTCGTCGCTCATGATGATTTTCGATGAAAAGTTGTCTCCCTCGTGGTCGAGATTCAGGATGGCTTGAGTATAAGCTACACCCGCTTGGCGATCAACAGCTAACAGCTGATGCACTGTCTGCACTTTGTAAGCGAACATCCTACAGTCTTTCACCAGAATTCTCTGTAGAGACCGCCGATTGATGCCCAATTGCGTGGTACGTCGTCTGGTCAATACTCCGGGGTCCTCTGCGACGTCTTCAACCACAGCTGGGATATTTTCAGACAGCATCTCGTGTTGTTCCATACTCTTATAAGCGAGCGGCTAAACGTTGTAATGTTTGTCCATTTGGTATCGATGACCGGGAAATCTGCTCCGAAATTCAAGTTGTGCCAACACCACCGACGAATTATTCCGCAAAAAAATCGTAGAGTGTAGCGATTCATGTCTTGTTGATGTGTATTTTGTATCTGTTTACTTCACAAATGTTTAGGTAGAATTGACATTTGTAAAAAATTATAGCATCTTCCGATAGAGTGTTGACTTCTGCACTAGGGGGTGCAGTATACTACCGTGATCAAAAAATTTCCTTAATTTATTCAGAAAATTCAAATTACAAGTTTATTCATCCAAATCTATATTTTCCCGTTCAGAGTAATCCCCATCGACTGCAACACTCTTATGTCAGCGCTTGATCCAACCCTCGAAACATTTTTTACGAGAATATTCGGTTTTCGATATGTCCATCAGTGCTTCCGGCCATTTTTCTATTACTCTCCTCCCGGCTGCTGAAACGCTTCCTCCGTAGTGGTTTTTTTAACTCGATTGAACAGAAAAAAGCCACAGGGCGCCAAATCAGGTATTTGTTGCATTTTTCGTCAAAAAATTACGAATAATGATGGCACTATGCGACCACGACGGTGCGTTATCATGGTGCAAAATCCACGAGTTTTCTGCCCACAATTCTGGTCTTTTTCGGCGAATTGCTTCACGCAAGCGTCTCACAGCGCCCAAATAATACTCTTTGTTTACTGTCTGAACTTCTTGCAAAAATTCATGATGCACTGAGCGTTGCCTTCTTTTTTGACTGAAAACGACGTGGTTTTTTTGGTCTCGGCTCATTTGGTGAACGCCATTCACTTGCCTGACGTCTGGATTGCGTGTCGTACTCATAAACCCATGTCTCGTCTCCAGTAATGATCCTTTTGATGAATGTGGGATCGGATTCAGCCTCGCAAATCATCACTTTTGCGACGTCAAAACGGTCTCATTTTTGCATGAAATTGAGGTCTTTTGGCACCAACTTTGCTGCTACACGACGGAAACCCAAATCATTAACCAAAATGTGTTGGACGGATCCATAGGCAATGTTCAAGTCCTCCGCTATCTCTCTGATGGTTAATTTGCGGTTATTGACCAACATTTCTTTTACGAGTACTTCATCAATGTTTTCGTCGGTTTTCGATGTCGATGGTCTGCCACTGCGTTCATCATCTTCGATTGACTCCCGACCACTTTTGAACCGCTCGTGCTACTGGTAAACGACCGTTTTCCTTAGAGAATCGTTGCCGAAACACTTTTCCAACATTTTCAACGTTCGCGCACCATTACATCCGTTTCTTACGCAAAATTTAATACAAGTTCGTTGTTGTAAAAAATCGCCAACACACACGGAGATAGATGTACTCTTGGCTGCGTAACTTTTGCAAATGTCAAGCTATGACGCTAAGATTTAGAGGGAATGTCAACACCAGATTTACCAACTTAGTAAAAAAAAAAAAACTCAAAAAACAGAATAATGGGAGCGCCACACGGTAGTGTCCCCCGGGAACTTTTTGATCAAGGTGGTATGTTATGAATTGTAAAAGCAGAACTCAAAATGTGTATCTCCTAATCTAAATAATCTTCTGTGGAATTTTCAGTTCAATTCATTAGTTTTGTTGGGAATCAAAATACTGTATCATACCCAAAAACTCATTCAGTTTCAGCCGCAGCATTTTTTACCACCATGCCTTACGAATCCGTCAAGTTTAACTGGTAGACTAGCATGACTCTACTCGACATTGAAAAAGCTCAGTTTAGCAGTTCCGCAAGTAACTGCGTAATATGACGTCTTCTTGGAAACAACCATCTCTCACATTCATTCCTTCAAGTTCTAGTCATAAAAATTCTCTAATCGTGGCTCGACAACGGCAACCATTGACGGTGACAGCCCTATCAGTTTCGTTTTCGGAGAAATAGGGTCAAATGGTGCCTCCGGCTAATAAATCGTGCCGAACAGAAAGACGTTTTGGATAGAGAGGCTTGTCGAAAAATATTCTTGGATTTTTTAAACCTTAAATGCCGCAAATCCGCTTTATGAAAGCTACGTCGTTAATAAAACTAGAACGGTACACGCCACACAAACGCATTTGAAATTGTTCAATTTCACTAAAATAGTTCGAAAAGTCGAAAGTTTTTTCGGGCGACGTTGAGTAACCTATCGCCTTGCAATTGTTAAATTGTTTCAAAAAATTGACTTTTTGATGTAAAAAGCCAAGATCCTGACCGTCGCGCAAGCACAATTGGCAATATTGGGGCTATAGATTGAAGTGTTACCAAAAACTCAGATACATTCTCGTATGTGAAGTCCAAGTCGACCTCCAGCGAATTTCGCACTTACACTTGGGTTATAAGGCCAATAAGCAGCACCGTCGCAATTTCGCAAATTGGGTCTTGGAAATTAATTAACCAATTTTAGACTTTGTTAGTTCTAAGGACTCTGTAATTCACCGAAGGTTGCATTGCAGAAGTAGTTTTATTAAAGGTTTCCAAGTATTTACTCTTCAAGAAGTAGTATTCTAATAGTTTTTTACGTATTTTCAAATAAAATTCGTAATATTTTTCAGCCTGTCAGGCAGTTCATTATACGAGTATGTTAATACCTAGTAGGGACATACTCGTAAATTCTGTTACACAGAACAATCAGAGCTAAATGAAAACGAATTAATATTTAAACAATTTTTTTTTTGTTTTTATTCGGTTATTTAATGGCTACAAATCTTAGAACAACTTATTCGAATGACTTCCATTCCAAGACGGTGGATTGATATACTTTGGCCGATGTTTTCACTCCTTTCTCGTAAAAATGGAGCTTGGTAACGCCATCGTAGAATACTCCCCATCATACCATTACAGACGCGGGATGGTAGCCTCTTTGAACCCTCGGGATGAGTTGGGATGCTTCTCTGGATGACCGAGCATACACACCATCGTTCTGCTTATTGAAGGATTCTTCTACGGTGAAGATTTTCTCGTCAGTAAACAGAATTTGTCTGTGAGCGTTCTTCGTGTACCGACTGAGTACCGCTTTCGATCTTCGCTTGCATTTTTCCTTCAATGCGGCCGTGAGCAGGTGTTCAGAGTGTCGCTTGTACGCGCTGAGTCCTAAATCTTCTTTGATAATGCGAGATATGGATTTTTGCGAAATTTGCATTTCTTGCGACAAGATTTTCTGTTTTCGCAGCGGTTATCGGTCGATTCGTTTGTTCACGGCTTTGATCGCTTTCGGAGTTCTCACAGTACTGGTGGTCTCGTACTCCACCAGTATCCTCAAACAACTTCACAGCACGATAAACAAAATTGCGAGTGATTCCAAGCGGTCGCGACGTTCTAAAGACATCGCCTTTTTCCATGTTGCATTTAAGTAGACAAACTAAAACAATACGCTTTTCGATGTCGCCCCATTCCATAATGTCATGTTAATGTCAACAATTTTTTACGTCACAATGAAGCATAAATATCAACTGTCAAATCGCAATCAATACGAAATGGATGCGCCCAGTGTTGCATTCGTAATGAGTGAATTCAGTTGTGTACCAGTATTTATGTGGGTACGCTGTATCTTAGCTGTCTTTAATCGTAGTTGTTGTTATTTCGGGGAACCTTAAACCAACACCTGGCATGTCTTCTTGTATTGATGTCATGGTCAATTGGACTGTTAAATCGGATGTCGTCATAATGCTCAAGGACAAGGATCATCTTATAGATATGTTGGACTTGCATCACTTTAAAATAATTCCCATCAGAAATGGCTGTGTGGTTGATTAGCTTCTGTGCCGAAGTTTGAAGTACCTCAAGCACGTATAGCATACTTTAATTTGGACTCTATCAAAGCATAATAGATCTGCTTTAAAATTTGCTATGTGACATGATATCCCAGATGTGCTAGAGCAACTAAAGCCTTCTTTCCATACGAATCTTGCCAATGCGCTTGTCCCAGATTTGATGACTGTGGTACTTATAAGTTTCTACGATCTCAATGAGCTGGTTTGGTGTAGAGGTGCATATGTACATAATTTTTGAAAATAATCTGCTATTTTTGGATTTTGCCGCTTTAATTACAAGCTTACCACTTTACAGCGCTATCCAGAGACCAATGACTGACCACCGAAACTGTATCGTCTGCATAAGGAAATGGTGTATTTTTTTTTTAAAAAGAAAAAGGCGTAGAAACTCGTTTGTGTAATGTATAAAGAGGATGGGTCCCAATCTCGATTCTTGAGGTACCCCGTAGAGCACTTCTTTTCCTGCACTCAACACGTTGTTCAGATAGTTCTTTAATCAGTCTGCCGATAGTAGTTTTGTGTGATCTAACGTTTTCGAGTCTTTGCTGAAATTTATAGAGAGGACAAGATATGGTTCTTTTATGTGAGCCTTGAAGTGCTGTGACTAAGGCTATAGAGTCGATTTTTAATTACATCTTCCACGCACTTTCCCACTACTGGCAATATGGATTCAGATCGATAGTTGCTAATTTATTTTTTTACACCTGCTTTACGCATATGGTATATTGGTCTCACGAAGGTAGTTTTAAGGATTTTTGAAGTTTTTCCTTGCGTTGATTTATCAATTCGCTCGAGATGGAAGCAAAAACAGAGACATGTTGTACACATACGTCGTGTAAGTTTTATACTTCAGAGATTATGCTTTCGATAGTTAAACTTTAATTAACTGACATTGATGGATGATTCTAACAGTTTGCTCGGAAAAGCGTGTCGCACACTCGTTTGCTATGATAGTTAAACATTTTTTAGACCGAAAAGCAAAGCTTTTGCCTTCTCATTATCTCGCCAATTAAGCTCCAAGTTTTGCGAGAACCTGCTCTTATTTCGTTGGATTTGGTTTTATAGTGTTTTGATATTTGTATTGATATTTCTTTATTAACTTTTATTTCGGAACTGTTCACCTTGAATCTCATAGGTTGAATTACTCGTAAGTCCGTTATTTTTCCATTTTCTACATAGCTCGCAGTGAGTTCAACGCGCATTCAGGGGTTCGTTTTGCATTTATTTTTCAGAGTCCTTATGCTTGTAGATTTTGAGTAGAGTCTTGGAGTTTGAGGACTAACTTTTCGTAAAGTGAAACAGCATCAGACTGCTTTAATACTTCGTCCCAATTTGTTTCCGATATGAGTGCGTTAACCTTGTTTTTAATTCCGTATGAAGAATGGCCTATGATACATTTGGTTTTGGTGGAGCATTTTCAGTAACACAGGAATTAATTCAGTCATTCACAGTTCTTACCAAAATGTAATCGATTATGGATTTTGTTCCTCTTTTCGTGTCGATCCTTGCACAAGTATATTCATTTATGGCATTAATCAGACCCTGTGACGCTAACACTTCTATATAAGATTTAAGATTGAGCTCTTCGACAAATGCTTTTTGGCTTAAACCGGATGCTCTGTATACGCTGATAATAAACTTTATCTTTTCGTTAAGGTAGATTTCAATGTTTTCATATGTCACACCATCAGAAGGTGGGCGAGTACAATCTATTTTATCTATTGGGTATATAACTTAATTCGTGCGTTTTTTTTTCAAAATTTGAACGTTTATTTAAGAAAAACCTGTACAATAGTATTATTCAAAGTATTGCCCATCTGAAGCTATGACTTTTTCCCATCTTTCTGGCAATTTGTGGATCCCATCCCAAAAGAACTGCGCCGGCTTGGCAGCCAAGAATGAATCAAGCCAATTTTTGATATTCTGCTCTGATGTGAACCGTATTTCAGTGAGGGCGCTCTGTATCGACCGGAACAAATGGTAGTCAGAAGGGGCAAGGTCTGGGCTATAAGGCCGGTGGGGTAAGACTTCCCATCCACTGTTTTCCAAATAGTTCTTAACCGGAATAGCAACGTGGGGCCGAGCGTTGTCATGATGGAAAATTATTGCCTCGTGTCTGGTCGCATCTTCCGGGCGTTTTTCGGCCACTGCTCTCTTCAAACGGATTAATTGTGTTCGGTAGCGTTGTCCATTGATGGTTTCGCCCGGGTTTTAGCAGCTCATAATACAGCACACCCATCTGCTCCCACCAAATACAGAGCATTACCTTCGCGCCATGGATATTCGGCTTTGCCGTTGATTTGGCTGGTTGGCCGGGTTTCACATATGATTTTTTGCACTTGGGGTTGTCGCAATGGATCCATTTTTCACATCAGTAACAATCCGATGCAAAAATGACTTCCTTTTGTGGCGTTCCAGCAGCATTTCGGAC
This sequence comes from Volucella zonaria, assembly GCA_963966105.1. NCBI lineage: Eukaryota > Metazoa > Arthropoda > Insecta > Diptera > Syrphidae > Volucella > Volucella zonaria. The sequence continues at coordinate 102,077,055 of OZ014532.1, read as the reverse complement.
ATGCAAAACCGCCTTTCGACGTCTCTCGGCTTGAGTTCATGTGGAAGCCAATTTCCTTGCTTTTGAATATATTCAGCTGCTTTTAAACGTTTTGAAATGGCTGCTTGAGTGACACCCAAAGATTCTGGGAGCTCTTCTTGTGTTTGGCAACAATCTTCATAGAGTAATGCTTCCAGTTCTTCATCTTCAAACTTTTTTGGCTGCCCAGGACGTTCATCGTCTTCCAAGCCAAAATCACCACTTTTCAATCGTGCAAACCACATTTGGCACGTTCGCTCAGCTAGCGCATGTTCACCATAACCTTCCACCAAAATACGATGACTTTAGGCAGCAGTTTTCTTCATATTAAAGTAATGAAGAAGAACTCCCCGCAAAAACACTTTTTCAGGCACAAAGTTCGACATATTTGAGTGAAAAAAAAATTATTGTTGTTTACGCTTCAAATGAATGACATATACTGAAATGACGTACAAGGACAGTAGTTTTCCAACGTATGTTCAAATGGAATAATACAAGTTACGCCATCTCTTAGCAAACCGCACGAATTATAGACCCTAAATATTTCTATTGAAATATCCTGGTCTACTACCAAGTTTGTAGAACCCAATTTCCACGTCCCTCTTTATTTGTTTCAGCACGAACTATTATTTGTAAGCACTTGGGCGTACACCGGACTAGTTCTTTTTGTAAATTCTCTGTTCCGACAGATAAAACAAATAAAAATAAAAAATTTATAAATTTTTAAGGGTTTTATAAAATGTCTTATACTAAGACAGAAATTATTCTAATTCACACGTAGCGGTCTTATATTAAAACAAAAATAGCAAGAATTATTTTATTTTAATTTCTTTGCATTGGTCCGGCTAAAAACATGTATTACCCTAACTTATAAGTGAAATTGATGAAAAATTTAAAAGAAAAATCATTTGAACACTAGTCTATATTTAGTTTTGCGATGCTAATCTGCTGTTTGGTGTCAATTTGACACAAGGTCTTTGAGAGCCGATTGTTGAGTCAAAAAAAAAGCTATAATATGCTGGTTTATTGCGGAAAATTTCAATTTCAACTAGAAATATAATAAGAAGGAAAAAAAAGGACGGGTCGAATCGAATGGAAAATGCTGAAATTTCATTTGCGGTGAAGTACTTTGCATTTTTCGCAAAGAATAAAACGATGTTCCGTAGAAGTTGGGCTCACGCACATGTCACAGCGAACACTGTGAACATTTGCGTTCGGAGCTCGAAGGCACATGTGACATCTAGCCCGTTTTTTTGTGGTTGGCTTTTGACCGCTAGCATTTCGACCGATGCTGATGCTTGTGATGATGTTGATGGAGAAATCAAGCAAGAGGAGTACGGTGAAATCGACGAACTTGGATCTTGCACATGACGAAAAACTTCTGCTGCATGTATACCATGTGGTGTTCATGCCCTAGCTTTGATATTGTCTTCACATAAGGCCTCACTCAAGTTCAATAAAAAAAATCGTCGGCGGAAACTTTTCTTACTCTTGCTCCATTCCGGGAACAATTGAGTGAAGATCAAGAAGGCATTCAAAGCCGAAATGTCAAGAATGTTGTAGAACAACGTTAGTGGCCATCGGTTGGTCCTGCGTTTACACCGATAAGTACCAATCATCTGGTCGAAAGTGTCGACACCAGTCTTCATTTTATTGTAAAAGTGAATTATGTTGGGCTTTTTGCCTGGTCAGCTGGATCCACGTGGACGGCCGCATGATACGTCGAAAGCAAAGTTACGAAGCTATTTTTCTTGGGCACATATAACACCATCGTGACACGATCTGCATGATTGTAGACGATTTCGGTATACAGCACTGGTTTTCGTTTCATGTCAATCAGCGCTGACGGTATCGCCTTGCGATTTTTCCTTATGGTGCCGACAATAGTAATTTGTTTCTTTTTCAGCTCGAGTCCCAAACTGTAAGATGTAAAAAAATTGTCACAAGTGACATTGCGTCCGTTCATTCCTAAAAATGGAAATGAATCACAGATCAGAGAAAAATAAAGGGATGTACACGAAGAACACGCTGACCTTGATTGATTTCTGCTGAACAGTTTCTGTCACGGCCAACGTAGACTTGAATATTGTAGGCATACAACGATCCTGCATCGGCCAGAATCCAAAGTTTGATGCCATACTTTCCAGGCTTAGACGAAATGTACTGTCGAAAACTGCATCGTCCACGGAATGGCAGCAGTTGCTCATCAACGGTCAGAAATTTGCCAGGAACATACATAACTTTCAAGCGCTGGACCCATAGTCCGAACAAATCGCAAATAGGCGCCAGTTTATCGCTTACACTCTGTTGAACATGCCGAGTTTCTCGGTTATCGAATCGTATCGATTGGCTAATGGCTCGAAAGCGAATAAGTGACATTGTCGCTGCGAAAATTGGTGACCCATGCTTTGCTTAGCAGTCCAAGGCTCATCAGCTGCTTCGCTTTTCGACCGATATGCCCCAGCCAACAACAAGAGTCCATAAAAGGCGCGCATTTCAGACACATCAATCGGCTTCCACGTGACGTCATGCTTGTGAACACCGTATAAATTGGTCATTTGTACCACAATATTCTCGACTGGCTCGATAAAAAGCAAAAACTCAGTCACTGGACAGCTGATGCGAGATTTCGCAAATGATGTTGGCCCTGCAAAAATTTCAAATGAAAGCGCCTAAACAAAAAACTCAAAACAAACCTTGACGAGAAGCGAAATCTATTGTCGAGACTGATGGGCATGGTGGCACTGGATCGCGCATTTCAGAGCGTTGTCCGGTTCAGCAGCGATTTTCAAACGCATTTCTTGTCCGATAAAATCAGCATCACTCTAGTCACTGTTATAATCTTCGGAATCACTTTCAGTCTCGCTTGGTGAATAGTCTGTATCATCTTTTGAGAATTCGGGCAGATCATCGCTGTCTTCTGTTTGCCGTACAAACTGTTCGCAGACTCGCTCATAGTCAGACATTTTGCAGTAATTGTTTGAACAAAAAAAAATCTGAAACAATTCACAGCAAAAGGTTCTACAATCGAAGTGTCACAGCACTGGCGATATCAAATTGACACCAAACATCAGATATGTAATAACTCTTCTACAAGCCTTCAGAACCCTCTGGTGACAACAATTTTGTTTTTACGGAAACTAGACGAGAAAGCAGCCCGGTGAGCCGCGAGCGCTTGGCAACAGCACTACAATTATTAGGAGTTTTGCTTATTTGACAAAAAAGTGGGTCAAATTGACACTAAGTATATGTAGACTAGTGTTAAACATTGCGGTGGATTTTTATCCTCGAGGCTTGTCGATACAAAGTAGGCAAAAAGGTTTTTCTTCTTCTGAATCCGAATTATATTTCAAATCTTTCAATGTTCTCTGTTCTCTACCAATTTTCTTGCAACGGCCTTTGGAAAGGACCTTACAACTTATGATGTAATAGGCGCTGTATGCAACCATTTTAAGGGTACTTTAATAAAAATAAAAATAAGGAGATCAGTCTGCCGATTGTGCTTCCACTTGTTCCTCAAAATGCAGGGTTTCTTGAGATAAACTACTGCGGCAAGATGGTAATAACTGATTGGTTCCAATATCTGCAAGTTTGTGACGAAAATATATTGTACAAACTCGATGGACATCGTGGCTTTGACTGTTATTATCAGGGACTTTACGGTATGTTGGACTGAGTCGAAATGTGGCAGAGTTTAAAGTGAAATCATACCTTGATGCCGGAACCTTAAAATCCCGCATTCAAATTAGTTGGATACGCTGCGGGATGCAAACCTGAATTAATGCTACCTGATATGTCATAGGTGATCATCGCTTCGTTTAGGATTAGAAGTCATCTATTTGTAAATAATTCTCTTGCCGAAGGGTTGTAATTTGTGACTGCAAAGAATAGCTACGCCATTATCCCTGTAAAAATTCAAAGTATTGACGAGTGTATGGTATTTTTTCTTGTGTATTTATCAAAATACGAGTATTTTACGAATTCGCAGCTTTTATCCATTCTGATGGATTTACATCTTCAGAACATCCTGCTGGTGAGTACATCGAAAAATAATGTCTGAAATTCACTCTGGAGAAAATAAAAAATCTATTCCTACCAACTTGCTTGGTCTTGGAACCGTTGCCACTCCAATTCTGTTTATTTTCCAAATGTCTTCAAGTCCTTATTACGGATAACCAAGAATGGATTTTTTTTTAAAGCAGTAACAGTTGATTTGTTGAAAGTCAAGGATTGTTCTTAATTGTATGCCTCTGATTTTCTAACGTTGAGGTGTGGCTGCCTTTTCAAGTATCCTTCGTCAGCGATTTTATCACCGTTTTAGGAATCGGGCTTTGCCGTAGTTGTTGCAAGTGCAAATGCAACTTCTTTTGGCGGCAGTGGGTAAAGTCACTCACTGTTGTGAAACATAAGTAACCTTTATAGATTTTATTTTTTTTTAAATAACAAAGAATGGTTAGTGGAAATTCTTCAGCCTCTCAAAAACAGGCTCCTACTTTAATATTCTGTAAAATATCTGACTGCAATGCTTATATTGCAGAGCATGTACAATATTTTCTTTTAGATGCGAAATAGTGTGGTTTAATTTCAAAAACTTGTTCTCTCCACAGAAAAAATTCTGATGAAATTAAATTCAGAGAACGCGATGGCCAATGACTGTCAGAAATCCCTGGCTTCAAACTATTAATCAAAGGCCGATGATTGTAGTATAGGCGCCGTCATCTTCTGAGGAAACACCATACCAAAAGTGTGTACAATGCCATTGTTGAGTAAATAATCTGTTCCCGGCAATTTTGTTTGTTTTTAAATCAATTTAAGACTCGCCAGCCGTTATCGGAGGATGAAGGATCTATTGGCTTTAACTTAAGCTCACATAGAATTTTATATGGAAACATCTTCAGTTCGGTTCACAAAACTTCTTGCAACTACATACCTGCAGGTCACATGTAACTTTACGTCGATGTTTTTTGATTCATCACAAGACTTCTAAGAATTTTTTCAACATTCGCTCCAGTTCGGGCAGTGCATGGTCTTCCAACTCATCAGGTATCTCAAAAATTCTCTTCAATCTTTTTTTTCCTCTTAATTAAAAATTCGAATCACCAAAAAATGATTTGATTTTTGAAAATATGCATTAGCAAAACCCAATGTTGACCTGCGCTTACCTGTCTACTTTTCTTATGGTATCTAGCAATTTTTGGCTGTTTCGCTGTATCTTTGGAGTGACTTAAGTGACTTGAATTCCTAAAATACTTTTCTTAAAATAAGAGACATTCGTCCTTTCTCTTTTAGACTCCAGTTCTATAATTTTTCAATAAAACACAGGTTTGGACATCGAAAAAAAATCACTAAATTTCCTTGTTAGGGATGTAATTTTGTACTAAGCAGCTAACATCGTCTGTCAACAAAATTGGTTAGTCTATGTCAGTGCTACCGAATTTTCACCCTTCTGTAGACCTCGAAAAAACTCAAAAATTTCAGATCGATACACACAACTTCTTGTCGATTTTGTGACAGAATATGTTAGAAATGACAAGTATGTCTCACTTTGATATCCCTGCTAAACTTATTCAATTGTTCGAAATGATGACGAAGAATGCATGTACTTCTGTGTCATCTATGTGAATTCGGTGAACAATCTTTCGAAAACTCGTCCAATTTCTTATAAACGCTGGCGTTATTAACATATTCGGAAGAACGCAAAGCGATTTCAAAAACTCTTACATAAGCATCGCTTAGGAAGCGTTGAATATGGGTCTTGCAGTCAACATGGGCAAATCCAAGTACTGCTGTTTAAAACAAAAGACATTTGACATGGTCATCTCGAACGGAACGTTACTTCAGACAGCCATATATTTAATTAGGGACTCTGTCTACATAGACTTCGCTATAAATCCTGAGATCTAGCGAAGAATAAATATTGCTAATTGAATTGGCTTTGGGCTAAAAAGTCCATTGAGCGAAGATTTCTCCCTCAAGAAACTAAAGTGACTCTACCCAAGCCTCGAATGACCTCAACCCTGCTTCGTGGTGCAAGCTCATGGTATTTGCTAAGAATGGATATGGCCGCTCTGATTTATTTTGCGAGAAAAGTCCTTCTGGTAGTCTTCGATCCTCATTATATAGGGTCCGCCATCTAACGTTTTTTTTTTCAACTAGTGCTTATTTCGTGAATGGTAACACTTAGCTCATGTCTGATTTGACAAACAATTAGTTTTATCCTTCCGCTGAACGGATATGGTTGTGTATACGCTTCGCTAAGTGGGCCTGCGATCGACTTAGAGAAGATGCCGATTTTGCCAAAAAAATCATCTTTTCAGATGAAGCTCATTTCCATCTTGGCGGGTATGTAAACAAGCAAAATTGTCGCATTTGGGGCACAGAAAACCCGCACGCATACATTGAAAAGCCGATACACCCAAAACGAGTCACTGTTTGGTGCGGATTTTGGTCCAGAGGCATAATTGGGCCATTTTTCTTCGAAAATGAGCAAGGAATGGCCGTTACAGTCAATGGCGATCGTTATCGGGCCATGTTGAACCAATTTTTGTTCACAAAAATTGAAGAGGAGGATATTGGCAACATTTGGTTTCAACAGGACGGCACTACGTGCCACACAGCCGAAGCTACACTCGATGTTTTGCGCCCTGTTTTTGAAGATCGCATTATCAGCCGCAGAGCTGATGTCGTTTGGCCACCCCGGAGCTGCGATTTGACACCGTTGGACTATTATTTGTGGGGTGCCGTAAAAGATAAGTGTTACGCCGACGAGCCAGAGACAATTGACGCTTTAAAGGACAATATTCGTGAAGCCATTGGTGAAATACAGCTGCACACAATCGATAATGTGCTTAAAAATTGGACCGATCGTGTAGGCTACTGCATGGCCAGCCGAGGCATCCATTTGAATGAAATTATTTTCCATTATTAACCGGAAGGATTGTACTTTCAAATAAAAAAAGAAATTTGAGAAAATATTCAGTAGTTTTTTTTATAGCATTTTCAAAAAAAATGCGGACCTATATAGACGGAGAATGGAGGGATAGTCCGAAAAGTTGACATCCAACGGCTGAAAGGGCTCTTGCTCAGAGAATCTTCGCATCCATCTTGAAGACATGGTGTAGCAAAGGAAGGCGTCGACTTCAGACCTTAGAACCTGCTATCTTACGACCGAGCTGTATAAAGAGGTTTGTTAGTATAGGCCCACGTCCACTCTGACCGAGCTCTTGTAGATCTTAGACTGAAAAATTCTTTGCTTTGACAAATACAGTGTCTAGAATTTGGAGTTCTGATCTTATATTGAAAGTGCGTATTTAGGTGGTTTGCCTTGCTAGTAGGGAGGTTTTTAAACTCTGTGGTGTACTTGTTTGAACTTAACATTGCTTTGTTCACTTGAAATTGGGAATCGTATTTTATGCTAGTTGTTGCCTGCAACTTGGTATGAGATGGCTTTTAAAGGTTTTCAAGTTCCTCTGAAACATAAAATAACTCCGAGGTGTAAAGTGGCCTTAATCATGTTTGCTAAAATATTCTACCTTCCAGTAAAGTGCCATTGAAATCAGTTTAATTCTACTCGAGATTAGCGAGAATAGCCAGACGCCCTGACACACAAATTTAAAAAAAATGATTGTGTAGGTTCATAGCTAGAAAATACCATATATCCTTATTTGGAAGAAGTTTTGAATTCACAGACAGGCCCTTTAATTTTGCCTATAAGCGTCGATGGAAAAAGTGAATTTTGATGAAATTTCTCGCTATATTTTCACACATTTGCGGCTCTAATTCATCGAATGTTGACTTTGATGATTTCAATTCGACTGGAAAGCATTGGCATAGGACTTCTCGTTCACATGGTGCAAAATTACATCATTACAGCGTCCAATTTTGATCAACATTTCGAGAAAGAACTCTGCCAGGAAACTTTCTTCGCAAAAGAGCAATGGTGTGGCCACTCGTGTGGGAAATAAATAAACATCGCCAGCATACAAACCTTCAAGTTCTGGTCATAAAAATTGATTGGTCTACAGCCAGATCCGCTTCATTTTCCAAAAAATTATGCCTCCTGTCATAACCCTAGAAACAGTAAGACTTTTTGGATAGAGAGGCTTCTTCGTAATCATTTTTGGGACATCTAAGTCTCCAATGCGGCCATTTAGCTCATTATTTTTCGGACAAATTCTTACTCAATTTCATGCATTTACAACGCCCAACTGACCAAGCTACGTCGGATGGTCGCGAAGCTTAAGTTTCTGCATTATCTAAGCCTTACATCTCTTATGCCCTAAGCTCTTATGCAAAATTCTGTGAAGTGTTGTGTCGTGGGTTGTTCTTGCGCTATGACCACGATTGCGTTTCTTCACATCAACAGCTTGTCCCAATAGCTTAAATTTCTAAACCAATCTTACAAGTTTTGGACAAGAAAGTGTTTATGGGATGGTGAGATTTTTACAAAGGCCTTATCGCTTCATTTTGGTTGGTTTATCCATGTAGAGAACTGCTTTTACGTACCACACACAGAAAATAATTGAACGGCGTTAGATCGCAAGATTTTAGTGCCAAATTTACAAGTCTCAATCTTAAAATCGGTCTCTCGCCAAACTTAAATTTGCGCGCGATAAGTAAAACCACATATCGTATTCATCGATGTCACGTAAATTTGGAACAAATAATTGTTGATCATCAATCTGCAGCAGTAACCATTTTTCAGTGTAATGGTTTCTAAAAAGTCCCTTTCAGATTGTTTTCAATCCATTTATGTAGATTTTGCTTGTGGACGTCGCCGAATGTATTCCGCCATAAAACTCCACGTCATCTTGATTTTGAAGACATTTGACGAGGGTCCGACGAATGCCGTGATCCAGTGGCTTCAATTCTTGCATCAATTAATCGTGTAAGCTTTTTGGCCTTATGTCACGTAGTTTTAAAGTAGTGTAAAATCTATCCACAACACAACGAATAGCACATTCAGATGGGCGAATATTGGGCCTGGAAAATTTACGAAGTGCAGGTAAAGTTTGTTTTACTTAAAAAATCAGGACTTGTTTGACAATTATCTCTATCGGAAACTCAGCGACTCTTCAATAAACACCCTATGCAACATTATATTTTGTGAACTTATAATAAAAAGTCGAGTCAACTTACCTATTTAGGAATCGTTTTCCACTGCCTTTCCTTTGGATTTGAGCGTCTTATTTTATAATGTACCACCAAAGTTCTGTATTTTTTGTTAAGTTGGTAAATCTGTTGTAAATCTGATATGGCTTGAAAGTAAAAATCCTCATTGATTCGATTAAACACAAGAATTTGGCCCATAAAATAGCCGAATTTGACTCGCAGTTACTTTGCATTGAAATTAAAACTGGTGTTCCTCAGGGTTGTATTCCTAGTCCAATGTTTTTTTTTTCTATACGAACGTATCTCGGGGTATCGTTGTTTTATAATTCTTGCCATCTGAAATTGGAAATAAACTCCGAAATGAGTGCTAGATATCAACACTTCGGAGTTCTGTTCCTAGGCAATCAAACGACACCTGAAAATATTATTAATTCAGAAAGAAGCAGATTAATTGTATTGACACGTTCTTAATTATCATTTAGAAGACAAGTTGTACTCAGTAGAAAATTTTTTCGAAAAACTGAACTCGATGGCCTTATAGTTGCGTCAAATTGTCAAAGTACAAGTAAAGTTTAACACACTCGTCTCATGATCAGAATAGAGCTCTCATCTTCACTTGCTCCTAGAGTTTCTGGCGTTGATAGTTTATAAAACACTAAAACTTAAGAACGTTGAAAATACCCAAATCTGCTATCTGACAAGGCAGGCTCGGAAAATGGATAAACGCACTACACGTATAGTAATTAAGTATTATCGAACAAAGAATCTACAATTATTGAATTTCCTGGATGGTTGCGAGATAGAATTCTTCAGAGAGTAAGATTTCATTTTCCAACGTGGGTGCTTATTTTTTCTGTTTAAATATTTCCAAATCTTTTCAGAGTGATAAATACAGATTTCATATAGTGAATTTAAGAAATCCAATCAATTTATCGATTCCGGACCATATCACCTTTTCTGGAGAACAGTCACGGTGGATTCGCTTTAATGGGACTGACCAGAAGTGATCTTTTTCACTCTGCTGTTTAACGTTTAAATGAACTTAAAGTACAAGCCACTCAACTTAAGTCAATCTGTAGGAAGGTATCCATGGTTTTGCAAACCATGTTGGTTAAAGTTCCTTTCTTACCAAATGCTATTCGTATACATGTATAGTTGGGGTTGCATTTGGCGTGGTTGATTTGTTGCTCGCGCTCTAATATATAAGGTATTGAGGTATTTTCTTAATCAGTTCTATGTATAAACAGAACAGTTTATAGCTAATTCATCTATAATATTCGTCAAAAATATTAGAAATTCTGCCTCATCCTCCATCCCAACGCTCATTTACAATGACATTTCAGCTATCAGGTCTTTGGACAAGACCAATCTGCTTGCCGCACACTTTACGGCCAGCTCAACCCTCCCAGATTGCTCTTTGTCTCCGCCTACACTTGAGTGCGTCGAATTTTCAATGGCACAAATCCACTTTCGCACTCGTATAGTAGCAAGAGTTCTTAAAGATCTTAACATTCACAAACCCGCTGGTCCAGATGGTATATCTCCCCTTCTTCTGAAGAGGTGTTCTTCCTCGCTGTCGATACGACTGCGTAAACTTTTTCATCATTCCTACTCTTTAGGGCTCTTTCCGAGAACATGGAAAACAGCATTTGTCCAGCCCGTCGCTAAAAAAGGCGAATCTTCCTCTCTCTCCTCCTACAGACCCATTGTACAATACTTACGTCTCTTCTTGCCAAGGTCAGCTCATAAAATATCTCGTAATACGAAAACTTCTTAATGACCGGCAGCACGGTTTTCGTAGCAACAGGTCCACTGATGATCTGATGGCATATCTCACCGAAAAGTGGAACCAAAGTCTACACCAATCTGGAGAAAGCAAGATTGTTGCACTTGATATTTCTAAGACATTTGACAGAGCTTGGCATCAGGCTTTTTTGTCGAAAATGCGTGCTTTTGGGATCGACGACTCCCTTCTTCAATGGATTAGAAACTACCTTTTGGAACGTTCAATTCAAATTGTCTTGGATGGTTTCAAGTCTGATGTTCACAAAATAAATGTTGGTGTGCCCCAGGGCTCCGTTCTGTCTACGACACTCTTTCTAAATTTCATCAACGATCACTTGTCCGCTACTTCTAATCCAATATATCACTTTGCTAACTCTTTCCTTTTCATACTCGTTGCCGCACTCGCGTCCCTGCTCTTCGGTTGTAGAACCGAAGTTAAGCTCATTAAATTCTGATATTATCAGCATAACTAATTGGGGAACCACTAACAGAGTAGAATTTAATGCTTCCAAAACACAATGCTGTCTGCTGTCGTTAAAGCGAAATTTAAACACCCAGCCGTTATCCATGAATGGCACTTGCATCGTCGAAACCGATAAACTTTCCATTCTCGGTATGTGTGTCAACGAGAAATTACGTTGCAATGGCAACATATTCGGTCTTGTCAAAAATGCTGCGAAATGTCTAGGTTTCCTCGGACGATGTAAGAAATACTTTACCCCCTCTGATCTGGCCTCAATATATAAGGCATTCATCCGCCCAAAATTGGAGTACAATGCCCACATCTGGTCAGGTGCACCTCAAACATCTCTGCACCTGCTAGATAGGATTCGAAATTGTGCGATAAGACTCATAGGTGATACTAATAACACTCAAACAATGGACACCCTCGAACACGACGTAATGTCTCGTTTTATCGTTATTTCCACGAGCAGTGCTCCATAGAAATCGACAGTAGCATTCCGCCCCTTCAAACCTTTAACCGTAACATACGCCTCGCTATGAATGCTCGTCAGCAGATCCTCAAGTCCACTTTTGGACGTACTCTAAAATATCGTGATTCGTTCCTAAGACGTACAACTCGCATATGGAATGCCCAGTCTAGCTCTTTATTTCCTAGTCATTATAACCTTCAAACATTTAAAACCAGCGTTCACCGGTACCTCTCTCCCCAAGAAAAATACAAACTGAGCATTGACAACATAAAAATAGAAAATTTCTCGAAGATGGCACATCGTTTTGTTGTTCAAGATCCTTTTCGATATTAGTGGAGCTACGGAAATAATCCAATTCCACCTCAGAGGAGGAATTCAATGAGTTCAGCGGAGTATATGGTACTCATCTGAAAATTGAGTCTTTTCCAAGATCTGATGGAATTGTCAGGTCTAAAACATATAAGCTAAGCAGTAAGACTTTTTGGAGAAATCTGCAATTCTGCAATATGCGCAAGGGTATCCCACATTTTCTATTATTTAAATTTTACAGATCATGTTGTTTTGCTGTTCTAAATATAACATTTGACGCAATTTTGGAAAAATCTAAATAAAAAACGGCATCACCAATGATTGACACATTTTTGTTAAATTCTGCAAAATGAGCACTTGCTTGTGTCAAATTATTTCCGTTGCTGTCAATATAATTCCATGACAGCTGTCAAATTATTACGCTGTCAGCTGGTCCAAATTATTTCGATGATGTTGGAGATTTCCCGAAGCTAGAAAATCACTTGAAATAATTGTACTAGTGTAGAGTAAACAAGGCCTGATTTTTGGACCGATCCTAAAATGAATAAAAGTCAATTTGAATGTAATTGGATGCGGCAAATTTCGTCGTGGTGTAATTCAACAAATTTTGACATCTCGCTGTCAGATATCACAGCAAGCTCTCTTCCATTCGTCGATGGCAATTTTCGATTCAATAAGGATTCAATAGTCTGTGTCAAGCTGATCTAATCTACAGTTTCCTATTTAGCGTCATAACGACGCAAACATTTTGTACATCTACTACTTCCAACTGTTAGAATCGAAACAACGGTTATCTCATCAAAAGTCAATTTTCGAAAGCTGGGAAAATGAAAAGGGTTTTCAAAAATCAATCACAAACTCTGAAATACATCTGCAATTCAACTTTTTTCGAATAAAACTTTTTCTCATGTAAAAGTCTTGTTGAACTGAAATGTCAAATGTAGCTGTCAGAGCCGTTTATACCGTCTGAATAAGTCGTGTTGTCAGAACAGCTTAATCTGTCATCCGAAGATGGATAAGAAAATTATAGAGAAACAACCGCTGCATTGCAAATGTAATTAGATACATATGTTAGATCTTCCCACCTTGTAAGTAAAAGAACAAATTTTGTCCATAATTAAGATAATATTTATACATACGAGTATGTCTGTATGTTTATTGCAGTCGTGTGTGCGTATACCTTCAGATATTCGTATTTGTAAATCGGTCCGATTTGTAAGTATAATCTTCATGTTAACTTTTCATTATGATCCTGGTCTTAGGCTATCGCCTGCTGGCACCTTGAAAAAGCTATAAAATTTATTCAATACCGTGTTTCAACAAATACTTAACAATTAATCTTTGATACCAAGGTATTGTAGGTATTAAGAATTAAGATACTCATCACCCTAAAGATACATACGAGTACTCATCACTTTTCATGAGAAGAAAATGAAAAAAGAAATTATTTTTGCTGTGACGTTTCTCAAAGCCACCTACTGAGTAGTAGGGTGGCTTAAGTGAATATTTATTTGCAGTAGTGATTGAATTAAGTCAGTCTCTCGTCACATGACAAGTCCTAATAAATGAAGTTAAAACTTGAAAGACAGGGCTAAATCTTGGCCTGAAAGATCTCAAGGAAATGCAGTCAGTTCGTCACGAATCTATCTGCACATACAATGAGGACCGCCAACGTAGTTTTTTTTATTATTGTAGTTTTTGTCGTAAGCGCGTAGATACGACGAGTATGAGTACGAGTATCTATAGTCATATTTTTAGACCTAGACACCCATGTAATCATATGTGTACTCGTATCTAGGCGCGCGTATTTCATTGGCAGCGGCAACAATTAAAAGTGGAAAATTGTATCGTTTTTATTCATTGCTCTTTATTTATTTTTCTCTTGAGTAAAAATTCTTTGTTTACAATGCACACAATACGACAAAGACGTCCACAATTGGAGAAAACGTAAATTAAGCACAAAAACCGAATAAAAAGGTCAGCGCAAGGACATTTTTGATACAAAGGAATGATGGCGTTGGCGGTACCTTTTATGCAGTTCAAGTCGACGTAAACTTGCATATGCACGATATATAGCTACTCCATTGTCAGTGCACTTGTTCGGTACAGTGCACAAAATTAATTAGCTAATAAATTAAAAGTACCGATATATTGTGCAGCGCTAAATAAATTTATACAAATCTCACACTTGGCTGAACATTGAATTGGAAAAAATTCATTGTACGTACGAGTATCTGAAAGAAATCGTCTTCGAGAAATCAAGTTTCTAAAGGACACTTGATTTAGGTTAATTGCGTGAGTAAGTATCCATAGTTGCTAGTTGCAATGGCGACGCAATTGGATTAGCTGGACTAGAGGAAGAAAAAAAAAATAAAAAATAAAATGTAACTTTAAAGGTCGAAGACGAGATATTCTTTTGATTTTTTTTTGTAGTACACATCAGTGAGTTGCATGTTCGTTGAAATGAACATCCAATTCTCTGTTCTGTTCGATTCTAACCGAAAAAATAAAACCTAAAATTAAATAGATACGAGTACGATGGTTGTTTGTGTACAGCAGTCGTATAAGGGGGGGGCTTTAGTATGTTTTTGTGAGTTTTACTGCCACTTGATTGGACACTAATTAATCATAACTGCTGGACTATTACTTTGAGAATTATATCCCATCTTCTTGCACAAAGATACATACATCCATTCATACATACATAAACAGAGTTTATATGAAGTTTTCACACTTGAATCGGACTTTGCCTCAGTAGAGAACGAACACAATTTTGAGACCAAGTGGTTGTGCGACCTTGCGTTGAAGCTTTGAGAAATATGTATGCTTTGGCATGTGGTTAACAGATTTTTATTGTAGATAATGTTCTCGTTTCTCTTCTTTCGAAGCCCATATTTCGCAAGTGTCGAATTTTGGTGTAACGATAGAGGCACACTACACACAATTGTGTAAATGTGTCGACTTTCGTGCAGCACCTGGAAGATGGTATTCGTCCACTTTCTGAAACAAATTGAAAGAACCAACTTGTTCTCGAACATACCCACAGCAAACTGACTGCGGGATACACTACCTTGATCCCGGAATATATTCAGGAAATTGGAAATACAAGTTTATTCATCTAAATCTATATTTTCCCGTTCAGAGTAATACCCATCGACTGCAACACACTTATGCCAGCGCGTGATCCAATCCTCGAAACATTTTTTATATTCGGTTTTCGGTATGTCCATCAGTGCTTCCTGCGATTTTTCCATTACTTCCTCTCGGCTGCTGAAACGCGTTCCCCGCACTGGTTTTTGAACTCGATTGAACAGAAAGAAGTCACAGGGAGCCAAATCATGTGAATTCGGTGGCTGTTGAATCGTATTTGTTGCATTTTTCGTCAAAAAATTCGCACTGTGCCACGGTGCGTTTTCATGGTGCAAAATCCACGAGTTTTCTGCCCACAATTCTGGTCTCTTTCGGCGAATTGCTTCACGCAAACGTCTCATAACGCCCAAAAAATACTCATTTTTTACTTTCTGGCCTTCTGGCAAAAATTCATGATGCACTACACCGTTGTAATCCATGAAAACCGTGAGCATTGCCTTCTTTTTTGACTGAAAACGACGTGGTTTTGGTTTTTTTGATCTCGGCTCATTTGGTGAACGCCATTCACTTGCCTGACGTCTCGTCTCCAGTAATGATCCTTTTGATGAATGTGGAATCGGATTCAGCCTCGCAAATTATCTCTTTTGCGACGTCAACACGGTCTCTGTTTTGCATGAAATTGAGATCTTTTGGCACCAACTTTGCTGCTACACGACGGAAACCCAAATCATTAACCAAAATGTGTTGGACGGATCCATAGGCAATGTTCAAGTCCTCCGCTATCTCTCTGATGGTTAATTTGCGGTTATTGACCAACATTTCTTTTACGAGTACTTCATCAATGTTTTCGTCGGATTTCGATGTCGATGTTCTGCCACTGGGTTCATCATCTTCGATTGACCCACGACCACTTTTGAACCGCTCGCGCTCGTGCAACTGGTAAACAACCGTTTTCTTTAGAGATTTAATACAAGTTCTTTGTTGCAAATTTAAATCTATTCCTAAAATTGTAAAAAATCGCCAACACACACGGAGGTAGACGCTAAGATTTAGAGGAAATGTCAACAACAGATTTACCAACTTAACAAAAAAAAAAAACAGAACTTAAATCGGAACATTGGGAGAGCCACACGGTGGTTAGGTGCGGGAACTTTTTGATCAAGGTGGTATGTCATGCTCAGATACAAATAAACTTGGACAAATCCATCTGTTGTAGAAAAAAACCCATGGCTTTTTGAATCACCCAATATGTGTGTATGAATCTTCCTCTTTCTCCTCCCACAGGCCCATTGCACTTTCGTCCCTTCTTTCCAAGGTCATGGAATCACTCATAAACCGTCAGCTCATGAAATATCTCGAAACACGAAAACTTCTCAATGACCGGCAGCACGGTTTTCGTAGCAACAGGCCCACTGGTGATTTGATGGCATGTCTCACCGAAAAGTGGAACCAAAGCGTACATCAATCTGGCGAAAGCAAGATAGTTGCACTTGATATTTCTAAGGCATTTCACAGAGCTTGGCATCAGGCTCTTTTGTCGAAAATGCGTGCTTTTGGGATCGACGACTCTCTTCTCCAATAGACTAGAAATTACCTTTTGGAACGTTCAATTCAAGTTGTCTTGGATGGTTTCAAGTGTTATATCCACAATATAAATGATTCTGTGCCCCAGGGCTCCGGTCTGTCCCCGACACTCTTTTTAATTTTCATCAACGATCTCTTGTCTGCTACTTCTAATCCAATATACTCCTTTGCTGAACACAGTACTCTCTGCTTTTCATATTCGTTCCCGTACTCACGTCCCTTCTCTTCGGCTGTAGAACGGGAACGCCAGCGTATGTTAAGCTCATTAGATTCCGATATGAGTCAACGGCCTCGCCACACTGAAAGCATCGGTTCCCGCTAGATCACCGAAATCCAGCGGTGTTGGGCGCGGTAAGTACGTAGGTGGATGACCACATGGGAACTCAGTACTCCGCGTGCTGTTGACAAAACGCGCCACATGGGCATAGTACCCCGGCGTTAAATCCCGTTCCCTTGATAATAATAATAATAGATTCCGATATCAACAGCATAACCAATTGGGAAACTACGAGTATCAACAGAGTGGAATTTAGTGCTTCGAAAACACAATGCTGTCTGCTGTCGTTAAAGCGAAATTTAAACACCCAGTCATTATCCAAGAATGGCACTTGCATCGTCGAAACCGATAAACTTTCCCTTTCTTGGTATGTGTGTCAATGACAACTTACGTCGGAATGACCACATATCCGGTGTCGTCAAAAATGCTGCGAAATGTCTAAGTTTCCCCCTCTGATCTGGCCTCAATATATGTAAAACACATTTATCCGCAAGAAATTGGAGTACAAAATCTACATCTGGTCGGGAGCGCCCAAAACATCTCTGCACCTGTTAGATAGGATTCAAAACCGTGCGATAAGACTAATAGGTGATACTACAGGGTGAATGACTCGAACTCCAACTTTTTAAAATGCTATAATTTTTTTATTTTTTGATAAATTTTATTGTGCCAAGGCAAAAACCGTTGGAAAATACATCAATTTTCAAATTGTATCAGTAGTCTTCAATATGTCCACCTTTGGCGCGAATAATGGCCTTGAGACGGCCGAAGAAAGCATCGCACGCTGCACACAAGTGGCTCTGCGGTATTTTGGCCCATTCCCCGCGAAGTGCTTCAATTGGTCCAAACTTTGGTATTTTTTAGTACCAACCTTTGCCTTCAAAATACCCCAGACAGAGAAATCCAACAGATTTGCATCCGGAGAATTTGCAATCCATTGTGTCGAAGAAATGAAGTGTGGAACATTGTTTTTTAACCAATCTTGGTTGACGCGCGCTTTGTGAGACGGTGCCGAGTCTTGTTGAAATGTTCACGGTCTCCGACCGAAATGATTGTTTGCCCAAGGCTTCAATACTGCCTCTAAGACAGTTTCACGGTATACGATCACAATTTTTACGCCACGATCCAAAAATACGAGCGGAGAGCGACCATCGGCGGTTTTAGCGGTTATGGCGGCCCAAATCATCACCATCGGTGCTGCCTGTTTTCTGGTGGCCGTGCGAAGGTGTAAATTTTCGAAGGACCTCTCTGGCAAGTAAACTCGGTCATTTTGTTTGTTGACATATTGCTCGATAACAAATGGCGACTCATTCGGCAACTCACCACTTTCGTGCAAGCGTAGCAACTGCTTCGCTCTTTCGACTCTAACTTTTTTCTGTTGCGGTGTAAGATCGTGTGCTTTTTGGAACTTCAATGGCTTGAGCCCAAGCTCATTTTTCAGTATGTGTTGCATCCCTTCCAACGATATGTTGAGCTCACGAGCCATTTTTCTTCCACTTCGACGCGGATTTCGCTCAATTCGAGCCTTCACTTTCCGAACCATTTCTGCCGATGTTGCTGTTTTTTTATGACCACCTCCATGGCGTTTTGCAACGCTGCCAGTATCACGGTAACGAGCTATGGTTCAAGACACAAATGTTTTATTCACGTTGAGGTGTTGGAGGGCTCTAACGATAGCTACTTGTGGTTCTCCAGCCAAATATAAAGCAATCACACTATCACGTTTGAATTCCATCGCGGATAAAAATTTTTCAACACAACTGAGACGCAAATCGTTTAAAAGGTTTGTAAATAATAAAATTATCTGTCATGTGTCAAAATTTGAGCTCACTATCATGAACGGTTTGGAAATTATAGCAGTCTGATGTATTGAGTAACCAATGAATTGTAAAATTGAATTAAACTATTTGTTAACAGGTAATCGGGACGATTACACGATCAGGTTGGAAGAATTATAGGCGTTTTGAAATGTGCTATTCATATTTCGTCAAAAACTAAATACGTTCATCCTGTCAAAAACAGATATCTAATATTTATGTACTTCAGTAAATAACAGACCTCTTGTCTTGAGTTATAGCAAAGTCCATTGAACCTCGGTCGTTAGATTATCCCGCTTGCTTTTGCCAATTTAAGAAAATGTGAAACCAATTGTTAAAAGATAAAATTAAGAGGAAAGTGTCTTCTTCTTTTCCATAATACACAACAATTTCTAACTAAAATGTATTTCGACGCTGTATATTGACTCATCCTAGAGGATATGAGCGTTACTTGGGCTGTGATGTGCTCTTTAGAAAAAGGTTAATTTCTTTTGTTACACTATAATTTGATTTAAAAAAATTCGCAGGAGCTTAATATTTTTGTACGTGTTTTCGCTTCGTCTCTCTCTCTTAAATCCAATAAGCCGACTATTTAAATGTAATGATGAGCTTTCGGTTATAACCCTTGACAAATCTTTTCATCGAAATTAAAGTCTTGCAGGAAGGACGTACTCTTAGCAAGAATTTTTGATAAAAAAGAAAATCAGTTTGCTGAGCAACTTCGTTACGCAATGGTGGCCTACTTAAACCCTCATCTCTCTCATTAAATCCACGAATAAAATACCAAAAACCATAATTCGAATGAAACGAAACTAACTAAACTGCTTTCATCACATAAAACTAGGTCACCCACTTAAACGGGAAGTCTCCATCATTAAACTCTTCCAAAAAAAAAAAAAAAGGACAAATTCGATTCACAAATCATTTTTATGTTCATGGTTTTTGGTAGTAGCAGTTTTGTAAAATTTTGACTAAAGACCAACTCTATCATTAACGCAGCTCATAAAAAGCTGCAAGCCCTTTTGTTCTGCCCCAAAGGCTTGACTCTAATCTTGAAAAACTATCTTTCCAATGAGCACTTAATCATCTGGGCATTCAAACTCGAATAACACTTAAAAAGATGTTATTTATTCATTCCTTAATAGCATTAGAGATACTATGCTAAAATTCACAACAACAAAAAATCGAACAAAAACAGCTCAAAAACATTTAAACAATTTCCACACACACATTCTCTGAAAAAAAAAAATAAAAAAATAAAAATTTACACAAAGCCCACCAAAAATCGGAGAGAATCATTTGTTGCTACCATTTAGCCACTAACTGCCAACAGTTTATGAATAATTTATTTTGTGCTAACAACTCAAACATCACCATCACTACCACCACCAACAACAACAGCAACAACAACAACAACAGCAACAGCAACAGCAACAGCGACAGTCAACAGTCAACAGATTAACATATTTTCCTAAGCGAAGCAACTAATTTCACTTTAAATTGTGTGAAAATCTATAAAAATTATAAAAGCGAACAAAAAAAAAAAAAAAGAAGAAGACAGATACAAAGCATCGCTGAATTGTTTTGACAAGATATTCATTCATAGATAATTTGGTTAATTCGTCAGATATACGGATACGGATAGTGGGAAGAGCTGCACATCGGGGCACCTACAGAGTACAGACCACAGACCATGCTCGTAGACAGATACGTATACCTACGATGTGTCGCTGCTGTTTCTGGTTGGATAACAAGCCTCCTATGCCGCCATCTATGGGATAGATACTCGTATTGTTTACCCTTCACACAATTTGACCATTTAATTTGCGTTTGGCATGCCAATGGGAAATTATTATAATTTTTTTTTTATTTTTTTTTTTTTTAAATCCAAATCTCGATCGGCCGGGATTCGCTGAGGGAAAAAAGCATTTTTAAAGGAACAGGCGTTGACATAGATTTTTTTTATAAAAAACGATTTTTTTAATTTGTGAAAAAGCTCATTGTGACCAGATAAGAGAGAGACTTGTTGTAAATGGTTTTGAAAATTGAAATACAGAAAATAGTTACTCGTAGTCGCGGTAGCAATTAGTTGAAGGTAAATGGATTGGGTGGCTTTAAGTGTTATTTTAGTGATTTTTAACTGCTCTCGGGGTTTTTAAGATATCGTTAATCACCAGCAGATGGTAGATGTTCACATGATAAAAATCTGAATTTTATAATTTTTTCCAGTAACTTGTAAATGGACAGTGTTTTTGACATAAAACCGAACTTATTCTGGGGGGTGAGGCGATTTAAAATGAGCGTTAGGAAATAGGAACTGAAGCCATTTGTCTAGTAGTCAACGAATCTTCTGACAAATTAACATGCTTAACAAAATTTTTAAAATGGTTTTCGTTTGTTAAATGATTTAGGAGTGTCTTTTGGTTTTTTACTCTTAGTTGAGAGCTCTTTATTAACCCCCCACAGTGATATGTTTGAATTTTTGAAATATTTCAAACTTCATGGCAAGTGATAATTTTGTAACAATAACCAACCTAATGTGGCGGTGATGGTCTTTGTAGAATCAAGATATGAACCAACTAGGCTTTGCGTAACGCTTCTGTGAAGATAACCGCAACTAACTACTTACGACTACTTAGCTCCTGTGAATCTCCACGGGGCGTATGGCATCAAAATATTTTCTACAATACGCTCTAGTTCTCTATATCTCGCAACATGGGTCATGGAGCAAGTGAATTTCATTGCATGCCCTACGAGTAATTCATCGCTTGCTATGCCACAAAAGTATAGACGCCGCCGTCAGCCGAGGCAGTGCTTCCTACATAAGCCAAACACTCAACACGGTGGAATACTTGAAGATTCTCACGAAGATCAAGTTGATGACAGGTAGGTTAGTTAAGATCTTTTGGACCCGAAAAAACAAACGGCGGCCTAACTGAAAGAGAAATCAGGAGTAAGTTAAGAAGATATGCCCTAGTGTTTCAGGATTGAATAGAGTAGGCCTACTCAACGACGAAACCCTAGATTACGATATGGAACCAAGACAGTAGGAAAAACGTAAGCAGGGACGATGCCAGGAGCTCATGGAGAAGTGGGGATTAAAATTTTCTGGTGAACATTGTGGGAATTCTCTTAGACGCTCCAAGAGCGAACTAGTAGAAGAATTAAGGAAAACAAGGAAAATATAGTTTTTTCAACTTTTAAGATTAGCGGCGAAATTCAGAGTCCAAAGTTGAGAATGGTATAGATGTATCTAGCACGATTCTTCCAAACGAACGGATCCGAAATCCATTGAGGACCTTGTTGCGTTGGAAAAAAGGCTTAAACAATTTCAAGGCAATAATAATTCTTTTGCCCCAACACCAACTCAACGAAGCCAGAATGTCCTGGAGCCAGACCTAGTCTATATGGCGGTTGAGGAACCAAGTGGGTGCATTCTCGATTTTATGAAGTAGCGCGCGCTCAAGGGGTTAAGGACCCCTAAAATGTTTGAAGGAAAGTCAGGAGGATAGAAATTGAGGTACCGGTGGACGTTGGTTTTAAATGTTTGAAGGTTATAGTGACTAGGAAATAAAGAGCTGGGGAGGGCATTCCATAAGCGAGTTGTACGGCTTAGGAACGAATCACGATATTTTAGAGTACGTCCAAAAGTGGGCCTGGGGGTATACTGATGAGCATTCATAGAGAGACGGGTGTTGCGGTTAAAAGTTTGAAGGGGCGGAATACTATTGGCGATTTCTATGGAGCACTGGTCGTGGAAATAGCGATAAATCGAGACATTACGTCGTGTTCGAGGGTGTCCATTGTTTGAGTGATATTAGCATCACCTATGAGTTTTATCGCACGGTTTTGGATCCTATCTAGGAGGTACAGAGATGTTTTGGGCGCACGCGACCAGATGTAAGCATTGTACTCCAATTTCGGGTCGATAAACACCTTATATATTGAGTCCAGGTCAGAGGGGGTGAATTATTTTTTACATTGCTTGAGGAAACCTAGGCATTTCGCAGCATTTTTGACGACACTGAATATGTGGTCATTCCGACGTAAGTTGTCATTGACACACATACCGAGAATGGAAAGTTTATCGGTTTCGACATTCATGAATAATGGATACGTGTTTAAATTTCGTTTAACGACAGCAGACAGCATTGTGTTTTGGAAGCATTAAATTCTACTCTGTTAGTGGTTCCCCAATTAGTTATGCTATTAATATCAAAATTTAATGAGCTTAACTTACGCTGCGGTTCCCGTTCTACAACCGAAGAGCAGGGACGTAAGTGCGAGAACGAGTATGAAAAGCAGAGAGTCAGCACAGTGATATATTGGATTAGAAGTAGCAGACACGAGATCGTTGATGAAAATTAAAAAGAGTGTTGGGGACAGAACGCAGCCCTGGGGCACACCAGCATTTATTTTGTGAACATCAGACCTGAAACCATTCAAGACAATTTGAATTGAACGTCCCAAAAGGTAATTTCTAGTCTATTGGAGAAGAGAGTCGTCGATCCCAAAAGCACGCATTTTCGACAAAACAGCCTGATGCCAAGCTCTGTGAAATGCCTTAGAAATATCAAGTGCAACTATCTTGCTTTCGTCAGATTGATGTACGCTTTGGTTCCACTTTTCGGTGAGACATGCCATCAAATCACCAGTGGGCCTGTTGCTACGAAAACCGTATTGCCGGTCATTGAGAAGTTTTCGTGTTTCGAGATATTTCATGAGCTGACGGTTTATCAGTGTTTCCATGACCTTGGAAAGAAGGGACGAAAGTGCAATGGGCCTGTGGGAGGAGAAAGAGGAAGATTCGACTTTTCAGGGACGGGCTGGACAAATGCTGTTTTCCATCTGCTCGGAAAGAGCCCTAAAGTTAAAATTCGTAAAGAAGTTGTTAAGACCGCCCCACTTGGCTTTCTCGTATTGCCATACAGTTCTTTTAGGAATCTTTTCTCTAACTGTATTGTGGGTGTACGAGAAATTAGCTTATATGACACAATGGTCCGACGAACTTAGAGGGGAGAGCACATCAACGGTGTACTTATCAGGGTGAGAAGTTAAAAACAAGTCCAGGGTGTTGGCGGTATGACTGTCAACGTCTGGTATTCGTGTGAGCTCATTTACAAGCTGCGTTAAGTTATTTTTCCGCAGCGAAGATCTCAACACACCGTCCTTCGGGTGTTGTTTGACCAGAATGTCGAAGCCACCCTGAATTGCGTATATTGAAACCGCCCGTAATCTCGATTGGATAGAGAGATACAGGAGGATACAGGGGTACAGGAGAATACAGGGATACTATTCTTTGAATGCAGTCAGACAGCGCATCAAACTCGAATTGCTGTCCAGTTTGGGGATTCTGTAAATAAAGCAATAGTGGATAATTTGCTTACGGAGATGAAATTGTAACCACATGAAACTGAATTCCGGATTGAAAGAGGGTCTATTATTAACGAACGATGCCAGGAACGCGTCGGGCATATCGTATCGTATCATATCAAGGAGAATATAATTTTTTAAATTTTTGAGACAATGAAGTCTGTACCTCCTGGAACCAGACCTAGTCTATATGGCGGTTGAGGAACCAAGGTTTCTCGAGTAGAAACGGCTAGTTGGAACCCGCAACCCAACAGCTACAATTGCCACCGCGAGGGTCATCTTCCGAAGACTTCTTTCGCTCCTAAGCTTTGTGTAGATTGTGGAATAGTAGAGTTTATACCTAGGGATTGTTGCATTTGTTCGGGAAATGGAAATCAGGCTCTCGAGAGTGCCGACAGAATTGAAAAGGTTGCTACAACCTCCTGCGCAGCACTGTTAAATTGAGTGTAAGGCTAAGAACTATAGCTGTTAATGCAGCTTCACTCTGCTCATTTCAGGTTCTAAGTTCTGGTGAATACTTAGAATTCCTTGTGAGGACAAGCTGGATGTCATTTCCATTGGATTCTGATTACATACTAACTAGACCATCAGACAAGAAACCTCTCCAGTTATAGGTTCGGCTATCTGCCTCCACTTACGCTCCTCAAGATCGTGAAGGTCTAGTTCCGCTTGTGCATGCCAGCTAAGGCAAGATTTTCCTCTTATGCGCCATAGAGCAGGACAGGGATGATGGCTAGAAAGGTTTTATTGTTCAATTCCCTTGTTAGAGCGAGGAAATAGCGATTGACAAGTGTATTTCTTAGTTTGATTTATGATCGCGTGCCATTAAGCAAGGTTAGAGCTGTATATGATGCCCAACCGTCGGTGTTGATAGAATATACTCGGTCTTGCCTTATTTTCACTATTTTCCCCTATTTTTTCGCGTTCTACTTGTGATATGATTGTCACTGGCGTATGCAAGTTATTGTACAGATGTTGGAAGATTACACTTCTGGCGTCACATGATAGCCCATGACCTGGTGTATGCTCTTTTTCAACATCAATGGTGGGATTGTTTCTGACATTCACATGGAGCATCGATTCTTTCCTATCTTAACTGCACAACCTTACGAGTTTGGCACGTATGCCAAAAGTATTCATATGTCTACATAGCTCGTGTCTAGAGATGCTGTCATATGTGGCTTTGAAATGGATAAGAGGGTGCTGAGAATTAGTCTGGATTATTTGATTTTTCTCTAAGAACTTCCGTAGTGTGAATAGTTGGTAATGGTTCAGAAATGACAAAACCTTGTACTCGATATTAAGAAGATTGATGCCTTTATAATTCTCGCCGTTCAAGGCTTATCTTTTCTTATGGATTGGACAAAAGATACCGAGGCATTCACCAGGCATACTTCCCACCCATCAAATTTTGAAAATGTGTTGGCTTATGCTCTCTACCAAGTCATCTTCTGATCTCTTTAATAGCTCGGTGGGTAGGCTGTCCGGTCCAAAGCCTTGGTATGCTTAAGATCAGATATTGTTGTGGTAGCTTGACCGAAAATCCTCACCATTGTCGGTTAAAATGAATGGTTGTACCACCTAAAGGCGCTGTTTGTATCATCCCCTGCGTTTGACAATCTGCGGAAGTAATTGTTTTCCAATTTCCCGGCACCGACTGTGATTCTACTTCTAAAATTCTTTGCTGAAATCTACAGGGTTCTGATCGGATAACTTGTTGGCTGGACAAAACTCATGTGCCAAGAGCTCTCCCGCTAACAACAAATCCGCACTTAAATGTCATATACGTTGATTATGTTCTCCCTAACAGTCGCTGTAGTATTATATGTTGTCACAGTCAATCATATCGGTCAATATTACCAGGAAAAGAGGCGGTACTGAAATTCAGCCCGTTTGTGGGCCACTTTGAACTTGAAGAACGCCTGACAACTTACAATGGAATACAACAGCTACTGTGATCGTCATAACCTTCAGTTTGTAAAATTTCTTCCTCCAGGAATATTTCTCTGAGCTTTGGAGTGAGGTTTTCCTTTCACTACGCACCAGACATTGCAGCGCTGGATATGTATAGCTCAGCTCCTGTATTTTTTGACGCCTTTTTATCTTTCTTTTAACTGGGGCAAGGCTACATGTACCATATCCTCTTGTTCATCAATGAAAGACTTCCCCCTTCTTTAGCTAATTTTTTAGAGAAATTTGAATGGCAGGCTAGCATCCACATACCCCTCTGCTTCGATCATTTGGTTTGCATCACTTTTTAGAACAGCCTTATTCCGAGCTGGAACCTACTGACTTTCTTTATAACAAGTCAGAGTTTCTTTTCGATTTCATTGGGAAGTTGCGTATTGGGACTAGATTTTGTAATGTTCGAGATCAACATTTCCCTTCAACTTGTCCTCTATGGCGAGGTTTATTGAGTTGTCAGCCTCCGTGGTCAAC
The DNA here is from genome assembly GCA_963966105.1 of Volucella zonaria. Classification (NCBI taxonomy): domain Eukaryota; kingdom Metazoa; phylum Arthropoda; class Insecta; order Diptera; family Syrphidae; genus Volucella; species Volucella zonaria. The sequence goes on along the minus strand of OZ014532.1, from coordinate 102,050,317 downwards.
TCAAAGCCTCTGCGGGGTAACATATCAGTTGATGAAAAGTGAATATCTCATCGATAGTAGATCTATCAGGGTAATCACACTCATCTTATTCATGATGTGAGTGTTGAAGGCGTTCAAAGATTATGGTAGATAAGATCTTGTTAGCGGTGGTAAGGAGACTGATTCCTCTTTGAAAAGCTCGACAGTTATTTAACCTACTTCATGGTCTAGTGGACGGATGGATGGTTGATTCTTCCAAACATAATATACGGGTAAGTCCTCATCACAAACAGTTGGTACTCGTAGAAGTAATTTTCTCGGATTTTTTTCCTCATCATCTTCACTTTGCTAGTTGGAAACATTCCAAACATCACTTTTATAGTAGCACCACTCCGTATCCTCAACAGAGTTCTTCTTCAGCGCATTTTTTCCATTCGAAGTAATAGACGGTCGCCTAGTGTCCAACCTTTCGGCATTCCTCGTCGAACCAGGATATCGTTGCTGTGGTGGCCTAGGGAAACACAATGCATCGTCTCTGAAAACGTTTCTGTGCTTGATACAGGGAACATAGAGCTCGTTCAGAGGTTTTAAGATCGAAAAGAAGGTTTAGAAGCTATTTGAAGTCATATTTGCTCGTAGAACTTCTTAAGTAGATTGGTGTCGATCGGGCATCCAGGAAAGTGAAGCTTTTTATTGCGTCGATCGCAATGCGATCATTCATTGATCATACGAAGGAAACGAGTTACTGCTACGAAGTTATTCCTCAAGTCTATGTTTCTCCATTGCATTGTCAAAGATATTATTCTTTCCTAACATTGGTCTTGGGACGTTATTCCTATGCTTGTAGAAGTAGTCTTTCATAAACTCGTCATTGTCCTCAATCAGATGCATTAGACTTATGTTGGCTTGATTGGAACGGTTCTGCCGTCTAATAACGCATCAAACGTCTTGCGTGCTGACCACATCCAGAGGAATTAAAGTACGTGACCTTTAGCAACAGTCAGTTTCTCATTAAACAGCAGCTGTAATTTATATCGGAACTTTGCAGCTTTATATGGTCTCGTGCATTGTTAGGAAGTCACCCCTATGGGCAACTATGGACGACTTTGCTTCCTGCTACTAGAGGAATTCGACGAAGAAGCTTTCTCTCCTCCAACAAGCCACCAAAATTGTTGGTGCTGCAGAGCAACATCCCGCATGTCGTGACTCACTACCGGCCTACTGAACCAAAGACGCTCCGCACTGCCGTGTTCTACGTCTCTGTCCTAGTTGTCTCGCCTGTCCTTAGATGTCAGAGCGACGTGGCACCACTAATCTGTCCTGGATCAGACCTTTCATGTCGAGGTAGACGAACGCTTCTGGAAAAACAAAGCCCTCGGAGCGTACTCTCTCATGATACATACGAGTATAATTGTGGTAGTAAGCCCCGGAGATTAGGTCGTTAGATGAGGTCATTGCTCTTGCAATGTACCTTCGAGTCAACTTAATGACGAATTGTCCATACTCATTAAGTTCGCCCTATTGTACAAGACCTCATTACGATATAATTTTATGTACTCAGATTCTGGTGTTCTGTATAAGCGAAGACAAGCCCTAAAGCAAGCCCTCTCAAAGACGCGAATCTTTTCTAATAAACGTGGTCTCGCGTTGAACCACACGGGACATCCAAACACAAGCATAGGCCGGATGAGGACCATGTAGCAGATTAGCTTCATCAAGTTGGCTGCTATAAAACCGTCTCTTTGTAAGGGCAAAAGCACCTTTGGCTCTGGCCAGAGCAACATCTATATGTTTATTAAAATACAGATATTGATCTAGCCAGATCCCAAGGTATCTGACTACATTTCGACAAGCAAGTGGCTGTCCATGTTGTCCGACGATAGAGAACTATCGCCAATTCTTTCTGGTATCCCTAGAGGCCCCAGACAAAGGCGTCCTATACAGAATGGTTTCCGACTTCTGAAAGTTGATTTTCAGCTTCCAGTCGTCGCAATATCGTTTAATTTTGTCGAAGTAACGTTGCAAAAGCATATTAATGACCTCAATCTTTGGACCTGATCTGTATGCGATTAAGTCGTCTGCGTATGCTATGGCATGGTGAAGTGAACCTATCAGATCACTTGTGTAAATGTTGAATAGGACCGGCGAATTCACCGCACCTTGTTGCAGACCGTTTTTAATGTTAAATGTTCCAGCAGAAGTCACATGGCCATTCTTCACGATGAACTGTCTACTGGAGAGCATATCAAAAAGAATATACAGCAGTGGTTTGCTAATGCCCAACCTGTCCAGCTTGAAGAAGAGTCCCTCTAACCATACGGTATCCAAGGCCTTTTCCAAGTCAATCAGGCAGGCACCAGTGCACTGGTTAGACCCGGCATGACTGATATCGTGCCCGCCTTGAAACCGAATTGATTATTCGGAACAATATGTTTGTCCTCAACCCACTCGAAAACCTTACTGATGTTTGGAAGAAGATTGATGGAGCGAAGATTCGCCGGCTTGGAAGTATCTTTATCCTTTTTGGGAATGGGATGTACCACTGCAGTTTTCCAATGCGCTGGATAATGTGCGTTATTCATTCCATTATTAAACAGGGTGGTGTAAAAGTCCACCGCTTCTAGTGGGAGATGTCGAAGCACAATATTCGGTTCCCACTGGCTTCTTACTTCTAAGTGTTTCGAAGATCATATGGAGCTCTTCCTTCGAAATGTACGGGGGTAGTGCCCTATCATCGGCGATGACATTTTTTGCCATATTCTCGTCACTGAACTGGGTGAAACCCAAGCTCTCGAATCGCGAGATCACTATTACATTCCGAAGGTAGAAATTGTGCACAAGGACTCGATTTTTCATGTCGTGGTTCGGGCCAATGATGTCACTCGCCTTGTACACTTCCTGGAAAGTCGCTCCTATAGCCTCTATCCCCTGCGGATCCTGGATCACAAAAAAGTTGTCACCATCAACGGCTCCATTTGGATATATGCCTGCTGCTAAAAGTATGTGCTCGGTGGCCGTCGTTCGGGCGATTTGATGACACGAAAGGTCGTTTTGATCTTTCCTCCGAAATGTTTTATTTATTTGCGGGAACATATTCGGGTTGTTGGTGTTTACAGCCCGAGTTTTGTTGCAAACCTGCAAAATTTCTGTGATTTTCTTTTATTAAGTTTTGGAGGCTTTTGATCGACGACTTCAGTGTCATGATACTTTTATATCGGTGCAGTGCGTCAATGGTTGCGTTGCGGAATAAGTCTTCGCCGTCAGTGTGTTGATACCGAGGTATCGTTCTGATATGTCCATTGTTCTTTTAATTGTCTCGTCAGTCAGCCTACTCGTTTGACAGATTTCTATAGAGCGAATACGAGGACACTGCTCTCGTTAGTGTTCTGGTGAAGTGTGTCTAGCGTACCCTACTATAGCTGTTAGAATGCCTTTCGACAAACTCATCCAATTCCGCAGTTTCTTTGGGAACAGTTATTTCGGTGTTGATACCGCAATGATCGCTGTCCTACACGAAAGTGCGTAAACAATTTATGGTATATTGGTTAGTGCCTCTTAGTTCTATTGAGTTTCGAACAGCAGGAGATCCAAATAGGACCCGTATGTAGGAAACGACGGACTATTCGTGGGCTTAAGGTCGAGTCGGTACATTAAACTGTGCTGACCTCACCAACTGAATAGTAGGTTCCCTCTAGTATTTGGTGTATTATTCCCCACATCTCTATGTTTAGCGTTAAAGCCTCCGCCGATAATAAATTAATTCTCCTCCAACTCCAGCCTTAGGAATCGAAAAAGCTCTTGCTCATGCTTGCTTTCCACACCTGGAACCTACGTACTACATGACTGTATGTTAATATACTAAGATCCTGGCGGAATTTCAACCATCTACAATGTAATTCCTGTGGCAATGCTGCGTCCTAATCCAGTTTGAGTTTCCATAATTGTTGAAGAAATATTTTTGCTGTAATAAGTACTGGAGCCACAATACCAAGTGGATCAAATAGCTGGGCTATTTCTGAAGAAACTATTCTTTTCGTCACCCTGTGTTCATCATTTAGGTTCACTTTGACGCGAAACTCATACGTCTTTGGTAACCAAATTAGGCTTGGTGTCTTTATTTCCTCTTCTGCAACTGCCTTGAAGTCCAATTGCACATCCTTTTCTTCGGGTGTGAACCTTTGAAGCAGTTGTGAATGGTTGGCGCATCATTTTCGAAGTTTAAACCAGTTTTATTTAGGACGTCAATCAGCTGTCTTTGCATCTCTAGTGCCGTGGTTAAACTATTAGAACCTGTCATTACATCATCCACATAGAAATTTCGCTGTAATACCTTACTGCCGAGAGGATGTGTCGTTGTGGAAGACTGTGCTAACGTTTGAAGGCACTTAATAGCAAGGTACGGATCAGACGATGTGCCATAGGTTATTGTATTTAATTGATACTGCCTTATGGGTTCTGAAGAATCACGTTTCCATAAAATAAGTTGATATCGTCGATCGTCTTCATGTACCAGAACCTGTCTGTACATTTGTTGAATATCGGCTGTGAATACGAATCTTGGCAACCGAAAATGAAGCAAGATAGTGAACAGATCGTCTTGGATAATCGGGCCTGTATGCAATATGTCATTCAATGACAAGTTTGTTGAGGTTTTGCATAATGCGTCGAACACAACCCGTAACTTGGTGGTACTGCTATCAGGTTTTTGAATGCAGTAATGAGGTAGAAAATAATGATGTTGCGGAATGAATGTTTGCTCTAATTCCGCCATGTGCCCTAATTTTATGTATTCATCCATGAATTTCTGGTATTGTTGTTGGAGTTCGTGATTTTTGGCCAACCTTCCTTCTAGAGAGTAAAGTCTTCGCAATGCAATGCTTCTTGAGTCGCCTAATTGAGCAGGATTCTCGGTGAATGGAAGTCTCACTACGAATCGTCCGCTGCTGTTATGACGCACTGTTGCATTAAAGTGCTCCTCACATTTCTTCTCGGCCGCCGTAATTTGCCTTTGTTGATCCTCAGGTTCTTCGAGTGTCCAAAACTTCTCAAGAGCGTTATTGAGGCCTTCGTCTTCTGTGCAAATGACGCATAAAAGTGACGATGTAGATGATTGTCCCATCCGTCCTGTGACTATCCACCCGAAAATGGTATTTTGAAGAACAGGCATGTTCTCTGCTGTTTTGATTTGGCCTACTGAAAGACAATCGTAATAGAACTCTGCTCCTATAAGAAGGTCTAACTATATTCTTCTAAAAGGCAGTCCTCTTACAAAGATCGCAACACTTTCTCCTTGAATGCAGTTGGATGGGTTCCTTCGTACTATTTTCTATCTTCTGTGCCAGATTTGGTTGTCTCTTTGTAAGTTAACTTAAATAGTGTGGCTCTTCGTTCGAACCGAATTAACATTCACCGCAAGGACCTTCAGAGTTTGGTCTGCCATGTACGTACCCATTACGACTGGACGTGCGTTAGGCCCGGCAGCAGTGCGTATATTTGATTTACCCGCGTAGCCTGTTCTGTTAGCGGACGTTGAAGCTGAGCCATCATAGCCAGCCTGAAGATAGCTAGCATGTCAGGTACAGGTTCCGGTGCTCTAGGCCGGCATGGAATGCAGTTTCGGTATTCCTGCTGTGAAGCACAAGGAGATCCTAGCTAGGATCGCCAAACGCCGTTTTTTGACAGTTTGTGGTATATTTAATTTATTTCAATCTTTCGCTGATATGGTACTCGTATTTGCCGATTGCCAACGTGATTCCGTCCTAAACTTATTGATAAAACTTTCTCCCATTGGTACGAGTATCTGCGAGTGCCTTGTCAGGCATCGTTAGTTGCTGTCTTGTTTAACATGGGCGTCATTATGACCGCGTGAGAACATGACTTGTACCTGAAAGGCGCGATTCTTTTGTGGAAAGGCATTCTCAACGAATTACTTTCACACGTCACTCTATGCCTCGTTGAATCCATTTGACAACATTTTTTGCATTGTCGACATTTTCTTCACCACCATCATCATCGTAATGATCATGATTCGGTCGATCATGATTGCGATATTCCACATTCTCAGTCAAGCATAACATCCAGTTCGCACTGTCGCATCAAGTAATCACCACAAGAACAAGCAACAACGAGCATAAGGTCTCACACATCACGTCCCAGAGATGATGATGATGATGATGATGACGATGACGATGTTGATCTTCACAGCATGGGGACGATCACCGTGGAAATATGTAGGTACCTCATCTTCACCACCGCCGATAATATCAACCGACCAGCAGCCAGGAACGAAAATGCAATTTGAAGTCTGGCGAAACAAGTCGGCGCGAATAACTGGTCCCATCTTGTTTTGGAACTATATCCGAACTACTCTGGGAAGACCGCAACAAATAGATGAATCGTTGCTCGTACTCGAGCTTGCATACATACGAGTATCTATGTGTACGAGTATATCCTCAGCCATCCGTCAGATTTTGAATGATGCTGATGAGTTATGGTTGGGGAAGAATTAAAGTACGAGTGCCTACCACTACCACCAAGAGGTACAGCTTCAAATTCAACTTCTGCTTCAGCTGGAGCACCCTGAGTTTGCAAGGTCAACTCCAGACTGAAATCTCTCAGAGTTGGAGTTGCAATTATAGTTCTTAGGTTTCGCTTGGAGCTGCAAACTGATTATTTTGCTGAGACTCGAATCGATTGAACCATCTCGCTGTCTCGCTTTGAACTGGTTTCGATGGATACATAGTGTTGGTGCTGAAACTGATGCTGGTTACAAATGCCGGTGCAACACTTGTTCCGTGATCGATCTAAGGTGGCACGAAGCACATAAAAAAAAAAAAAAAAAAAACAGAAAAACAGAAAAACAGAAAAACAACACACCGAACCGAACGACTCTCCAGAGTTGACTTCATTTTCGATTTGCCTTTGCTCGTCGTGAAGTGACACGAAATGGCGCTGTCCGGACTGGCTGGCTGCAGGAGGAGGTGGTGGAAAAATGGTGCGTGCACTCTGTAATCGAACACAGTGACAGGTAGAAAGGTACATAAGTGGGGGGAACGGTGGAGGTGTAGGAGGTATCACAGGCATCAGGCATCCGATTGAACTGCCCTCAAGTGCTGGTGTTGCGAAATTCCCATGGTTCGTTGACGTTCACTTCGTGCCTGGCTTTGCTTTGCTCTCTGTATGCTGTGTGTGTTGACAAAATGACAACCAATCGTGTCGTTCCCATGGCACGATATACGAGCGCTCTTACTTACAATACGTATGCACGAACCGAACACATTTGCCGCAGCACCATTCAATTGATTTTCTCATTTACTCATGCACTTATTCACTCCTGCTGCCACATGGCACCACACCATACCAAGCAACTGTCACAGTTCGATTTGACAATCGACAAAATCGAAAACTTGATTACAGTTCCAACAGTCGGTCGTCGTTGTAGTGTCGTCATTGACAGTGTGGAACAACTCAATGGCGGGGGGTAAGTAAGTAGGTAGGTACGAGTAGTAAAGTAAAGTTGTCGGACAAATTGCAGGAAAACGAAGAAAGAACCAAACAACGAACTGAACTTGTAAGACGGAAGAGATTGAGTGGCAGCCGGAATGTCGTGTCTGACATGTTTTTGAAAGGCACTTGCAACACAACCACCTCCAACTTCACTTCACCCAGTCCAAATCAACGGGGTAATCATCATCGTCACCGTCACCATCGCCATCGCCATCAACATCACCATCAACATCGCCATCGTCATCGTCATCGTCATCGCCATAACGATTGCCATCAAAGCCCACTTCTATATCCTTCGCGGTAATTGTCAACTCTGGAAAAGGAGTCGTCGAATCGAGTTAAAGTCGCACACTCACATCACTCACTCCCATTCGATCCATTCGACTTATGTACATAGCTCTGTTCGACAGCACAAAATGACAGAATGGCACGACATTAAACGCGAGCGAACGGCTGCGGTGCGCGGGCAAACTCCTCTATACGCTCTGAACGACAATGCGCAACGCAAGGCAAAATGGGGCGTTATAATGAAGTTAATTATGTGAAGGTGGTTTGGCAGGAAGAAAAATTACTCGCCTCCGGGACTGGGGGGAGATTTCACCGATCGACTGACGAATGGCCAGCAGAGGAGGTGGTAGTTATTGATATTTGCTTTGTTTTTGCTTTTGTTTTGGTTTTGGTTTCTGTTTCTTTTTCTTGGAAATCGTTTCGTTTTGGTTTCCTTCGGAATGGGGGGGGGGAAAAAAAAAACAGATAGCAACAGAGAACCGGTCACTTTAACAGGTCACAATGACAGATGGCGATAAGGTTGTGCTTAGTCGCATTTTGACGTTTGCAAAACATCAACAACAGCAAGAAAAAAAAATCAATTTTAGCTTTGTTCCTTCCGACAAAGGGTCAATGTCAGCTGATTTCGTTCGTCTGCCTTTCCACTAGTTACACTGACAGTTGTAAGTAAACATACTTTGCATTAAAACATTACGTGCACACTGTTTGCTCATGTATGTAGGTACAGTGGTACGTTTTTGCTGGAGCGTGATTAATGAATGTTTTCGCGTATCTTTGAGGTTGAACTTGGCACAAGATTATGATTATCATTATGCAACTGAGAGTAGATACTCATGTCTGTAAAAAGTAAATAATTAAACTAAACTCTCTGTAGCTGTTGATGATTCTATCTGGGCAAGTAGGGGTAGGAGTCTGGCCGTCTAATGAACGCTGCTGACGTAAAGACACTAGATACAGAGATTTGAATGTAACGGACTTACATGTCAGAAGATTCGAACATGACAATTAACGGCAAAGCGAACTGTCATTCAAGCTGATTGGAATTTTTTTTTTGTATATTCTGACGAGAAGATTGTAAAATTGTTAAAAATAGCTCAAGACACTGGGGGCAGTTAAGGCAGCGCATATAAGTTACGAGGGAACTAAACTGTCAACACGGCAGTTTATACAGGCACTTCCCAAACTTTGACAGTTGATAGCGGCCATATTGTTAAAGGTACATCTGTCAAATTGGCTGTCATTTATTTAGTCTGTTTTGCCAAATCACCAAGGACGGACATAACGTCCAAATGATAAAATTGTTTTATCAAAATGGGTGTTCTGTTCGGACAACGTTCCGCGCGCTTCGCCCATTTCGTCCCTCTCGTCCTACCGAGAAGACCATTCGCAGTGTGGTGGATAAATTTGAGTCCACTGGTTCAGTAAACGATAAACCAACACCCGTACGTCGACGAAACGCAAGATCTGCCGAAAACATCGCCGCTGTCCGTGAGAGTGTGCAGGAGAATCCGAGGCAGTCGATTTCGCGTCGCTCACAAGAACTTGGCCTTTCGCAGACCACAACTTGGCGAATTTTGTGTCGTGACTTGGGCCTGCACCCGTAAAAAATTCAACTGATCCAGGAGCTGAAGGTAAACGACCATAGACAACGACGTGTGTTCGCTGAAGGAGCTCTGGAGCAGTTGTAAACTGCCCTTATTTTCATCGAAAAATCATCTTCAGCGATGAGACCCATTTCTGGATGAATGGGTACGTGAACAAACAAAATTGCCGAATTTGGGACGATGCCAATCTACATGAGATCCAAGAGAGTCCAATGCATCCCGAAAATGTCACTGTTTGGTGTGGATTTTGGGCTGGCGGCGTCATCGGTCCATATTTGTTTGAGAACGACGTTGACCAGGCCATCACCGTCAATGGCGAGCGCTATAGGTCGATGATTACCAACTTCTTTTAGCCTGAATTGGATGAAATGGACATCGACGACATGTGGTGTCAACAGGACGGCGCTACGTACCACACAGCTCACGCTACATTGGAAATTTTGCACGAGTGATTGGAATGCATGATCATCTCACGTGGAGGTGATGTGAACTGGCCACCGAGATCGTACGGTTTGACCCCGTTAGACTTTTTCTTGTGGGGTTTTCTGAAGTCGTAGGTCTATGCGAATAAGCCACAAACCACAGCGGCTCTCAAAGCCAACATAACCCATGCATCGGTCAAATTCAGCCTGATTTATGCCCCAGAGTCATGGAAAATTGGACATTTCGGATGCGCGCCACCCAGAGAAGCCGCGGCGGACATTTACGAGGGTTAATGATACAAGACTTTTTTTCTCAAATTTTTTTTTTATTTTTCTATATAGTCGCCTTGTAACTCTACACACTCCTCCCAGCGATGCTCCCATCTCTCTAGCCCGTCCAAATAGTACTTGGCATTTTTCTCGGCAAAATAATTGTTCACGAAGGTGATTGCCTCCTCATTTGACGAAAATCTCTGTCCTCCGAGCGCAGTTTTTAGATGAGGGAACAAAAAGAAGTCGCTTGGGACTAGATCTTTTGAATGAGGCGGATGATCAAGCAGTTCAAACCGTAATTCATAGATTTTCGCCATGGCAACCGCTGAGGTATGAAACGTTGCGTTATCTTGGTGAAGCAGGATTTTCTTTTTCTGCAAATGTGGCCGTTTTCTCCACAATTTCTGCCTTCAGCTGGCAAGTAATGATGCGTAGTATGCTCCTGTAATGGTTTTCCCTTTTTGAAGATAATCGATTAAAATAACTCCTTTACTATCCCGAAAAACAGTCGCCACCACTTTCCCAGCCGAAAGAACAGTTCTTGCTTTTTTGGAGCCGGCTCGACCCTTGCAGTCCACTGTTTTGACTGAACTTTTGTTTCGGGCGTATAATGGTGTATCCAAGTTCCATTTAGAGTAATTAATCGGCGCCAAAATTCGGATTAATTGGGCCTAAACTGCGCCAACGGAGCGTTGGAAATGTTCATTCGAACAGGTTTTTGGTCTAACGTAAGCAAACGTTACACCCAACGCGCGGACAGCTTTCTCATGTCTAAATCCTGATTTAATATGTAACAAACACGTTCTTTGGACATTTTCTCTCTCACTTTAATTCGGCGGGCTTCAAACACCATTTGGTGAACTTTAGCAATGTTATCGTCAGTGGTTGCAGTTTTTGGACGTCCCGAACGTTCACCATCTCCCAAGCTCTTACGGCCACGTTTCAATCCAGCTGATCAAAATTTCACTGTGGTAAATGATGGTGCAGAGTCCCCATACACAGAGTCCAACTGTGTAGGCGTAGGCGTATTGCCTTTCAAAAACAAGCCCGGTACTAAATTTTTTCCATTTTCACAAAAAAACACTCACATCGACTCACTCAAACGACTGTCAACCAAAAACTGCGCGTCCAAAATGACCGAAACTTCGGTAAGTAACTGTCAAAGGATGCACAACTAGCAGTCACTAGCCTTTGTTGACGAGTGCCGCTATCTTTTCAGACAACCCTCGTAAACGATGTTATATTCCGTACATAATGGCATCGATAGGCCTTTCAAACGAATAAAAAATGTCGATAATATCTCACACACACTTTGTTTTATTTAAATTTAATGATGGGAAGCGCTTAATGAAAGATCCTTTAGAAAATGACAAAGCGTGAGGCGTCTTGTATTCATATGTACACTAAAAGCTTCAAGTCGAATGCGAAACACTAGTTCTGCAGAAGACGATCCTAGGAAATCATCTATAGAATGACTCAGCAAGCAGTTGAAGTCCCTGTCAAGGTCCCTTTCAATCCCAGATTGAGACGACACTGAGGAAAAATGGCGCCGACAATTTTCAAGCGACGTGTATAATTAACAATAACTTCTACAGATCACCAAATCTGCGGCCCTCTGTCTATTGCATTTGGCAACCCTTCATCATTTTATGAACCTCTCCAGTCCTCCGGTGTCATACTACGTGATACCTTAGATTTGTAGATTTTAACTCCTGACATGATGCAGATAAAGAAAAGTGAGCGAACACACCATTTTTGCTACATAAGAGAGATTCAAAGAAAAATTTTGATTTGGCACCACCGCACGGCACATACATCATTGTTTAGTGTCAAAGTCAGCAACCTCGACAAGTTTCAACCGGGATCACCGATCTTCGAGCAAGTTAACCGTAAACTTGTAAAAAGTCTATAAAGTGTGTCAATCGTATGGTTAAATGGGTGTTCCAAATATACATGTACATGGGCTAGTGACCTGCGTCGTGCCTGATCGGGAAACTATTGATTGCTTAGAACTTGGTCTAGGCCAGTAGCGCAAGAATCAGTCACGAAGAAGTGCTTTCTTTACCTCCTCGTGATGGTCCTTGGGCAACTATTTACGTATCCCTATATACGCACGTAAATTGGCTAAAATTACAAGACAGCTTAGCATTCTTCGTAACTGAAATCAAAACCGCTACCGAAACCGACACTACGCCTCGAATAAATAATGATAACACGTTGACGACATTTGGCTATGCTACCCGTACAAGGATTGGTCTCTGGAATGTAAAGACGCTTCTCGACAACGGAAGCGAAGCTTCTCAAGATGCGAGATTCCTCCAATTAGAGAAGGAATTCATGCGGTACAAGATGGGCATCTTAGAGGTTAGTGAAGTTAGATGCTTGGGCTTGGGGAAGTTTAGGTCCTTAACTCGTACTACTCTATTCCGGAAAGGCACGAGGCCTTTTATAACCGGCTGAGTGCTGCTTATGATAGTGCAGGACGCGGGGATATTATAATGGTAATGGGAGACTTGAATGCCAAGGTTGGCAATGACTATGATGGACTCAGGCATGTTATGGGAAAGCATGCTGTTGGCGACCGTAACGACAATGGCTAGCGTTTTGTCGATTTTTGCAACGCCAACCATCTTGTAATAGGAGGGGCCATGTTTGACTCCTCTTCCACCTCGTCCATTCAGCTTCTACAGAAATCATTTGTAAAAGCGCCAAGGCTCCAAAGCGCCAAGGCTCCAAAGCGCCTCTCCATAAGAGATGATCGGCATTCAAGTACGGTTTTCGAATTTAATGAGACTGAGTCCAGGGACTTGATAGCTGCCTCACTATCCGAAAAGATGCGGATATCCATTGCAGATATCATGTTTTTCTTCGGCCAGGACAGAGCTTCTTCCATTGCCAAAATTTCCGCCTGCAACACGCCACAGCGATTAGGAAGGCGGAAAGAGAGGCTTACATTTTTTCTAAAAAAAACATCTTTAAACTTCAAACTGTGAGTGGAAGACTGATATTTGTACGGTTACCTCTTTGATGAGAGTACAACACATCACATCCAGCTGTACTACAAGGAAAAGCTTCCTCTGTGTGTTAAGCAGTTGAAAATATAAGCAAAAACGCGATTGAAACGAGAGCTCTGCAACAAATAAGTTCCAGAAATGGTGATAGCTGAGGATGTCGGTGCCAAAGTCCTGACATGTGAAGCATGTCTCTTTATGGTTTTTTTTCTACGAAGTGATCGTACTACCCATGTTACAATCAGCTGTAGAATCGGTTAATCGAAAGGGTTTGTGTGTTTTGAAATCATAAAGGCAGGGCTTTCCAACAAGCCGGTCTTTTTATAACTTATTTGATTTTGAGCTCACTCGTTCTGTTTTAGAAAGCGAACTACAGAATATGGATCACTAGTTGAATGTTTTCCCCGATGAATCCCTGTCATTCGTCACTAGATCCTTTCAGCATTCCTCTGACTAACGAGATACGGAAAACATTTGTGCCAGTTGCGTTGACTTATATCAACCAGAGGATAAAATAGCTCTTTGAGTTCACGAACATGATATCTGTCGCTTTCTATAATTTGAACGTCCAAGTTTAGGAATACACGAGGGCTGTTTGATCAGTACCCGGGTTAGAAGATAGGTGGCGCTACTGAGCCAAAATGTGTGTACCATCATTTAGTATAACCTCTTTTAGCCCGCCTGTCAAAATTTGGTGACAATCCGAAACTTAATTTTGTTTTGACACCTTTCCGGCCGAAGGCGCGGTTTTCGCTTTTTTTGGAGCACGATCACCGGGTAAAACCCATTGTTTCGATTGTTCTTTGGTCTCCGGTCCGACGCAGGAACTCCACCGAATTTCGATTAAACAGGGCCAAGCATGTCTTTGAAGTGGTCTCACGATTGCGACACCCATCGCGCTAACAGCTTTCTTATGCTCAAAATCTCGTGCAGGATATGGCTAACGTGTTCAGTTGAGGTGCCTGCTATCTCAGCTAACTCGCGAATTTTCACTCGGCGGTCCGCCGGTTTCCTCTGTGGTAATCGTTTTTGGACCACCTGAGCGCGGTTCATCAAAAGCCGACGTGCGGCCACGGCGAAATTTTGCGAACTAATGGTAAACGGTTGTACGGGTAGGTAAATGGGTCGCATTTACACCATCGAGAATGGGCTTGATTTCCTCGCAGGTCTTGCCACTCTAAAACAAGAATCGGGTCACGGAGCGATACTGCTCTGTTACGATGGTCGCAAAAAACACTCTAACACGATGTTTTGAAATTGTCACGAAATTTTGACAGGCGGGCTAAAAGAGGTTATACTAAATGATGGTACACACATTTTGGCTCAGTGGCCCCACCTATGTTCCAATCCAGGTACTAATCACGCAGCCCTCGTAAAGAATGTATAGCTGTACTATCTGTCGGATAATGGATAGCGATTGGAGCTTGTTACTACACGAGTGCGAAAGTGGATTTATCCCATGTAGGTAGAGACATGGCACAAACTCAAAGCATTGAAGTGCGCAGATTGGCCTTATCAAAAGAGGCTACACCTCCAATTGCTTTATAAATGAGCGTTGGGATGACGGATAAGGCAGAGTTTCTAATGTCGGATCGTTTGAATTTGCATTAGAACGGTCTGAGTCTGTGGATAGAGCTGTATGTCAGGTTTTTTTATAAGCACAACTGTACCTATAGATGGCATGATTTCTTAAAATTTAGGCAGTTCCAGCAACTGTCTGCCTAAGTTATCAGCGGGGTTTTCGTTGTTCATTAGCAGAAGGGACTGCAGACAGCTCTATCTTAACCGAATGCGCACAATACGAGTACTTTTTACTGTACATAGCATTAGCCAGCTTCTACGGCGTTTGTTATGCATCTGATGGTGCTATTTCCTTAGTTTGGCTTACGCTCATATCAATGTAAAGAGGAATGAGGTCGATCTAGCTACATATATACATACATAGGTGCGCCATCTTTATGTGGGTATGTAAACATTGGATAATTTTGACATTTATCAACCGATTGACTTGAGTAGATCTGTTTTTGAAACGTCATTTCAGTACAATTTTGACGCTCTGAAATAGTGACGCTGTACATTGACAATAGTCGTTCAATTGTGTCAACTCAACGCGCATATCGTCGAAAATATCGTGGCCATCAAGCACCGTCTGACAACACTATTCGTCGTTTGGGTCGAATTTTGGTTGAGCACGGGACAGCGGGAAATAGTCGACACGCCATGATTCAACGCGCAAGATATTCCAATGAACCGGTTAAAGCAGTAAGGAAGAGTGTTGCCGAGAACTCATATGTGTCGCATCGGCACCACGCTCAGGATTTTAGCGTCAGTGGGCCCTACTTGCCGCACATTTTGAAGGATTATTTGCATTTTTTTCTGTATAAGGTGCAATTGACTCAAAGAATATTGCCGACAGACGGTCCACGTTGCTTGGAATATGGCCAAACAGTCGCTCGAATGGTTGACACTGAACCTAATTTTTGGAAGCAAATTTCGATGACCGACTCAGACTCTCTGGCGCCGTTAACAAGCAAAATTAGAGCATTTGGGGAACGGAGAATCCACACGAGATCCATGAAATACCATTGCATGGTCAAAAATTTACTGTTTAGGCCGACGTTTCCGCCAAAACCATCAGTAGGCCATTTTTGTTCAGAAAAGGCGAAACAGTCGATGGAAATCGATATCGGTGGATGTTGACTCATTAAGTCTGCCTACAAATTTGCGAAAAAGGTCTGGGTGGTTATTGGTTTCAACAAGACGTTGCGCCATGCCAGACTGCAAATCAAACAATGCCGTTTCTGCAACGAAAATTCCCTGGACGTGTGCTGTCAAAAAATGGCAACATTGACTGGCCACCCTTATTTCCAGATTTGACCTCTCTGGACTTCTTTTTGTGGGATTATTTGAAAAGCAAAGTATACGCCAGCAAGCCTCAGGCCATTGACGGCAAACATTCGTGCCGAAAACATTGCTATACCCGCCGAGATATGGAAAACGCAGCAGAAAGGGCACAAATTGCTTTGGTCAATAAAGGTGGCCAATTGATTGATCTTTTACTCAAAAACTAGCCCAAATAGTAGTAGTAGTATTTTTTATTTCATTATATATAATACATGTGTAAAATTTACATGATTTGAACACAATAATTCATTAAGTATATTAAAAAAAAGTATATAATAGAAATAATATAGTGACATTTTATATTTTCTATACATAAAGTATTAAAATAGTGCCGAATGCTACTTCAATGGGTTTTAATATTATTAATATGTGGGTGGGGCGACCCGTTTAATTACATTCAAAGAACAAGTTAATTTGAGATACAATTATATTTACAAAGAAAAGTGAAGGATGCAAATCAAAAATAAAGAAAAGTTAAGAGGAAGTTAGAAGAAAAAAAAAAAACCATTATTTACACCAGAATATCAGAGAGAAGGTATTCCACGTTCTGTGAATCATAATTAAAAAGCCAAGACCTTATGGACCTTTCAAACATTCCAGAAATTCTTATCATTTTAATATTTACAGGGAGCTTGTTAAATAGTACGGAAAACGTTTACAGTCACGACATAAGAAAGTTTTCTCCGTAGATTGTAATCAGATATAAGTCCGTAATTTAAATTTCCTGATCTCTGAAAGAACGTTTTCAACACTTTAAAACAATACAAATGACGAACTGGAAGGATTTTCATATCTCAAAACAGTGGGAAACTTGGATGACGCCGATTCTTGTTAGAGATTTTCCTCACTACACTAAGGGCTTGATTTTATTCAGATACACGCCCCCCCAACAAACAATTCCATACTGGAGTTTAGCGTGAAAGACACCATAATACTCGTAATTGCTTTGAACAAATATTTCCTTAGGGACTCTGTGTGGCTTGCAAATGACATCCTAGAATCAATTGTGAGCCCAAGATACTTAAACTCGTCTACTTCCTCAATTAAAAAGCAATTATCCCTACAGTTAAGACTGCTACAAAATTTTGAAAGTGTTTGACTAGAATCACAATTACGGCCTGCTAATCCATACCTTTGGCATTCTGATGTGTGGAAGTAAACGTCCGCATTCATACTCATCGGGGAAGCTAAGTTAAAAAACATTATTTTTGTTTTTGAGCTAATTTTCAAATTGTGCTCTGCGAACCAAATTCTTAATAGACTAAGATCCCAATTAATGTCGGAGATTAAATCCAAGACACTTTCAGAGTCATATGAGCAGCCAACATCATCTGCAAACGCCGTAATTCTACTTCTGAAGTTTAGTGAAAACAGTGAATTTATATAAATTGAAAATAAAATGGGTCCCAACACAGAACCTTGAGGAACTCCCAAACTGAAGAAACGAATCTCGCTTCTCATACCATCAATCTTCACGCTTTGAGATCTGTTTGATAGGTATGATCTAAGCCACTCTAGTATGAACCGACGAAAACCCGCTTTTTCCATTTTATCCAACAGTATAGTATGGTTGACCATATCAAAGGCTTTTGTGATGTCAACAAATAAACCAGCCGTGAATTTTTTACCATCAGGGTTAGAGAAAATATTTGAGCAAAAATTTAGAAGAGCGTCTTCGGTAGATTTACCCTGCTGAAAACCAAATTGCATTGGATTGAAAAACTCAATTTTTTTTAAAGTAAGACATTATTCTCTCTTTAATAACTTTTTCGAATATTTTGCTAAAAGTGGGCAAAAGTGAAATTGGCCTATAGTTTTTCATATCGTCAGCAGAGCCTTTTTTAAACAGCGGAATTACGTCGGCGCATGTTCCTGCAAAATGCTGCTATTAAAAATGACTGCCAGGACGTCAATCACATAGTATGCTATTTGTTTAACAAGTATATTTAAAATATTATCAAAGCCACAAGAGTTCGAATTTTTTAGGGATCCAATTGCTTTTAGGAGCTCTAAAGCAGTGATAGGTTCGAAGGCAAAGTTCGTATATTGCGACCACCGCCACTTATTGAATTGTAACAGCGAGTGCAATTTCTTAGGACTGTTTGTGTTATTATGCTGTTTGTTATTGAGGTGAAATACTCATTGAAAGCATTAGCAATGTCAAGTTTGTTAAACAGTTCGCAATTGCTCACACAAATTGAATGGGGTTTTGTTGTAGAACGAGACTTGTTCAGAATATCATTCACTACTTGCCATTTTGATTTAGGGTTACCCTTAGCAGAAATGAATTTAGTTCGATAATAATAATAATCGCGGCAAAAAGCAATCTCTTTTTTTAAATCCAAACATAGCTTTTTAAACTTATTTTTCAGCCTAAGGTTCATGGGATTCTTGGAGCATTTTATTCTTAGCTTGTGTTTCACGTTAACTTTTTTAATGGGTTGACTAGATATCCAGGGTTTTAGTCTTTTTTTTAGATTTTTTCAAGGGTTCCGTAGAGGAGCAATTTGAAATAAATTTATTAAGGCGAGTTATGAACACATCATAAGAAGCAGAAGCATCACTTTCCATGTAAACATCGTCCCAGGACTCATAACGTAGAAGATTAGTCAGCTTTATAAAATCAATTCTTGTTTTTTGCTTTTGGCCATTAACTTCGGTACGGCTGGTCTTTTTGCTTTGAAAAGTATTCACCAATAAACCTATCATTGAGTGATCAGTGATTTGCAAGTCATATGTGCACCTTTCGCAGGCATTCAATGCAAAGTCTGCAAATTGCCCATAAATATGATCCAAACACGTACCTGAAGACAACCGAGTGGGTTCATTTATAAAACTGTCTAAACCGTGGAAGGCCAAGAGGGCCAAGTAATTAGACACAGTTTCGCTACTATCTAACAGATTAATATTGAAATCTCCCAAAATAATTAGGTTTTTTGCTTTTACTGTATTCAGCAGATAAGAAAATTCTCCTATGAACGCCAAAACATTGAACGTATGTAGACGATAAACAGACAACAGAACAAAATCTATCTGATTAAACCTAACAGAAACCTTTAGAATGTCTGCGCTCTGAAAGCCGACACACTTAACTTCATGAACTATTAGTTTCTCTTTAATAAAACAGCCGATACCGCCCGCAGCATAATCTTCATTTGGATTCGCAAAGAAAAGGAAACCCGGTAGATGATAATCGTTAATTTCAAACCCATAAATCCAAATTTCAGAAACAATAATAATATCCGGAATGCAATGAAAAGAATCAAGGTGGGTAGCAAGAGCACATACTGACCTAAAAGATGGCGCATCCTGTATCTTTTGTGATTCAACAGAAATAGCTTCCCTCTTGAACAGTATATTCATGGTGTTCCCATAATACTGATTCACTAATTTCAAAGAATGCAGTACCTGTCGAATGGAATTCCAAGCTTGCCTAGTTGTCTCCAAGCACCAATGGATGGCTATATCAAGAGTAACTCTTGTGTGAGCCCTGAAGAGTGAAGCAGGTTGGGATTGGAATTTACACTATTGCGGTTGAACGATTCTCTTGTTTATTTACTAACAATATTATTCCCATCTTCATTTAGAAAATTTTCGAAAAGAAACCCATAATGAGGCAATCTTCCCACTTGCCACTCTAACGTTATGTTTTCCCTTTTAGCTACTAATATCTACTTTGACAGGCTAGAAATATACAACCCATCTAGCTCTCTGCTTAGTCAATTTTATGTCACACGATTGTCACGATTTCTTTGCGCGCGCAAATTTACTTGCACTGACTACTGAAACTGAGCAATTGCAAATTTCCTAATAAGAAAATAATCGACGGCAGTCGCTACATAATTAGTCGTACAATCTCTGATGACAGATAAAAAAAATTTGCTTATGTCAAATTGACAGTCATTCTCAAAACGTCAATTTTATTTCTAAAGTGACAGCCGAGATTGGGTGTGTTCGAAAAGTAAACGAGATGAATATTCTTAGTCCGTTCGTTGTAAACGTCTGTTTCGCCTGTGGAATGGTTTCTTGCTATTGACGTTTACTAATAATATTTCAATGTTCATTACGACAATGGCAGTGCCGCGATATATAGTGTATCTCCCAAATTGAAACTAACTTTAATTCAATCACCACTCCTTCACTCGGGCAGGTAATTCAGCGTTTCATTTGTCGCTTTCATTTCGAGATACTCAATAAACGGTGATAATTCAATGTTTTTTTTTTAAAGAAAAAAAAAAAGAAACTTCATTACCGCCATCTCGTGCAGGGAACAATTTTTAAACTATCAACCACAAAAGATCTGAAAATTCGTGACCTTCCCAGTTTCATGGAGATTTTCCCTCTTCTACCCCGGCTCTGCCTTCAAGAGCAAAGTTAATTAAAATATTTTTAAAATCAACTGACGTACATCCATCAATTGACAGACTAACAATTAACCGATAATTATCGGAACAAAAATCCAGAATGTCTTCAATCGAAAATGAATGAAAAAGCCTTGAAAGTGCTGGACAAAAAGTTTGGGGCAAGAAAAATTGAAAAAAAAGAAAAAAAAAAAAACGACTCGTGCAAGAGGCGGGAACGGCCCCACATCACGACCTCTGTTGTACCTCTAGTCTCCTCTGTATTTTTCTCTCTCTCTCTATCTATTTCTTCAAATCCGCAAGATGGCATTCGATTCAAACGAAACAAATGATCTGCTTCAGACAAAAAAACCAACAACAAAACGAAACCCTCACGACATCAAAGACAGGAGAGATTATGATTGATTCGATTGGCAACACAACACGCCATACATCCGACAAATACTCGTACTCATACTCGAACTCGTACTTGTACAACTGACCGTATTGCCATTGCATTCCGTTTGCACTTAAAGCCAGTCTTAGACAGATTATCAGACAGCAGCAGCGTTGTGGAAGGTGCTGCCCTCCGCCTCTACGACAAAATGCTCGATAGATTGGTGCCGCCTTTTGGCTGTCAACCTGTACCACAGGCGGACAGATAACTCCCGCTGACATTTCTCATTCTGACGTTACAACGAAACAACGGCGACAACAATTTTCGAGGACGCCACCACCAACCACAATACATCCCGACACAACAACCCATGAGAACGAAGTGCGATCTGGCAAAACAACCTTGCGTCCCTTAATGAAATTCCCATCTTCAAGTCTGGTGCAATTCATTTCCACCATCTGTGGAGTATGCATTACAATTCTATTCGTCGCACCTTTCAGCTATTCAGCAGAACATCAGTTCGACATGGCAGCGAGTAGTTTTACGACATCGTCGCGTTGGCCATAAAGAATCTGAAAGAGCCCATGACTGCACTGACATATCTCATTCGAGTAATATGGACAATTTTGCACACCTGAAGATGAAATACCTCCATGAGACTTGTCTACATGAGATTGTGTCTGGCTGGCTGGCCTCTATCTGCACCAATGGGTGCAAGAGAAAGGTGCCACAAAAGTCAGCCTGAGACTAGAATCCACTGAACGCTGAAATATAACATCGCCCCATGATGCAGCAAATAAATCTTGCAATTATCGTTGTCAAGTGGATGCCAGGGGAGCTAGCGCGCTAAATGAAATTTCGTATACGTTCGAGTATCATCAGAGTTTGAACAGCACAGACGGGGTAAGGCAGAAAGATTGCACCACTGACAATGTCGCGATTGGCGACAATTATTGTCTTGTTGTTGCGAAAAATGTGATTCTCTTCCAAAGCAAATTACTGGTTTCAGTGTAATTTGTTGGATCTGACTTGGTTGCAAGAAGCAATTTGCTCGCTCGAACGAGTAATGACAATCGTGTGACATGAAGTTGAGTAAGCGGAGATGTACTCGTAACATAGATGGGTAGCGCATTTCTTTATGGCTGTCAACGTCGACGTTAACAAATCATAAGCTAGAATGTTTGAATGACAGAATATTAGATTGCGTCGTTAGTGTGGTAGTTTGGTCTATCGCAGGGAGTCACACTCCCAGTTGGTTTAGCCAACATTGATCATACCAGGCATATGGCAGTTGTTTAGATTTAGAACCATGTGGCAGATGGATTTTTAAGTCTTATAGAAAACTGACCACTAAGCAGAGGGCATATTGTGTGGTTGCGAACTGTGTTGAATGTGTGCTGTAGGTGTCCTCTTTTCTAAGACTCGAATGATTGGCACATTTTGGCAATGGAATCAAGGCTCGCCAGAAAATCCCTGGTTATCCACAAAGATCGGTCTAAGGTCAATCTCACTACAAGGCGGTGCAAGAGTCATCACCCTATCGAAAGATGCTATCATTTTTGCAAATGTGAAGTGAACAGAAGCACGTCGACAAGACATGAATCGCTATACTCCTAAAGAACGCGGAGAAATTGTTACGATCTTTTTGCGGAATAATTCGTCGGTGGTGTTGGCGCAGCGTGAAGTTCGGCGCAGATTTCCCGGTCGTCCGACACAAACTGGGCAAACACTATGACGTTTAGTCGCTCGCCTAGAAGAATATGGGACAACACGAGATGGTCTGGCCGGTCCCGGAACAGCCGTTCTGCTGAAAATATCGCAGCTGTGGTTGAAGACATCGCAGAGGACCCCGGAGTATCGACCAGATGACACGCCATGCAATTGGGCATCAATCGGCAGTCTTTACAGACAATTTTGGTGAAAGACTGTAAGATGTTCCCTTACAAAGTGCAGCTGTTAACAGTTGAGCGCCAAACGCTCAAGCCACCCTAAATCTCGACAACGAGGGAGACGAGGCCCATTTTCATCTCTGTGAATATAAGCAAAATTATCGCTTCTGGGGCACTGAAAATCAGCGTATAACCAACGAAGACCCATTACACCCGCTTTATGCTGGAGGCGTCATAGTTCCTTACTATATCGAAAACGCCGCGGGCCAAATGACTACTGTGGACGGCGGCCATATAGAGCAATGCTCAGCGACTTTTTCCTTCCTCAATTGGATGAATTGGGACTAGAGAATATGTGGTTCCAATAGGATGGAGCAACGGCGCATAGTGTACGAGCCACAACCGGAATTCTGAGGGCTGAATTTCCGGGTCGCCTAATCTCTCCTTTTGGCGATTTGCCGTCAAGATCGCCTGATTTAACCGTTCCAGACTTCTTTTTGTGAGGTTGTTTGACATCACGAGTCTATGTCAACAAGCCTTAGACACTTGAAGTCCTCAAAGAGAATATCCGTCAACAATGCGGAAGCCTATCGCCGGAAGTTCTGGCAAGAGTGATGGAAAATGCCACAAACCGGTTTCGAATGGTCATCAGTTCTGGCGGCGGCCTCTTAGCTGATATCGCCTTCTCGACTTAATAGAAAAATATTTAAGACATCATTCATCTAAACGATCAAAGGGATCAAAGATATGGAAGAGGAAGAAGAGGAGGAGGATACCACTGCATAAAAAGCAACAATTACAGACCAAACACTTGACTACTACGCCAAATGCTCAAATCCAGAGCGCAAGATCAAAGTTTTTGGACTCGAAAATGTGCATCAATACAGCGCTCTTTCGAGTTCCGGAAAATAACCCTCAGCCAACACAGCACCTTTCAACATCAGTTCCTATCCTAAATCATTCGAGCCAACCTACGGACTCGAACCCACATGTTAGCTCAATGTCTCAGCGTCACTTCACGGCGGATCAAATCGTAGCTAGGCACGTAATGCCGAAGAGCTACTCTCAGTCAGCGGTCGCCTCGAAGAGTGGCCTTTAGGTTCTCTAATGAGGAAAATCTGATGACTTCATAAGTGTTTGAGTCCCCAGCGTAAACGATACACTCCGAATGCTCTATGGCCGACCACAACTAATAATTAACTCTCTGATACAACAACTGAGACAGGAAGCATCACCGAAGGCGGACAAGCTTGAGACAAATAATTCTGTGCAAAACATATCTTCAACGATGGAGGCATGCGGATTACTCGCTCATCTCAGTAATCCGACCTTACTGCAGGAACTAGTGGACAAGCTTCCCGCACAAATGAAGCTAAACTGGGCTATGCACAAGCAGGCCCTCCCAATCGTCACAATTTCCACTTTCAGTGAATGGATCTACCAAACTGCTCAAGCAGCTAACGAAGTTACATTTCCAATTAGCCCTAATGAGTCGTTTCCTACCAAACCTGAAAGACGCCAGCAAAGAGGTAGAGCCTATGTTAACTTATATGAGGGTGTATTGCCAAGTCCAGAAGAGAGCGCTAATGAACAATCTTTAAAATGTTGCATTTGTAAAGGGAAATGTACTACAGTACCGGTGTGCCGCAGGTTTGAGCAGTTCGACCATTCGTAGAGATGGCAAGCCGTAAAGTCATGCCACTCCCCGAATCCTAATAGGTCTTAACAAATGGGCCCTGGGGCTACCACTGGAATCGGAATGCCAGCTGCACATATTTGTAGACGCAAGCGAGAATGCATTTGCCTCGGTTGCATATCTTCGCGTTACCACCAGTGAATACATCGAAGGCAGCCTGATAGAGGCGAAGACTCGAGTTGCACCTTTAAAGTGCTTGTCTGTTCCACGACTTGAACTAGAAGCAGCACTCCTTGGAACCCGTTTAGCTACAAACATTCAGAGCGGTCATACCATCAGGATGGGTTCGCGATTTTTTAGGTGCGATTCTAAGACTGTTCTTCCTTGCCTCAACTCTGAGCAGCGAAAGAGCAGCGAAAGTATCGGCAGTTTGTGGATTTTCGAGTTGGAGAACTACGGGAGAGCACGGACTTATGCGAATGGCATTGGGTGCCAACAAAACACAATGTGGCGGACGAAGCTTCCAAATGGCAAAAATATCCAGCCTTTGACTATAAAAGCAGAAGCGACCGGAGTTCTTATATCTGTCAGAAAATCAATGTCCGATGAATATCTCGAAACTTCCGGCAACAGATGAAGAATTATGATGATCTCCATACAAGAGATTTTCTAATTGCTATGATAGACATAGAACGCTTCTCAAAGTGGTACAAGCTCCTCAGGACTCAAGCTTTCGTTCTTCGATTCATTCACAGCGTGAAAAATCAGATCAGAGGTAAGCCGAAAGCAGTGGACAACCTCTACCATCAAGTTTAGCGTGAAAGATATGCCGAAGAAATAGCGGTTCTTCGGCCATTGAAAATAGAAGGCCTCTAGACAAAAATAGCGATCTCTACAAACGGAGTGCCTACCTAGATGTCAGAATAGGTTCTGCGGTTGAAATACCGCTCAGTACTAAGAGACCCAGCCTTATCATACTACGGTATCACAACAAATATCACCATCAGAACTAAGAGATAGTCGTGAATGAAATTAGGCAATTATACTCCGTACCATGTTTTAGGGTTGCCGTTAAAAAAGTAAGAGGTTCGTGTCAACGATGTAAAAACCGTGATGCATCCGCAAATCCTCCAGAGATGGCCGTACTTGCAGTGGCAAGATTGGCTTCATTTAGCCGTCCATTTTAATTCATTGGAATTGACTATTTCAGGCCCATGCCAGGGAACATTGGGAGAAAGACAAAAAAGCGTTGGGGTGTTATCATAACATGCCTCACAGTTAGGGCAGTTTATATCGAGGTTGCTTCGACTTTATTGACGGACTCCTACATTTTGTATCTCTGTAAGTTCATAGCTAGAAGAGGAACTCCGGTGGTGATATATGTATAGCGACAACGGGGCCAACTTTCATGGAGCCCATCGGGAACTTCTGGAGGCCTGTGCACAAATTAACCATGAGGAGGTAGCGGGAAACTTTATCACTGCGTCGACTAAGTGAAATTTCATTCCACCTTCATCACCCCACATGGGAGGGAGTTGGGAGCGCCTCATCAGATCTGTTAAAAATATATTGGACTGTATCATGCCAACCAAAAATCCAACCGATGAGCAACTGTATGGCATCCTGTTAGAAGTAGAAGCGACAATAAACTCCCATCCAATGACCTACGTGCCCGTAAGTGACGAAGAGGATGAAGCTTTGACACCGAATCACTTCCTGCTCGGCTCATCGAGTGGTGCAAAATCATTGGGTAACTTCTCCGATGAATCCATTTTGCTCCGAAAAAACTGGAGTACGGCGGAACAGTTCACAAACACCTTTTGGAGACGCTGGGTCCAAGAGCATTTGTGAACTCTCACCGGGCGGTCGAAATGGGTTCAACCCAGTAAGCCTATTGATAAGGGAGATATTGTCATCATCGTCGATCCAAATCATCCCTGAAACTATTGGCCCAAGGGTAAGATTCTAAACACTATCGTCAGCAAGAATGGCCAAATAAGGCGAGCAGTAGTACAGACGGCGATTGGTATCAATGAGAGACCAACCGTGTAGTTAGCAATCCTGGATGTCAGAGTTGATAGAGCGGAAGGTAAGCCGAACCAGTGACAGGTGTCAAAAGAGGTCGCAGGTCAAAAACGACGAAAAAACGCGTAAAAAAAAATTTTAAAGTGCAGGAAATTGATTGAAAAATACATAAAGCAACAAAGTTTTATTTTTTATATTTCCCCGTGCGCTAAAAATTTTAATCTTGCGGCCCGACAAGTAGTTGCCTGAAGCAACAGCGTTCATAGTTCAACGAGTAGGATGATGACTAACACTGTCAAGGTCATTGTCGACATGATTTTAAAGCCAATGAGAAATATAACAAGGTTCGCGCAGCATCTTTACCACTGATTGCCAGTTTGTTACCGTAAGCTTACCTTTTATTGATGCTTAAGTGCCTTTTCGTGTTTAACTTCGAATTGACATTTATCTTACGCGATGAATCAAAAATCTGACAACCCGGCGTCGTATATATGTAAGTCCAAAACATTTAATTTCATGTATAAACAATGTTTAGTTTAGACATCCATGCAGATTAACTCAGCTATATTGTAAGTTATGTAAGGTTAGGTCGGCGATAAAAACTAATACGCCTAGACCAAAATTGATTCATGTACAGAGAAGGTTATCGACCACACAGCTTCTGCAGAAATTGTTTGAATACACGTCGAGCCTTGATGCATGCTTGTTAGAGAGCGTCGGGTGATAAAACCTATCGTATCACCAATACTCGCATGCGCACTGTTGAGAAAGATACAACTTTTAGGTTGTTTCAGACCCAGTTTTGGTTTCATCTGTTTACTACTTTACGACTCGATAGTATTGCGCTCTAGCACGAAGTAGTACGGTACCGATACGCTCGCTGAACATGGAACTTCACCAAGCACCTCCGTCGGACGGATAATAGATAGAGATGACCAGATCCGCTACAATCTTAACTTTTGAAGATATTTTATGCTGGCAACATTTTCTCGGCCACCAGAACGAGAGCCCGATTCCTACGAACAGAAGAGACGGAATGAATATGGACTTCTTACGAGGAAAAGGAAGAAGGACGAGAAGCTCATAGTCAAGAAAATATAGAGACGGTATTGCAGGAATGCTTACAATTTCGTCTAACTGACGGCTAACCTAGTCCTGCTATGTATTTTAGGCAAAGTGAGATGAGTTGGCAAGAAGTATCTCGAAAATATGGTTGAATGACACGAACTTTAAAAAAAAACACGCTGTGGGGTGACCAGAGAGCAATGATATTTTTTCCAATTTTTATGTTTCAGTAGCTGTCAAAGTTACGAACGAGAATTAGCTGTCAAAACATTGAGTAAGATTTGCCATTTCACCATACGAGGGTTGCCTGAAAAGTTTCCGACCGAACCGTCCAAATAGTACTCGGCGTTTTTCTCTGCAAAATAATTGTTCACGAAAGTGATTGCCTCCTCATTTGACGAAAATCTCTGTCCTCCAAGCGCAGTTTTTAGATGAGGGAACAAAAAGAAGTCGCTTGGCTTGGCTAGATCTGGTGAATAAGGCCGATGGTCAAGCAGTTCAAACCGTAATTCATGGATTTTCGCCATGGCAAAAGCTGAGGTGTGAGACGGCGCGTTGTCTTGGTGAAACACGATTTTCTTTTTCTGCAAATGTGGCCGTTTTTTCCGCAATTTCTGCCTTCAGCTGGCAAGTAATGATGCGTAGTATGCTCCCGTAATGGTTTTTCCTTTTTGAAGATAATCGATTATGATAACTCCTTTACTATCCCAAAAGACAGTCGCCATCACTTTCCCAGCCGAAAGAGTTCTTGCTTTTTTGGAGCCGGCTCGCTCTTTGCAGTCCACTGTTTTGACTGAATTTTTGTTTCGGGCGTATAATGGTGTATCCAAGTTTCATCTACAGTAATTAATCGGCGCCAAAAGTCGGATTCTTTGGACATTTTCATAACCTCTACTATCTCCCTCACTTTAATTCAGCGGTTGTCTAACACCATTTGGTGAACTTTAGCAATGTTATCGTCAGTGGTTGCAGTTTTTGGACGTCCCGAACGTTCATCATCTCCCAAGCCCTTACGGTCACGTTTAAATTCAGTTGACGAAAATTTCACTGTGGTAAATGATGGTGCAGAGTCCCCATACCCTGAGTCCAACTCATCTTTGATTTGCGTAGGCGTATTGCCTTTCAAAAACAAGAATTTAATGACAGTTCGGTACTCGATTTTTTTCATTTTCATAAAAAACGCTCAAATCGACTTACTCAAACGACTGTCAACTAAAAACTGCGCGTCCGAAATGACTGAAATTTCGGTAAGTAACTGTCAAAAGATGCACAACTAGCATTCACTAGCTTTTGTTGACGAGTGACGCTATCTTTACGTTGCGGTCGGAAACTTTTCGTACATGGTTTTACGCTGGTGCTGAAACTATTAAAAAGTTTTGAAATTCTGATTCAGTCGTAAATACGCAACGTAAATTTCGTCGTGAGGTCAGCCTACATCAAGGCATATGGCTTCAGTGTGCAGGAAATTCGCCACACCGTGGAAAAGTTTGATCGTGAGTACACTCTTTTGGATCTTAAGCCACCAATCAGACAGGGATTCGTGCGAAATGAAGAAAACATCGCCGCCGTAGTGGCCAGTATCGAAGAAGACCCAGAAATGTCGAATTGGGCATCGTAAGAGAGTCAACCCGACTTATTTTGCGGTTGGATTTGGGCCTACACCCGTATAAGCTCGTGCTGACGCAAAACTTGAAGCCAGACGATCACAGACAGCGCCATGAGTTCGCTAATTGGGCACTGGAAATGTTGACCGAAGATCCGGAATCATCTTCTCGAACGAGGCCCAGTTTTGGCGCAGCGGCTATGTCAACAAGCAAAACTGCGGTTATTGGAGCGAACAAAGTCCACAAGTGTTCGGCCAAGCATCATGCATCCACAAAGATTGACTGTTTGGTGCGGTTTATGGCATGGCGGCATCATCGGACCTTATTTCTTTCGAAATGAGAAAGTAGACACGGTTACCATCAATGGTCTCACGTAAAGAGCGATGTTCAGCGACTTTCTGTGGTCAGAGCTCGACAACATCGATATATCCGAGATGTGGTTCCAACTTGACAGCGCTATATGGCCTATAAAATTGATATGATCTACATAGACCTTGTTAAAGCATTTAGTAGCGTGTACCTGACAATGCTTTTAGAAAAGCTGAAGGCATATGGCTTGCAATGTCCGCTGCTGCATTGGTTTAAAACTCATGTACATGGCAGGAAAGCAATTTGTTGTAGTTGGAGACAATTTTTCAAGAGAATCACTGTTTTCTCTGGTGTTCCAGAAGGCAGCCATCTAGGTCCTTCGCTGTTCTTACATTTTATTAATGATCTACTGAGTCTCTTAAAACATTACTATTGCATGCCAAACTAAACATCGATAAGTGCGCTTGCATGAGCTAGAACCGGACTCTTCATTATAAATTACAGAACGCTCAAATACGATGTTAAATTGTTAAACATTACTGCGTAGCGTGATAAGCGTAGCTATATTATCGCATTGTCTACAGATGCAGCAGAGGCCGCTAATAAGTGTGATAGTAGGACCGTCTACAGAATTACCAAAGACCTGTCAGGTTTTCTAAGTTCTAAACAAAACCTGGCAAAAGACACGGTCGGATTTCTGCTAGTTTCGGATGGGGACCAGCTCAAAAGGTGGAAGGAGGACTTTTCTGCGGTTTTATACCGCGTTTTCGCCAGTGAAGTGAACCCAACGCCCATTGCCCCGTCCGTAGTAACAAATTCCCGAATACACACTGTATCCCCAGTAGAGAAGATTTCTTTATCGCAATCAAAGTGCTGAAGAACAACATAGCGGTTGGACGTGACGGTATTCCCGCAGAGCTCTTGCGAGTAGCGCCAATAACATCGAGTGAGCTCCCGCACCTACTCATTGCGAGAGCTTGAGAAGCAAGAGAGTTTTCCTGAAGAGTGGAAAAAAGGAGTGTTTGTCCAGCTCTCGAAGAAAGGAGACCTTACGCAGTTCGAAAACTGGAGAGAAAATTGCGTGTTGTCTGCAGGAGCCAAGGTAATAACAAAAATTGTCCTGGAGCGAATAAAAGACCATCTCGAAGATCCATCTCGAAGACCACCTCGAAGACCACCTCGAAGACCACCTCGAAGACCACCTCGAAGACCACCTCGAAGACCACCTCGAAGACCACCTCGAAGACCACCTCGAAGACACACTCGACGCCGAACAAGCACGATTCCGTACTGGATAATCCTGGGTGGACCACATCAACACCTTTCAGATCATCATCGAACAATGCGTTGAGTATCGATCAGCATTTCACCTGCTGTTCATCGACTTTGAAAAGTCATTCGAAAGTGTCAATACAGAATTTATCTAGCTTGCTTTGCGCAGGAGGGGTATCCCAGATAAATTGATTGCTATTATCAAGGCTACATATGATGGATCCAAATGTCACGTTCTGCATAAAGGAAGGTGGTCCGAGGAGTTTGCAATCCAAAATGGGGTTAGACAGGGCTGTGTACTGTCACCAATACTGTTCCTGCCGGTGATAAATGATGTACAGCATGCAGCTTTGTCGACTGGAAATTGAGGAATGCAGTGGACTCTGCAATCACACGGACAACGCACGCTTACTCTCCCACAAGATCATCATCACCATCAAGTGACAACAAGGAGAAAGAAGCTGAAATCGTTGGGCTAAAGATGAATACGGCAAAAACAAAAAGGATCAGCCTTGGAACTTCCTCATGTAACGAAGTAGAGATGTCTGGACAACCAGTAGAGATGGTGGAGAATTTTCAATATCTTGGGTGTATTGCCTC
Organism: Volucella zonaria; assembly: GCA_963966105.1. Classification (NCBI taxonomy): domain Eukaryota; kingdom Metazoa; phylum Arthropoda; class Insecta; order Diptera; family Syrphidae; genus Volucella; species Volucella zonaria. The sequence continues at coordinate 102,019,193 of OZ014532.1, read as the reverse complement.
TACTGATGGCGGGACCGAACTAGATATAATCAGCCGAATCGGGAAAGCAGAGGCTGCGTTCGGAGTGCGAAGACCAAGCTTGGACTGTTCCGCTGCAATGTTGAATCCGTGCTGCTTTATGGGTGCAGCACTTGGAATGTCACACCCGATGTCACAGGAAACGTTCTTGTATAGATGTCTGCGAAACGCCTTCAGGATTTTCTGGCCCAACGGCATCTCTAATGAAGAACTTAATGCGAGAACAGGTCGGGAACCCATTGACTCTATCATACAAAGACCTAAGTCGCAGTGGATTGGACATACGCTTCGTAAAGGTCACGGGTGGATTGCGAGTCAAATGATGCAATGGGCGGCAGACGAGTTGGCCGACCTAGAAGTACTTGGCGAAAAACGGTCGAAGAGGAGTCAGCACAACTGGGGAAGAGTTGGAGAGAGCTGAGTAGGTATAGTGGTGGCCCAATGTCCCGCAAAGGGAGCTTCATGGACATAAAAGGTCGAAGGACCTAAGTAAGTAACTCTCTATTAGAGTTCACTTAAAGTAAGTCCTCAGATTGAAGGCATTATTTTGTTCCATCGTGCGTCCTGTCGTTGAGTATGCTGGTGTTCTCTGGGCTTCCTCCACTGTTTCAAATATTCGTCACTTGAAATGAGAAGAAAAATGTATTGTTCGTGTGTCGTATTAATAAGAGATATTTTACGTGCAACAATCGATAGTGAGACTGTAACTTCCCTTTCAACAGTTTTAGCCACAAGCTGTTGTAAACTTTCATGATCCAGTCACCATATCTTGGCATTGCTCGAAAATTTACTGACTACAAGTCAAAGACAGTCATCTGGCATCTAAGGAAATGTCAAGAATATCTCTGCGAATTCCTAGTTAAAATTGTGCATGCATTTAGCGCCTTGAATTTCTGCGAAAATGAAAATTGCAATCGCTGATGCTTGGAAGCACAATTCTCGGGAAAAGATGACATATTTGCAACTAAAAAACGGAATCGAACTGTCAGTGTCACTTTGAATTTCTCGAAAAACCCTTCCCGTTCGCTTTAATTTATTGCCGGCTCGATGAGTCACACAAACTCAAAGTGTCACCTCATTCATAATCCGGCGGGAAACACGGTCAAAATGAATGTCATTGTCAACTTAAGCTTCGAATTAACTTCGAATAAGTCATCCAACCGATATCGGTGGACATGTACAGTCCAATTAACCGATCGATTGAATTAGCATACGAGTGTGCGCGAGTATTCATATTCCAGTTGCATACTCGTACCGGTCGCATCGGTATCAGTCGTTCGTAATTCCTTGTGAGCGTAGAGGCTTATTAATTTCATCTGCCGATGAATAAATTTATCTCACACGCGTTCCTCTTCATCGTGTTCGGTGCTTAAGCTGGCTGCCGCCTGAGTCTCGGTGGATTCCCAGGCGTCTACCAGATAACATGCCCCCGGCAACACATTTGTCGCATGGGAAAGACTGGTTCCCAAGCCTTCCTTTATTTTCCATTACAAAGCCGATATTTCTTAATCATTGATTTGATTAATTAACTGCCGTTTGATCGCGCAGCTAATGATCCCCTCTTTGGACACTTTTGCTGCGGTCCGTTGTGCGTCGTGTTAATTTTTTTTTTTTTTTTTTTTTTTTCTGATTTATTGAAAGTGCGAGCGGGCTTAATTGTGCTAAGCGAAGTGTAAACCTATAAACCTTTTTGCTGACCACAAAAGGAAGCTCTCTGCACAGTATCAGTTGTTAGGGCAGTCTTGCGAAGTGTAGGACAGGGAAGAGTGCTCGCTCTCTGCCCCACCCTGTGATGCTATCGTTGTCTCCGCAAATGCCCATAATATTTACATATCACCTGGGTAATGGATCGTTAATATTTGTGACGGCATAAAGACCTACTGCCATAGTCTACACTTTGCTACAGCTCTACCCTGAACTGACATTGTTTTTCTGTCGTTTCTTGTTATCCCTTCTGCGGCTTGCTGCTGCCGTCACGGCCGCTTTGAAGCACAAATTCGTGCCGCACAGTTGTGTGGTGAAAACTGTCAGTGCTCGCCGCCTGTCTCATTCCAAAACGGATTTAGACCAAAAGTGAGGGCCGTAGATACGAGTACGTACATCTTATCCAGCTCCAGGTCTATACAAGGCTCGATGCTGTGTAAAAAGCAGCGATATATCGGGTGATGCTTGGGCAAAGCATGATGCGGTTGATTGCGTCGACACGGGGTGAATTGAATTTAACTTTCGGCGCGGCAATATGATGGATTTGCTGTTGCTGTTGGCTGTTGTGTTGGCTTTGTGTTGTGTTTTGTGTATCGTGGGACTATTTTTCTTTTTTTCCATAACCTGTCCGCTATGGTTGAGTGAAATTTTGTTGCATTTTTGTCATATGAATGTGACACCTGTCAGTTGCTTGGATCTTGAATCAACAGTGGTTTTTTTTTTGTTGGGAGATAGTCATAAGTAGGTATCGGATTGTTTAAGATGAATGATTGCCGTGTTCAGCCATAATATACTACTGACAAGCGATAGTAAACACGAGTTTCCTGAACGGAACCTATGTCAACTTTGACATATTGAAGAAAAAAGAAATTTGGTGATGCAACAAGAACATCAAATAATGTGACGTCATTGCTTATTTCTTTCTATTAACTGTCATACATATATCACTTGATTGTAGTGGCCGGTAGATGATTACTGAAGGAATGGAATGTCGCATTTGGAAGTTAGTATCTTGTTAATCTGCAAAATAAGCACAAAAACGGTGTTTTGTTAATATTTGTCAATATCAGCTGTTGCCTCAGAATTGATGGGGGCGCTATTTTTTTTTGACAGCTTACCATTAAGTCATGTTCGGCTTGAAAGGAGTGCCATGGTAATCGGTAATAGGGTGATCGATCTCGGAGGGCGTAGGGAACAGAAGCACAGAAGCCTTATGATCCAGAACATTAGAATCGCATGATTCAGGAGGCAAAGAATACCTGCGTAGGATAAAAGTGAGCACAGTAAAATGTTTCATCTGCCACCCATCACGAAAGAGGAGAAAAGATGACAGAAACTCACAAACTAGCAATGAAGTGTAACAAATTGAATCTAAGCCCGTGCAAAGCCGCACAGGATCCAATTATGCCAACCACCCGAGAAGAAAAATTGGACAAAATGATAATATCTGATGAATGGGAGTAACATCTCTGAGCCTTAAGAACCCAAAGAAGTCAAAATCACCAACCACTGTATCAGAAGACTGTAAGCGCTGGGAAGTGGAATGTTCAGATACGATGAGGGGGTCCTTGCTGACCTTTCTTTATTAAATCAAAGTTAAGAGTACATCATCAGCAGACCAGTCGCTTTCACTGATTTAGCTTTTGCCAGCAAACTCAATGAATGATAAAATGAAAAGCTATGTCTTCGATTGTTGTAAGGAGAGGGATCAGCTTTCCAACACAAGATATTTGAGATCGCATTGATTTTTTTTGCGGTAAATCGGAACTACTCAGGTGCAAGTTACTCAACGTAGTTATAGCTAAATGTAAGGACAGAGGAGTAGGCTAACTGAATCCTGTAAACAAGGAGAAGACAACCTTAAAATGCAAAGACATCATCCAGGGCAATCCTCTGAGTTTCGAAGAAGTCAAAGTGAACATTAGAAATTCCTAACAAGGTGCAGTAGGTAATTATTCAATATGCTCTGAAGAGAACTGCTACACAACTCATGGGGAATCTAACCCGATGTTTTTCCAACAAGTAAAAATAACGTGTCAAGGCAAGAAGACCCGTACAGAAGCCTGTAGAGATGAAGAAGGAAAACTTGTAATGGAGTCACAGCTGACGCAAAGTATATGGAAAAACTTTTTCCTGAAAACTGTGAAACCACGAGGGAACCCATCATCCCGCCGTCAACCAGAACAGACCATTCATCTTAGACGATGATAGCCAAAACTTCCGTCCACCCGAAAAGATCGAAGTAATGACAGCAATATCTTAGCTAGACGTGACGGCTTACCGGCCGAGGTGTTCAAAGATGCAGGATATGACTTCGTGGGGAGCATGCACTAACTCATTTCTCACAGCTGGACATAAGAGTGGATGCCTCATGAATGGAATCTCAGCACCGTATGTCTGATCCACAAAAAAGGAGACCCCCTTAGCTGCGCTAACTATAAGTCTCCACAACATCGCGTACAAGATTGCATCTGCCATAATGTGTGAATGTCAGAAACCCTTCGTCAAGAATCTGATTGGCCTCTATCAGTGCGCTTTTAATAAATAGATAAATAAATAAATTGAAAGGATCATCACACTCCAAAAGATCACGGAAAGGAATCAAGAAGTCCAAATCGATAGTCACCATCTTTTCATCGATTTTAAGGCCGCATATGACAGCGATTATAGAGACGAACCGTATAGAGTCATGTCCAGTTTTGGCATTCCTGCCAAGCTCGTCCATTTGTGCATAATGATGATTGAGAACGCTCGCTCCTCCGTCAAGGTAGGTAACAACTTAATCAAGGCCTTTAACATAAGAGCATAATAGGGCACTCAGCCAAAGAACTAGTCCATTGCATTCTTTATAAGTCCTTTTTAATGAAATCCTTCAGTCTTTCGAAGAAAAATTAGTAAGCGCTTCAGTGATAAAACGCCTACAGTACCAGCGCCCACCACGTCAACGCCGAGTTCCCGCAGTCTGATGAGAGCGGAAGCCAGATATTCACGGACGTAGTGCTCCGCCGTGTCCTCATCACTATCACAGCAACTATGTTGTATCACTTATGCCCAGCACATTTTAGTGCTTAGCAAAAGTGTAGTGCCCAGTAAGCAAGCTGCAGACTTTCCTGCTGCGGGACAGCAGGAAGGCCGCTGACTTCCTAGAGACATCGGGAAGTACTTGATCTGCCTGTAACCTGGGGAGTCATGCTGTCTACAGTTGTGTTGATACGAAACCCAACTATCAACGGAAGCCTTAACCGAGGATGCAGGCAGACCCTACGTAGGTTCGGGTCCTAAAAAACTCTTCTCTGAACCTTTCCCAGCAAGATGATACCACTGTGATTCAGACTAGGTCACTGCGTTCAGTGATGTCTTTGCATTATTGAACTACCTTGGCTGTGGCTAAACAAGGTGAATGACTAAACTTTTTAAAATGGTATAATTTTTTTATTTTTTGATAAATTTTATTGTGCCAAAGCAAAAAGTGTTGGAAAATACATAAATTTTCAAATTGTATCAGTAGTTTTCAATATGTCCACCTTTGGCGCGAATAATGGCCTTGAGACGGCCGAAGAAAGCATCGCACGCTGCACGCAAGTGGCTCTGCGGTATTTTGGCCCATTCCCGGCGAAGTGCTTGTTTGAGGTGGTCCAAACTTTGGTATTTTTTAGTGCCAACCTTCGCCTTCAAAATACGTCAGACAGAGAAATCCAACGGATTTGCATCCGGAGAATTTGTAATCCATTGTGTCGAAGAAATGAAGTGTGGAACATTGTTTTTTAACCAATCCTGGTTGACGCGAGCTTTGTGAGACGGTGCCGAGTCTTGTTGAAATGTCCACGGTCTCCGACAGAAATGATTGTTTGCCCAAGGCTTCAATACTGCCTCTAAGACAGTTTCACGGTATACGATCGCATTAATTTTGACGCCACGGTCCAAAAATACGAGCGGAGAGGAACCATCGGCGGTTAGGGCGGCCCAAACCATCACCATCGGTGCTGCCTGCTTTCTGGTGGCCGTCCGAAGGTGTAAATTTTCGAAGGACCTCTCTGGAAAGTAAACTCGGTTATTTTGTTTGTTGACATATTGCTCGATAACAAATGGCGACACATCGGAAAAAACCAAATTCGGCAACTCACCACTTTCGTGCAAGCGTAGCAGTAGCAACTCCTTCGCTCTTTCGACTCTAACTTTTTCTTGTTGCGGTATAAGATCTTGTGCTTTTTGGAACATCAATGTCTTCAGCTCAAGCTCATTTTTCAGTATGTGTTGCATCCGTTCCAACGATATGTTGAGCTCACGAGCCATTTTTCTTCCACTTCGACGCGGATTTCGCTCAATTCGAGCCTTCACTTTCCGAACCATTTCTGCCAATGTTGCTATTTTTTTATGACCACCTCCATGGCGTTTTGCAACACTGGCAGTATCACGGTAACGAGCTATGGTTCGAGACACAAATAATTTATTCACGTTGAGGTGCTGGAGGGCTCTAACGATAGCTACTTGTGGTTTTCCAGCCAAATATAAAGCAATCATACTATCACGTTGGAATTCCATCGCGGATAAAAATTTTTCAACACAACTGAGACGCAAATCGTTTAAAATGCTTGTAAATAATAAAATTATATGTCATGTGTCAAAATTTGAGCTCACTGTCATGAACGGTTTGGAAATTATAGCAGTCTGAATTTGGTTGCAGTTCGAGTCATTCAGGGTGTAGATGAAAATGCTTCGTCCCCTCCACCAGTTCTTCACAATGTAGTTCGTTGCCTTCGCGATTGCGTATATCTCCGCTTGGAAAACGGATGAAAGTTTTACTAAAGAGAAGTGAAATCTAACATTATCGCCCTTCAGAAAGACACCGACACATCCTACGTCGGTTTTGGAGCCGTCTGTGAAAACAAGACAACATTCCTCTCCCAGCTCTGATTCTGACCGAAACCAGTCCTGGGCACAGGGAAAGTCGATTTCGTATTTTTTAGCAGCAGGAGTTCTGGTATCAATGCATCCGAAGGCATGTCAATAAAACCAGATTCGGCGAACAAGGTCATCAAAGCTCCAGTGCGTGTTGTACCAAAGACCACTTCTTTTTAAACGTTAGATGGCTTTGAGTGTGCAGCTCATGATACAAATATCAAGGGAAGTGAGATTCATTAACGCAGCCGAGGCAGGCCGTTCTTTTTTGTCTGGGAAAAGTAGCAATCATGTATTTTCGTGAGAGCATATTCCACCATATGCAATAACCGACACATAGGATATAATTGGCCTTTTCATAGCCGTGTAGACCCTGAGGATCCTTCTCTCCTTTACTCTCCTAGAAGACCGACAGCGCCTTAAAGGCTTTTGACGTAACATGTTAGGTCCATAGAAGTTGGATGGTGATGCCTTCAAACACATAGGTGAGTCAGACTAGACAGCTTCCTCCTTTCCGTAAAGAGAACAACCTCAGTTTTGAGACGATTGACTAGTGCACCAATTGTCGATCACTTCTGCGCTTTAGAGCAGACAGTCGCTGGACACGATCCAACAGACAGTACAGCTACATCATCCGCGTATGCTTGTGCATAGACGTCAGAACTATTGAGCGCGTTGGGCAGAGAGTCGACCAACATGAACCACAGCAGTGGAGACAGAACGTCGTCTTGCGGGCAACCGATGTTTACCCCCGTCATCACATATTGACCACATCCAGCATCCGCAATTAAGTTCCTATCCACCAGCATTGCTTTTATCTATAAAACCATGCCGTCAAAAGTTTCGTTGTCGAAAGCGCCCTCCACATCGCGGATTCCTCCTTGTCGAGTACGCCTTTAATTCTGCCTACCATAATCTGAAGCGCACTCTCGCAGGATTTTCCTCATTGGTGTTGCATCGTAGACAAAGGATGCATTTGCAAGTCAGTTTTGCGCATATGGATCTTGACCATTTTCTCGATGCTTTTGAACATGAAGGAAGGCAGACTTATAGGTCTGAAGCTCTTTTCCCATTGTCGGCATAAGGGCTACTCTCACTGTGAAAATTATCTTCAGAGTTGTCAGCAGCTGGTCCATACCTTTTTGTAACATAACTGGGTATATACCATCAGTACCATGCGACTTGAAGCCATCAAAAGAAGTAACAGCGTGTTTAATGGCCTCTTCCGTCATCACAACCGATGAGATATACCAGCTACGGCGTTTAGTGTTATTCAGCTCACCAGCAGCTTCGTTAATAGAAGCTGGTTGTGAGCTGGTTCCGATTAAGTTGCCCGGGAAGGAGGCCGGGAAATTCGGAAAGTCTCTGTTTTCGACTCAGTATTGGTGCCATCAGATTTTCTGAGTGGATTCAGCCTGGTTGATCTTCCCCTTTTGAGAAGTCTACCGGTGTCACCGACAGCTTCGATTTTTTCGCAAAAATATTTGTCAGAGGCAGTCTTTGGAATCCGAATCAGCCTTTAATATTGTTTTTGCTTCAATCTGTACAGATTCCAAGCTTCCTCTAAATTAGTCTTAAGTGACCTGCTTAGAAGTTTTCTGGTTTCTATACGAAGATGCTGCAGATCTGCGTTCTACAACGGAACGGGCGATCTGCAGGATTGCTTATTAGCTGAACATGCCATTTCAAAACACTTGGTGAGGGTGCCGTTCAGGTTCTGAATAGCTTCTTCTAGCTTATCCTGAGTTTTGGATGAGCACTCTTGTACTGGTCGAGCTCCTCCTCCTGCTCGTTTCCAGTTGGTTTTCTGCGGATTCCTCCTCTTCAACAGGATTGAGACGTCGCATCCGATTCTGAATTCGATGTACCTATGGTCTGACATGGAGATCTCCGATAGTACTTTCCAGCCAGTCTAATCCTCGTAAGAAAAGTTGGCTGACAGCCAACATTGTTGACAACCAGGTCGGACGATAGTATGAAATCGCGGAGGTGATTGCCTCTCACATTGCATTTGCTAGTGCCCCAAAAAGTGTTCTAAGCATTTGCAAGGCAGCATATACTTAATAAGCTCCATCAATGAGTTTGACTACTGCCTTCAGTGGGGGAAATAAGCAGACGCAACAACGAATTTGTACCATTCTCTGTTCGTTTCATAACTTATGTCTGCAGCAACTAAATCTTGGTTGCAAAACTTCACAAATTTAGATGGTGAGAGTCAGTTCGGCACCACCGCTCGTTTCCCCTTAATCAACTGACACCACAGACGTGCTTGTTCCACACCCATGGTTCCTGTATAGATATCGTTTAATGTCATACTTGAAAGAATGTTGCGGAATTCACAAGCGAACGCTGGAGGCACAATCTTTCAAATGTCTGTGCCAATACTAGTGTGCGCCGAAGATATCGCCACCGGTGCGTTCGCTTGTATTGAAACAGAAGCTGTCTCAATGGGTTTAGCGGTAAATGAGGGTAAAATCAAGTAAAACCAGCTTCGATATATTGGACAGAACGTCACAATCGACGAGCTATTAAGGACTTTGTCCACCTTGGATCTTCTATGAATTTTCGAAGGAATCGCTGTTTCTCTGGGTTAAGAAGGCAATTGAATAGTAAGGCCCAATCCTGAACAACTAAGGATACTCTATCTAAGACCATGTTTATCCCAGTCCTTATGGCGGTAAAGCATGAGTTTCAAGAGAAAAATTCTTTGCTAAATATTCGGTTCCGTTTCCCGAACTTTAGCGCCACCTAAGTAAGGGCGTAAGTATACTGAGAAAAACTATTGCCTGTTACGATATAGTATGTCGTTTAGTTTAATCCATTGCTTAATATGCGATCATTGTGGTTAAGTGCACCGAGAACTAAATTAAAAAGTTCGGGTTCAAACCTCGCCCAGCACCGATAAACAGAAAACTTAATTTTTCGGGTGTCACAAGCCTTTCGGCGAACCATGAAAAACGCCTGAAAGTGAGGTATTTTGCCTATATGGACCTCTTACCTTGAAAAAGATAATTAAACGTACAACACAGCGAATGGAAAGACTAATTCTTAGACCACACCGCACTGCTGTGTCATCAATTTATTTATTTAGTCGAAAATGGTAAAAGTAAAACCAAGAGCACTGTAGAGTCCGGGAGTCCTATTAATCTGCCCATTTCAGGGATCTAAAGTTAACAAAGAATATGGTCGCAGTAAAACTACTTTGTAGAAGACATTATGCTTAAATTCCTTGTTTAACAACCCACCAAATCCATCCATGGATACCTATCTTTGATGCACATACCTACCTTCATGTCACATCCTTTACCATCAAAGTAATCCTATTTTATAATCAAATAAAAAAGCGACTTTTACAATCTATTATCCACGTACAAGGTAGCATCAAGTAGAATCAAATCCCGTTTCCCATTAAAAAAAAAAAAAAAAAACAAAACAAAAACCAAACTCAAATATTCCTCGAAAAATGTCCCACAAATTTCGGCCAATAAAATCTTCTACTTCTACCATTTTCATTCGCAGTATAACCAAACCATCTTACAAATCAATTAAAATGTGAAAAATATAAAAAGAAAAGATCTTTTACCCATTTAGGTGACCATCAGCAGCCACAAAATACAATGCCACCAATCCCATCGTACATTAAACTGCGACGATCGCACAAGTGTCACTTTTATGTCATCGAACACTTTTATGAGACATTGATCATGCCAAGCAGCGGTAACATCTAACAGGAAGAAATGACCACTGTGTAGATCAAAAGGAGAAAGAATAACACAACGTGGATCACAGTTGAACTGATCAACGATCGCCGATCACCGATCACCGATCACCGATCACCGATCACCGATCACGGATCCACGATCGCGTTGTCTTTTGTCGAACAATTTAATTGGTTGATGCCGGTTTATGACTTTATGGAGGCCAAAAACAAATCTCTCTATCTCTCTCTATTATTCCCCCTTCACTGGAGTTAAAAATAAGGGACTCGACAGCAGCCTAATAAGTCTTGCGAGTCTAAAGGCCTTGCTTGTTTTTACGATCATTATAACGCGTAAAACTAAAAAAAAAACTCCCGACTCATGCTCGTAAAACTACTAAAAACTCATCGATTTCGGTGATCGTAAATTCCAATCGATGACAGTTTTTTTTTTTTTTTTTCTATTCGATTTCGATTCACCGGCAACTGTCAGTTTGACAGAATTATCGAAAGACGAAGATACGGAAGAGAGCGGATTAAATGCGAAACCTTTCCAAGAACACAATACTCGTATGCTACTTCTGACACTTTGTTGTGCTCGTTGAGGTTTAATTTTGTTTCATAGATCAGAATCCAAAGTCTCTACAATGTATCGGTTGTGTTCTTTGGTGACTGTTACTGTTGTCCATATCTTATATCTGTCGGATACAATTTGGCATTTATGAGGTGGCCCTCTTTAAATCATAAAACACCGGTTATATGTTATGTGTGCAGTGTGATCGTGCTGGTTTCAGTGTCTTCTAAACATGGACCGATTAAGACTGGACTTTTCTTTTCATCTTGTTGGTGATTGCTGTTACTGATGGTTGGCGTGTTTTTTACGACGACATCCAACTTTGGTTTGTAGTTGGTAATTCCAGTGATTTTCCTGTAGCATAAATCTATCCGAACGTGGCTACTGATGAATTATGTTACCTTCCCTCGCCAAGATACATATACTCATATACGAGTACTTTAATTCTCGTCCACATGGTGTAATTAGGTAGGCCACGCAGCGATTAGATGCTTTTTTTTTTTATGTCATGCCTTAAAACACATTTACGGAATGGAGCTGAGATAGATCGGCATCGGTCGACTTAGTGAATGCTGGTAGATACGAGTACGAATACCTCGTACTGTGATTGAATTGGAGATAGATCCGAGATGGGACTCTGGAAATTCAGGTTTCTTTTTAGTGTTTTGTCATCTTCTGGTGGCGTTGTCTACTTGGTTCTACCCAACATGTCATAGTACGAGTAGCAGCGGTTGGAGTAGTTAATTTAATTTGTTCTCTTATTAAGGTGCTCAGAACGGACAGACGAACAGACGAACAGACGGACAGACGGACAGTACGAGTTGATGGCTTGGATTTTTTTTTTTTTTGTTTTGGTTTAGGATGATGCTTTTTGAGATAATGAACATCAAATAAATAAAGCGACATTGCGCTGCGTGTGATGGTGTTGTAAATGAGAAGGTCATTGGCAATGGTGACATGATTCGATTTGCTTTGACAACTTCCTGGAATTATAAGAGTATCCACATACGGATATCTCCCCATCCAAAGATAGGCAAATGTGAGTGAGTGCTATAAAATGGAGCTCCATAAGGTGGACTGGTTGGTAGATATTCGTATCTACGAGTACGAGTACGATTACGAGTACGAGTACATGTGGTATAATGGTGAACACTGTATTTATGGGCAATTACGATTAATTGAATTTATCTAATGGGGAATCTATCAAGGAGCGGGACTCACGTACGTAATTTAATGATCGTCAAATGGCGTTCGGTAGCTTAAAGGCATTTATTTTATTTTTTCGATTTTTTTTTTTTTTTTTTTGTTTCTAAACTGAAACACTTGTTTGGAGTTTGGACAAAAAAGAATCATTGCTATGCGATTTTATTGACGAAAGGTATCCAGATCTGATTTTATTACTGTTACTTTCTAGGTAAAGTATTTTTGATGTTTTTTTTCCGTGTTAGACAATTGACGTAGAGTGTCTACGCTCAACGGAATGAAACCAGTCTTTGGATAATTTTTTGAGTTTGATAGTAGTAAATTTTGAAAGAATTTTGATTGGGACTTGCAAGCTTTATACGATGTACATAGCCTAAACATTCTCTAGTGCCAACTAAGTGTTTATTTGCAAACGCAGCTTCACTGGCTAGTCCCCTTAGGTGTAAATTTAGAAATACCAAACCGTGATAGCACGAGTTTAGTGTTGTTGGGATGGAAACTGTATCCTTAGAGCGTCAGATACACCACCGAAGGCCAACGTTCCAGTTTATTTTAATTATACGGGGTGATTGGCAAGACTTTCTTGCACCTGATCAACTTCGAACAACAACATCTCAACTTAAGTTTCACAAGAACTTTTAGAGAAGCGGTGGATGCCTTGGTGAATGATAAATTTTTTATAAACAGATTTTGAGCTTATTAAGGGATCTGAACGAGTATAGAGGTACCAGGAGCACACGATCACCACAGAAAGTCGGTGAACATCCCTTTATACCTTAGACCATTGACAGTAACGGTGTCTCCTCATTTCGAAAGAAATAAGGCCCGATGATGTCGCCATGCCATAAACCGCACCAAACAGCCAATCCTTGTGGATGCATTGATGCTTGGCTGAACTGAAAACTTGTGCATTGTGTACGCTCCAATAATGGCAATTTGGTTGTCGACATACCCGCTGACCCAAAAATGCGCCTCGTCCGAGAAGATGATTTTTTGACCAAAATCCGGATCTCCGGCCAACATTTCCAGCTTCCAATTAGCGAACTCACGGCGTTGTCAATGGTAGTTCGGCTTATACGGACGTAGGCCCACACTCTTTCCAGTGACATTCAAATTGATTTGCTATTTGACCATCAGTAGAACTATGGCGGAACAACCCTTGAGAATTGCGGAAATTTATTTCTTAAATCGTGCTTCAGTCAACAAAACTAACCGTTCGTCGACCTAAACGTTTGTCTAAGCAACTAACTCAAATAACTATGCATCGTTTTCGCGCCGCGTATACTCTATTTTAAAATACGCGTCGGGTGAGGCGTCTTATAGTGAGCACCAAAGAAACTGTTGCTGCTGTGGTGTATATGATAGTATCAGCTCATTGGGGAGTCGATTCCTAACCGTGCACAGCAATTAAAGCAGAGTCCATCTATCTTATTGTAGTTTACGATCTAATAAGATCCAGCTCTTGATGGAATTGAAGCCGCTTGACTATCGTGTACGTGGTTCGTTCGGTAGGTTAGGGGTAGGGTTATGTTAAACAGGGGTATGATGGATATGTCATTACACAGATACCAGGCACCAAAATGGGCCCATCGCGATACCTGTGGAACCAGTTGAATTTATCTTCAATTGGCAAAAACCTAAACAATCTCCCTGGTGAGGGCCAAGAAGGCCTTTGAAGTTCGTGTCGTCTACTTCCCCCAGGGGAATCGAAAAAGTATTTCCCTAAAAATTTTCTTCGACTACGTGATATTGCGTCACATTCACAGAGTATGTTTGTTATGTAATCAACAGCTTGCAGATCACCCACCGCCGAACCTGCAGATATCCGTATCTGACAATTTGAGTCTCTTTGCGTGTTGTCGCAGGAGACAGTGCACTGTCAGGATTCCTATTACTGTCCTAAGCTTATCCCTGTTTAATTTTGTTAACATCCTAGATCTTTTGCGGTCAAAGACCGGCCAAAGAGCCTTGGATACCCCGTGTCCTTCAAGACGTGACCACCTTAAATTGGCAGTCCTTGTGATTTTTTCCTCAATAGTGTCCCTTACTATGCAAAGGGGTGATTTGATGTTAGCATCCTCACTATTGTCGAGTAGCCCTCCTTTTCTAGCAAGCTCGTCCGCTTGTCCATTTCCCTTAATACCGCAGTGTCCTGAAACCCAGCTTACCAAGTTCTGACTGCATAGCACCGACAGCCCCTGACTGTATCAGAGTTGACGTTGGATGATTCCATTGCCTTGAGTACGGCCTGACTATCGATGTAGATAGCGATATCTCTTTCGGATACCGACCCCATCTGCATTAGCTCAGCCGCCCTGAGGACAGCCAGAACCTCTGATTGGAAGGCACTGCTTGCGTTCGGTAGTCTTATTGACACCCTTAGTTCTGGGTCTCCTGAGAAGATGCCAGAACCTGTTCCTTCCTCTGATTTTGAGCCATCTGTGAAAACTGCCATTTTTTTCCAGTCCTCCCTTTCGACCAAGGAAGGCATTTCATTCGTTAGAATTGGATTGCCCGGCAGTAGTTCCGCTAGGACCGTGCCATTTCCGAAACTACTGCTCTTGAAGTAACCCAGATTGGTGAGTCTTATCGCACTGTTGCCAGCAAGTTTTTTGATCTGTAAATCAAGCGGTGTTAGGTGTACAAGGTGTCCAATGCTGCCGTAGGGATGGTATGGAGCGCACTTGTAATGGGTATGGAAGCCGTTCTTTGAACTAATTTGTTTGTTGCTTTCCAGCATACTAGCGCGCCGCATGTAAGTATGGGTTTTACCACAACCGTATACAGCCGTACACCATAGCAGGTTTGAAGCCCCAAATTTTTCCTCTGTTCTTTTGCAGATAAAAAGAGCGTTATATGCCTTTTGGTTCTTTCCCAGCTCGTTAATCACGGCAAGGAGAAGCTTGTCTTTCGGGTCGCTTTGCTTACGACGCCATGCGGATGCAGTACCAGCTTTCACCTTTTTTGTTCGTTCGGCTCCATGACGTCGTCAGATTTGCTTCTCTTGTTGCTGAAACTTGCCTTATTTCCAAGGACGCTAGCCCCTTCTTTTAATTTTACCACGTGGGATGTATAGGGCGCCTGATTGGCTTCCCCTACCGCCTTTGCAGCAGCATCGTCCTTGCTTGCCGCCTGTTAAGTAGGCGATTTGTTGGCCAGGATGGCTTTCGCTCTCTCAAAGGCGGCTTTTTCCCGTTCACTTAAGCTGCGGGGATCACAGTCCTCATATTTTGATACCTTACGCCTAGCATTACGTAGTAAAACTCTTGCCCTTTGATGTACGTTCTTCGCACTCTTAGCAGCGGTGATGGAGGCGGCAGGTGCTGTGCCTGCCTGAATGAACCAGCTGTTTCCACTTTTTCCACTACCGCAGCCTTGCCCTTCTTTCTTTGCCTCTTGGACGAGGTGACTTTCCATCTTGGATAAAATTCATTTAACGTAAGGGTGGTTTTGAGAGACAGGATTTAACACCAAACTGTAAGATCTGTTCAGCGACATTGTCCATGTCAACGAACTCCGAAGCGAATGTCTGCTATGTGTTGAAGTTCCGAAAGGTTTTCGACTTTAATCCAGAGTTTCAACGCAGCAAGGCAAGTGTTATACAGCGATTTCCTTTAAGACTAACAAAAGTAAATGGCATAGACAAATGTAGCGGTGCTAAAGTTTAGAACGAAACCCTTCTCTAAGTTGAAACTGTTAACTGTTACTACAATACAACAATTTTTTATTTTTTCTTTTTAAATTAGCGCGCGCTCATGGGGTTATTAAAATGTTCGCACACAGCGTGGCGCGGGCGAAAGAAAGCTAGGGAGGAAGAAATGAGAGGTACCGACGTACATTGGTCTTAAATGTTCGCAAATTATAACGACTAGGAAATAGAGAGTTGTACGGCTTAGGAACAACTCACGATATTTTAGAGTACGTCCGAAAGTGAGCTTGACTGTGTATTGATGAGCATTCATCGTGAGATGGGTGTTATGGTTAAAAGTTCGAAGGGGCGGAATGCTATTGGGGATTCCTATGGAGAATTGGTGGTGGAAATAGCCATAGAATAATATCGAAATGGAGTCATAGCAGCTTTCTACTGGCTTTTTACTTATTGAGTTTCCGATCCAAGGAAATGCGCTTTCGATCCTCTGCAATTCAATCCTGGCCATGCTTCTTCAAATGATAAGGACCAAGTGCTTTGACAACCACGATTTTCAAAATGTTTTTTCGGTCTTCTATGATGTCTCATATCTGGGTCGGGTTCTCGATATTTCGTCTTCGTGTGAGGCTCAGCAGATTATAGCCTGCGTATACATAGGACCAATATTTGACTTCCGAATTAGGAGGTTTACATCTATTTGTCCCACTAAAATCGAAGTTTTCACAGGATTTCATTCATCTCCTTGATTTTTACGAGTAATCCTTACTACTTATCATCTTGTCATTGATTCCTTCAAGATCAACTCGTTTCGCTTAGTTTTCAATTTCCTGTCACCACGACGGAGAGTTTGGTATCGATGTTGCTCGTTGCTGTTTCCGGTTAAATAAATCACATGTTAGCATATCTCCTTTCTGAGATTACAAACTTAAATGTGTGAGTAGAAAGAGCTGTTCCAAATTGGATATTTCAGCGTCTCACAGATTTTTTTATTTTTTTCTGTCGGAATATAGCATTCAGACAAAGAACTAGTCTATTGTGCTCTTTGCAAGTTCATTTTAATGGAATTCCTCAGTCTTTGAAAGAAAGAGGACTAAGCGCTACAGTGATAAAGTGCGCACAGTTCCAGCACCCACCACATCAACGCATTTACAGAGGTAGTGCTCCGTGGTGTCACCATCACTTTCACAGCAAGCGTCGTAGGATGTTGTCCACCACATTTAAGTGCGTAGTAAAAGTGTAGTGGTCTATCACGAAGCGAGTAAGCAACCAGCAGTCTTTCTTACTGAAGGCCACTGGGACATCGGGCAGCATTCGTATGGTCTGCTGGCAACCTGGAGAGTCATGCCATCTGCAGTTATGTTATGCCCATATAAAACTCAAATGTCAATGGAAGTCCTAATCGACTACGCAGGCAGAGCTGCTAAGCTTTGCCTAGTAAGTTGATCGGCGATTTTATTTCCCCCGTTCCCATTTTAGATCCCATTGTGATCTGGGATTCAGACAAGACTTAGTGAATTTAGCCTTCCGACTGCGCTCAGTGAAGTCTTGCATTCTCTAACTAGCTTGGAAGTCGTAAGATGATCCAGCAAGGCTCTAGGCGCAGCTTGGCCGTTGCTACAGATGCACGTGTTTCACCACCGATTCTTCACAGTATACTGTATTTCGTTACCACAAGAATTGCGTATATCTCCGCTTGAAAGCCAGACGTGAAATCTAACATTTTCATCCACCAGAAGGACACCAGAGCCGTATCCTAAATCGATTTCGGAGTCACCCATGCAGACCTGACTACATTCTTTCCGGGCTCAGATTCTGGCTGCAACCAGTCTTGAGCACAGGGAAAGTCGATGACGTAGTTCTTCTGCAGACATCAAATGTACCAAAGAGCATTTTTTTTTTAAACGGAAGATGGCTTTGATGAGTGCAGCCCAGGATATGAATATCAAGGACAGGGAGATTCATCAATGCGTCTAGAGCCTAGAGCGGAGCCAGGCGTGCTATTGAAAGCCCGCATGCAGCCGAGACAGACCGTTCTTTACATAGAACCTGGTGAAAGCAGCAATAACGTATTTTCGTGAGAGCTGCTCCAGACAACCAATGCAACGGACCTTTCTCGGTGATAGGCCTCATGTCTTGCCGATAGCCCCTTTGCACTGCCAGAAAGCCGACAGCGCCTTAGAAGGTTTCGACGTACCATGTAGAAGTTTGTTATCCAGGATGATACCCAAATACTTAGCTTCTTTGGAGAATTGGATGGTGATGCCTTTAAGCACAAGATGAATCAGACCAGTCTAGCTTCCTTCTTCTCGTAAAGAGAACAACCTAAGTCTCGTGTCTCACATTCCAACTGAATTAGTTTTCTTTTCAGCATCCAGAATTCGTTCAATGCCATGTGACGTTTAGGACGACGATGAATACCATATGCTCGTAATAGGGTCCTTCAATTCTTGGCTTACATTTCAACGCAATTCTCCAGGGTTTTCTTCAGCGTGAAGACTTACTCATTCACAAATCTACCAGTTCAGGGGGAAGTTTGGTTTCTTCGATTTGTGTTTTGCAGAAAAACATTCACATGAGGTGGGACCTGCATAAGACGTTCAGTAGCAATATGCCTCGATAGGTCTTCAGATGCATGGAACTTTTCGTATGTTTTTTAGATACACCTTACCCCGCCTATGTTTGAAGAACTTGGTTGGTGGGTTACCAGAGTTATCTGGTCAGTCTGATTCCCTATACTGAGAGCAGGATGTGTTGTTTTTTTCTATATTTGAGATGAGGTCAGGAAAATTGTTCACTTCTTGACCCCCTAACCAGCAATTTGAAGATCCGTGAAAGACCTTGAAGTCTAAATATTTTGATTTGGAATGCAATTATTTTAGTTCCTATCCCTCTTGCCTCAGATTTTAAATGCCTGATCACTAAACATTCTACGTATGCAGGCATATACCCGTATTGTCGTTGCACTACAGGTGTTTAGGTAAGCCTCATTTTGAATTGGAATCTTCTGCTCCCTTCCGAATGTGAAGCAGGAAGACCAAGAATCAAAGTGGACCCCAAGTTTGCTTGATATAGAGAATTGATACGATGTTTGTCTTGTCCTGGTTTATCTCAGCTACTACAATACTTCGGTCTCAGACTTAGCAACGGAAATATCCCGCTGGTTTCCACTTAACGATCTTCTATAGCAAAATGTACTACTAAAGGGTCTTTCATTAAGCGCTTCCTATCTTTAAATCTAAAAGAACTAAGTGTGTATGAGATATCAACGAAATTTTTTATTCGTTTCAAAGGCCAAAGGCCTATCGATACCATTATGTCATGACACATCGTTCAATTGTCCGTAGCGGCTTCCCTGGGCGGCGCGCATCCGAAATATCCAATTTTCCATGACTCTGTCGTATAAATCAGGCTGAAATTGACCGATAGCACGGGTTATGTTGGCTTTGAGGACGGCTGTGGTTTGTGGCTTATTCACATAGACCTACGGCTTCAGAAAACCCCACAAGAAAAATTCTAACGGGGTTAAATCGCACGATCTCGGTGGCCAATTCACATCACCTCCACATGAGATGACCATGCCCTCGAATCGCTCGTGCAGAATTTCTAATGTAGCGTGAGCTGTGTGGCACGTAGCGCCGTCTAGCTGAAACCACATGTCCTTGGTGTCCATATCATCCAATTCAGGCCAAAAGAAGTTGGTAATCATCGGCCGTTGACGGTAATGGTCTGGCCAACGTCGTTCTCAACGAAATATGGACCGATGACGCCGCCAGCCCAAAATCCACACCAAACAGTGACGTTTTCGAGGTGCATTATACGCTCTTGAATCTCATGTGGATTGGTATCGTCCCAAATTCGACAATTTTGTTTGTTGACGTACCCATTCATGCAGAAATGGGCCTGATCGTTGAAGATGATTTTTTGATGAAAATTAGGGTCAGTTTCCAACTGCTCCAGAACCCATTCAGTGAACACATGTCGTTGTCTATGGTCGTTTACTTTCAGCTCCTGGGTCAGTTAAATTTTTTACGGGTACATCCCCTAGTCACAAGGCAAGATTCGCCAAGTTGTGGTCTGCGAAAAGCCGAGTTCTTGTGAGTGACACGAAATCGACTGCCTCGGATTCTCCTGCACACTCTCACGGACAGCGTCGACGTACGGATGTTGGTTTATCGTTTACTGAACCAGTGGACCGAAATTTATTCACCACACTGCGAATAGTCCGAATTTGGGAAGCGCTCGGAACGTTGCTCGAACAGAGCACTCATTTTGATAAAACAATTTTATCATTTGCACGTGTTGCTTAACGCCATGTCCGTCCATGGTAATTCGGCAAAAAAGACTGAATAAACGACAGCCATTTTGACAGATATAGCTTCAACAATATGGCCGCTATCAACTGTTAGAGTTGGGAAGCCCCTATTGGAAAACCCTGTACATCCCGAGCTAATGCTTATGCGAAATCAGCAGGACCGACGTTGGTACGTTAGTAAATGTTCCATCTCCACGACTTTTTGGTACCTACCCGCTTACACCGCTCTGATAAGATTTTGGTTTGCGCATCTAAAGGTACACTTACCGCATTTTGAAGTAGTTATGCCGCTCCTTCTTTCTGGGCTTCATATTTAGATCTGTCTACGTCCGTTCACTGGTTTCGAAAACCGTTTTTACAAATATTGGTGCTGGTTGTTGAATTTTCAAACTTGAGATGGGATCCCGATTGAATCCCGAAGTTCTCTGGAATTGTTCTTGCCAAAAGTTAATATGTTGGAACGGTTGCAGTAAGGAGGCATCCTTAAGTTACTATAAGATGATCATCGCGTCTCAACTCCTCACCTCAGGATCTGCTATTGGTTCAATGAATCGATCTTCGCTCCGTATTGGGCGAGACCCAGCTGATCAACGAGTGAGCAGTGCATCTCCAATGGCCAGGATAATAGGGTGCCAGTGCAAAAATCGACGATCACTCGCTATTGTTGTTTTGGTTTTTGGCAGTCCGCTGTTGTCATTTCCTCCCTTTCCGTTCAACTTTCTCGTCAAAATTATTACAAAATCGCCAATAGGCCTTTAGTTGTAGTAGGCGGTATAATCGACCATAAAATTTGTTCATCTTATCGTGCAGCGCTTGCAGATATGCACGCTCCGTTTTGTAAACTCATTATTAGCTGGTATGTTGAAAGTGACACAGTCTTGTCTTTTATGCCCTCTCGTTTTTAGTTGCACACACGGTTGACTGGTCTTTCTTTGAGCTTTACCTAATCCAGTTGAACTTAGGAATCCAACACTGAATTTCAATTTCTTTTGGACAGTCGAGCTCTGAGTATAGAAACTACAAGATTCCATCCCATTGCATAACGAAAGGTTCTATCTTTCTATGATTTGAAGGCTCAATCAAGCTTCTTACAAGCTAATTCTAAATAAACGCTTGTCTTGCATGCTTTTGTTAAATGTCACTTCGCATGCAAACACCACTCACAAGTGTCACTTTGACAGTTTAACGATGCATAATGCATAATGCATACATCAACTGAAGCTGTTTATTCGTCAAATGTCAATTCAGATCAATTGGATCTTATAGATAGTTGTGGGCCATTTTATGACACTTGCTAGTCACGCAGAAATACCAAGTAAGTCACACCTTAGAATCACTCAACCTCGTGTCATCCATTTATCGTTCCGGAACTTGAAGGCGCAATGTAAAACCAACCTACGCAGACCGGCCAAGTCCAGCGAATAGGCTAGGATATGCACTCATAACTGCAACTATGCCATTGTAGGGTACGGGAATTGTCAACTTGTTGCAAATTAATTGCAAGCCACAGGCGATACGGCAAATTGTCAATTAAACAACGAGTATTCGCGCGCAATCGCAATCGCAAACGCTAACGCTAACGCTTAGGCGAATGCGAATGCGAATGCGAATGTGAACTAATGTACGAATATGCGAATGTACCGCTGCTAATTTGAATACTAATTCACATCGTTAAAACGTTCTAGTAGTTGTAGGAGTGCTGCCGTGTTGTTGTTGCGGGGTTGTGTGTGGTCGTGGCCGGTTACTTGGTAGTACGACCATCAAGAGGTTACAACTTCTCGTAGGTTGATTTGCGACAAGATTTATAGCTGTTAGTGCTCGTGCAAGGTGGCTCCAAGGCGGACGGGGGAGAGCCTATAATGAAGTATAAAACACTTGTTCGTCTAAATAGCCCCGTGTGGAATTCAAACAGGACAGAATCGTGCATTCGTTCAATGTTTAAATTAATTGTCAATGATAGATTTGAATATTAATTAGCCGTTGTTGGTTGTTGGTTGTTGGTTAGATGTTATATTGTAGTCGGACGTGTGTATGTGGCGGCTTGTAGTTTGTTCTAAAGTATCTATGAATACTGATTGTGGGAATTTTCAGAAAATGATTGAGGTTTGTCACGGATTTATTTTAATTTTTTTTTTTTTTCTTGTTGCGGGAAGACAAGGTAGATTGTATGAAGTAAGCCTTAAGGGTGATTTGACAGTTCTCGCTGTCATTGAAAATGCTGTAATTGATCTGAATATGATTAGTTACGCAAGCCTTAGTTAGAAGTTGACATTAGGTCATGCGATTGTGGATGGTAGTTAGTCAATGGAGTTGTTTGTCTTACTTACGTTTGTATTGGGTGACAATGTAGGGCTAGCTGTCTTAAGATGCGTATCTCAGGCTAGATTAGGCTATGGCGAAGTCGTTTTTCATTGCCTTGTACATCAGGGACACATCTCACGGATTTTGTCTGATTCTTCTTCGAAAAATATGCTTTTTGAGGCATACGTGGTTCAGTATTATAAAGTCAGCTCATTAGGCGCAACGCAAGTAGAAGGAGCGCTTTCTTGATTCACCGTGTAAATTCAATTGTGATACGAGAAACTGTTACAGCTACCGACCCGTCGAGATAATGCCGCAAATTATTCAATTGGGAAAAATTTTAGTGAAAACTTCGTAACACCAAAGATGAACCTTAGGCACATTAGTATGGTATTTGAGATATGAACATAGAGAGTGTTTTTTAGAGGTGCATGCGCCCTACGGCTAGCTCGAATGAAGCGCAATCGTAAGGTCCAATTTTCGACAACTTTATCGAGCAACTGGGGCGGTATATCAGCAATAACACTGCGAATGTTGACTTCCAAATCGTCCAACGTCTCTCCCTCAAAGAAAGTAATCTAAACGTGTGAGATCACAGGATCGTCGAGGCCAGTTCACAGGTCCATTACCCGAAATTATGTGCTCAGCTAATGTTTCCCGCAATAAATTGATGGTGTCGCGAACCGAATGACATGTAGCGCCATCTTGTTGAAACCAAAGCTCTGTCACATCAATGCCATTCAACTGAGGAACGAAGAAGCCAGAAATTATGTTTCTATAGCGCTCTCCATTTACGGTAACATTCTGGCCGGCATCGTCCTTAAAGAAATATGGGCCGATGATTCCACCAGCCCACAAACCACTCCAAACGGTGAGTTTTAACGGTTGTAAAGGCGTCTTGACAAAGGTTTGTGGGTTTTCTCCACTCAAAATTCGACAATTTCCCTTGTTTACACATCCACTTAACCAAAAATGGGTCTCATCGGAGAACAAAATTTTGCGTTGAAAATGAGGATCAAGCTGAATCATGTTTTCGGTATAATGGTCACGCAGTTTCAGCTCTTGCATAAGCTGGATCTTATAAGTTTCTAAGCCAAGATCTTTCTGTAAAATCTTCCACAAACTGGATGGGCATAGCTCCAATTGCAGTGCATGATACCGAATCGACTCATTCGGATTCTCCGCAACACTGCGCTCAACAACGGCAATAACTTCTTCTGTTCGCACTGTTTGTCGTCTTTGGGGATGCGTGTTAATCATTTCATGGTAAAATGGCAAAACTTATCAACCACAAATCAACTTTCAACTGTCCAATTGACAATCTGTAGAAACAGTGTTGCCAGCCACACACACTTTATATTGGGAGACCAGATAAGAACGATAGGAAAAAGCGGTCGGTCCAATTTTTGATGACTCGGTCCAATATGTGCGGCGTTATTCCGGCAAAAGCTTGTCGCATGTTGGCCTCGGGCTCGTCCAAAGTGGTTGGCCTGTTAGCGTAGACTAACCGCTTGACATAGCTCCAGAGAAAATAATCAAATAATCGATAATCGAGTGGTATCAAAGCCCATGATCACGGCGGCCAATTGATGAACACTCGCCATGATTTCTCCTTCACAACTTTGAGCGTTGTGTCGCTTGCATATCATGTAGCGCCGTCTTGTTGGAACCGTCGAGCTCTGACCACAGCAAGTCATCGTGAGGCCATTGATGGTAACGGTGTCTCCTTCCACATTTCGAAAGAAATAAGGCCACTGAGCCAAAAATGGGCCTCGTCCGAGAAGGTGACTTTTTGGCTAAAACTCGGATCTCCGGCCAAAATTTCCAGCGCCTAATTAGAGAACTCGCGGCATTGTCTATGGTCGTCTGGCTTCAATTCCAGCGTCAACACAATCTTATACGGATGTAGGCTTTAATCCAACAGCAAAATAAGCTGGGTTGACTCTCTGGCGTTGCCCTCACGACGAAATTCACGTTTCGTATTTGCAACTGAGCCGAAATGTTGATATTTTTTAATAGTTTCCGCACGCTCAGCAAGCGTAAAACGATGCGTGATGAAATGCCAAGCCTTACTGAATATTTCGACAGCTGGATGTCATTGGTAACTTTGACAGTTGCTCAAACATAACAATTGGAAAAACTATCATTGGTATCTGGTTACCCGTTACATTCACTAGCCCATGAATTTCGGCACAGTAACAGCCGTTTCAAACTAGAAAATGTTTTAAGACAACGTAAAATCGGTAAAATGTCAGAAATAGAGAATTCGCAAGTGAAAGGGCACGAAGTGTATTCAAATAAGAACGAAGATCCCTTAGCTGACCTCCCAAATAAGATTGTAAGCGTTTCCAAAAATTAGCGATCGACAAATGGTAGTAAGTCGATAACTGAACATGAAACTTTGATTATTATTATCACCTACGCACCAAAGTACTCGTAGGTACACGAGCAATCAAAAATATAAATATCTCAGCGCAACTTCGATGTCCTTTGAAGCAGGATATTGAGGGAGGAGATGCTATCCATCGATGTGGATTTGAACTACGAATACGAAGACTGGAGGAATCGGTTTCGAACAGAGAAACTCTTCAGAGGAAGACATACTCAATTCAAGCAGACTAAACCGACACAACTTAAATAAGAAAAAAAGGCCAGCTCTGGGCGTCAGGTTTGCGAGCATGGCTTCAAAATACCATAAACTATGAGGATGGCCTAACGGAGCAAAATATGAAACAGCTTTGATGAAACTAATTTAAGAATAGTAAAAAAAGGATAAGAGAAAATGATACTAAAGGACAAAAGGCAAGCCTTTAGTTGATTACCTAAGTATAGCAGATGTACTTCCTTACAGAACGTTCCTGGATTTTTAACGTAAACCACCTGTCATGTAGACCTTATGCTTTCGAGATGCTCATACATCCATAGGGAGCAAGGATACGCCTTGCCATCGCTCTCCGTCAATCCTTTGATATCAATTCGGAACTGTGTTGGAGGCACAAGTTCCACCCTTGGTATGAGTCGAGGCTGACCTAAAACCTCTTGCTGTTCTTAGGGTCACAGCACCCAGTACTTTTTTGCAACTCTACAATGGGTTAGACCCGTACCCGCGATTTGGGTTTAAACCAGAGCCACCATGACGCTCCCATAAGGGGGCCTACCTCTAACAAGTCAGGCCCGGACCGAAATCCGGGGGGCTCCTGACTCCCATGGTACCGTGATTTAAGTCCTGATATGGACTACCGGTGGTCAAGCCGCCAACAAGACCCATGACCGGTAACTTGTAACTGGTCAAATCGTAGCAACCATTCCGAGACTGTAAACTGAAGATGTTTACGATAAGACCAGTAATATGCTCTACCTCCGCTTTTTATTAGACAACGTCATTAATGGGCGAAGCCTTGATAATTGGGCGGGGGCCCGTACTTCCTTACAGTCCGGGATGGACCTGGGCCTCAATCAACAAGCGTCTCCAGCCAGCTTGATCTTAAGCTAGCTACCTCCAGTTTCACATGCTAAGTTGTTTGAGGTCTTCTTCCACTTGCGTGCGCCACCTGAATCGCGGTCTTCCTCTACTGTGCTGTCCTTCGGATGCGGTTTCGAAGAATTTTCGGACCGGAGCATTGGCGTTCATCCGCTCTACACAACCCAGCTATCTCAATCGATGAACCCTCACTCTTCTGGCTAAGTCGATGTCGCTGTACAGTTCGTACAGTTCATCATTGTATATCCTCCTCCACTCACCGTCTATGCAGACGGGACCGAACATTTTCCTCATCCATTTTTGATAAAGTTCATACCTCTGCGCCATAGAGCAGGAGTGGGCTTATTATCGTCACTTTTGTTGTTTGAGAGAGGGCTTTGCTAACCAATTGGCCTTTTAGCCCAAAGAACCAGCGATTGGCAAAAGTTATTCTTCGTTTGATCTCAGCGTTGTCTGAATTGATATATTATACCTCAAAGTTATCTGTCGAAGGTGACGTTCTGTCCGAGATGTCGATGTTCGGTGTCCTTTCTAGTCTTCCCCTCGTTGACCGGTAAACCCATCTTCGCCGCCTCCGTCGAAATACTCGCTAAAGCGCCATTGACATCACACTGCTTTCTTCCGATTATGTCAATACCATCTGCGTATGCTAGTAATTGGATGGACTTTGAACAGACTGTCCCTCTTGCGTTGGTGCGTGAGTTTTGCACTATTCTTTCAAGGTTGACGTTAAAGAAATCGCATGACAGCGCATCGCCTTGTCCAAATCCTTTTTTAACATCAAAGGTCTCGGTGAGTTCTTGATGGAGTAGCATGCACTTTCCATTGTCATCCTGCACAAAGAGACGGTTTTGACAGAGATGACGCTGCTGTGAACAGCTCGTCTCCATAGATGCTGTCATGCACGGCCTTAAAATCTATGAATAGTGGCTGTGTATCGATTTTGAGCTCATGGGTTTTTTCGAAGATCGGGCGTAGCGTGAATATTTTTTTGATATGGAGTAATAAGTTTGTTAACGAAGAGCTGCAGGCGTTCACACAATACGGCAGATAGAATCTTGTAGGCGATAATAAGAAGACTAATGCCTCTGTAGTTGGCTCAGTTCAGAGAGTCTCCTTTCTTGAGGATGGGACAAACTATGCTGAGGTTGCATTTATCGGTCATACTTTCATCCGACCGTATTTTACAGATGAGTTGGTGTATGCTTCTTACCAAGTCATCGCCTGCTACTTTGAAGAGCTTGTCAGTCAGCCTGTCCATTTCAGCTTAGATATGGCTTTCTTCACTTCATCCAGGTCGGGTGGTCGGAATTGTTGATATATATCGTCCAGGTTAAAAAGTTCATTCTGTCTGATAGCGGTATGTAGTTCGTTATCGCCGTTATACAGTCTACAGAAATCCTCAGCATCGACTGCGACTCTACTACCATATTCCCTTGTTCGTCTCCACATGTCCGGTTCGGGGTTTGTAGGTTTGTATCCGTGGCATCTGTGTTTTATCTTTTCGCAAAACTCCCAAATTTCCTTCCTTGAGTAGCATTTCTCAATTTCCTCGACCACGTGCTTCTCCTCCTACTAAAATCCCGGTGTTCGTCTTTCCACTTCTGCTCATTGAGTTTGTGAGCAGCTCTAGGCCTTGCTTAGCTGCATGTGCTTGACGATACTCATCGTCAGACCACGTGTTTCCTTCTCGCGGCCGAGTGGAGTCCAGAACATCAGAGGCGCCATCTCTGATGACTTTTTGACAATGTTGCGACTGGTCTTCGATATTTGATGTTATCGACATAGGACATTTTTAGAGATTAAGGAGGCAGTATTAGCTTACCTTTGCGATGTTCGGGATATCCGCTACCGTACCTAGGCTACAACAAGGCAACGGTCCGAATCGATGTTGGCCCCACGGAACTTTCTGAGTTCTGACATCCATAATACTGGAGGAGTGCCTTGCGCCGATCGCAGGGCTGACGGTTGATTCGTCCGGAGTTCTCCTAGTCTCCTGAATATCGAAATGCGGGAACCCCTTGCTAGCTACGACAATCTTTCGCTCCGCCGCAAGTCGATTAGTCTGAATCCGTTATCGGAGGTGGTGTCGTGCAGGCTGTACCTTCCGTCAGTACTACTAAAGATGCATTAAAATCGCCGAGGACAATTTTAATGCCATAGCTAGGGCACTGCTCGTAGGTCTTGTTCATGAGCTCGTAGAAGCCATCTTTGATGTCCTCGTCTTTCGTCTAATGTTGGCGCCAGATTCAAAAGTTTTGCTTGTTTTCGTACCCAAACAAATGGAAATGAGCCTCATAATGGTGTTCCTTCATTTCCAGCACCCAATAGGCCAAACTAAGGCATTGTGCGTGGTTTGCTGGCTTTAATTCATGTGTCGACTGTCAATCTTATAAACATGTAGGCCAAGTTCTTTATGCGAAGTGGTTGCGGGTAGGCCCAATTCATGTGATTGTCCAGAAATAAACTGGTTTTCAGTCACTCTCTCAGCTACGGCGGCAATATTTTCTGCTGACCTTGCCGGACGAACACGCATCTTCACTTGATGATGACCAAGAGCAGTAGGTATGAAGGGTTTCCGCGATATGTTCACTATTTCAACACATTGTGCCAGTGCGTATCGATCCATGTTTAATAGTCTTCTAGTTTTTACTTACAGCGATAGATGAATGTAGGGCGCTTAGCAAATAGCACCTCTTTGGATGACGTTCTTGATGATATGAATATAAAGGGAAAGATCTTTTACTTGTTCGTATAAATCAAAGCCAAAAGTGCTATTGAAAACCTTCAGGAAGCTGAAACTAACCGTTATTTAGAGATTGATGAAAGCGGTCCACGCATAGAATGGAATAGGTCTTGTCATAGTAGTGAAGATCCATAGAATTTTTCCACAGCGCCTTGGCAGTTAAGGCTACTCAATGTGTTAATTCTAGAGAAACCCACTCTCTTGGATAACACACAGATACTTGAATAGGTTCATTGGAAATCCAGATGGCGACGTCTTTCAAGCTGAGTCTGACTAATTAGCTCGGTTTCGCGTAGGGAGATCAATCCGAATTTTGGGACTGAAAATTTATTCCTTGTGCGCAGATTCACAGTCTTACATCTTGGGCAGATAATGCTCATACGTACGAAATGAAGTTCATTCGTAGTCGTCATGGTCCTTAAGAGGAGGGAAGTGAAACTAATTGCTTATAAGCTATTGCCCTTCAGTAGTCTTCTTTCGAAATTTTCAATTCAAGATGAACTTTCACTGTTCATCAGGTGTTTGGATATGCCAGGATAGCCCTTAAACTCCACAGTGTTGTCATAGATGAGTTGTCATACTTCTTGCCTTTGGGTCATACTGTGTAGATGCATTTATTCGCAAAGAGATGGACGGAAATAAAACTTAAATCAGGTTGTCTCAACATAAACCTTTTCTAAGGCCACAGTCACCTTACTGGGCCCTAAGGCGCCCAGAGTTGGTCATGGAAATTAGACCAAACATACGCTGTTTTCTTGAGTTGCCCTTTAATCAACCAAATAGCATAAACTTGGTGTCTGTGCGCTGAGTGACGTACCAAAAACAGTTTCTACATGCTCCGCGACTAAAGCTACGGGCTATTCCCTATATGTGACTTGGAAATCGTCCTTGCCAAGCTCAGAGGGCAGACCTTATAACATCACCTGTATAAAAGGACCTAGACTCATACATTTTACGGCGAGACGTAACTTAATTATAGGCGACACGTAGTTTTCCCTCCTGGATATTCATAGAGTAAACTGGCTGACTCCTTATCAACAAACTGTCAACCAAATTGATCATATTGCGTTCAATCCACGGCACTCCTGCAGTGTTTTGGGTGTCTGAACACCCGGAGCAGCGCCTCGGATCATTGACTTATTATAGCCAAGATACCGACGCACATATCAGTAGCAGCCCAAACCCAGCGAGCCATTTTGGAATAGTTCAATGCCGAACTGCTACAATCACTGCCTTTTCTGATCGAGTTTCCCCAACCTCTAAAGGAGTCCGACGCCGCTAGCCATAGAAGACCACTGGCATTACTGTCAAAGAGCAATCAGAAAGGCCGCTTCTGATGTATTAGCAGTCCGATAGACCTCTATCAAACGTAGTTTTAGGCCAGGAAAATCCACAATAGACCAAATTTCCACATTACGGCCTAAGAGTTCCAAGTATATATACACCACCTCTACATCGAATTCAGCATCTATAGAGAGTAACTATACAGAGCCATGTCCAGTTTTGGCAACCCTGCCAGACA
The DNA here is from genome assembly GCA_963966105.1 of Volucella zonaria. Taxonomy (NCBI): domain Eukaryota; kingdom Metazoa; phylum Arthropoda; class Insecta; order Diptera; family Syrphidae; genus Volucella; species Volucella zonaria. The sequence continues at coordinate 101,989,087 of OZ014532.1, read as the reverse complement.
GAATAACTATGCACAATGACGGCGAAGAGTGCACCCTGTTTGGTCAATGACAAACCGGAGATTTTCAAAGTTAGAATAGGACCTTAACAAGAAATTTGCCACAACAAACTAACATTTGCTTTTTAAGAGCTAGCCACGTTGCTGATGTCCTCAAGGATTCTGTGCTTTGGATAGCTCCAACAATTGATCTCCTGGTTCGTTCATGATTTGCGGACCAAAGAAGGAAATCTCTTATAGGCAAGCCGCTTATTTTACTTTCCACAATCTATGTTTGTCTCCAACGTAAAACCTGTCTTAGTTGCATAGAAATGGTATGTAGTCACTCCATAAGAACAGGCACGCAAAGTCAACACACAGATATATGTATGCCACGTATGTAGGTATTAGCATTAATATAAAAATTACTTCAAGCCACATTATCAAGTTCAAGACCACAAGTACAAAGCCGTAGATCAAAAATAAAAAAAAAAAATAAAAATCCTCAAATGCAACCAAAACAAACATCGTACATGCTTTCATACATTTCCTAAAGATTACCTCACGCTGTAAGGCCATCATCCGACAAATAATCACCATTAACCGCTAACTATCAGCTTCCTCTCTTCAGCATTCCTACCGAAATAACATCCAGTAGCACTCAATAGACAAACAACAAACCAACTCTGTACAAAGGAAGAGAAGATGCTATCGCCACAAATGACTTGGCCAAATACCAGCAGCTAAGCAGCAGTACCCTGTTTTTTTTCTTTCGCCTGGTCACCTTTTGTATCCGGTAATTGGTTTTCAATTTAGATTTCGATTTGGTGACCATTTCGTGACAACACGACATCATCATCAAAACAACAACGAGAGTTAACTAACCAAAAAATAAAATCCCCCTCCACGGCTAACAGCTAAGCAACATACAACAAAAAAAAAACCGCTGAAAACATGACTCGAGATAAAGTGTCTCCAGTTACCGAAAATAAAAAAAAAACACACACATCTCTAGGAAGAGGAAACAAACAAAAGATACAAAATAACAAGAATCACAAGATCAGCTGAGTACAATCTACTACCAGACACACTTGTCCAACAAGACTCCAACATCTGAAGTCTCTTCTAAGCGGGCAATTGTAGTTCTAATTACTCGTGTGTTATTAACCATTTAACGCGCCTTGCTGACCATCAACCAGCAATCATCTACGATCCAGCAGACGATCCACGATCATCTCAATAATGAGACTCCTCTTACCTCGCAAACAAACTCACACAAAACCGAAATCAGAAATCCCACACAAGGCCCGATCAAAACACTCTGCACCGAAAGTATCTGAACCGTCACGGTGTTCCATGCCATGCCGAAGGTGGTGGTGCCATGGTGTGACAACAAATTGACGACACGGCAACAACATTTCAAAAGTTGACAAATCGTGCTGGCAGCCTTGAAAAAGCGAAAAGATCTTCTTAAAAAAAAAAACATTTCAGAGCCTTGCCGTTCACCACAGACAGAATCATGTTCATCCACACCACAGACGACACATCTCGATGATCAATACGACACTAACAGTAAAACGAAACGTTTGGAGATCAATTATCTGTGCGATAAACTTTTCACAAAGCCTATGTACTTATAATCTTGTTAGCAAGTCTTGCGGCAGATACATTAGTCGAGCGGGACCAGAGACGTACTTAAATATACGTTCACTTTGCTAACGAGATTAGATACGATAAAAGTGTTGTTATTAATCTTTTTGTTGGTGCCGTTCGTCTATTCGTCCGCTTTTCCTCTCTATTCTTAGTTTATTTGTCATCTTATTTGGTTAAGTTAAATTGTGACTTTTGACGGATCATCATCGCCGTGATGGATTGTGAGTGAGTTTGTTTATCAAATCAGAGGTTCAAGGCAACATATACAATATGCATACATCAAATGTTGTTGAGACGAGTTGTTTTGACGTTTTGGCCTAACATGGGTTCTGGCTTTAGCATATTTTTGACAAGACTCGGGTGGTTGGGAAAGTTTTGTGTCAACTGGTGAGAGCTGCACGCCATTGGACATCATCTCATCATGGTCGCTACGTTCGACGATTGAATGTTGCGCTTTCCCACCATGCATCGCTGTGATGAGCCATCATATGCAGAAGAATTGTTGCTTCATAGTGCTGTCGGTAGTGTTAACGTATGTCTCCAAGGCGAAGTGAACCGAAGGGACGCCACGCCGGCACTGCATGATTTGGTTGAACCACCTTTGGTAGGTTTTTTGCTCTCTAGGTGAATATCTGTTGCTGTTTAAGCGAATTAAGGTTTCACGAAAAAGGCGCGCCTTATAGACCTTGAAGCAAGGAAATTCCTCTTTAAGGAGAAGCCCCAATGGCTAAAGCAAGCATATCATTTTTCGGCTTAACATTCGCTCGAGGGACTAGAGTCCTCAAACTGACAAAAGATCCACCATATTGACACATCTTGATGAATGAAATGCATATTCCTGGTCTTCTTGATATTGATCAGCACCCGACTTGATCCCGATCAGTGTTTTGATGCAGCGAAGGACCGAAGGCGAATATCTCCATTTTTACTGCGTGATTAATATTGATCAAAGATCTTCCATCTAGGACAACGAAGATGTCTAGATTCCTCTAGTTTTCTCTGGTAATTTATCAAATAGGTTATCAATGTTTAAAAAGACTCTGGCAAATGTGCTGGAATCGTATGTTTTTGTTGATCATTTGTATGTTGCTTTCAGTCATTCAAACCGGGAGCCTTGTCATCTCTAAGAGCGTGCTCTTTGAAAGCCTTTCTTTCAGTATTCCTTCTTGTCTAGTTGTTACTGAAGTAAACTTCTCTCACTGGCATCGTGTATAGGCACAAATTAAATAAGGTTTGATTCCAGATAGACGCGCTGATCTATTTCTCTAATATACGAGGAATCAAGTGTCCTTTCTATCCTTTCCTAGAGTTAAGGTGAAGTCGCAGCGTTATAAAATAAAAAGAGCCGCAGTACACCTTAAATTATTGGAACCGAGTGAAAGGCTGAAGACAAAATCATTTGGCATTCCACAAATCACTTCAAAAGCAAACGAAGGGAAGATCAGTGCTGCACAACCCTCTAGACGAAGCAACGACCACTTTGGACTATTAACAGGACATGAGATAAAGCCCTTAGTGCTTAGTGCTATGCAGTCGAAAAATATCTCTTCCATCAGGTAACAGCTGGTCGGAATACAGGCTCCTCTTGATTCAAAAAGTAATCCTGTCATCGGTTTCAGGAAGTATCGGTTGCTTTATCAGTAACTGCCAGGTGATGCCATATCATACAAGTTAGGTTCGTCGACTATTACACCAGGGGGCCTATGTATAATATATATAGAGGTAGGCAATTAGACCTTATCCAGATTAAATTAACTCCACAGTCTCACTTTGTCCCCTATCTGAAAGCAAACTTTCACAAAATCAGTGATTATCTCAGCAGAACTTTCTCTCTATTTTCTAGCCATTGTAACATTCAGACATATAAAACCAACGTACATCGGTACCTATCCTTTTTCCTCCCTAAATTTCTGTCGCCCGCGCTGTGTGTAAACATTTTAAGGGTAACTATAAATGATGCCTTATCCATGTTTTATAGAAAAATATTTGATTTGGTTTCCCTTTACGTTCCGTTTTTCCCGCCTTAAAACACCATCCACTAGTGCCTTACGAAACAACAGAAACAAGTTATGGGCTATTATCCTTCGCACCAGATCCTTTTCCGACTATTCCAACTATCTTGATGCTTATCCTCATCTCACTGAACTCTACGATTCCATTTGCCAGCACAAGCTGAACGCATGCCAATCTTATAAACGACCCTAAGTCTTTTCTTCCAATTTGCTAACTAACTGTTCGATGGCTACCCACCTTTCCTCTCTTTCAACAAAAAGTCATCAACCGATCCACTCACCATTGCCAATCTATTTGCCACCTTTTTTTAAACAATCCTTTTTGCAGTATTTGTTTTATGACAGCCCACTCGGCTCCATTTTTGGTCACCTGTGGAGTTCCACAAGGCAGCCATCTCGGTCCTCTTCTTTTTATATTAACCATAAATGATCTCGATAGAGTCATCAAACACTCGTCTGTTTACCTATACGCCGACGATACCCCATGACTACTTCCTCCTTCAACAAGACCTTGATAGTTTTTCGATATGGTGCCTCAAAAATTGTTTGGAATTTAATATCGCTAAATGCCAATCCATCACCTTTTCACACAAGCGGCACCAATCACGACCCATATGGATTGGATTATCTTTAAAGGCAACTCTGCACTAGATTTTGGAAAACGGTGGAATTCACCAACCCATACGTGACCAGGTCCCTCTAAAATATTATCTTTGTTCGTCTCCTCCTAGAGTACGCCAGTCAAGTGTGGTCCCCATATCATCGTGTTCATATCTGGGGAACCGAAAGCAACCAGCGCTGTTTTGCTCTTTGAGGTACGCCTTGGGACGATTCTTTTATTCTGCCTCTCTATCAAAACCGCCTCAACCTTAGCTTAAACACCCTTGAGGAACGCAGAGATGCAGCCACCTTTCTCTTCATTCATCGACTCCTTTCAGGTCATGTTGAATGCCCGTACCTTCATAACTCTATTTTCTATTGAGAAGATCAACTCAAACCCTATCGTCTTTGACTTTCACCGCACCACTCCCTACCTTAAATCCGTTCTCCTTCAACACTACAACCAACGTTAGATTTAAATTTAAGTTTAAGTTTAATTTTAAGTTACAGCTTGTATTAAGCCGAATAAATGGGGGCTTCCTCCCTTACCAAAACTAATTTATAAAACGCAGCACCGAACACCAGAAAAACTTAATTACCGTTAGTCGTTTGCCTAAGAAAAGTTACTCACTCTCCTGCTTTAGTTCTGGACTGATGCATCATCAATTCATTCATTTATCAGCTAAAAGATGTTAGTACAGCAACTAAGAAGGTGAAAAATAACAACAGGGCCACCTGTTTGTGCAGACTACCTGGAGAGTTATTCAGCTCTAAAAAGACGGCGAACTTAGGATCCCACAAAATCTGATCTAGTTACACGTTCCAGGGCTGCAGAATACTAGGTATGCTGTGCTGTTTAAAGAAAACACCTCCTCACGGTCAGTTTAGGCGATCGCCTCTTCATTGGAGCCTTATCTCTTTCCGGCGATCATTCTTTTTTTGAGTTTCCATGCTTCATACCGCTTAAACCCGCTTTGAATCATCAACACTTTGCTGTTTTTGGTCCAAACGCGGTACCCACTTCGAGCAGAGCTTTCTCATACCCAAATATTCGTGCAAGATATGATGTACCCGGTCTATTGATATCTTTACGAAGTCAGCTATCTCACGCACTTTCCCTTTCAAACCGATTCTGTGGACTCTTTTTTTGATGTTTTCCGGCGTCTTATTTGGGCGCCTAGAGCGTTCAGTATCATTTGTGTCTGTGCGACCACGTTTGGATGCAGCAAACCAGCGGTAAGTGACTGCTTTCGACGGAGCAGATTCCTTATAACACTTTTCCAGCCACTCTTGAGTTTTAACGGTATTTTTTCCATAGCTTTGAAAATATCGAACTTCAATATCTCAATGACTAATGGTCGAAACGTCATCAAATTTTGACACATATACGTCAAGTCGCCATCTATGTTTCAGTCGCGGGACCTTGCTAACCGCTTGTTACACCTAATTTCGGCACGGAGGCGACCTATGGTATCACGAGACGTTTACAACTTGGTGCCGGGGCAAATAGCGCTATAGCAACATTATTGGAGACGACCAACACGTAGTTTTAGTAACGTTTATATCAGTTCATCAACAGTCACAAATATTTAATAACGACAAGACGAAATACTTACCGTTGATATTGTACAGGGTAAAACGTCACATCTTGCGCAGAAAGGTGAATAAGCAAAAACGCCTTTGAATCCCAGACCTTTGGTTCAAGACGCAAAGGAAGACTGAATATACAGGTCAAGGCTGAAACGACCTGAGATGGCGGAAAGCTGTACAATAAACCGTGACTTACGAATATGTAGGTGGCCGGAACAGAAAAGATTAGAAGACGACAGTGCCTCATGCAAAGACTATTAAGTAAGCTACTATCGTCTCTCGCTACTATGGGCCTCTCAATATTGAGCTCTCAGCTGAGTTAATGAGTCTCCAGTTTTGTGTCATTGAAGAAAAGTTAGTGTTTACTGCGGGGGAGCCTAACCTTCTTTGAGGTCGTTGTCAAGTCAAAGTGTTGCATCAGAAACATGATTTCGTTGGCAACATGGTCTTTCCCTTGGTGCAAACATTATGGACCAATCGAAATTGCATTCCATCATGTCTTCTAAACTCCACTGTTTCGTTCTAAATATAAAAAACTTTCAGTGAACAGCAAGTATTTTATTTCTCCCACCAACTTACGTCAAAATCATGTCTCTCACCGTATCCCTACTCGTAAGAACGGCAATTCCCATTTTTAGTCCTTTTTATACCGAAACGCCTACTGTGATGAACAACACTTGCAATCCACTTAGACCGAGACCCTTTACCCAAGAACACCTTGCAAATCCTCTTCTTTTTTTTCGTCTTGCGCCAACAAAACCAAAATAAATAGACAGAAAAGACGAAAACAAAAGAACACCACACAAATGACAACAGCTCAAAACGAACACACCTCTTTTTTCACCTTCTTCACCAGAGTGTGGGATCACCACTTGACAGTTACAAGAACGAAAAAGGAAAAGTGAATCTTTTCATAAATTTACGCAAAGGATTACATCCACAGTCAAGTGTCATCGAGATGACAATATTTCGAGTTAGTCCTTTTAAAATGTTTTTACAATAGAACATCCCTGCTCCTGTCACAGTGACAGATACCAAGTACCAGATAGCTAAAGGTAAACAATAAATGGAATCCAACGAAACTGCTCAACAAGAGGAATAGGGTGAACAAGGTGAACCAAAGCAAGCACTTCAACTCACCTATGCAAATAAATTAACGACCAACGATGACGGACGACGGACGACGGCGACTACGACAACGACAAAAGACAGAGCTACAGCCAGAGATAGCAACGACAACGACAACAATGATGGCCAAGACTATAACGATGATGATGACTGTCACAAGTGTGATGACGAATTCCAATGAATTTGTCGTGTCGTTTTGTTTGGATTGTTCGTTTTATTCTGACAGCCGATCGAATGTAGGAAAGAGACACAAGTAGAGTGCCACCTTGACATGACATCGTCACTGAACACTTGAAGACCGCACATGTACCGAAAACCTACAGTCAATGGCAAGCTCATTGGTGACGCTTTGTGTGCGATCGTGATGCCTAAGGTACAACGACGGTGTGTAGCACACGGTTAATGTCTCCGTCTCCGCCATGTGGACCACTTGTCGCACTATTTACTCGTGAACAAGTTGAAGACGAGATATGATCATCATCTCATTGTTGGTGGTGAGTGGGTCCACTTGTGTTGCTTGGGTAGTCCTCGATAGAGGAAAAAGTTCAATTTTATGCGTGTGTGGCATGATGATGTCTCCAGAGCGCACTTGACATCACCATTCAAGGTTTTTGTCACATTACCATCCAGGCTAGACATACGACAGAGGTCTGCGCCACATTGAATGTATCAATTTGACGCGCGCGTCGTTATCGTATTGGGAGGTCTACTGTATGGGTAGATCCGGCTTCAGGGGAACACTCAAGATTTGACGCTCGGTGACTCTTCTGACTTTTGTGGGGGGTTTTTTCTTTTTTTTTTTTTCTCGGGTGGGAACTTTGTTTATGTAGCTTCTAAGCGCACTCTACTTCAGTTTGTCTATTTGTCTAAAACGTGTCTTTTCTTTCATTTTTTCCAGGTCACTCACTTGAGCCGCACTAAAGAGATGATGACATCCACGTTGGCTGCAAATTCCATTGAATGTCTTAATGAACGTTAATCAGGATCATAGCGTGAACAGAGGGTGTAGTAGTAGTAGCAGCATTAGCAGCAGCGGTACCAACGATTATCCTCGCAATCCGGAGCAGCTGGCCGCCAGACCAATGGTAATGTCACCTAGCCGCAGGCCATCGCCACCTAGAGCAGCAACTCATCCGATGAATATGCATTTGAGCTCTCTGGCCCATGCTCAGATGCAGTTCCAGTCGCATTTGCATCAAAAATTGGCCGCAGGCCTACCACCGAGTCATATAAGCAACTACTTTCGGAATCCGCCACCTCCGCCACCTCCACCAGCACCAGCGCAGTCTGGCAACTCAAATTCCCAAGGCAGTGGAAATTCTGGATCGAATCCACTCAATCATTTGCAGAATATGCAACCGTTTGACTTTCGAAAAATTAACACAGCCGCTCTGGGCGCTTTTCCACCTTCGATGCTGCATGGAGGAGCACGGATGAGTCCAGAAATGGCGGCTCAACAACAGCAACATCAACATCATTTGCAGCAACAAGCCTTGGCTCAGGCTCGACGACGGATGTCGGATGAAAAGAATGCTTCTGGTCAATCTCTTTTTAATGCGATGGCATTATCAGCTCATCATATGCCGTTTCATTTGCCACCTCCTCCACCGCCGCCATCGTCGCAAGGAGGTCTTACAAACAATCAGGTGGCCGCAATAGCAGCAGCGGCTGCTGCGTCGGGCAATCCAATGCCACATAGTTTACTGGCCTCACATTTCCCATCAATGAATCTACAACGAAACAAATCACCAGACATAAAGAAGGAGAAGTTCGGTCCATTGGGTCAAAACGCTCTAAATCTCAGTAATAGCCGGTTAGAGGCAAAGTCTCCACAAAATAACCATCATCACTCAGCCACCAATCAAAATTCTCAGCAACACCATCACCCGCAACAGCAGCAGCAACACCATCAGCACCCACATCAGCATCAGCATCAGCATCAACAACACCAACATCAACATCAACATCAGCAGCACCAGCAGAATCCGCCGAGAATGTCCCGACTAAGTGCTTCTGCGATGCCGCCACATCAAGGTAGAAAGTCACACTCACCCGGTGGGAAGCGTCAATGGGGATCACTACCGGCAAACTTGGGAACTCAATTCATAAATCCAGTAACGGGAAAGAAACGTGTCCAATGCAACGTTTGCCTGAAGACGTTTTGTGACAAGGGTGCCCTTAAGATCCATTTCTCCGCAGTTCATCTCAGAGAAATGCACAAATGTACTGTTGACGGCTGCAGTATGATGTTCAGTTCTAGGCGTTCGCGAAATCGTCATAGCGCCAATCCCAACCCGAAGCTACACTCGCCACATTTGAGGAGAAAAATTTCACCCCATGACGGTCGAAGTGCTCAACCACATCCGCTCCTTCTTCAACCGCCGAATGGCCTTATGACAGGCGCTTTGAACCCACTTAATCCTTTTGGTAATTTCACATCAATGCTCACTCCTCCGCCAGATATGCGTCTTCATCCGATACCGGGTATGGACCTCAAGCATAGTCAGGATTTCCTACATCGATCTTACATGGACAGTGCTATGATGGGTCGTTACGAGAATCGAGGCCTATCCGATGGACATAAGCAGGATACGCATAGTTTAGATCAACACCCGGAAGACTGCGACGATGATGATGAGGATGATGATCATGATGAAGATCATGGCCTCGACGATGATGATGAGGACGATGGCGAGGGCGGAATCGTCGTCGTTGGGGAAGAATCCGATAACCTTTTGGATAAAACAGTCTCTGATGACTATACGACTGAGGGTGACGATCAACCAACAGACTTCAGTGTAACCAAAGATTCAAAGTCGTCTGACATGGACTATGATGCCGATAATCATAGCCATACCGATGACTCACTGAGCATAGCCGACTCATCGTATGGTGCTGTGAAGGAAGAGTTCGACAATTCAACGAATGCGCTAACTGTGACAAGTGGTACTAGCGGTTGCGGTGCCGGAAGTGTGGATAGAGAAATTACTGTTTGTGCTGGTGGCGCTGGTAGTAAACGAAAACGAAAGAGCCAAAATCCGGTCCGATGCACTTTACAATCTGTGGAGAATTCCTGTGATAATTCGCTAGAGGAGTTCGAGGTAGCTGATCTTTCCTTGAAGCCTCAGCAAACCCAAAACTCTAGTGAGGCACTAGAAAATCCAACTTTGGATCTCTCGAAGAGACCACGCAAGTCAGAAAGTCCAATGTCATCAACAAATTCGGAAACATCGAAGGCTTTACCATCACCACCTTTGACGCCATCTACGTCAGTGAATGGCATTGAGTGTGCAATTCAGTCGGTACTTAAGTCAGAGGATGAAACACCAGTAGAGTCAGAGGAAGGTAAGCCCGAAAATCTCACCCTTGATTTGTCAGCAAAACGAAAGCCTTCTGAGGATGTAGTCAAGCAGGAGCCAGTAGAGCCCGTAGAACCCGACGAATCTGAAACAGATTTTAACGTTCGCGTTAAGGCTGTCAAACAGGAACCGATCGATGATCATGCTTGTAACAATAATAATAACAATAATAACAACAACAACAATGATCTTCCAGAGAACAAGAATGAAGGCGTACTGCTATCGCCGCCTTCGCAATATCTTGGTGCAAGTCCCGAAAGAGAGCGTGATCCTCCACCCGAAGAAAGCTCTAATTATGATGACTTTGGTGAAGAAGAAGAAGTCCCCATCGATAAGGACAATCCACTACGATGTACCGCCTGTGGTCGAGTCTTCCAAAATCACTTCAGCCTCCAAACGCACTACCAGAATATCCATCTAAAATTGCTACACAAATGCAATATAGACGGTTGCAATGCTGCTTTCCCATCCAAACGAAGTCGTGACCGTCACAGCTCAAATTCGAATCTTCACCGTAAACTTCTATCAACTGGCAACTCCGATGATAATGGAGAAGATCATGCATGCAATAACAACAAACCCTTCGGTGGTCTTCCCCCAACTATCCAAGCTGAGTTTTTAGCTCGCCTCTATGCCGGCTCTCATGGAATGCCTCCACTTAATTTTGTCGACGCTTTAAAAGGCCACTTTCCACAGAGTAGTGCGCCTGGTTTCCCCCCTGAAGGCTGGATGGGCAACGATCCTCGACTCTTCCATAATCCATTAGCACTGTTTCATGGCCTACCAGGTCTGCCGGGCTTCCCACCACTACCGACGCATCTGCTCTCAGCTTCTCCGTTCAATGGCCTTAATCTTTTCAATCGACGACCATCATCCGATTCCCATTCACCACACTCTACCACCTCGCCACCAGCTGCTTCTCCTGTCGCTGGTAGCAATCATCCACCGTTGCGGCAACTTCCAGTTGGACCATATTCGGCTCAACATGAAGAAGAGCGCACCTCGCTCTCACCCGGCAGTCGAGATACGCTCACATCAAGTACCACCCATCGTCCTACTCCTCCAGATCGGGTGTCATGACCATATCCGGAATATCTCTCATAGTGGTCCTCAATTTGGTGATGATCGCGGGACAAAATCAAAATGGTGCAATACACTTAACCGTACATCCAACGGAAGACATTATCTCCCACAGTTCTCATCATATCAAGCCGCCGCCTATCGAAGACGTCGTCTATCGAAGACGCTTGTCGTAGCCCCGCTTCTTCCCTTAAAATCCTTCCCTCTCTAAGGCTATTCCCTTGTATCATATCCATATCCCCTAGCTAAGACAAAAAAAAAAAGAAAAAAAATCGTTGTATAGATATTAAAAGAAAAATTAATACTCATTAGTGTAGTCACAAAATTTTTCAATTTTATGTTTCCGTTCGCCTGTTTCCTCTGTAAAAACGATCGCAAACAAAATCGATATCTATGACCTCAAAAGTATTAAAAATCTCCTCCACAGATGGCTCCTCCTCGTTCCTTGTCATTCATGAGAATGTGCATGCACACCTAGGAAATTAAGTTACTCCTACCTTCCTGTATCCTTTCCCCTACGGAACTAGTTCGGTAAGGAATAGAAGTTATTCACTGTTTATTTGGACCTCATTATGTATTGTAGTTAATAATTAAATAGAAAAAAAACAAAAAACAAAAAAAAAAGAATTTATATATGTATACAAACACAAATACAAATACGAAAGAAAGATATTTTTATGTTTTACATTTTTTTTTTTGTTTTTCCTTTTTTGTGTAAGAATAATTCAATTAGTTTTTAATTTTAATTTAATTTTTTTGCCTCTCTTTCGAATATATATGAAAAAAAAAAAAGAAAAGAAAATCAATTGAAATCCTAGTTAAAATATTTTATGAAATAATTATAAAAATAAGATTTAAGTGAATTATTAAAATTAAGAGAAGTAACTTATAAATTAAAATTATCAAAAACGAAATAAAATTAAATAAAAAAAAAAAATTGAGAGAACTAAAAGAAAAATCAAAAACAGAACAAACAAAAAAAATTAAATAAATAACTTCAACGAAAAAATTAAATCCAATTGTGTGTTTTGAATTTTGCAAGTTTCTATTCCGATGTTGCGGATTTTCCTTTTCAGAAAAGTACTGACGGTGTGGCTTAGAATCATTTTGGATCGCCTCGTCAGTGAGCCGCAGGCCTTGCCAATGCTTTTTCTTTTCAGTGATCCTTAACCTTCAGATGTAAGATTTCAATACATGTAAGTTATGATTGAAATGTTTATGAACGAATGAGGATATCAAAGTTACCCAAAGCAGCTAGAGGTGTTTTTCTTGTTCTCCCTATTCACCTGTCTAATTTTCAGAGTTCTAAATTTCGTCAAATTGCATTTTCCGGTTAATAACCCCGGACTTAACACTCAAGTGGGTATAAATTCACTTATAATGCCGCAGCATGTGTCAAGTTTTTTAGAAAACGACATAGAGAGAGAAATAAAGATGTTTGGGCTCAGTGGTTATTTCTCCCCAACATTTAATGGGGAGACTAAATTCTTAGTGGAAGTTGGCTTGATGTTGATTTCTAGTCAACTACTCGTCTTACTTGATTTTCGTTAACTGAAAAATTGGATGATATATCTTTCGGGCGAGGCTGGGATTCGAACACCGAACCTTCCAATTTGGAAGTCAGTCCACTACCACTTGAGTCACGGCCACCCACCCAGTGCTCGAATTCATTATTTTTTTTGTCTACTGGCAGATTCATCTAAATCTAGGGATGGCCGGTATGTTCTCTCTCGACTACGAGACCGCAGACTATACGATAATGTTCGTTTATATCTCGCATATCTACATGATAAGCCAGATTCTGTCTGTATAGACGGTATAACGAAAACCAATGCAATGGTTTCCATTCTCCAAAAGGCCTTCCCACCAATCACAATGATCTGCGGCAACTTTTTATACGTTTTCATGAGCAATTAGATATGACTCCTGATGATGTGGCTAATGATCTCTCTTCTTTTGCGTCTCAGGTAAGTTCCAAACGCATACTACGAGGGGCGTTCAATATATTCTCGGTATCGATATGAAGGAAAATGCGAATTCAATTTAAATTGTCTTTATTTTTCAATATGATCTCCCCTTACATCAATGCATTTGTTACATCTTCAGATAAGCTTTTTTAAACCCTCAAAAAAATAAATTTCTTCTTTCTCTGCAAAATGCGGACTTGTGTTCTTCATCATCCGAAAATCTTTTTCCACGAAGACATTTTTTCAAATCCGGAAACAGGAAATAATCACTAGGGGCAAGGTCTGGACTATAGGGTGGGTGTTGGATTTCTTCGAAACCACAATCTCGCGCAGCAGCCTTGGAAGCTCGCGCCGTGTGAACAGGAGCGTTGTCATGAAGAAGCAACACACCCGCTGCGAGTTTACCCCGTCTTTTCTTTTTAATTTCCTCCCGCAAATTATGCAAAGTGGAAGCGTAGGATGTGGCGTTGATGGTTTCACCTTTTTTTTTGTACTCAATGAGCAAGATTCCCTTTGAGTCCCAAAAAACAGTGGCCATGAGCTTTCGGGCAGACGGAGTGACTTTGAACTCCTTCGGGGGGTCTGTTCCTTTTTTATGCCACTGCATGGACTCTTGTTTGCTTTCAGGGTCATAGTGGTGGACCCATGTTTCGTCCCCAGTAACAATTCGATCCATAACACCGTCCGCGTTCTCACTACACATCTCCAAAAGCTCTCTACAGCATGCGATTCTCACTTTTTATCTGAGGCGCTGTGAGCATTCGTGGCACCCACCTTGCACTGACCTTTGAAAGGTTAAGATGGTCATGAAGAATGGTGTGAATGGTGTGAATGGTACCAATTGAAAGCTTGGTGATCTCTGCCATCATTTTCACCTTTATTCGGGCATCCTCAAGAACAAGTTTTTCGACTTCTTTGATGCTTTCTCCCGTACAAGCAGTAGCCGGGGCGCCGGAGCGGGGGTCGTCCTCAATGCTCTCTCTGCCTCTCTTGAACTCACTTGACCACTTTTGCACAGTTGATAATGAAGGTGCGGAACCCTGGTAAACACCCACCATCTCTTCATGAATAGTTTTTTGACTTTTTCCTTGCTTAGTGAGAAATTTAATTACAGCGCGATGCTCAATTTTCACCATCATCGCCTCAGTTGCCATTATGATTCTGTTTAACTAGAGATAAAACGCGAATTAATAATCACATTTATATTAAATTTTACACGAATGCACTAAAATAATAGTGTTACTTGACAAATAAGTCAATTTATATATGCAACCACAGCTTCACCCCGATACCGAGAATATCTTGAACGCCCCTCGTACACCTCCAGCGAACACGGTCTAGTTTCAAAAACTACCATCGCTCCTAACCCACCACTCAATTCTTTGCCGAAGCCTCCCAAATATCTGTCCCTGTATTATCAAAATGTAAGAGGATTACGAACTAAGATTTCTTCTATATATCTTAATTCGCAGATTCTGCCCTACGACATTTTTGCACTCACAGAAACCAATCTCACCCCTAATATTAAGAATAATGAATTATTTTCCCAAGACTTTGATTTACACCGTGACGACGGTCTAGATAAAGAGGAAAATTTATATAGCCGTTAGGTACTTCTAGCTATACACTCTCGTCTTGAGTCTAAACCCTTTAAAAAATCGTCCACTGCATTCTTTGAATTTGTATGCGCTAGAATTCCTATTTGCTGCTGCTATATTCGCCCCTCTCAACCAATTCAAGGTTACCAGCTAGCTGTTGATGCAATCGACAGCATTTTTAATGCTGCTGATTCCAACGACGTAGTTATTTTTTTAGGTAATTTCAATCTACCTAAGCTTGTATGGGCTCAGACTGACCAGTCCTACTTTACTGCAACAAATCCCACCTCTGATAAAGAAAACCTTTTCATCGATTGCCTTACTGACTCTGGTCTGTATCAATTAAGTGGTGTCACCAATAACATTGGCAGACAACTCGACCTAGTCTTCGCCACTGATACAGATAACTGCATCATTTTAGAAAGCAGACATCTTCTTTCTAAGTTGGATAGTTACCACTCTCCCCTTTCTCTTACGTTAGCGTATGACAATGGTCTTAATCGCGTTTCTTATGAATATTCTTACAGTTTTAATTTTCATAGGGCTAACTACGCCAAACTGAATAACCTCCTCAGTATGGCCAATTTTGAATTTCTTTACGATAATCCCAACCTCACGGTTGACGATGCTCTCGCATCCTTTTATACCGAAATTTTCAAATCTCTCTCCCAATCTGTACCTTTTTTACCCAAAAAGAATCCCTCATCATCACCACCCTGGTATAATAAAGAGCTGCGATCTCTTCGTAATAAGAGAAATAAGCTCTGGCGTACTTACTTAATATCGCGTTCCGACATCGATTTCTTTTACTACCAGTCTGCCCTAATAAATTTCTCTGTACTTTGTCAAACTCTATATGAAAACTATTTAAACCAAATGGACCGCACACTCATTTCCGACCCCAAGCGATTCTTTCAGTTCATCAAAACTAAAAGTAAATCGGATAACTATCCATCATCTCTGAATTTTCTAGATAAGTCCTCGGAGGATCCCCAAATTATAGCAAATCTCTTCGCAACTTTTTTTAGCCAAGCGTTCGCCATCCATTCCCAAGAGCCAGACCACTCTTACTTTTCTTACTTAAATAGCTGCCCACAAACAACTTTAGAATATGTGTCTATAACTTTAGAGCAAGTCAAAGAAAAAATAATAAACCTCAAAGATGATTATTCCGCCGGCCCTGATGATCTTCCCCCTATATTTTTAAAGAAATGTGAAATGCACCTAGCCCAACCTCTTACAACTCTCTTTCAGCTTTCTATCACCCAGGGATTATTTCCCTCGACCAGGAAAACGTCATTTATTATTCCCCTACATAAAAAAAGGCCGAAAAGATGATATTTCCAACTATCGACCAATTGCTAAGCTGTCCTGCATACCTAAGCTTTTCGAGAGCATTATTTATGATATAATGCTTTTCCATTGTAAACCTATTGTTTCCCAAAACCAGCACGGATTTCTCAAAGGTAGATCTACGACCACCAACTTAACGTAATTCGTATCAAGCACTTTATGTGCACTGGAATCTGGAAATGCAAAGCCTTTGATAGGATTTCACATGATATAATCCTTCTGAAATTAAAAGC
This sequence comes from Volucella zonaria, assembly GCA_963966105.1. NCBI lineage: Eukaryota > Metazoa > Arthropoda > Insecta > Diptera > Syrphidae > Volucella > Volucella zonaria. Next base: position 101,972,538 of record OZ014532.1, on the reverse strand, counting down.
TCTTGGTTTCCAAATAAACTTTATAACATGGGTTCAATCATATTTAAATGAAAGACAATACTATGTTTTATTTAGGTCCATGATTTCTGACCCAATTAAAGCCTCCTCTGGTGTCCTTCAAGGCAGCCACCTTGGCCCCTTACTATTTATTCTGGCCATTAATGATGTTGATTGCATCATTAATAATTCATACATACGAGTATCTATTTACGCAGACGATATGAAAATCTTTAGATATATATCCTCTTCCTCAGACAGCCTACCACTGCAGGAAGATCTTGACAGATTTTGTGCTTGGTGTCAGAAGAATTTTCTTGAGCTTAACGTCAATAAGTGTCAGGCTATAACGTATTCCCGTAAGCGGCCCCCTACTTCACCTCGCTGCTATCTAATCTTTAATCTGCCTGTTCCCTTAGTGAATGAGTTGCGTGATTTAGGTGTTATCTGTGATAAGGAACTCAATTTCCGTTCTCACATTGATAATATAATAAAGAAAGCCAACTCTGCCCTTGGCTTCATCAAGCGCTGGTCTAAGGAGTTTTCCAATCCTTATGTTACCAAATCTCTTTACATAACCTTTGTTAGGCCTCTTCTTGAATATGCAAGCCAAGTTTGGTCACCCTACTACAGAACACACATCCTCCGGATAGAAGCTGTTCAACGCAGGTTTTTACGATTCGCTTTACGTGGTCTTCCCTGGGATGATAGCCAAAACTTACCACCTTATACCAACCGGCTGAAACTTATAAATTTACAACCCCTTTCTATACGTCGAAAAGTTGCCGACATTCTCTTTATTTATCAAATTTTAGTTGGGAATATCGATTGTCCTTCTTTACTTCGACTTATTTCTATTGATACCAACCCACGCAATCTAAGGTCTGTGCCACTTTTCCTGCTCAATCTTCACCGAACGAATTACGGACACTTGGAGCCAATGTCTAGAATGCTTCGTGAAGTTAACGATATTCTGCCTCTCTTCCACTACCATCTCACCAAACTCTCTCTCTTAAAAACACTCTTATTTCCACCTATGCCTCACATCCTAACTTTTTTTAACCGCTCCCACCCTTTAGTTTTTATCTTTAGTTTTAAGTGAAAATTGTTAGTTCTAAGAATAAGCTTGCAATAAGCAATAATAAATCTGCCCGGAGTTGACCCGGGCCGCAAATCAAAATCAAATCAAATCTATATTGTCCCCTTCAAAGTAATCGACTCCAAAACACTTATGCCAGCGCTTGATCCAATCCTCGAAGCATTTTTTATATTCGGTTTTCGGTATGTCCATCAGTGCTTCCTGCGATTTTTCCATTACTTCCTCTCGGCTGCTGAAACGCGTTCCCCGTACTGAGAGTCACAGGGAGCCAAATCAGGTGAATTCGGTGCTTGTTGAATGTTCAGTTGACTGTCAACCTGTGCGGACGTGTTTTCTCTTGTATATCGAATTCTGTTACTTTTCCGCTTTCCTTCAAAGCCCCGTAAACTGCCGAATGAGTAAATTTCAGTACATTTCCCGTCTTTGTTCGTGGACCTAGTTTCACCTGTGCCAGTTTTGTACCCCAAAAAAAAAAAAAGCAATGGAAAAGTGCTGTGCTAGTGTTTTGTGCTCAATTGTTGACCCCAACGCGGAATGGGTAGCCTGCAATGGTCTCCGCGGAAAATCATTCCATGCCATATGTATCGGACTTACCCGAAGATCCATTACCTACCTCAAGGAGTATTGCAGTCTCTTCAATTTTTACTGCGACGAGTGCAAAGAGATCACCTTGGCTCACGTTATCCTGGCAATTAAATGCAATAACGAGTCTATCAATGCGATGCTAACCGAGAACAATCATATTAGCAGAACTATTCTCGACAGAATAGAGAAGATTCAAGACTCAGTAAACTGCATTGACAGTAATGTGGAAGCTTACAAGTCCACAGGAAGAATGATAGAAAAGCAACTGACAGCGATCCACAATCTGTCCAAAAATCAATCTCATCACGACAACGAAAGCGAAGTGATCAAATATCACTTGGATGGATTAAAAGCATTCCTCAAAACAAATTTTGCCAACCTCCTTAAATCCAACGTACTCACACACATAAACGACTCTATCAATCTTCTCCGTACTGATCTCGACTTGCTTTTTCAATCCTCCTCCAAAACAATACATCCCACCCCGCATCCATCAGACTCTACGCTCGATGACTTAACCCTAAAAAATAATAGACGTCAGCGAGAAACTCTTAGCAACTCGGTTGACCGTTGCCGAAATCGGTAAAGAAGTGAGATTGGCTTCCCACAAAATCGATGGAATCCCCGATCAAATTCAACTCCAAGCTAGTTCCCCGTACAATGTCTCAATTCATAATGAATTAGTAGACACGGAGTCATTTTCAAATACTCCTCCCGCCGCCCTAACAACGGAAACCGAAACCGCGCTGCCTATCCCGCCCGCCCCCGCCCCCGCCCCACGCAAACTGCTCAAACAATTCGGAACTTCATGGACCCCCTCCGAATGGAAAAGCCGACTCGAAAAGCTGAAAAAGGGAAACCATACAGCATTCTACGTTGAAGGGGCTCCTCAACACGCTGATGTTAGTTGGGTGCGAAATTTCTTTCACCGAAATTATGCCATCACCATTAGCGAGTGCGAGATGATTTCTCCTGCTGACTCCAATAGTTCCTGCAGCTTCAAAATCAGCATCCCAACCAAATATTCATGGTTATTCCCCACTTCCCTTGGTAAGGCCACTAAACCTGGGAAGATAAGTATCACCAAATGCTCTGAGGAACGAGAAAACCCACGTGTCGACGACAAGCAAAATTTTAAAAATAAACGTAACGATAAGCTTAAAAAAAGACCGCTCCCAAACCCCCTTCCAACTAAAAAGCACGCTAACAAAAAACGAAGCTCTAATCCCGATCCCAACTGGAGCTTCAAAACGAACTTGTTCCCCGATTTTAGTCCCCCCTCCTCACTTATCCGACACAAAGCCCTTACACACCAATCCTCTAATCCGCTAATTCCCAATGTTCCACCCAAGCCCCCGCGCCAACGCGTCTCTTTCAACTTCACCCCAACCACCCATATTATCCCTTCTCAATCTTCTACGCCACCGATCCCAGCAAACAACTCATTTCCTAACTTCGACCTACAAACTGGAGCTAAGTACCCTAATTTTATTAACTCCCATACCCTAAACCCAACATCTCATCCGTCGCCCAACTCCATATCCAACCACGAATCTCCATCTCCCTCCTCCACTGCCCCTATTCTTGATCCTCTTTTTCCCTCCACAGTTAAACTAACCCAGCAAACCACAGAAAGTCGCTATGCACTCTCTAGGCTTAGAGAGAGAAAGATATATGAAAACATTCGTCTCTTTCTCGCCTATCTACACGACAAGTCGGACTCGGTCTGCTACGAAGGGAAGACCAAAACCAGCGTCATGGTATCCATTCAGCAGGAAGGCCTCCCTACCGACCCTATCAGTCTCAGGAACCTTTATGTCAGGTACCACGAGATTTTTAGCATGTCCCCTCAGAAAGTAGCAGACGACCTTGCTGCATTCGGCCACTACGTTCACTCTAAACGAGTCTCACACCTACAGCGAAGCCGAGCTGACCACGATAAATTTTTTCGTCCATAACGTGCCTTCCTCGTCAGCACTTAAACCATCCCGCCATACATCTCCACCCCACAACATCCCTCTTACATTTTACTACCAGAATGTAAGAGGTCTTCGCTCTAAAACCAATGCTGTCCTACGTCAATCGCATTCTCTTCCCTTTGATATTTACGCCTTGACTGAAACCAATTTGATTCCCGACATAAAGAACCAGGAATAGTTCCCCCCTACTTTTAATGTTTTTCGCGACGACGATCCTACCCGCTCACATGATGATTCCCCCTCTCGAGGCGTCCTACTGGCGATCCACAGCAGCCTTAACTCTTCTCCCATTACCATTTCTTCATCCTCTAAAGTCGACTTTGTCGCTATAAAAATATCACTCCCCTTCAAGTCCCTTTACGTTTTATGTTGCTACATCCTGCCAGCTCATCCTACCGAATCTTACCAACTTGTTGTCGATGCGATCGACTATTTAATTGACCTGTGTGACTCTACTGACGATATCTTTATTTTCGGCGACTTTAATCTTCCTCAGCTACAGTGGATTCCATCAGACGATCAATAGTTCTTCATCGCTTCAAATGCCAACTCAGCTAAGGAATGTCTCTTCTTAGATCGCTTAACAGACTCAAGTCTATGACAAGTCAGTGGTGTATCCAACTATATCTGCAGGCAATTGGACCTTATTTTCACGACAGATTCAATTAAATCCTCAGTCTCACTTTGTCCCCTATCTCTCACTACAATCGACAACTACCCCCCCCCCCCCCCCCCCTTCTACTTTCATTTTTTCATAACCCTTCTTTCCAGTCCACTCCTCCCATAACTCTCTCATCCTACGACTTTCATAAAGCAAACTTTCACAAAATCAGTGACTATCTTAGCAGATCCCCCTTTAACTTTCACAACCTAAGCGTAAATGATGCCTTATCCATTTTTTATAAAGAAATATTTAATTCTTTCAGCATTTACGTTCCGTTTTCCCGCCTTAAAACATCATCTACTAGTCCTCCCTGGTATAATCGCAAGCTTCGTTCTTTACGAAACAAGAGAAACAAGTTATGGGCTGTTTTCCTGCGTACCAGATCCTTGTCCGACTATTCCAACTATCTTGGTGCTTATCTTCATTTCACCGAACTTTACGATTCCCTTTACCAGCGTTACCTTAACAATGCGCAAGTCAACCTTATAAATGACCTTAAGTCCTTTTACCAATTTGTTAACTACAAAAGAAAGTCCGATGGTTACCCTCCTTCCCTCTCTTTCAACAACAAGTCATCAACCGATCCACTCACCATTGCCAACCTATTTGCCAGCTTCTTTAAACAATCCTTCACCAACGACTCCTTTGTACCAGATCCATTCTATTTTCCTTACCTACTGAACTTCTCCAATGGCCCACTTCTCTCTCACATCTTGGACCCCTCCTATATCGAATATAAATTACACCAACTCAATGACGAATTTATACCCGGTCCAGATGGCATCCCTGCCATATTTCTTAAAAAATGTTCTTCGTCTCTTTCCCTCGCCCTTTCTGATCTCTTTCGTCTATCCCTTTCACAAGGAGAATTTCCTCAGGTTTGGAAAACCTCCTTTATAACCCCAATCCACAAAAAGGGATCAAAGAACGAAATAACAAACTATCGTCCAATCGCTAAACTCTCAAGTATTTTGTATGAAGCTTTAAGTTTCCAATGCAAATCACGTATTTGCCCTAGACAACATGGCTTTCTAAAGGGTAGGTCAACCACCACAAATCTCGTTGAATTCGTATCCTTTGCCATCTCTGCCCTAGAGAACGGCAACGAAGTCGATGTAGTTGCAACCGATTTTAGCAAAGCCTCCGATAAAATCTCTCATCGATTAATACTCTTCAAATTGTCTGCCCTCGGCTTTGAACCCATACTGTTGAAATGGATATCCTCTTACCTCGAAAACCGTTTTTACAGTGTTCGTTTTCGGTCAGCCCACTCCGCTCCATTTTTGGCCACCTCTGGAGTTCCTCAAGGTAGCCATCTCGGTCCCCTTCTCTTTATATTAACCATAAATGATCTCGATAGGATCATCAAATACTCGTCCGTCTCCCTTTACGCCGACGATACCAAATTTTTCAAAACCATTTCCTCTCCCCATGACTCCTTCCTTCTTCAACAAGACGTTGATAGTTTTTCGATCTGGTGCCTCAAATATTGTTTGGAACTTAATATCACCAAATGCCAATCTATCACCTTTTCACATAAGCGGCACAAATCTCCTCCCCGACTCTACCTTCTCCACAACCAACCTATCTCCTCCGTTGAATCTCTTCACCACCTCGGCATTTTGTGTGATAGGGAGCTCAACTTCCGTTTGCATATGGATGGGATAATCCTTAAAGCCAACTCTGCACTAGGTTTTGTAAAACGATGGTCCAAAGAATTAACCAACCCATACGTGACCAGGTCCCTCTATATTACCTTTGTTCGTCCCCTCCTAGAGTACGCCAGTCAAGTATGGTCCCCATATCATCGCGTTCATATCTCGAGAATCGAAAGCATCCAGCGCCGTTTTCTTCGATTCGCTCTTCGAGGTTTGCCCTGGGATCATTCTTTTACTCTGCCCCCCTATCAAAACCGTCTCAACCTTATTAACCTAAACACCCTTGAGGAACGCAGAGATGCAGCCGACTTTCTCTTCATTCATCGACTTCTTTCAGGTCAGGTTGAATGCACGTCCCTTCACAATTCTATTTTCCTCAACACTAACCCTCGTAATCTACGTACCCCTAGTCTCTTCTATCTCCCAACCCACCACACCACCTATGGCGCCAACGAACCAATCTCCCGCATGCTACGAAAAATTAATTCAAACCGTCCTTGACTTCCACCGCACCACTTCCTACCTTAAATCCGTTCTCCTTCACCAGAATAACCAACCTTAGTTTTAAGTTTTAGTTTAAGTTTAATTTTAAGTTATAGCTTGTATTAAGCCGAATAAATGGGGGCTTTCGCCCCCACCAAAATTAGTATTTGTTGCATTTTTCGTCAAAAAATTACGAATAATGATGGCACTATGCGACGCACGGTGCGTTATCATGGTGCAAAATCCACAAGTTTTCTGCCCACAATTCTGGTCTCTTTCGGCGAATTGCTTCACGCAAACGTCTCATAACGCCCAAATACTCGTAATACTCTTTGTTTACTGTCTGGCCTGCCTTCTGGCAAAAATTCATGATGCACTACACCGTTGTAATCCATAAAAACCGTGAGCATTGCATTCTTTTTTGACTGAAAACGACGTGGTTTGTTTTGATCTCGGCTCATTTGGTGAACGCCATTCACTTGCCTGATGTCTGGATTGCATGTCGTACTCATAAACCGACGTCTTGTCTCCAGTAATGATCCTTTTGGTGAATCTGGGATCGGATTCAGCCTCGCAAATCATCTCTTTTGCGACGTCATCACGGTCTCTTTTTTGCATGAAATTGAGGTCTTTTGGCACCAACTTTGCTGCTACACGACGGAAACCCAAATGTCTTGGACGGATCCATAGGCAATGTTCAAGTCCTCCGCTATATCTCTGATGGTTAAATTGCGGTTATTGACCAACATTTCATTTACTCGTACTTCATCAATGTTTTCGTCGGTTTTCGATGTCGATGGTCAGCCACTGCGTTCATCATCTTCGATTGACTCACGACCGCTTTTGAACCGCTCGTGCCACTGGTAAACGACCGTTTTCTTTAGAAAATCGTTGCCGAAACACTTTTCCAACATTCCCAAAGTTCGTTGTTGTAAAAAATCGCCAACACACACAGAGATAGATGTACTTTTGGCTACGTAACTTTTGCCAATGTTAAGCTATGACGCTAAGATGTAGAGGGAATGTCAACAACAGATTTACCAACTTAACAAAAAAAAAAAAACACAACTCAAATCGAAATAATGGGAGCGCCACATGGTGGTGGGTGCGGGAACATTTTGATCAAGGTGCCTACTATAAAAAACTTTTTTTATTTTTTAATTTTTTTTTTATATGTCGTTAAATTTAAGATGACGAGTTGTGGCTTCTTTGATATGTAGATGGGTTTGAGCCCTTGCTGGGTTCAGAACTTCGGCTAGTTGCTATTCTAATGTTCTGAGTCATGGGTACGTTTGGAAATTGGGCAGGTGACCATGATATGCCAAATTGTAAGAGCCCTTCCACAATGTTGACATTCTTCGGGTGTTTTTCGATTGTAAATATGCCTAGTTGTGAAAAGGGTTTTTCCTACCCTGATTCGCAACAGTCTTATGCAGTCGTCTCTGCTAAAAGTTTTATTATATGTGGTGCGTTCGAAGAAATGTTTGGCAGGATTTCCACTCCTCGGCTGTCTCCTTTTCCTGAATTCCTCTGAAGATTCTCCTGGTGAGCTGATAAGAGTTGGGGGTTGTTACTATCAAAGGGTATTTGATGGTTTCTTCTTTACCGATGTGTACGTGTACCCATGCTTAGGATAGATTCTCGTTAGAGTTGAGACTACTCCTGATGCGTTCTAGGGAGGGGCACTTGTTTAATCCACTTGGTAGTCCCTTTAAAATGCTTAAATTGTCAGTGAAAATTATACATATTTTTCTCTGACCAAATCTGTGCGATGGAAATCCCTTTTTCGATAGCCGTTAGTTAAGCTATGTAACTGCCGACTAGTTCCAGAAGGAGTCCTCTCTGGATGATTTTGGTTTCTCCATCTTTGTTAAGCTCAATCACACGTAGGTAGAATTACTGTCCTTGCACGAGCCGTCGGTGTATAAAAATCGGACTGCGTTCGAAAAACCAATCATATCCAGGTGTAGAGCTTGAAATAGTTTATCCGGTGTTTCGTTTTCCTATATACCATATTTCCAAAGTGGAGTTAATTTTCAGTGAATAACTTTTTCCAAGGTGAAAGGGTGTTAGGGAGGCAAAAATGTTGGCTACCTAGTAAGGACACCATGTTGCTTATAGCGGAGGTACAGCTCTTTCTGAATGGTTTTTTGCCAATAAGCATCGCTTTAGTAGTATTGTGCAATGGATGCATAAAGTCGGCCACTGCCTTACTAACCACCATATATATTGACTGCTCTCTTTCTTCCTAGGTATTGGAATGTTGTGTATCCAGCTTCGACTCTCAGTGCTGCAATAGGCGTAGCATTCAACGCTGCTGTTGGCGTGCGGAAACAGTTGTTGATCGATGCATAAATTTTTTTCGTAGTCATACCATGTTGAAGAGTGCTTTCCACAAGTAGGGGAACTACGGTACAACAAGCAAAGGTAGCTTCTCAGGCCCCAGCGCCTAGAGCACCTGAACCTGACATGCTGGCTATCTTGCTCTCAATTCAGGGGCAGATGGCTCAGCTTCAGCGTCAAATACAGGAACAGGTTACGCGGGTAGATCAAATATACGCGCTGCTGCCGGGCCTAACGCACCTCCAGTCGTAATGGGTACGTACATGGCGGAGCAAACCCTGAAGGTCCTTGCAGTGAATGTTAATTCACTGATTAGGTTCGAACGAAGAGCCGCACTATTTAAGTTGCTTAAAGACCAAGCCCCTGATGTGCTTCTGGTTAGCGAAACTAAACTTACCAAAAGACACAAAATGAGGCACAGAAGATATGAAATATTACGAAGAAACCGACCCAATTCCATTCAAGGAGGAGGTGTTGCAATCTTTTTAAGAAAGGGACTGCGTTTCGAAAGAATATACAGTCATATGGTACGTAGGTTTCAGGTGCTGGAAGCATGCGTCATGTACATCCCTCTCCGTAGTGGAAAGCGGTTGTACATGGTGTCTGTCTATGCACCTAAGGCTACCTTATTCATCTCAGAGCTCGAGACACTTTTTCGATTCCTGAGGCTGGAATTGGAAGACAACTATTTTATTATCGGCGGAGATTTCAACGCCAAACATAGAGATTGGGGAAATGATACAACAAATACTAGAGGGAACCTACTATTCAATTGGTGGGGTCAGCACCGTGTGATGTATCGACTCGGCCTCAAAGCGACGGATAGTCCGTCGTTTCCCAGACACGGGTCCTATTTGGATCTCCTGCTGTTCGATTCACGAATACAACTGACGTGCACTAACCAACAAACTACAAACTGTCTACGCACTTTCGTGTATGACAGTGACCATTGCGGTCTCAGCACCGAAACAACTGTTCCCAACGAAACTGCGGAATTGGAAGAGTTTGTTCAAAGGCATTCCTACAATTATAGTAGGGTGCGTTGGACACACTTCTCCAGAACGCTGACGAGAGTACTCCCCTCGAATTCACTCTATCCACCGTCCAACAGAAATCTGTCAAACGAGGAGATTGACAGGTATCTAAGACTAATGGACGAGACAATCAAACGAACAATGGACAAAACGATACCTCGGTATCAACACAATGACGACGAAGGCTTATTCCGCAACGCAACTATTGACGCACTGCACCGACATAAAAGTAGACTGCTGTCAAGACTAAAAACCTTGTACAGACAGTTTACTGACAGACATAACCCGGAGATCATGACATTGAAGTCGTCGATTAAAAACCTCCAAACATTAATACAGGAAAATTACAGAAACTCTGTAAAAGTTTGTATTGGAACAACAAAATTCGGGCTGTAAACACCAGCAACCCGAATATGTTCCCGCAAATAAATAAAATATTTCGGAGGAAAGATCAAAACGACCTTCCATGTCTTAGAATCGCCCGAACGACGAACAACGAACAAATACTTGTAGCAGCAGGTATAGATCCAAATGAGGCAGTTGATTATAACAACTTCTTTGTGATCGAGGATCCGCAGGAGAAGGTTGAGGCTATAGGAGCGACTTTCCAGGAAGTGTACAAGGCGAATGACATCATTGGCCCGAACCACGACCTGGAGAGTCGAGTCCTTGTGCACAATTTCTGCCTTCGAAATGAAATTGTGAATTGGCGATTCGAGAGCTCGGGTTTCACCCAGTTCAGTGACGAGAATATGGCAAAAAATGTCCTCGCCGACGATAGGGCACTACCCCCGTACATTTCGAAGGAAGAGCTCCATATGATCTTCGAAACACTTAGAATATTGTGCTTCGACATCTCCCACTAGAAGCGGTGGACTTCTACACCACCCTGTTTAATAATGCAATGAATAATGCACATTATCCAGCGATTTGGAAAACTGCGGTGGTACATCCCATTCCCAAAAGGAATAAAGACACATCCAATCCGGCGAATCTCCGCTCGATCAGTCTTCTTCCAAACATCAGTAAGGTTTTCGAGAAGGTGATCAATAGAGTCCTGACTAAGTGGGTTGAGGACAAACATATCGTTCCGGATAATCAATTCGGTTTCAAGGCGGGGCATGATATCATTCATGCTGCGTCTAAACTGGTTTCTGATATCCAATGGAACAAAGGCAAGAAACAGTGCACTGGTGCCTGCCTGATTGACTTGGAAAAGGCCTTCGACACCGTATGGTTAGAGGGACTCTTCTTCAAGCTGGACAGGTTGGGCATTAGTAAACCACTGCTGTATATTCTTTTTGATATGCTTTCCAGTAGACAGTTCATCGTGAAGAATGGCGATGTGACTTCTGCTGGAACGTTTAACATTAAAAACGGTCTGCAACAAGGTGCGGTAAATTCGCCGATCCTATTCAACATTTACACAAGTGATCTGATAGGTTCACTTCACCATGACTTAATTGCGTACAGATCAGGTCCAAAGATTGAGGTCATTAATACACTTTTGCAACGTGACTTCGACAAAATTAAACAATATTGCGATGACTGGAAGTTGAAAATCAACTTTCAGAAGTCGGAAACTATTCTGTTTAGGACGCCTTTGTCTGGGGCCTCTAGGGATACCAGAAAGAATTGGCGAAAGTTCTCTATCGTCGGACAACATGGACAGCCACTTGCTTGTCGAAATGTAGTCAGATACCTTGGGATCTGGCTAGATCAATATCTATATTTTAACAAACATATAGATGTTGCTCTGGCCAGAGCCAGAGGTGCTTTTGCCCTTACAAGGTGACTGTTTTACAACAGCCAACTCGATGCGAGGGTGAAGGTGATCTGCTACATGGCGCTTATTCGGCCAATGCTTGTGTTTGGATGTCCCGTGTGGTTCAACGTGAGAGCAAATTTATTGGAAAAGATTCGGGTGTTTGAGAGGGCTTGCCTTAGGACTTGTGTTCGGTTATTCAGAACACCAGAGTCGGAGTACATAAAATTCTATCGCAATGAGGTCTTGTACAATAGGGCGAACCTAATAAGAGTGGACAATTTTGTTATTAAGTTGACTCGAAGGCACATTGCAAGAGCAATGACATCGTCGAACAACCTGACCTCTGGGGCTTACTACCCCAATTATATGTATCATGAGAGAGTTCGCTTTGACGGCTATGTTCCTCCAGAAGCGTTCCTCTATCTAGATAGTAAAGGTCTGATCCAGGACAGATTGGCGGTGCCGCTAATCTTCCACGTTGCTCGAACAGCTGCGGACAGGCGATTCAACTACGACAGAGACGTCGCACACGGCAGTGCGGAGCGTCTCCGGTTCAGTAGGGCGGTAGGGCGTCGCGATAGGAGGGATGTTGCTCAGCAGCACCAACAATTTTGGTGGCTTTTTGAGGGAGAGGATGCTTCGTCGTCGAATTCCTCCAATACTTGGTAGCTTCATGTGAAGCAAAGTGGGTCGCCTAATTTTTTTAGCCACGGCCGGCTTACATAGTTTTAAATAGGAGTAAGTCAGATTTAAGAAAAAAAAATATATATAAAAACAAAAAGAAATTATTAAAAATAAAAAATGAAAAAAAACATATATATGTACATATATTTATATATTAGGTATATACATATTATGTATATATGTATGTATTAGATGTAAGTAGATTAAGATTTATTTTTAGGTAGTTTGTAGGATTTTAGTTTCAAGTTTTATAATAAAATGGAAAAAAAGGTCATGTTACTAAGTTTTTTTTTTTTGTAAAAAATGTTTTCTTAGTTTTAATTATAAGGAATAGAAATAGTATAGTATAGTAGTAAGGTACGTCGAAAGACATAATTTAAGTGTTAGGCTTAACTTAGTGTGCCCGCATGGGGTCAGTAAGCTAGAATAAGATAATTTTAAGTTAATTAAGCTAATTTTTAAGCATTTTTTGTCTAGCAAGTAAGAGTAAATTAAGTAATATAATAAAAATGCATATAAACTGACTAACTGAGTGCTTTCCACAAGTGTTTTCGCTGTTTAGAGGTCAGTTTTGTCGTGAACATATCAATATATCAAACTGGTATGAGACAATGTTAGATTATAAATTCCATTTAAGATTTCCGCTGAACCAAACTCCCAGTATTTTCAGTTGTCTTTGGAGAATAATTGAACATCCACGAAGGATGACCGGCGACGTTGTACACTTTCTTTTTTTTACAAACGTGGAGAGCATCTATTTTGGTTGGTGGGATTATTGACCCTCTTTCTTGTGAGCAATTGAAGATAACTGAGTGTGCTTCTTCTAAAATTTGTTTGACCCAACTTGGATCCCTTGAAGGTAAAGCATACATGTTATCAGCATAAATTCCTATGAAGACAATTGGTTATCAGTGAGTCAATGTAGGCGTTGTATATAACCACTGATAGTGGCGGTCCTTGTGGAGTCGCATTTTCAAGCTTAACTGAGGAGGAGTTATAACCGTCAATGTTAACGTGAAATGTTCTTCCCGATAAAATAGATTGAACTACTTTTAGGATCTTTTTCGGGACTTCCCATGAATTCAGCTGATTAATGGCTAGGAAAACCAGGACTCTATCAAAAGTTTTTTTCTAGATCTCAAGACATGACCACATTATGATTGGTTCCGGATAAGTTTTCCATGCTTTTGTGTTCTAATAGGTGTAAGAGTGTTTGAACTCCTCTGTTGGGGCTAAAAGCGTATTGTCCTGGGTGCATCTTTTTCTCCATTGTCCAACCGATTCGTCTTGCAAGGATTTTCTCAGAAATCTTGGAGAGAACGGGATGTTTTTCAAGCTATTTGCTACGGCAGTTTCGTACAGTGAAACATTCGAGAAGGACGCTATTTCAGGAGCGTTTGTTTTTTTTTATTTTTTTACCAATGAACCTACATTCGAACAAACAAAACTGAACTAATGATTGACAAGAAAGAAAAGTTTTCGACAGGTGAGAAATGGTGAGAGTTTGGGAAAGTGGCAGTCGGGATTGAGCAATAAATAATCAGTAAATTCCAAAGACATCCTAAATATATAATTAGAATTAGAGTTTTAATTATGAATTGCTAAATATGTTTGAACGATGAACTAAGTCTTTCATTTGCCTTTAACAGCGCCAATACATCCGCAATCACAACTGCTCTGTCAACTGTGAACGTATATAACTCACTTGGGGAAATAGCAGAATAATCAACTCTAAACCGGTGTTGTTTCCCCCTTTTCTGAAAGTTTGTAGTCAATGAACTGCTGATATCCTTAGAAGCAAGTGGCAGGACGATGGTTGCCTAAGCGGATGATGTTTTTAAAGCCTTGGCAGGAAAGTATCTCAATACCATTAAAGAACCCTTACAGAAATATTTTAACAGATTAACCCTTTGGGCGGATCACTGTGGGTTGGGAATAAACCCCATAAAACTGATCTTGTCCTCTTTAACATGAAATACAAGATTGCAATCATAGACCTCCTTCAATCAACGGCTCCAGGTTAGTCTTTTCCGATGCAGCGATATATCTGGGTCTTATTTTCGAAAAGAAACTAAATTGGAAACCCAGTATTTAAGAAAGAGTGAAGATAGCTACAGCAGCTTTATTCTCTTGCAAAGAAGCCATTGAGAAGAAATGGGGCATTCAACCTCGCAAAACCCACTGTCTATATGTCTCAGTGATAAGACCGACACTCATCTACGTGGTGGTTATCTGGTGGACGGCCTTAGACTATGCTGTCAACTGCAGCAAACTAGACAGAATCCAAAGAAAAGCATTTCTATGAATAAGCGGAGCCCTACATTCTACTCTCTCCGCGGCATTAGATATTCTGTTGCACTTCAGCAGGCAAGTAGCTGCGACTACACAGTGAACAAATAATTTATTTGTCCACGCTAATATTGTTAATATACTCGGAATCCTCATAGAGAACATCGATTACACCATACCAGAACTTAGGCTTGACAAAGACTTCCATGTAAGCTCCCCCTCTAGGCCCTTCTGGAAGGAAGATGCTTTCATGGAGGACAAGTCAATCCCTTTTACACAGATAGATCTAAAACCGATAGCTGGGTTGGTGGCGGTGTTTTCCCAGATAAGCTAAATCTAAGCCTCTCTTTCCGTCTTCCAAATCACTGTAGCATGTCCCAGGCAATTAAAGAAATAATATCTGCTTCTTTTCGGGTTATGAGCCCGCACAGAGATATTCCAAGAAATCGTAAGTCCAACGAAGTCGCCAAAATTGGAACCACTCTACCTACCCTACCCTGAAAAAAGTATCATCGATATAGCACGATAGCTACGTGCAAACTACAATAATACCAAAGCATACTACTAAAAGAAGATCAAACCTTAAGTGGATTATTGGATCAACAAATCTAGCCAGAGCTGGATCTGAATTGCTCTATGAGTTTGATCTCTCTAAATAGGAAACGTCTCAGCGCTAATATAGGTGTGATTACTGGACACTGTCTTATAGGGAAACATCCAAAAAGGCTTGGCGGTTTTACAAACGACTTCTGCAGAAGATGCCTGGATGAGGAAGAGGTGGAGACAATATTCCGCCTTCTCTATACATGTCCAGCTCTCTTCCAAAGAAGAAAACCCCAATTAGGAGCTTTATTCCACAATGACTTAAGCGATCTAAACATTATACACGTTAAGAGCCTCCTACGCTTCGTCAGAAGCTCAAACTTATTCCAATAGCAGGAGGATCATAGATCCACATGGCATCACATTGGGCCAATAGGCCTAAGCAAGTAAGTGGGTTGGTTTTTCCAAAAGCCACTCTAACCTAACCTAGCCTAAGCATCACGGTACATGGACAATTTTCTTAACACTTTATTTTCAAGCATTTGTAATACCATGTACGCATTCGTTTTCTTGCTACAACTTCAAGGTTATATAGGAACCATAGATCCACACCGGCTTCAGTACTGGCTTTTAGAATAGCAGCTGGTTCTTGATGGTAAGCTTGGAATATTTTCCAAGTAACCAGTACATTTTTCTGTATTTGTCTTCGGATCCTTTAGATTTAATTTTCACGGGCGACTTCTATTTTATTGTAACTTTGGGTCGAGTGTCACTCCGCGGTACGAGTATTTAGCCTTGTTTGCAAATGGAATACAGACCGTGAGAGCTCATTTGATTCAACTTCGTTTTGTTGAGCCTAATCCGCCAGGCATTTGTCCGTTCATTTAGCCTATTAAGAGTTCTTTGTAGTTTAGTTGCTATTCCTTCTAACTGTTGGTATAGCAGTGCCATCAAGAAGCGTAGCGAATATGGTCCCTTCTGCTTGTGGTAGATCAGGAGTATATACGAGAGGTAAGAAGCGGACCAAGAACACTTCCTTGTGGTACGCCGGCTAGAATGTCCTGAAATTTCGACACGTTGTAATTATATTGTATTACTTGCTGGTACCCGACGCTTTGCTGCCGCAGAAGAAATCCTTGTGGAAATTCTGTTTAAAATTTGGAAGAGTTATCTTGTTTAATTAGGAATGATGGAAAGTATATTTGTTTATTATGTATATAAAGGGGAAGTATCAGTGATATTTATTTTATTTTTAAGTAGACAATATTTTTTTGTTTCTCCGCCTTCAGCTAAAACCAATCAATTTTTTTGGCGGACTGACGGGTGAGCATACAACATACAGTGCCGTTCGAAAAATTTTGGTCAAACATTTTATTAGCCTTTTCGGGCGCAGTTCCTGCAATTTATGAGAGCTACGAGTTTTTTTTTGCAATATGTAGCAAAATATCGTTCAAATAGTGCATAAGAGTCAATGTTATTATGAATAAAAGATGCATTTAGCTCGTGATAGCAGTCCGAAACGAACCGAAGTAATTTAGTGCAAGAAAATTGGAAAAATCAGTTCGGAGTGCATAGCTAATATTTTGTGTCTGTCACGTCTTAATTTTACAAAACACGTGATATTTCTAGAAGATTAAATGTTGCTCAACAAACTGTGGCATGGAATTTAAAAAAATATCGTGAGGCCGGGACTACCAGCAGGGAGCTGAGCCTGAGCTGAGGTCAAAAAAGACAACAACAGTGGAAGATCGTTTTTTGGTGGTGTACAGCCATCGGCATCGGTTTAAGACTTCGGTGGATCTTAAAAACGATCTGTGTCGAGTTACAGGAAAAATAATTTCGTTAAGCTCAGTGAGCCAAAGGCTCGTGAAAGCTAGACTTAAAGCACTCAAGACAGTACTGAAGCCGAATTTTTCAAACACGATTGCTCTGGGCTCAAGAGCATCTTAATAAGACTCAAGATATGTGGAACAATGATATATTTTCCGAAGAATCAACCATGTTGGAGATGGGAGGAGCAAAGGAAAGACTGAGTTCTGAATACATCTTACGGATGCCCCCCCAAAACTGAAAGTGTGATGGCCTGGGAATGCTTTTCTGGAGATAAAAAAGCTAGAATGGTCTTCCTAGAATCGAAAGCCACTGCAGAAGGTTACTTATGGGATCGGGAAAATGTATTAGAGACCTCTGCGCTTGAGGTTTTTGGTGACAATTGTAGATTCATTTTTCAACAGGACAATGTTTCTTGCCAAACAGCCAACATTGTAAGTATGGACTGGTTTTTTTTTTAAATATGAAAGACTAATATCAAGCTTTTAAATAAGTAAGAACTTTTATGACTAAAAGCAATATTTGGATTTTTTTTTATTTCTTAAGTTAAAAAATACTTCGATGTATTAAGTTGGCCTCCCTACAGTCCAGACCTCAATCCAATTGAGAAAATCTGGTCAATAATGAAACTTAAGGTTGCGAAGAAGCGTCCAGAGTCAATTGAAAATCTTAAAAATTTACTTATCCGGACCTGGAATACCATACCTGCTTCCACATGGAAAAACCTATCTGAGTCTATGTCTCGCCGATGTGCAGCTGTAATAAAAGCAAGAGGAGGACCAACAAGGTACTAATTAAATAGAGAATATTTCTGAAAAGGAATAAAAAAAACAAAAACACTGCATCAAAAAAGCATTTTTCTTTAATCCCTAAAAATGCGGCAGATACCCAAAAAACCCATTTTTCGATCTAACAACTTATTGCTCCCATGATCGCGTGTGAAAAATTTGAACACTCCAAATGTATCATGAAACGATTGAAACCGCGTAAGGAAACAAATCCTCAATAAAAAATACTCGTATGTAGTTATTGCAACAAATTTGACAGAATTCGAAAAAAAAAGTTTGAACAACATTTTTCAAACGGCACTGTACAACTGGCCATGTGAAAAGCATGGATTTCCTAGATTCAATCCGCACAATTGAAGAGATTGACCTTGTGCATTGTTGATTGTCATTGAGAATGCAAGTCGAATGAGGAACTGCAATCGTTTGACAGCATGGAATGAGCACATATTGCCTCGATGACATTCGGCATCGGTTTCTTCACAGCCAAGCTTGTTCCATTACTCAATCGGGGAGGATTAATGTTGCCGTCTTGGGCCGGCATACCAGGAAGATGAGTCGAATTTAAAAACTCAATTGGATAATTTAACACTTCGGGGCTGCCAATCGATGTTTATGTAACAGAAACGCCTGCAATTTGTTCTTGAATTGCGCGGTTTATTGCATTAATGTCGGAATTTTTTGCTACCAAAATAGCACGTTCGCAAAGCCATTTATGAAATTGGTAAAAATTTACAGAAAAACTTTTTGAATGAGTTGTTCGATGGATGGCATAATGATGCAAAAGTTGAATTGGAAAGAAATACTCGTAGGTTTTGTGGCAGCATCAACTGGTACTCTTCCGTCACCAATGCTTAGTAGATGCTTTGAAAATGTTGCAGTTGACGCATCGGGTTTGAAATGTACGCGCATATTGGTCTTTAATGTGAATTTTGGCAGATATTTCCAAAGATGCGTGTTGATTTAGGTATTACTGGGAGAGTTTGTCGAAAGTCGCTGGATAATTAAATGAGAGCGCCACCGGACGCTTCTGCATTTAATCGTAAATTTTGAATAGTTCGATCAAGTGCTTAAAGTGATTTCTTATGAGCCATGGTGCATTCGTCCCAAATAATGAGCTTGCAAATTTTCTGAATTTTAGCCATGCCAGATCCTTTTGAAATGTTACATGTTGAAGTTTCAAAGAGATGTACACCCTGAATGACTCAAATTGCAAATTATTTCAGACTGCTATAATTTCCAAACCGTTCATGACAGTGAACTCAAATTTTGACACGTGACAGATAATTTTATTGGGTCTACAAGTAAGTTTCCAGCGTTTTTTTTTCCAAAATTTGAAGTTTTATTATGAAAACATAGTTACAATGCTTTATTCAAAGTATCGTCCATCGGAAGCTACACCTTTCCCCCATCTTTCTGGCAATTTATGAATTCCGGACCAAAAAAATTTCTCGTCTTTCGAGCCCAAGAACGTATCGAGCCAATTTTCGATTTCCTCTACTGAGCTGAAGCGTATTCCCGTAAGAGCGTTCTGCATCGAACGAAACAAGTGGTAGTCAGATGGTGCCAAGTCTGACTGTAAGGCGGGTGAGGCAGAATTTCCCATCCACTATTTTCCAAATAGTTTTTCACCGAAACCGCAACATGTGGCCGAGCGTTGTAGTGATGAAAAATGACGGACTCATGCCTGGTCTCATATTCTGGCCGTTTTTCTTTTAATGCCCGCTTCAAACGAATTAGTTGGGTTCGATATAATGGTCCTTTGATGGTTTCACCACTCGGAAGCAGTTCGTAGTATACGACACCCTTTTGATCCCACCATATGCAGAGCATGACCTTATTCACGTGAATATTTCGTTTCGGCGTCGATTGGGCGAGCTCGCCGGGCTTTGTATACGATTTTCTGCGTTTAGGATTATCATAATAAATCCATTTCTCATTACCAGTGACAATACGTAACATTTCGGACATCCAAAATCGCCGTTCGACGTCTCTTGGCTTCAATTCGTACGGCACCCAATTTCCAATCTTTTGAATGTATCTCAGTGCTTTTAGGCGCAGGGAAACGGCTTGTTGCGTGACGCCCAATGATCCAGCAAGTTCTTCTTGAATCTGACACGGATCCTCATCCAGTAAAGCGTCCAATTCCTCGTCTTCAAAACTTTTCAGCTTTCCGGGGCGATCTTTGTCTTCAACTCCAAAATCACCACTTTTGAACCGTTTGAACCACTCGCGGCACGTCGATTCACCAATACATTCCGCCCCATAAATTTCCGAAAGCAAACGATAGGCCTCAGCCGCACTTTTCTTCATATTAAAGAATAAAAGCAGCGCTTCCCGCAAATGAGGTTTATTTGGCTGGAAACTTGCCATGATTTTGCTCGATAAAATGTACGACACCGATAGAACTGCTCAAATATAACGCTGCAAAGTCGTTGACAGATACAAAACCTACAAATAAAACACATGGGGTCTGACATTTCTGCCCGGGATCCACTGGTGGCGCCATCTCTGACAAACGCTGGAAACTTACTTGTAGACCCAATATTTTTTACAAGCCTTTTAAACGATTTGCGTCTCAGTTGTGTTGAAAAATTTTTACCCGCGATGGAATTCAAACGTGATAGTGTGATTGCTTTATATTTGGCTTGAAAACCACAAGTAGCTATCGTTAGAGCCCTCCAGCACCTCAACGTGAATAAATCATTTGAGTCTCGAACCATAGCTCGTTACCGTGATACTGGCAGCGTTGCAAAATGCCATGGAGGTGGTCATTAAAAAACAGCAACATCGGCAGAAATGGTTCGGAAAGTGAAGGCTCGAATTGAGCGAAATGCGCGTCGAAATGGAAGAAAAATGGCTCCTGAGCTCAACATGTCGTTGGAACGGATGCAACACATACTGAAAAATGAGCTCAAGCCATTGAATTTCCAAAAAAGCACCCGATCTTACACCACAACAGAAAAAAATTAGAGTCGAAAGAATGAAGGAGTTGCTACGCTTGCACGAAAGTGGTAAGTTGTCGAATTTGGTTTTTTCCGATGAGTCGCCATTTGTTATCGAGCAATATGTCAACAAATAAAATGACCGAGTTTACTTGCCAGAGAGGTCCTTCGAAAATTTACACCTTCGGACGGCCACCAGAAAGCAGGCAGCACCGATGGTGATGGTTTGGGCCGCCATAGCCGCCGATAGTCGCTCTCCGCTCGTATTTTTGGATCGTGGCCGTGGCGTCAAAATTAATGCGATCGTATACCGTGAAACTGTCTTAGAGGCAGTATTGAAGCCTTGGTCAAACAATCATTTCAGTCGGAGACCGTGGACATTTCAACAAGACTCGGCACCGTCTCACAAAACGTGCGTCAACCGAGATTGGTTAAAACACAATGTTCCACACTTCATTTCTTCGACACAATGGATTGCAAATTCTCCGGATGCAAATCCGTTGGATTTCTCTGTCTGGGGTGTTTTGAAGGCGAAGGTTGGCACTAAAAAATACCAAAGTTTGGACCACCTCAAACAAGAACTTCGCCGGGAATGGACCAAAATACCGCAGAGCCACTTGCGTGCAGCGTGCGATGATTTCTTCGGCCGTCTCAAGGCCATTATTCGCGCCAAAGGTGGACATATTGAAAACTACTGATACAATTTGAAAATTGATGTATTTTCCAACGGTTTTTGCTTTGGCACAATAAAATTTATCAAAAAATAAAAAAATTATAGCATTTTAAAAAGTTCGAGTTCGAGTCATTCACCCTGTATATTCAATGCCAATTTGAGCGCCGAATATGCTGTATCTCCACCATCTATTGAGGCAAAAGCCATAGCGATTCCATACTGAGATCGAATGTGAGCCAATATCAAACTGATGAGGAGCGTTTTTCCAGTGTGGCAGGCGCATCAAGCAGACCACCTCTGCTATTTGACACAGCATTTGCAATTGTGTCGTAGGCCAATTTTTGTTGGACGCAAATCATTAGCATTGTACTGTTCTCTCACTAAATCGATATCATTAAGGTCAAGTACAGAACACTGTGGCACAATCATGCCAAGTTACTCATTCAACTGTCAGCATTGTCATTGATGGCTAACCAAATGTCTTCGATTTCAATCAGAGCTTGATTCAAAATATTGTCTTAAAACTCAATGGAATTGTCATGTTTGAATTTGTGGCGGATGACAGCTGACACATGCGTCCGTCAGGGTTGTTTCCCAGTGTTGGTCATTTTCGAGCAGATGAAGCTTTTGGCAAGCTTCTCTGTACGTCTGGCAGAATCGAAAAGGGGTAAATTTGTGGACCCGCTGTCTGACAGAGAAGCGAAGGGTAATCAGAAACCTAAGGAAGCGATTCCAAAGGGCTAGGGTGGCTAACGCTGAGAACCTGGCACAGCTGGGCACTGCCTTTCGGCAAGGGCTCGCTGAGTACAAGCGACTAATACTCAGTACGAAAGAAACTCATTGGCGAAACTTTGTGTCTGGGAATAGGGATGATCCCTGGGGCAAACTATATAAGATTTGCAGGAGTGTTAGAAAGACTGCTGATATAGAAGGCATTCGTGTGGATAATAGTATTTTATCCACATGGAAGGACTGTCTGACTGTATTGCTTGGTCAGTTCTTTCCGAGAGAGGAGCGTTTTGAAGACTCTTTAATTGAAGAATCTCCGACGCCTTCGGAATTAAGGGCCTACGAAGTTCAGCAGGGGGTTTCACTTCTTCGCTCCAGGAGATCTCCAGGAGATCTCCTGGAGCAGACGTAATAACTGGAGAGATGGTGAAAGCCATCTGGAAAGCAATTCCCGAATACCTGCTCTCACTCTATAGAAAATGCATCGCCTATAGCTACTTCCCCCAGGATTGGAGGGAGGCAAGGGTGGTCGTGCTCCTGAAGTCCCCCGATAAGGATAGGTCCTATCCTTAGGCATCAGCCTTCTTCCGGTACTTGGCAAACTGCTGGAAAGGGTCATGGTGGAAAGGATTTCTGAGAGTATGATGGAACCAATGTCTCCTTTCCAATTTGGCTTCACTAAAGGCAAATGTGTAGAGGACGCTTGGTCTTTTCTTAAAGACAGAGTCCAGAACAGCAGCGCCAGTGTGGTTATTGGCATCTTTATTGATTTTAAAGATGCGTTCGATAATCTGAACTGGCAAAAAATACTCATCAGGTTGAGAGAATTGGGCTGCCAGGAAATTGGGCTTTGGGAAAGCTATTTTTCTGGAAGAAGAGCGAGTGTGGCTAATGCACACGACAACGTTTGCGTTGACGTAGAAAGAGGGTGCCCCCAGGGGTCCATCTGTGGTCCTTTTATCTGGAACCTCATGATGGATCCGCTTCTGTGGCGATTGAATGATCTCTGTGGTTGCTGCGCTTATTCAGACAACCTGCTCCTTATCGTCGAGGGCCAATCCAGGGCTCGTGTGGAGGAATTAGGAGAAAGAGCTCTTCCAATCGTTTCCGAATGGGGCGAAAGCGTTGGCGTCAAAGTGTCACAGGAGAAGACAGTATCAATGCTGCTGAAAGGCAAATTGAATACGAGAAGTCGGCCTCCTGTGATTCGGATGAATAGTGTTAGCATTAGGTGTGTGACTGAGGTCAGATACTTAGGCATAACGCTGGGTGAGCGCATGAAATTCATGCCTCACCTCGTCCAAATGAGGAGACGCATGTTATGTGCTGTAGGCCAGGTAAGGCGCATTCTGTGATCTGACTGGGGGCTTAACAGGCGCTCTGTTCGTGTTATATACGACGGTCTTTTTGTTGCCTGCGCAACATATGGAGCGTCGGTATGGTACGACAGGGTTATGACTGAAGATGGCCGCCGTCGGATCTTGGCTTGCCAAAGAGTCGCCTTGCTCGGTTGCCTGCCTGTGTACCACACTGTATCCACAGATGCAATGCAAGTTTTGTTTGGAGTGCCACCTCTGGATCTGGAGGCGATACGTCGTGGTATCGCTTTCAAGATCAGAAAAGGTCTCCCTCTTAATGAGCGAGACTGGGTTTCCCCAGCAGAAGTGGATGGCCTATCCCTGAGGCAGCGTAAAACCCTCCTTCACGTATGTGTTCTATCTAGATGGCAATCTAGGTGGGATGCTAGCGAAAACGGCAGGGTTACTTATGGCTTCCTGAGGGATGTGCTGACCATGACAGTATTTCCTGAACAGAACTTTACCCTCAGCCTGGGCTTTTTATTAACCGGGCATGGCTCCCTTAATGCATTCTTGCATAAGAGAGGGCTTAGTGGGGCGGCAAGCTGTTCATGTGGAGCCACCCATAAGAATTGGCTTCATGTTCTCTGTGAGTGCCCGAATTATTCAGACGTTGGGGACTTGCATGCAATGGGCATCATCTTTAATGGTGAGGCCTACGACGTCAGCGGAATTCTCACTGACACCGTACGGTTCGAAAGAACCCGTAGCTTTGCAAGAGAAGTATTTCTTAGAAGACGCAGTAGGCAGTTAGCGGGTG
Source organism: Volucella zonaria (assembly GCA_963966105.1). Taxonomy (NCBI): domain Eukaryota; kingdom Metazoa; phylum Arthropoda; class Insecta; order Diptera; family Syrphidae; genus Volucella; species Volucella zonaria. The sequence continues at coordinate 101,948,332 of OZ014532.1, read as the reverse complement.
GGTTCTTTTAAAGTTAGGGAAGCCTTAAGTGGCAAAGGCCGCTAGTCCTGGGCAGTGAGGTGCCCAATTGGAAGTAACCTCAAGGTTGCGAAGCTCGACCGGAAGCTATATTCTGGTACCACGGGAGGTCAGGAGCCCCCGGAACTATGGTTCCGGCCTGACCTAGGAGTTGGCGCCCTTGTGGGAGTATCGTGGTGGCTGTAGGTTTGTACCCAAAATCGCGGAGAGAACAGAACTAATGGTGCTTGGACATCTCATGGCTTAGCATATGTGTAGTCTACTACGACCTGTGCTAAACCATGGGATTGCTATGGAACCAATTGGTCTGCTCGATGTGGAGTTGCACTGCAACCGGGTGCCATGACCCACAGAATGGCTGAGGTATTAGATAGGCCTCGATCCTTCACCAAAGGGGAAGTTCGTGCCTGGGCGCTGATCAACGCATTGTTCTTGAGACTTCAGCTACTTTCCACTGATCGGAAACGTATTCTCATCTAAGTGTCGCCTTTACAAATACATATATGTAGAAGCTTGGTTAATGTTTTTCTAGCCAACATTTTCAGGACTTCTCTGGTTATTAGGTCGTAACCGGTAGCTGTCTTTGGTTCTAATTTATTTATTTCATTTATAAGTGAGCTCTTCAACGTGGGTTGGGCCTTTTAGTGGCAAGCTTTCAAGGTAGGTACCCGCTACACAGGTTTTAAAGTTTCTAAAAGTCTGTTTAAATAGGTTGCTCAGGTGATTTGAATGTGTTTTGTGTTGTGCAACACGACTTTGTTGAGTTTTCTTTGTCCGTTTACCATTTCTTTTATTCCCGGTGGGTAATTATAGTTTGTTGGTTTTTCCACGCCGCATATTGAGCGATTCCAACAGCGTAATCAACTTCGGAGTCGAGTTCATATGGCGTCCTAAGTCGTATGTTTAGTACGACTGTTCCTTCAATTTCTTACTTGAAGCCTTGCCAATAAATATTACTGCCAGTTAGACTTATGGCCATAGAAAAGGTCACAGTTTTCATCAGCTTTTATAAAATAGGTAGACATGCCTTTTGAAACGAGGACGTCAATAAGATCGGATATTTTCGTGGCATCAGTGGGTCAGTAAATCAGTTTGCCCATGGAGTAGAAGGCACAGCTGACCGCCATAGCATCTTCATACAGCATTCTGTCCTTCTGTGAGATGCATCTTGAGGACCAGTTGGTATACTTTCCATTAAGGTCACAGTCAATAATGAAACTCAATTTTATTGAAGACGCCTTTTTCGAGCTCATATCATGGTGCACAGTAAATAGATGAAATGGTAAAGGACTCATGTCGGTTTCTTACACGTACCGTGATTACTTGCCCAGTTTCGAACTCTCAGGAATGTTGGACGGATTCTTTAATATCCAAGGATTAACCGCCTTTCGCCCTTACCGATGGATTACAAGCGCAATAATCCACAAGGCCATTTATCTTGTGGCACGCTGTCTTCTTTTCGTGGGTTGCGGAGATCAAGCTAAAGTCAATATCCTTTTCTCCTATGAATATTTGTAGCTCGTCAAGTTTTTGTTAAAGTCCGTTTGAGTCCTACATGTTAGTTAGATACGACGATATTGCCGCTTAATAGGTAGTGAAGATGTTAAATACACTGCCCGAGTCTGTTTTCTTGCCGAGAAAGAGGAGATTCAATAGTCTGACAAATCTAGGCCATCCTGTATATGGAACTTCTTTGGACTGGATAAGTTGAGTCGAACACTTCTAAGTTACAATCGATTTTCTACGAGCTTACGGATGCCTTCGACAAGGCATGAGGCTTCTCATCGAGAAGAGTGAGCTGGATCTATGCGGCTATGGTTGCTTGATGAAATAATTTTTCACTTTTTCTTTTGCAAGACTCCTAACAACAGTTTGTGTAGAGACTTTTCGATGCAAGCCTGGCGCAGCTCTGAATTGGTTTGGTCAATATTTCTCCCGTTGATGACCTATTTATAAATAGTTGGTCTTTGGCACGATTCGCACTATAGTTTCGATGGGGAAGATCAATCAAAATCTGATGGCACCTACACTGAATCGAAAGTAGAGATTCTCCGATTCATGCTTGAGGCTCGCTTTCCAGGTAACCTAATCAGAACCAGTTCACAACCGACTCCTAGTGAGCTGAATAACATTATACGCCGTAGCTGGTATATCTCATCGATTGTGGTGATGGATGAGGAAAGTTAAATATGCTGTTGTTTGCATTGTCGCCCCACACCAATGACGTATACCCAGTTATGTTACAAAAAAAAGTATAGATCACCGGCTGCCAACTCTGAAGAGAATCTCCACAGCTGGCCTGGCATTGGCATACAGACCGAAACCCTGGTGAACAGTAAGAGTAGACGTTGTACGGAAAATCGGAAAAGAGCACTACACGCAGCTTCAGACCTATAATTCTGGCTTTCTTCATGTTCAAAAGCATCGAGTGAATGGTCGAGATCCATATGCACAAAACTGACTTGCGAATGCATCCTCTGTGTGCGATGCAACACGTCTACCCACGCTTGAGATCCTGCGAGAGTCAGAATCTGGGAACTCTGATTGAAGGTGCTTTCGACAACGTAACTTTTGACAGCATGTGTAACTCGTTTAGACAACATGGCGCAGCGTAGACGAATGCTGATGGATAGGACATTGATTGCGGACGCTAAATGTGCCGGCGTTCTGTATTCACTGCTATGGTGCATGTTGCTCACTGCTCAATAGTTCTGACATCTATGCACGAGTATACGCGTGATGTCTGATGTCTGTCTATTGGATTGTGTATAGCGACTGTTAGTTCTTTTCCGGACTCACGTCCCTGCTCTTCGGCTGTAGAACGGGAACGGCAACGTATGTTGAGCTCATTAAATTCCGATATCAACAGCATAATCAATTGGGGAACAATCAACAGAGTGGAAATTAATGCTCACAAAACACAATGCGGTCTGCTGTCGTTAAAGCGAAATTTAAACACCCAGCCATTATCCACGAATGCCACTTACATCGTCAAAACCGAAAAACTTTCCATTCTCGGTATGTGTGTCAATGACAACTTACGTTGGAATGACCACATATTCGATGTCCCCAAAAATGCTGCGAAATGTCTAGGTTTACTCATGCGATGTAAGAAATATTTTACCCCCTCTGATCTGGCCTCAATATATAAGCCATTCACCCGCCCAAAATTGGAGTACAATGCTCACATCTGTTCAGGTGCGCGTAAAACATCTTTGCATCTACTAGACCGGATTCAAAACCGTGCGATAAAACTCATGGACACCCTCGAACACCGACGAAATGTCTCGTGTCTCACTTTGTTTTATCGCTATTTCCACCACCAGTGCTCCATAGAAATCGCCAGTAACATTCCGCCCCCTCAAACCTTTAATCGTAGCACACGTCCCGGTATGAATGCTCATCATACCCTCAAGCCCACTTTCGGACGTACTCTGCAATATCGTGATTCGTTCCTTGTGGAATGCCCTGCCGAGCTGTCTATTTCCTAGTCATTATAATCTTCAAACATTTAAAACCAACGTACATCTGTACCTAACCTTCTTTCCTCCCTAAATTTCCTTCGCCCGCGCTGTTTGCAAACATTTTAAGGATACCTTGAGCGCGCGCTAGTTTATTGTACAAAAAAAAAAAACCCAGGTAGACCTAGACGTGATCGACGATTGGTGCACTAGTAATGGGCTTTCCGTCAATCCTCTCTAAACTGAGGTTGTTATCTTTACGAGAAGGAGCGAGCTATCTGGTCTGACTCATCGAGTTTTTAAATGCATCACCATCCAATTCTTCAAGGAAGCTAAGTATTTGGGTGTTGCCCTGGCTAACAAACTTCCATGGACCTTCGCTGTCGGGGGGCCTGTCATCAAGAAGGGGCCTTTGAATTTACATGGCTATCAGAAGACCTGGTGGAACAAGCTCTCACGGAAATACGTGATTGCTGCTTTTTCCAGACTCCAAGGAACGGTATGTCCCGACTGCATGGGGATTTTTAGTAGCACGCATGTCTCCGCTCTAGATACATCGATGAATCGACTTCCTATTGATGTTCATATCATGGGGCTGCAGTCTTAAAGCCATCTAGCGTTTAAAAAGTAATGGTTTTTGGTCCAAAACGCACTGAAGCTTCGATGACCTAGCGCGTCGACGGTCTTATGGACATGCCGTCCGATGCAATGACACTAGAATTCTTGCTGAAGAAATAAATACGAAATCGACTTTCCCAGTGCCCAAGACCGGTTTCGGCCAGAATCTGAGCAAGGATAGGAATGTAGTCGTTTCGCTACGGATTGGTCTAAAATTTAGGATGCCGCGCTGATATTTGCTTGAAGACAGCAACGGTAAATATCACTTCTCGTTAGGAATACTTCCAAGTGGAGATATACGAAATCGTAATTGCAACGAACTATGATACATTGTGAAGAGCGGAGCGAGCCAAGCACTTGCATCTATAGCGACTGCCAAGCTGTGCTTACACCCTTGCTAAACCCTCAAACGATTTCCAAACTAGTTCGAGAATACAAGACATCATTGAATGCAGTTAGAAATGAAATCGCCAATGAACTTGCTAGTCAAGGATCAAAGGAAAGTTTTTCAGGATGCGAACCTACGTTAACCCCTACAACTCAAACTCCTGCCACTCAAACTCCCACCATTCAACCCCTAACACACACGCCTTTCCCTAATTTCAACCTCAGAACTGGAGCTAAGTATCCCAATTTCATCAGTTCTCACATTTTAAACCCTATTTCAGAAAAACCAGCCGTTGCGACACCGAACTCATTAACCACTCCCTCTTCTATTGACCCCCTTTCGCCACCCACTGTTAAATTAACGCAGCAAACTAGCGATACCACCGAATGTCGCTATGCGCTCTCTAGGCTTAGAGATAAAAAGATATATGAGAATATACGTCTATATCTCGCCTATCTGCACGATAAATCCGACTCGGTGTGCTACGAGGGTAAAACAAAAATAAGCGTCATGGTTTCTATCCAGCAGGAAGGCCTCCCTACAGACGTTACCAGTCTCAGGAAACTTTATATAAAGTATCACGAGATTTTCAATACGCCCCCCCAAAAAGTTGCAGACGATCTTGCCGCTCTTCGCCACTATGTACACTCTAAAAGAGTCTCACACCTCCAACGCAGTCGACTTGACCATGATAAAATTGTTCGACCCTAAAAGGTCATGCAAAAACCTCCCTCTCACCTTCTATTACCAGAACGTAAGAGGACTCCGTTCTAAAACCCACGCTGTGTTCCGCCAATCTCATGCTCTCCCATTTGATATCTATGCTCTGACCGAAACTAATCTTATCCCCAACATAAAAAACCAGGCGTTATTCCCTCCTTCTTTTAATGTTTTTCGGGATGATGATCGCGCACCCCCCTTGATTGAATCCCCTTGTCGAGGTGTCCTACTGGCTATTCACAACAGCTTGGACTCCTCTCTCGTTGCAACATCATCCTCTCCTAAGCTCGACTTTGTGTCGGTTAAAATAACCCTCACTCGCAGATGCCTGTACGTTATGTGTTGTTACATTCTTCCGGCGCAACCTATTGAATCCTACCAACTTGCTATTGCAGCAATTGACAATTTGATCGACTTATCAGAATCGCTTGATGATATCATTATCTTCGGCGATTTTAATCTGCCTCAGCTGAAGTGGACTCCATCTGAAGACCTATCTTTTTTCATCGCTTCCAATCCCATTTCTACTAAGGAATGCCTATTCTTAGATCGGCTAACAGACTCTAGTCTATGCCAAGTCAGTGGCGTTTCCAACTATATGGAAAGGCAATTAGACCTTATCTTCACAACTGATCCCATCAACTCCTCAGTATCGTGTTGTCCCCTATCTCTTTCAACTATTGATAACTTTCATCCTCCACTTCTTCTCTCATTTTTCCACAACTCTCCCCTTCAGTCGCCTCCCCCCGCAGTTCTATTTTCTTATAATTTTCACAAAGCTAATTTCCGTAAAATTAATACCTATCTAAGCAGTGCTTCTTTTGAGTTTACCAATCTATCTCTGGTTGATGCCCTCTCCATTTTTTACAGAGAAATATTCAAATCCATCTCCCTTTATGTGCCTTACACCCGCCATAAAACTTCTTCTACATCCCCTCCTTGGTATAATCGTAGACTTCGCTCTCTGCGAAACAAAAGAAACAAGTTATGGGCGGTATTCCTTCGCACCCACTCTTCTTCCGACTATTCAAATTATCTAGGTACATATCTTCATTTCATTGAACTCTATAACTCTCTCTATCAGCGCTACCTGAATAGTGCGCAAACCAATCTCCTTTCTTCAATTTGTCAATTGCAAAAGTAAGACTGATGGTTATCCTTCCTCCCTCGCTTTTGAAACCAAATCTTCAAGTGATCCTCCTACCATCGCCGACTTTTTTGCTACATTTTTCAAACAATCATTTGCCAACAACTCCTTCGTACTAGATCCCTCTTACTTCAATGGTCTACCAAATTTCTCCATTGGTCCCTTTCTCACTCAAAATTTCGATCCTGCAGTTATTGAAGAAAAGTTACAAAATCTTAAAGATGAATTTGTACCTGGCCCAGACGGATTCCCCGCCATGTTTCTTAAGAAATGCTCTTCCAACCTGTCTCTACCCTTTTCCTACCTTTTTCGTCTATCCCTTACACAGGGAGAATTTCCCCAGATTTGGAAGACCTCTTTTATAATCCCGATTCACAAAAAGAGATCTAAACATGAAGTTACCAATTATCGTCCCATTGCTAAACTCTCTCATATACCCAAACTCTTTGAAAGCATTTTATACGAAGCGTTAAGCTTCAAATGCAAGCCTTTTATTTCACCCCGACAACATGGTTTTCTAAAAGGTAGATCAACTACCACAAATCTAGTTGAATTCGTGTCTTTTGCACTCTCAGCCTTAGAAAATGGCAAAGAAATCGATGTTATCTCAGCAGATTTCACTAAAGCATTTGATAAGATATCTCATAAATTGATCCTTTTCAAATTGTCTGCTCTCGGCTTTGAGCCGCTCTTTTTAAAATGGATTTCTTCTTACCTGGTAAACCGATATTATAGTGTTCGGTTTAGATCCGCCCTTTCTGTTCCATTCCTGGCCTCATCTGGAGTTCCACAAGGCAGTCATCTTGGCCCTCTTCTCTTCATTCTTACTATCAACGATGTTGAGAGTGTCATTAAGCACTCCTCCCTCTCCCTTTACGCTGACGACACAAAATTTTTTAAATCTATTTCCTCTCCCCAGGACTCTGCCCTTCTTCAAGAAGACCTTGATCGGTTTTCAATCTGGTGCCTCAAAAACTGCCTAGAACTTAATATAGCCAAATGTCAATTTATAACCTTCTCACGTAAATACAACCCGTCTCCCCCCCGACTTTATTTTCTCCATGGTCAACCAATTCCCCTGGTTCAGTCTTTTCAAGACCTTGGCATATTATTCGACTGTGAGCTTAATTTCCGTTCACATATCGATAAGATGATCCTCAAAGCCAACTCATCACTTGGCTTTATTAAACGGTGGTCCAAGGAATTTTCCAACCCGTATGTAACCAGATCTCTCTATATTACCTTTGTTCGCCCCCTGCTTGAGTATGCCAGTCAAGCTTGGTTCCCCTTTCACCGGGTTCATGTTTCCCGAATCGAGGGTATTCAACGTCGATTCCTCCGATTTGCCCTCCGTGGCCTGCCATGGAACGACCCTTTAATCTTACCTCCCTATCAGGACCGCCTCAAACTTCTAAATATGAATTCGTTAGAAGAATGTAGGAATATTGCTGACGTTCTTTTCATTCATCGTCTTCTCTCAGGTTCCATCGACTGTGCATCCATTTTGAACTCCATTTCCTTCAATACCAACCCCCGCAATCTACGTTGTCCTCGTCTCTTCTATCTACCGGTCCACCGCACCTCTTATAGCTCCAACGAACCTATCTCCCGAATGCTCCGAAAGGTCAACTCAAACCTCTCCCTTTTTCATTTCCACCTGAGCACTCCTCGTCTCAAACAAGATCTCCTCCATCACTTCCTTGGTCACTAGCTCTTAAGTCTTTCTGTTAGTTTTTAAGTTAGATTAAGCTTGTATTAAGCCAATAAATGGGGGCCTCAGCCCCCACCAAAATTAGGTCTACGTGCGTCTTCGGTTAAGGCCTCCATTGACAGTTCATCCGCACAACTGCAGATGACATGAGTATCCAGGTAGCAGGCTGACCAAATGAATGCTTCCCGACTTCGCTAAGAGGTCAGGGGCTGTCCTTGTGTCTCTCAGCAAGAAAGACACCAGGCCGCGTACTGTCGGGGAACTACGGGCTCTTACCCAAATATCAAGCCTTCGCCCATCAATGGCGTCGTCTAATAAAAAGCGGTAGAAGCGCAAAATACTGGTGTTATCGTAACGGTTCTCAGATGATGCCACCGAAAGTTGTTACGACCCGACCATAGGTCTCGTTGACGGTACGACAACGGGTAGTTCCCATTAGGACTTAAATCACAGTGCCATGGGACCACCGCATCACCGTCCGGGCCTGACATGCTGAGGGAGGCCGCCTTGCGGTAGCGTCATGGTGGTTAAGATTTAAACCACCATGGGTCCTAAGACCATAAGATCAGCCAGGGGTTTTAGATCGGCCTCGATTCATACCAAGGGTGGAACTTGTGCCTCCAACACTAGTTCTGCTTTGGTATTATATGGTAGGTAAGCGATGGCAAGGATTTTCCTTTCTCCCATGGATGTATGGGCATCTCGTGAATTTAAGTCTGCCAGACAGGTTTTCTATACTTTTGCTACGCGCTTAAATGTGCTGGGCATAAGTGATACAACATCCAACGATGCTTGCTGTGAAAGTAATGATGACATCACTGACTACGCTCGCACCAGGGTGTATTCGGCATTGACGTGGTGGGTCCTGGTACTATCAACACTTTATCACTGAAGAGTTTATTCATCTTTCGTGGAATAACTGAGTAATTTCATTAAAAAAAGGAAGACATTGGACTAGTTCTTTGTCTGAGTGCTCTACTCTGGTCAGATATGGCATGTTGTCTTCCTGAATCAACTAGAGATATGGTGCTGGTATTTTCGTGAGGGACGACAACCTTATGCTTGACTTCTCGTTATATGAACTTACGCCTATTCCCAAGCGGGTGCTTAGGAAATTCTGATGATAATGAACTACTTGGTATATTGTAAAAGACAGATATGTAGGTGATGTGTTTGCATCTGTAGGGACAGCCAAGGCCTTACTAAATCTTCTCACAACTTCCAAGCTATAAAAGATATCTTTAAATGCAGTCGGAATTCACTGAGACATTTCTGAGGCTCTGGTGACAGTAGGATCGCGGGAAATGAGATCGCTGTTGAATTCCCTATGCAAGTAGGACTTTATAAAATCTGAAATTGCGTTAGAACTGCCTGTTTTTTCGGTTAGATCATTGGGTCTCTTATTAACACAACTGTAGATGACATGATCCAATGCTTTCCGGCGTATAGTATAGGGACACACTTGATTGTCTGGCAACAACGCTGCGAGCCATCGTGTTTAGAAATTTTTGCAACTTGCTGGAGTTTACCTCAGGTCGTCCCCAAATATCTGGGTTCTTGCTTTGCTCTTCTTCTTCATGTCTACCTTGGGCGAGTCACTTGTCTCAGATGGATTCCACTGCTTGCAGTAAGGTATCATTAATACAAAGCCGTAAGCCGTATTTTGGCTTATATTGGTTCTTGACCCGGTATCGCGTAAAGAGGATCCTTAAGGTTTTGCGTAGGTATCCCTATATAAAGGTACAATATATCTAAAATGTAGCACTGTTTCCACGTTTGATCGAGACAGCTCAGCTGAGTTTTTCTGTTGGAAATGCTACATCTCCCGACTTAAGATATCATACCGAATGCAGTTTTTGTTTTGCGAATTCTGGTGTCCACATCCAGTTCAGTATCACAATATTCTGAGACTATGCTTTCTGTGATAGGTATAGAAAGGTGCTTACCTTCTCGACTTGCTGTTCAGCAATGTTGAGTTAAACGGCGTTGGAGTTATGTTGTATTCAAAAATTATCCAAATGTGTTCAGGGCCTTTGCTTTAGTCGTATTTGTTTTGAGCACACCTTTGTTCGTCTCTGATTCCAATTTGAGGGCTAATCGGTACAGTACATCGGCGTAGCCAAGATAGGAGTGGCAGAAGAGTGTAACCTTGTAGTACTCCGCTACGAACTTTAAATTCCTCTGACACCTAACCGTCATGACTTTTACCACCATCATAAGCAGCCTTTATAATAGCGACTGATTTTACTAGAATGCCTCTCCTCCGCAAGGCCCCCATAAATCATCTCCATGAAGGCTACACAAGGTCGTCTCGAAATAGGTGAACAATAAAAGTAGCCGAGATCTATGTGCGTCGTGTTGTTCAAAGATACATCGCAAGATGTTGGCGTGACCGATGTAGAAGGATTCAGCTCAAAAGTCTGCCTATTTAATATCGAGCATTAAATCCAGAATTATTCTTACTCAGCTTAGCCACAGCTGGAGGAATGCATACAGCTTTCCAATTGCCCAATTCTGCCAAGTTTCCCTTCCTGGGTATCGTATCAATTATTTCCTTCTGCCAAAATTCGCAAAAGGCTTCGGTTTCCTATGGTTTCCTAAAGCGAATAAGTGCTTGCAGGGCTTCCGCCAAAGTATTTGGCGTGGGTTGGAAAAGAGTTTTCCTTCAGGGCCCTTATCGCAGATGTTATGAGTATTTGTTGCTGTACGAGGCTCATCTGGGCTTGGTTTACTTGTTGCCTAAGAGGTTAAGAAGGACTGAAAAAAGTTGCCGTCGTCTGGCAAGCTTTTCCTAGTCCTTTGACTAGGTGTAATGTGGAACTTTGACTACTAGCCACTACCTCAGTTATACTAAGGACGGTCCTGCTGTCGACTATTTGCTGCTTCTTCAGCCCTGCAGTGAGTTGGCTGGACTTCTAATTTGGGGCTCTCTATTGCTGAGGAAGCTGCAATCCGTGCTTGGAGTTCAACACGCTCCTCGATCCGTCTCCAGATGTCTACTGCCAGCCATGTGCTTTGCCTTTCGCCTTTTGAATGTAACGACGTTTAGCCCACCGCGTTCAAGGCATTCTTGTGGTCGTCAATGCCCTCAAGAGTAAAGCTGCTGTAGGTAAACTTGAAGATCCCGGGGATTGTCAGTATTATACTTGGATAGCCTTAGCAGGTTGGCTTAGCTGCTATTAACAGGTGCATTACAAAGACTGTAGTAGCTACCATTTTATGGTAGTCTTCCGTTGCTGTGCCGTGGACATCTTGGATGAAATGGCTAATGGTAAGGTCACTGATCTGCTTCAGTGTCAATTAGTCGAGACTAAGAAGATTTCACTGTAGTTCTTGTGTATCTTCAATGACCACGAGGTTGATGTTGCAGAGTCAGCAACCATTTAGCCGTTGTCATTTATTATGTTAGGGGCCTGAATGGCGTTTGATCGGAAAACCAGTGACTGTTCAAAACATGGGTTGGAGTAGTAGCGCAACAATCAAGTTCGTAATGTAGTGCTTGCTTTACCTCCTTGAGGTAGTCCCCGGCCAAAATTGCAAGTGCGAGATTGTCTAGGGTGTTATGCCTAGACTAGGTAACCTTTGCCAGCAATTAGCGTTACCGAAACCGGCCCGCTACGGAAACCGACTTAATGCCTCGGATAAGGACTGATAACACTTTGAAGACCGTTGGCTATCGTAGCAGGACTAAGATTGGTTTCAGGAATGTGAAGACGCTCTTTGACTCTCAGAGTGAAGGACCTCAGAACGCCAGATTCCTTCAATTAGAGCATGAGTTTATGCGATATAAGCCCGACATATTGGGAGTAAGCGAGATAAGATGGTTAGATGCGCAACACTGTATTACTCCACTCCGACTGGAAGCCCCCGTGAATATGGAGTTGGACTGCTGTTAACACCTACAGCACGCAGAGGCCTAATCGCCTGGCAGCCGCACGGTGATAGGATTTTAACGGCCAGATTCCGGACAAGAGTACGTCGCGTCACCATTATACAGTGTTAACCCCCCACGGATGGTTCGTCTAAGGTAGACAAGGAGACCTTCTACAAACAGTTGGGAGCTGTTTATAATGCAACACCCAACGGCGACAGGGGGGCCACAATGCCAAGATGGAAAGCGACAACGAAGGGCTCAAACACATTATGGGACTGCACAAATTAGGCAATCGCAATGACAACGGCGAAAGATTTGTTGACTTTTGCAACGCAAATCATCTTGTCATAGGTGGCATCAGTTGGGTGTCAACTAACAGGCAAGCACTCTCCAACCAAATCGACCATTTTGCCATCAGTCGCCGTTTTAGAAGTAATCTTCAAGAGGTCCGAAACAGACGAGGAGCAGACGAAACAGCAGAGGAGTGGAAACAATCAGCAGCTCACTGCCCGCCACCATCCAAGGCCATCGGTGTGCTGTGAAAACTGTTTTTACATCAGGTGCTGAAAGGATTGTTGGTGGATCGCAGGGAAGCCATAGGGCCTGGCTTTCCGAGGATGCCTGGAGAAGGATCAACGAACGAAAACAACCAAGGGCTCGAATTGCAGCGGCTCCAGCAGCAGGGAGGATCGAGCTACAGTCCCTATATCGCATGAAGATGAGTGAAGTGCAGCGTAGCGTGAGAAGTGACAAGCGCAATTACATCAATGCGCTGGCCACACAAGCAGAAGGAGCAGCAGCGAATCACCAAATTGCTTATAGGTGGCCGAAGCTCTACTCGACACCCAGTGAAAGGCTTAGACGGTTCGTTGCTAATATCGGATGAGGATCAACTGAAGGGACGTAAGGAGCATTTTGCTTCGGTTCTAAACCGAGTATTCGCCAGCAATATGCACCCAAGTCAGAATGAAGTGTCCGTAGAAAGAAATTCCCGAATTCGCACCACAACCCCAGTAAGGAAGAGATTATTGACGCGATCAAAGCACTGAAAACCAATAAGGCGGTAGGACTTGACGGCATACCTGCGGAATTGTTTCTAGCTGGGCCAACGGCATCAGCTGAGATACTATTCCTACTTGTCGGAAGCCGAGAGTTTTCCGGACGAGTGGAAAAAGTGAATGATCGTCAAGCTCCCTAAAAAAGACGATCTAATGCAGTGCGAACACTGGTGAGGTATCTGCGTGCTGCCTGCTGTGGCCAAGATAATAGCTAAAATCGTCATGGAGCGAATCAAAGAACACCTCGAAGACACACTCGACACCGAACAAGTAGGTTTCCGTTCTGGATCCTCCCGTGTCGACCACATCAACTCCTTGCGGATCATCATCGAGCAGTGTGTTGAGTACCGATCACCACTTCACCTGCTGTTCATCCATTTTGAAAAGGCGTTTGATAGTGTCAATCGGGAATTTATCTGGCGTAACTTGCGCAGGAAAGGCATTCCTGAAAAATTAATAGCAATTATCAAGGCTGCATACGATGGGTCCATATGTCACGTCTTATACAGAGGAAGACTGTCTGAGGAATTCGAAGTCCAAAGCGGGGTTAGGCAAGGCTGCATACCTTCACCAATACTGTTTCAATTAGTGATTAACGATGTGCTGAATGCGGCCTTGTTAACAGGAAACGGAGGAATTCGATGGACTCTTACATCTGAACTCAAACACCTTGACTACGCCGACGATGTTGCCTTCTGTCTCACAGAGTAATGGACCTTCACCAAATGACAACAAATGTGGAGGGGGAAGCAGACGTCGTTGGGCTGAAAATTAACTCGACAAAAACGAAAATGATCAGCCTAAGACCAAACTCATCAACTCTATATGTATTGCTGGACAGACGGTTGAGAGAGTAGGGAGATTCCAGTATCTTGGGAATATTGTCTCAACCGATGGCGGAACCGAACTAGATATAGCCAACCGCAAAGGCAAAGCAAAATCTGCGTTTGGGATGCTATCCACAGTTTGGCGAAGTAATGCAATCAGCTTAAACACCAAGCTACGACTGTTGTGTTCCAACGTACCAGTGTACGTAGGTGCCTACGCTACATCTTAAGGATATTCTGGCCAAGCCGTATCTCTAACGAACAGCTTTATCAGAGAACGGACCATGAACCAATGGGCACAACCTTACAACGACGAAAGTGGCAGTGGATTGGGCACACTCTCCAAAAGGGTAACACGTCCATAGCTAACGAAGCGATGCAATAGACCCCGCTTACTCAGGACGCAGGATGCGCGGCGGTCCTAGGAGTACGTGGGGCAGAACAGTTGAGAAGGAAGCACGGCAACTGGGAAAAAGTTTCGGAGAGCTGAGGCACATTTCGAGAAACCGCACTCGATGGCGCGTAGGCATATTAGAGGCCCTAGGACCCACAAGGGGATACAGGAACGAATGAGTTATTATGTTCCCAAGGCTGTGTGATCCGTTTACATATTCGAACGTCGTGTTGCGAGCAAACCTTTGCGTTAAAATCTTCTCAACATTCGGGGTTGAGTTGGTGGCTGCGTTCAGTATTCTATAGAAATCGGCCTTGTCATCCTCATCCGACTAGTTTGGCTAAGCGGAGCACTACTAATGACTATTATCCTACCTTTGCAGTTGAGTAAGACATAAAGCTGCCTCTAGCTTTAATGGTGTTCATGGTTTTCCCAGTTTCGGAGGCTGGAGTGCCATGTTCTCCAGTCCAATTTTGCTTTCACCATGAAATGCAGTTTGTTCCGAAGGATTTCTCGCTCCAGTTTTAGAGATCTAAAATTCTTTTGCACTCTCAAGGGAGGTCTTGACGTTCATGGATCGTGATCGAGAACAAATGGTTATCATCAAACTCTGCTGTTTCCCAAGAAACCCCCAGGAATCGTCGTGTGGAAGCGTTGAAAAAGAATTTGCTGGTGGGTGGTCGGCTACAGAAGTATGACCTGCGTTCAATGTCAGTGCTGCTCTTACGAGGCGCATTACTAGTCATTCGCCAACCATTATCCAGTGTGAACGAAATATTCATCATATACGTGGCATTAATCAAGAGGGGGCTAAGAGATCCTCGTGGAGGAATTTAAAGAAAATATAAAATTGACCACAAGTGACAATTTTATTTCTAAGAGAAGTTAAAGGCATTGTGTTTCCAAACGGTTAATCAATTCCGCCCTACAAATGTGTTCTGCTTGGCTTGTTCTCCATTTTCAGATCATAGGTACCTACACACCTACTTCAAGGATACATCTAATCTGAGATCCATCGGTGGCTGCGGTCTGATGCAGCATACTCGTACATGAGTAAGTATTTCTTATCCACATAAATGACATGCACCCTACCTCTATTCTATATTCGGAATCCTTTGTATTGCCATCTAAATATGTAAGTGAATAGCCACCCACACAAGCCGACTAACTACACAAGGACAAAACAGAAAGGGTCAATACTTGACTGGGCAGTGGGATAAGATATTTTTCGCTCCCACTTCAATAGTCACTCTTCGAAACAGGAGTAACAGAGACATTCTCGACTTTCAGCGCAAATGCCATATACAAAGGTGAATGTCCTGCAGGGCGTGGCACCAGTGAATTAAGTCCTTGCAAATAGTGCAGTCACAAAAAGCTCCACCTACCGGAGCTTGTGAACTGAAAGGAAGAAAACAAAAAAAAAAAAAAAAAAACAAAAAATAATAATACTGCGGACACCATAGCCCCTCCAGAAGACTACTCGTTTTGGCCTTTATTTGCTCTTCGCTTAATTGGATAACTTCGTCAACAACACATCCGTATGCCTGGCATCGGTCGTTTCGCCGTTTCGCCGTTTCGCCGTCTCCATCCGTATCTTAATTTGTTTTCGGCTGATATTTTGAATTTACTCGTAGATGCGAAAATAGATTGTGGTAATATGCGTCTTCGGTTGGAGATCTGCCTTTGGCGGCTTTGTTAATACCCCATGTACCTACAGCATTCTCAGATACAGATACGAGTACTTACCTACCAACTGGCATATGCCTATAATACTCTTACCATACTCATAGTCCGCCACACTCGACCGGCCACACCTGTATGAATGAAGTTCGATTGTGCAATATCGAGTTGTAATTTGTAACGGAGACCGTGTAGTCATAGATTGGAAATGAAAACTATCTCGGTGGCGGTTTACAGCCCGAGGATAGGATTTCAAAATTTTACGTATCTAGATAGCGACTACACAATGAGACTCGGATGCAGACTTACCAAATGGCAATGATGATGGTAAAGATTGTGTCATTCTTCTCTTCGTTATAGCTTCTCTTGTGGTCCATCTCTATTCGCATTGTTGTTGTGTTCTCTGTTATTTGTTTCTTCATTGATGGCGACTTGTTGATGTTTGATGAACCGTATTAGGTGCGATGAAAGATTTGGAGCAGACTCGTACAGATGGGTGGCACTATGAACAAAAGATACAAAATAAATAAAAAAAAAAAAAAAATTGAAATGGAAATATGGAAATTGAGAGCAACCTTCGAGGCGAATAGGAAATATACGGATTGGTTAAGTCGGTCAAGCCGACCGCTGACAGATAGATAGTCAGTCAGCAGCTATGATGATAGTTTTGTAATTCTCGAAATGTTAGAGAGGCGTTTGATAAATACGAGTATCGTCGTTGCGGACACAATGGCTAAAGGTCATCCATTGAAAGGAAAGGTAAAGTTGCGAATTCATAACAATGGGCCTGGTAATGGGCTATGGTTTTGGAGTATCCTCGCTGGGCGCTCGCCTTAAATGGGTCGATGGTAAGGGTCAATTGCTTTTCCATCATTAAGCATCATAATTTGTTGTGGCTTTACTATCACTTTATATATTGCATTGGAAATATAAGAAGCCTAATGGAGAGTTATGCACCTGTTAGCGGCAAGTTACCTCCAGTTAGGTCCTTGAGCTTGAGCACACCGCCCTAGATATGCTTTGGCTTTGCATCATTGCCTCTGTGGTGAGGACTCGAATTATGAATTGTATTAAAAAATCTCTCCGCAATCTTTGGTCGTCTAGGCCGATTGATAGTGACTAGTAGGATGTCATTTAATAGTTATGGAAGCGTGTAGGCATACATTTCGATTGGGCTACCAAATAAGCCACCTTTTCCCAGTTTTACATTCCTTAAGGCATTGCTTGCAAATTGGGATACCTATCCTCGAATTGGAATCCTAAATTTTACTGAGAAAACTGTGATGCGTCCGTCAATGTACGAGTATTTTGAAACACGCGCGTCGAGCGGCTATTTATTATATAATTGCGCCTGAGTTTAGCTTAGTAGATCAGCCGTTGATTTGTTTTTTGGAATGCCATCCAATTAGTTAAGGGCGCCTCATGTCTTCTTTCCTAAAAGGAGCACAGCTTATATGATAAGATAATAGATCATGGTAAAGCCATTTGTTGTTCTATCACTCCTTCGGAAAATGCACAATGCAAAGCCGCATCTTCAGGTAAGAAAATCAGAAAACTCATTTCGAATGCCTACCATATCTTAGGTCAGAGTTAGAATATTTGGAATATTGTGATGGTTGAATTATATTAAAAGATTGAAGGGAATAGAAGATGCATTTAGTACAGAATCACTTCATCTGGATGTTGAATAATTCCAACCACACCACATACCCTTGCAGGGTTTCGGCCACTACAGAGTACAGCCTCATTCTGGATGCAAAGTGTTAAGAAAATATTTCAGAGCGAATAGCGTCCTTCTACCTAGACTTAAGGCGGGGCTTGCAAATAAAAATAATGCGCTGGGCCTACATCTGGGCCATAAGATCAATTATCTTTTATGACATAACTATCTGATTGCCTGCGCTAAAAAGGCGGACTAGCTTTAACACCTCAACGCCTTATAAGCGGTGGCTCTCAAATGCTACTTTATACACCCTAAATGACTCGAACCCCAACCAACCTCAGACTGCTGTTCGTTCATGACAGTGAGCTCAAACTTTGACACATGACAGATAATTTTATTATTTACAAGCATTTTGAACGATTTGCGTCTCAGTTGTGTTGAACAATTTGTATCCTCGCAATGGAATTCAAACGTCATAGTGTGATTGCTTTATATTTGGCTGGAAAACCACAAGTAGCTATCGTTAGAGCCCTCCAGCACCTCATCGTGAATAAATCATTTGTGTATCGAACCATAGCTCGTTACCGTGATACTGCCAGTGTTGCAAAACGCCATGGAGGTGGTCATAAAAAAACAGCAACGTCGGCAGAAATGGTTCGGAAAGTGAAGGCTCGAATTGAGCGAAATCCGCGTCGAAGTGAAAGAAAAACGGCTTGTGAGCTCAACATATCGTTGGAACGGATGCAACACATAATGAAAAATGAGCTTGGGCTCAAGCCATTGGAGTTCCAAAAAGCACACGATCTTACACCGCAACAGAAAAAAGTTAGAGTCGAAAGAGCTAAGGAGTTGCTACGCTTGCACGAAAGTGGTAAGTTGCCGAATTTGGTTTTTTCCGATGAGTCGCCATTTGTTATCGAGCAATATGTCAACAAACAAAATGACCGAGTTTACTTGCCAGAGAGGTCCTTCGAAAATTTACACCTTCGGACGGCCACCAGAAAGCAGGCAGCACCGATGGTGATGGTTTGGGTCGCCATAACCGCCGATGGTCGCTCTCCGCTCGTATTTTTGGACCGTGGCGTCAAAATTGTGATCGTATACCGTGAAACTGTCTTAGAGGCAGTATTGAAGCCTTGGGCAAACAATAATTTCGGTCGGAGTCTGTGGACATTTCAACAAGACTCGGCACCGTCTCACAAAGCGTGCGTCAACCGAGATTGGTTAAAACACAATGTTCCACACTTCATTTCTTCGACATAATGGATTGCAAATTCTCCGGATGCAAATCCATTGGATTTCTCTGTCTGGGGTATTTTGAAGGCGAACGTTGGCACTAAAAAATACCAAAGTTTCGACCACCTCAAACAAGAACTTCGCCGGGAATGGACCAAAATACCGCAGAGCCATTTGCGTGCAGCGTGCGATGCTTTCTTCGGCCGTCTCAAGGCCATTATTCGCGCCAAAGGTGGACATATTCACCCTGTAGATATCTTTGGCATGCAGGTTGCAATTAACTATGCCCTCAGGCTAAGAGACACTCAGCAATAGACAGAGCTAAATGTAGGCCATGCTAGTCAACTCATACCCCAATCAACTGACACAAAATTAACTGCAATTACGTAGCTTCAGCCCTGGCTTAGTCAACGAAAAGCGTTTTTTTAGTTTTTTAGTTCCATCTTCAAAAAGGGCTCTAAGGCCTTGGCACATGGGTCCTCTCTGAGGACTTCTGCATACACAAACCCTGTGGTCTACCTACATTCAAAGTCTTCCAAGCGGAAGTCTCAGGTATTGATGAACGAGCTGCCTGGATTTCTCGGAACAAATGGCAGGCAGGTTGAAAACCTCAAAACATCAACTTTGTATGCCAAAACTATGATACCCTTTCATGGGGACAACTGTGTGATTTCTACACTAATATGGCGCATCTTCGATCGTAAGCGATCAAGAGGCCTGATCAATTTCAGGAAAAGCGACATCTCCAAGTTTGTAAATATAATCTCGGATGCTATACTTAGGTAGTTACCACGTTGGCCGACATTAAAAAAATTATCCAGAAATCCACTGTGTCCTAGGAGTACCTAGTCCATTGGCACTTCAGTGGTATCATAGTAGACTTACAACTTGTCTAAGTAGACCTAAGAAGACCATTCTAACCGAATCATACCGTTCTACCTCCAGAAAATGCAGAGAATTCGGAGTTAGTTTACTGCAAGGGACTCATCTTTTGGGCGGGTGTACAGCAATGACAATGACTTACTAGAGACAACCGTAAGAAATCTAGAAAAAGGCATATTCGCGTCACAAGAAAAGCCTGGACTTGTCACAAAAGAGCATTGGTTCTGCAATCCCGGCTATAAAGATAGAACCCGCTATAAAGTCAACTGAATATTAACAAACGGGCAAATTGCCATTTCAGAAGCTGTCATCTGGACATCGGAATCAAGCGCAATGTCATCATTTTGTGATAACAAAATGCACGATTGTAGACGGCCATCCAACAATAGGTGTCATTTGAAACTTTTCGCCATTATTGAACTATCAGCACTCAACTATCATTGTGATATCTTTTGAGAGGTAAAAACTAGGAGGTTATTAACTGTGGATCGATACGCACTCGTGCAATGTGTTGAAATAGTCAAAATTCACTCCAAAAACTGTGAAAATATCGCGGAAACGTTTGGTAAGGAACGTACTGCTTTTGGTCATCATCAAGCGCCTTCTCGCACAGGGAAAGTGAATTTGATTTATAAATTTGAACGTCTCAGACAAGTTAATGATGCGAAGACTCCAACTCATATTCGTCCCGCAAGGTCAGCTGGAGATGTTGCCAGCGTAGCTGAGATTGTGACTGAAAACCTAGGTGTGTCCATTTCGAGACGACCATATGAATTGGTCCTATCCGCAACCACTTTGCAACGTATTTCGCATAAAGATCTTTGCCTACATGCTTATAAGGTTGACAGTTGACATAAGAATTAAAGCCAGCAGATCGCGCACAATGCCCTATTTTCACCGATTGGGTGCTGGAAACACCCGCAAAATACGCAAAATTATTCCGAGTGATAAGGATCATTTTTTGGCTGGGTACGTGAACAAACAAAAGTGTCATATCTGGGGCACCGAAGAGAAATAGTGGAGCAATCTTTCCATCTACAACGAGTAACAGTTTGGTGCGGTTTTTGGGCTGGGTGGCGGAGTCATTGGGCCATATTTTTTTCGAAAATGAGGCTGGTGCAACCGTTTCATTGAATGGATTGCGTTACCGAACGATGTTGACTGACTTTTTTTTGCCCAAAATTACCCATGACGTAACCGACGTTTATTTTCAGTAGAACGGCGCCAAATGCCGCACAGCTGGTGAAACAATCGCTCTATTCCGTGACAAATTTCCTAAAAGACGGATTACTCGAAATGGAGACTTCAATTGGCCACCGAGATCATGTGATTTATCACCATTAGACTTTTTCCTTTGAGGATATGCTAAAGTTAAAGTCTATGTAAATGCTCCACCGATGATTTATGCACTAAAAGAATATATCAGAGCTGTTATGCGAAAACGTGATGAAAAATTTTATCAAAAATATGGGTATTTGTAGGTATAGCCGGGGGGGGGGGGGGGGGGATATTTTCAGATGTTGAACTGTATTACTAACCTTAGAGTTTTCACTTTAGACCAAAATATAAATATTATCACTCTTCGTAAAAATGTTGCCTTCTACTGCTAATTTAAAATGACACCTCTTGTTAGATGACCCTCTAGTTCGAAGATCCTACAACGGCACACGAATGCCCAGGTATAATATCGACAAAAAAGACAACGGAGTGGGGGTATTGCAGCTACTTAAGAAACTTTGTAATGCCTGAGGATGTATAAGGTTCAGCATCGACATAAATTCACAGCTTGTGGGCTCTGTAGGGTTCAACTACCTTAAACCAATCAAAACATAATACTACCCAGGCTAAACAGAAAAGATCTCAGCTGAGACGCTTCTCATAGTTTTGGTTCGCCAGGTTCCGAATATCCAAAAATATTCAGATAATTTTACGCACACCGAAGATTGTTCCTTGACATTGGTAGTTGCTAAAAGCAAGTCATCCACGTAGACGGCTATAATCGTATGTTTCCTCGATAACGACGTTGATGCCGCTGCTGACATGATCACAGAAACTATTATCTTTGGAATGAGATGCTTCATCCCTCATCGGATGAAGAGTATCAAACCAAAAGAAAAGGCTTGGTACGACTCGAGCTGTAAAGAGGCTGTCAGGTTAAGAGAATTGTTTTTTCGGTCCTACAATACCAACCCGACAGAGGAAAACCGAAAGAAGTTTAAGCCAGCCAGAAATGACTGTAACGTCTTTTTCAAGCGTTTGAAATTCCAATACAACCAAAAACCGAGGAAAAAAATACTGCAATGTCCCAAAGGCAGTACAAATTTTTGGTCATTCGTCAAAAACATTAGAAATTCTGCCTCATCCTCCATCCCAACGCTCATTTATAATGATATTCCAGCTGTCAGCTCTTTGCGGCCAGTTCAACACTCCCGGATTCTGCTTTGTCTCCGCGTACACTCGAGTGCAAGAGTTCTTAAAGATCTTAATATTCATAAATCCGCTGGTCCAGATGGCATATCTTCCCTTCTTCTGAAGAGGTGTTCTTCCACGCTGGCAAAACCACTGCGTAAGCTTTTCCATCTATCCTACTCTTTCCGAGCAGATGGAAAACAGCAATTGTCCAGCCTGTCCTTAAAAAGGCGAATCTTCTTTTCTCTCCTTCTATAGACCCATTGCACTTACGTCCCTTCTTTCCAAGGTCATGGAAACGCTGATAAACCGTCAGCTCATGAAATATCTCGAAACACGAAAACTTCTCAATGACCGGCAATATAGTTTTCGTAGCAACAGGCCCACTGGGCATGTCTCACCGAAAAGTAGAACCAAAGCGTACATCAATCTGGCGAAGGTAAGATAGTTGCACTTGATATTTCTACGGCATTTGACAGAGTTCGGCATCAGGCTCTTTTGACGAAAATGCGTGCTTTTGGGATCGACGACTCTTCAATGGATTAGAAATTACCTTTCGGAACGTTCCATTCAAGTTGTCTTGGACGGTTTCAAGCCTGATATTCACAAAATAAATGCTGGTGTGCCCCAGGGCTCCGTTCTGTCTCCGACACTCTTTTTAATTTTCATTAATGATCTCTTGTCTGCTATTTCTAATCCAATTTATTCCTTTGCTGACCACAGTACTCTCTGCTTTTCATATTCGTTCCCAGACTCACGTCCCTGCTCTTCGGCTGTAGAACGGGAACGGCATAACGGCGTATGTTGAACTCATTAAATTCCGATATTAGCAGCATAACCAATTGGGGAACTATCTGCAGAGTGGAATTTAATGCTTCCAAAACTCAATGCTGCCATTAAAGCGAAATTCAAATACCCAACCATTATCCATGAATTGCACTTGCATCATTGAAATGATCTGGTCTGAAGAGTGTGTACCTAATGAATGGAATCTCAGTATCGTTTGCGAGATCCAAAAAACCATACAGGTATAAGTCTCCTCAATTTTCATCTGCCATATTGTGTGAACGTCGGAAACCCTTCGTCTGCAACCTGATTGACCCCTATCAGTACGGTTTCAGACCACCAAAGTTCACATCGAGCGAATCTTCACATTCCGGCTGATCCTGGACAAAGCTCAAGAAGCCCAAATCGATACCCACCATCGGTTTTAAGGCCGCGTATGACAGCATTTATAGATACGAGCTATATAAAGCGATATCGAGTTTTGGCATTCCTGTTAAGCTCGTCCGTCTGCGAAGAATGACGATTGATAGCCCTCTTACTCATGCGACTTCTTTAATACGAGGGCGGGTCAATAAGTCCGTGACTTTTGGATTAAAACAGATTTTTTGATAAAAAATAATTTTATTTTTCAACGTAGTCTCAGTTGAGCTCTATACACTTTGTCCAACGCTTCTCCAATTTTTTTATCCCTTCCAAAAAAAATGATTTGTCGAGGTCCTCAAAATGACGAGATGACTTCATCATTGGAGTCAAATCTTTTTCCACCAAGCCATTTCTTCAGGTTTGGGAACAAGAAGTAGTCGCTCGGAGCCAAATCTGGAGAATAGGGTGGATGAGGGAGCAATTCATAGCCCAATTCATGGATTTTTGCCATGGCAACTGCACATGTGTGCACCCTTGCATTGTCTTGGTGGAAAAGAACTTTTTTCTTGGCCAAATGAGGTCGTTTTTTTTTCAAATCGTCATTGAATCGGTCCAATAAGTTGGCATAATATTCCCCATTGATTGTTCTTCCCTTTTGAAGGTAGTCAATGTGGATTATCCCGCGTGCATCCCAAAAAACAGTCGCCATAACTTTATTGGCTGACAAACCCACCTTGGCCTTCTTTGGCGCCGATTCACCCTTAGAAACCCACTGTTTTGACTGTTGTTTGTTCTCTGGTGTGTTGTGATGGATCCATGTTTCGTCCACGGTTACAAAACGGCGCAAAAACTCCTCCATATTGCGATTAAACAACGCCAAACACGATTGCGTTTGTGGTCGACTGTGAGCAAACGCGGCACCCATCTTGCGGAAAGCTTTCTCATGCCCAAGTGATCATTCAAAATTGAAACCACTGAGCCATGCGAGATCCCTACGGCTTCCACAATCTCTCGCACTTTCAATCTTCGGTCGGCCAACACCATATCGTGAATTTTTTCGATTGTTTCGGGTGTAGAGACCTCAACTGGGCGTCCAGGACGTTCGGCATCTTCAGTGCTTGTACGGCCACAACGAAATTCAGTAAACCACTTTTTTACCATTGAAATCGATGGTGCAGAGCCCCATAGTATTTATCAAGCTTAGCCTTGGTCTCGGTAATGGTTTTTTTTCGCAAGAAATAATGCTTAATAAGCACACGAAATTCACTTTTTTCCATTTTCTCCTCAAATTAGTGAGTAGTCTGATAAAAATAGCTGTCAAACACAAACTAACTGACGCAGCAAGTTTAAATTTTGACAAGAGTCAACTGACAAATGCCTGTTGACAGGAGCAGTGTTGCTGTTTCAGTAAAGAGGTCAGAAATTCAAAAATGCACAGAATTATTGACCCGCCCTCGTATCATGCTTGAAAGAATTGTGCGGAACTCACAAGTGATCACGGGATCACTTCAAAAGTCTGTGCACCTAGTAGCGTACACCGATGATATCGACATTATTGGAATACCTCAACTGGCTGTCACTGGCTGTTAGTAGTGAAACGGGAGCTATTAAGTTGGGTTAAGCGGTAGATGAGGGCAAAACCAAGTATTTCCTGCCAAGCCAACAAGAAGGGACACACAATATCGCCGAATTGAACTGAACGTCACAATCGCTATCTATAATTTTGAGGTAGTAAAGGACTTTGTCTACCTTGGCTCTGCTATGAATTCTGCCAACAACAAATGAAGACTCACTCTTGTCAATCGCTGTTTCTTTGGGCTCAGACGGCAATTGAGTAGCAAGGCCCCATCCCTGAAGACTAAGGAGACTCTATATAAGACATTGGTCATCAGACTTTATGGCGCTGAGAGCGGGTGAAAATACTATCAGTCATTTCCTTCGAAAAATATTCGGTCCCGTTTATGTTGACGGGCTTTGGAGGAGAAGATTCAACGACGAACTATATGAGCTGTAAAGCGACATCGATGTCAGAAAACTGGGCATCAATCGCATGAGATGGCTACGATATGTAGAGTGAATGGACACAAATGCTCCGGTCCGCAGAGTCTTCAAATTTAACCCGGATGGACAACGCACTACGAGAAACACTTTACCTTAGGTGGCGCACACAAGTAGAAGAGGACCTTAATCGACTTGGAATGCGCAACTGGAGGCAGTTAGCTAAAGACCGGACTTGGGATTGGGGAGGATTGTTAGTTAAGACGGGCCCCCGCCCAGTTATCAAGGCTTCGCCCATTAATGATGTTGTCTAATAAAAAGCGGGGGCAGAGCATATTATTGGTCTTATCGTAAACATCTTCAGATAACAGCCTCTGAATGGTTGCTACGATTTGACCAGTTACAAGTTGTCGGTCATAGGTCCTGTTGGCGGCTGGACCACCGGTAGTCCATACCAGGACTTAAATCACGGTACCATGGGAGTCAGGAGCCCCCCGGATTTCGGTCCTGGCTTAACTTGTTAGAGGTAGGCCCCCTTGTGGGAGCGTCATGGTGGCCCAAACCCAAATCGCGGGTACGGGTTTTCCTTCTGTTTAACCCATTGTAGAGTAGCAAATAAGTACTGGGTGCTGTGACCCTAAGAACAGTAAGAGGTTTTAGGTAGGTCTCGACTCATACCAAGGGTGGAACATGTGCCTCCAACACAGTTTCGAATTGGCATCAAAATATTTGTGGCGAGTGATGGCAAGGCGTATCCTTGCTCCATATGGATGTATGGGCATCTCGTAAGCATAAGGTCTACATGACAGGTGGTTTACGTTAAAAATCCAGGTACGTTCTGTTAGTTAAGGCCCAGGTGCACTTGTAGCGCCACCCAGATATGTAAGTAAGTAAGAGATGTTGCATTGACAGGATCAGTTTGGCTCTTGCATCCATATCATTTTCATCCCAAGTCTGCGGGTTTATACCTGCATTCGCTGGTTTCGCAGTCGCTTCATTGATATAGCTAGTTAGTGGTGCGTTGTGTAGCACTGCTTGCATTTGGGGTTCCACGAGGCGTAATTCTCCCTATTTAATAGTTGGACCCTCCACACTGGTCATATTCACTTTGAGGATAGTGCAAGGTTTTCCGGCAACAAATATTGGGGTTCACCAAATGAATGTATTCCTGAATACTGTCCAGTACTTTTAGCTGCCTCGGCCCTAACCTGTTGGAAATCATTAATAGTGTTGTACAATTGCGTTAGGGCTGAGCGGCATCAACCTGGCTATAGACGAGTAAGTACGAATGTGGCTAAACATCAATTGTGCTAATTTTACATTTTGGTATTGTCCAGCCAGACTCCACTTCAGCGAGTTTGTTGTTAGGGAAAATAGAGACACTGTAATGTCAAAAATGACTGAATTTTAGGAGGAGGGCGTGAGACAAATAAATTCCACTGACTGAATCAGTGGTGGCCTCAACAGTTAGCATATGGTCCTATAAAGACTTGATCGTCAGATTTTAGGTAGTGGTAGAGGCTAACTACCCAACCATGGAGAAACCTTGCTGTTGCGAAACAACCTATAGCGGATAGAGACGGTCAACGACGTTTAGATAGACAACGACGAATAATAGACGACGCTGCGAAATGTTTCCACGAGCTGCTCGACCACAAAATCGTTTTAGGTGATTTCAACGAGAAAATGGGAAAGGAAGACATATTCGGTGGTGCAGTCGGTTATCTACACGACATTACGTCAAGAAACAGACTTAGACTTATTGACTTCGCTGTTGAGGAGCCTTGGTATCTTAGTCGGAAAAGAAACGCTCGCGGCGAACAAGCACGATTCCCGAAAATGAGTGGTTTCAATGCCCTGAATAATTGGATAGGTATACGGCATATAGGGTACATACAGCCCAACAATTTGAAATAACTCTGGACTGGTGCGAGGCAGAAATGCTATTACAATCAGCCAGAAAATACGCCGATGTGAACCAGAGGTAAGAAATGTGCTCCTACAGATGAGAAAAGTTAGCTTCTGGACAGGAACCTCAAAACTGAAGGTAGAAAGTGAAACATGACGAGCTTACGTCGACATCGAGTGAAAAAAGACTATGCCAGTGACGATAGGCCGGGAAAAAAGGTTGCAGAAACAAGGAAAGAAATATTATAGTTCGGAAACATACGGCGAAGATCTGATAAGGATATTTAAACGACGATAGCCATACTTGGTATGGATAATACCAGTCAACCCTTCCACACACCTCACCAATATGGAATGAAAGAAGCAGTATCTAAAAAAAAATCAAACAAGGCTCCTCTCTCTTAAATGTTTAGCCGGCCAGATTAAGCAAAGAAGTGGCAGATGATAAAGACCATCTACCAGCTTATTTCGACAGCTTTTCCGGAAAGAGTTATGCCTGATGATACGAAAGGACTTACACTCAACTGCATCAAGCGATCATTTTTGGTAGCCTTGTACTATGCGGAGGACTAATAAATTTTGTTGGTCCTTATCAGTGCAGCTTCAGACTAGGAAAATCGTATACTAACTGAATTTACAGTCTTCGACATATCGTCGATGAACGAATATTATCGACTATGCAAAATTCGCATTTGGCATCTCAGATAGCCATGACATGTGAAGCGAATGAATGCCAACATCTTAATTTTGGCCATTTATTTGGCCCGATACTAGCTTAATAACTAGGACTTACAAACTAATAAAAATTAAGGTTAAGCAGAATCTAGGACTTACCACTAGGCGTTAAGGCTAGGGATGGGGTGAAGGAGATCGAATTTGAGAGAGAAAGTGCTGCGATAAAAATCGAAAACGGAAAGACTGGACTTTACCTTACGCAGGTAAGCGCATATATGGCGCGGTGGATTGGTAGATAAAAGAGGGCAACGTAGATTTCGAGGGTTAGTGCAAAAAAAAAAAATGGAGTTGTAGAGAGATGAGCTATCGACGGAGCCTGAGAGGAGTCGCTAAATGAAAAGGTTGTCGGCTGCATCCCTTCGTTCCTCTTCACCATGGAGACCAGCTGCGGATATCGGTACGGACTGTTGAGGAGTTTTCGTGACCCCACCATAAATTTTTAAGGTCCGAAGAGAAAATATCGACACAACAGTAAATGTAATGCTCTTCTAGTCCATCTACCATATCTTTCTTCGAAAGCATTCCATGGTAGTACGACTATAAAACAGAAAAGAAAACTCTTTCGATATTTCTCGACGGCTTCTTTAATGGTCGTTCCTGTTGCCAGGATGAGCGAAATGCCCATTTTTAATAACAATCGGATACCCAACAGGTTACGGAATTGGAACCGTATTCCCTTTCGTTCAAAAATAATCAAGTGTTAAAATTTCTTTATATACAAAGAGATATATAATTATTGGGTCTACAAGTAAGTTTCCAGCGTTTTTTAGAGATGGCGCCACCAGTGGATCCCGGGCAGAAATGTCAGACCCCATGTGTTTTATTTGTAGGTTTTGTATCTGTCAACAACTTTGCAGCGTTATATTTGAGCAGTTCTATCGGTGTCGTACATTTTATCGAGCAAAATCATGGCAAGTTTCCAGCCAAATAAACGTCATTTGCGGGAAGCGCTGCTTTTATTCTTTAATATGAAGAAAAGTGCAGCTGAGGCCTATCGTTTGCTTTCGGAAACTTATGGGGCGGAATGTATTGGTGAATCGACGTGCCGCGAGTGGTTCAAACGGTTCAAAAGTGGTGATTTTGGAGTTGAAGACAAAGATCGCTCCGGAAAGTCGAAAAGTTTTGAAGACGAGGAATTGGACGCTTTACTGGATGAGGATCCGTGTCAGATTCAAGAAGAACTTGCTGCATCATTGGGCGTCACGCAACAAGCCGTTTCCCTGCGCCTAAAAGCACTGAGATTCAATCAAAAGGTTGGAAACTGGGTGCCGTTCGAATTGAAGTCAAGAGACGTCGAACGGCGATTTTGCATGTCCGAAATGTTACTGCAGCGGTATAAAAATAAATCATTTTTGCATCGTATTGTCACTGGTGAAGAGAAATGGATTTATTATGATAATCCTAAATGCAGAAAATCGTATACAAAGCCCGGCAAGCCCACCCAATCGACGCCGAAACGAAATATTCACGTGAATAAGGTCATGCTCTGCATATGGTGGGATCAAAAGGGTGTCGTATACTACGAACTGCTTCCGAGTGGTGAAACCATCAAAGGACCATTATATCGAACCCAACTAATTCGTTTGAAGTGGGCATTAAAAGAAAAACGGCCAGAATATGAGACCAGGCATGAGTCCGTCATTTTTCATCACGACAACGCTCGGCCACATGTTGCGGTTTCGGTAGAAAACTATTTGGAAAATAGTGGATGGGAAATTCTGCTTCACCCGCCTTACAGTCCAGACTCGGCAACATCTGACTACCACTTGTTTCGTTCGATGCAGAACGCTCTTACGGGAATACGCTTCAGCTCAGTAGTGGAAAAAAAAAAATTGGCTCGATACGTTCTTGGGCTCGAAAGACGAGAAATTTTTTTGGTCCGGAATTCATAAATTGCCAGAAAGATGGGGGAAAGTCGTAGCTTCCGATGGACGATATTTTGAATAAAGCATTGTAACTATGTTTTCATAATAAAACTTCAAATTTTGGAAAAAAAACCCTGGAAACTTACTTGTAGACCCAATACATTTTTATAACTTGAAAATTTCGGCTTTCGCCTTAAACTTAGGACCGACTAACTCGTGATCAACCACTGTTCACACGAAACCCTTCTCCACTTCAGTCCTCCAAGGTCTCATTCGATTATTTGCTACTACCACCAAGATCTGTACCAATAGCGGCTCCATGCAGGCTTACGCCAAACACTTCTAAGCACACCATTGTACCCTCCTACTCACTAAAGTTTCAAAATGTACGAGTATATTCAATCGAAATTAAATATAAATCATCAACTTAAGCGCCATCCATTTTAAGGGCTAGTTGCTTCGGCAGATGAGTTGTTACACACTCCTTAGCGGATTACGACTTCCACGTCCACCGTCCTGCTGTTTTAAGCAACCAACGCCTTTCATGGTATCTGCATGAGTTGTTAATTTGGGCACCGTTTGCTGAAATTTGCTGAAATAATATCTACCGGCAAATTTGATTGTGTCTTATACACTAATGCTTCCTGCAACAATGGAGTAACTGGTTATTGCGTCTACAGGCTGGACCGTAATTGTGACAGGTTGATTTCGCAACAACTCACCACACCCAATCAAAACTCATTCACTGGAGAAGTAATGGCATTAGCGGAGGCAATTGAATTTCCAAAATCAAGAACGGAAAAGACAGCTATATGCAGTGATTGCCTCAGCGCCATTCGCAGTATCCGAAACAACAACAGCAAATCTCCCATCATCCTGAGCCTTCGAGCTGTTATGTCTTCAAATTACCCGAGAATTCATTTAATATGGTCACCTGGACATGTTGGGATTCCGGGAAATGAAAAAGCAGACGAAGGCGCCCGTGAAGCCATTAGAATGCCTCTTCTGCAATAGCTATATGGACTCAATTCCTTACGAAATTTCGTGAAGATGCAGAAAATCACTGGAACCAATCTAACCCTTTTTTAAGGACTCATAAACCCTCACTAGCGAACAATCTCTACAACAATTCATTGAGCCGATCACAAGCAGTGAAATTATGCAGGTTAAGACTAGGGCACACGATGTTCAATAAAGCCCACTTGCATAAAAAGGAGTCTCCGTCAGTTTGCGATTCATGCAATGAAATTCGCAGCGTATATCACATACTCCAAAGCTGCCAAATCACAAGACAGCATTTCTCAAACAACGTTCCAAAGCTGGAAGAACTACTTAATCCATCTATATCCCCGGAAACATCAGCCTTGTTCCCACTTCTAGCTCAACATAGGATTAACATAATTTAATTTAAATAGCGTGCTTAAGTTCCCACTTTAAAAATTAGCCAGTAATGTACATTTTTTGTATTGTAAATATTTATTTGTAACTCGCATATTCTATAACAGCCATAGTACCCCGGCGTTATACTCCGGACGATACAAATTTATTTGTATTGCTTCCCTTGAAAATAAAATAAAATAAATAAAAACATTACGTTTGGTTCATCCCACAGCGCCAGTTCTGCTTACCAATATCAAGAAAGGTTAGGTTCTTACCCATTTAAAGTTTGAGAATAGGTTAGGGTCGTTTCGACCCTAATGCCTCTAATCATTCGCTTTACCAGATAAGATTATTTTAAATAATTTTTAAATGCACCAGCTATCCTGAGGGAAAGTTCGGAGAGAACCAGCTACTAGATGGTTCGATTGGTCTTTCGCCCCTATACTCAATTCTGACAATCGACTTGCACGTCAGAACTGTTTCGGTCTTCCATCAGGGTTTCCCCTGACTTCAACCTGATCAAGTATAGTTCAGCATCTTTCGGGTCACAGCATATATGCTCAAGGTACGCTCTAGTTAGAGGCATAAATAATATGAAAGGGGGGTAAGATTAGAGGATCGTTCCAAGGTAGACCCCGAAGAGCAAATCGAAGAAAACGACGCTGGATGCTCTCAATGCGGGATACATGAACTCGTTGAAAGGGACACGACGCTCGGCTAGCGTACTCAAGAAGGGGGCGAACAAGAGTGATGTACTCGTATAGTGATCTGGTTACGTACGGGTTGCAGAATTCTTTGGACCATCTCATCAATATGTGAGCGGAAATTAAGCTCCCTGTTGCATAACAAGGGACATAGGTTGGCCGTGGAGAAGGTAAATTTTTGGAGGAGACCTGTTGCGCTTACGTGAGCAGGTAATCGACTGATGCACCAGGCGATGCATTTAGATCTATTTAAAGGAGGCTGGCGTTATGTTGTGAGGAAATGGCTTTAAAAAATTTGATATCGTAAGCATAGAGAGAAAGTGCTGAGTGTTGAATGAATCTTTCTAGACCGTTAATGGTTAGGATGAAGAGAAGTGGACCTGGGTGAGTACCTTGAGGAACTCCAGAAGTGGCCAAGAAAGAGGCCGATAGGACAGACCTGAAACGAACACTATGAAAACGATTATCCAGGTAAGAAGATATCCAGGACGGACAATTTGAACAGGATTAGTTTATGAGATGTAAAAACACATAACGTACAGGGAGTGTTATCTTTATTGAAACGTAGTCAAACTTAGAAGAAGTAGAAACAACGATTGGAGAAGAGTTTAGGTCATGTTGTGTTTGGTTAATTTAAATTCAGGAGGAAGAGGTGGAAAGCTTTGCTAAGGCTACAGATCGTGTGATAGCAATCTATGTAGATATGAATGTTTATATGTATAGTAGGCTGTAGGTATAATTTAGACAGGAACCTATTTTTGCGAGAGAGAATCTAGAGTAGGAATAGATTATGTGAGTAATAAGCGAAAGAGGTAGAAAGCGAACTAGGAAGCAAAGAAGTGGGATATTTTTTTTTTATTAAAGACGAAGACTATAACATACGTGGACAGAGACAGAAAGAGGACAAGCAAAGTACATACCAACCGCAAGACGCATACCTAAGGAAGACAGAGAGAAGCGAAGACAACTTAATGTCGAAGTTCGACGACAAAATGAGCGCAATGATGGCAACATTCCAAAAGAGCATTGCCGTCATGAGCGAAAAAATCAGTTGTCTCGAGCTTTCAGTTGCCTCTTCTTCTAAGGGTTACATGACAACGGCTAACACACGATTAAACGAAACCAGGGAACGACAACACAGACCGGAATCGCCTCCATACCATAACAGGACTTACGCTCACAGTGAACGACGAAATGTTCGATTGCCTGAGTTAGACAGGGTCCAGGACATTCCAGGAAACAGCTACCGCGACGATTCCCGAAGGATGAGTACTTCCATCCATAAGTGGGGGATCAAATTTGACGGCACATCCAAGACGATGCCAGTAGAGAGTTTCGTATTCCGCATTGAAACTCTGAAGAAGAAGAATGGGGTGTCTTCTGACCAGCTACTAGCCCAGTTCCATCACCTAGTTTCAGGCCCGGCTAGCTCAGTCGGTAGAGCATGAGACTCTTAATCTCAGGGTCGTGGGTTCGTGCCTCACGTTGGGCGCCATTGTAAGGAGTCAGTTGGCCACGGAGGCATCCATGATGCAGGAGTAGATGGCAGTGGCACGCTCGCAGTTACTCGGCTCTAGCTCGTCGGATTGGGTTGGTTCTTGCCATTACCCCGTGCATCTCAACTCAACTTACCTTTTTATTTCGTGCCGAAATATCAAAAAAAAGGAAAATCAAGGATAGTTAAGAGAAAGCTACTTTATTTTACGGACGGACTTAAAAGACAGGAGGAGAGAAAGACGATAGAAAAAAAAAAGATGAAAGGAAACAGCAAGATCACTTCTGTCGGCCATCACCGCTGTGCAAGACCGAGACTTTCGCGATGTAGCTAACTAAACCTACACTAACCTAAACCCTAACTACCGAACTTAAACAACGCTTAATAACTTAACCTAAAGCTAACTTAACCCTACGTACCCTACACCGAATAATATGTCCCCGGTCTTGCACAGTGGTGATGGCACACAGATGTGATCTTGCTTTTCTTTTCATCTTTTTTTCTATCGTCTTTCTCTCCTCCTGTCTTTCAAGTCCGTCCGTAGAATAACGTAGCTTTCTCTCTTAACTATCCTTGATTTTCTCTTTTTTTAATTTCGGCACGAAACAAAAAGGTAAGTTGAGTTGAGATGCACGGGGTAGTGGCAAGAACCAACCCAAACCGACGAGCTAGAGCCGAGCAACCGCGAGCGTGCCACTGCCATCTACTCCTGCATCATGGATGCCTCCGTGGCCAACTGACACTCCTTACAGTCATTGTGGACGGCCAGTAGGACACCTCGACAAGGAGAATCATCATTTGGTCGGGTAAGAACGTCGTCTCGAAAAACATTGAAACTAGGGGGGAATAATTCCTGATTCTGATCCTTCTTCGGAAATTAGATTAGTTTCGGTCAGAGCGTAGACCTCAAATGGGAGAGTGTGCGATTGGCGCAAGACAGCACGGGTTTTAGATCGCCGCCCTCTTACGTTTTGATAGTAGAAAGTAAGATGAAGGTTATTTCGGGAGTAGATGTTTGAAGCACTGGCAGTGGTAGCACATTAGGAACGAAAAGATTAGTCGTTGTCAGCTCTGCTACGTTGCAGGTGTGAGATCTTTTTTGAGTGCACACAGTTAGCGAACGCAGCAAGTTCGCCTGAGACTTTTTGGAGAGATATATTGAAAATCTCATGGAACGTGATATATAAGTTCCTCACTTGTAAGGTCAGTAGGGAGACTTTCCTGGTGTACGGAGCTTGTTTTAGTTGTTCCCTCTTAGCAAACTGAGTCGGATTTGTCATGCGATACGCTAGAAGTAGACATATATTCTCGTACGTCTTTTTTTTCTCTAAGCTTAGAAAGCGCATAACGACATTATGTTGTGGAAGGCAGAAGGGGTCAAAAATGAGGCTAGTGGTCGAAGATGTTGAGGGCGAAGCAGCGGTAAATGAAGGGGCGTTAGACACAATTTCTGTTGATCTTTTTTATTTGCTTATATTATAAACAAATGACGTAATACAAATGAAAGAAGGAATCTTGAACTGCTGACCTTTGCTATCGATTGCTTAGTGAGCAGAGACTGACACCTGCCATACACAGATGATGTTATCAGAGTAGCCAGCGAACAAAGTCTGTCCATCGGTGGACCAGGCGAGTGACAAGTACTGTGGCTGCTCGGCCTTTGATGTTTGAGAAACAACCTCTGGGAGAAGTTCCTCGACGGTCTTTTTGCATGCCAAATCCCAGATCTTGATGGATGGACCATTAGCGACACACAGCCAGTGGTGAGAAGCACAAAGCATTGATGATGTCATGTGTACAAGTTCTTGCCGTCATTAAGATCTTACAAGAGAGCCTTGGG
The DNA here is from genome assembly GCA_963966105.1 of Volucella zonaria. Lineage (NCBI taxonomy): Eukaryota > Metazoa > Arthropoda > Insecta > Diptera > Syrphidae > Volucella > Volucella zonaria. The sequence goes on along the minus strand of OZ014532.1, from coordinate 101,913,172 downwards.
TTCTTTGCCTCTGGAAGTACATAGTGAACCATTGGGCGAAACGGTAACAGTATTCAAATAGCCACTGTGTCCATGGTGATTGTTCTTCAACTTGCAATTGGCCAAGTTCCAGACCTTGACGGTACGATCCCAACCGCATGAGACGATAATTGGATTCGAGTGATTTGGTGAGAAACGAACGCATGACACCCTGTCACTGTGTCCATCTTCTTGGATGGTGTACTTGTACTCGGCCAAAGTGGTCTTGTCCCGGGAGCCGGAAACGATTTGACGGTTATCAGCTGAAAAGTCGACTGAAAGGGCGTCCTTGGTGTGGTCTTCAAAACGACGGGTTGTCTTGCCAGCGGCCAAATCCCAGAGATGGAGAGTTTTATCCCAGGAGCCAGACAGTGCATAGTTGCCATCGGATGAGAGGACAACGTCACTGATAAAGTGCGAGTGTCCATATAAGCGCTTCTGTGGAAAACCGTAGTTGTTGTCCTCATCGCGGGTCAATTTCCACACAATGAGGGTTTAATCGCGAGAAGCAGAGATGATAGTGGCGGGATCCTTTGGATTCGTGGCGATTTGGGTAACCCAAATGTCTCAGACATGATTTATCGACAAAATTTCTTTTGGAGCGTAACCAATACGTGTCAAACCACGGAAAGAGGTTTTTTCAGAAGAGGGATTTATAATATGGGAAGCAATGAAGTTGGGATATTTGGCACCGGTTTTGAGATCGAAATTTGGGAAAGAATTGCTAGCGGTGGCAAGTGCAGAGGGGTTAGGTATTTTAGAGGAGTTAGTGTGAGAGGTTGGGATTTAATTTGAAAGAGGCACATTGACGCAGGGGCTTGTGTGGAACGGAGGTGCAGAACTGGGTGGTAGGGGTGAAATTGGGGACTTCCAGTCTGCAGAGCAGTCACCCTTCACACCCGACTTTGAGTTCCAGTCCATCGTCAACGTCAACAAACCAACATAGAGATTAGAGATCCCTGTTTTGTCGTTCTGTTTTCGTCCTAATTGTCATTTTTGTTTCTCGTTTCATTTCACTAATCGCCTTTTTCTTTGCATGAGACGAAGTTACCAGGGACGTCAATGAGGAAGTGAAGAAATTATGAATTCCATTGCAGTATTGCAATGTTCACCGGTGGGAGAGAATTTTCGATCTGGAACATGTTCTAGATCGAACAATGTTAGTTTTGAATCACCGATTAGAGCTAGGTTTGGAACGGGATTGGAAACGGGTCTCGGTATCTTATTACTAGAATTAGAATTCTGTTTGGAACGGGAGTTGGAAACGGGATTTGGTAACTTAGACTGTTTCTTGGTAGGTGTGTCGATCCATTTACGGATGCGCATCTTTCCAATGTTGACATGAGCGCCAGCACTGGTATTAAATAACCATTCGTATCTAGCAGGGAGGTCGAATTTAAAGTTGCGATTACCTTTGAGGTAAGATGGCAGGAACATTTTTGTTTGCGAAGAATTTTGTGATCCAAGAAATATCATCGTCTTGGGGGTGCCTTTGATGAAAAATGTAATCATCTGGGTTTCAATTTTATTTAGCCTACGCCCCCATGTAAAAGGTGTCCATGTTTGATGAGCTTGCATGGGGCGGCGACGGGAGGAGTTGATGGCGAAGCAGTTTCGGATTCTTGGATTGAACGGGCAGCGATAGAATTTGTCGATTGAATCAATCGTGGTAGACGAGGAGGTGGTGATGAAAGTGGGTCGAATTCGGTTTCCAATAATTCAGACAAAATTGATGTATTGTTGTAGATATTCTGGTGGTGTTGAGTATGGGTTGGTAAATGGTCAATTTTGCTGCTTATCGTTTCAATATGATTCTCGATATCGAAAATGGTTGATTGTGCGGCAGCTATATCGTCGCCGACACCGTTGATTCTATCAAAAATTACTTCGAGGATAGGATTAGGCTGCATTGGAAATGGTTATATCTTTGAGGAGGGTTGAACGCGGAACTATTTGCTTTGAGATCACTGATCCCAGAATTTTTTGGAATGAGTCATTGTATAGCTAGCAGGACGTGTGAAAGCGAGATGATTTTGCACTCATCACAAAAGAAAAGGCGGTTGTCAGAGAACTCCAAATATCGTATTTCATTTATTTAAGCCAACACATATTGCATCTAATGATTTTCCCCAGAGGTCCTTACAGATAACATAGTCAGCATTGTCATGAACGGTTGGGCAGTCAGTGACTCCGCAAGACATGGCGATTTTATCAAAAGTAAATAAATGAACAGAAAGTTGGTCAGCACTTGAGGTAATGCAATAATGTCGCGGAACTGAGATCAGAGTTTTAGTATAGCGAGTCTTTGAACCCACCCGTGAACAACGCAGTATCGGAAGTCTCCGGCTTAGGTGGCGTGCATACATATTTGGAAGGGGGCACTATTAAATAGGGCTATTTTGCCATGTCTTAAGCTGGGAGCATTTCCGTCTTTATTATCACTTTTCAGATAAGTTACTTGAGCTCAGTCGGGATGTCGGAAAAATCCTTTATCCCTGCCCAAGGCTACCTACATTTTTTTGATCCCTTCCTATGTTCGGATATTTTCTGATCTTTGACTGACATTTAACGACCATACTCTCAGAAATGCTCTCTTTTAGGCATGATTACGATTTTAAATAGGATCCTTCGGTATTTCAGGAAACTTGTGTAGTAGTAACAACAAACTCTTGGGTCCGAACTGTAGAGAATAATAAAAGAAAAACACTTTACAAGACAGAACGAAGCGATTGTTATTCATTGTCTGTAGACTTTAGATCTTCAGCTAAAATTTCGTATCACTATTCCGGTTGTGGTTCGTGGTACAATTAAAATCTTACATCACCTGCCGTCAGTTTTGATTACCTTGAAGGCTATCAATCGATTTTCCAATCGACCAGCCACGCCTGGTATGTCATTTTCTTGGGTCTTTAGCAAGTGGTTCCTAGAAAACGACTACTGTTTCCCCGAAGGCACCCCCTCAGGTTAGTTTCATGATTACCCCACCAAAAAATCACATTAAATGCAAAACTTTAACCATTCACCGCATTAACTAGCAGTCAATTTCGTTATCTACAACTCCAATGGCAAGCAAAGAGATGCAAAGGCAAACTACGAGTATTCGTACCATTAGCTGCTAAGCCTATCTAGTTAGCCTAGTCTATCGAGAAGTGCAATTAAATGCAAAACTGCAACCGGTCGTTTGTTTCTAGCGGAAAACGGAAAGTTTTCAGGGCAATAAAATAGATATAAATGCGTCTAATAGAACGTCATGTTAAGATACAGATATTCACTCATAGATACAGATACAGAAAGTCATAGTTGTACGAATACTCGTATCCCTGCATGTGTGTGACATGCAGAAAAATTACAGGAAAATTGGCGAAAAGTGTTCGTGCCAACAATTGCCGTGTACTGCGAATGACGGTACACAGCTCTTGACGGTGGAAGCGTCTGCTGTTGGTGTTCCCGTACTTGGGAAACACGATTATATATGGTAGTACGCCACAGAACATGGCGCCCAAATGTGGAACCACCCTATCAGCGTGGCTTAGTCTTGAGGAAGGGTTTTGAAATTGGCACCGGAAGTTGGACCGGCAAACTGTAGTTAGATCATTAATTTGTTTTGGCCCCAAGACAAAAAAAAAAAAAAAACAAAAAAACAGAAAAAACAGCCAGAACTCCCTGGCCTGACTCGGTGGAACTTTTCACTGATAACATTGCAAGCGGAACTTTCGCATCAGAACCACCAGCAGGAGCTACCGCCAACAACCAACACCACCCTCTCTGTATAGCAAAATGTAATTGCAAATTGCCTCGGGGAGTCAGTCGTGTTCTGCTTGTTGTTATTGGTAAAGCAGATTTGCATTCCGAGGATACGTAACATACTCGTACTCAGGTATCTACCATAGCTTCTACTCGTATTGTACAAAGGACAACGAGCCGAAAGGAAAGGATTGAAGTTACACACTTACACATATCTACTCGTCCATATATGTACGTGACAGTAACAGTATTTTTGTGGTTGATGTCATGTGGAAAAGGAGTCGTCGCATGCCCTTCTCTAGCCGGGCGAACTGCTGGAAAGTGTGTGTTTCGGAGCCGTTCCTCACACAAAATGCGATTCACATTCGGTGTTTCCTTCCGGTTTTTTCGGTGAGGGCCACCAGCAAACTGCACTGTACTGCAGATTACGAGAATATGGAGGAAGATAAGAAAACTATCCTTGCCATGCTGGAGGTTGTCCACCGATCAATATCGTACACTGTATGCCACCATCGTCACTCCTGCGCTTGAAAGGGGGTTGCAATAGTTGTGATTATTTGCAATTAACCTACTGCAACCTGCAAGTCAAATAAATTACTCTATTTGCCCGAATGGATTTTTGGGCATTGAGACTGCCTACGTAACTCTGGCAGGGCCTTGGAGAGATACCATAGTTACTGTGTAGGTGTACTATACTGTATGCGGGTGCGATTGATGGAGGACGACCGGAATTGGGGAATTGTTCTTGTCCAGAATTGTTTCGCCATTTGTTATTCAATGTTTCTGGTTTGTTTCTTTTTTGAAAGGGGGTGGGGGGGGGGCTTTTATTTTGCTATTTTGTGGGGATCACCTATGGTTAGGAGAGGACGAGAGGCAGGCTGCATAGTGAGTAATGAAGCACTTCTAATCACACAGGCAATGAAATTGATGAATATCTACTTCGTGCGAAATTAGCATGTTGGTTGTTGTAGAGGGAGTCGGTGAATTATTTCATTGAATTGGTTTTGCAAGGACATTGGAAGATATTGCAACGTACGAGTATGTAGATGTACGAGAAATGACAAAAGACTGCTTTAAGAGTTGTGCAGTCAACCTGGGTGAACTCAGAGGAGCTGAGGTGGAGCACTTGGATCTGCTTATTACCATTCTCCCAGTGGCTGGACTCTAGCAATCTACGCCACGCCTTTTTTGAGGAGACATTCCCATCTGCAGATTATCACAGACACAATTTGTGAGGAAGCGGTAGTTTGTATATAAAGCACAATGACCCGATGTTATCTTTCCAGTAAAACTGCTGAATGTCTTTCAAGCAGATACGCCTTGCTATGTACAGCCCTAATCAAAACGAGAATCTGTTGAGTCAACACGACACTCTCTAAGACTTACATGCTCCCCTCTCGTACACACAGCTGTAGCCCCAGAGTCAATCCGGCCAAAATAAAGCTGAACCTCTTGACAGGAAGTATAAAGATACCATTCGGCATCCGACCCAAGTCAAATGGCGTCTCCCTGAATTTCTACAATAGAAGAAAGCCAGGTACCTAGGGCTCATTCAAAAGGGTCTTTCACTAAGCGCTTCATGTCGTTAAATTTAAATAAAACAAAGTGTGTCTGAGATATCATCGAAATTTTTTATTCGTTTGAAAGGCCTATCTAGTAAGGAAGCGTGAACCAGCAGATAGGGTATGCATTTCAAAAAGCGCTGTACATAGCGCTTTACTGAGCGCAAGATGGGTGCCGCGATCACTCAAAATGGAACAAAGACAGCGTCGTGTGTTTGGCTGAAACTTCGCCAAACAATAAAGCCGAGTTTTTGCGTCGATTCATAACCATGGATGAAAAATGGGTCCTCGCGATGGCCGAAATCAATGGTTAAAGTTACCTATGCACCCCATTCACCAGATTTAAGCCCCTCGGATTAGGGAATATAACATCGTTCAAATGTCCGCGGCGGCTTCTCTTGGGGGGCGCGCATCCGAAATGTCCAATTTTCCATGACTCTAGCGCATAAATCAGACTGAATTTGACCGCTGGCATGGGTTGTGTTTAGGCTTTCTGGGCCGCTGTGGTTTGTGGCTTATTCGCATCCTGCGACTTCAGAAAACCCCACAAGAAAAAGTCTAACGGGGTCAAACCGTACGATCTCGGTGGCCAGTTCACATCACCTCCACGTGAGATGAACATACCCTCGAATCGCTCGTGTAGATTTTCCAATGTGGCGTGATCTGTGTGGCACATAGCCCCGTCTCGTTGAAACCACATGTCGTTGGTGTCCACATCATCCAATTCAGGCCAAAAGAAGTTGGTAATCATCGACCTATAGCACTCGCCGTTGACGGTGATGGCCTGGCCAACGAAATATGGACCGATGACGCCGCCAGCCCAAAATGCACACCAAACAGTGACTTGCGTCCAATACGCTCTTGGATCTCATGTGGATTGGTATCGTCCCAAATTCGACAATTTTGTTTGTTGACGTACCCATTCATCCAGAAATGGGTCTCATCCCTGAAGATGATTTTTCGATGAAAATTTGGGTGAGTTTCCAACTGCTCCAGAGCCCATTCAGTGAACACACGTCGTTGTTTATGGTCGTGGGTCAGTTAAATTTAGTACGGGTGCAGGCTCAAGTCACGACGCAAAATTCGCCAAGTTGTGGTCTGCGAAAAGCCGAGTTCTTGTGAGCGACGCGAAATCGACTGCCTCGGATTCTTCTGCATACTCTCACTGACAACGGTGATGTTTTCGGCAGATCTTGCGTTTCGTCGACGTACGGATGTTGGTTTATCGTTTACTGAACCAGAGGGCTGAAATGTATCCACCACACTGCGTAACTTTGTCAAGAATCACTCAGTGTCCGAACACCTAAGTGACCCGTCCATAACAAGGGTTGTTAAAGATAAAATGAGTGAGTTTAGTGTATCCTACGTAGAAACCCCGAGAAATACTTTTGTTACTGAAGATGACATTAAATCTTACCTAAGCAGTTTAAAGGTAAAAAAAAATTATACAGTCAGGGGCTGTCCCACAGTGCTCAAGGCATTATGCAGTCAGAACGGAGTAAGACTGTGCTGGGTGCCAGGACACTGCCGTATTAAAGGAAATGAACAAGCGTAGTGAGGAGCGCTATCGAGAAAAAAATTACAAAGACTGCCAACCTTAGGTAGTCAAGTCTTGAAGGACACAGGGTATCCAAGGCTTTCTGGCCACTTTTTGACGGTAAAAGATCTAGGGAGTTAATAAAATTAAACAGGAATAAGGTTAGGACAGTAATAGGAATCCTTACAGGACACTCGTCTCCTGCGGGAACACGCAAAAAGACTCAAATTGTCAGATACGGTTATTTGCAGATTCTGCAGTGACCTGCAAGCTGTTGAGGACATAACACACATACCTTGTGAATGCGAGGCAATATCGCGTAGTCGAAAACGTAGGAAATACTTTTTCGAAAACCTAGAAGAAGTAGACGGCACGAACTTTGAAGGCTTTCGTGACTTTTGCAGTCAAATTGGGTGTTTCACCAGAGCGATTGTTTAGGTTTTCGCCATTTGAAGACAAATTCAACTGGTTCCACAGGGATCGCGATGGGCCTGTTCTGGTGCTTGGTGTCTGTGTGATGGCATAGCCATCATACCCCTGTTTAACCTAACTTAATCTCAGATGTTTTAGGGCACATATTTAATCTAAACATTCAAAAGGGCGCTTTTCCTGATTCACTTAAGACCGCTGTAGTAATTCCTCTACACAAAAAAGGTGATACTAAGTCTTTGAATAACTATCGTCCTATTTCCCTTTTTTCTACCTTCTCGAAAGTTTTTGAAAAAGGTGTTAAGCCGAGAATACTGTCTTTTTTAGATGAAACTAAATTTTCCAGTGAACTTCGATTCGGTTTTATAAGTGGAAGATCCACTGAAGATTCCGTACTAAAACCCTGCGGAGAAATTTATAATAGCGTAAATGATTCCCAACTAGCTGCTACGTTATTTACAGATATCTCAAAAGCGTTTGATGCCGGTTTTACAGATTTTATACACACGTGGTTTGCGTCTTATTTATGGAACCGTAACAAAATGGTCAGAGTAAAGGGTTGCATGAGCTCACAGAAAACTATAAATTTGGGTGTACCGCAGGGTTCTGTTTTGGGTCCGGTATTGTTGTTGATTTATGTAAACTCTTTATTTATCCAGCCTTTAAAGGGAATAATTATTATTGTGATTAATAACATTTTTAATAGAAATGCAAACATTAATTTTGACTTGACGGTTTGACAATCATAAATTAACAATTGAATCACCAGTTGGAAGAACGGAATAAATCCATCTGACCCTACTTTTGGGAAAACGCAAAAAACTGAACAACTTCTTTATTTGGCGGTTCTCAAATTTTTGACATATGGATAAAATAAGGTTTTCAATGTTTTAAGTCGCATGCGATACATTTTTTGTTTCTATCGCTTCCTGGCAGCTAGATATACCGTGTGAAAAAGTTCGGTTTTGTTTCCTTCTTCCAACTGAAAATTTACATTTCAAAATAAAATACAAAGTTAATGGAAAACAGTTTTTATTTTTCAAAGATAAAGCTCAAACTATAAAAGAATTTTAATTTTGGTGGGGGCCAAAGCCCCCATTTATTCGGCTTAATACAAGCTATAACTTAAAATTAAACTTAAACTAAAACTTAAAACTAAGGTTGGTTATTCTGGTGAAGGAGAACCGATCTGAGGTAGGAAGTGGTGCGGTGGAAGGCAAAGACGCTAGGGTTTGAATTAATTTTTCGTAGCATGCGGGAGATTGGTTCGTTCGCGCTATAGGTGGTGTGATGGGTTGGGAGATAGAAGAGACTAGGGGTACGTAGATTACGAGGGTTGGTGTTGAGGAAAATAGAATTGTGAAGGGACGTGCATTCAACCTGACCTGAAAGAAGTCGATGAATGAAGAGAAAGTCGGCTGCATCTCTGCGTTCCTCAAGGGTGTTTAGGTTAATAAGGTTGAGACGGTTTTGATAGGGGGGCAGAGTAAAAGAATCATCCCAGGGCAAACCTCGAAGAGCGAATCGAAGAAAACGGCGCTGGATGCTTTCGATTCTCGAGATATGAACGCGATGATATGGGGACCATACTTGACTAGCGTACTCTAGGAGGGGACGAACAAAGGTAATATAGAGGGACCTGGTCACGTATGGGTTGGTGAATTCTTTGGACCATCGTTTTACAAAACCTAGTGCAGAGTTGGCTTTAAGGATTATCCCATCCATATGCAAACGGAAGTTGAGCTCCCTATCACACAAAATGCCGAAGTCGCGAAGAGATTCAACGGAGGAGATAGGTTGGTTGTGGAGAAGATAGAGTCGGGGAGGAGATTTGTGCCGCTTATGTGAAAAGGTGATAGATTGGCATTTGGTGATATTAAGTTCCAAACAATATTTGAGGCACCAGATCGAAAAACTATCAAGGTCTTGTTGAAGAAGGAAGGAGTCATGGGGAGAGGAAATGGTTTTGAAAAATTTGGTATCGTCGGCGTAAAGGGAGACGGACGAGTGTTTGATGATCCTATCGAGATCATTTATGGTTAATATAAAGAGAATGGGACCGAGATGGCTACCTTGAGGAACTCCAGAGGTGACCAAAAATGGAGCGGAGTGGGCTGACCTAAAACGAACACTGTAAAAACGGTTTTCGAGGTAAGAGAACATCCATTTTAACAGTATGGGTTCAAAGCCGAGGGCAGACAATTTGAAAATTATTAATCGATGAGAGATTTTATCGAAGGCTTTGCTAAAATCGGTTGCAACTACATCGACTTCGTTGCCGTTCTCTAGGGCAGAGATGGCAAAGGATGGTCAAAGGTGGTTGACCTACCCTGTAGGAAGCCATGTTGTCTAGGGGAAATAAGTGATTTGCATTGGAAACTTAAAGCTTCATACAAAATACTTTCGAGGAGTTTGGGTATATGGGAGAGTTTAGCGATTGGACGATAGTTTTTTATTTCGTTCTTTGATTCCTTTTTGTGGATCGGGGTTATAAAGGAGGTTTCCCAAACCTGAGGAAATTCTCCTTGTGAAAGGGATAGACGAAAGAGATCAGAAACGGCAAGGGAAAGAGACGAAGAACATTTTTTAAGAAATATGGCAGGGAGGCCATCTGGACCAGGTGTAAATTCGTCATTGAGTTGATGTAATTTATATTTGATATAGGAGGGGTCCAAGATGTGAGAGAGAAGTGGACCATTGGAGAAGTTCAGTAGGTAACGAAAATAGAATGGATCTGGTTGGTGAAGGATTGTTTAAAGAAGCTGGCAAATAGGTTGGCAATGGTGAGTGGATCGGTTGATGACTTGTTGTTGAAAGAGAGGGAAGGAGGGTAACCATCGGACTTTCTTTTGTAGTTAACAAATTGGTAAAAGGACTTAGGGTCATTTATAAGGTTGACCTGCGCATTGTTAAGGTAACGCTGGTAAAGGGAATCGTAAAGTTCGGTGAAATGAAGATAAGCACCAAGATAGTTGGAATAGTCGGACAAGGATCTGGTACGCAGGAAAACAGCCCATAACTTGTTTCTCTTGTTTCGTAAGGAACGAAGCTTGCGATTATACCAGGGAAGACTAGTAGATGATGTTTTAAGGCGGGAAAACGGAACGTAAAGGCTAAAAGAATTAAATATTTCTTTATAAAAAATGGATAAGGCATCATTTACGCTTAGGCTGTGAAAGTTAAAGGGGGATCTGCTAAGATAGTCACTGATTTTGTGAAAGTTTGCTTTGTGAAAGTCGTAGGATGAGAGAGTTGTGGGAGGAGTGGACTGGAGAGAAGAGTTATGAAAAAATTAAAGTAGAAGGGGGGGGTGGTAGTTGCCGATTATAGAGAGAGATATGGGACAAAGTGAGACTGAGGAGTTAATTGAATCTGTCGTGAAAATAAGGTCCAATTGCCTGCCCATATAGTTGGATACACCACTGACTTGGTATAGACTTGAGTCTGTTAAGCGATCTAAGAAGAGACATTCCTTAGCTGAGTTGGCATTTGAAGCGATGAAGAATGATCGATCGTCTGATGGAATCCATTGTAGCTGAGGAAGATTAAAGTCGCCGAAAACAAAGATATCGTCAGTAGAGTCAGACAGGTCAATTACTCGTAAATAGTCGATCGCATCGACAACAAGTTGGTAAGATTCGGTAGGTTGAGCTGGCAGGATGTAGCAACATAAAACGTAAAGGGACTTGAAGGGGAGTGATATTTTTATAGCGACAAAGTCGACTTTAGAGGATGAAGAGATGGTAATGGGAGAAGAGTTAAGGCTGTTGTGGATCGCCAGTAGGACGCCTCGACAGGGGGAATCATCATGTGGGCGGGTAGGATCGTCGTCGCGAAAAACATTAAAAGTAGGGGGGAACAATTCCTGGTTCTTTATGTCGGGAATCAAATTGGTTTCAGTCAAGGCGTAAATATCAAAGGGAAGAGAATGCGATTGACGTAGGACAGCATTGGTTTTAGAGCGAAGACCTCTTACATTCTGGTAGTAAAATGTAAGAGGGATGTTGTGGGGTGGAGATGTATGGCAGGATGGTTTAAGTGCTGACGAGGAAGGCACGTTATGGACGAAAAAATTTATCGTGGTCAGCTCGACTTCGCTGTAGGTGTGAGACTCGTTTAGAGTGAACGTAGTGGCCGAATGCAGCAAGGTCGTCTGCTACTTTCTGAGGGGACATGCTAAAAATCTCGTGGTACCTGACATAAAGGTTCCTGAGACTGATAAGGTCGGTAGGGAGGCCTTCCTGCTGAATGGATACCATGACGCTGGTTTTGGTCTTCCCTTCGTAGCAGACCGAGTCCGATTTGTCGTGTAGATAGGCGACAAAGAGACGAATGTTTTCATATATCCTTCTCTCTCTAAGCCTAGAGAGTGCATAGCGACTTTCTGTAGTTCCATTGGTTTGCTGGGTTAGTTTAACTGTGGGGGGAAAAAGAGGATCAAGAATAGGGGCAGTGGAGGAGGGAGATGGAGATTCGTGGTTGGATATGGAGTTGGGCGACGGATGAGATGTCGGGTTTAGGGTATGGGAGTTAATAAAATTAGGGTACTTAGCTCCAGTTTGTAGGTCGAAGTTAGGAAATGAGTTGTTTGCTGGGATCGGTGGCGTAGAAGATTGAGAAGGGATAATATGGGTGGTTGGGGTTAAGTTGAAAGAGACGCGTTGGCGTGGGGGCTTGGGTGGAACATTGGGAATTAGCGGATTAGAGGATTGGTGTGTAAGGGCTTTGTGTCGGATAAGTGAGGAGGGGGGACTAAAATCGGGGAACAAGTTCGTTTTGAAGCTCCAGTTGGGATAGGGATTAGAGCTTCGTTTTTTGTTAGCGTGCTTTTTAGTTGGAAGGGGGTTTGGGAGCGGTCTTTTTTTAAGCTTATCGTTACGTTTATTTTTAAAATTTTGCTTGTCGTCGACACGTGGGTTTTCTCGTTCCTCAGAGCATTTGGTGATACTTATCTTCCCAGGTTTAGTGGCCTTACCAAGGGAAGTGGGGAATAACCATGAATATTTGGTTGGGATGCTGATTTTGAAGCTGCAGGAACTATTGGAGTCAGCAGGAGAAATCATCTCGCACTCGCTAATGGTGATGGCATAATTTCGGTGAAAGAAATTTCGCACCCAACTAACATCAGCGTGTTGAGGAGCCCCTTCAACGTAGAATGCTGTATGGTTTCCCTTTTTCAGCTTTTCGAGTCGGCTTTTCCATTCGGAGGGGGTCCATGAAGTTCCGAATTGTTTGAGCAGTTTGCGTGGGGCGGGGGCGGGAGGGATAGGCAGCGCGGTTTCGGTTTCCGTTGTTAGGGCGGCGGGAGGAGTATTTGAAAATGACTCCGTGTCTACTAATTCATTATGAATTGAGACATTGTACGGGGAACTAGCTTGGAGTTGAATTTGATCGGGGATTCCATCGATTTTGTGGGAAGCCAATCTCACTTCTTTACCGATTTCGGCAACGGTCAACCGAGTTGCTAAGAGTTTCCCGCTGACGTCTATTATTTTTAGGGTTAAGTCATCGAGCGTAGAGTCTGATGGATGCGGGATGGGATGTATTGTTTTTTAGGAGGATTGAAAAAGCAAGTCGAGATCAGTACGGAGAAGATTGATAGAGTCGTTTATGTGTGTGAGTACGTTAAATTTAAGGAGGTTGGCAAAATTTGTTTTGAGGAATGCTTTTAATCCATCCAAGTGATATTTGATCACTTCGCTCTCGTTGTCGTGATGAGATTGATTTTTGGACAGATTGTGGATCGCTGTCAGTTGCTTTTCTATCATTCTTCCTGTGGACTTGTAAGCTTCCACATTACTGTCAATGCAGTTTACTGAGTCTTCAATCTTCTCTATTCTGTCGAGAATAGTTCTGCTAATATGATTGTTCTCGGTTAGCATCGCATTGATAGACTCGTTATTGCATTTAATTGCCAGCATAACGTGAGCTTTGCACTCGTCGCAGTAAAAATTGAAGAGACTGCAATACTCCTTGAGGTAGGTAATGGATCTTCGGGTAAGTCCGATGCATATGGCATGGAATGATTTTCCGCAGAGACCATTGCAGGCTACCCATTCCGCGTTGGGGTCAACAATTGAGCACAAAACACTAGCACAGCACTTTTCCACTGTTTTTTTTATTTGGGCTACGAACACTTAATGACACAATTAATTTTTGTTAGGGTTATTTATTTATTTATTTTTTTTTTTTTTTTTCATGGGGTACGAAACTGGCACAGGTGAAACTAGGTCGACGAACAGAGGCGGGAAATATGAAATTTACTGATTCGGCAGTTTACGGGGCTTTGAAGGAAAGCGGAAAAGTAAAAGAATTCGGTATACAAGAGAAAACACGTCCGCACAGGTTGACAGTCAAACTGAAAGAATACGAGTAGGTAAAGTTATTGAAGGAATAGGGTTTTGAATTTTACGAATATCTTCCATCTTCTTGTAGTTTATTGGTATCTTATCCAAATATGCTTTTGGGGTAGGTAGTGCAGGTGTTACACCATTCTTCTAGAGCAAGTAGGCATGTTTACCAAGTCCATCAATATACTCCGAGGCTTCCAAGTAGCCCTTAGATTCTGAACTATACGTCAGATGTCTGTACTTTGAATCTTTACATGGAATATTTAGAAACTGACTTGCAAGTTTTCTTGTAAAAACTTGGTCGTGTACTTTTAAAATCAAGTACGAGTATGTCAGCGGAAGTAATGCTTGTCACTTTAAATTCAGTCTTTTTAGCAGTGGATATCATGCTGTTATACTCAAACGGCTTTTTTCTGATAAGCCGTTTAGCTGTTCCAAAATTTCGATCGCACTGTGAGAACGAGTGACCTCGTACAGGAAAGTAGTGGTATATCTTCTTCAAGCAGCCCACTGAAACCAGGAGTAGGAAGAATCTTATGAATGTATTATTTCCGTTTTGCCCTCCACAAGCATCACTGAATATGTGAAGTTCCTGAATGGCAGGATCAAGATTCTGAATGTTCTGCACACGTCGTTAGGTCCTCGCTTACCTTCTCCCTCATGGATGTATAAAAATCTGCATTGTTTGTCATCAGATTATGAACGCAAAAGACAGAAAGCCATAGTTTTCTGAGGTAAAACATTTCTTGCACTGTAAAATTTTTTTCGTACGTCTGAGGTGTACAATTTTTTCTGCGGTTGCTACACGTTTAGCACTATCATTCAGCGTTGCACTATTTATTTTTGCACAGAGCTCCTACCATGTAGAACAAACGTCAACTTGTGGCCGTCCAAATCGGTATGAGTAGTTTGTATGGAAATATTTTCGCTAGAAATCGTACATCACGATGCTTGCTCAGGGTACTTACTGCAGAATAGCTCATCCTTTATTTTAATGTTGAGTGAAGCATCCAAATACTCAATAGTACGACTCTTTCAGTGGGAAGGATCGGATATGCTCATTGATTTCTACGATTACATTCGCATGCAAGGAATTTCCACGCGGAAGATGTTTTCCATGCTGATCTACGGGCACTCTTCCTTCAGCAGCGAGTGATGATAGCCGGAAAATAGCTTTTCTTAACACAGTGTACAGAATGAGGAAAGCTTGCCCTGCAAACTCTTTCCTTTTCATTTACCAGCAAGTTGTAAGTAATACCGGAAGGCGTTGTCACGTTGTGTCGGGTTGTTGTTATTAGACCGTCTTCGAGCCACTGGTCGATGTGGTGTTACCCCCTATAAAAATGTGTCCAGCTCATCCTTTGGCCACCCAGTGCGCACGCCCTGAAGTAGTTCTTGTTTTTGTTGTAGATCTAAGTTTCTTGTGCAGTTCAGCTTACAAGAACAATCACGCACTGTATTTAACCTAGGCTCTATAAGTCTTTGAGACGTAACACTTTTGTATGGCTAGCCACGTAAACGCTGCATTTTTTGCACTTTCTTTCCATAGAAATGTATATTTCTTACCCCTACTACAAAGTTTTAAAAATGTTCTTTCAATATTCTGGGTATAGCATGGCTAGACTGTATGGCAACCTTAACTTGAGGGTTAATTCTAGAAATTTTGTAACTTTACCAAGAGTCAATAAAGGACCTTTTCCTCGGTTCTTTACCATCATTGCACGTCGCTTGTTCAACAATTAACCGGAAACTATCAGATGCAAGTGAAGGCAATCTTAGTATCTAAAAAATATTATCACTTGGCTTTTCTCTTATGATCATTATACAATCGAACAATTTGTTATCTATTAAACGAGTGTTTTGTACATAACTCTTTCTTTTCTTTCACTTTCATTGTACTATTGTGTATAATTGTTTAACATTTTCCCCATCAATAATTAAGTAATTCAATGGTTAAAATGTTTGTTTCTACAATAATGGTACATCCGGCATTTGTCTAACTATTTTCTGGCAACATGTAATGTTTGTTTGATTATAATATGAAATAAAGAATTTATTATTATTATTGAGTTCTATCAGTTTCGCTTAGTTGACGTCCTCAAGTTCTCCAAAAAGTCTGTACCCCAGATGTTTGGCACGGCGATATCTCTATTACTTCATCGTTCCTATAGCTTCTGCAATAATCTCGAGAAGAGGCTCCTATTCTGCTGACTATCCTGCCTATGAGACATGGCCAGTTAGGACACCTGTAGCTATATGGATGTCCTCTTTTTTGAGTCCGACGAGAGTACGTGCTCTCCTGCTGTCTATGTAGGTTTGGCCAAAGGAATCGTAAGCTCTATTTGCGTTTTAGGGTTTCAATTGGTATATTTATGTCGTTGTGGAGTAACACACCTAGAGATTCCCTTTCCCTTTTGTGTATCCAGGTACCCAGCAGATATCCACTCGGTGAGATTAGCAGACTCTACTTAGAGTTTGATGATATTTTTGTATCTCTATTGAAACTACAAAGGTTTCACTTGTCAGAGCTTTTATAGCTGCTTGAACGTCCACATTCCAAAAAGATAGAGATCTCCGAGGGATCAAGGTCCATGAATAGTACAGCTTGTGCAGCTTTACAAATGGCAAATATTTCAGTGCTACATTCGTCTGGAATCCTAAAGTAGTCCTGGATCTATTGCATTCCATAGGAGACTCCAGCTGCAGTACTTTTCTTCATTTTGGGGCAGTCCGCGTAGAGGTGGAATTTCCTATTGGTGGTGATGATGTGGAGAAACTCCTATCAAAGTCCAAGCTTGACAGGATGTAGTCATTACACTTCGCCAGTTTTGTTGGTTCATACTTCTGTATTATAGACTCGCGTTCTAGATTGTGATCCATCCATAGTCCTGATTCATTTAGTCTGATCGAACTTTTGGAAGCCGTATTATCAAGGAACCCTTCTAAAGGAAGGAGATTGGGCTTTATCTCTAGTGCATCTTGAGGAGTGGAGTGTAAGCATTTTGAGATAACTAGTCTTTTCCGAGGCTTTTCACAAAAACCAGTGCACCTTAGGTAAGCATCGGTCTACCTATCGTCGTGCACATGGTTTTCGTCGGCAACATTTTCTAAAGGTTCTTCGGAATGTGTAGAATACTCCTAATTATTTTCTAGTTCCTTCTTCGATGTTATGCCCCCAACTGAACTTACTATCTAGGACGGTTCGTATATATTTATCTTCCCATGAAACTACCTTTTAAAGAAATAGCCAAACAGCACAGAATCACAGTTCCAAGGAACTGCGCCGCTGATGGACTGGCCAAATTTCCATACCTAAAGAGTAGGTAGCTTGACAACGTCTCTCATGTTATCCCGAAGGGATAGGCCATTGGCAGGAGACTGATGCCTCAGACCAGAGGATCTTCTTTCTTCAGAATCGAATATAATTTTAATGCTCAGGTTCTATTCGTCTGGCAGGCTTTCGTGCGACCATATTTTGCATATGATTTGATGCATCATGAAGTCATCCGCCGCCGCTGGTTGGACTTGTGCTTGGATATGGCTGTCGTCACTTCGACGAGGTTGAGTAGAGGGAAATGTTGCCCATTGATGTGAAAGTCCTTATAAACTGGCAATAATGTTGACAATCTAAAAAAAAAACAACTGTCACAAGTTTTTTGATCTTCAATTCTTGCTTCTTCCGGTTAACTATCATCACATGCTTCACCTCAAAATGAAGTTGATAGGCCTGAATCTGTTGTCAAAGGAGGTATCGTGCACGCTATATTTACCGTCTGTGAAGCTAAACTTTGGCCTAGGATGGTTTCAACATCGTACTTCGTACTTCGGACATTGGACATACTCGTATCTAGGAGCTCATAACAAAATTGACATCGTCTTTCTCCTTCGTTGGGGTGTGTACGCATATTAGTCTGATGTAGGCGAACTAAGTCTTGATGCAGATGTCGGGATAATGCATAAAATTCAAGACTTGTTTCCTAAATCTGCCTCTTATCATAAATCGGCACCCCAATTGCCGATGTTTGTGCTCTTGGTAGCAATGAACGTAGTATACCTACGAGTATATGTCTCAGTTTTCATCCTTCCTAAGCACGGTGCATTCAATCGGTTTTTCTTAGATGACAGTAAGTTCTGCTATATAATAGTCTACGGGCTCGACGTGTTGTTCGGCTGTAGGTTGTCTGTTAAGGATCTAGCAGTCCATGTGCAGTGTTACATTAAGAACGGTTTGAAGACCCAGACAAGAATTGAAATCAAAAAGAACGAACCTAAATCCTTTCTCTTGAAAAGCACCCAACTTTCCTGCAGAAACTGAGTACCACTTTTAGTCTATTCCTTCTAAATGTGTAAAAAAAAATTTATCAGAAATATACACGTGTGAGAAACACTATCCTCTGAACTCTAAAGTCCCCTGCGTAACACCAAGGAATTCACCCAGGCTCTCAATCAGGCTATGGCTGCGTCTTCCCTCTTATTCAACTTAGCGGCAAGAAAAAGCCACACTGAGGAAGGCAAAGCAACAATCCTGGAGGTCTTTCTGTGACAAAATCACGGAAACCTCTGAGGCATCGCGGCTAAGAAAAATCCTCTCTACAAATCCTATGATGTCTAGCTGTTTGAAAAAAACCGATGGCTCTGGGATAACCTCAAGTGATGAATCACTCAATCTGCTACTGGACACTTACTTTCCAAGTAGCTCCGTATTTAGAGTAACAACCCAAATAGGCCTACTGCAACCAGGACCAAAATTCATGGTCTGATTTAAAGAGACAAACTGCTTTGGCCACAGCATAGCTTCAAACCATATAAGTCTGCTGGTCCGACCGGTATAATATCTGCCGAGCTACAGAGGTCATCAGATATTATTCTGCCTGAGCTAGAAAATATTATGAGGAACTGTGTAGAACTCATCCACATTCCACTGTCACGGAGAGAAGTCAATGTAGCTTTCCTTTCCAAAACCGGAAAATGATCTCATGTTGTCCCAAAGGACATCAGATCTATAAGTCATCCTTGCTTCTGAAAACTCTAGAATGACTGATAGATATCCATATACGAGTAAAAATTGGTCCAAGACGTTTGTCAACGGCTCAACATGCCCACCGCAAAGGAAAGTCGGTGGAAACGCCTCTGCATTCACTGACTATCCACATCGAACGATCCCTACAACATAGAGAGTACACAATGGTTGCTTTCTTCAAATACGTAATCACTACTGCGCTGTTAACTTTGCAGGATAACTCACTTGGGCTAAATAGCAGGATAATCAACTCCAAACTGGGTGAGACATCTGCTAAAAGATGTTTTAGCAGAGGTACGCCGTGAGGCGTTTACACCTCGGGTTGCTTTCTTGTTGAACGCCTTAGACTATGGAGTCAACTGCAGCAAACTAGGCAGAATCTAAAGAACAGCATTTCTATGCATAAGCGGAGCCCTACGCTCTACTCCCCCTCCGAGGCACTGGATATTTTGTTTCACTTGAAAGCCCTCGACTACACAGTGAACAAATAATTTATTTGTCCACGCTAATATTGTTAATATACTCGGAATTCTCATAGAGAACAGCGATTACACCATACCTGAACTTTGGTTTGACAAAGACTTCCATGTAAGCTTCCCCTCCAGATCCTTTAAGGAGGAAGATGCTTTCATGGAGGACAAGTCGATCCACTTCTGCATAGATGGATCTAAAACAGATAGCGGGATTGGTGGCTGTGTTTTCTCAGATAAGCTAAGTCTAAGCCTCTCTTTTCGTCTTCCAAATCACTGTGGAGTGTTCCAGGTGGAAATTTTAGCGATTAAGGATATCGCTAAATGGATATCCGCATCTTTTCCGATAGTCGGGCTGCTATCAAGTCCCTGGGCTCAGTCTCATTAAATTCTGAAACCGCCCTTGAATGCCGATCATCTCTTATGGAGATGGCAGAGCAGTTCAACCTTCACCTTCGTTGGGTGCCGTGAATAGTAGGGCTGATGAACTCGCCAAAATTGGAACCACTCTACCTATTCTAACGGAAAAGTCTAGCATAGGTATACCAATCGCTACGTGCAAATCAGTATTAAAGCTGGATGCTAATAAAAGAACAGCCCTTAGGTGGACTGTTAGACCAACATGTCTAGCGACTAAACAGGTCTGGCCAAAGCTAAATCAGAATCGCTCTATGAGTCTGACCCTTCTAAATAGGAAACATCTCAGCGCCATCACATGTGGCGTCACTGGCCACTGCCTTATAGGCAAGCATGCAAGAAGGCTTAGCGCTTTTACAAACGATTTCGTCCATGCACGAGGAGGAAGAGGAGACAATCCTCCACCTACCCTGTATATGTCCAGCTCTCTCCCAGAGAAGAAAGCTTCACTTTGGAGAAGAAAGCTTCACTTTGGAGCTTTCTTCTACAATAACCTAAACGATCTAAGGAATATAGACGCAAACAGTCTCCTACGCTTCATCATAAGCTCAAACTGGTTCCATGAGTAAGAGGATCATAGATCCACGTGGCATCACAACGGGCCAATAGGCCTAAGTGGGTTGGTCTTTCCAACAGCCTCTTTTGCCTACCTACCTTGGCAACGTCAAGTAACTAATTTTCTACGCCAGACAATTGATATATTCTCGAGATTTCTCTAAGGACGGTCGTAAATAGACTTATTGGTGCAAATATAAGGCAGCTAGACACCTCTTGCACAAAGCCTAAGGAGGCGATGACTGCATATTGTGCAATGCGCAACGACGAAGCACTCCTCACAATTATTTCTTTAAGAGCTGCAGAGGGATGAGCAGGTTCCATCTGTTCCAGAATGTGATCACTGGACAGTTACCACTTACGAGATCTAAAAGATCTCTGCTTAATACAGCCGACTTTGACTCCTTTCCATGCTCTCCCAGAGGCATCATAATGGACCTACAACCGCTCTAAGAATACATCAATGTGAACCACTCTAACCTTAAGTGGGATTCGTATATTCCTGGCATGTTTAATTCTGTGTTAACCATCCGGTTGCCAAAAGTGTATACAGTACAGATTGGCAAAGGTCAAAGGATGACTCCAAATTAGTAAATAGGAAGGCTCGAGTTCATTCCTACAAGTATCTCTTGGCAAAAATTTATGAAGTTGTAGAATGGTTACTAATAATTTATTATAGAGTATCTACAATAGTTGTTAAAGTTTTTAAGGTATTTATGTAACGAATAATTAAATTTTATTTTACACTGGAAGATGATAACGTAAAGTGTAGATGACATAGCCAGCAAATATTAGTGCAGTGACGCAAAGTGAACCTGAACGTCCAGGCACGTCTCGTCAAAGCTGTGAATAGGATCTAGAACGTGTTGGAAACTTCCTGTACATAGATTGAATCAATTGGACCAATAGCGCAAGTTGAACCACATTTGATTGCGCCACATTACACGCAGCTCATGCAAAGATGCAAGTTTAGAGACATTTTCCTGACCGACTGGCCCTTGACTGAGCCCCAGATATAACCACTCCGACTTTTCATTTATCTGTGGAGGCTACCGTGTACACCAATAAACTAACCACACATTCGAAAAGAAATTGACGAAAAATCAACAGGAATCTGCGAGAATGTTATGAAAATATGCTTGAAAATCTACGTGGCTTAGACAAATTGAGCCAATGAACATCCTGTCTATTCAGAATCAGCTCCTCTGCTACCATCTACTATAAATATTGCAAATAGACTGGCCCTTTTCACTGTTTATTACCACTAACACGAGCGACATACTTTTTTGTTGTGTTTTACAGGCACAACATCAGATACGCCAAACTGAAATTAACCCGCATGCGTATAACATCAAAACCGCTTACGACTCCACACCGAAAAGCATTTATCACCATCAAAACAAAGTTAAGCCCACTTGGTCTCTATCTTGGTCCCACTACACATCTTTACCCCAGACTATAAAACATTCCAACGTAATTAGGATCTCGTGGCCATTTCAGTTCGATAATGACACATTTAATGAGAGTACCCGCCCGCCCAACCATTCTCGGGACAAAAATTCCAAATTACCTCAGACCAGACCAGGACCAACATCTACCGGCATTTACCGACGGCTTCTTCTGTCCTTAACTGGGAAAATGAAAAAAAAACGAACCTCCTTTATCATCATTGGGGCACATTGCATCATTTGTCTCACGCCACGCATCTATCTTCGCAAAGTCGCCTCACCCAGTCCCGAACATGACCACAGAAGAAAACGAAGATCGCATGCGAGCATCAAGCATCAAGCATCAAGCACCAAGCTCCATGCACACCAACAACACACCAAGAAACGTGCTTTGATTTTTTGGGACAAACAATTAAAATGACATTATCCACCGCAGCCAGCAACCATTAACAGCAGCCAGATCTGATCTGAGACTTCAAGAGACAGCAACGACATGGCCAGGCAATTGCGACCGATTTTAGAGGTCAGAGCGTGCAGCACTCTCGTATCCGTATGTGGCTCCGATCATCATCACGAACATAGCTGCGGGCGGATACCTTTCTTTCTGTTGTTAAGACTTTGTGTCAGTTCTCCAGAGTTCCAGTCGCTCCAGAGCTATGGTCTACTCTTCACCTGTGTTTGGGTGGGACTTGAGCCCGAACCCAAATCTAAAACTCTCTGATTCGATTTTGTTCCATAATAAATGACCATTGGCGCTGCTCTCCTTTTATTTGGTGTCCCCCACTTTTAGAGGCGCAGCAATAGTTGTGATTTCACATATACGAATAATACCTACGCTAAGTGGACTCCCAAAGACCGTAAGAGGCAGCTCGAGGGCTAATGATTCCAACGTTGTTGTGTTGTGTTGTGTTGTTGTTTTTTTTTTTTTTTTTTTTTCTTACTTTTTGGAAGTCAATCTTGTTGGTTTGTGGCTTGCGGTTCGGATTGTCTAGAGCGCGGCGATCCTCTTGAGAAATGAGGAAAGATTCACGATTTTTAATTGACAATTTTTATGTCATGCAAGATGAGATGATGATCTCAATACCAGCCGGCACCGTGATGGTGAGATGATGGCAACGAATATTTGCCAAAGAGTACCAGTAGATGCGAGTGATGCCGCAAGCGTTTTGATATAAAGTGATCGAGAAGGGCAATTGAGATGTGAATCTCCAATTGTATGAAAAGTGTTATTTGTAAGTTAAACCAATTATCTGGCGAGATATTAGATTTATTTTTAACTTGTAGATACTTTTGATTTGGACAAGTATAATAAAATGACAGGTATACGGACAAGCATGTTTGTGTAACCGGACATGAGTGATTGTTCGCAATAGAATAGCATATACAGCAAAGTGAGCAAAGAAATTGACTTCGATTAAAGAGAAGTGGTCCAAGATGAGTCACTGTCGGCACTTCGCTCGCTAGGTTTTTTTTTTTTTTTAGTCGAAAACGTTAATTGTTTTTTTGTTTTTCTTTTTTTTTGTTGAAGAAAGAGCGTTTTATATTTAGGTTTCCTTGAAAATTGGTCCTTCACGCGAAGTACCCGTATGAAATGGGTGATTTTTTAAGCACACTAAGTTGTAAAAGTGTAGAAAATTTTTATTTGAGTTGATTAACCAATGCTTGCCATTTATTTTTTAAGAATTACTTCATTTACGAGGGTTTTTGAAAAGTTTCCGACCGAACAATGATACCGGACATTTTTTCCCAAATTTTTTTTTTTATTTTTCTACATAGTCTCCTTGTAACTTTACATACTTCTTCCAGCGATGCTCCTATTTCTTTAACGCGTCCAAATAGTACTTGGCGTTTTTCTCTGCAAAATATTTGATCTATAACTTAATTCGTTTGGTTTTGCTAAGAGATGGCGTAACTTGTATTATTCCATTGGAACATGCGTAAATAACAATAATTTTTTTTTCACTCAAATATGTCGAACTTTGTGCCTGAAAAAGTGTTTTTGCGGGGAGTCCTTCTTCATTACTTTAATATGAAGAAAACTGCTGCCGAAAGTCATCGTATTTTGGTGGAAGTTTATGGTGAACATGCGCTAGCTGAGCGAACGTGCCAAAAGTGGTTTGCACGATTTAAAAGTGGGAATTTTGGCTTGGAATACGATGAACGTCCTGGGCAGCCAAAAAAGTTTGAAGATGAAGAACTGGAAGCATCACTCTATGAAGATTGTTGCCAAACACAAGAAGAGCTCGCAGAATCTTTGGGTGTCACTCGAGCAGCCATTTCAAAACGTTTAAAAGCAGCTGGATATACTCAAAAGCAAGGAAATTGGGTTCCACATGAACTCAAGCCGAGAGACGTCAAAAGGCGGTTTTGCATGTCCGAAATGCTGCTGGAACGCCACAAAAGGAAGTCATTTTTGCATCGGATTGTTACTGGTGATGAAAAATGGATCCATTACGACAACCCCAAGCGCATAGAATCATATGTGAAACCCGGCCAACCAGCCAAATCAACGGCAAAGCCGAATATCCATGGCGCGAAGGTAATGCTCTGTATTTGGTGGGATCAGATGGGTGTGCTGTATTATGAGCTGCTAAAACCGGGTGAAACCATCAATGGACAACGCTACCGAACACAATTAATCCGTTTGAAGAGAGCAGTGGCCGAAAAACCCCCGGAATATGCGACCAGACACGAGGCAATAATTTTCCATCATGACAACGCTCGGCCCCACGTTGCTATTCCGGTTAAGAACTATTTGTAAAACAGTGGATGGGAAGTCTTACCCCACCCGCCTTATATCCTAGACCTTGCCCCTTCTGACTACCATTTGTTCCGGTCGATGCAGAACGCCCTCACTGAAATGCGGTTCACATCAGAGCAGAATATCAAAAATTGGCTTGATTCATTCTTGGCTGCCAAGCCGAGGCAGTTCTTTTGGGATGGGATCCACAAATTGCCAGAAAGATGGGAAAAAGTCATAGCTTCAGATGGGCAATACTTTGAATAATACTATTATATATGCTCTTCTTAAATAAACGTTCAAATTTTGAAAAAAAAACGCACGTGTTAAGTTATATACCCATTAATTGTTCACGAGGGTGATTGCCTCTTCATTTGGCGAAAATCTCTGTCCTCCGAGCGCAGTTCTTAGACGAGGGAACAAAAAGAAGTCGCTTGGGGCTAGATCTGGTGAATAAGGCGGATGGTCAAGCAGTTCAAACCGTAATTCATGGATTTTCGCCATGGCAACTGCTGAGGTGTGAGACGGCGCGTTGTCTTGGTGAAACAGGATTTTCTTTTTCTGCAAATGTGGCCGTTTTTCTGCAATTTCTGCCTTCAGCTTGCCAAGTAATGATGCGTAGTATGCTCCTGTAATGGTTTTTCCACTTTGAAGGTAACTCCTTTACTATCCCAGAATCCAGTCGCCATCACTTTCCCAGCCGAAAAAAAAAACAGTTCTTGCTTTTTTCGAGCCGGCTCGCTCTTTGCAGTCCACCGTTTTGACTGAATTTTGTTTCGGGCGTATAATGGTGTATCCAAGTTTCATCTACAGTAATTAATCGGCGCCAAAGCTCGGATTTATTGCGCCTAAACTGCGCCAACAGGGCGTTGGAAATGTTCATTCGAACACGTTTTTGGTCTAACGTAAACAAACGCGGCACCCAACGCGCGGACAGCTTTCCCATGCCTAAATCTTGAATTGGACATTTTCATAACCTCTACTATCTCTCTCACTTTAATTCGGCGGTCGTCTGACACCATTTGGTGAACTTTAGCAATGTTATCGTCAGTGGTTGCAGTTTTTGGACGTCCGGAACGTTCATCATCTTCCAAGCTCTTACGGCCGCGGTAAAATTCAGCTGCCCAAAATTTCAGTGTGGTAAATGATGGTGCAGAGTCCCCATACACAGAGTCCAACTCATTTTTGATTTGCGTGGGCGTAATGCCTTTCAAAAACAAGAATTTAATGACAGCTCGATTCTCATTTTTTTCCATTTTCACAAAAAACACTCACATCGCCTCACTCAAATGACTGTCAACTAAAAACTGCGCCTCCAAAATTACCGAAACTTCGGTAAGTAACTGACAAAAGATGCACAACTAGCATTCACTAGCTTTTATTGACGAGTGCGGCTAACTTTACGTTGCGGAAACTTTTCAGACAACCCTCGCAAATGTTGACCACAACGACATTTTAAGTGCCCAATACGGAGAGTCCAATTTTGAATCAGTTTTTGGAGCATATTGGTATCTCGCTAATAACACGTGTAATGTTGTCTTCCAATGCTGCAATTGGCGCTGGTTTATCGGCATAGACACGTAATTTGATGTATCCCTATAAAAATAATCTAAAGGCGCCAAATCGCACGATCTAGACAACCAATTCAGCTGTTCAAAACGAGAGATAAATTGCTCACCGAACTCATTTCTTAATTGGTCCATCGATTCGCGTGCTGTGTGACATATAGCACCGTCTTGCCATAACCACTTGTCGACTAGGTTCAGCTCGTGCATTTTTGGCAAAAAGAAGTTCGAAACCATTGAACGATAGCGGGCGCCATTGACGGTAACGCTGTTCTCACGTTGTTCTTTAAAAACTACGGGCCAAGTATTCCGCCGGACCGAGTAATGCATTTTTCAGGATACATTGGTAGCTCTTGTATTGCCTGAGGTGGCTCA
Organism: Volucella zonaria; assembly: GCA_963966105.1. NCBI lineage: Eukaryota > Metazoa > Arthropoda > Insecta > Diptera > Syrphidae > Volucella > Volucella zonaria. The sequence goes on along the minus strand of OZ014532.1, from coordinate 101,886,942 downwards.
TCGGAACAAATACGGCAGTTTTGGTTATTTTTCGATAAAAAAGCGGATCTTCCGCCGACTTTTCTAAGGCCCACTTACAGAAAATTCAACGCTGTGGCTGATCGCTCGGTTGTGGTCCAATATCCTTGCGTAAAATCTTCCACGCCCAGGTCGAGTAACACAATCCCAATTGCTGCAAACGGCGACGAATGGACAACTCACGGTCTTCATTAACACTGGTGGATACTGCAGCAATATTTCCCTCGGCACGTACTCTACGCATATGGGTAGGTGGCTTGATGTCCAGTAGCGTGAAATTGAATTGCTTGCTCTGTAGGTCGATTATGACGACCGTAAAATGGTCGAAGTGCGCGAAAAACACTTTTCACAGAGCACGAATTTTGATAATAAAATTCAATAATTTTTGAGCGTTGTTCGGGTATAAGTCTTTCCGTGATGAAATGGCAATGCTATCTGAGCTTGTTTGACTTTGACACATGTCACGAATCATGCGTGAGATGTCAAAAATAGAACTCTGAATAACCAAATAGCCAAAAAAATCACCCTTTGTGTAATATGTAGATAAACGGGGAACCCTGTCACAAAAAACCCTAAGTTGATTCTAAGCGGCCTAAGATTTAGCGGTTAGAAATATTCAGGAAAAGAGTATTTTAAGTCATGTTAGCTTAGACATACAAAGAACGGTGCATTTTGACTATCAGGAGTAAAGGAGGTAGCATTCAGAATCTGCCACAAGAACCTGGAAGGCAAACACAACAACTAGAAGATGACACGACAGTCAAATAGGTCTACAGGCGAGGCTATTGCCCCGAAGCTGGAGTAGCAAGAATACTCATACAACTAAGAACGATTCTAATCAGAAAGATAAAGTGCTGGGAACACTCCAAGAGAAAATAAGGAAATCTACATTCGGCAGCAATTCAGTTAGCAAAATGTCAATGTCTATCGGAGGACTACAACACAGAAAGGTGACTCTGTACCGCATGGAATGCTGATAGCCGCATGACATCACATCTAGGCAATTTTTATTTTTAAATATTCAGGTGAGCCAAACGACACATATACATACCTTCTAAAATCGTCCCGCAAGTGTGCATGCGAATCCGTGGGTTGAAACAACTGGGTATCACAGGTGTTGTAAGAGTAAGACCAAAAAAAAAAAATTAGGAGCATGCACGTGTCACACCCAAAAAACGCTTATACCCTAGCACTATGGAAAAGTACGTTAAGAAGAAAAGCACTACCCCGCCAGGCGCTACCATTGCTACGCATGATTATGATCCTCGGACGAGCAGAAATGCTCGCGTCGAAGCTATTCGGTTTCCGGGGGATAGGAAAATAATGCAACGGCTTAGGCGTAGTCTAAGTATGAGTGATCGGACAGCTACGAAATTGAAGAAATGATGATTAGAAGGCGAGTGGACAACTTGTGTGTACAAGAAATAAAATGGCGAAGCACAGGGACTCGGGCGCGTTTCTTGAACGTTAAAGCAAAAGCTTACAAGAAGTTCTACAATGGGTCGGAGCAACGTAAAAACGAAAATGCTATCATCATCGCGGCAGAGCTACTTGGCAATATCTTGACCATTTCAAAGTCCAGTGACTGTTTGATGTCTCTCAAATTGGTGATACAGTCGGATGCGAACAGAGAGAAGAAGCGTCCCAAAGGAAGCGCTTTTGTTTGTTGGCGGAGATTTGAACGGACATGTCGGGAAGACAAACGAAGACTATGAAGACTGTCATGAAGGGCTGGAGTATGGCACCAGGATTTCTCCAAGTGAAGACATCCTAAGCATGTGCAAGTCTTACGGTCTTATTGTTCGTCAAACTAAGCCAGCCTCTGATGAAATCCAGATTGACTACCATTTGGAAGCCAGTTTCATGAAGCCCCGGGTAAAAGATTGCAAAATGATCCTGGGAGAGGCGATCGCCCAGAAACTAGGTGGTTGGTGATGAGGTGTGCAGAGCACATGATATGTGAGATTCCCTACAGCGGTCTTGCTTAGAGAAAGCCAAATCATTGATTGGAACAACGGAAGGCCCCTGCCAACACGCCAAAAAAACATAGTGGTGGACAGATGAAGCAAAAGTAGTGATACGGGAAAAGAAAACGACTTGCAAGGCTCATCTACTAATAGAGATGAAAAAGCTCGCCTTGAAGTGATATATACTCGTAGATGTTGCAAAAGTCTCGCGAAGAAGTGCGCCCAATTTCAAGCAAAGCAATTTCGAGGGCCTCTATCGGGAGTTGGAGGAAATGTTGTCTTCGGCATTCGATAGGCTATCCAGGAGATTCAACAAAACATCTTGGATAAGGGAACAACTATTTTCAAAATAGCTGCCCAGAGAAGAAGAAGAAGGAGATTCATTCCCCAAAGTTCATTAACAATGCTCAAGGCAGACGACAAAATTCTCCACAGCCACACTACTGTGAAAGGCTTCTGAATGAACAGTTTCCCCGGGTATACTTTCCAAGAGCCGCTCTTAACGCAATGTTAAAGCATCCTACATTACTGTCCAAGAAGTTAGGAATGCGGTGAAATACTCAAAAAAAAAGCGGTTGGGCCAGACGAGATACTCTCTGAGTTCCGGAAAAATATGGGAGACATCGGGTCCTGATGGCTCATGGTTCTTGTCTTCAAACTTATGAGCGGTAGTCCAATGCCTAATTAGTGGAAGGAAGATGTCTTCTTCCTTTGCACAAAGGAAAAGGCGATACGCAACACGGTGATAGCTACCGTTCTGTCAATCTGATGCCATATACATTGAAGATCGTTCAGCGGGTATTAGACGGCCGATTGTGTCAAATAATCAGATGACCAGTGCAATCCAAAGTATAAGGATCATAATGGAGAAACATCGTGATCGGTTGATTTCGAAAAAGCCTTTGATAGACAACCAAGGGATCTCTTATGGGTGGCGGTAAGATAACGAGGCGTTCCAGAAACCTACGTGCGTATGATCATTGACATGTATGACGGAGCAAACACAAGAGTAAGATATCCGGCAAGAGTCACCGAAGAGGTCCTAATTAAAGTCGGTTTACACCAGGAAAGCATCCTCAGTCATTTGCTATTTATTCCAGTCCTTGGCTATCTGCTTGAAGGAAAAGTGACGGACCCCAAAATGCATCAGTTATTCTTTGCTGACGATGAAACTATCACTGATCCACACCGGCCTATTCCAGACATTTACTTGAATGGAAAGTGCTTCCCAAGTACGAAAGGTTTAAATATCTGGGATCTATGATCAGGAACGAAGCAACCTGTGGCGATGACATCAATCATCGTGTAAGCATAGGGTGGATGAAGTGATGGGAAAACTCAGCAATCTTCTGTGAACGAAAAATGTCCCCTAAGCTGAAAGGAAGGCTCTACACCGCAGTTGTACGTCCGACACTCACACACTGTTCACAATGCTGGACAATGTACAAAAAGTATGAGGACAAATTAACGACAGCTGAGATGAAGATGCTTCGCACGAGCAGGAGTAACAAAGTGTGATAAAATAAGAACTTCGAAGATTCAAGGAAGCCTTCATGTAAAAGAACCCATCACAAGCAAAAGAGAGCACTACCGGCCCAGTTGGTATTGTTATGTTCAAAGGAGAGATCCTTCGAACCCTGTAAAAAGGCAATATCAGTTAACGTTCCTACACAATCTCACAAAAAAGCCAGACCAAAAATAACACAATTGCAAAAACACCAGCATTTGATAGGCCTCAGTGACGAAATGATCCGAAACCGGGAAGCCTGCCGGTTCTTCCTGAGGTCAGGCATTGCATGAGCCCACAAAACATTGTTATCATTTTTATTAAAGCTAACTCCTATCGCATGACTTAATTCAGTATTGTTGCACCCAGTTAGTAAGGGATCGAAGCACTACGCCGTCTGATTGTGACTTTTCCTGCCTTACTTAGAAATTGAAGCGCAAATTGACTGTATTTTGTGAATACACCAAATTCCATGGTAGCAAAACTACATCCTTTCCTGGACATCTACATTTTAGTAACACTCTGCACAAGCCGGAGTCCCAATTAGAACGAGCGAGTTCTTGCTTGATTTCGACAGTAAACTACCATAAGACTTATGGCTGGTGTCATAAGAAATCATGGGACGTACTAAGAGCAAGAGATGCCAATAATGATCCACAAAAACCGGGCCAAAATTAGGGGCTATATGAAGGTGAATTGAAAACAACAGCTTCAGGCAAGACTGATTTCACTGTTGTAGCCCCAGGCAAATGTAATAGCAACAACTACAGCCGAGTATGTCCTTTAAATATGAGGACTTTATACAGGTCAGGAGTTCCCGAATACCTAGTAGAGACACTAGAAGCTTGGATATATTTCTATTAAAACTGCCATCAAGAAGACGCTAAATGTACCATGAAAACCTATATCTCGAGCATCAAAGTAGGCTTTATACAAGCTTACCACCTCCGTCCTAATATATGATACCACGCATAAGCACGGATATTTTGTAGAGCGTATAAAAGCTGTCTTCACTTCTTTGAGCGAAAGATTCTTCGTGTGATAAGTTGGAGTAAGGAACAGAATGTACAATGAAGAACTTCTGTATACCAACAGGTACATCGTTCAAGAAGACATAAGGACTACATGTACCAACATCAGCCTCATATGCGCACAGCTGCTAACGGAAAAGAGAGACTACGCTGCCAAGAAATTCTTGTACGACCTTCTGACGACAACTTATGAGCCGTATACCAAGTGCCTGGTCTACTTAATGCTAGGAGGAAGAGTGCCGACATCACATTCCGAAACGAATCCTGATTGAGTTCGGACGTTGTTGACCAAGATAAACTAATTAACAACATTGCAATCTAGTCATCCGTACATTTCGAGTGCCAAAATTGACTAACTAGTAGCCCAGGGCAGCCTAGGGAAGCCCAGGGCAGCGCTCCGAAGTTAACATAACAAACGACATCAACTTAGAGATTATTCGGCAACCCCCACTTCTCTCGAGCTCTATCTCGAGAAACGAACAAGACGCTCCGCAAGGACCTCATCGTCTCTGTCTTATTATACGATGCATAAGCATGGACACTTTGCGGAGCATGTGAAAACTGTCTTCACTCCTTTGAGTGAAATATTCTTCGTGTGATAATTTGGAGAGTGGAACAGAATACACAACGAAGAGCTATACGAGCTGTACACCAGCATGCAGCAACTCCAAACCTGCGCTTACATTGGAAGCCAGCGCGAAAGATCTTCAAATTCATTTGGGTGGTACAATCTAGTAAAGGAAAGACTTTAATAATGTGATGAGAGTAGGCTGTAACGAATATGGAAATGCAAGGCTAGAGGCAGTTAGCTAAAGATCAGTTAGAGGGTTTACATTGGCATCGCTGTACTTTGATGCCAACAAAAGTAAAAGTGATTATTCCACGATATCACCAAGAAAGGTGACGTACTAGATGGAGTGAAAAGTGACCTCCGTGACCGCCAGAATGCGCTGCTACTGCAAAAAAGGTTATGGTACCTTGAAGTCCGTTCATATTTAGGCAGACATGCCAAATTTCAGTGCGATACTGTCTTTAGTTTTGTTTTGACTGCTGATTGTTGTTGACGTGTTTGACATCATGTTGAGTATGGACAAAAACGATTTTCGCTCTCTCATAAAACATTATATTTTGAGAGGCAAAACGGCGAAGGAAACAAAAGAAAAGTTGGATAAATATTATGATTACGCCGTCAAATATTGGATCAAGTCCGCAGCGGCAGGCCCTCCGATGCGGTTACAGAGGACAATGTCAAAAAAATACATCAAATGGTGTTGGCTGACCGGAAAGTGAAGGTGCGCGAGCTAGCAGATACCACAAAGATTAGTACTGAGCGCACACGCCATAGTTTGGGCAATGTTCTGCATATGAAAAAGTTATCCTGCCGCGAATGCTCACTCCTGACCAAAAACACGAACGCGAGAGCGCTTCGAAAGTGTGTTTGAATTTGCTGATGCGGAATCGGGCGGACTTTTGGCATCGATTGGTAACTGGATTTGGATCCCTCGGACTATTATCTCTTCCCAAGCCTCAAAAGACGGCTCATCAATAAAAAATTCAGCTGACGCGTAAAAAAAGATTTTTTTTTAATTCCCAAGGAGGTCACTTTTCACTCCATCTAGTACAGTGCTATTTGCAGTTAAATGGGTTAACTACATGAACCCACGAATGACATTCCCCAGAATTGATAATTGATAATTGAAAGGACGAGCTAGACATTGTGCTAAGACCACTACTGATATTCCACTCGTACAAGCAATAATTGACAAAGTTGGTTTTCTCCCCCGTGGAGGCATATAAAAGAATCAAGCACTCACTAAGGTACTCTCTCCTGTTTCCCGGCGGAAGCAAACGAATTCTAAAGATGGAATCAAAGCTGGCGTCCACAGTTCCAGTTAGGTTGAACCAGTGTTACCTCTATATGAGCTGCTTTAACGTATTTGAATACCAGGTCCATAGGGATCTTCAACACTTGGCTAGGGTGGAAAAGAGTTGGTGGCGGATGAGCCCTTAATAAGGGCCAACGGCAGCGCTCACATCCCCGAAGCGGGCTACTAACTCCGGAATTGAGTCCGGCCCCTTTTGTTCAAGAGGTTCCAAAAAGGGCCTGGCCCTCCAGGTTAGGCGTTGTGCGTGGGGCTAACTGCCCAACCACGTAAAAAAGTAATTGTTACGAAGCGACCAATAGCCTCCGACAAGGACGGATAATCTGCAGAATGAACAAAGGACAACGATTTTCGGATTTGCACGAGGAATGTTCGGACCTTGACCAGTCCGCGTGCAGCAGAACAATTAGCAGAGGCCCTAGACTGCTATAAGGCAGATATCACTGCCATTGAGAAAGTGCGGTGGGATGGGCCGAAAGAAAGATGAAAAACTGTAATGTGATGGCTATAAGGAACGTAAGCAGCGTCTATTTGGATGCGGGTTCGTTGTAAGCGGCTGACTTAGGCAAATAGTCTTGAGCTTTCAGTATCAAAAGTAAATTCACTCTATTCACTCACGCCCCAACAGAGCAAAAGGACGATGCTACCAAAGAAAGTTGCTACGAGCTCCTCCACAAAACCTTCGAGCAATGTCCGATGTATGAGGAGATTGAACGTTGAACGATTGCAATCGCAACAAACCTGTAGAACCTTTGCCGATCGGGTATACCTCAACCTCTCGAGAAGTCCTTTGCTCCTTTGCAGCCAGCATCAAGTACTGAAGACAGCCAGTGGCTTAGATGCCGAGAAGCCACCAGAAATGATGCAACTAACGTGCTGGGTTTCGCCCGCCCACCACCACGATACACCTGGTTTGATGAAGAGTGCCGGCAAACACATGCGGCAAAACAACATGCCTACAAAGCCGAGCTTCACAAAAGGATGAGAGCGGCTCATAGATTCTATGAGCAAAAGAGGAGGGAAGAACAGCGGCTTCTCTGGAGAAAAACGAAAGCGCATGATAAATGCGCGATTGAGGAAATAGACAGGTGCTTCTCCAGGAATATTGTTCAGAAGTTTTACCAAAAGGTAAAGGATCGTGTCAGGGTAATAAGACCCGATCGGAAACCAATAGAGTTGAAATAGGAATCCTGGTAGTGGAGTCACAGTCGATGCTGAGGATATGAAAAAAAATAATTCTTCAGACTGCTAAACGGCGAAGACGACACAAGTTTCACTGTTGAGCAGAGAGAGCCATTCAATATTGACGATGCAAGCCAAGAACTCCATCCACCCGACCAAAATGAAGTCAGGATAGCAATATCTTAACTGAAGTCGAACTATTTAAGGCAGCAGAAGAAGAGAGCATACACCAACTTATTTCTAAGATTTGGTCGGATGAATGTATGCCTGATGAATGGAACCTCAGCATCGTTTGCCCGGTTTACGAGAAAGGAGACCCTTTGAATTGCGGCAACTATAGAGGTATCGATCTCCTAAGATCTTGTTTGCCGTATTGTGCGATCGCCTGAAACCATTTTCCAACGATCTGATTGGACCCTATCAGTGCCGTTTTAGGCCGGGTAAGTCCACAATTGACCAAATATTCACACTACGGCCGATCCTGGAGAAAACCCAAGAAGTTCAGATCGATACTCACCACCTTCTTATCGATTTTGAAGCCGCATATGAGAGCATCTATAGAGACGACTTATACAGACTCAGAGCCATGTCTTCCATCCCTGTCAAACTCGTCCGATTGTGCAGGATGACGATGGGGTAAGCTTGCTGCTGCCCTTTGATGTCAAAGAAAAAGGATTTAAGCAAGGCGACGCCCTATCATGTGACTTCTTCAACGTCATACTTGAAAGAATTGTGCAAGACTCACAAGCTAAAACACGAGGTACGATCTTTCAAAAGCCTCTTCAGTTGCTTGCATACGCCGACGACATTGATATTATTGGCAGAACACAGCGAGCTGTCCCTGGTGCGTTTGCGACTGTAGGACCAGAAGCGGCAAAAATGTGTCTAGCGGTAAACGAGGGCAAAACAAAGTATATGCTGTCAACAAGAAGCGACACTCAACATGGATGAATCGGCCAGAATATCACAATGGGCAGCTATAACGTTGAGGCTCTCCGAAAACAACATTCCTTCAGAAATCATACGAAGAATAATGCTTGTCAATCGCTGTTGCTTTGGGCTGAGAAGGCAACTGTGTAGTATGACCCGCTCCCGAATAACCAAGGAAGGAATGAGATTCTTGCAATCCCAGTGCTGTTCTATGTTTCCGAAGCATGGAAAAATTCTTCGTAAGATATTTGGTCCCATTTGCGTTGACGGGTTCTGGAGGAGACAATTCAACGATGAACTCTACGAGCTGTATAGCGACATCGACGTGGTCAAAAAACTGAGCATTGGGCGTTTGAGATGGTTGGGATATGTAGAGCGAATAAATACATACGCTCCAGTCCGCAGAATCTTCGACTCCATTCCGAAGAGACAACGCAGTAGAGAAAGGCCTTGCCTTAGGTGTCGCACGCAAGTGGTAGCGGACCTCAACCAACTTGGAGTGCGCAGCTGGGGGCAGTTAGCCAAAGACAGCGGTAATAAGTATGTCCTCATCTGACCGGAAATCCCTACCCACCCCTGCTGCTCTCCCCATTTACCATACTGTCGCACTTTGCTTTGTGCCAATGCCAGTCCTTTAGCTCCAGATATGCACGTAGTTATCCGAATATGGTGGATGTGAAGGAATCTCTCAGAGACAATGGAGTTTTTGTTGATTTGAATTCCTTAAAATGTATATCCTCCATCATCCACTGCACCTTGCCATCATATATAGGCCACTTGTCTACGACTTGCCATCAAGCGGCTTGCCCTAATTTTTATCCATTCCAATTTTCTGGTCACAATTATTCCAACTAAAGAATTTCAGGTTCAACCGTCAACATGAACCCCAAACGCAAGGGTTAACCGTTTAACCCCTTCAGTGTCTTCCATGGATAGGTACTCGTACGTAGTTTGCCATTCCACTTTTAAGTGTTCCCGGCTATCTGCAGTAATTTCCCGAACACCTTTTGCTACCAAAAACTCACTCAGACAACCCCCCACTGTTCGTTCATATCGCAAAGCGACTAAATGAGTATATTTAACGAAAGTATCCTGCACTTAGAGATAATCCCTCCCGATGGAATGAAGATTACACTGTCCACATTGACGGAGAAGACTGTTACGACAATGGTTGCGTCGACGTATGGGAATATGAGCGCTCAGCTCGATCTTCGGGAATTGAGGAATAAAACTTGATTAACTTTGCTCGCGTGTTGTTTTTCACCCCGTCTGCAGGGGGACTTATTATAGACCACGCTCCCGGGAGTAGCAACAGCGCCTTAACGCCCATTCAGTACAATATCACATGACTTCCATTTCTTTGGTGCTTCTGCTGATCATATGGGGCTGCTGCTGTTGCCGTTGCTGTTACTGATTCCTATATTACACCAACTGACTGACTGAAGCAATTACCCGATCTCGATCCCGATCCCGATGCCGTCCCGACATCCAATCAATATGCTCCGGCAATTGGCGGGATTAGAGTTCACGGTTAGCGATCATCGCGAAATTAGGCATTTTTCTTTAATTTAACACAACAACAGGTGAATCGATATCGATATACGGGTATGTACATACGGATTCGTACGTTTCCCCCGTATGTTGGGTACATCGATAATCCATCGATTGATTGGGCGCGCGAATGACGCTGCAGATTGGCAGGGAGGTTGTAGAGAAGAACGATCACGTCATTAGCTGTGATCCGCCTTGAACATTTTTACCAAGGAACTTACTCGTACTAGAGAAGAACGAAGCAGGAGCAATTATTTCCGTTTAAAGTACCATGAGACGATCATGCGGACGATGGTGAATAGTATAGCGGTAGGTGATCGGTTTCTTCATCAGATCTTACCTCCCTCTCACATGATCACCAATCATCCATTGATCCATGGCTTAAGGTGGGGATAAAAGGACTTTAGAGATAGCTTTGTTTTGTTTTTAAGAGTCTTAAGAGCGCAGAGAATTTGCGGATATGCAGAGCCATCAATTATTGCTGTGGCGGTATAAAACGATCGTCATGGATCGGGATGATGTTTAAGCGGAAAAGAGGAGAAGATCGTCTTGGCCGTCGTCATCGTCGTCATCGTCGTCGTCGTCGTCGTCACTGCCATCGTTTTCGTCATCGTCGTTGTTATGGCCGTTCACTCATCATGTGTAAGACAAAGGCAAGAACATGAGAAAAAAATTAAGTGCATATGCATTCGGACACATCTGCTGGGTTCTTTATGGACCACAGAAACCGCTGCTGCTGCTGTTGATGCTGATGCCGCCGTTGTTGGTGGTGATGTTGCTGCTGTTCCACACTGACATTGAGAGTAACATCCAAGTAAATGACTTTAAGTGTACCCTGAGAGTGCATAACGCATAACGTCCGCAAAGGATATTTTTACAGTCTGAATGGAAAGAAAGAAACCGAAGAAGCATTGTTCTTCATCGTCTATGACGTTTATTATTTCGATGCACCCTTAATCGAGTTAACCCAGCCAGTATTCCTGGCAAGGGAGTCTGAGATGGAGCTGCTGGAGTCTGTTTCCTATCCAAAGCAGAAACATCCAGAAACTGAGGTAAGAAAGCCGCTGTCATTTGAGGACGTCGTACAGCACCCCTTTGGGTTGTTTGGGTTCTCGGATTTAATCTAACCTGGAGGTCTTTTCCTATTTTGCAATGTACAAATTCTATTCCCCTAAGTATATCTGCCCTTGGAAACCATTCCACATCAATATTTGAATTATAAAATTAAGATGGAGCGGCAGTCCGGTTTGAACCACAGCCTAGTCCCTTTATTTACTAGCTTGTTCGTCCTTTCATTTTATGAATAGATAGACGTGCTTACGACTTTAAGCCGCCACCCTTCTCCAAGAAAATGAGACAATTTTTCAAAGGTCGGAGCATTGGTGATGGTAGAACAAATTTTTTTTTTTCGATGTATTGCCTAGGCATTCAACCTAAACCTCCGGTAGACTCTTACGTCATCTCAGAATATTTACAGAGAAGTTTATGCAGGTTTTGGGCAGCAACGAGTGCTTTTACTTTCTGTCGAATTTGTCTATTTTTCTCCGTCGGAACCGGACTCTCTGACAAGGAATCAGTATATTGTACTCCATCTTTGCTTCAGTGATAAATTGGCCACATTAAAAGCGCCCACCACATCCACCTCCGAGTACCTGCAAGCTGATGCATCAGTCTCACAACAACTATAAGCAGCCTACAGTCTTTCCTACTTAAGGCCGGCAGTAAACTAACTAACTTCGTAGAGATACCGAGAAGCGTTCTGAAGAGTCTACAAGCTTTAACCGAGGACTAAGAAACTTAATGCAGGTTCGAGTCCCGATAAACTCTTCTCTTATTCTTGCTTAACAGATTTATCGGCGATCTGATTTTCTGCGATCCTAACGAACAATGAATTCAAACGTTGTCGTTCTAAACAGAGATACTAGCCCCGCATCATAGAAGATCTAAATGCATTACTTTTCTGGCCAAAAGTTTGGCAGAAACCATTCCTGAGCATAGGAAAATTCGGTTCCGATTGTTTTTTTGTTCAGCAATATGTATTCTGGTTTCATTGTATCATCATCATCCAACCTTCTATGGTTTGAAAGTGCAGCCCATGGTATGAATATCAGGAAAAGGTACACTCTTTAGTAAGTCTAGAGCAAAATCCGGCTTCCTAGAGTCCTCAGTCAAGGAAGACCGGTCTTTCTGATTAAATCAGCAGTGACATACTTTCGCTAAAGCTTGTTCCACCACCAAGTGGGGCATAGAATTTAGTTGATCTTATCATAGTCGTGTAGATCTAATTGACCTTCCTCGGAAACAAGCCCCATGTCTTACCGAAAGCTCTCATATACTGGCAGAAAGCGGACAGCACCTTGCATACGACATGTTAAGTCCGAAGATGTTCATTGGAAAAACGGATGGAAATGCCTTTAAGCACTAGATGACTCAGACTCTTTCTTCTGCTAAAGGAAACAACCTCAGTTGTGAGAGCATTTTGTAATTTCTTATGCACCAATCACCGGTCACGTCGAGGGTTGCCTGCGCTTTACAGCAGACAGTCATTAGGCACGATCCAACAGTATAGCAACATCATCTGCATATGCCTGAACATAGACGTCAGTCAGGGTCCTATTTACCCGCAAAATTAGTGATTCGTCCACGACATTAAAAATTCCATTGCCAGAAGTGCGAAGAGCCTACTATTTCCTGTGGAGCGCGCTTTGAATTCTGACCACCAGATTGTACAACGAAGTTTCACAGAATCTTTCGCGTTGATAGGCATGTTGCATTGTAGACAGGAGATGCCTTCGACGCCTTTGCGCATATGAAAACCGACCATTCTTTCCATGCTCTTTAACATGAAGACAGTCAGACTGATAGGTTTGAAGCCTTTGGTGAGCATGTAGTAATCCAAATATGTTGGTGCTGCAAAACAACATCTTTTGCATCGCGTTTTGAAACCACCCTGCTAAACCTGAGACGTTCAATACTGCCGTGGCATCTCTGTTGTAGTTGAGTCACCCCTCACCAACTGCTCGAAGATTAGCGGCACCGCAAACCTATCCTGGATCACCCCTTTTATGTCAAAATAGAGGAACGCTTCAGGTGGGACGAAGCCTTTCAAGCGCACACTCTCATGATATAAGTAGTTGGGGTAGTAGGCCCCAAATATCAGATTGTTGGACGAGGTTATTGCTCTTGCAATATGCCCTCGAGTCAACTTAATAGCGAAGTTGTCCACTCTTATTAGATTCACCTTGTTGTATAGGACCTCATTGGGATAGAATTTTATGTACTCCGATTCTAGTGTTCTGTAAAGGTGAAGACAAACCCTAAGACAAGCCCTCTCAAACACCCGAATCTTTTCCATTAACCCTGCTCACACGGGACACTCATATACCAGCATGGGTCGGTTACAACCTGCCTTCCTAAAGGGTAGGTCAACCACCACAAATCTCGTTGAATTCGTATCCTTTGCCATCTCTGCCCTAGAGAACGGCAACGAAGTCGATGTAGTTGCAACCGATTTTAGCAAAGCCTTCGATAAAATCTCTCATCGATTAATACTTTTCAAATTGTCTGCCCTCGGCTTTGAGCCCATACTGTTAAAATGGATATCCTCTTACCTCGAAAACCGTTGGTCAACCCACTCCGCTCCATCTTTGGCCACCTCTGGAGTTCCTCAAGGTAGCCATCTCGGTCCCCTTCTCTTTATATTAACCATAAATGATCTCGATAGGATCATCAAATACTCGTCCGTCTCCCTTTACGCCGACGATACCAAATTTTTCAAAACCATTTCCTCTCCCCATGACTCCTTCCTTCTTCAACAAGACCTTGATAGTTTTTCGATCTGGTGCCTCAAAAATTGTTTGGAACTTAATATCACCAAATGCCAATCCATCTCCTTTTCACATAAGCGGCACAAATCTCCTCCTCGACTCTACCTTCTCCACAACCAACCTATCTCCTCCGTTGAATCTCTTCGCGACTTCGGCATTTTGTGTGATAGGGAGCTCAACTTCCGTTTGCATATGGATGGGATAATCCTTGAAGCCAACTCTGCACTAGGTTTTGTAAAACGATGGTCCAAAGAATTCACCAACCCATACGTGACCAGGTCCCTCTATATTACCTTTGTTCGTCCCCTCCTAGAGTACGCCAGTTAAGTATGGTCCCCATATCATCGCGTTCATATCTCGAGAATCGAAAGCATCCAGCGCCGTTTTCTTCGATTTGCTCTTCGAGGTTTGCCCTAGGATGATCCTTTTACTCTGCCCCCCTATCAAAACCGTCTCAACCTTATTAACCTAAACACCCTTGAGGAACGCAGAGATGCAGTCGACTTTCTCTTCATTCATCGACTTCTTTCAGGTCAGGTTGAATGCACGTCCCTTCACAATTCTATTTTCGTTAACACTAACCCTCGTAATCTACGTACCCCTCGTTTCTTCTATCTCCCAACTCACCACACCACCTATGGCTCCAACGAACCAATCTCCCGCATGCTACGAAAAATGAATTCAAACCCTAGAGTCTTTGACTTCCACCGCACCACTTCCTACCTCAAATCCGTTCTCCTCCACCACAATAACCAACCTTAGTTTTAAGTTTAAGTTTAATTTTAAGTTATAGCTTGTATTGAGCCGAATAAATGGGGACTTTCGCCCGCACAAAAATTAAAAAATTAAGGGCCATGTAGCAGATAACTTTCACACTCGCATCGCCTTGGTCTCTTTGTAAGGACAAAAGCACCTTTGGCCCTGGCCAGAGCAGCGTATACATTCTTGTTGAAGCATAGATATTTGTCTAGGTCCCAAATTTGCTTGCATTTCGACAAGCAAATGGCTGGCCGTGTTGTCCAATTCATTCTGTTGTCCCTAGAGGCACGAAACAACGGTGTTCTAAATAGAATCGCATCAGACATAGCAAAATCGCCATCATGTTCGACTTTTGGACCTGTTATGTACGCTATCAAGTCGTCTGCGTACGCTATGCTATGGGGAAGTGAACCTATCCGATCACTTGTGTAAGTGTTGGATAAGATCGGTGAATTAACCGCATCTTGTTGCAGACGGTTTTTAATGTAAAATGTTTCAACAGAAGTCGCATTGCCATGTTTTACGATGAACTACCTGTTGGTGAGAATGGGCCCCCGCCCAATTATCAAGGCTTCTCCCATTAATGACGGGATCTACTAAAAAGCGGAAGCAGATGACGCCACCGAAGATTGCTACGATTTGACCAGTTACAAGTTGCCGGTCATTGTTCTTGTTGGCGGCAGGACCACCGGTAGTCCCTACCAGGACTTAAATCACAGTACCATGGGAGTCAGGAGCACCCCGGACTTCGGTCTGGGACTGACTTGTTGAGGTAGACCCCCTTATGGGAGCGTCATGTTGACTGTGGCTTAAACCCAAAGTCGTGTTAGTTTGACCCAATGTAGAGTTGCAATAAGTACTGGGTGCTGTGACTCTAAGAGGTTTTAGATCGGCCTCGACTCATAACAAGGGTGGAACTTGTGTCTCCAAAACAAGTTCTGCTTTGGTATCTCAGGAAGGCAGCAGAGCTATGGCAAGGCATATCCTTGCTCTCATAGATGTATGGGCATCCCGTAAACTTAAGTCTTCACGACTGGTATTTACGTTAAAAATTAGAGACTATGCCTGTGAGCATATTATATGAAGATTATTCAAAAGTGGTTTACTGATGCCACTTCGACCATGTGGTGTGAAAGGCCTTTTTCAAATCAAACAGGTAGGCTCCAGTACATTGCTTTTCTGCTTTTATTGCATTTGATATCTGACAGCAGCTTAAACGCGGCATGTATGACATCATGTCTCGCCTTGAGAATGAATTGATTTTCTGGAACTATATTTTTGTCCTCAACCCACTGAGTCAAAACCCCATTGATTACCTTTTCAAACACTTTACTGATATTCGGAAGGAGACTTATCGACCGGAGATTCGGTAGATTGGATGTATCTTTACCCCTTTTAGGGATGGGATGCACCACCGCTGTCTTCCAATGCGTTGGATATGTTTGGCAGTAGTTCAGTATACTTATATGCCAGTGCCAGGCTAGCAATGAGGTTGCTCGTCAGGGCTATCCCATTGATGCCAGGCAACTTGAAGCCATGAAAGAAAGGAACAGCGTATTTGATGGCCGGATCCACCACTACAGACACCAGGTGCGGCGCGTTGTGTACATTCGGTGATAGTAGCTGGTTGTCTTACACTCAGTATAGATCTTCTGAATGCCTCTAATTCAACTAATTGGCCATTTTTGAGGACCATAAGCAGCCGCCTGGTTTCACCACATATTTCGATCTTTTCGCAAGCCTTAACAATTGGCAGTCTTCGAAAGCCGACCAGGCTTCTTGTACTACATGGTCTTGTACAGTGTCTTGCAATAGCGACTTCCGAACTGTGACAGGGTTAGCAGCCAAATATGTGTGCCAAATTGGCTCTCATTTATTCAGTCTGTTTTGCCAAATCACTATGGACGGGCATAGAGTTCAACAACACGTGCAAATGATAAAATTGTTATCAAAATAGGTGTTCTGTTCGTGCAAGGCTCCGCGCGCTTTACCCATTTTACGGTCACCGTAATTGTCCTACCGAGAGGATTATTCGCAGTGTGGTGGATAAATCTGAGTCCACTGGCTCAGTAAACGATAAACAAACATAAGATCTGCGGAAAACATCGCCGCTGTCCGTGAGAGTGTGCAGGAGAATCCGAGGCAGTCGAGTCGAATCGAGTCGCTCACAAGAACTCGGCTTTTTGCAGACCACAACTTGGCGAATTTTGCGTCGTGACTTGAGCCTGCACCCGTACAAAATTTAACTGACCCACGACCATAGACAACGACGTGTGTTCGCTGAATGGGCTCTAGAGCAGTTGGAAACTGACCCTAATTTGCATCGGAAAATTATCTTCAGGGATGAGGCATATTTCTGGATGAATGGGTACGTTAACAAACAAAATTGTCGACTTCTGGACGATACCAATCCACATGAGATCCAGGAGCGTCCAATGCATCCCGAAAAAGTCACTGTTTGGTGTGGATTCTGGGCTGGCGGCGTCATCGGTCCATATTTCTTTGAGAACAATGCTGGCCAGGCCATCACTGGCAACGGCGAGCGTTATAGCTCGATGATTACCAACTTCTTTTGGCTGAGTGGGATGATATGGACACCAACAACATGTGGTTTCAACAGGGTGGCGCTATGTACCACACAGCTCACACGCATTGGAAATTCTGCACGAGCGATTCGACTACATGGTCATCTCACGTGGAGGTAATGTGAACTGGCCACCGCGATCGTGCGATTTGACCCCGTTAGAATTTTTCTTGTGGGGTTTTCTGAAGTCGTAGGTGTATGCGAATTAGCCACAAACCACAGCGCTGCCCTCAAAGCCAACACAACCCATACCATCGGTCAAATTCAGCCTGATTTATGCGGCAGAGTCATGGAAACTTAGACATTCCGGATGCGCGCCACCCAGAGAAGCCGCGACGGACATTTGAACGATGTTATATTCCCTACATAATGGCATCGATAGGACTTTCAGGCGCATAATGAACCTGAACCCTTTACAAGTAGTACCCGACCTAACAAAGAAAACACAAAAAAATTGGGGAAAAATTTGTTTATTTCTCTACGTAGTCTCCTTTCAGTCCAATACATTTTCCCAGCGATGTTCAAGAGCTTCAATATCCTGTTTATAGTGAGAATCGTGGAGATCCTTCAAATAACCATCAATCGCAGACTCCACCTCTTTACTGTTGGTAAAGCTTCTACCACCGAGCCATTTTGTCAAATTCGGAAATAGAAACCAATCCGAGGGGCTTAAATCTGGTGAATGGGGTGCATAGGTAACTTTAACCATTGATTTCTGCCATCGCGAGGACCCATTTTTCATCCATGGTTATGAATCGACGCAAAAACTCGGCTTTATTGTTTGGCGAAGTTTCAGCCAAACACACGACGCTGTCTTTGTTCCATTGTGAGTGATCGCGGCACCCATCTTGCGCTCAGTTTTCTCATGTCAGATTTTTCAGTCAACATGCTATGTACAGCGCTTTTTGAAATGCATACCCTATCTGCTGGTTCACGCTTCCTTACTAGATGTGGTCCTGTATACGGCTGCTTCAGTGGTTTCCTGACTGCATCGCAACGAAGGAACACATGAGAACAAGTTATAATGTCTGTGTATGTATTGTAAATGGTTTTTTTGTCGAGTGATGCAAGACTGGTGTCGGACGCAACTGCTCATGGCTACTCGGTGTTTCTCCACAAATATCTGAGGGTCGACTGGCTAATCTTCATTATCGAAAAACTCACCTGGAATCCTGAGATTTGTTTCATAGACCATATCCGCGGCTGAAGCTTGGATGTTTTCTTTGAAAGGAGTGCGAAGTCCCTACACCACAAACGGAAGTGCATCGACCCAATTCATATCTTCATGGCCAGCGGTGCCAGCGCTCCACCATCCCATTGGATGCTGGGTGGTACGGCGATGTTCGGGTTTTAGTTGTACCGGACATGTTTGCTTTAAACAAAGCCGACTCAAACTGAGTGCCTTGATCAGTGGTGAAAACTTTTGGAGATCCAAATCGTGTGACCCAGTGTGTAAAAAAAGCTGTAGCGACGGTGTCCGCACTCATCTCCTTAAGTGGGATCGCTTCTGGCCATTTGCTAAATCGATCGATGATGGTTAGGCAATATCGGTTACCCTGGCACAATGGAAGGACAATTAGATCTAGATGTATGTAATCGAATCGATTATCGGAACTGTAATTTTCTCCGGTACCATCCTTGCCCAAAGTTCAGCGACATCTTTGGATCGCTGGCATTGTAAGCAAGTGCGTGACCACTCTCGTATGTCTTTCCTTATGTTTTTTCAGACAAGTTTTTGGCGAAGTAGATGACTTGTTGTTCTTCCATTTGGTTAAGAGAGGTCTGAGGCACTTAGTCGAAAACATTTCGACATAAGCGTTGGGGAATGTATGGCCGATTTACTCCACCGGAGGTATCGCAGTAAATTTGACATCCTGGTTCCAGAAGTACCTACTGAAGATGGAGCGATGATTGCGTACTGTTGGTTATCAGCGATTGTAACTTGGTGTCCTGTTGCTGTGCCAGTTGAAGTTCGTTCGGATCCAGAGTGAAGGGCATCGAGATTGCATTGACCCTTGATAATGCGTCTGCTACGACCGACGTTATCTTTGCTTGCCACGTATGTAATATCCGTAGTGCATTGGGCAACATAATCCAGGTGTCTCAATCTTCGTTGTGGCGCTTTGTCTGATCCCTGTTGAAACGCTTAGATGAGAGGTTTGTGATCTGTTAAATTGTCGGCCGTCGAGGAGATGTTTAAAGAAACATATGGCAGAGTAAATCGCCAACAACTCTCTGTCGTATGTGCTGTAGCGCGTTTCCGCTGGTGTCAGCTTGCAGGAGAATCGACCAATGGGGTGAGGAATATTATTTCGGACCTGTTGAAACCTGGCTCCAATTGCTGCATCTGACGCATCTGTTGTTAAGATAAGTGGGGCTTGTGGATCGAAGTGAAACAGTGAAGTTGATTTCCCAATGCTGCTTTTACATTTTTCAAATGCTGCTGACGTTTCCGCGACCAAGGAACTGGACGATTGTAATTTTTTTTGGAGTCTTTAGGACGCCCAAAAATCTGTGCAGCTCTGCCATCGTTGAAGGCTTAGGATACTTCAAAATGGCTTCGACTCTGTCTTCTGGTGGTTTACTTACAGCGCTGTTGATGGTGTGTCCCAGGTAGGTAACTTCCGGACTCCCGAATACGCATTTGTCAATGGTTATGGACAGTTTGTATTCTTGAAGGCGCAGAAGGACTTACTGAAGATGTTTTCGATGTTCTACTTCGGTTTCAGAGAAAATTAAGATGTCATCTATGCAACAAAACACAAAGGACGGACCGCGAAGAATCATGTCCATATGCCGTTGGAAGGTCTGTGTCGCATTTTCGAGTCCGTAAAATATCGCTTGTTCTACAAGGATTCGGTAAAGTCCATTATGTACGGGATTGGATACCAGTCAGGTCGTGTCTGGGCGTTTAGCGGGCGGTAGTCCCGGCAACATCTCCACCCTCCAGACTTATTTTGGACAAGGTGTATGGGACTGGCCCATGGACTGCCGGACGGTCTGCAAATTCCATTGTTAATCATGACTTGAAAGTCTTCTTTGGCTTGACTTAGTTAGAGTTCTGAAAGTCTTCGTGGCCGTTCTGCTGTTGGTTGACCGGTGGTTATAATTTTGTGTTACACAGTCCTGATTATTAACTAGCTCATCTGGTTTGGAGCTAGTTCTGTTTGCTAGGAAGTGTAGCAAGTCGCTGTATCTGTGAATGCCGACAACTAAAGGCGTATTGGGTATAAATGTGGAGTCAGCTTGTCCGACAACGTTACCTGGCGTGGAATACTCCAGATTTAAGATCGATGAGCAGACCAAAACTAGATAACAAGTTGGCACCAATTATAGCGGCTTTAACGTCGGCAACAATGAACGGCCATGTGATGACTTTTGGTAGTCCCAAGTTGAGGCTGAGAGTCCGGTTGCCGTAAGTCTTTATTGGCGAATTGTTACCTGCATAAAGGGTGTTCAACTGCGGCAGTTTCTTGTAGTTAAGTGGACGTGCAGTAATAGACTGGATGGTTTTTTACCTCCAAGATCTAGACCTGTAATGAATTTTTTAAACCAACGCTCTTTTGATTCGGCTGGCGATGAAAAGTGTCTTAAGTTCGTTGTATTTGTCAGTTTCTGGTGGTTCTCGAAGAAGCACAGCTACTTCCATCAGTACTTCGGCCTCCAATACAGCAATTACCGCATTGAACCTGCTAGTGTCAGAAGTGATCCTATGGTTGCTGAATTGCGCCTCAATTTGGATGAACCACAACGAAGGATCCAGCCGCCAGAATGCGGGCAGTTTCAGGTTTCTTAAGGCCAGTACCTCCTCGTCATTGATTCGTCTACCATTATGATGAATTTGAAGATGGTTTACTGGAATGAATGCAAGTTGTGGGTTCTTCAAGCCACATAAATTACTATCACCAGGTAAATTTAAGCGATCGGGGTCACCAATGTAGCTTGATGCAGTAACTTGCTCTGACTTAATTACATTTATTCATTACTTTTGTAACTACTAATTTACACATGCATTTTTTGCAGTTCCTTGGAGAAGATTACATCATCTAGTCTCGACTCTCGAGTACCAAACTCTTTTTCTTCCTAACGCTCGTCGCGCCGTCTGGTTGTTGAACGTATTAAAGGGTCGCCACATTTTTAATTTTCTGGGGCCACCCTCGTATCTTTGCTTCAATCTGTAAGGATTCCAGTTTACCATGGAACTCGCGATCTACAAGATTTCTTTCTGGCTCGACAAGTCAACTCAAAACTTCTGGTGAGAACACCGATGTTCGTATGGTCCTACATAGAAGCTTTCGACAGTACTTTCTAGCTGGCCATCTCTTTAGCGAACCTGTTAGATAGCATCAATTCGATCGCTCGCCTACTTTCGTAGGCGAGATCCATGTGGTATTCCTACTACGCCTCAAAGCAAACATGGCCCAGCATTTTAAGAATAATTTTCCACAATGGCCATAAAATAAATTCGTGTTAGGCCAGAAAAGGGGATTTCTTCTCTTTGAACCTAAGTATCAAGGATTCGATTAATATTGTGGCATACCTCCTTTGAACAGAGTTTTCGGGTATAGCATATTTGTCAACCAGGTCATGTTTGGTGGAAGGAATCCTGTTTGGCCAGATTGAAGGAGATGCTGTGAAATTATAATAGTTCATTCATATCCTTAGTTTCAGAGTGGGCTGAAGTTTTACTACCTTTTGGCAAGCTATCTTCCCTTGTTTTTGAAGTTGCGTCTCCCAATGTCTCAATCTCCTGATTCTCTTTGGGATATCCACATCCATATCCTTTATGTAAGAAAATGGCAGTCCGAGTCAAAAGAGTTGTGAAGAAATGTGTACCAGGACGCCTCTTCCTGCCATTCAGTTCCCCACATTTATATTATGAGACTAGCCATCCTAGCATACTGCGGTGCAAAGGCACGAGCCAGAGAACAAGATTAGGTTGTACATTTAAGCATGTTACAATCGATTGTCCTGCAGATTTACCAAGGACACTCATCCATGTGACTGTCTTCTCCAACGCAGTATGATAGGAACACTCAAAAATCTGTTGCTTCATACAGTTGACACCTTTCCTGTTTGATAGACTGTACCACCACATAGTACATCGCATTTAAGTTAATATCATCCGCACACATAAATTGGATATGATATAGGTTTTGGGGGCATGTCAGAGCACGACTAATTCTGCTTTGCTCTTTTGTCTCTCCTCTTGAATGATCATCAGCCGAACTCGAAAGAATGTTAAAGCTTCCGAATGCCAACATAAGCAGAACCAAAGACCGATGCCTGCCCATAGACTGCTGGAGTATCCGTATGTTAAGTCCTACCGCCTGATACCCACTGAAGCACACACTCTGTAATTAGAGTCAACTCAAATCGGGTTGCAGAATCGCATAGTTTCGTGTAATTTCATACCTACTCCCGAGTCCATAGAGAAAGAGAAGAAGAGCACCTCTATCCGTATGCCTGATGCTTCATGCTACTTTACTGGAACGCATTCTATGTATCTCGGGCGCGCGAATTGACCTCCCCTACCTTCACCCGTTTCACCACTTTCGTACATATAGCACGAGAATCAGGAATCAATCTCAGGGCAATGTCCCAATATGGCATCATCTATCCGTATCTACTGTTTGCGCGGACCTGCTTGGTCGGTTGGTGGTTTGGTTGGTTGGTCGAATTGTTAGTTGGTGTCTTGTTTTTTTTTTTTTGTTTTTTGTGAACGACGACGCAAAATTTTAGCCTCGAACCTAGCCCTATGGGAAGAAGATCTAGCAGAGTGATTATCCTGGAAGTAGGTAGTTATTCTGGTATAGTCATTGGATTGCCTGGCTTGCTCGTCTTCGTCATTCCTGATGTGCAATACTCCTAGTTGTATCAGAGTATTGCCTAGGTAAACATAACGCGCCGAATCAGATACGATTTAGGGGCGTCGTTATTGTTTACGTGGTATGGACGCAAGGAGAGTGGGAAAAATTGCGACATGCGACATGGGTAGGTAGGTACATAGGTACTGACTGACTACCGCTAGAGTTCGGGTTTGGTTCGGTTCGGTTCGGCTCGGAATTGACTTGAAGCTTATCCCTGGAATTATCTGATCAAGTAGTTGAAGCTGGAGTAGAGTATGGTGCAGGATGGCTCTAGGATGTATGGCATAATGGGCTAACGACACGACTGCAACTTGATGTGGACGAGCATCAAAGACTGAATATGTGCGCTGAGAAAATTGCTTAAGATTGGATTTTCCGGACGCTGGCGGTTGTGATGGCATAATTGTTATCTCACGCACGACATATTGCTGCTTGATCCTTGGGGGTACATTGGGTTTCGATGGAAACGATGAAGAAGTAGTGATTTGGATGGATAAGGTAATTGCTGTCAACTCTGGCTGGTAGGTGGAGTGTAATTTTTCATAGATTTAGCGGTAAAATTGTCCATGCTGCAGGTGACAAAGAATTCCTTGAACAATGTCAGATGAATGGCGGTTGTCATCATAATTATTCCCAAGGGGCTACATTGTCGTGGTAAGCCATTGATGATGGGAGAGAGGAGCGGGTTCGCTTGAATATGATTAGATAGGACCTGGCTTGGTGTGCATTCGGTGTATTGTTAATGAATCTGCTTTCGAAGACAAGGAGAAAGTTTAATCATTCAAAGATCAGGTAATCAGTCAAGCACTATACAGATTACCAGGAAAAGTAGTAGTTATGTGTAGTTTAAATGATGCAAAATCATTTACTCATCGGTCAAACCGCTGAGAGATTTTGTCAGGAATGACAACAGAAAATTTATTCGAGGTTGGCAGCGCTACCTGTCCTCAATATTAGACGAGACAATCCGGCTTGGACGAATATCTTCAATATAACCGTTCGTCTACGCTTGAGGACCATATCCTGCTTTTGATTAGCAGTATTTTTAAAGAGCCCTTCTTACCCCATTATGTTGGCTAATAGCAGCCAGCAGTCTTTTCTGAACAATGCCCCTGACTTGTTTAGTCGGCCGTTATTCCAGAGTGTGCTGCAACCACAGTTGCAAGCAAATAAACTGTTGATGAAAGCCTCAATTAAATACAGGCTCACGTCCTGAAAAATTCTGTTCTAAACGCTGTCTAACATGTTTATATCATGCGATCTCACTGCACTATAGTCCAGGCAAAACTCAGGGAATCCAGTCTTCTTATCGGTCTTCCTTTTCTTCGTGAACCAGGTGATCGGGGTTCGAAGATTCTCTTAGCTGGAGCATTCTCGCCCATTCGCTCCATGTGGCCGAGCCAGTGCAGTCGACGCGGATTTTTCCCCTCCTCGCGGACAGGGCCAAATATGCGATGTAGCGTTTTTCTTCGAAGGATCCCAAGATCTGCTCTGCTGTCTTGCTTATCGTCCAGCATTCAGCTCCATAAAGCAAGACTGGCAAGATCAGGGTTTTGTAGAGCATGATTTTGGACTTTTGAGTTCGGAGTTAGGACCCTAGTTGCTTGGACAAACCGAAGTAGCAGCGATTGTCTAAGGTTATTCTTCGTCGAATCTCCACTAATCTGTCTTTTGTGGAGTTTGTATTTGCCTCGGAGTAGATAAACTCCTTCACTATCTCAAAATTATAATTGTCAATCGCTAGGTTCTGTCCTAGACGGTGTTCGACGGGTCGGTTTTTGGTCGACATGTACTTTCTTTTATCCTCATTCATCCTGAGACCAACTCGTTTGGCTTGGTCTTCTATACGAGTAAAAGCCTCATTAATGGCATGCTGGGAACAATCGATGATGTCCATATCGTCTGCATAGCACAGCAGCTGGATGGATCTATTAAATACAGTGCGCCCTGTGTTTACGCCGGCCTATCGCACTATCTTCTCCAGCACAAGATTAAAGAAATCACACGATAGAGCGTCTCCTTGCTAGAATCCGGTGCATGTTTGGAATAATTCGGAGGTTTTGTTTCCAAGCTGCAGTGCGCACTGCGAGTTTTCTAACGTGACGCGACACAACCGGATCAGTTTTCTCTGGATCCCGAACTCGGCCATGGCGTTATATAATTCAGCGCCATGTATGCTGTCGTATGCGGCTTTGAAGTCGATGAAGAGATGGTGAGTATCGACTTGGAACTCGTTGGCCTTTTCCAGGATTTGTCGCATGGTGAAGATTTGGTCTGTCGTCGATTTGCCAGGTCGGAAGCAACACTCGTAGGTGCCGGTGGATATCGTGCAAAACGTCTTTAGTCGTTCATACAGTACGCAGGAGAGGATCGTGTAGGCTACGTTAAGCAGGGATATGCCTCGGTAGCTCTTAGAAGACATAGGATCGCCTTTCATGAAGATGGAGCAGATAGAGCTGATAGTTCAGTCGTCAGGTATGCTTCTATCCTCCCATACTTTGCAGATGATCTGGTGTATGCTCCTTACCAAAACATCGCCAGAAGGTTTGAAGAGCTCGGGCGGATTGACGTCCTGCCTTGTTGTTCTTCAGCATTTTAATGGCTACGCCGAATTCGGTAGGCTGGGTGGGAGAACTACTTAACCGACTGGAGTAGAGTTTTCTTCATATCCTATCAGTCTCTCCTGGTCATCAGGCCCATCAAGCAACTGTTGGAAATGCTGCTTAAACACATTCACAATTCCCCGCGAGTCGGTGACAAGATTACCCTCAGTGTTTCGAAGGGCCTGAGTTCCTGATCTGTAGCCCGCAGCCTGGCTTTTAGTTTTTTTATAAAAGTTTCACATGTTCTTGTTACTCCTGCACTCTTCGACCTTCTTCGACGCTGGGTGACTGCGAAGGCACTTTTCTTTTTTTGCAGTAACTCTTTCTCTTCCACCCTTCTGGCTGTGTACTCATTCCACGTTGCCCGGATTGTTCTTTGCAACGTCTTCTTATATGCTTCATCTGTTGCCTTCTTCTTCTGCACGCACTCGTTATCATACCATGGATTTCTGGTCGGGGATGGCTGGTAGCCTAGAGTTGCTACGGCTACTTCCTGAATAGTAGTGCAGCATTGTAGCCATATTTGTTGTCGTTTAGGATAGGCAATGGCATATTGGAGAGTCTTTCATCCAGTTGCTCTCTGTAGTCTCTGGCTATCTCTGGTGTGCTCAGGGATCCAATGTTATAGCTCCTTTTTGTTGTTTGGCGCAGCTTTCTTTCAGTGGTTAGTCAAGCCCTGAATCGGGCTGCGACTAAATAGAGGTTAGAGTCGACATTTGCTCCTCTAAATGTTTGCACATTTAGAATTTTTGACGGGTGCCTTGCGACAATCATCACTTTGACAATTTGGTTGATGGTTCTACCGTCCGAAGTTAGCCAGGTTGCTGTATAGATTCCCTTATGAGGGAATATTGTGCTGGTTATCACCGTATTAATAGCTGCCGCAAAGTTAGTGAGTCGGAAGCCGTTATCTGCTGTCGTTCCGTGGAAGCTGTGTTTTTCAACCACTCAGCCAAAGATGCCATCCTTACCAATTTTTGCATTGAAGTCCCCGAGTACTATTTTAACATCGTACTCCGGACAGCCTGCGTCCAAGAGGTCGTAGGAATCCTCTTTGATAAGGTCGTCAGCTTCATTGGTAGGGGCGTGGGCACAAATGATGCTGATGTTGTAGAATTTCCTTTGGATGCGGATCACAGCCAGGCAATCGCTAATTAGTTTGAAATTGATGACCTTCGATCTCAGCCGCTTTTCCACGGCGAATCCGTATCATTATATGTGCAACCTTTTGTGGCAGCAGTAACATATATTGCTCTTTTTTTTTTTCATCATTCCTGATCCTATCCAGCGCACTTTCTGGATCGCAGTAATGTTCGGCTTATACTGAGTGAAGGTATTTTCCAATTTTTGGGTAGCTCCTAGAGCGTATAAGGTTCTAACATTCCAGGAGCATACTGTTAAATCATTGTCCTTTCTCCGACGTGTCGTCATTTTAAATCGGGTCGATTTTGCTCCGAGGCAGTTATAATATTTCTCTCTGAGTAGAAGAACGTGTCTTCTTGTGTAGACCACGGCTGCATACATTAGTTAACTATTCAGCGGCTAGTGAGATAGCTGTTCAAGGGCGCCACGTGGAGGCTGTATGTTAGCTTGAACTGTACGGTGACAGGGATCATATCTTGCACCTCTCCTAATTGATCGCGTTCAGAACTTTACCCTGTATGTGCATTTCCATGCCATTGCAAAGGTTTTTGTAAATAACTCCGATAAGGCCTTGATAGTTATGGATTCGATGAGTTTTGTTGAAACGAAAGAATTGACTTTCCAAAAAAGTGATATCCTTTACGGATAGCACTACTTGAGCCATATGGGCCAAACTTCTGGTTTTCTTAGATCGAAAGCGAATGCTTTTGTTAGTGTTGCTATGATCCAATAGCCATTACACGAGAATCATCGCCCGTAGCGCTTTAGTTTACTTGATAGTATCAAGTACTACTACCATCTGCCGTCACATCTTGGCCGCATGGCGTATTCGTATCTAGAACAACTTTTCTGTTCATTGTCATTGATCTCATCAACAAAATGAGTGGACGTTTAATTTAGTTTAGTTTAGTTTATTATTAATATTGAATTCATTGTTCACATAAGACTTGTGTACAAAACACCCTTTTAAAAAATAGAACAAGCTTTTGTACATTACTTTAATTTGAATTTAGTTTAAAGACTTAAGTTTAAATAAAAAAAAGAGATAAGGAAAAGATAGTACCAAGAAAAAGAAACATAAGGAAAAGAAGAGGTAGGAAAGTAGGCAAATCTATTAGGAATTATTAGCATAATTGAGAAACAATTTTTTCTTAAAGGCGGTTCTGTTCATCGTGCGCTTTATATCTACGGGTAAACAATTCCAAAGGCGAATCGAGTTAACAAAAAATTGTCTAGATATATTAACATATTTGCATCTTGGAATTATCAATTGCGACATTCTAACATTACGCGGAAAATTAATTTTTTCAAATACGAGTAGATATTCCGGTTGTTTTGTTGTTAAAATTTTGTGTAGTGATAGTACACTTCGATATTTCATCAATTCGGCGATTGACAAACCTTCAGCTTTCGCCGAGATTCATAATCAATGTCGGAGTATATTTTACACCCATATAGTAGAATAGGCAGGATGTATGATTTTACAAGCTTTAACTTAACTTTGGTGGGAAGATAGCTGGAGGTTGGACTAAGTCCTCTAAGGGCTCCGTAAACTTTCGATGCAGTTTTTGTAATATGAGTCCTCCAAGTAAATTGTTGGCTCATGTAAAACCCAAGATTTTTGAATGTTTCAACATATTCAATTGGAGTTCGATTAATATATAGAAGAGGAATGTCTACTTTAACTCGGCTAGCATTAATGATCATTGCTTTAGTCATTGTTGGATTAAGACTGAGTTTATTTTCAAATGACCACTTACAAATTGTTGCTAATTGGTCGTTTAGATTAATTATAGCTTGCTAAATTTGGGATTTGGAAAAAACAGAATAGATCTGCACATCATCTGCATATATATGACGTTTACAATTCACAAGACGCACGGCTAAGTCGTTTATATAACATATAAAGAGTAGGGGTCCTAAAACGGATCCTTGGGGAACACCTGATGGAACAAAAAGACAAGATGAGCGCTTTTTCTCATGACACACATACTGTGACCGATTACTTAGATATGACGATACCAAATTACATAGAGACCGGTGGAACAAAAATTGGGTCCGAAGTTTCATGACTAGTATTTTATGATCAACACAATCAAATGCCTTAGAAAAGTCTAAAAACACAATTAGTGCTAACATTTTATAGTCTAAGCCCTCACGCATATCTTCGCAAACCTTAAGTAAAGCTGTGGTGCAATTATGCTTAGCACGGAAACCCGACTGACAGTTTGTAATAAGCTGTTTATCGTTTAAATAATGTTTGACTTGTTTACTAACTATAGTCGCAAAAACTTTGCTCAGAAATGGAAGTATGGCAATGGATCGATATTCAGTTTCTGGGCGCGATGGAGATTTCGGAATTGGCACCACTTTAGCAATTTTTCAACTTTCAGGGAAGGTTGAAGTTGTGAGTATTGAATTAAAAATATGGGTTATATGAGTGAGAATGACTGGAAGCAGGATTTTTATGAACTTGGGAACGATATTATCCCATCCAACAGCGTTAGATGTAATGTCAAGGATCGTTTTACCAACACTGATTTCGTCGGTACATTGTAGGGAGAAAGTGTCGTCGCTACTGCTACTGCGGTTCAGATATATTTGTCGGATTATGTATATCATATGCAGAAACAAATTTAGCATTAAGTTCGTCTAAATTGATGAGGCTTGGAAGGACTGTCTTTTCAGCAGTCAAACCGAATGAGCGCACAGTCTTCCAAAAGTCTGTGTTTGAGCTAACTGCATTGAACTTGTTTGCATAAAATGACCTTTTATTAGATCTGATTAATGAGGTTACTGCATTACGAATAACTTTGAACTCTGTGTGTATTTCAGGACATTTGTACCGTCTCCATCTCCTATATAGGATATCCCGGGCTTTCATGAGATTAAAGACTTCTTTTGTAAGCCAAGGTAATGCGCATTTCTTAGACCTTCTTTTTACCACTGGCAAATGCTTTTTAAAAAGGTATAAAATATTCTCATTGAAATATCTAATTTGAAAGCTGGTATCATTTGTTGCATATATCGGCTGCCAATTTATCGTCTGGCAGTCATGAAAGAGTACTACTAGATTAAGTTTTGTATAATCAAATGACTCGAAGAAATCATTATTCGTTACTTCTGAAAGTATGTTGACTGTTAAAAGAATCATGTCGTGATGCGAAAATGCTGGAACAGGAAGTTGATCGTACCGAAGCACGAAATTTTCTTCAGAGACTAACGCAATATCAATTAAAGAGGGTGCTTTGTTGGGTGCAAAATGAGTAGGATGGATACTATTTACGAAACTCAGACGAAGGGACTCAATAAGTTCTTTAAAAGCATTATTTTCCTTTTCTAAGATGTTTATAACGATTTTGGAATATAACGGAGATAATTCCTCGAGCACATCTCTTATTAACGTATGGTGTGCAACATCCGGAGCCATTTACGGGGTGGCCGTGGTGTAGTGGTACTAGCTATCGCTTCTCACTCGGAGGGTCAAGGTTCGAATCCTAGCCACGACAAGCTTTCATTTGTGTAATTGGAACCCAGTCAGAAAAATCTGCGTGTGAAGGCATAACACTGACATGTAGATTTGGCTGTTGTAGGGTTTTCAAACACAAAAACAACCGTTAAAATTCACAACCTCACCATTCCGAGTGAAGAAAATCTCTCCGTCCTATTCGGACTCCCACCCCTGGAGAGTCAATATCGAAACCAAACACACCTGAGTTTCAAACCACTACATCACAAACTTTCCTTTCTCCTCCTTCTACCTTTCCGCCCGCGCCCTGGCAACAGTGTAAGGGTATTCATAACCCCTTAGGCACCCCAGAAGGAAGATTTCGTTAATAGTCCTAACCTCAATGAATACGTACTCCAATAAGTCGGTTGGAGATGATTTTTTAATAAAATTAGACTTATGACACTTTTTTAAATAGATACCAACACCACCTCCTCCGCTGCGGAATCTGTGACCTGGAAAAAACTGCATATTATTTAAGTTTATTAGATTTGATTCTAACTCCAAGTCAAACCATGTCTCAGTTACACAAACAGCATCGACTATACTATCACTAAACAAATAGCGGAACTCATCAATTTTATTTTTTAGACTTTGCGCATTTAAACAACATATATTAAAACCTTTTTTCGATTTGCAAAGAATATTAAATAAAGTTTTCGATTTGTCAATGGAAGTACCCCATTCCTGTGAATTCATTTTAGCAAGTGCAACAGAAACAACAATTATAACAACGAGAGACACAAGCACATACACAATCTCATTCGTAGACGAGTAAGTATAATAGTGAGCCGATTTTATGTCAGCATATCAGCAGATTTTCAAAAGGCCGGTCGAATACACGTAGTAGGCATGATCATACCTTCGGAGGTTGTAGATGTATCCTGTGGTGTTGTTAAAAGCGACGTTGAGTTTTCTTTGCAATCGTAGTCAGTATTACAATAAATTTCACAGCCGGTCCCATTTACATTGACGGGCTTTTGAGGAGAAATATACGAGCTGTACAGCGACATCAATCTAGTCAGAAAACTGCCCATCAGGTGCCTGAGATGGCTGTATATGTAGAGCGAATGGGCACCAATCATCATCGAAGCTAACCCAGAGGGACCTCTACTCTGAGAATCGAACTTGTAGAGTTGCAGAGGCTGAGTAAATTCAATGAATCTCGAAAAGTTCTCCAGATGAGTTCTACACTTAAAAGTTGCTCACACTCTCCCCTTCTCCTCTTCCCCTATCACTCTTTTTCACCTGGGCTGGACTAAGGTGTGATACGACCCGTTCCGAGGATCAGCCTGACTGAAGGCCCAGTATCTTGGAAAATATCTCAGCCGTGAACGGAATATCCGGATACCTGGTGACCTCCAGATTATCTGACCATATATGTATACAACGGATCTCTGTACATATGGACCTCCTTTTCTCCGTCACTCATGGGATACCTAATGGACCAAATCTCTAAAATAACAAAACCTGATACCGGTATTCCTTTAATACTGGGCGGTAATACGGTGACTGCACCGACTACCGGCAAGGCCGTTGCAATTTCGAACAAAGGTAAAACTGCGGCAAGCCATTTTATACGCAGCGGGACAAAATTTAAACCCTCAAAGAATGGCAAGACTATGTCAACCCATGGTCCTACCACGTCCTCTACCCCTAGCAACAGCAAGTTTGCTGCAGACCCCACAATCTTCCTGCTGCCGGAAATCTCCCTCAAAAGAGAAATTAAAGGCTCAGCCGCATCAACAAGCCTCCTCCAAGGCGGTCTATTTTAGGCGCCGAAATGTACGCATAATCGAAACCCTCGGATCCATTCCGGAGGTTGAGAGAACTGCGGACATGAAGTGCAAAACAGAGCGGGCCAACAACATCCCTAAAAACGGATTACCCACTGCCCCCAAAAAGCTAAAAGATTCCTCCAAGCACCAGAGATCGTTGGAGGAAACCGCGCCGGCTCCCAAAAGCCCTAAATTAAAAAACGTCAAAATCCCTCCTGGGCCATCCAATGTCACATCTCTGAGGTCTTGTAGCGTAGTCCCAAAAGACGATGAAAATGAAGCGATAGATCAAAACTACCTGAACAGTGGCAGTTGGTCAAGCTAAAGCTTTCGGGCAAATTCCTGACCATTACACGATAAAACGCCGAAACACCTTCCACTGCAAACAATGCTGGCTGGTAACAAGGCCATGTTAAGCTTATTACTTGAGCAGACAAAAGATCTTTCGATCTTTACATAAAAGCCAGAGGTGGATTAGGGGAGGCCTGGCCCCGGCGCAAAGCTCGAGGTCGTGGAGGGTATCCTTAGCAGAACTTGGACTTGCACTTAGAACCTTGCCGAACCCTCCTCCTCAGAAATCATTCTGGAGATCATCAGGCTCAGTAACCTGATTCTTCCGGCTGAATGAACACTTAGAGATGCGCGCTAATCGTGATAATGAATCCCTTAATCCTCTGGCGCAGGCCAAAAGCATGATTCGGTTCGATTTCGATTCGACAAACCGAAGGGTTTACAAAACGGATGAGCTGGATGCTGATAAGCAACCTCTTCCTCCTTTAATCGAAACAGGAAATAGAGCTTCAGATTTCACCTCCAATCTTTCCGAGGTGACAACCAAGCCAACGGTCTTCACCTTTGACATCCTGTCGGAAATGGAAACCGACCACGAATCGAAAAGACATCCTTTACGATCACATGATGAAGATGAGCTCCTGGGCTCATGTTCACAATCGGGGGAACAACACCGTGGTGAAGGTTTCTCTGGTATATTGTAGCCCCATCACTCCAAAAGGGCCTCAGGCGCACTGATTCTGCGTCTATCTATCTATAGACGCAGAAAATATCATCCTAATCATGGAAGGCCATAGAGGGCGTAGTTCATGGACTTGGGGCTGTGCCTTCTTAGATAAGCTTAGTATAAGCCTCTCCATCTGCCTTTCAAACCACTGTAGCCTGTTCCAGGCGGAAATTTTGACGATTAAAGAAGCCCTGTCCTAACTGGGGAAAAATGTGATATCTGCGAGGGATATCCGCACCTTTTCGGATAGTCACGTCGCAATCAAATTCCTGGACTCAGTCTTACAAAATGTTAAAACCGTCCTTGACTGCCGATCATTTCTCAGGGAGATGGCAGAGCTGTTCAACTTCCACCTATGTTTGCAAAGCTGGCGAACTCGCCAATATTGGAACTACTCTACCTATCCTACCTGAAAAAGGTAGCATTGGTATACCAATCGCTATGTGCAAACTATTACTAAAGCTGGATGCTAATAGAAGAACGAAGCTTGGGTGGACTGTTGCATCAACAAAGCTGGACCTGGATCGCTCTAAGAGTTTGATCTTTCAAAACAGGAAACATCTCTACGCTATAATAGGTGTCACCATTGGACACTGTCTTATACGCAAGCATGTAAGAAGCCTTGTCGTCTTTATTTTACTTTTTCTGCAAGAGCTAAAGGAGCTCTGTCCCAAAGAAGGAATCTCCACATAGGAGCATTCCTCTACAATGACTCGAGCGATCTAAATAATATAGACGGTAACAGTCTCCAACGCTTTATCAAAAGCTCAAAATGGTTCCAAGAGTAGGCATCACAATGGGTCAATAGGCCTAAATTGGATTCTTTCTCCAACAGCCACTCTTACCTAATCTAATCCAACCTAACCCAGAGTTAGAACATAGTAAAAGGAGAGCTCACCTAGATGCCGCGCTCCACCGACTTTGATTGCGCAACTGGAGTCCGTTGGTTAGGAATTGGGTTAGGCTTTTAGTTGAGGCTCAGGTTTACCTCGAAGTGTAGCGGCGCGTACCTAAGTATCTGCCTACCCTTTAGGTAGGAATTTGAGTTTAGTCCAAATTGCTCTTATAACTAAAATTAAAAGTAAAACTAAGGGAACGGGAAGATTATGGTCGGGAGAGGTAACCATAGACAAAGTAGTAGGTAAGGATTCGACCTAACAAGATTCAGCTTTTTCTGAGGGGCTTAAATAACCAGAACTTCGCTCCGTACTATCCTTGCGCAATGATAAATTTTCCAAGTTAAACTTTTTGATTGTTGAAAACTCGCCACAAACTTCACCCTAAATCATGCATCAATTGGTCTGGTCGTCAAGTATTGCCCCAAAAAAAAAACCCCCCAAGTAAAATCCGTCTCGTGCTGCAATTACACATTTTTAAATCTCCAGCACTCCTCCCTCCCCTAAGCGTACAAATTCCACCATATCAGGGTGTCATCCTTCCGCTGCTGCACGATTTCCGCATTTGCATGAATTTGTGGTGAAATTTCGCGTCCGGATAATCCCGATTGCCGCGGCGATTGATACTTCTAACGCCATTCCTGTGAATTGTCCCGGAAAATTTGCAAACACTTCACCAGGCATATGTGTGTACAGATATGCACTACTCTGACAGGCTGATGAAAGAGTAAAAATTGCATTTCTCCCTACCACACTTACGAGTAGATGCATCCGGAAGTTCATGAATAAGTCCTGCACGATGGATGGCGCCGGACGTACACGTAATCCGTAAATCGCTTGTTTACGCGCACCGGATAATGCGTGTCCAGAAATTTTACCACAAAAAATCGCACAGCCTCATGAATTTTTAATCTTTCCAATATGCGGGTGGCAGTTGCCCCTTTTTTTGTACGAGCTATCATATTTTAATCGAAACGGACACAAGAAAAAAAAAACAGAAATAATTCGAAGGACGAAACAATTTATGGATGCATCTGCAATTGAATTAAATTTTGCGAGTTTAATTTGGAGATCCAAAGTCAACGATGTCTTCGGGTTATCGGTGTAACATACAAACTTAGAAGAGCACGACGTTGGGGTAAACACAATTTCCCTCCCCATGACCACCTACTACAAGGCTCCTGTAAAATGTTTTGTATTTTAGTTCATCTGACTGTTGTTCCTGAGAGCTGTGGAAGCCCAGGTACTCGTAACGAGAAATTAATATACTCAGCCACACACGACCCAATCATCAGTCGTTATTTCGAAAAGGCGGATCGATGCTGATTTATGGCCATCGGATTGTGAAATGAATTAAATGATGAGTGGTGCCTGGAGTTTGGGTCTAACCTTTGCAAGATGCAGTTCCCAGTGATTCGAGTTGGAAACGTGAGAGGTAGAACAAAGCATAGACATGGTCTCGCATCCAGGAGTTACAAGCAACGTATACTCGTACAGCCAATGCATGTTTAGAGAAGTTGCGGTTTTGTAATGCAATGAAGTGCGTGAAGTACACGTTGCTTGAATTCGACGTGGGCTTAGCAACAGCACAGGACCCTAAATTTTCAGTAATTTGTTGTGACCGAATTTCTGTGAATAGATCTTCATCCAGTGTTGTGCTCCTCTACACGCAGAATAACAAAAACAAAAAAGTCCTGCTCCAAAGGGCTGTTTAAGGATAAATTTTCGTCATGAGATATTTGGTTCATCTCAGAAACAATGTCAAAGTCTTTGTTGGAAGATAGAACATCTGCAAGCAATCACATTTTGGAACGTGTCGCAGTAAGTGATTTTTGAGCTGGCTGCATTAATCTTTTTTGTGAAAACCTCTTCCCTAGCATGAGGTCTAGAGATTTTACGTCCTCCAATATATCTAAGATCCTCTTTTTCGGCAGAAATTTGCTGCATACCCTAATAAGTGAGACAGTAAGGAGTGTACCATTCCAATTTCCTTTTATCCGACTGTTTCAGAGTTGAGAGTATTTCTAAGAGTTTTGTGCCATCGATGGAGGCAATCATTGTGCAAGGATTTTGGAGAAGAAATAGACAATTACGAACCGTTGTTTACTTACTTGTCGTAAGGATAGAGTCCTTCTTAATTACTTGATACATCTATCTGCCTTTCTTGATCATCAAATACAATGTTGACTCCAGCTACTTTTCATGCATCTGCTTATTCCAATCTTGAAATTCCATCTCAACAGAAGCAAGTGTACACTACAAACTTCAGGAGCTACAAGGTGGCACAAAACTTGTTACCCGATGTTCTTTGGCTTTAATCTTTTTTTGAATGAAAAACTTTGGCTCTTCTCTTTTTGCATTAAGTTGAGCAGATGATATCGGCTAAGTGGCCGCCTCCAGAATTGGTGACCTTTTGGGCCCGATTTGTGGCATTTTCCATCGTTCTTGCCAGGGCTTTCGACGATAGGTCCTTGCATTCTTGCCCTTTGAGGGCTTCAAGAGTCTGAAGCTTGTTGATATAGACTCGTGACTTCAAAAAACCCCACAAAAAGAAGTGTGGAGTGGTTAGTTCAGGCGATTTTGCCTGCCAGTGTAAGTCGCCACACCGCGTGATTTGGCGACCCGGAATTTCGGTTGTAGCACGTGCAGTATGCGCCTTTGCTCCATCCTGTTGGAACCACATGTTCTCCAGTCCCAATTCATCCAATTGAGGAAGGAGAAAGTCGTTGAGCACTGCTCTGTAGCGTTCGCCGTCCACAGTAGTCATTTGGCCCACGTCGCGCACACTATAAAGTAACTTTGCGCGGATGTAACGGCTCTTCGTGGGTTATACGCGAATTTTCGGTGCCCCAGAAGCGATAATTTCGCTTGTACACATATCCACAGAGATGGAAATGGGCCTCGTCGCTCATGATGATGTTCCATGAAAAGTTCTCTCACTCGCGGTCGAGATTCAGGATAGCTTGAGTGTAAGCTACACCCGCTTGGCGGTCAATAGCTAACAGCTAATGCTGTGTCTGTACTTTGTAAGGGAACATCCCACAGTCTTTCAACAAAATTTTCTGTAAAGACCGCCGATTGATGCCCAATGGCACGGCACGTCATCTGCTTGATACTCCGGGGTCATCTGCGACATCTTCAACCACAACTGTGATATTCTCAGCAGAACGGCTGCTCCGAAGCCTGTCAGACCTGGCAGCATTACATGTTGTCCCATACTCTTCTAGGCGAGCGGCTAAACGTCGTAGTTGGTGTCGGACGACCGAGAAATCTGCGCCGAAATTCACGCTGCGCCAACACCACCGACGAATTATTCCGCAAAAAGATCGTAGAAATTATTCGGCGTTATTTAGGAGTATAGCGATTCATATTTTGTATCTGCTTACTTCACAAATGTCAAAGTAGAATTGACATTTGCCGTCATTTGCAAAAATTATAGCATCTTCGGATAGTATGATGACTTTTGCGCCACTTTGTACGAACACTTAGAAGGCGTCTTCTCACAGTAGATGGTTGGAGTCACTGGCATCCAGCAAATACGCGGATAGAAACCAGCGTGCTTAAATGGAAAACAGGCGTCCTGTGCTACAGATGCCATAACGTATTGCATATGTTAAGACGGAGATTCTTTATAAGAAATCGACTTAAACTTTGACGACCCACCCGTCTACTTGATCGCGAACGTAGGTTCCATTGCGCGACGTATTTCGCACCGAAAAGTGAGATCAGATTGTAGTGACTACCTCCACCATATTTTGACGTCTACTGATCGTTTGCTCATTTTCGCTTATAATTGCTCGATCGAAATACGGTTTGTGTAAAAGATCCCTAAGATGTTAGAGGATAAGTTGAGGAAAGAAGCCAGAATCTCTTTTATTCGATAGACAGTTTTACTGATGAAAAAGGATTCCGGGCATATGTATCCCACGGCCGCGCCTCAGGAACTGTTCCTGGAGCTCAAATTTTCGACTACTTTTCGAACATTTGAAGCTGTTTCTAATGAATGGAGCACAGATCAGGGACGGCATGACACCGGAGGATGACAGAGGATCTATGCGGGAAGAGATTATGCTTGGAAAAGCCCAGAAACAAGCTACAGATAGCGACAAACCCTGCACGTTGAAAAGCTCCCGATCAACCGACAACTCCCCCGAGGGTGCAACAGTCCAAAAAACACGGACAACATTCAGAGCTACAAAGCGCACAGACGTCAACTCAAATTTGTTGCATGCACCCCAAGAGATGGTTGGCTGTAAATCGCTTGCCACGACAGAGAGACAAAAGACTGGCTCATGTCAACGGTGAAGAGGTTAAAGCCATGGCTAGGAGCCAAACTCCGTACAAATCAGATAAAGGGAAAACCCCAAACTGCGCACCTGAATTACTTCCTTCCCAGACGATGATAAAATGCCCAAGGAAGTCTTCCTGCCAATGACCGCCAAGCATTTCCACAACAGGTTGGCGTATTCTCAGGGTCTCAAAGAAAAGGAGCGGAAGTGATACAGTGACTTTCTCTGTTGACGAAAATTCCAAGAAATACTTGATGGAGTACAAGTGCAAGCTATTTCTTAACTTCTTGCAGATACGGATCCGCATCAAAGGATTAGCACAAGCAGAAAATAAGACTGCCATTCCGAAGACTACAGCCCCCCAATCGCTTGATGCAAGATCATTAAAACAACCTGGAGCTCAAAAAGCCCAAATAGATTGCCAGCCTACAACAAAAATTGGCACAGACAGGTCAATGGATGTAGACAATAACTCTAATGCCGGAACATCAGAAGACATTGTCTCTATGCCTGGATCACTAGATGCCATCCCAAGACCTGAGCTGTCTCCCACTACTGGCAACTCCGCCAGTACCACCCAGCAATAACTAAAATGGGATCAAGGTGCATCCAAGTTAATCAATCAATATGCTAAGACGGCCTCGGCAGCCCTCAGTAATAGATTTAACAAGGATCACATAGACGTCGCCTTTATCCAGGAACCGTACATCCTTAGAAACTAGGTAAAGGGACTCTTAGCTGAGTTATTATACTCGTATGATCCCACTAACCCTGGAAAACCCAGCGCATGTATTTTAACTAGGTACAATAAAAAACTCTTTCCAATTCCAGAACACACCAACAAGGATCTGGTAGCTGTAAAAGCTGAGCTGCATACCAATGCAGGTAAGGCAGAAGCTGTTATATGCTCAGCTTACCTGCTTGGTGACTCCAGAGATTTGGACTTCTTGCCACTGAAGGGACTGGTGAACTACTCTACTAAGAAGAACCTGCAACTAATTGTAGGCTGCGATTCAAACGCCCATCACATGATCTGGAGCAGCTCAAACATAAACCAACAGGGTGAGTCTCTACTAGAATTTACTAATTCAAACAATTTACAAATTCCAAACCAGGGAAGCAACCTCACTTTTATAAACAGCATTAGGACAGAGGTCCTAGATATAACTATATGCACGAATTTTATAAAAAATTGTATAAAGAACTGGCGTGTCTCATCGGAGGCCTCAATGTCGGACCATCGCCATATCCCATTTGACCTTGAACAAGGTACTATTAGATCTGAAAAATACAGACAACCCATATCAACAGATTGGGGCATATACTGCCTGCAAATCATGGACAGCCTGGGTAGATATGACACAAACATCAGAGATATAGACAGTATTGAGCTAACTTGTGACGAGCCTTTCATGAAGCTTGCCCAGAAAAAGAAAAAAACAGGCAATTGACTTACCCTCCGGTAGAACAAAAAACTAGGCACACTCAGAATAGAGACTAGAAAGCTCTTCAACCGGGCTAAACGTAATGGTGAATGGGAAATATACAGAACAACACTCACCATGTACAATCAAGGAATTAGAAGGACAAAGAGAAAATCGTGGAGAAACTTCTGTCATACAATCGATGGCACCAGGAGTTGTGCCTACATTCATACATACGCCCAAAACGGGCTACAGACGCTCCAGATCTCAGTCGAAACACACTTCCCAGACATGAGGACAATTCCAGAAGCCCAAGAAAGTCCTCCACAGAAAATGATAGACTGGCGAAGGCAAAATTTTTTGGGCAATCAACTCCTCTCAATCCTTCAAAGACCCTGATGAGGATACAATACTCCCTGCCTTACTACAAAGGGGCAGCCCGCAACTGCTACCTGTACTAATTAACTTATCCAAAGGTAGCTAAACGTGGGGATACATACCAAACAATTTGAAGAAGGTTGCTGTCATATATGGTATATGCCTAAGGTAGGTCCTAGACCAATCAGGTTCACTCCCTTTCTCCTCAACACGATGGAAAAAATCCTCGACAGACATATCAGAGACGGGGCACTTCAAATGAAAATGGAAAATCAACAACATGCGCCCTATAAAATCCTACCACATGGCTTGAAAAATCTCTCAGAGATAAAGAGGTAGCGGTCGGTGGTTTCTCCATATAGAAGGAGCATTTGACAACACAAAGTTCTCACAGATAGAGGCATTCAACACCACTTGTAAATGAATAAAATGTATGCTAGAGGATAAAACAATAGAAACCTCATTAGGCAGCATTAAACTCAGTGTGATAGCTACGAAAGGATGCCCTCAGGGGGGACTACTGTCACCCCTTCTATGGTCCATCGTAGTTAATGAGCAACTGATTATACGCACTTCTATGCCCAAGGATATGCAGACGACATTGCTGTCCTAATCAGAGGTAAATTCGAAGACACAATCTCGGATCGCCTACAGACGGCTTTGAACCTAGTTGCTGAATGGTGCACTAAAGTTAGCTTCAAAGTCAACTCCAAGAAAAGAACCTTCGGTGAAACAATAGAGTCCACAATGGAAGTCAAATATGTAGGAATCACACTGGGTAAAAAACTTACGTGGAACACTCATCTTTCTAAGACTATTGACAATGCCAGGACCTCACTATGGACCAGCAAAATTCTAGCTGGAAAAAATTGGGGACACTATGGATGTACACGACAATAAGGAGATCTATCATCAGGTATGCAGCCACCGTTCGGTGGCATAAAGCAACGCAGAGGTCAACGAAGGCTAAACTCAACAAATTACAGAGACTAGCCTGTGTCTGTGTAACTGGTGGAAGTTATCCTAAACATCCCATCACTTCATTGGGAACTCATGAAAGAAGCAATGGTAAATGCCTACATGCTCATCACTGAAGATGAATCCAACTCTAAACCAGTTCATGCTGCAATTCTTCATGAATTCTAAAACAAAACGAACTACTTAGAGTACCTACACTTAATAGACAGAGAGTTTCTTGTGCTTTACCTGGACACCTGCCGTATAGGCCTTATTTCACGGGGCGCCTACGCTCATATCGGGATTAATACAATGCGTCAATAAACTCCCTTCGGATGGTATTAAAACCACCTCCAGTACCTACTAGAAGTCGTGTATAAGGCACGATCTCCTCCCTTGCTAAAGGGTTGAGGCCTTTTTAAAACCTCTGCCATTCTGTAGGTCATGGCACCCGGTTGCTGTGCAACTCCACACCGAGCAGACCGATTGGATCCATAGCCATCAAATGGTTGGGCACAAGCCGTAGTACTGCCGCATGTGTTCAACCATAAGGTGTCAGAGTTCCAGTCGGTCTACTCTCCCCGCGATTTTGGGTACAAACCTACAGCCACCACGATACTCCCACATGGGGGCCAACTCCTCCGGCCTGACCGGAACCATAGTTCCGGGGGCTCCTGACCTCCCGTGATACCAGAATATAGCCTCCGGTCGAGCTTCGCAACCTTGCGGTTACTTTCAATGGGGCACCTTATTGTCCAGGACTGGCCGCCTTTAATCACCCTGCCTGTATTGACGTCTAGAAAGAACTATATTTGCATAGTCTTGAATCCTTGCTATTTGCGCATTGTCAGCTAAAGTGCTGCCAACGTCACAAACACTGTCTTCAAAATCTACGCCCATAGCTCGAAGATCCCTGACATTGCCATACAACAGACATTCACACAGAATGTGCACCCAGTCTTCAAAAGAAGCTCCACACGAGACTTAATAGACAAATGTCTACCACGATATAATTTTCGACACAACCAGACCGTCAACCAACATTTGCCAAGGACTCACATACTCACAGGCGGATCCAAAACAAATGAATGAGTTGGAGCTGGAGTATACGACATTCATACATCCCAGTATGGATACACAGCTCCGTATTTCAGGCTGAAATCCATGCAATAGCGCTTTGCCTTCGAGGGAATCTAAGCAGATCTGGAACAAACAAAAACGTTTATATTCTCTCCGACAGCAGAGAAGCCCTACTTGCAATTAACGCCTTTGAAATAAAATCAAAACTGGTCTGGGATTGCGTTCAGCTCCTACAATTACTGGCCACCACAAATAACGTTTATCGGATTTGGGTGCCAGGGCACAGCGGACATGAAGGCAATGAAAAAGCAGACAAACTAGGCAGGAAAGGATCCTCTAGCAACCTGTCTAGAGGAAAAGAAGCTTCATTTCTGGAGAGAAATCGAAGGAAACAAACAAACCAAAGACTTCATCCCAACCTGTTGTCACAAAACAAAAAAAAAAAACAAGGTTTTCTCACAGGACACTGCCGTGTGAAAAAACACCTGGTGACCATGGGCATGGGCAAGACAATACATGCAGACTGTACAACGAGGACTTGGAAATAGCAGAACACTTACTCTGTGACTGTAATGGTTTTTACGTCAACGTTACCAAGGCAAATACTATCTTGAAGCGGCGGACTTAGCTGCCAGCGGACATAACCTAAAGACGTGGCCTCCTTCCTCACAAATTGGGGCATCATAGATGAGCTCTAAATGGGGGATCAGTCGTTCATTGATCTCCGTAGAGTATTGAAGTGTTTCGGCTTCTGGTTGGGTAGTGATACCAATAAAAGAGACATTTGACAAACCTCATATAGGGCTCCAATTAGCCCAGTGGTAGTGTGCGCGGTTACCAAGTTCAAGGTTGCGGGTTCGACTCCGACTTTTTGTTTGTTCAATTCAAAAAAACAAAATAAATAAATAAATTGATAAAGTGTTAAAAATCATCACGCGATGGATTGTGGAGAGCGGTTCGTTATGCCAGTAACAGGATCCGCAGATAAATCAGGCGAGGCGTCAAGCGGTTCAAGCCAAACAGAACCGAAGACGAAGAGAAGGAGGACGCTAAGGCCAACTTCCATCTTAGCACAACGTCCCTCCCTACCAACTTCCACTGTAAAGCTGCTTGGTGGAGTGAGGGAAGGGGCGCACCCAACGTCACCAACTGCAGCAAATAATCGTCCCGGAAAAGTTACTGACGGTAACCCATTTGTCTCAGATCTTCACCACCATCTGAGAGAGAACAGCTTCGCTTCCTTGGTGCCAACCGAATAGGAAGATGAAACGCAACAGCAATCCCAACAGCAACAGCAGATGTATCTAGCTCAAAAGCAGAGACAACAACATCAAACAAACACAATAGCAGAGGTGCTACAAAAACACCAACGAAAACTTAAAAACCACCAGCAACCACAACAACGGCAGCAGCAAAAGCAGCAGCAGTTACAAAAACAGCAGAAACAGCAAATTTCAAAACAAAGAGTTCCACCTATAATTAACATTTAAGATGGAACTAAAGGAAACAAAAGAACTATGTAACACACGGGCTGAAAAGTCCGTTTTATAGTAACAACACAAAATTTTTGCAAAATTCAACTTTATTTATCAATATAGTTGCCTTCGAGGGCGATACACTGATTGAAACGATTTTTCAATCTTTCGATACCAGTTCTGTAGTACGATTTCGGTTTAGCCTCAAAATAGGCCTCTGTTTCGGCGATTCGGTCTTAAATCTCTTTCCGGCGAGCATTCTTTTGAGGCCTGCCAACAGGAAATAGTCGCTATGTGCCAAGTCTGGACAATACGGTGGGTGGAGAAGCAATTCGTAGCCGAATTCATTCAATTTTGCCATCGTTTTCATCGATTTGTGACACGGTGCATTGTCTTGATGCGGCCGTTTTTCTGCGATTTCGTCCTTCAAACGCTCCAACAACGCAATGTAATAGTCGCTGTTGATAGTCTGCCCCTTTTGGAGATAGTCGATGAAAATTATTCCATGTGCATCCCAAAATACGGATGCCATAACCTTGCTAGCCGACTGTTGAGTTTTGGTCGTTTTGGACGAGGTTCGTCGCCTGCTCGCCCCTCAGCTGACTGCCGACTTGACTCTGGTGTGAAGTGATGGAGCCAAGTTTCATCCATTGTCACATACCGACGCAAAAATTCGGCTTTATTGCGGTTGAACAGCTTTAAACACTCCTCTGAATCATCAATACGTTGTTGTTTTTTGTCGACTGTGAGCAAACGCGGCACCCACTTTAAACAGAGCTTTCGCATGTCCAAATATTCTTGTATGATATATCCAACACGCTCTTTTGATATCTTCAGAGCCTCAGCTATCTCGATCAACTTCACTTTACGGTCATTCGTAATCATTTTGTGGACTTTTTTTATGTTTTCATCTGAAACAGCCTCTTTTGGACGTCCACTGCGTGCATCATCTTCGGTGCTTGTATGACCACTTTTAAATTTTTCAATCCACTTGCGAATGGTTCGTTCGGCTGCTGCAGAGTCCGGCTAACACTTATCAAGCCATTTCTTTGCATCGGCTGCATTTTTTCCCATCAAAAAGCAACACACGAAATTACTTTGAATCCATTTTTTTCACAATAACAAAAGTTGCTTCACTCACAACGCTATATCTCGAGAACTAATCGTCCGACAGCTGTCAAATTTATACATGATCTTTGGAAGGTTAGTACTAACTGAGAATTGTATGGATTTAATTCAAGTGGTGGCCTCTCTTAGAAACGGCACGGACTTTTCAGCCAATGTGTTAAGTCGGCCATAGGCAATAATTTTTATATTACAAGACTTA
The DNA here is from genome assembly GCA_963966105.1 of Volucella zonaria. Taxonomy (NCBI): domain Eukaryota; kingdom Metazoa; phylum Arthropoda; class Insecta; order Diptera; family Syrphidae; genus Volucella; species Volucella zonaria. Next base: position 101,841,957 of record OZ014532.1, on the reverse strand, counting down.
GCTTAGATAGGCATGCGATCCACTGTAATACAATGGAGCGCTACCATAAAATTAAAAGTTTATTGAGGAATTCGACGACGGAGTTATTCTCCTACACCCCGAAGGGGGAGAAGATGCAGACAATGCTGCTGAGGGGGTTAGAACCGTCGACTGATCTGGAGGAGCTCCTTGCACTGCTGAAAGAGAAGGAGTGCGAAGGGCTCCAATTCGCGGGGGTCAAGCCATTTGTCATGGCTAGAGCCAAAAGGGAGAAGCGGAAACTACCGTTCTTCCTGGTTCAGCTAAGTCCCAACAGCAAACTGGATGGTCTAAGGAGTATAAAAGTCCTAGACTACCAGGTTGTACACTGGGAAAAATTAAAGAGGAGCGAAAACATCTTACAATGTGTTCGCTGCCAAAGGTTCGGGCACGCCGCGTCGAACTGCGAAATGCATCCTCGATGCGTGAAGTGTGGAAAGAACCACAAGTCAGAGGAATGCGCTCTAGGTAAGGACGGAGCGTCAGAGAAAAGCGAACTTTCTTGTGCGTTATGTAGGAACACGGGACACACCGCAAATTGTCGGGGTTGTCCCAAATTCCAATACATCAAAAGAGTAAATCTGGCTTGGCAGCAGAAAGTGGAAGTTAAACGTCCACTCGTGCAGGCACAAACACCAGCCGTTACTCCCCAAGTTACCTATGCCCAAATGGCGGCAGGTAGGGGAACTACGGTACAACAAGCAAAGGTAGCTTCTCAGGCCCCAGCGCCTAGAGCACCTGAACCTGTACCTGACATGCTGGCTATCTTGCTCTCAATTCAGGGGCAGATGGCTCAGCTTCAGCGTCACATACAGGAACAGGCTACGCGGGTAGATAAAATATACGCGCTGCTGCCGGGCCTAATGCACCTCCAGTCGTAATGGGTACGTACATGGCGGAGCAAAACCTGAAGGTCCTTGCAGTGAATGTTAATTTACTGATTAGGTTCGAACGAAGAGCCGCACTATTTAAGTTGCTTAAAGACCAAGCCCCTGATGTGCTTCTGGTTAGCGAAACTAAACTTACCAAAAGACACAAAATGAGGCACAGAAGACATGAAATATTACGAGGAAACCGACCCAATTCTATTCAAGGAGGTGGTGATGCGATCTTTGTAAGAAAGAGACTGCGTTTCAGAAGAGTATACAGTCGTGTGGTACGTAGGTTTCGGGTACTGGAAGCATGCATCATGTGCATCCCTCTCCGTAGTGGAAAGCGGTTGTACTAGGCTACTCAATGCACCTTATTTATCTCAGAGCTAGAGACACTTTTTCGATACCTGAGGCTGGAATTGGAAGACAACTATTTTATTATCGGCGGAGATTTCAACGCCAAACATAGAGATTGGGGAAATAATACACCAAATACTAGATGGAACCTCCTATTCAGTTGGTGGGGTCAGCATAGTATAACGTATCGACTCGGACTTAAGGCGACGGATAGTCTGTCGTTTCCCAGACACGGGTCCTATTTGCAACTCCTGCTGTTCGACCCACGAATACAGCTGACATGCACTAACCAACAAACTACAAACTGTCTACGCACTTTCGTGTATGACAGTGACCATTGCGGTCTCAGCACCGAAACAACTGTTCCCAACGAAACTGCGGAATTGGAAGAGTTTGTTCAAAGGCATTCCTACAATTATAGTAGGATGCGTTGGACACACTTCTCAAGAATACTGACAAGAGCACTGTCCTCGAATTCGCTCTACCCACCGTCCAACAGAAATCTGTCAAACGAGGAGATTGACAGGTATCTAAAACTAATGGACGAGACAATTAAACGAACAATGGACAAAACGATACCTCGGTATCAACACACTGACGACGAAGGCTTATTCCGCAACGCAACTATTGACGCACTGCACCGACATAAAAGCAGACTGCTGTCAAGGCTAAAAACCTTGTACAGACAGTTTACTGACAGACATAACCCGGAGATCATGACATTGAAGTCGTCGATTAAAAACCTCCAGATATTAATACAGGAAAATTACAGAAATTCTGTAAGTTTGTATTGGAACAACAAAACTCTGGCTGTAAACACCAGCAACCCGAATATGTTCCGGAGAAAAGATCAAACCAACCTTCCATGTCTCAAAATCGCCCGAACGACGAACAACGAACAAATACTTGTAGCAGCAGGTATAGATCCAAATGAGGCAGTTGATTATGACAACTTCTTTGTGATCGAGGATCCGCAGGAGAAGGTTGAGGCTAGAGGAGCGACTTTCCAGGAAGTGTACAAGGTGAATGACATCATTGGCCCGAATCACGACCTGGAGAGTCGAGTCCTTGTGCATGATTTCAACCTTCGAAATGAAATTGTGAATTGGCGATTCGAGAGCTCGGGTTTCACCCAGTTCAGTGACGAGCATATGGCAAATAATGTCATCACCAACGAAAGGCTATTACCACCGTTCATTTTGAAGGAAGAGCTCCAAACGATCTTCGAAACACTTAGAAGTAAGAACCCAGTGGGAACCGATGAAATACCGAACATTGTGCTTCGACATCTCCCACTAGAAGTGGTGGACATTTATAATGCAATGAATAATGCACATTATCCAGCGCATTGGAAAACTGCGGTGGTACATCCCATTCCCAAAAGGGATAAAGATACTTCCAATCCGGCGAATCTCCGCTCGATCAGTCTTCTTCCAAACATCAGTAAGGTTTTCGAGAAGGTAATCAATAGAGTCCTGACTAAGTGGGTTAAGGACAAACATATATGTATTAAAATGTCTATATACTAAGTTTTTGCTTAAAATCTATTTTCTTAGTTTTAGTTTTAACATGTAAGTATAAAATTAAATACGAGGGCGGGTCAATAAGTGGATTAAAACAGATTTTTTGATAAAAAAATAATTTTATTTTTCAACGTAGTCTCAGTTGAGCTCTATACACTTTGTCCAACGCTTCTCCAATTTTTTTATCCCTTCCAAAAAAAATGATTTGTCGAGGTCCTCAAAACGACGAGATGACTTCATCATTGGAGTCAAATCTTTTTCCACCAAGCCATTTCTTCAGGTTTGGGAACAAGAAGTAGTCGCTCGGAGCCAAATCTGGAGAATAGGGTGGATGAGGGAGCAATTCATAGCCCAATTCATGGATTTTTGCCATGGCAACTGCACATGTGTGCACCCTTGCATTGTCTTGGTGGAAAAGAACTTTTTTCTTGGCCAAATGAGGTCGTTTTTTTTTCAAATCGTCATTGAATCGGTCCAATAAGTTGGCATAATATTCCCCATTGATTGTTCTTCCCTTTTGAAGGTAGTCAATGTGGATTATCCGTGCATCCCAAAAAACAGTCGCCATAACTTTATTGGCTGACAAACCCACCTTGGCCTTCTTTGGCGCCGATTCACCCTTAGAAACCCACTGTTTTGACTGTTGTTTGTTCTCTGGTGTGTTGTGATGGATCCATGTTTCGTCCACGGTTACAAAACGGCGCAAAAACTCCTCCATATTGCGATTAAACAACGCCAAACCTTCCTGTGAAGTTGTTACACGATTGCGTTTGTGGTCGACTGTGAGCAAACGCGGCACCCATCTTGCGGAAAGCTTTCTCATGCCCAAGTGATCATTCAAAATTGAAACCACTGAGCCATGCGAGATCCCTACGGCTTCCACAATCTCTCGCACTTTCAATCTTCGGTCGGCCAACACCATATCGTGAATTTTTTCGATTGTTTCGGGTGTAGAGACCTCAACTGGGCGTCCAGGACGTTCGACATCTTCAGTGCTTGTACGGCCACAACGAAATTCAGTACACCACTTTTTTACCATTGAAATCGATGGTGCAGAGTCCCCATAGTATTTATCAAGCTTAGCCTTGGTCTCGGTAATGGTTTTTTTTCGCAAGAAATTCACTTTTTTCCATTTTCTCCTCAAATTAGTGAGTAGTCTGATAAAAATAGCTGTCAAACACAAACTAACTGACGCAGCAAGTTTAAATTTTGACAGGAGTCAACTGACAGATGCCTGTTGACAGGAGCAGTGTTGCTGTTTCAGTAAAGAGGTCAGAAATTCAAAAATGCACGGAATTATTGACCCGCCCTCGTATAAATTGTAATATACATCGAAAGACTTAGTTTACGTGTTAGGTTTAACTTAGAGTGCCTGCATGGGGCCATTAAGTTAGTATAAGATTATTTGTAAGTTAGTTAAGCTAATTTTGAAGCATTTTTTTGTCTAGCATGTAAGAGTAAATTAATTAAGAAAATGACTAAAGGGGGGATATCACAATAGGCCCATCTGTGGCCGCAGTGATCTGGGATCCTTTATACCACCTCCCACAACAATTTAAATCTAAATGATCTTGAAGGGCGGGCCACAGGCTATTATGTCGTCATCGAACACTTACTTCAATAACTCGATGATTTCGCCGGTAGTAGGGCATGTGCCACCACTGTAATTAAATCAAATGTCCTCCAGACCATGTTCAAGCACTTTCAGAAAATGTTGATCATGGCTTCGTACCGGGCGCCATTTACGGCGACATACCGCTTGCCTTCATTTTTAAGTGAGTCCGGCCCATTAACCGCACCAAATAGTGAATTGGTAGCTGATGAGTCACCTTTAGATTCTCTTCTTCCCAAATTTGAAAATTTTGCTTATTAAGAAGTCCTCTGAGACAGAAGTGCGCCTCATCACTGAACAAAATATGACGTGCATCATTTCTTGCAGCAATTGAATGTTGTAAATGTATAAACCCAGATCCTTGCGCAAAATCTTCAACAAAGTCAATGGACGCAGGCGAATTTCTTGCGCACGATGACGGATCGATGAAGCAGGATCTTCTCCAATATCTATACGCACGTATGCGTGTATTTATTTTGGAGTCCAAAAGAGTATAGGCCGAGAATTTTCAGTTGTGTGTTGTGAATAGCCGACTTACTTCTCGGATTGTGTGACCTAGAAATTTAATTTGGCAAATAAAAATCGACATCTACTGACTCGACGCTACCACACTCACACCGAATAGTTGAAAAGCTACAAACTATGCTGCTGAGGGGGCTTGAACCGTCGACTAAGAGTGCGACGAGCTCAAATTCTTGGGGGGTTAAGCCATTCGTCATAGATATTCCCACGGTCATATCGTCCCATTGGCTGTCCAAGCAAAAAACCCCCCCCCCCCAAACAATCAATTGTGTCGCACTTCACAGCAAGCAATAAACACAATCTGCTGTGACGAATCAATATTTCGATTGCGTTCCGATCACTTCTCGGTCCATTTTCCAATGACTGATTTGATTTTTGCTTTGAAAAATGACTTATGTCCGCCATAAAGCAATCGCAGACCCCTGCTAAGCCAAAACGATATGACGAATGTTAGGTAGGTCCCCTCTGACTCCAAGCACCATGAACAACCGTCCACCTGGTCAATCGAATCGACAAATAAATTGAAGAATTGGCCACTACTGCGAAGGACACTGGCCGCGCGATCAATCTCTAAACACGAGTTCAATATGTCTCACCCGGCCACGATCGCCCATTATTGTTATTATTGTCGCAATCATGTGCCTGGTTACGAGTATCTGCGGTCAGAATCTATATACAGAGAGAGGGAAAGACATACTCGTATCACAGGTGAGACTGTTGGAACTCTGGAGCGGCCTTTATTCTTCTTCACATCTCCTGCGAAGCTAAAGCAATTCATCACACAAGCACAGTCACAGATCCATATCCGAAAAAAAAAACAAAAAAAAAAAAATATAATTACTCCGTCTGATCCATGAAAATGACGAGGATGACGAGCAACAGCATGGAATTGCTGTTGATGATGTGGTCGATGTTGGCCGCAACAATTTGAAAAAAAAACAAAAAAAATCCGAAAACAATCATCTCGGGCTGAGATGAAGAAATTCTCGTACTCGGGATACATAAAAAAAAAAAAAACAAGAAAACTCAAATGCATTGTGTCAGATGGAGATGATTGAAGCGGTGGGATGTTAGATGACGATGATGGGCTTCAAGTGGACGCGACAATAGATCGGGGTCATTTTGAAAGTGAATCTCTATCTCCCTAAGTCCCCCATGGCGCTCCGAGTGGTCCATGCCGGACCACTTTGTCTACCAATGCCGAATACATATTCGAATTCGAAACGAAAAGTCATTTCGCAAGGTGATGCTGCGCTGGTGTGGAAGAGTCCCTCGACAATAGACAGCCAGCACAATGGATCACTCGGTTACCGAACGGTGGATCGGTCGATCGGTAGATTGGTCGATTGGTCGAGATTGGTCGACTGGGTAATCTTTTCTCTCTAGAACTACAAATTGCTTTTCGGTACCTATTAGTCGGTACACGGTTTTTAATTGTTTTTAAGGCTCTATCTCTCTCTCTGATTGAAGCAACCCGCCGCTGTTACAGCCGCTGTTACAGCCGCTGCTGCTGATGATCGGGTACATACAACATAGACTCGTTGAACAGGTCTCCCAATCCCATATTGACAGACAGGTACATTGGGCGAGTGCGCGGAAATCGACATGGCTAGCCATGATGCCAGGCTGACAACTTATTGGAGGGGAATATTGCACGATCATTGATCGTACGTTGGCCTGATAGCGGGGTGTATCACGCACCCAGTCTACTCTCTGTCCAACTGCCAACTGCCAACTGACAGCCGTGACAGGTTCAATTCTTTCTCAGCCTTTCAGATTGCTGCCGCCATCTCCCTGTTGAGGTACGAGTACATGTGAACGTTTGATCGGAATGGCATCCGCCTATCTGTGATCATGTATCTTGCAAAAGGTCAGAGATGACACTTTGATTATTAATTGCCTTGCCGCACCATTACCAATAAATTGAACCCAACTGACTTGTGTGTGGCTTGTGAGAATGATTTGCCCGGGAACACATTTGTCAAAGCGCACAATTCTGCTTAGAGGTATCCATCAGTCAGCTTGACATTCGATTTGTTCTGAGTACCTCCACCAGGGAGGGATTGACAATTGACTGCGCCCCGTGAAGTAAATTATACGCCACTTAACTAGAGTCACCTCCCCCAAAACGACTCGTGTAGACACCATCAAGCTCCACCACTTGACAGAAGTGTGCAATTTTCGAGCAACAAATTTGCATACGTAGGTACGAGTATGTATGGTTTGTAATTATTTTGGGGTTGCTGCCACCACTTGTCCCCAGTAGTCGTGCGCCAAACTAGTCGTCCCAAACATGGCGCTTATTTCGAGTAGAAAAGAAAAAAAAAAAAAATAGAATTTCGCGTCATTTCTTCTTTGCCTGTCGCTTGCGCCCTCCTCCGCATTATGACATTTTGCCTTTCTACCAAAAAAACAAAAAAACAAAAAACGAACGTCACGCGAACTAAGGAAACAAACAACAAAATTTCAGTACTTTGCTAGCTTTATTGCCTATTTCCTTTCAGTGTCCTTTCGTCTGATGTGTAAAAGTGGCATAGAGTAGAGTGTGGAGCATGTGAAGCGTGAGGAAATTACCAGGACACGGGCGTTACATGCATGCATAAATATTTTTCCACTTAATTCTCGTGTCAAAACTTTTCCAGGACATTTAATTTTCCAGCCAAAGAAATTGGCATGGCCTACGAAACGAATACAGGACATGTATTACTCGTAATAGGACGAGCTGATTGTGCCGAGTGTGGGACGGATACAAACGACGACGTATTCGTATTATAACAACTGTGAAGGACATATGATGATGAAGTTGGCCGTGGAGCGAATGTGTGTAATAAAAAATTGAAAACAAAAAAAAAAAAACAAAAACGAAACAAAGTTAAGGAACGATGTGAGACGAAGAGACGAAGGAAGAAAAAACAACACAATAGCAATTTATGAAAATTACAGGCTATCAAAAGCGGAGTAATTTCTTTTGCCGTACTTTTGATGACTTCTCCCCTTTTTGTCGTCTTTTTTCTTGCTGCAGTCTGAATGCGAACTCTTTACTGGAGGACAGGCTGTAGACAGATTGTCATTCAGGCACTAACTTAATTGTTAAGTGGAGTTGAGATTTAAGGTTTAATTGAAAATGAGCACTTGCGAGTGCGTCACGTAGGATATGATATGAGACTTGTGGAGCCGTAAATAGTGGAAGTTTAAGGATATAGACTCGGACTTTTGACGACCGAAAAGTAGAGCTCTGAAATTAAACAGAATCGTCTACAGGCAGAGAGACTAAGATCACGTTATCATGCCCCCAAATGAAAAAAAAAAAAAACCTGCCAACTTTACTATTTTTAATTTCTTGATCTCTGCCCTAACTAAGCTCGTCCTTCTTCAAAGTTTTCATAGACTGAGTCAGCTAACAAAGTTCCCAGAAACCACAAGACAATGCCGGTTAAGCTGAACAGTGAAATTGGTGTAAAATGGAGCATAGTTGGGATAGTACGAGGGTTGTCTGAAAAGTTGCCGACCGAACAACTTATTTTTCTACATAGTCTCCTTGTAACTCTACACACTTCTCCCAGCGATGCTCCCATCTCACTAACCCGTCCAAATAGTACTTGGCGTTTTTTCTCTGCAAAATATTTGATCTATAACTTAATTCGTGCTAAGAGATGGCGTAACTTGTATTATTCCATTGGAACATGCGTTGGAAAACTACTGTCATTGTACGTCATTTCAGTATATGTCATTCATTTGAAGCATAAACAACAATAATTTTTTTTTCACTCAAATATGTCGAACTTTGTGCCTGAAAAAGTGTTTTTGCGGGGAGTTCTTCTTCATTACTTTAATATGAAGAAAACTGCTGCCGAAAGTCATCGTATTTTGTTGGAAGTTTATGGTGAACATGCGCTAGCTGAGCGAACGTGCCAAAAGTGGTTTGCACGATTTAAAAGTGGGAATTTTGGCTTGGAAGACGATGAACGTCCTGGGCAGCCAAAAAAGTTTGAAGATGAAGAACTGGAAGCATTCCTCTATGAAGATTGTTGCCAAACACAAGAAGAGCTCACAGAATCTTTGGGTGCCACTCAAGCAGCCATTTCAGAACGTTTAAAAGCAGCTGGATATATTCAAAAGCAAGGAAATTGGGTTCTACATGAACTCAAGCCGAGAGACGTCGAAAGGCGGTTTTGCATGTCCGAAATGCTGCTGGAACGCCACAAAAGGAAGTCATTTTTGCATCGGATTGTTACTGGTGATGAAAAATGGATCCATTACGACAACCCCAAGCGCAAAAAATCATATGTGAAACCCGGCCAACCAGACAAATCAACGGCAAAGCCGAATATCCATGGCGCGAAGGTAATGCTCTGTATTTGGTGGGATCAGATGGGTGTGCTGTATTATGAGCTGCTAAAACCAGGTGAAACCATCAATGGACAACGCTACCGAACACAATTAATCCGTTTGAAAAGAGCAGTGGCCGAAAAACGCCCGGAATATGCGACCAGACACGAGGCAATAATTTTCCATCATGACAACGCTCGGCCCCACGTTGCTATTCCGGTTAAGAACTATTTGTAAAACAGTGGATGGGAAGTCTTACCCCAGCCGCCTTATAGCCCAGACCTTGCCCCTTCTGACTACCATTTGTTCCGGTCGATGCAGAACGCCCTCACTGAAATGCGGTTCACATCAGAGCAGAATATCAAAAATTGGCTTGATTCATTCCTGGCTGCCAAGCCAGCGCAGTTCTTTTGGGATGGGATCCACAAATCCACAAATTGCCAGAAAGATGGGAAAAAGTCATAGCTTCAGATGGGCAATACTTTGAATAATATTATTTTACGTGCTTATCATAAATAAATGTTCAAATTTTGAAAAAAAACCGCACGAATTAAGTTATATACTTAATAATTGTTCCCGAAGGTGATTGCCTCCTCATTTGACGAAAATCTCTGAGCGCAGTTTTTAGGGAACGAAAAGAAGTCGCTTGGGGCTAGATCTGGTGAATAAGGCGGATGGTCAAGCAGTTCAAACCGTAATTCATGGATTTTCGACATGGCAACCGCTGAGGTGTGAGACGGCGCGTTGACTTGGTGAAACAGGATTTTCTTTTTTTGTAAATGTGGCCGTTTTTCCGCAATTTCTGCCTTCAGCTTGGCAAGTAATGATGCGTAGTATGCTCCTGTAATGGTTTTTCCTTTTTGAAGATAATCGATTAAGATAACTCCTTTACTATCCACAACACGTTATGTTAAGAGAGTGAATAGACGTGTTCTTTGGTTTCTCCGGCATAATTAATTAATTTTTGAGCTTTTAAAAGTCGTTAAATATTATAAAACTGTGCGTTATTCAATTTTCATGTCGATTGCCTCTAACTTGTGTATTTTACCTTGCTTTTTCTTAAAAAAAAAATAAAATAATAATAAACAAATAAACATAACACCAAATTTGCAACAAAAGAAAATATATATTGAGAACATGAGCAACTTCCAAGGTAATACAGTAAATCTCTGATCGAAGAAACACGGGAGCTCTTCAGACGCAGCAGCAATCTCAGTAGGTGGAACGCCGAGGCAGAATGGGACACCCACAACATCCAAGAATTTACCCCCCACTCAAACAATGGTTGTTACTCTTGGGGAGTTAGAAGAGCATTTAAACAAACATACCGATGCTATTATCAATCGTTTCTCGGAGGAAATTAAAAACCTGCGCAGCGACATAATGGACCAAATCACACGCATTGAGAAAAACTGGGCAGTCTATGAAGAAAAAATTGATAAAACTCTCATAGATTTGCATTTGCGTGTGGAGAAAATTGAAACGCATATTAACAAATCAACCTTCCTTGATGACGATATAACAGATTTGAGAAATAGATGTGATGCACTAGAAAGGAAAGAGCTTGCAGCTGATGCAATTCTTTTTGGAGTTCCGCAGCTGCATGAAGAAAATTTAAAATCAATTTTCCACTGTTTATGCCATATCATCGAAAGCAAGCCTCCAACTTTAAAAGCTGTTTTTCGTTCTCGGCATCGAGACAACACTAATGATCCACCCATCATATTAAAATTTAATTCGCCAGAAGAACGTAACAATGTCCTAAAGGCCGTTGCCGAGCATCGCAAAAGAGAAAAAAGACAGCTTTGTCTAAGAGATGTTGGATTGGACTCAAATAAACCAATCTTCTTAAACGAGAGTCTAACGAACAGAAATCGTTCTCTCCTCCGACAAGCTGTTCGCATGAAGCAGCGAAAAGAGATTTTCTCAGCCACTACCAGGTCTGGATGTGTTTTCATTAGAGAACAAAAACTAGGACAGCATATATGCAACCACGACGAGGGGATATTAAATGCTATTTCCGCGAGATGTCAACCACCAAAATCTGTAGGAGCGACAGAACCTGAGACACTGTAATTTTCACGTGATACCTATGTTATTAATTTATCAAATTAGACTTTCCACTCTATTCAACTCTTTCTTATTTTTTTTCTGTCATTCTTTCATTTAATTCCAGAAGTAAATAATGTCATAATGGTAGTTGTTGTTTGTCGCTTGTGTATGTTGTTGTTGTACCCAACATGATTGATAATTTTCAAACACAGGGTAGTCACAAAGATGTTTCAAAAGTATTATTAAATGTTTTATGTAAGCAGAAAAAGGGTTTCAGTATATGTCATTTAAATGTTCAAAGCTTAAAAACCAAAATAGATGAAATGTGTTCAATTTTTAACGATAGTTTGGTCGATGTTTTTTGCTTGTCAGAAACCTGGCTATGTCCGGAAATGGGTGATGACCTTTTTAAACTGAATAATTATCACAAACCCAAATGATCAGATAGACAAAATAAGATAGGAGGGGGAGTAGCAATTTATATTACAAAAAAAAAGTATGGATTTAATTTGGTAAAAAAATCAAAGCCGAATGAACTTATAGAGTACATTTTTGCCGAAATCACACATACTTGTGACAAAATATTGATTGGATGTATATACTTGCACCAAACACGGGAAACTGCTCTTATATAAGAGTTTTGTTAGAGGAATTGTCTCCACTTTAAGCGAAAGTTGTACTTTGCGGGGACCTTAATTTAAATATCCTGGAAGAAAAAAATAAACAATTCGTTGATACATTTTGCGAATTATAATCAACCAACTCATTTTGCGCCCTCGCTCTTAGATGTATTTATTGTATCTAATCCTAATTCCATATTCCACTACGACCAACTTCTTGCACCTGCTTTTTCACACCATTATTTGATATATTTGAACGTAAATGCATTTCCAGTAAATGTAAATCAAGGTGAAGAAACGTCGTATAACTTTTCAAAAATTAATTTAAATGCATTGCTTAGTGATTGTAGGAGTTTGAATTGGACACTAATATATACAACAGGTAATGTTAACATTCAACTCGAACATTTTTATAATTTTGTTTGTTATTTGTTTCACAAACATGTACCAATAAAAAAAAAGTTTCTAAAAAGATGAACATTCCCTGGCTAACATCAGAAGTCCTAAATCTTATTAGTAAACGAAATCTTCTTTACGCAAGGTGGAGAAGATACAAATGTTCAGCTATTTACAATGAATACGCTACAGTAAGGAACGCAGTTACCCTTCTGATTCGAAATAAGAAAAAAGTCTTTTTACCAGAACAAATTCAACTCCGCCGATTCTACCTCGAAATTTTGGAAGAACGTACGGGGGATGGAACTGAAGTCTGCTAAGGAATCTATCAATGATAACACCGACCCGGATGTGCTTAACAGAAAGTTTGTTCAAAACAACTGCAATCCACTTGATTTTCAGACCGTCCCTTCTACCACCGGCCATCAGCAAGAAGTAATGTTTTCACTCTCCGGAGTTGATGAGTTAAGTGTTGGCCAAACAATTCTCAAGATCAAATCCAAAGCTGTTGGCTCGGATGATGTTTTCCCAGTTTTTATTAAAATTCTTCTACCTGTACTACTTTCTCACATAACCCACATATTTAACTCGGTCATAACTACGTCAGTTTTTCCCGATAGGTGGAAAATTACCAAAATTTTACCACTGCCAAAACCATCAACTTCTAACAATATCGAATACCGACCAATATTTGAAACTATTATTAGTAACCAAATAAAATTATTTTTAAATAGAAAAAATCTTATCACAAAATTTCAGTCAGCTATACTCAAAGTATGCGAAGATTTACGAGCAGGCTTAGACAGCGATATGTTGGGTCTTATAGTATTTCTTGATTTTTCTAAGGCGTTTGATAGCGTTAATCATTCGTTGTTATTAAAAAAGCTGGAAAGGCAATTTTTCTTTGAAAGCTCCATCTGCAGTTTAATGAGTTCATATTTATCAGATCGGTCCCAATATGTATGCGTCGGTAATAGATGTTCTTCGCATCTACAAGTCTCTTCAGGTGTTCCTCAAGGTTCTGTCCTGGGTCCTTTGCTATTTTCATGCTTTATAAACGACATATCTAAGTGTTTTACGACCTGCGAACATCATATATATGCTGATGATGTCCAAATATATTCATTATTCCCAAAATCATTCAAAAACCAAGGATTTAATAATATTGATCGAATGATAAAAGAAATTCACACCTGGTCCTTAAATAATGGACTTAGTCTCAATCCAACTAAAACTAAAGCTATGATAATTAACAGAAGCAAAAATACAGTAGTATTCCCTCAAATAATTCTTAATGATACAACTGTTGGGTATGTTGATAATATAAAAAATCTGGGGATATACTTTACAAATAACTTGAATTGGAATTTTCACGTAAACAAAGTTATATCAAAAATTTATAGTGCTTTACGTGGTCTAAGCCCCACGACAAAGTATCTACCCACAAATGTTAAACTTAAGCTTGTTAAATCGTTTATTTTACCGTTATTTCTTTATGGATGTGAAATATATTCGGACGTAGACTACTTATCCAAAAGGAAACTGATCGTGGCATACAATAGCTGCGCGAGATATATTTTTAATATAAAAAGGTCTGACCACATTTCCGAATATACCAATAAAATAACAGGTTGTTCACTATTAGCTCTTATGAACTACAGAACAATTAAACTATTTCACAAAATTATAACAACCAAACAACCGGATTACCTTTTTGAAAAAATTAAGTTCGCGACTAATCCAAGAACAATGAAAATAATTCCACCCAGCCATAAATATTTAATTACAAGGCGACAATTTTATATACATGCGATTCATCTTTGGAATGAGCTACCCTTGCATATTAAAAGAGCAAATAACGCAACTACTTTTACTAGAAAAGCTTTTGAATACTATGCACAAATTTACGTTTTCCACCTTTCCTCTATCTTCCTTTTTCTGCTTCCTATTTTATTTTAAGTTTTACTTTCATCTATCTTTCTTTATTTGAATTGTTTACTTTTTTGTTTTTGTTTTTTTCTTCTTTTGGTATCTAAACTTTTTAAAATGTAATATAAGATTAGCTTGTACAATTAATCATAAGATTATATCTTATTCGCCTGTGTACAATTGTTTTAATAAATAAATAAAAATAAATAAAAAAATATCCCAAAAAACAGTCGCCATCACTTTCTCAGCCGAAAAAACAGTTTTTGCTTTTTTTGGAGCCGGCACGCCCTTTGCAGTCGTCCACAGTTTTGGCTGAATTTTTGTTTCGGGCGTATAAAGGTGTATCCAAGTTTCATCTACAGTAATTAATCGGCGCCAAAACTCGGATTTATTGCGCCTAAACTGCGCCATCAGAGCGTTGGAAATGTTCATTCGAACACGTTTTTGGTCTTACGTAAGCAGACGCGGCACCCAACGCGCGGACAGCTTTTTCATGCCTAAATCTTGATTTAATATGTAACAAACACGTTCTTTGGACATTTTCATAACCTCTACTATCTCCCTCACTTTAATTCGGCGGTCGTCTAACACCATTTGGTGAACTTTAGCAATGTTATCGTAAGTGGTTGCAGATTTTGGACGTCCGGAACGTTCATCATCTTCCAAGCTCTTACGGCCGCGTTGAAATTCAGCTGCCCAAAATTTCACAGTGGTGGTAAATGATGGTGCAGAATCCCCATACACAGAGTCCAATTCATTTTTGATTTGCGTAGGCGTATTTTGCTCGATACTCAATTTTTTCCATTTTCACAAAAAACACTCACATCGACTCACTCAAACGACTGTCAACTAAAAACTGCGCGTTCAAAATGACTGGAACTTCGGTAAGTTACTGCCAAAATATGCACAACTAGCATTCACTAGCTTTTATTGACGAGTGCCGCTATCTTTACGTTGCGTGGGAAATTTTTCAGACAACCCTCGTACATAATAGCTTGCTTCAAACAGATGAAACTTTAAGAACAGATCGGACCTGACCCAACCCAGAGCAAGGAATATTTAGAAAACTCTTACTTACTTACTCACTTAGGAGGCGTTACAGTTCGGGGTGATCCTGAGCCTCTTCTGTTAGCCCGGTCTTTAGCTAACTGCCTCCAGTTACGCACGCCAAGTAGCTTAAGGTCCCCTTCTTTTTGTGCGCGCCACATAAAGTGAGACCTTCATCTACTGCGTTGTCCCTCCGGGTGAGATCAAAGGCTCTACGGCTGGAGCATTGGTGTCAATTTGCTCTACATTTCCTAGCCATCTCTGGCGATGTCGCTGTACAGCTCATATATACTCGTAGTAGTTCATGGGACCGAATATTTTTTGAAGGATTTTTCTCTCGAAACTACTCAGGATATCTTCATCCGCTTTCGATGCTTCTACGCCAAGTATTTACCACTGGGATAATTAAGGTCTTTTATAGAGTCTCCTTGGTCTTCGGGGATTGAACCACACTACTCAATTGCCTTCTTAGTCCAAAGAAACAGCTATTGTCATCACTCTTGCTCCTCGTTTTATTTCTGCTAAGGTGTAGTGGGCAGAATTCATAGCGAAGCCAATGTAGACAAAGTCCTTTACTACCTCGGAATTATAGCTGTCCAATTCATCGATATTGGGTGTCCCTTTTTGTTGACAGCGTACCATATACTGGGCTTTGCCTTCATTTACTGCTAAACCCATTTTGGCAGATTCCGTTTCAATGCCCGCTGAGATCTCCCAATTATGTCGATACTACGGAGTTACTCAGACTTTTGAAAGATTGTGCCCCCAGTGTTCGCTACTGGGTTAAGGAAGTCATATGACAGCGTGTCACCTTTTCTAAAATCTTTCTTGACATCAAAAGGCTGGGTTAAGTCGTTACCGATCTTGACGGATCAACGAGCGTTAATCGTCATTCTGTACAGAAGGACGAGCTTATCGGGTAAACCAAAACATGACAGCTCTATACAGTTCATTTCTGTAAATTCTGTCATATGCGGCCTTAAAATCAATGCAAAGATGGTTGGTATCGATCTGGACTTCTTGTGTCTTTTAAAGGACCTGCCATAGTGTGAAGATTTGGTCGATTAGAGACTTTCTTGGTCTGAATCTGTTGACGAAAGGTTTTAGACATTCGCACAATATTGCAGATAAGAGCTTGTACGTAATGTTGAGGAGACTTATACAAGGGTTACCTACTTGATTGGGCGCAGTTGAGGTGGTCTCCTTTGTTGTGGATTGGGCGATGCTGAAATTCCATTTATCAGAGATAAACTCTTCTGACCAAATCTAAGAGATGAGTTGGTGCATACTCTCCACAAAATCATTTTGGCCGATAAGCCGTTGGGCCCAGCAGATTTGCTGGATTTTAGCTTAGATCTTGCTATCGTTACATCGTTCTAGTCAGGTGGATGGAAGATTTGCCTATCATCGTCTAAGTTGAATGGTGGATTCTGCCTGACGTTGGGCTATATATGCGTTATACAGTCTGAAGAAAGGCTTCCTTCTTCCTTCATCTTCATCCAGGCCTTTTGGAATTGATACGTTCTTTTTACTTGTACGCTTCTTGCTTAGCTGCATGTGCTTGCCGGCATTCTTCATCAAATCAAGGATTTCTTGGTGGTAGTGGGGTGAAACCCAGTACATCAATTACGGCGAGTCCAATGGCGCGTTGGCAGCGTTGCCACTGGTCTTCGGTACTTGATGCTGGCGGTGTAGGAGTTGTTGAGAGATTTTGGAATATGCGTTCGCCGAAGATTGTTGCGGTCTCCCTCGATTCCAGCTTTTCAATTTAATATCTTCTCATAGGAAATCAGCATTCGCACCTTGGCTGCAACAAGGTTGTGATCCGGGTCAATGTTGGCTGCCCGGAACCTTCGGATGTCGGGAATAGTTAATTACGTTGTCGCAATGTGATCACTTTGCACCTTTTATAAGTTCCTTTTACTGGGATTTCGCAGTCTTGCGTGGAAAAATGAGTAAAACGGCTTTCAATAGGGTGAATGACTGGAACTCCAACTTTTTAAAATGCTATAATTTTTTTATTTCGTGATAAATTTTATTGTGCCAAAGCAAAAACCGTTGAAAAATACATCAATTTACAAATTGTATCAGTAGTCTTCAATATGTCCACCTTTGGCGCGAATAATGGCCTTGAGACGGCCGAAGAAAGCATCGCACGCCGCACGCAAGTGGCTCTGCCGTATTTTGGCCCATTCCCGGCGAAGTGTTTGTTTGAGGTGGTCCAAACTTTGGTATTTTTTAGTACCAACCTTCGCCTTCAAAATATCCCAGACAGAGAAATCCAACGGATTTGCATCCCAAGAATTTGCAACCCATTGTGTCGAAGATATGAAGTGTGGAACATTGTTTTTTAACCAATCTTGGTTGACGCGAGCTTTGTCCACGGTCTCCAACTAAAATGATTGTTTGCCCAAGGCTTCAATACAGCCTCTAAGACAGTTTCACGGTATACGATCGCATTAATTTTGACGCCACGGCCACGATCCAAAAATACGAGCGGAGAGTGACCATCGGCGGTTATGGCGACCCAAACCATCACCGTCGGTGCTGCCTGCTTTCTGGTGGCCGTCCGAAGGTGCAAATTTTCGAAGGACCTCTCTGGCAAGTAAACTCGGTCATTTTGTTTGTTGACATATTGCTCGATAACAAATGGCGACTCATCGGAAAAAACCAAATTCCGCAACTCACCACTTCCGTGCAAGCCTAGCAACTCCTTCGTTCTTTCGACTCTAACTTTTTTCTGTTGTGGTGTAAGATCGTGTGCTTTTTGGAACTTCAATGGCTTGAGCTCAAGCTCATTTTTCAGTATGTGTTGCATCCGTTCCAACGATATGTTGAGCTCACCAGCCATTTTTCTTCCACTTCGACGCGGATTTCGCTCAATTCGAGCCTTCACTTTCCGAACCATTTCTGCCCATGTTGCTGTTTTTTTATGACCACCTCCATGGCGTTTTGCAACGCTGCCAGTATCACGGTAATGAGCCATGGTTCCAGACACAAATGATTTATTCACGTTGAGGTGCTGGAGGGCTCTAACGATAGCTACTTGTGGTTTTCCAGCCAAATATAAAGCAATCACACTATCACGTTTAAATTCCATCGCGGATAAAAATTTTTCAACACAACTGAGACGCAAATCGTTCAAAAAGCTTGTAAATAATAAAATTATCTGTCATGTGTCAAAATTTGAGCTCGCTGTCATGAACGGTTTGGAAATTATAGTTCAGGGTGTACATACTCGTACACATACCATATGTATAACATCATCAAGTGGACACTTTGTGATAGTATATTCCGCCGACGGCTGTAGATTCAAGGTCCGTGCTGACATATCGGGCTGTCTAGCATCGGTTTTCAAAGTGAGGTGCCTACAATATCATCGAGGTCCAGCCCCATACACAAAGTGCTCCGCGATGTCATCACTCTCACAGCAGGTATCGCAGGATGTTGTGTCACTTAAGCCCAGCATACTTAGCTCCTCGAAAAAGCATAGCGCTTAGCTGCTATGCCAGTAAGCAGGAGAAAAAAATTCGCTGACCTTCTTTTGCCCTGCTGGCATCTTGGGGGTCTTGCTATTTTTAGTTTTTCTCACTCGCAGAACCAACTGTCAGTAGAAGTCCTAACCAAGGAAGCAGACAGTCTTATCGCGTTTTCAGATCCTGAAAAATTCTAGTAGGAGCCTTGCCCAGCCAGCTTATTTTCTTAGATTCCTTAGAATTCCTTAGAATTTAGTCTTCCGGCTGAGTTTAGAGAAGCATTCATTGTCGGACCAGCTTGGAAATGGTAAGACGGTTGAACAAGGTTTTAAGCATCCAAAATCGCCTTCGGGGCCTTCCATCAATACCCGAATACATTCCCTTCCTGACTTAAAATGGAGACGAAGGCATTCCGCAGCACAGTACGATTTCATACTTTAGCAACAGCAGATGTTCGGCTGTCATTGCATCAGACGGCAGATTCAAAAGACAGGCGATGCGCAAGGTCATCAAAGCTCTAGTGCATATTGTACCAAAGGCCACTTCTTTTTAAACAGAAGATGACTTCGAGACTGCAACCCATGGTATGAGCGAGATTCATCACTTGGTGTAGAGCAAACTCAGCTCACAACTCCCATGCAGTCGCGACAGAACTTTCTTTAGAGTCTTTAGAGTGATGTATTGTATTTTCGTGAACATGCCTTCCACTTCCCTCGTAATTAGTCTTATCCCTGCCAAGTAAATCAATGCAACCCTCCAGCTGGTTAAAAACCAGTATATTTTGCAGAAACCTCGTTTACACTACCGAAGGGACCAGACCTTGGAGGTTTCGACGTGATATGTTTAGTCCAAGGAAGTTTGCTATGCAAGATTGCACCAAGTATTTTAGTTAGACTCCTTATAGTCAGAAAATATCCTCGGTTGTGAGAGGATTAGCTAAGAGGCCATCTCTCGTGCACCAAGTCTTTGGTTTCCTGCGCTTTAGAGCAGACAGTCGATTGGTATGGCCCAACCGGCGGTTCAGCTGTACCATCTGCATCATCGACATATGCCTAATCGTAGATGGTAGATGTTGGCCGCCATCCGCACATGTAATGTCCTTTTCACCAGCATTGGTTTTATCCATACAATTAGTGACTTATATACCCCGTTTTGTGTTTCCGCGGGAGTCCCACAAGGTTGGGTGCTTCGACCTCTCCTATAGAACATTATGTACGGAGTCCTGCGACTAACCTTACCTGAGGGAGTCAAGGTTATTGGCTTCGCTGACGACATAGCAGTGGTTACAGTAGCCAAGCACATTCACGAGGCGGAGTCTGTCACGCACGAGGCGGTTGTAAAGATAAAGGAATGGCTGGAGTCTACGGGTCTGGAACTAGCTGCACACATACCTGAAGCTGTCCTAATAACCAGCCGCAAGGCGGTGGAATACGCGAACTTCCGCGTCGGAGACTAAACAATTAGATCCAAAGAATCCTTAAGGTACCTTGGAGTCATGATCGACAATCGGCTGCGCTTCAAAACTCACGTCGAGTACGCTAGCAAGAAAGTATCGCTGATGCAGGCGGCATTATAACGAATGCTACCGAACATCGGCGGACCTGGATACGCCCGAAGGATCTTGCTGACCAGAGTGGTCAGCTCGGTACTCCTATACGCTGCTCCTATATGGGCGAGTGCACTAGCCACAAACGAGTGTAGGAGAGAGTTATCATCAGCTCACAAGCTCTGTGCAATCAGAGTGATTAGCGGATTTGGTATAATCTCCGAAATGATGCAGCCTGCGTTTTAGCTGGAATGATCCCAATAGACATCCTCGCGGATGAGATGAAGAAGGTGTATCTTAGGCAACCCTCTAACCGGTAATAGGCAAAGAGGGCTAAGGGAGAAGAAAAGGCAGCATTCTCAATGCTGTGGTAAACCAGCAAACAAGCTCATTCCCATCAAAGAAACATGGACAAAGAGACCATGGGGGAACTGTAACTACCACATCACACAGTTCCCGTCTGGGCACGGCGGCTACCGGAAATACCTCCAGAGATTTGGGCACGATAGTTCGCCCTAGTGTCCAGAATGTTAAAATGAGGAAGAGGATGCGTTGCATGCGGTGTTCTACTGCAGACGCTTTGTGGAAGAAAGAGTAAATCTGTCAAGTCCATAAAACCTCATAAGTCACAGGATGCAGTCAGAGGACAAGTGGATGGAGATCTGCTCAGTACGCGCTGTGAAAAGCAGAAGCCCTAAGAAGAGCTCAAGGGGCGGCCTCGGAGAATAGAGCATAATCGCCAGTAGTTTGGTATGTATGGCATAACTAGGCTGGCATTGGAGATTCTCTTCACAGTGACTTTTTTAGAAGTAGTTGCAGCAAATATGCTTTCCACCATAGAGCATGTGATCTGCAGGATTTTCTCCTGGCTGGACAAGTCAGGTTAAGACATTTTGTGAGAACACCTTTCAGCTGCTGAAATGCTCCTTCTTCCTCTTTTTTCATTCTGAATTTAGGCGAAGCGTCGACGGACTTTTCGATCTGCTCCTTGAAGCGTGTCTGACCGGTTGTTCTCGGATTCCTACTATTCAACAAGGTCGAGATTTGACATCTGACATCTGATTCGATGTACGATGTACCTACGTTGGATAGCGTTAAGCCGATAATTTGCTGTCCGACTTGCTTAACCATACACGAGTTTGCTGCGAGGAGCGCTTCGCTATAAGAATTCCTTCTACCACATCGCAAGCTGAATGCAAACATTCTCTCCTCTAGCTAGCTTCCACTGTTAGTTGCGTGCCCTCAGCGTTATTCAGACTATTGTCTTCGCCAGCCAGAGGTATTAGCGGCATCCTTATATGATATATACCCCGGTTTCGTCCACTTTGACGTTTCGGGGTTCTCTTGGATGTGGGTTTTCCGCGATATTGAAATTCTGTCCCCAGGAACTCCAACTTTTGGCGGTTTCAACCGAATTTTGTGCGCCTGGAAAGTTCTGCACCAGAGTTGTTTCTCACTGACTTCCGTCGGCCAGAACTCCGACATTTGCCTGTTGTACCAGCGACCATATTTGGACATCATCTTCTGATCAAACCACAGCTGGTTTAGTTCTGTCAATGGGTTTGACAGTTTCGTCCGATGTCGCCCACTGGAACTGCAGCCTTTTTGGTTGTAGCACGTGTTTTCGTCTTGGCCTTGGCTAAGACATGACAAAAGGCTGCAGTTTAAGTTACGGTAGCTGGACAGCTTTCACTGGGTATCGCTTCCGCTGATCTGTTTCTCTTTTCAGTCGCCGCTGAAGGAGTACAAATTTTGGAACTCGTGGCATCAACTTTCCTTGCCGCTTAGGCAGTAGTAGAAGCTACTTCGATAGTATATGCATGAGTACCTATGCATGTAGCCCGTTCGGAGATTTACCTCAAGTAAGAAAACGCCGGTGAAAGGAGGAACATATTAAGAGAAGCAGCAGAGGTCTAGTCAATCCAGGCAAAGTTTGTTGGGCAAACCAGATAAAATCAACAGAGGACGGCTATATGTTAAGGTTCAGCCTGCCACATCGGGCTGCCCATCATCATTTTTCAATGCGACGTTATGACACTAACATTAGTCACCAGGGCACTGTTCATTTGAAAAAGGAAAGGAAAAAGTTGTTTACCATGCATAGCTGCTGTTTCATGAAATAAAGTGGATTTCTTCCAGGTTTAGGGCTTCCGAATAGTATTCTCCATAACTCAAAATATCGTAATTGGTTAATGTATCCCCCCTGTCCATATTCTAAAGTTTCGGTCTACTTCTTAAGTAGTTCTCCATCATCTGGTATACTCAGGGATATGTCAAGAGAATTTGTCATGGTATACCTGCCTACCCACCAATTGATGTAATTTCCTCTCTTTCCAAATTCCCAAGCCAATTTCTCATTTCCTCTGTAATTATAGAAAATTAATCACAAAATTAAACCATGAAATCAAAGTCCGAAAACAAATTATTAATCTTCGTCTGGCAGCTACGAGTGAATATGTATACGCGGTGCCATCACAGATACGCCACGAAACAAACAAAATAACCGAAAAAACCGAAACCGAAACTGAAACTGAAAAACAATCACCACTGGCACAACTTGAACGTGGTCTCCTGACATTTTGCTGAAGACCTAGTCATTCATCAGGCATATGGTGGAGCGCCAAAGTCACCATCCAACCACCATCAGCCGTCACAGAGTGTAGCAGCAGTATAATCACCAGGCGGAGCTTCCTTCTAGTTCAAGGGAATCATCCAAGAATGTCAAATTTTAATCACAGGGCCATCCATGGTAGGTATGCGTTCCTCCGTTGAAGTCAACCCTGGTCTGGGATGGTCATTTGAGCAGCACATGAAAATGGGAATGTGGAGTTGATCTGGAACTTGGAGAGTGGAATTCGTGATGGATTTAACTGCAATAGTGCCCTAGGAACAGCATAATGAGTAGGACACGCCTACTCGTTTAACAAATTACGTGATTTTGTCTTTCTTTTAGATCCCCTGCCACCGCGCTGTGCGTTTCTTAACAGAGCACAGAGATGAGCTTCTTCTCTTAGTCGGCACTAGGCACTAGGCATTCGGCACTCGGCACTCGGCACTTGGCAATCCAAACTCCGCACTCTGCACGTCGTAATCCGCACACCGCACACCGTACACCGCACACCGTACACCGCACTTCGAACTCAGCAGTCTGTGTTTCGTTTCGTTAATCCAAATTTAATGACCTCACGTTTGTACCTGGACGTAGGTAATCCCTACCTGGGATTCGGTGAAGCATCTCTTCGTATCGACTACGAACCCAATACAAACGGAGCGGCGCGGCGGCGTGTATGAGAGTACGAGTTCGAGGATGACATTTTAAGGGGAGTCCCTTCTTCTTGGACGCATTTGTCGTCTGGGACGTCAACGTTGCGGTCAGAAAATGGGCGACGAGTTAAACTCCTCAAATGGCCATATACGGATACTTGTGTCAGATATACTCGTATTCGCATGATAGACATTTTGCTGCAAGACTCTAGATGGATGGGAGCAATTCGTTTATGCAGTGGCACCATAAGACGAAGCACTGGACAGATTTTTACGAGCAAATTACCAGGATCGGGAAAAATTCCAACAGCCATAGTAAACAGCAGCAGAGCAGTCATCAGCTGCAATGGAAATGAGTTTTCATCCTCCCAGTTGAGGAGCTGTAGTGGTTGCTCTTGAAAATGGTTAATTGTTCGAATTTAAATGAGCTAACCTGAGTTAGGCGGCTTCCACATGGTTCTTGGTACGCATAAGTCAGTGGAAGCATTCCAGCATATGTGGATTCCTGCGGATTAATTATCGTCGAAGTTGAACACTGTTTACTGGCTGTGAACTTGGAGCAAGCTACGAATATTTCCGTGAGCAATGAATGTTATGTTGCTGGCAAATGGCAAATGAGGTCGAAAGGGGCGTTAGGCACATTTGAGGATCACAAGTCGACAAGTCGTATGGTTAGAAATATGAGCAAAGATACCGACAATCACACGTGCATACTCCCATCTCAAGTAGCAGTAATTTGACTCTGGAAGATGTTAACGATCCTGCGGTGATAGATGCACTTCTAATGGTATCCACTTCTAGGTAAGGCAAAAACTTATATACTCGTACAAGTGCCTCCTGTTAATCACTTAGCAAGCTTTTGGAATTCTACTATTTGATGTGAGTGCATCACAACACCGTCTACCAACTATTTGAGGTTTAAGAACGAATAAATCCTATATACTCGTAGTTATGATGGTTGTTAGCCCTCAGTCACGAAGATCAGAAGCAGAGGAAAAGGAGACGTGATTTCTTGTGATGAAATGACACTCTAAACTGCCGAACCGTCAGCAGGGATTTTGTTAGACATTTGATGAGTGGTTTTGAGCCACCTCTTACAGATGAGTTACTATGCATATCCTTACTGCTTTCTTGTTCCACTGCTGCGGCTGATTTAAATCCTTGCAGTGGGAAATCCTCAGATACCAATGAACATTGACAAGTAGGATTTCTGTCATTGCCTGCGACAAAGAACTTTTTTACATGAATGTCGCTGAGGATTATAAAGCATTTCGGGTTGCAAGTAACCCTGCCACATTGCAGAGGCTACTCTCTCGTGGAATCCACACAAAAATAGGACAAAAATCATTTGTAGAAATTATAGAGAGAACACCCCATTAGAAGGTTTGTGTTGACGCTATGCCATTAAAAATAATAGTGGGCGCATGAGCGAGAGGACTTGGTTTGATCTACCAAATGAGTAGACATCTTCTTGCTGAACGCTTTGCGCGGTCAGTTCAACACTTAAAATTGTGATTTAACTCCGTCTACACTTGAGTGCGTCGAATCTTTAATGCGACGAATCCACTTTTCCACTCATGTCGTAGTAAGAGTACTTAAGGTTCTTAGCATACAAAATACATACTTTCCGAGCAGATGGAAAACAGCATTTGTCCAGCCCGTCCTTAAAAAGGCGAATCTTCTTTTCTCTCCTCCTATAGACCCATTGCACTTACGTCCCTTCTGTCCAAGGTCATGGAAACCGTCAGCTCATGAAATATCTCGAAACACGAAAACTTCTCAATGACCGGCAATACGGATTTCGTAGCAACAGGTCCGCTGGTGATTTGATGGCACGTCTCATGGAAAAGAGTGGAACCAAAGCGTACATCAATCTGGTGAAAGCAAGTAGTTGCACTTGATATTTCTAAGGCATTCGACAGAGTTTGGCATCAGACTCTTTTGTCGAAAATGCGTGCTTTTGGGATCGATGACTCTCTTTTTCAATGGTTTCTACCCACGAACCTTTCGGAATGTTCAATTCAAGTTGTCTTGGATGGTTTCAAGTCCGATCTTCACAAAATAAAAGTTGGTGTGCCCCAGGGCTGCGTTCTGTCTCCGACACTCTTTTTAATTTTCATCAACGATCTCTTGTCTACTACTTCTGATCCAATATAATCCTTTGCCGACGACAGTACTCTCTGCTTTTCATATTCGTTCCCGGACTCAAGTCCCTGCTCTTATGCTGTATGTTAAGCGGCGGGAACGGCAGCGTATGCTAAGCGCATTAAATTCCGATATCAACAATTGGGGAACAATCAACAGAGTGGAAATTAATGCTCCCAAAACACAATGCTGTCTGCTGTACTTAAAGCGAAATTTAAACACCCAGCCATTATCCATGAATTGCACCTGCATCGTCGAAACCGAAAAACTTTGACACATTCTCGGTATACAGGGTGAGTTTTTTAATTTGAGACATGCGAATTACTCGAAAAATACGCGATATCGGGAAAAATGTTTCAGACAAAAGTCACAAGGTTCTGAAGGGGACATAAGATGGTGACCACGAGTTTGACCTTGAGACCCATTTTCAAGGTTAAACGAAGGTCACTTTTGATTTTTCAAATGATAATTCCTAATTTTCATTGCTCAGTAGTATTGCTTGTAGGCTTGGCATTTGTTTTTACATACTGCGCTTAGCATAACCCAGAAACAACGACATGGACGTAGCAGTATTTTGTTTCCTTCGGGGTGATTAATTAGAGTGGGTCCCCTTGCCTCCCACTGTTGAATCATTGAATTCTTCCCATTTCGACGTTTATTTCCCGAGACTATTTCAACAAATGCTCGAAAATGTGACCATTCACTTCAATACACTTGTCTATCCGCGCTCTAAATGAACCAACAGAACTGAGAAGTATTTCTGGCGTAATCTTCCGGCAAGCTTCAGTTATTCGTCTTTTCATGTCCTCACGTTTTGTTGGCTTTTTTCTGTAAACCTCACTTTTTAAGTAGCCCCACAAAAAGAAATCAAGTGACGTAAGATCAGGTGATCTAGCAGGCCATTGCCTCGGACCCCCTCGTCCGATCCATCGTTGATGGTAAACATTGTTTAATACGCTCCGGGCTACTTGGGAATAATGGGCTGGACAACCATAATGTTGAAACCACATTGTTTGTCGCAACTCCAATGGCAGTTCTTCTAGTAATACTGGAAGATGGTCATACTTTTCGCCTTCAATAAAATATGGACCTATTAATTTATCCCCAATAATTCCCGCCCAAACATTAACATTCCAAGGGTGCTGGCGTTCAATTTGTCGCAACCAAAAAGGGTTTTCGGTAGCCCAGTAATGCATATTACGTCGATTGACCGTACCGTGATTGGTGAAAGTCGACTCATCAGAGAATAACACCTTGGCGAAGAAAAGGGGGTCTCGTTGAATTTGCTGAAGTGCCCATTGACAAAAGGAAACCCGGTTGCGAAAATCCTCACTAGAAAGTTCTTGATGCATTGAAACATGATAAGGATGGTATTTATGCCGATGTAATATCTTACAGACAGTCGTTTGAGAAATTCCTGATTCACGACTTATTTGGCGAGTGCTAATGGGAGGATCGTGTGCAACGGCAGCTAACACTGCTATTTCATTGTCCTCAACAGCCACCCTATCTGACCGATTCCTTTTCTTTGGTTGCACACTTCCTTCACCGGTGAATTGTTGGATGACCCAATAAAAGGTCGTATCTGGTCTCGGAAACGTTGGGCGTAGAGAGCAACAGCACCATCGACGTTCCTTCCACTTTCTCCATAAATAATATCATTTCAATTTTCTCTTGAATTGAAATAGCCTGCATTATTAATCTGGAAAACGTTACTAATAATTGTTCCTCAAAACAAATCTCGACCTTCTAACACCCTAACAACGTTGGAAACCGATTAACGATTTAGGCGTGCCAGTGCAGTGGTATCTAGCACTGAATGAATAAGACCTTTGAGACAAAGTCGTGGGCCCCATTGAGGAATACGACTGAGCAATGAAAATCAGGAATTATCATTCGAAACATCAGAAGTGACCTTCGTTTGACCTTGAAAATGGGTCTCAAGGTCAAACTCGTGGTCACCATCTTATGTCCCCTTCAGAACCTTGTGACTTTTGTCTGAAACATTTTTCGCGATATCGCGTTTTTTTCGAGTAATTCGGATGTCTCAAATTAAAAAACTCACCCTGTATGTGTTAATGAAAACTTACGTTGGAATGACCACATATTCGGTGTCGTCAAAAATGCTGCGAAATGTCTAGGTTTCCTTAAACGATGTAAGAAATATTTTACCCCCTCTGATCTGACCTCGATACATATATAAGGCATTCATCAGCCCAAAATTGGAGTACAATGCCCACATCTGGTCGGGTGCGCCCAAAACATCCCTGCACCCTGCAAGATAGGATTCAAAACCTTGCGATAAAACTCGTGATACTAATATTAGTCAATCAATTGACACTCTCGAACACCGACGTAATGTCTCCTGTCTCACTTTGTTTTATCGCTATTTTCACCACCATAGCAATCGCCAGTAGCATTCCGCCCATTCAAACTTTCAACCATAACACCGGTCTCAAGCCCACTTTCGGACGTACTCTAAAATATCGTGATTCGTTCCTAAGCCGAACAACTGGCCTGTGGAGTGCCCTGCCGAGTTCTCTATTTCCTAGTCATTATAACCTTCAAACATTTAAAACCAACGTACATCGGTACCTATTTGTCTTGCCTCCTTAATTTTCCTTCGAGAAAAAGGAGCAAATTATATCAATTGAAAAGGACAGATGGGTGAAATACCACGCTCGGAAACGGCCGGAGTGGAGCAGACACAGTGGGAAGACAATTATTTGGACGCCCGTGCGTAGATGTTTATAGCAAAGGAACCCAACATAGTTGCTTTAGCAGCGAACCTGGCAACATCCAAAGGTGTCTGTAACTTTTTGGCGGAGTGCTATGACTAGAAAGGACCACGTCAAAAGACTGAAGAATATGGCAAACTGACCAGCCCGGAAATTGCCACAGGGCAATCTATCGCCGAATAAGTTCGCGGATTCAAAACTAGAACCAGCAGATTGAAGGAGTTGGAATCTACTTTGGATGATGATTTGTTCTTAGTAGTGTTTCTAGACGGACTGCCAGAAGACTGCAAAGACATACGATCCGCATTTGATGCGCAAAGCGTGTATCTTGAAGTTTCAACCGTTTGCACAAGACTGCTAAAAGTAGAACAAACAAACAATATGCTTAGTGCTAAAAACTTGAGACCTCAAAAACTCCAGAAGAAGCTATGTAATGTAAGGTCCAGGAGTAATCATTTTCCTCATGATTGCAGAAAATGTGGGAACCAGGATCAAATGGCCACAGATTACTGGATCAGAAGTGATAAAACCAGGCAAATGCAGAGCGGAAACGAACACCAACATGGTTTCATCGTGCAGGAGTGTATGTCAAAATCATAAAACGTCACATGTGAGTCAAACCACCGAAATAAGTTATGGTGACTGGACAGCAGACCGACGTCACACAAGTTTGTTGAGTAGTCGCGATTCGTCACTCTGAATCTAACAAATGTCCAAATCACGTAAAATTAGCTGACAACCTCCTAATCAGTGTAAAGGGGACTGGAAGTGTGAAATCTCGCATCTGTGTTCGGAATGGAAAGGAACCATTTTACTTCGACAACACCTTACTACTCGTAGTTCCAAAATTGACGGACAACCTCATTTCGATCAGTAAGGCAACGGATCAAGGCCACATGGCAGTTTTTAAAGCAGCCGGAGCCAACATCTTGGATAAGTCGAATCATTTGGCGATGGGATCTGGAAAAATGAATAGTTTGTACTACCTAGTCGTCAATGAAGAGGCACATATCAGCAGTGGCATAACTGGAGCGCCTAGGTTTTGCTACGGATCGCTTATGTCTTGGCGCAAAAGTTTGGAACATGCCAACTTTAATTCTTTGAAGCAGCTGTTGTTAAAGGAGATGGTAAGAAGACTGCCGGACAAATTCAACGATGACAATGCGTATTCGAGTGAAACAAACACAAGCACTTTTCCCGAACAGCAACGAGAAGACAACCTCGAAGCGACTGCAGCTAGTTGACTCAGATATGTGCGACCGCATGCGGACGGAATCTCTTGGAAAAGCGAAATACTTCATGTTATAGGCTCTAAACGAGTTTAAAACATTAGGGCAACTCAAAATACTGCGGACTGATAATGCTATGGAGTACTGTGGCGGAGATTTCCAAAATTTTGTAGAGGAAGTCTGCATCAGAAGAGTATCCCACATACGCGGAACAGAATGGTCTTGCTGAGAGAGCAAATAGAACTTTGACTGGAATGGCCAGGTGCCTTATGAACGAAAGTGGGTTACCTGAGTTTATGTGAGGAGAATTGGTCAACGCCGCGGAATTTTTGTGAAACCGGTGCCCGACCAAATGTAATGGCGATGTTACGCCAGAGGAGCTGTGGAGCAGATCAAGAAGATCAAAGCAAAAGTTCACAGTTCTGTCAGCAAGTTAGAGGACGGCATCCTTGTTGGTGGAAGGTTTTGCGGACGGAGATGGAGTATGGAAACTAAAGAAAGCGATTTATGGGCTGCAGCAGAGCGGATGACAGTGGAGCTTTAAGCTGGATGCGACGCTCAAGATGTTTGGTCTTACTCCGGACGATCTACTGGTGGCAACGAACGATCCGCAAAAATTCGACATACAGAATCAACGCCTAACTGAAAATTTTGAAATAAGAGAACTTTGGAGCTGCGGAACTGTGTGTCAGACTCGAGCTTAAACATTCTTCCAACAGTCTGCGCATCAATCAAGGTGGATTTATTAACAACCTGTTGGGCAAGTATGGACTTAAGGATTTTAAGCCAGACCGACTACGAATTCCGGTAAGCTTGAAGTTGGAACAAGAACCAACTGAACCAGGAGAACAAAAGGAAGTGGACAAGATATTGCACCCCACCTCTTTTAGTAAACCAAACATTGCCTTCGCAATCAACCCATTTTCATAATTCAACGGCCATTCTCGGAATGCAGCGATGCACGTCCTCCGGTACTTGCAGGGTTCCAAGGGTGCTGTGTGTGTATAAAAGAATTGCAGCGGATCTTTATGCATTTGCAAATGATAGGCGCAAAGGGAATACGCATTCATCTATGAAGAAGAGCAGTTCTTTGGGGTTCGAAGAAACAACGAATCGTCACTACATCGAAAACAGAGGCTGAGTACGTAAATCACAGCTCTGTTGCAAAGGAAGCGGCGTTTTTACGAAACTTGCTGGAAGAATTTTAATTTCATCAAGGAACAGTGACGATTTGGAGTGGCAACCGCAGCGCACAGGCGATTGCAAATACATGGGTACCCAGTGCCAAGCCAAACATCTCGACATCAGATTCCATTTTATAAAGCAGGCGATTGCAGATGGAAAGATCAAGCTTCAATTCATCGGGGTTAAAGCGATGCCAGCGGACGCACTAACAACATCGATAGCAGTACTCAGCTCACATGAGATGCTTCCAAATCTTAGGAATGTGTTTGTGAACAAAAGGGAAGAAACATCATCCAACTGACATCGAACTTGTCGAGTTGTAGAGGCTGAGTAGGGTCAGTCAATCTCGAGAAATTCTCCAGACGAGTCCTGGAACCAAAGGAAGCTCCCCCCCCCCCCCATCATTACCCCCTTCCCGGGCAACCACTCCTTTTTCAACTGGGCTGGATCAAGGTGTCATACGACCCGTGCCGGAGATCAACCTGGCTGAGGGCCCAGCTTCTCCAAAAATAGCTCAGTCGCGAACGCAGTATCCGGATACCAGGCGATCTCCGGATTAGCTGGCCTTATCTGTATACGGCGGATCTCTGTACAGATGGACCCCCTTTTCTCAGCCACTCGTGGGACCACATTATGGAAAACTCATTAAACCCGAAAACCGGAGGCCGGTGCTCCTTTAATACCGGGCGGTAGAACGGTGGTTGCACCGACTATCGGCAAGGCTCCTGCATTGTCGAGAGGAGGTAAAACTGTGGCAGGCCATGGTGCACTATCCTCTAAACGAAAGCGCAATGAGCATAAAAACAAATCTTCAGGGAGTGGTAGGAATGTGGAAAGCCATGGTCCTATAACTTCCTCCACCCATAACAGCAGCAAATTTGTGGGAGGCCACGGACTTGTCGCTGCTACCAAAACTGCTCTCCCCAATCAGGAATATGAAGTTCAGCCGCATCGGAAAGTTCCATCTAAGGCGCTCTACATAAGACGCCGAAATGCTTCACGCCTTCGGATCCATTCCGGAGGTTAAGAGAAATTGCGGATATAAAGAATGGGCTAACAACACCCTGAAAGACTGATTACCCACTGCTTCCACTGCTCCCAACATACCTAAAGACCCCTCCAAGCACCAAGGATCGTTGGAGGAAACCGTGCCGGTTCCCAAGAGGTCCAGAACTTACAGCACCAAAACCCCTGGGCTATCCAACAGCACATCTCTGAGGTCTTTAAGTTAAGTCCTAAAGGACGCTATAATAATCGCGGAAATCGATAGGAACGATACCGACGGTTCTATAACACCTGAAGTAGTAGCTGGTCAAGCTGGAGCTTTCGAGCAACTTCTTGGCTATCATGCGGGAAAACCCCGGACCACCTCCCATCACAAGCGACGCTGACTGGCACCAAGGCCACGTCAAGCTCATCGCATGTGCCTATCAGAGATCTCTCGATCTCTTCACTAAGGCCATAGGTGGTTTAGGAGAGATTTGGTTAGGTGCAAGACTCGAAGTTGTGTCTAAAGAGGACATCCCTAGCAGACCTCGAACTCGTAACTGGATCCCAGCCGAACCCTTCTCGCCAGAAAGCATTCTGGAAATCATCAAGCTCAGTAACGCGACCCTTCTGACTCATGACTGGAAAGTCACGAAACTGGAGGAACTAAGGGCCTCTGCGCGCATCTATGCGCTTCGATCGTGATCAATAAGGATAAGATCTTGAAGCGTCGATACCCTCTCCAAAAATGAATAGCAACGACTCCATTCAATCCGAAGTGACAATTAAGCCGTCGGTTTCTCTTCTGGCACCCTGAAGGAAATGGAAACCGATGACGAAGCAAAAAGAGATCCTATACGATCAGAGGGCACATCTTCAGATTCGGAGGACCTCAACACCAGCGTGGTGGAGGCTACTCTGGAAAACTGTAGCAATGATGTGGTTTCTCCAGATTAATCTCCAACACTCAAAATGGGCTTCGGCCGCACTCATTCTGCGTCTTTCAAAAAACGTAGAAGACATTATCCTAATCCAGGAACCATGGATTGTAGAAGGTATGGTTCGTTGACTTAGGAAACCCGCAAATCGGAGCGTATGCTCCGCTCTATACAAGAGACAAAGGTTAGATCCCGACTTAACCGTTGCCAAACTAGAGACTGCCAAAGGCTCTTACTGGCTAGCATCGGCATACCTTGGCCACGATCATGTGGACCTTCTTCCTGGTGATAAGCTAGAAAGGGTGGTACTGGAAGCTGAAAGGCAAAAAACTGAACTTATCATCGGATGCGACGCTAACGCTCATCATACGGTATGGGGCAGTACCGACATCAACGATAGAGGTGAGTCACTTTTTGACTATTTTTTAAATACTAACCTCTTTATTTGCAACATTGGCAATGAGCCCACCTTCATAACTGAAAACCGAAAAGAAGTGCTAGGTATCACTCTTGTCTCCGACATCATCGCTCAAATGCTAACGAACTGGATGGTGTCGTCTGAACGCTCTTTTTCAAATCACAGATACATTCAATGCAGTCTGAATGATGCTCATCCCCGCCAATCAGACCAATTGGTCAAAATACAGAGGAACACTTTTAAAAATACTCTCCTCTGAAATTTTGAGTCGCGTAACACCAACGAGCTTAACATGAAAATAATGGACCTCAATCAGACAATGGCTGCTTGCTGCCCTGTATTCAACCTAGAGACAAGGAAAAGCCACATTGGTGGACATCAGCACTGGGACTGCTTAGAGGCACTTGCAGAAAACATTTCAACCTAACAAAAAGCACAAGAAAAGTGACTGCCTGGGGCTCATGCAAAGAATCCCTCAAATTATACAAAAAAGAACTGGGGAAGGCAAAGCGACAATCCTGGAGGTCTTTCTGTGACAAAATCACGGAAATCTCTGAGGCATCGCGGCTA
The DNA here is from genome assembly GCA_963966105.1 of Volucella zonaria. Lineage (NCBI taxonomy): Eukaryota > Metazoa > Arthropoda > Insecta > Diptera > Syrphidae > Volucella > Volucella zonaria. The sequence continues at coordinate 101,808,184 of OZ014532.1, read as the reverse complement.
AGATAAACCCTCTCTACAAATCCTATGATGCCTAGCTGTTTGAAAAAAACCAGTGGCTCTAAGACAACCTCAAGTAATGAATCACTAGACAATGCAGTCAACTGCAGCAAACTAAGCAGAGTCCAAAGAACAGCATTCCTATGCATAAGCGGAACCTTACGCTCTGTCCTGGCTGAAGAAAACCGTGATATCTGCAAAGGATATCCGCATCTTTTCGGATAGGCAGGCCGCTATCAAATCCCTGGACTCGGTCTCATTACATTCTAAAACCGCCCTTGAATGCCAATCATCTCTTATGGAGATGGCAGAGCAGTTCAACCTTCACCTTTGTTGGGTGCCGTACCACAAAGACATTCCAGGGAACTATAGAGTCGATGAACTCGCTAAAATTGGAACCACTCTACCAATTCTACCGGGAAAAAGCAGCAGAGGTATAGCAATCGCTACGTGCAAATCAATATTAAAGCTGGATGCCAGTAAAAGAACAGACCTTAGGTGGCCTGTTGGACCAACATGTCTAGCGACTAAGCAGATCTGGCCTAAACTTGATCTGAATCGCTCTAAATAGGAAACATCTCAGCGCCATCATAGGTTTCATCACTGGACACTGCCTCACTAGCAAGCGCGCAAGAAGGCTTGGCGCCTTTACAAAGGATTTCTGTAGAAGCTGCATGGACTTTGTACATGTCCAGCTCTCTCCCAGAGAAGAAAACTTCACTTCCACAATGACCTAAACGATCTAAGGAATATAGACGTAAACAGTCACCTACGCTTCATCGTAAGCTCAAACTGGTTCCATGAGGATCATAGATCTACGTGGCATTACAATCGGTCAATAGGCCTAAGTGGGTTGGTATTTCCAACAGCCACTCTTACCTACCTACCTACCTACTGGGAAGCATTACAGGACCTCCTGACAGATCAAAGGAATACATACACCGATGGCACACCGAATGGGGTGGGAAATAAACACACTGGACGAAGATATAGTCGTTTTGAATTTTTGAGGATCAACAAATAACCTTGGAACAGCTAAACCTATGGACGCTGATGTTTCTAAATGGCTTGCAACGTGTCCAAGGTCCGTCAGACGTCAATAAATCGCTGGTGGAACTAAACGATAGCAGAGTTACACAGAAAGTCCTATAGACCAAGGGGATCATTCCAGCTATCAAAAGGGTTAACCTCCCATTAGGACATAGAGATACAGAATGAAAATAGGCTTAGGGATCTGAAATTAGGCATCCAGAGAAGCAAGACCAACTCTGGATTTCAAACCAAACATAAGACAGAGTCCAGCGTCTCGCCATACCGTCCCATATGGGTACAAAACTGAGGCGAATCAAACGCAACCGACTGAAGGTGGCAATTTATGAAGCTGGCGGACTCCTAAATCAGCAGTAAGGATTTAGACAAGCTCGTTCTAAAGCAGATGCTATGGGAAGTAACTAAAACTTTAGAAGGAGCTATTTAGGGCAGGCGATGGAGAAGAGCAGCAAAAAAATGGTGCCCTAATACTTAATACTGCAGAAAAATGCGTTCCACTCTTCAAACTAGAGACTTGTAGTACACTTTCTTGAGTCAAAGTTGGCGCAATGGTTCATAATTATTATTTCCAGAAACATTGCCTGCTCTTCCATACAAACGATGGAGTTGTACCCAAATACCGGATATCTATCGGAGTTCCACAAACATCGCTTTTAGGACCGATCTTATGGAATATTAAGTGCGATGGGATTCTATGGCTTGAAATCCCAAATGAGGCAACAGGAAACTTCTTGAAAAACGTGCGAATAAAATACACGTGTGCAGCCTTATCCAGAATAATGACAAATATTGGGTGAACCCTTCAAATGCAAAACACCTCCACTCTCCAGCAGTTGAGCTTTAATGAGAGAAGAATACTATAGATGGCCGCAACCCCATGACATGGTGGGGCATCGGATGCCGAAGTGACATTTAACATGGCACAGATTAGTTGAGTCTCTTACTTACGAGCAACGACTTTAAATTGCTAAAATTAGAAGACTTCGAGAGCTCTAGGTCGCCAACAACTCAGAGAAGGGTAAACACAGAACAGAAAAGTCGCTGAAACCATTTCTCTCGCAATACAGGACCGCTTTCGAGGACGAAGGCATATAAGTCGATCCAATAAAGTCGGATTTAGGCAGCTGTAGGCAGATTCTGAAATCTTCGCAGGTAGTCCACATTATCAACCCGACAACGTCCAAAAACTGATTTACGAGTATCGCCCAAGTCCAACATAATGACGAACGTGCAATAGAAGATCGTGCTGGGAAACGATTTACGGAAAAACAATTCGAACTACACTTCGCTGATTGTCCAGACCAACAAAAAGGATGGTAGTAAGCGCATATGTAAGTCGAATCTAAACAAATTGGCGGTCAGAGAGGTGTCTCGCTGCCGGCCGCTTGTGGTTGACCAGATCGACAAAGTTCTTGCATGTTACTATAAGCCCGTCACCGCTCTTACTCAGTACAAGTTGCAGATTGGACCCTGTACGTTACCTGCGGTGTTCTAAGGACATCTTTATGCCATCCCCAAAGAGCTGACGGCGAAGAGAATCGTTTTATTGAACAATACATGGAGAACTAAGCTATGAAGTAGCTACTGCAATCTTAATATTAGTTTTGGAGGATGCGAGAGCTTACAGCCTTGCGTTTCGATGGAAGAAATGCCAGTTATTGTGTACATCAATTGAATACTTGGAGTTTCATTTCGTATACAAAAACACGGGGTGAAGCCGTTGAGGGATAAAATTGATGCCTTTCGATGATTTCGGTAGCTTGTAGGCCGGGTGAGGATCCAGAGATGCTATTGCCTCACGGGATACTTCAGAAGTTTAGTAGCGGCGTACTCACTCATAGTTCGGTTAATCATTGGTCTTTTGCTTAAGGAGGTGAAGTTTCATTTTGGAACGAAATGTGAACGCCGCATTTTTAGAATTTAAGACAATTATTGCCAAGGAGCCAGTAAAGTATGAAGCCACACCGTCCAGAAGTGAAGATCGAGCTGCACATGCATGTTTCGAAATGGTGTTTCGGTGCAGTCCTACTCCAAAAAAGTGGTGGTGGTTTCCATCTGATCGTCCACGACAGCAAGAAAACCTCGGTAGTCGGACTAAAGTAAAGCGGCTACAGGCTAGAAGCGTTAGAAGTTATCAACGCCCTCAAAAAGTACGCGCATTATCTATTGGAAATGTGCTTCAAGACAGTAGCGGACTGTGTAGCTATCAAGAAAACCATCGAGTAAAAGGAATCATCGCCACGGATAGACGGTTGGGTACTCACACTGCAAGAGTTTGACCTCACCCTGGAGTATTAAAGTGCAACAAGATTACGGGATGCAGACACCTCGAGTACGTGTACTGTGAATGAGATACCCAGCAAGATTTTATCCAGAGTAAAGAATGTTCAGGAAGATGACGAGTAAGTGCGTTTCTAGAGCACATCTTGCTAATGTTTAGTGCTAAATTGGGGTCGTATTCCGAGGTTATCCCGTGAGGATGCAAGCTGAGTTGTTGCGAAATATACACGACGATGGCCGTTTTTTTGAAGAAGATTATCAACTTCCACAATTAACAAAAAAAGTTGGAAGCGGTGCTCCGAAATTGTGGTCAACGCATATTGGCTGAGCAAAAGGAGTTGACCACCTTGACTTACTATTAAGGACAAGCAAGCAGTGCGTTACATCTTTTGAATCGTGGATGCATTTTTAAAGTTTACGAGGTTAGCAACTGCATTGTAGATGGTAGTTCCCAAAAGAATGCACTGTGGCACTGCTTTTACTTTTACGATTAAATAGTACTCGTGCACTCGCAGCGTTCAACAATGCATTAGTTCCACGGGGCTACGCCGTATCATAACCACTCCATTCGAGCTTACGTTCGATAGTTAGATGAGAAGAGGCGCGTATTCACAACTGATGAGTGCGGTCGATTACAAGATTCAACAATTGTTTATTGCAGAGTGAAACGAAACAAGAAACCTGTGACAAGAGGTAGTCCAGAGAGTACAGAATCGCAGTAGAAAACCAGTTACGAGAAAGTACAATATCTGGGACCGTAATTTGAGAGAACCGTGGCAAACTGTGATCACTACAAACGGGTAGATCCTGAAGGGCAATATATGTATGTATATCCACAAGATGTGCGGAGATAAAGGAGACAAACTGAGCGGCAACAGTTCCTCTAACAAGTAGTCGTTCCAACGTCAGTTAGGCTGAGCTCAGCCGATCACAGGATGACCATATGGACAATGACCTTAAAAAGCAAGCTTCAAGAACGCAATCGGTTTTTTTTTTTCTTTTGGTGTCCAACGCTTTCAGATCAAAAGTGTAGATAAAGAAAAAAAAATAATTAAAACTAAACTATTTGGAACACCCTGCTTCAGAGTATATTTCACACTTGCAGTTCGCTAACGGCGACTATGTACAAAAAATCATGTTTGGGCCAGCTGATCCGGTGAACGACCCGAAAAAAACCCCATAAATACTAGTGAGCATGTCTCTAACAGTCAGTCAAATAAAGATAACCCTTGACGTGATAACGAATTGTTTTTTTTTCTTGTGAGTCCGCACCTTCCACCCACCCCCTACAATATCAGAAGTGGGATTTGGTTAATAGTTCAACTGTACAGTTTAGTGTACGCCGAAGATTGATTCTGTGTTTTCTTTTGCTAAAAGTTTATTCCGCGTAGTGTAATTGAAAGTTTAATTATGTCTGAAAAGTGGATGGAATTTTTGGAGTCTTCGACTGTTTGCAGACTTAAAAACATTCTCAGATCATTAAAATTTTCGACTACCGGTACTAAAGCGGAACTTAGAATCCGAGTGCAAGAAGCAGTTCAAGATTTTTCGGAGGAAGATTTTGACAGTTTAATGCAGGAGTTTTCTTCGGTTAACAAAGATCCTAGTGCTGATGATTCAATACCACCAAACTCAATGAAGAAATAAATAAGCTGCAGAGGATTTGTAAGAAGAAGGAGGAGATTCTGAAGTTGAAACGTAAACTACGGGAACTGGAATTGAATGAGGCAGAAGCCGAAGTAGAATCTGTTTCAAGATCGACTCCTACCTACAGTTTCAAGGACATCGAAGATTCAATTCCTCTTTTTAGTGGAGATGACAACTTTACCGTTCATCGATGGATCGAGCAGTTCGAAGAATACTCTGAAGTCCTAAACTTGGATGACAGAAACAAATTTATCTTCGGTAAGAGATTTCTGAAGGGAACAGCATGACTATTTGCCAGAACGATAAATCTCCGTAGTTGGACGCAACTGAAAGACGCCTTAAGAACTGAGTTCCAGAAAGTCGTGACCAAGTCAGATGTGTATAGTGAGCTCCGCAGGCGGAGAAAGTTAAGTGGCGAAACGATGCAACAATACGTGCTGCATATGCAAGAGATCGCAACATAAGGCAGTGTTGACCAAGAGGATTTAATTCAATTCATCATTAGAGGAATACCTGATTCAGAGATGAATAAAAGTATTCTCTATAACGCAAATAACCTTGAAAAGTAACCATCGGGACCACAACTCTGAGAGAGCAACAAGATCTACACCCGATGTTTCGCAAACTCGGCAAAATATTGCTACTAAATACCCTGATTCTAATGAAAAGTTTCACAAGAAAAATGCTACCTGCTTCAAATGCGGAAGACATGGACACATATCCCCTTATTGTGACAGCAAGAATCAAGGTATGACGTTGCAACAAAGCTCCAGAACATTATCATCGTCAGCTGATGGCAACGTCTCATTTCCGGACGCAGACGATATTGGACAAAAGAAAAATGATTTTGAGTGCTGTGTTCGATATGATTGGATAAGCAAACATATGGAGATCTCAGTAACATTGCTAACCCTGCTAGATTCTAGGTGTCCTATAAGCTTCGTGCAAGAAAGATGCCTACCAACAGTCTTGTTGTCAACATTGGAGAAGACGAGCCAGACGTACTGCGGAGTCAACAATAGTCCACTGGAGGTGGTAGGGAGTATTGATACTAGTATCGGGTTTGAAAATTCAATAATACATACGAGTATAAATCTTTTAGTAGTAAAGAATTTTTCTATGATTTACCCTGTAATTTTAGGTAGAGACTTCATCGGAAAAACTGGTTTGGCTTTTCGAAGAATAAATGATGAAATCAACGAGAATCGAAACTCTCAAATGGTGTCCACCTCCTCCTCCCATCATATTTCATGTTTACCAACAAGTCCGGATATGCTTGAAGTTGATTTTCTCCAGTAGATTATGCCGAAAGGGGTGAGTTTCAATTTAATATAAATGAAAGCTTGTGTGAAAATGTGAAAGATAAGTTTAGGGAAGTAGTTAGGCCAGCTTACTTACACCCCAAAGACCATTTGTCCCAAACGGAGTTTAAAATGAAAATAACTCTATCTAAAGATGTCCCATTTCGGTGCGCGCTTAGAAGGCTACCTTACGCACACAAAATCGAACTACAAAACATTTTAGATGATTTGCTCAAAAAGGGTATAATCCGGGTATAATCCGCGAATCTAGTTCGCCTTATGTTTTACCAATTGTGCTGGTACAGAAAAAAAACAAGGAACTTCGACTTTGTGTTGACTTCAGGCAACTCAATAAAATCACTTTACGTGATAATTATCCGCTACCCCTTATAGAAGATCACCTTGATCGTCTCCGGGATAAAATATATTTTTCTACGCTAGATTTGAAAAATGGGTTTCATCACGTTTAGTTGACGGATGATTCAATGAAATTCACTTCATTCATTACTCCGTTGGGGCAGTTTGAATACACCCGCATGCCGTTCGGGCTAAAAAACGCCCTCACAGTCTTCGAGAGGTATATGAAGCACGTCTTCAAAAATTGAATTTCAAAAGGAAAAATATTAACTTACCTTGACGACATTCTGATCGCGACACAATCCGTCGAAGAACATCTAGACATTTTGCGCGAAGTTATAAAAATAATTGTGGAACATTCTTTACAGCTCAGATTTGACAAGTGTAGATTCTTGGAAAAGGAAATAGTTTATCTGGGATATAAGATTACGAAAGACGGTATAAGACCTAATGATAATAACTTAAATGCAATCAATGGTTTCCCAATACCTTCTTCTTCAAAGAATGTACATAGTTTCCTAGGACTCTGTTCCTATTTCCGGAAATTTATAAAAGGTTTCGCCAACGTGGCTAAACCACTCTATGACCTTTTAAAAAGGGATACACCATTTGTGTTCGGAATTAAAGAAATGGAAACTTTTGAAACGTTGAAAGCAAAACTCGTTGCATCCCCAGTTTTAGCTTTATATAGCCCCCATAGTGTCACAGAACTCCATTGTGACGCCAGTTCGATAGGTTTTGGGGCAGTTTTGTTGCAGAAACAGGTGGATGGAAAATTCCATCCTGTATTTTACTTTTCGAAGCGAGCAACAGAAACAGAAAGCAAATACCATAGCTACGAGCTTGAGACCCTTTCCATAATTTATTCCCTTAGAAGATTTCATATATATTTAATAGGATTAACTTTTAAAATCGTAACAGATTGTCAAGCATTAGCTATGACCCTAGAAAAGAAATTACTTAACCTCCGCATATCACGGTGGGCTCTAGAGTTGCAAAGTTTCGACTTCGTTGTGGAGCATAGAAAAGGGGATGGAATGGCCCATGTTGATGCCTTAAGCCGTTCATTTAACGTTCTGTATATAGACAATGAGTCTTTTGAATTCATATTAGCGGCCGCGCAAAAGCAAGACGCCAAGATCTTATCGATTGCCTCAGAACTGGAAATAAGTGAAAGCTCTACTTACGAAATGATAGATGGTCTTATATACCGCAAATTTAGGGACAAGATTCTTTTCTATGTTCCATCAAGTATGGAAAAAGAAGTCATACGTACCCATCACGAAGCAATGTGCCATTTAGATGTGGAGAAGTGTTTCCAACATTTGTCAGGAAGCTATTGGTTTCCTAAAATGAAGGAGAAGATAAGGACTCACATAAAAGGATGTCTTAAATGCATCTATTTCTCACCTCACTCCGGTAAAGTAGAAGCGAGTTTACATCCTATACCAAAGGGAAAAGTTCCCTTCGATACACTCCACATCGACCATCTCGGTCCTTTACCAGACTCTCAGGCAAGAAGAAAACATGTTTTCCTAGTCATCGATGCCTTCACTAAATTCATTAAGCTCTATCCTGTCAAGTCAACTCAAAGCAAAGAACCAATTAAGTGTTTAATGTCTTTTTTTGAAAATTATTCAAGACCGGATCGAATTGTATCAGATCGTGGAACTTCATTTACATCAAAAGAATTCTCTGATTTCATACAAGAAAACAATATTAAACACGTTAAGATTGCTACGCGTTCCCCCCAATCAAATGTTCAGGTGGAGCGGATAAATCGTGTCGTCGTTCCAATGCTATCTAAGGCATGTGATTCCAACACCACTATTAATTGGGATAAGAATTTAGTTAAGACGGAATTTGCGCTTAAAAACACCGTCAACAGGAGCACAGGTTTCACGCCAAGCGTTCTATTGTTTGGGATAAATCAAAAAGGGCAGCTTTCTGATCGTGTGAAAGAGTTTCTTGATATAAAAGTAGGAAGAGAACGGGCTGAACTGGAAGATACGAGTATTAGGGCTGAAGCGAATGAGAACGTTGAAAGAAACCAAGCGCGTAACAAAATCTATTTTGATAGCCGACACAAAAGTCCCAAAGTATACAAGCCGGGTGAGTATGTTATGATAAAGAACATGTCGACAACTCCAGGAGTTAATCAAAAACTGCTTGCTAAATATCGAGGTCCTTATGTGGTGAAAAATGTTTTATCTAACAATCGATACTTAATCACAGACATCGACGGTTTGCAAATATCTCGATTGCCATACAAAGGGATATTCGCCCCAGATAATCTGCGACCCTATAATGCTGAGCAAATTGATTCGAAGGATGTAGAAGAGGTGGTTGGAGGCCATTTGGAGGATTCTCATTCTGGTTCTGAAACATGATCCTGTTTTGCCTCTTAATATGTTGCAGCTCGAACCTATTTTTCCTATGAATGCCATTTTAACTTAGTAATGAATTTGCTTGATTATTTTCTTTGATATTTGATATTTAATATATACGAGTATCAATCCAAGTGAGTGAGAGTTTATCTTATTGCAACTGCCGATGCTGCATTAGGCACATGTACTACGATTTTAAGCGAAACTGTAGCAATCTTTCTTAAGTCATTTATGCTACATCATTTCGAAGGAGAGTACTCCTTTTCCTATATCTTCTTCCTTTTCTAATATCATTAATACGACTATGAAATGGTCTGTTTGACGCATAGGGAAACTCAGACTGCCAAAGGCACTAACAACGTCTATCCGTATCTAAAGCTGAAACACTACAGAGCTCCAAGTGTAGTGGAACTACCCAATCTTCCTGAAATAAATAATGAATTCAACCAAATACTCTGCTAGAATTGATGAATAACCCCGAATTCAAGAAAAATTAATCCGGATCCACCTCTGCCCCCCCCCCCTAAACTTGATTACACTGAAATCCCCCCCCATGCCCCCCCCCCTCTCCCTTTTATCTCATTTGCAAATCGTCCAAGATGTCCGTACATCCGTAATCGGACCCGAAACAAAGGTTGTCAGACTAGCAAAGGCTCTTTCCATCACACTTTTTCCCGTCCATTGCCGCCAAATTGAGATTTATTGACGTCCAACTAAGTGCTACACTTCCGTGTAGTGGACCCCCGTTGAATGGACAGACCTTCCTTCCGATACCAATCCGACACCAACGAACCGATACCGATCTGACAGTGATGCATAGTTTTTATTTAAATTTCAAACATTGATGGGTTCCGTTCATTTCGTATTAAAATATTCCTCCCTGCTACTGCCGGTAGTTCGGTCATCTCTCCTACTCCATCAACAAGGATTCAAGTCACAATACAATGCGGGGGTTGAAATAAATCCATCACCTGTAATAAGGGGCCACAACCCTTTCCGGTGTGCTTTCGCCTGCGCCAACTTCTGCATATTGCAATCCAGTGCCAACCGCCCGTCCACCCAGGCAACATTTCTGCACATCCTTCGGATAAATAAATTTATTATGAGCCCTTGACACGCAACAATTTTCTCCAATGGCAGCCAGCAGGGGCCAAACTAATAACTGTCACCCTTTTTCAGAATCACCTCTTGGCAGTACTACTCGTATGTATGGGTGTAAGACGAATACTATCGACCAGGTGACTTTAACCGAACTCCACCACACCACCCCTTGGCGGAGAGTAATTTTCAAAATGATTTCTGTGCCATTAATTACAGTTGATTAGGGCTGGCAACAATGGAACTTGGAGAACGCTTGTTTGGAACATATGTCACGATATTGTCCTGTCTGCTGTACTCTTCGGCTGGATGAAGGTTCCCTTTGATATTGTGTTGCCAGTTCCACCCTTTCGATTCTCGTAAAGGTGAGATGGACACATTTTTACCTGCGGACAATGGAAATGGGAGTTCACCCTACCGGTCACTGTTATAAATCTTGGAAATTGAAAAAAAAAAAACCGGGAACTCCGCCTTTCAGTTTATAAACTGACATTTAAGTTTACCGTTATATAGAAGTGACTTTCCAGAGAAATGATTTAAGTGGCACTGTCGTCATCGTCGACGTTATTGCTAGCCGTTTTGTGGTAAACAATATAATTGACCTGGCAATGTAGTCGAAGTGGTTTCTCTCTAGGTGGGTCAGTTTTGGATCGACGGATACGCGTATGTCCTGCAGTGGAAAGCTGTAAATGCCAAGCAAGTTAGGTTGACAGGCTCATGCTAACAAAATTCTATTTCAAACGCGTGACATTTTATGACGTTTCAGATGACATTTTGTTGGACGTTCGAGATGAATTGTGTCAAAAATGTTGTTCACTCAACTCCGACGTAAACGTGTCGCCATCTAGAAGTTTCTTTAGAGAACTACGAAGTTTACTGAAAACAGATGATCATCCCTCATTCATTATGCATTCGATAAGAGCTGACAACGTTTTCTTGTGTTTGGAATGTTAAGAATCTACGCGACGACGTCCCATTCAACTTTGGTTATCTTCAACTAGACCCCGAGCATCCAGATGGACAGATTTAAGGGAAGAATAGGAAATGCCATTATTCTAAAATGTTATAGGTCCACAGATTCAATTGATGATAACATCCAAAGCTGCCATAGTCAGCCTGTCATAGTTGAAGCCTGACAGCAGGATAGTTACTGAATACATGGCCAAGGAAAGTCCTTTGTCATTTTGAAGATTTTTTTGTGGTCGATTGCTGGGTCCGGGGAGCTCTAAAAGATCAAGGAAGTCCTTACACAAGTTCAGATGCTGAGGAAACCAACTCTAACGCGATTTTGTATCCTGCAAAACTATTGAGCAGTAGAACTCAGACCAAAATTAGCTCCTACAGCCTAACCCCATTTATTAGAGAAGCTTTAAAGCTTCCATGAAAAGCCTTAGGCACAGCTTGGCCAGTGCTACAAAGATGGTTCCTTACTTCAACATTTTCGTCGCCAGATAGTTCTTGGTTTTTAAGATTGCGTGTAAAATTCCATTACCCACAAAAGGCAATATGGCTTTCAAAAGAGTAAGACCGCGGGACAACTATGCGGAGCTTTCACAAAGAATCACCACGTACTAGTGATGTTCATAGATTTCAGCAAGGCATTCGATACACTGAATCATGATAAGCAATTGCGAGCACTCAGCAAAATTGGAATCCGAAGAAATTTTTTTAAAAATTAAGAACCATTACAGAGCAGAGTAGACTCACGTTTGGAGTGCCACAAGGATCAAAACTTGGACCAATTGTATTCATATTGTTTGTAAATGAATTACTTCGCTTTGCCTTTGCTGACAGATCTAGATATACCGCAACTGCAATGCAGACATTTGAAGAAGAATTTGACGAAGCAGTTAAGTGATGCCATGTCAATGGTTCATTTAAACGCCCCTAAGACAGAGATGATGCACATTCGTGCTCTGCATAACAAAGCTTCAAATCAGCGAACTTCAGACTGCTATAATTTCCAAACCGTTCATGACAGTGAGCTCAAATTTTGACACATGACAGATAATTTTATTACTTACAAGCCTTTTACACGATTTGCGTCTCAGTTGTGTTGAACAATATTTATCCGCGATGGAGTTCAAACGTGATAGTGTGATTGCTTTATATTTGGCTGGAAAACCACAAGTAGCTATCGTTAGAGCCCTCCAGCACCTCATCGTGAATAAATCATTTGTGTCTCGAACCATAGCTCGTTACCCTGATACTGGCAGCGTTGCAAAACGCCATGGTGGTCATTAAAAAACAGATGACGGAAAGTGAAGGCTCGAATTGAGCGAAATCCGCGTCGAAGTGGAAGAAAAATGGCTCGTGAGCTCAACATATCGTCGGAACGGATGCAACACATACTGAAAACTGAGCTTGGGCTCAAGCCATTGAAGTTCCAAAAAGCACGCGATCTATTCTATACAAGCAATAGAATAAAGTTAGAGTCGAAAGAGCGAAGGACTTGCTACGCTTGCACGGAAGTGGTGAGTTGCCGAATTTGGTTTTTTCCGATGAGTCGCCATTTGTTATCGAGCAATATGTCAACAAACATAATGACCGAGTTTACTTGCCAGAGAGGTCCTTCGAAAATTTACGGACGGCCACCAGAAAGCAGGCAACCGCCGATGGTCAATCTCCGCTCGTATTTTTGGACCGTGGCCGTGGCGTCAAAATTAATGCGATCGTATACCAAGAAACTGTCTTAGAGGCAGTATTGAAGCCTTGGGCTAACAATCATTTCGGTCGGAGACCGTGGACATTTCAACAAGACTCGGCACCGTTTCACAAAGCGCGCGTCAACCAAGATTGGTTAAAAAACAATGTCCCACATGGGTTGCAAATTCTCCGGATGCAAATCCGTTGGATTTCTCTGTCTGGGGTATTGAGGCCAGAGGGGGTAAAATATTTCTTACATCGCTTGAGGAAACTTAGATATTTCGCAGCATTTTTGATGACATCGAATGTGTGGTCATTCCAACGTAAGTTGTCACTGACACACATACCCAGAATTTGTTAAAATTTTTCGGCTTCGACGCTGCAGGTGTCATTCATGGAAAATGGCTGTTTGTTTAAACTTCACTTTAACGACAGCAGACAGCATTGAGCCTTGAAAGCATTGAATTTCACTCTGTTCCCCATTGGTTATTATGTTAATATTGGAATTGAATGAGCTTAACATACGCTGGCGTTCCTGTTCTACAGCCGAAGAGCAGGGACATGAGTCCGGGAACGAATATGAAAAGCAGAGAGTACTGTCGTCAGCAAAGGAATATATTTGATTGGAAGTAGCAGACAAGAGATCGTTGATGAAAATTAAAAAGAGTATCGGAGACAGAACGGAGCCCTGGGGCACACCAGCATTTATTTTGTGAATATCAGACTTGAAACCATCCAAGACAACTTGAATTGAACGTTCCGAAAGGATATTTTTAATCCATTGAAGAAGAGAGTTATCGATTCCATATGCACGCATTTCCGACAAAAGAGCCTGATGCCAAACTCTATCAAATGCCTGAGAAATATCAAGTCCAACTATCTTGCCCTCCTCAGATTGATGAACGCTTTAATCCCACTTTTCAGTGCCATCAAATCACCAGTGGACCTGTTGCTACAGAAACTGTACTGCCGGTCATTAAAAGTTTTCGTGTTTCAAGATATTTCATGAGCTGATGATATATGTAGGGTACGGCAGAACCAATTGAGCAATTTGGAGGGGCAGGTGTTCGGGCGTTGGTGCGGGTAGACAGCTGCACTAGGTATCCTTTTGTTCTGTCGGCATGGTTTGGATCGGAGTATATCGAGGCTTTGCCGTGCGTGCGTTTTATGAAAACAACCGATCTGCAATAATGCTGTTCCTGCTGCGAACACAATTCGGTTCTGCATTTGGCAGTTGGAGGAAACTGGTAGCACACTAAGAATAGATACACATGGCTGACGAAGATCCATCAGAACACCAGAAAATGTGGAGCTAGTGAGCACTCGAGCAATCGCCAAGACGTTCTGCTCGAAGGCACGCTATTGCATTGTGGGTTTCAGACCGCAGTTTGAGGAGAATTCTGCATTTAGATTTGAATTTCCATCCTTTCAAAATAACGATGGTTCAGGAATTGAACCCAGCGGTGTAGTCTGCCAAAATCTGTGTGAGGGAATGCTTGCAGCGATCCCTCCTGACGCAGCATTCTTCAACAGCGAGTATCACAATTTGGCGTTATTGGCCCGTACCATGAATTCCGGGCGTTATGTTTCAATGTTACAAAATTTTCTGCAGCCCCGACTGAAAGTGGGATTAGGAGATGTTTGGTTCTAACAGGATGGGGCTACAGCCCACACAGCCCGAAATGCTCGCCCCAAAACCTACTAGAGCTAAGAGAGCGAATTGTTGAAAAAGTGAACGCGATACCCCTCGAAATGTGTCAACGGGCTGTTCGAAACTTTAGAAATCGGCTCCAGGAATGTATTCCAACTAACGGCCGCCATCTTAAAGACATTATTTTTAAAAATTAATGCGCATAAAATGGTAAGTTCTACGGATTTCAAAAATAAAAACATTTGTTCCATATATGGTATACCCTGGTTTTTTTTTTTTTTTTTTCTTTTCAAAACTGCTCAACTGGTTCTGCCGCACCCCGTATACCAGCGTTTCCATGAACTTGGAATCTGTAGGAGGAGAGAGAAGAAGATTTGTCTTTTTTAGCGACAGCCTGAAGAAACGCTGTTTTCCATCTGCTCGGAAAGAGTCCTGAAGAGTAGGATTAGGACAGTCTGAAAAACAATCTTTCAGAAGAAGGGGAGATATACCATCTGGGCCAGTGGATTTGTGAATGTTAAGATTTTGTAAGTACTCTTGCTACTACAGTGCAAAAGTCGATTCGTCCTATTAAGGTTCTAAATTGTAGGTGGAGACAAAGGACAATCTGGAAGTGTTGAGCTGGGCGCAAAGTGTGCAGCAAGCACATTGGCCTTGTTTAAAGAATTGACAGCTGGAATGTGATTATAAATGAGCGTTGGGATGGAGGATGAGGCTTCGCTTCGCTTTAAATTCAAACAACGCCACAACGTGAGGTCAAGGGAAGAAAAATTCTTAGGAATTGCTTTTTCTGTGGATTAAGAAGGCAACTGAAAAATAAGCCCTCCTTTTGAACAACGAAGGAAGTACAATATAGGACTCTTGCTTTATCGAAAGTCGCAGCTTTCTTCGTTCTTCGACTGATTTTCAGTATGGGCTATACAGCTGCATTGACCATGTGACAAGGGATGGAATTCTCTGGGTTAGATGGCTTGAAGATGATAAGCTAGTGAATACCACGGCTCCGACCCGGCCAACACGCTAAAAGACTATATCGCTTTAGGTGTCGCTCAGCCAACTTGGAGAGCACATAAAGTGGCTTTAGCAGGACTGCGAGCAAATGAAAAGAGGTGTTAGTTGCCTCCCAGATCTTTTCTGAACTATAGTTCCACCTCAAAACAATGAAGAATAGAGAGGGTTGGGTGCAGCCTAAATACGTTACAGGAAGCTACTGAAAAAATCGACACAGTCATGGATATCGTTTGATCATGTCTCAATTCTATCGTTTCAAATGAATACGGAAGTTAACCGAGTAAGGATTGTCAAGAAGGGGGTGTAAATCTGTCAAAGCTCTTTGGCAAAATGTATGATACTATCAAGACTGAAATCTAGAACCCCATTCTTATAAAGCATCTATGGACAAAAGCTGCCATACACTGTCTTGAAGTTGATAACTAGGTTCCAACTTACGTCTTGGTAATTGTTTATCATCACGAGAATTTTTAAGGCGGGTCTGATATACGATTCTATCGCTGTTAAATAGAGCTGATATATGAGTTGTCGGAAACACTATCCTCCACACCAGCTCGGTTGGATATGTTCTTGTCCTAACACCTTTCTCAGAAATCTTTAAGGAAAGTACTAAACTCTTGAACTTATAGCTCAGCTGTGACCTTTTTTCTCACAATGGATGAATATCCTTAAATGAAATTTTTCCTTTGTATTGTTTGCTTGTGTATATGGTACGTACTCGTATACCAAAAGTATTTACGTTACAGCAATATTTTTCAAACCAAAATTCGTCCCTATGGCGGGTTCTATTGACTGGTGAGTGATGTGTTTCAGTATTCGCGGCTATGAAACGCTGATACTACACTTTAGTTGTGCCGAGTTTTTCCCAGGATGAGCGGTAATGGAATCGTTCAGCCTCCACTCGGTGAGTTGGGTATACGTTTAAAGATCGGAAAGGTACTAAACCTTTACTGACACCGAAGAGACAAGGATTAGAACTAAGTAGTTAGCCTTAACCATAGATCTAGATCTTGCCACAAAATAGTATAAGATATGGCAGAAGACTATACAGACCAGATATCCAGCTGTCAAAATATTCAGTAAAGTTTGCCATTTTATCATGCACCGTGCTTGCCGAACGTGCGAAAATTATTAAAAAATTTTACCGAAATTCCGGCTCAGTTGTAAATACGCAACGTGAATTTCGTCGTGAGGTCGGTTGTCATTATGGCTTCAGTGTGCAGGCAATTCGTGGTACCGTGGAAAAGTTTGAGCGTAAATACAATCTTTTGGATCTTAAGCCACCAACCAGACAGAGATTGGTGCGAAATGAAGAAAACATAGCCCCCATAGCAGCCAGATTTTTTTTTTATATAATTTGCGCGAGCTCGAGGGATTTAGGTACCCTTAAAATGTTTGCATACAGCGCGGGCGAAGAAAAATCAGGGAGGATGGAAAGAGAGGTACCGGTGAACTTTGGTTTTAAATGTTTGAAGGTTATAATGACTAGGAAATAAAGAGCTAGGCAGGGAATTCCATAAGCGAGTTGTACGGCTTAGGAATGAATCACAATATTTTAGAGTACGTCCGAAAGTGGGCTTGAGGGTATACTGATGAGCATTCATAGCGAGACGGTTAAAAGTTTGAAGGAGCGAAATGCTACTGGCGATTTCTATGGAGTACTGGTGGTGGAAATAGTGATAAAACAGAGTGAGACACGAGACATTACGTCGGTGTTCGAGGGTTTCCATTGTTTGAGTGATATTAGCATCACCAATGAGTTTTATCGCACGGTTTTAGATCCTGTCTAGCTGGTGCAGAGGTGTTTTGGGCGCTCCTGACAAGATGTGAGCATTGTACCCCAATTTTGGGCGGATGAATGCCTTATATATTGAGGCCAGGTCAGAGGGGGTAAAGTATTTCTTACATCGTCCGAGGAAACCTAGACATTTCGAAGTATTTTTCACGACACCGAATATGTAGTCATTCTAAAGTAAGTTGTCACTGACACACATACCGAGAATGGAAAGTTTATCGGTTTCGACGATGCAAGTACCATTCATGGATAATGGCTGGGTGTATGAATTTCGCTTTAACGGCAGCAGGCAGCATTGGATTTTGGAAGTATTGAATTCCACTCTGTAGATAGTTCCCCAATTGATTATGCTGTTTATATCGGAATTTAATGAGCTTAACATACGCTGCCGTTCCCGTTCTACAGCCGAAGAGCAGGGACGTGAGTCCGGGAATGAATATGAAAAGCAGAGAGTACTGTCGTCGGCAAAGGAGTATATTGGATTAGAGGTAGCAGACAAGAGATCGTTGATGAAAATAAAAAAGAGTGTCGGAGACAGAATGGAGCCCTGTGGCACACCAGCATTTATTTTGTGAATATCAGACTTGAAACCATCCAAGGCAACTTGAATTGAATGGTAATTTCTAATCCATTGAAGAAGAGAGTCGTCGATCCCAAAAGCACGCATTTTTGACAAAAGAGCCTGATGCCAAACTCTGCCAAATGCCGTAGAAATATCAAGTGCGACTATCTTGCTTTCGCCAGATTGATGTACGCTTTGGTTCCACTTTTCGGTGAGACATACCATCAAATCACCAGTGGACCTGTTGCTACGAAAACCGTACTGCCGGTCATTAAGAAGTTTTCGTGTTTCGAGATATTTCATGAGCTTACAGTTTATCAGCGTTTCCATGACCTTGGAAAGAGGGAACGTAAGTGCAATGGGTCTGTAGGAAGAGAGAGAAGAAGATTCGCCTTTTTTAGTAACGGGCTGGACAAATGCTGTTTTCCATCTACTCGGAAAGAGTCCTAAAGAGTAGGATTGATGAAAAAGCTTACGCAGTGGTTTTGCCAGCGTGGAAGAACACCTCTTCAGAAGCCAGTATCTAAGAAAACCCAGAAAAGTCGATTCGGCGCCGATTAGCTGAATTAGACATCGTCAGAGAGCCAACCCGGCTTAATTTACTGTTGGATTTGGACCTACATCCGTATAAATTTCTGCTAGCGTAAGTATCAATGCATCCACAAAGATTGACTGCTTATTGCGGTTTATTGCATCGGACCTTATTTCTTTCGAAATGAGGAAGGAGATACTGTTACCGTCAATGGTCGCAGGTATAGAGCGATGTTATCCGACTTTCTGTGGTCAAAGCTCGACAAGATCGACATATCCGAGCTGTGGTTCCAACAAGATGGCGCTACGTGCCACATAAACGACGCAACGCTCGAAGTTGTGAAGGCGAAATTTGGCGACTGGGGGTCGTCTCCCGGCGAGCGTTCGTCAATTGGCCGCCGCGATCGTGCGATTTGACACCACTCGATTATTTTCTCTGGGGCTACGTTAAGTCGTTATCCTACGCTAACAAGCCAGCCACTTTGGATGAGTTCGAGGCTAACATTCGACACGCTATTGCCGAAATAACGTGGCACTTATTGAACCGAGTCATAAAGAATTGGACCGACCTATCCTATCCTATCTGCCTATGATAGGAGATATTTCCTTTTGTGACTCAACCGATCCAATTCAGTTTCTAGGAAATGAGCTATGTCCTGTCCGTCTGTGGAAAAATGTGGGTCATTGTCCCGCTGAGTTTTTTTATGTTGATTCAGTTCTGTTGTCTGGCACACCAAAACTGTATGGTTAGGACCAAGGCTGAGCGCTTATTTTGTGCTTAGTGTCATGCTTTCGTCCATCCTACCGTACTCAGGAAGCCCAAGTTTCATAATAGGCTAGAGCACACCTTACCTGACGGATGCAAGTTTAACGAAGGGAATTAAGTTCTTTCCCTAACAGGGAATAGTGTTTTATTATTTCTGGTAACAGCAGCCGTTTGTTACATGCGTATAGTGGAAGGTTATCTGGTTATCTGGTTGGGACATGCCCAACAACACAATAAATCGTCTGAGGATCCATGTCTTTTGCTTATACCCTTTCTCATGTGCAACGGAGTGGTCTCTACTAGATTTGACGATAACTCTTGACGTATAAATTGAGGGTGGACGTAGAAAGAAGCATTGATATCCTTACTGCACTGGAATGCCAAATAAATGCGGGTACTTGAAGGATTCCCCTGCTGATACTCTCTGACTATAGGTTAGACCGATCCTCCATCACTCGTCGGTTCGCGTCTTTGTGCTAGTTTGTGTCGACCTCGCGAACAATAAAGGGCTGATCAACAATGTGCCCTTTAGCTTAAGAACTAAACTTGAATGGCCTCAATGTCGATTTACTTTCGAATTTGGTTCATCCCAATTCCAGCAATTTATTATAAACGATCCTTCAGAGACTAGGTTCTGGACGCTTTACTCGTTGTCACTGTTCTTTAGTGTGGCTATGACCTGAGATAATAAGCATCAAACGAAGATATGAAGATGTGGGAAAGGTCAAGGGATTAGGCCATCAATCGGACGATCTCAATTAATTCATGCTTAACAGGATAGGAAGGTCCTGGTTGATGCGTTGACCGGTTGCGAAAATTTGCGAAATTAAGTTAGACTATGTATGTTGTACGACGAAATGTAGGTACACCGAAGAAATCAGCTAACTGTTGCGAGTGCAAGATAAATTAAAGACGAGATGAGGGGAAAATTCTCAACCCCAACAATGTGGAAGAGCAGCAATTCTAGCACTCCAACTAGAGGAATTCGTTTTCAAGCGAATCTTCAAGCTGGACTACTAGTTTTGTTTACCCCCAAAGGCATACCCACTTCCTGATCGTCTTCTGAAACTCATCTCAAGAAATTAACTCATTTCGTTAGCAACACTTCAATCGATATTACTTCTTAGCCACTAGATTTCCCTTCACAACACCTGCAACGGTTATGCGTAAGTCAGCTCACTAAAGTATGATTGAGATACGGCAGGCGTCGCAGACCTCTGAACCCGAAGACAATACCACCAATGACCAAACAGTTGCCATCACAGTAAGCCTATCGCTTTCCTAATTACATGGTAAATAAAGCGTGTCCATCGTCCGGTCGTCCTCCAATAATAATCTCAATTCTGACGCCGCGCTGCGTCTTCACGAGCCACTAGTGTGTGAGTAGAGTATCTTTGGCCAAAAGACGCCTTGACGTTGACTTTTACGCGCCTGTTTTGTCGTAAATTTTAAATTTTGCTGCTCCTTGTGGTTGTTCTTACCGAACTTACCATCTAGGGATTTAGACAAATTCGAATTCCAGATCTATTTGCCTTAGTCCATTTGTCTGTCATGTCGGTGTAGCTTTATTTCTTCACTTGAAGTGATTTACAACCTTAAGGAGGATTGTCGGCGTAAAGGTAACATACTCGTACGTAGACTCGTCAGCGCGAGTACATACATACTCGTACGTATGAGTAGACCTTTTTAGGGACCTTTCGTCAGTTGGTTTGTAATTATTTGCTGGATCTAAAGGTGTCCGCAATGTTCTTTGTTAGGCACTTAGCAGAAGTGAAACTATCTAAGGAGGCATCCCATGGAATTGTGTATCTGTTGGTGGTAGACGACAGACATTTATGAAATTGAGTATGGAGAAAGATGTTTTAGTGTTTTTTTTTTTCTTTTTTCTTCAAGTCAGTGATGTCGGTAGAAGCTTCTTTTGTATTGGAATGGGGTGTCGTAATGACGACAAACTTGTTATGAAGTTATTACTCATAGACTAGGTAATGAAAGATTTAATTTGAAGGTGAATTATGGAGAGGTAGTGTAAGATTGACTCATGCTTTCAAGTGTTGCAACTTCTTGAGTCTGTCATGAGCAATTTGCTTTGTTTTGGACATCCACAAAGTCTACATAATTTGGTGGAAGATTGTCTCCCCGAAGGCGAACACAGTCATCATAATCATCGGCTAAATGCCATGATCAGCTCATCACTGAAAGCCATTAGTGTGCCATCTCCTAAATGATTCCAACAATAAACACCTTTCTATTGAAGAGCCGCGCGTATTGCTTAGTGCTTAGTGCTTAGTGCTTAGCTGGGATGGATTTGGTTTTTGTTTGCGGCCTTTGGTATGATCAGTCGTTTGAGTTGAAATTTAGCAGCAGCATCAACAGCTTGATGGAGCTCCATCTGATGAAAAGAAAACAAAAAATATGCTGGTTCGTAAGTGTCATTCTTTTTTTCAGTTTTTTTTTTTTTTTTATTTTATTTGTTAATTAATGGACGTTGATTATAACTGACTAACTAAAGTTATGAGTTTCTGACACGTGTCAGCTTTTCAGTCTCTTCAATCTCCGACGTTGCCTACAATTTAAAGAGACAACATTTTTTGACGTGGCTCCGTATTTTCAACTGAAATTGGAGGTTCGTTGGCGCTATAGTGATACCAGTACGCAGATTTGATAAACAAATGTCATTTGATGGGGCTTTCATTCATCCAAGGCGCATTGGTTTTTTCACCTAGAAGAAGGCTGGTATCATGTACATAATACCTCTGATCACTGCTGTATTAAGGACGATATACCAAGTGATGACCTTTTCACTGGCTCGAGTATGCCTATTGTACCAAACCTTGTTCTCATAACTTTTTGTAAACAATGGCAGTTAAATCCATCATCATCTCAAGGAACACTACCGCAAAATTCTATCTCTATCGCTTCCACCGGTAATAGCCAAAATAGATCTATGACCAACAGTTTGCTGTTAGTTCGGAGGCAATACGAGTATAACATGGTACTGGGTTTCAAACTCAGATTTCTCTACCGCTGTTTGTTGTTTGATTCCTTTCCAAGCATCTGGTGGTAGACATGTACTACGGTTTCGCTGCTTCTTACAGACTTACCTCAGCCCAACAGTTGCAAAAACATTGTATGCCCAAACTTATTGGTTACTCTTCTAAGCTGAGATGGTAAACGCATATATGGTTGCGGATACACTTGTTTGTGCCGCCTATCGGCATCAAAAGTTGGGTTGCTCTTCAGCTAAGATTTAGCTGTTGCAGACAGAACCAGCGAATCGAACTGAGAATGGAAAAAATTCATCGCGAATTCATCGTTGCGTCAGCTACTGTCGCCATCAAAGACAGTGGGCGAAGTCATTGAATAGGTACTGTGATTCCAGGGCCTCTTGGACCTCATACTATCGTCTGGCCTTGGTGTCAACAATGTTGGTCTTCCATGAAGATTTGTAACGATAGTAAGACAGCAGGTAATCAATTTACACGTGCTATGAGGAGATT
Organism: Volucella zonaria; assembly: GCA_963966105.1. Classification (NCBI taxonomy): domain Eukaryota; kingdom Metazoa; phylum Arthropoda; class Insecta; order Diptera; family Syrphidae; genus Volucella; species Volucella zonaria. Next base: position 101,785,608 of record OZ014532.1, on the reverse strand, counting down.
ACTTTCTGAAAAGTACTGTCTGAGGTTTGTATGTCATGTTCATTCGGGTAATGTTCATCTTAAACTCAGAACAAAGAAAAAGGTAGAAGAAGCTGTTCCGAATCTTAACGGTGGCCTCACCAAGTGTTTTGAGTTGACGTGTCCAGCCAGAAAAAGCTACTGCGGATTGCCCGTTCCATGGTGGAATAAGTTACTTAAGGAGAAAGACTGAATCTGGTAACTTAATCTTCAGAGATATAAGCAGAAAAGAAGGTGATTCGGATTCAGATGAGTGCCTTTTGTAAAGACTTTTGAGAAAAAATCTAAAGAATCGATGAAACCAGCAAGTTGGACTGGGAAGACTAAGAAGATTTGGTGGCCTCTATGCTCAGTCGAAAGCAGAGACCTAATCAGAACTGGCTCACAACCCGCTCCTATCCCGTAACATGCAAGTGAAAAACAACATGCCGTAGCTGGAAAGAAAGAAAGCCCCTGGGACCGATGCCTATATGAAATTATGTGACAAAACTGTATTAAAGACCAGCTGTCGACAGCAATGAAAAGGATCTTCACTGCTAGCCTGACACTGGCATATATACTGAAAGCCTGACGAGCAGTGAGAGCAGCCTATATACTGCAAATTGATAAATATGATTACACGCTCATCTAGACCTATAAGTTTGTCTTCCTTATGTTGGAGACCATAGAAAGAATGGTCGAGCTCCTAACATGTAGCATGCCTACGAAAGCGGCAGATCCTGCGAAGGTGCGCTTCAAAATCTAACTGGACGAATTGAAAGTGCATTCGACAAGAAGGAATACTTTACTTTACTTATGTGCTGCTGTCCCTTGTGAGTCCTACGGCCACGCCTACACGCCATCGTTTCGGATCCTGGAAATGAGCTCTAAGTCTCTTCAACTCTTCCCCAATTGTCGTGACACCTCCTGAACATTTTAGCGCCATGTATTTCTCGGCCGACGCGTTCTTCTATCGTCTTGTAATGGCGGATTCCATTGAATCGCTTAGTTTGGTATGGAACTATCGCCTTTTTGAAGTGTATGACCACTCCACTGCCTCTTCCGCCGTTGGATGGTAGTGCCTATTGGTTCCTGACCCTTTCTCAGGTAAAAATGTTTGTTTGAGATCTATTAACGAATATTTGTAGTTTTTTTTGTGATAGCAGCGGTAACTTTCCAAGTTCTGCGGCCATACAACAGCGCTGATTCAACATTTGAACGAAACAATCATTACTTGCCGATTCAATTTCTTCGCCATATTTCCAAACGCGAACGTTTGACAATATCCTGTTCGGTTCCACCTTCACGAGAGGCAATACTCCCAAGATATTGGAAACTATCTACACTACTCTCTCTACTGGTTATCCAGCTTGAGTTGATAAGTTAGTACCGAGGTCGATGATTTTGATTTTGGCAATGTCAACCTTCGAACCCACACAATTTGTCTCTCTCTCCAGTCTTGCTGTCATTTGATGCAGATCCATAATCCCGTTGTCAGCGTAGTCCAGATGTTTGAGTTTCGATGTAAGAGTTCTCCTTCATTTCCAGTAGAGAAGCACATCGCGAATCACCAGTAAAAAAAGTATCGGCAATAGAATGCAACCTTGTCGGATCTCACTTTCGATCACGAATTCCTCTGACAACTTTCCTCTATGCAGAACATGACATTTGTCGAGTATACCTCCCTCCCCAAGGCAAGCCAGATAAACTGCCTGTTGACACTGACGAATTCCTTATCAAAATCAATGAACAGCAGGTGAAGTGGTGACCGGTACTCAACTCACTGTTCAATAATGATCCGCAGGGTATTGACGTGGTCGACACAGGAGGATTCAGAGTGGAAACCTGCTTGTTCGGCAGCGAGTGTATCTTCCAGATGTTCCTTTATTCGCTCAAGAACTACTTTGGCTATTACCTTAGCCACTGCGAGAAGAACGCAAATGCCTATCCAATTTTCACACTCCATAAGACTACCTTGTTTAGCGAGCTTGACCATCATTCCCTACTTCCACGCATCGGTTAAACTTTCTGCCTCCCAGGCTCTCTTAGCAAGAGGTTGTAAAAGGTCTGCTGATGTTGTTAGAGTGGTTCACAGAATCTGTGTGGGAGTACCATCTAGACCTACCGTCTTGTTGTTATTTAACGTGTTGATCGCGGTAGCAATCTTACCTTTACTGCAAGTGGAGATACGAATCCGAGGAATTGCTATTTCGGCACCTCAGTTTGATTTGGGTACAAATCGCTGGTGAAGGTTAAGGACCATAAAATGCCCCTTCCATCGCTTGAGTGGGTCCTCATCCGGAACGAATACAGAACCATCTAAGCCTTTCACAGGATGTTGGCTAGAACGATGACAGCCTGTCAGGTCTTTGGTGATTCTGTAAACGGTTCTATGGCCAGGGCGTTGATATAATGAAGTTTGTGCCGTCGTACGCTACGATAAACTTCTCTCACTTTCCTTCTATAAAAGGATCCTAACTCGTTCCTCCCTGCTGTCACGGTATCTATGTACTATACGAGCTTTAAGTAGCTTTCGTTCTTCTATCCGCATCCAGGTATGCTCGGTTAGCCACGTGCTACGTCTTGCCCGCCATCTACCAACAATACTTTCCGCTGCAGATGTAAAAATATTTTTCACAGCATTCCAATGCTCTCGGGTGGTTGTCGGCAGTAAGCTGCTGATTGCTTCCATTTCTAGCGAAAAGTGATCCCGAAAAGTTGCGCCTTCAGTACGCTGATCTTTACTCGGCCGATGTTTTACCTAGGCGTTCTGGTGATATTGCGGGTTCTTCGAACAGATGCAGTTCGTAACTTAGACAGTTGAACCCCATGTCGGTTCCTCGTCTGTTTGGAACTCTACAAGACAACTTCTGAAACGACGACTGATCGCCAAATAGGCAATTCGGTTGGATGATGATTACCTGTCAGTAGACACCCAGCTGACCTTGTGGCAGGGCTTATGCTCAAACATGGTGCCTCCTATGACTACGCGATAGATGTTGAAGAAATCAACAAATCTTTCGTCATTTCGTTCACCAACGCCGTGCTTCCATTCATTGTCCTTGCCTACATTTGCTTTCAGGTCCTTCATCACGATGACGATGTCTTTTCATCGTCACTCGAGGTATTTGTTGGGGCGTATGATCGTAACGCGTCGTACTCTCACTGCCCATATGTCCAAGTTATATCGAAGGAACTGTCGTTCCAATTGGAGGATTCTGGCATTTTGAAGTCCTTCGCTCACTGAGTAGAGGAGTGTCCTCTTATTCCAGAAACTAATGTTAGTCCGGGTATGCGATCATTCCTTATCCGGGGCGTAGTGTCGGTTTCCTTAGCGGACAATTTTCGGTAACGTAGGCTGCTTACCTAAACTAGAAACACTAGACCATTTGCACTTGCGATTTTAGCCTACAATGTAAGATTTCTATATGTAGCTGCCCGGGGACCACCACTAGAAGGTAAAGCAAGCACTATATCACGAACTTAATTGTTGCGCTAGTGGCTCAAATCCAAGTTTTGGAAGGCAAGTAGTTTCCCAGATCCAGATCCCCTAAGGGAGAAGTAATACGCGCTGTGCATATTCATCGACATGATGGTGTGCCCCAGGGCTCCGTTCTGTCTCCGACACTCTTTTTAATTTTCATCAATGATCTCTTGTCTGCTATCATCAAATTCTCTTATAAAGCCTGGAAGTGGAAAGGAGAGTTCTGCTGCTGTAAAAGTATGAAATCGGCTTTTCCTGCCGAATGGCTTCGCGCCAAATCTCAGTCGGATAAGGAATGTCTCCACAGATGGCTTCAAAAGTAATTTAGGATGCGGCGCTGGTACCTTCCTGGAGGACGACAAGTTTAGATCTCATTCCTCGTAAGGAAAATTTGCGTTGGTTTTCCAAGCAGAGATATGCGCAATCATTATGGCAATGAACTATATTGTGAAGAATCGGTGGAGGACTTCTAAGCCAGTTCGAGAATGTATGGCTTCTCTAAACCCAGTTGGGAGGCTAAATTCAATGAGTCTTGCTGGGGTCCGAGGTAAAAATGGAGTCGTGGGACCTAAGATCGCCGATGAGCTTCCTTGACAAGACTCAGAGGAGACCTTTTTTTTGTTAGGACTGCTTGCCTCCGCGGTTAGTGTTGCATTAGTTAGGTTTCATAGGACTACGGCAGTGCTGGTACTCATCTTTCTACAAAAGACTGATAAATTCCACTAAAAGCAACAGACATGGAGTACATTGGACCATATAGTTTGTTTCTTTGTTTTTAAGGTTCTGATCCGGCGAGACTAAAAGATCTTTTGTCCCAGAGAATCAGTATTAAGAAATTGAGAGTCTTTTCGGTGGAGATTTTGAGAATTTAAACAAAGATTAAGATTTCTCTAAGGAAGTATCGTCTTCTTAAGGCACTTAGAGCCAAGCACCTAAAATGTGTTCCGCAGTTTCGTCATCTTCCATGCAAAGACGATATTCAGTTTTCAGAATAAGACCTACTTTGTGTAGGAGATATCGAATATGGCAGTGTCCGATTAGAAACCAAACCAGTCTTCTGATATCATCCCTTTTAAATTTTAGGGATTCTTTAGATTTATTGTGGAAGGACTTGATGGTTCTTTTAGCCTGACGAAGCCCTGGCATGTTTCTCCAATGGGATATACACATTTTGTTCTCCCAAATCTTTATTGTGAGAACGGCTCGGGGCCGATGAAAGAATCAGACGAACGGTCTCTGGCCAGTTCGTCGGCAATTTCATTTCCGACAGTGCCTTTATGACCAAGTCATACTTTGTTCTTATGGGAGAGATCTTGTAGTGTATTGGAGTAGTGCAAGACTGATTTGGAGTCAATGATGTTAAAGCCTAATGCTTTAATGGCTACTTGACTGTTCGTGAGGATGGGGACACCCTTCATTCCCTTATCGAGGACGAAACTGGCATACACCTGAATGACATGTATTTCCGCTTGAAATACATTGCAATCTTTTGTCATTGCGAAATTCTGGTGTTTGGACCAAATATGCCAGTACTCACCCTGGTGTCCATCAGGTGCGGGTTTTGTAATTCCATGCTTCTCGACTTGGGATCACTACATTGAACCTTTTACCGAAGCGCAAAGTCCTAGGTAGACTGTCATTTATCGCACAGATCATGTCAAGTTCGCGGATTTCGGAGAGAAGATTCATTTGATCCATGGATCTGAGTGATAAGCCTCTCCTGTTTGTAGAAGTCCGACTGTGCTGCGAATTGACATCTTTTTTTAGGAAGAGATGGAGTGGCGTTAAATTAATGAAGGCAGTTGAGGGCCATGTGTGCATTACGCCGCTGATGCCGTAGCATTTAAGTATTTGTAGCTACTGTATATGCTGGCGGTAATGTACTCATACTATTACATAGATATGATAAGCTTCTCGCCGTAGCGGCTGCAAATGGATGCAATACGAAGGCGCACACCTGCTTAAATAACAATAAGAAAGTGGTGGCATCTGATTTCGGCTTTGATTTCTCGAATGTCTCAGAAGTCAGAAAGGCAACTTTTTTTGAACGCATTCTTTTTTTTTATAACGAACTCCCGCTCAAGCGGTTTGTGTACCCTTAAAATGAGTGCATACAGTGCGGGTGAGGGAAATTTAGGGAGGAAGAAAAGACAGGTACCGATGTACATTGTTTTTAAATGTTTGCAAGTTATAACGACCAGGAAATACAGAGGTCGGTAGGGCGTTCCATAAGCGAGTAATACGGCTTAGTATCAAATCACGATATTTTAGAGAACATCCTGATAGCATTCATAGTGACGCGGGTGTTACGGTTGGAAGTCTGAATGGGCGCATTGCTACTGGCGAGTAAAATGGAGCACTGCTGGTGGAAATAGCGATAAAACAAAGGAGACATACGTCGGTGTTCGAGGATGTTAATTGATTGACTGATATTAGTATCACGAGTTTTATCACACGGTTTTCAATCCTATATAGCAGGTGCAGAGATGTTTTAGGAGCACCTGACCAGATGTGGGCATTGTACTCCAATTTTGGGGGGGACAAACGCCTTAAATTTTGAGGCCTGATCAGAGTGGTGAAGTATTTCTTACATCGCTTACATCCCGGAATTTGTTCACAAAATTAATAATGCAATTTTATTCATCTAAATCTGTTCAAAGTAATGCCCATCGACTGCAACACACTTATGCCAACGCTTGATCCAATCCTCGAAACATTTTTTATATTCGGTTTTTGGTATGTCCATCAGTGCTTCCTGCGATTTTTCCATTACTTCCTCTTGGCTGCTGAACGCGTTTCACCCCGTAGTGGTTTTTTAACTCGATTGAACAGAAAGAAGTCACAGGGAGCCAAATCAGGTGAATTTCGTGGCTGTTGGATGGTATTTGTTGCATTTTTCGTCAAAAAATAACGAATAATGTTGGCACTATGCGACCGCGATGGTGCGTTATCATGGTGCAACATCCACGAGTTTTCTGCCCACAATTCTGGTCTCTTTCGGCGAATTGCTTCACGCAAACGTCTCATAACGCCCAAATACTCGTAATACTCTTTGCTTACTGTCTGGCCTTCCAGACGTTGTAATCCTTGAAAACCGTGAGTATTGCCTTCCTTTTTGACTGAAAACGACGTGGTTTTTTTGGTCTCGGCTCATTTGGTGAACGCTATTCACTTGCCTGATGTCTGGATTGCGTGACGTACTCATAAACCCACGTCTGATCCTTTTGATGAATGTGGGATCCGATTCAGCCTCGCAAATCATCACTCTTGCGACGTCAACACGGTCTCTTTTTTGCATGAAATTGAGGTCTTTTGGCACCAACTTTGTTGCTACACGACGGAAACCCGAATCATTAACCAAAATGTCTTGATGGTTAATTTGCGGTTATTGACCAACATTTCTTTTATTCGTACTTCATCAATGTTTTCGTCGGTTTCCGATGTCGATGGTCTGCCACTGCGTTCATCATCTTCGATTGACTCACGACCACTTTTGAACCGCACGTGCTTGTACCACTGATAAACGACCGTTTTCTTTAGAGGATCGTTGCCGAAACACTTTTCCAATATTTCCAACTTTGCGCACCATTAAATCCGTTTTTTACGCAAAATTTAATACGAGTACAAATTCGTTGTTGCAAATTGAAATCCATTTCTAAAATTGTAAAAAATCGCCAACACACACCGTTATAGATGTACTCTTGCCTACATAACTTTTGCAAATGCCAAGCTATGACGCTAAGATTCATGGACAATGGCTGGGTGTTTAAATTTCGCTTTTACGACAGCAGACAGCATTGAGTTTTGGAAGCATTAAATTCCATTCGGTTGATAGTTCCCCAGTTGGTTATGCTGTTAATATCGGAATTTAATGAGCTTAGCATACACTGGCGTTCTCGTTCTACAGCCGAAGAGGAGGGACGTGAGTCCGGGAACGAATATGAAAAGCAGAGAGTACTGTCGTCAGCAAAGGAGTATATTAGATTAGAAGTAGCAGACAAGAAATCGTTGATAGAAATTAAAAAGAGTGTCGGAGACAGAACGGAGCCCTGGGGCACACCAGCATTTACTTTGATTTGAAACGATCCAAGGCAACTTGAATCGAACGTTCCAAAATTTAGTTTCTAACGCATTAAAGAAGAGAGTCGTCGATCCCAAAAGCTTGCATTTTTGACAAACGAGCCTGATGGCAAACTCTGTCAAATGTCTTAGAAATATCGAGTGCAACTATCTTGCTTTCGCCAGACTGGTATAGACAAATCACCAGTGGACCTGTTGCAACGTAAACCCTACTGCCAGTCGTTGAGAAGTTTTTGTGTTTCGAGGTATTTCATGAGCCGTTTCCATGACCTTGGCGAGAAGGGACGTAAGTGCAATGGGTCTGTAAGTGGAGAGAGAAGAAGATTCACCTTTTTTAGGGACGGGCTGTACAAATGCTGTTTTCCAACTGCTTGGAAAGAGTCCTAAAGAGTAGGACTGATGAAAAGGTTTACGCAGTGGTTTTGCCAGCGTTGTAGTACACCTCTTCAGAAGAAGTGAAGATATGCCATCTGGAGCAGCGGATTTATGCATGTTAAGATCTTTAAGTACTCTTGGTACTACACGAGTGCGAAAGTGGATTCTTCCCATTGAAGATTGGACGCACTCAAGTGTAGGCGGGAACAAAGCACAATCTGGGAGTGTTGAACTAGCCGCAAAGTGTGCAGCAAGCAGATTGTTTTTTTCCAAAGAGCTGACAGCTGGAATGTCATTATAAATGAGCGTTGGAATGGAGGATGAAGCAGAATTTCTAGTATTTTTTGCCGCAGTTGGTGATCGTATAGAAATTTCACGCGCTTGAGAAAGACGTTGCAGTCATTCCTGGCTTGTTTAAACTTTTTTCGGTTTTCCTCTGTCGGGTTGGTCTTGAAGGACCGAAAAAACATTTCTCTAACCTTGACAGCCTCTTTACAGCTCGAGTCGTACCATGCCTTTTCTTTTGGTTTGATACTCTTCGTTTGATGAGGGATGAAGGATAGCATTCCAAAGTGAATGGTGTCTGTGATCATATCAGCAGCGGCGTCCACGTCGTTATCGAGGTAACATGACGACCAGTTAAAGTTCTTAAAGAAGGTGTTAAGTGCGCTCTAATTGGCTTTCTCGTATTGCCATAAGGTTCTTTTAGGAATTTTTTTCTCTTACTGTACGGTCAATATACGAGAAATTAGCTGATTTGGCGCAGTAGTCCGACGAGCCTAGAGAGGAGAGCACCTCGACGATGTACATATCAGGGTGAGAAGTTAAAAACAAGTCCAGGGTGTTTGACTGTCAACGTCTGGTATCCATGTGGGCTCATTTACAAGCTGCGTTAAGTTGTTCTCCGCAGCGAAGATCTCAACACACCGTCTTTCGGGTGTTGTCTTGCCAGAATGTCGAGCCCACCCAGAATTGTGCAACGATTTCAGGACGGGGATACAAGGATACAATTCTTTGATTGGAGTCAGACAGCGCATCAAACTCGAATTGCTGTCCAGTTTGGAGCTTCTGTAAATAAAGCAGTAGTGGATAATTTGCTTCGGCTATGTCTGCCCTGAATTCCCTAGTCATAATTACAAAGAGAAATAGAAAACACAAACACCGACGATACTAAGCCAGGTTGCTAAGTGAAAACACTGACATTGGTTTACCGTTGTCCCTACCAGAATTTAAATCACAGCACCATGGGAGTCAAAAGCCCCCCGGTCTGGACCTGACTTGTTGAGGTAGGCCTCCTTGTGGGAGCGTCATGGTGGCTGTGGTTTAAACCCAAATCGCTGGTATGGTCTTCCTGTTGGTTTGACCTATTGTAGAGTAGCAAATAAGTACTGGGTGCTGTGACCCTAAGAGCAGCAAGAGGTTTTAGATCGGCCTCGACTCATACTAAGGGTGGAACTTGTGTCTCCAACACAAGTTTTGCTTTGGTATTATACTTGCTACGACCAGGCGTATCCTTGCTCCCATGGATGTATGGTTATCTATCCCGTAAACGTAAGTCTACACGACAGGTGGTTTACGTTAAAAACCAGAGACTATGTCCTTTCCTAAGCCACCGCTTCCTATGGTACGAGCAGCATTTTTAGGCTGCTGGCGTAAGTGTAAATTTATGCACGCTTCCAGCAGGTTTGCCGAAATAGTTTTAAACAATATTCCTGGTACGATTGAGGCCGTAACTGAACAGTCAACGTCTGGAAATTTTCATCCACTTTCACAGAAAGCTGCAAAGGTTCTTAAGTCATGGCCTGCGAGGTATAACATAAGGAATTCCCTCAACAAACTGTTTTAGCTGTCATTTCACTCATCAAATACGAGTATCTCTATTCCTCTAAGTTCATTAGGGTGATATGAAAAGATATTCATTGCGTTTTCACATCAACTTCACTTCATTTGCCCTAGACTCGTGTTTCTGTAACATCCTTAATGATCTTCAGTCCACTTCTGGACCTCCTAACTGCCCTTTGTTTACATTTTCTATAAAAAAAAAAAAAAAACTCACACTGTGACCAAAAGACCTCACACTGTGCCCTTAATCGAAATGACTATGGTGTTTAACGCCTGTCCCTAGATTTTTTTACAATTCACAATTTTTACATCATCATCACGTCCTCTGATGTCGACATCATTTACCATTTACCATTTACCAGTTACCATCATCATCTCTCCATTTACCGGCCGATGACCAACCAATTAATTGATTTTGATGCGCACATGTGTCACACACATTAAGTCGATTAAAATTCCATCAAACCATCAGTCAGATTGTCGTTTAGTGTCATCCATCCATACCCTGAGTATCTAAAGTCGTACTCGTAGATCTCTAAATGATTTTCAATTGTTCGACAGTGCGATTCGATCGCCACCCACACCATCATTAGCCGAGGAACAGTGGATGTATCTACTCGTACCTAACCAGGTGGTCATTTGGTGACGTTCCATATAAGCTCGTAGATATTCATCACATCCAGCATTTACCTTGGTGGAGTGTGAAAATCCTTTTTGAATGCCTCTTCACCTTGAATGGCTCGTAAGACTCTCAAATAGCCGTGTCCAATGAATTGGAACTCGAAGCCAACACCACGAAGATATGCGTACACAAGCTCAAGATCAAGCTACAAAGGGGCTACAGTCTCCATGTGTAAGTCTATAGTCGGTCGGTCTGTCTTTTTTTTTACGTTTTTTTTTTTTTTTGTCACAACACATGACTTCTTCATGCCGTAAGTGACAAATAATTTTGATTGATTGTCCGTTTGGGATAAGCGGCTTTGACTTCTTGAGCCGTCTACACCGGCGGCTCTATTGTTTGGCTTGTCACGGCAGAATGTCTACTGTGTCGTTGACTGACGATTGCCCTGGGGAATGTCATTAGGGATGAATGTCCGCTAAGTTGGTGGCAGCGGTCGGCGGTTGGTAGTCGGTTGGTAGTCAGCAGTTGGTGGTTGGTGGTTGGTTGATCATTGGCGGCATGTTGCTTAATGTTCAGCGGTAAGATGATCGCATCACCATCCACTGTTCGGTGGCTGTAACAGTGGGAGAAGATTACGACGGCCGATGTAAACAATACCCACGTTAAGATGACATATGAGGGATTGCTGGATATTATTTTCAAAATCGTCTTTATGGTGAACGAGTGCAGGGAGACGGATGACTAGGCTTTGATCTTGGTGGTTCCATTCATTTGGATTGTAATTAGAAAAATGGGGACAATGTGACACTGCCAAAGTGGTAAATGTAAGGTGATTATAATCACTCATGGTCAACCTGCTTAAATATGACAAGACAAAGCGTTTGCATGTAGAAAGTGTTACTGGCTTTGGTAACTGTGATCGGTGAATTTGAATGGTAGCAAAGGTGAAATCGCTTAGTAGGTTTATACGTCGAGTTATGTAGTTTTTTTTAAGGTGGGGTACATAGTTTTTTAAGCAAGACCAGTGAAAGGAATTTTAGTTCTGGGCTGCGGAATATATAGAAGCCCTACAGTCCGTGATGACCTGCGCCTTAAGCAGTAGGCTTTTCCAGTTAGGGGGCTCTCTTCCTAACTGCCAGCAGCTGCGCACTTCAAGTTGGTTGAGGTCCCCTTCCACTTACGTCATTTATGCAAGGCGAGATCTTCTTCTATAGCACTGTCCTTCGGGTCTGAATCAAAGACCTTTTCGGATGGAGTCTTGGTGTTCACTCTATATAACCCAGCAAACTCAGTCGTTGGATCTTCACTCTTCTGGCTAAGTCATTCGTATTTGTCGTTGTTCGTCGCTGTATCTGCTCCCGAAGAATTTTCCTCTCAAAGCAGACAAAAGCACCCTTCTCCATTTTCGATGAAGTCCATGACTCTGCGCCATAGAGCACGACTGGGAAGGGTCACTTTTATTGCTATTCAATTGCTTTCTTAGTCCAAAGAACAAGCGATTGGCAGGATCTTCGATCGATTCTTCGTTTGATCTCAGCACCGGTGTCGTTGTCTGAATTGATATCGGACCCTAGTCCTTGACTACATATCTCAAAGTTATATCTGTAGAGGGTGTCGCTCCGGTTGGCAGTATATACTTGGTCTTGCCCTCGTAGACCATTAAACCCATCTTCACCGCTACCGGCGAATGATGTTAAAGAAATCGCATGAGAGCGCATCGCCTTGTCTAAATCTTTTTTTGACATCGGTGAGTTCTTTTCCGACCTTCACGAAGCAGCGTGCTTTCTCCATCGTGACCCTGCACAAAGAGATGGGTTTGGCAGGGATGCTACAACTAGACATTGTTGTGCATAGCTCGTCTCTATGGATGATGTCAAAGGCAGCCTTAAAATCCGTGCAGAGGTGGTGTGTGACGACTTGGAGCTTTTTCCAAGATCTGCCATAGTGTGAATATCATAAAGCCACACTGATATGGACCAACCAAGTTGTTAACGAACACTTCATGGGGTCACACTATATGGCAGATAGGATCTTGTACGCAACACTAAGGAAACTTATGCTTCTATAGTTGGCGCAGTTCCGAGGTTGCTGAGGTTCCATTCCTCGGTATACTTTCGTTCGACAATATTTTACCGATGAGTGGGTATCTGATAGCAAATTATCGCCTGCCGTTTTGAAGAACTCGGCAGTCAAACCGTCCGCTCCAACAGCTTGGTTTTCGTTTGAGCGTTTTTTGCCTTATAAGCTGGAGCGGAGTCTTTTGGAAAGGTCCACGGTATATTTGCGAATAGTGTTTTATTGGGGGACTAGAAAAAGTGCCCAAAAACGTCCGTTTGATACACTTTCGCCGAGGTTTTGACACCCTTCTTGCAGAATGGAGCTCGGTGAATCCATCGTAGGCGACTCCCTACCAAACCAGCACGGTAGCTGGGTGGTGGCCACGTTGAACTCTTGAAACGAGTTCAGATGCATGTCGTGATGACAGAGCCTGTGCTCTATCTTTCTCATCAGTAAAAAGAATTCGTCTGTGACCGTTCTACTCGTATTGGCGAAGCAAGGCTTTCAATTTTGGCTTACGCTTCTGTTTCAATGCTCCTGTGAGTAAGTGGCCGGTGTGTCTCTTGTATGTGCTGAGTGCGAAATCATGTTTTAAGCTGCGCAACATGTTGACCTTGCTGATGTCCATCTCCTGAGATGGCTGTGATAACTTGTGGGATTTGCACAGTACGCGGACGGCCGGATTTAGCAGTATCCTCCAATATATTCACAGTACGACGCATATAGTGATTTGCAGTGGCCGCAACATCCGAAAGATTTCGTCTTTTTCGTAGTCGCATTTTTGAAGGTCAATTATGACAACACGATTTTGGAGCGAGCCTCATTCCATGATTGCAAACAACTGGTTTCGACTTTGTATAAATGTCACTTGTCAAATAGCCGTCAAATTGGAGTGGATGCGTTCATTAGTTCTTGGGAATGAATGTGTTCATTTTGTGTACCAAAACATTTGCTAGTACAAGGTAGATCCGTCAGTATCCGAGGCTTGCTCTTGCCTTAAGTTTTCTTTCATGGCTAGGCAGTTGCCTCGGAGGCACAATCCCCAATCTGGAGGTCCAATTCCATTATAGGCGGGTATCTAACTAGGACGAGGGGCCGGTTAGATCAAAGCCAGTGACCCGTTCAGGGATATGAGCTCATCCGCCACCACCTCATTTTTAAGACCTCGACTTAGACACGGAAATCCTTACCGGCCTGATCTACAAATATGTCGGAGTATCCTTAATAAGGTCTTATTTGCTTTAATCCGGGATTTTACTTCACCGTTGATTCCATCTGGGGAATTCATCGGGACAGCCCGTTTATAGTGCTGCTACGATTGTCTGCTGGTCAGCACTTCGCGCTTATAAGTTTGGCAAGTTTGCGGCCGGATGGACATCGGCCAGTACGCAATTGTTACCACTTGGAGGTAAAATAGCCACAATTGATGTGTAGAAACAGTTACAGCACTGGTCACCGCCAGGTTCACATCTCTCAGTAACGACCCTATTTCTACAGCACCCAACCACCAATTGTGGACTTAATGGGCCTAAAACCGCAATGATGGGTGACTATGAGGCTTCATGAGTTTACGCAAGATGGCAGATAAGATATTGTATGCGATGGAAAGGATACTTATGCTATGACGCTAGAGTGTCTCCTTTGCGACAAACAGTGCTGAGGCTCAATTCTTCAGGCATACTTGCTGAAAACTATACCTTGAAGATGAGTTAATGCTGCCTTAAATAGCTTGGCAAGTAGACAGTCCGGTCCAGAAGCCTTATTGTATTTAAGCTTGGGTGTTGCTATCCACACTTCAATTTGGTAGGGTGGACGGATTTCTCGACTTTCACCATCCAAGTTGAATGGCTCATTCAACTGTCCTTGCTGTTCAACAGTCTGCAGAAGTGGTTTTTGCATATTTTCAGTACAGACTGCGACTCTACTACTAAGTTTCTTCCTTCATCTCTACAGGCCTTGTTCTTTTTACTTCTATTTCTCCTATCGCTTGCCTCTCCTGCCACTTTTTTTCTTCGGACAAGCCGATGAACTCTACACGGACCGCTCTAATTCTTGTATGCAGTGCTGCTTCGCAGTCGAGTGGTTTTCCTACGTGTGCTTGCCTGCATTCTTCACCAAATCATGGGTTTCATAGAGGTGGTCGTGTGAAACCCAGTTACGACGTATCCGATGGCTTCTCGACATCGATGCCACTGGTCTTCAGCACTTGATGTTGGTTGCATAGGACATGTATGTCAATAAGTTGAGCGATACGCGATCGGAAACAACTCTGGCGGTTTGCTGTGATTGCAACAACATTAAATCTCCTCACAAGATTTGTCGTACCTTGGCTGCAATGAGATAGCGATTTGAGCCCACGTCTTGCTTGCGTCTTGCTTCGATCGCAACATAATCAAATTGGCTGACTGTTGATGATCAGCTGACAGCCATTTCTCATTATGAAAGTGGGAAACCGAGTGCTAGGTATAGTCATGTTCCGCCCCGCAGCAAAGTTACTTTTCAGGTGTCCTGCAAGTTTGAGAAGCAGCGCCAAAGTGGTTATAGGCATCTTTATTGATCTCAAAGGTGCCTTTGATAACCTGAACTGGCAGAAAATAGTAACCAGGTTGCAGGAATTGAGCTGTCGGGAAATTGGGCTTTGGGGAAGCTATTTCTCCGACAGAAAAGCAAGTGTGGTAAATACGCACGACAGCGTCTCAATTAGTGTTGAGAGGGGTTGCTCCTACGGGTCTATCTGTGGTCCTTTTATTTGGAACCTGATGATGGATCCACTCTTGTGGCGGCAAATGACCTGCTCCTTATCCTCGAAGGCTTGTCCAGGGCCCAAATCGAGGTATTAGGAGAAAGAGCTCTAGCAGTAGTTGCTGAATAGGGAGAAAGCGTTGGGGTAAGTGTGTCGCAGGATAAGACTGTTTCAATGAAGCTCAAAGGCAAATTGAATACAAGAAGTCGGGCTCCTGCAATACATTTGAACGGCGTTAGCATTAGATGTGTGACTGAGGTCACATATCTAGGCATAATGTTGGGTTAGTGTATGAACTTCATGCCTCACCTGGTTCGAATCAGACAACGCATGCTGAGTGCTGTAGGCCAGGTAAGGCGTATTTTGCGATCCGACTGGGGGATCAGCAGGCGCTCTGTCCGTGTCATATACGATGGCCTTTTTGTTGCTTGTGCAACATATGGAGCATCGGTATGGTACTACAGGGTTATGACTCTGGATGGTCGTAAGTGGATCTTGTCTTGCCAAAGAGTCGCCTTACTTGGGTGTTTACCTGTGTGCCACACTGTCTTCACAGAGGCCATGCAGGTGTTGCTAGGAGTACCACCTCTGGATCTGGAAGTGATACGTCGTGGTATTGCTGTCAAGATCAGAAAAGGTCTCCCTCTAAATGGGCGAGATTGGGTTTTCCCGGAAGAAGTGGACGGCCTATCCCTGAAGCAGCGTAAAACCTTTCTACACGCATGTGTTCTATCTAGATGGCAATCTAGATGGGATGCAAGTGAAAATGGCAGGGTTACTTATGGCTTCCTAAGAGATGTTCTAACCATGAGAGTATTTTCTGAACGGAATTTTACCCTCAGCCTAGGCTTTTTGTTGAAAGGGCGTGGCTCTCTTAATGCATTCTTGCATAAGAGAGTGCTTAGCGGGGTTGCGAGCTGCTCATGTGGAGCCACCTATGAGGACTGGCTTCATGTCCTATGTGAGTGTCCCAATTACGCTGACATTAGGGACTTGCAGGCTATGGGTATCATCTTTAATGGTGAGGCCTACGATGTCTGTGGAATTATCACTGATGTACGGTACGGTTCGAAAGTGCCCGTAATTTTGCAAAAGAAGTATTTAATAGAAGACGCAGTAGGCAGCTAGCGGGTGGCATATAGAAATTTTTAAATGTTTTGAAAGGCCGCTAGTCCTGGGCAGTGAGGTGTCTAACTGGAAGTAACCTCAAGGTTGCGAAGCTCGACCGGAAGCTATATTCTGTTACCACGGGAGGTCAGGAGCCCCCGGAACTATGGTTCCGCCCTGATCTAGGAGTTGACCTTCTTGTGGGAGTATTGTGGTGGCTGTAGGTTTGTACCCAAAATCGCGGGGAGAATAGAACTAATGGTGCTTGGACATCTCATGGCTTAGCATATGTTGTAGTGTACTACGACCTGTGCTAAACCATGGGGTTGCTATGAAACCAATTGCCTGCTCGATGTTTAGTTGCATTGAAACCGGGTGAGATGACCCACAGAATGGCTGAGGTATTAGATAGGCCTCGACTCTTCACTAAAGGGGAAGTTCGTGCCTTACACACGACTTCGAATCTGATACTGGTGGTGGTACTTGTACTACCCGAAGGGTGCTTATCTACGCATTGTTTTGATATCTTGTGCGAAGACGCAACGTAGGCTTAAGCCTTCACGGCAGGTACCTACGTAAAACACAAAAGACATCTGTCCTGCAAGTTATGCTTCCCAGCCTATCAAAAATGTCCTCCCTGTGGGCGTTCAAATCACATAAAACGATTTGTCGGGGAACGCATTGTTGTAAGGCGAAAGCTCAAGATTTCTTGCCTAAGTCTGTCGCATACTACAAATCCGCACCCAAGCATACGCTCTTTGTGTTGTCTGTATCAGTTGCAGTGTCTGTCACAGTTTTCACCCTTCTTTCACCCGGGCCATTCCACTGCACTTCTTGAATGGCAGTGTTATCTGCTTCATAGCAGTCGACGGCCTAAGCTATGTTGTTAGGTTGAACGCGGTCTGTTAAAGGTTCGAACATTTCAGATTCGAGCATCGTAAACCTTTTTCCGTTTTCCAGAGTTATCACCAAAGATCCGCCCTTATTCGAAGCTTTTGGTTGCTTCGCAGCAGTAAGTGGTCGGGTAGTTATCCCAACGCACAATCCGCGACTTGGCGAGCCAGATCATTTTATGACCGCTTGGCCGAAAGGGGGTGGATATTCCGATAGAGACTTGGAATACCGCCAAGCCAACTGAAGGGCAAAATATCAAGGCTGATGCATCTGAACTAACGATGAGCGTATGCTGCTTAGGTGATGGCGATCCGCTGGCAATGAGAGTGCTAAGATTGGATTCAATTATGATGTCTACGATCGGGACAGCGAATATCTTTCAAGAAATTGTTTGCGCGCAAACGTGAACAACTCTATGAGCTAGACAGATTATGTGGATGTTGCCTGAATATCTAGAACAGGCTCGGTCACTTCGAGTGCATAAACATTGCCTTAAGGGACATTTACGAGCTTTCTGCGTTGATTGTTATCGTCGTTATTAATAATATTGAAACTCCCTCGATTGAGTTATTTTAATTTCAAATCGATTTGCCCAAATCTTCCTAAAATATATGTAAATGCGCACGTGTGGATGTACATACGGACATACTCGTATGAAGCATTTATTGATTCTTCGTGCCCACGACCAGTTTCCATTTTCAGCTGGATTTCAACTCCCCGAACCAATACCGACGACCACGTCCAATCAGGTAATTGGTTATAAAATCATCACGTGTCAATTTCAAACCGCCTTTGGCCAATTCACAACAATAACAACAAACGCCAACAACAGCAACATCGCGAACAACTGCAACAGGAAACTCTCTGATATATTAGCGATGTTTTCGTTTCAGTGTAAATGGATTTTGCGTTATTATGTCTCGCAATGCGGCACCGAAACATCTTCTCAAGCGAGTAAGCCAGATTCCCTAAAGAGTTCACCAAGTACCGCTGTTGCAGCATAAATAAACGGAATCACACAAATCCAGAAACATACTCGTATACGGATACCCTGACATACCCACAGGACCAACAACCAACGTCTACGCGCCACAAAAAACGTATTATTGTTTCGGTGACTGGCTCGTACTGTACGCCCTGAGTAACCCATTCCTTTTCTGTAGGCCCATCATCGGTCCCGCTCACCTCCAGCCAGCTAAAACAATATATCCGACGGTGCACTGACATGGCTGCATGTCGATCGGGTCGAAAACAACAAAGTCGGTTCGCATTTGGCCGGCTCATTGGATTAATAATTTCAGCGCTTATGCCGATTCCTTAAATCCGTTGCGCGCTGGTAATCATCGCCAGGCATACTGCATACAGCAACGAGACAATCTCAAGACGACAACGACAACGACAACGACAACGACAACAACGATGCGACGACGACGACGATATGACGACGAAGAAACGACATCATCATAGCACAGTCCAGTCCAGCGCGATTCTGACCAATTGCCAATGCCATTGGCCACTGGTAACAGACAACCGGCAACCCAACAACCCGACAACCAACAACTGGTAACTTGCAACCGGCAACTGGTGACTGGTGACTGCTGACTAGTGACTGGTGATAATGTGGTTTCCTTGAATCGCTCATGTAAATTATGACCGCGTTTTGTCCGACTGCGACTGCATTAACTACAGCGATTGCGACGATCTGAACGATCTCGACGATCTTGATGACGACGATGACGCTGACGCTGGTCATCGATGAGGATTTAGCCCGGATAAGGTTTCAGTTAAGTACGGGTCGGCACAATTCTCTGCCAAACTTGTAAGATTGCGATTGGTTAGCAATTCATGTTTAGAGATAGTCATTGTGGGACTTGTTGCTGCTATTTTTTTTTTTTTTTTTGTTTTTTTTGTTTGCCATCACAAAACGATGTTGTTGTGTAAGAGTGGAACTGTTTGGATCCAATGAAGTGGCAATGGACGCAAGTTTGGTCATAATATCGAATGAACACGCACCCCATGTGGGAAGAGCCAAGAAATATGCAAATGTGTCGTGTATTAAGAGTCTACAGTGGCAGATATTTAAGGGCTTTCTGAACGATTTACAGAGCTGTTTGTGGCCTTTGCAACAGCCATTGGAAGATTACAAGGTCAGGTAGGAATCTGATTAAATTTTTGGGAAGAGAGCCAGAAGGCAGAGGTGACTGATATATGATCGAACTGTTTGAGAAATACGTTTTTGCTTGCTGGAGTCTTTGTAATTTTAAAATCAATAATGCAAGTCTCATGGAAGAAGGATGAGCCTCAGTGGTGGTGGTAAGGTCGCACGTTGCCGTAGTTAGGTCGGATAAATTCGAGCAATTGTTGAGTATTTGTAAAACTTTAAAGGGGCTTCCATGGGTACTCGTAGAATCGGCATTTTTCTGATCATCTGATACTGGTAATATTAAGCTTCTAATTATGGCACGAGTCCGATGGAAGAATCACAATTGTCCCACGTTTGAATAGATGTGAGCAACTAACAACTAAAGGACGAGGCTTACCACACACAACATAATGGTTATGGTAGCTATTCTCTGATAAGGACACGTTTGCTTAAGAAGTTTGTGCTTAGTACGATGTTGCAATCTCTTCATACACAATCCACTGCGGAAAGCTGTACAAATATTGTTTCATTGTGGAGCGGATGTACGCGCACCTGATTTCACCAAAGTTGATCCTCTTCAAACTGTCTACTCTTGAACCACTTTCATTAAAGTGGATTTCTTCTTACCTGGTAAACCGATATTGTAGTGTTCGGTTTAGATCCGACCTTTCTATTCCATTCCTGGCCTCATGTGGAGTTCCACAAGGCAGCCATTCTGGTCTTCTTCTCTTCATTCTTACTATTAACGATCTTGAGGGGGCCATTAAACACTCCCCCCCTTTTGTGACGACATAAAATTTTTTAAAACCATTTTTCCTCCCCATGACTCTGCCGGTTGTTCCACTAAAAAAAAACATTTTTAACGCTGCTGTCAAGATTGACGAGTGCACGTCCGTTTCTGCCTTGATGTTAGTCGTGATATTAGTTTCGACTTTTTTACTTGTGGCGGACTCCCGTATTGGAGTCTCACAGTGGTAAAGATATGGAAGACATACTCCAGACAGAACCACGCATTCAACAACCGAAAGCAAAGATTTTCACTCCGTCCACCCTAGCAAAAAAAAATCAATGTAACAGTGGGCCAGATAGCATTGATAGTTTTTGTTATGTTTCAGCAGCTGTCAAAGTTACCAATGACATCCAGCTGTTAAAACATTCAGTCGAAATTCCGGCTCAGCTCAAAATTCCGAAAGTGGGCTTGAGGGTATACTGATGGGCATTCATAGCGAGACGGGTGTTATGGTTAAAAGTTTGAAGGGGTGGAATGCTACTGCCATTTTCGGTGGAACACCTGTGGTGGAAATAGCGATACAAAAAGGTGAGGCAGGAGACTTACGTCTGGGTTCGAGGGTGTCAAATGACTGTGTAATATTGTCATCGCCTTTGAGTTTTCTCGCACGGTTTTGGATCCTATCTACCAAGTGCAAAGAGGTTTTCGAACCAGATGTGAGAATTGTTCTCCAATTTTGGGCGTCTAAACGCAAAGAAGGTTTAAAATATTTCTTACATCGCATGAGGAAACGTAGACATTTCGCAGAGTTTTTGGCGACTTCGAATATATGATCATTTCAACGTCAGTTGTCATCGACATGGACAATGGCTGGGTGTTTAAATTTCGCTTTAACGACAACAGACAGCATTGAGTTTAGGAAGCATTGAATTCCACTCTGTTGATTGTGATTTAATGAGCTTAACATACGCTGGCGTTCCCAACCTACAGCCGAAGAGCAGGGACGTGAGTCCGGGAATGAATAGGATTAGAAGTAGCAAACAAGAGATCGTTGATGAAAATTAAAAAGAGTGTCGGACATAGAACAGAGCCCTGGGGCTCACCAGCATTTATTTTGTGAATAATAGAGTTGAAATAAAAATAAAAAAATAAAAAACAGAAGAAAGTTTAGCCCATGGATATCTTCTGAATTAAAATGAAAATGTAAAAAAAAGGACGAACTTTACAGAAAGTGGAAAAACAATAGACTAAACAAAGCATATGAACAAGAATATAAGACCTTCAGAAACAGACTGAACAAGGAAATAACAGCCCAAAAATCAATTTTTTTATAAATCCAAGTTCAACCAAATAAGATCTGACCCCAGAAAAACATGGGGCTTAGTAAATGAGATATTGGGAAGGAAAAAGCCTAGTTTGGATGAAACAATAATAAAGAACTTCACGGTTACATCGACACACACAAAATCAAGATTAACCAGCACAATTTATATTCAGGAAACAGATTTCTTTGAAACTCGAAGAATAATTAACCTATTGAGTGAAAACAAGTCGCCAGGTATTCATGGAATACGAGCTATTGATATAAAAAGGCACACGGACATATTTACACCATTATTGTGTAAATTAATTAACTTAAGTATTGCACAAGCAAAAATCCCTACAATCTTAAAAACTGCTGTAATCAGACCGATATACAAAGGAGGTACAAAGAGCGACCTTAAAAATTATCGGCTAATATCAATATTGCCAGTAATAGAAAAGTGCATGGAAGATGTGATAACAAACAGGCTGCAAGGCTTTATCGCAAAAAATTCGCACTGATACACGCAAGTCAGTACGGCTTCCAGAAAAATATAAGCACTGGTAAGCTGTTAGGAGAATTTGCAAATTGCGTCAACCAAAGTTTAAATAAAAGTCATCATGTTTTAGTGTTATTCGTGGATTTCAGTAAAGCCTTCGATACACTGAACCATGATAAACTAGTAGAAGTACTGGAAAATATTGGCATACGAGGACTGATGGCAGATTCGCTACGTGAATATCTAACTAACAGGCAATTTTAAACAATGCATACACCCAAAATGAAAACATTCACTATGGAGTCCCGCAAGGATCAAAACTGGGTCCAATCCTATTCATATTGTACACCAATGAACTGTTACGAGTTTTCAAGAAGGCCATTCCATTTGCGTATGCAGACGATACGGCGATAGTGGTGCGTCACAGATCCTTACATACGGCAACAGAAATTTTGCAGGAAGAGTTTGACAACGCGGTAAAATGGTGTCACGATCACGGCTTAACGATCAATGCTTCTAAAACAAAAGTGATGCATATACGAAACCCGCAATTCAGGGCTACACAATTGCAAATCCACTTCAAAAATCAATCCTGCAACAGTTCGGTTAATTGTCCTATCGACACAGTTGAAAGATACAAATATCTGGGAGTTACGATCGACAACAACTTTTTGTGGGATAAGCACATAGATGAATTGCGAGTGAGCCTCAGAAGAGCTTTATATGCACTAAGCCATCTAAAATACCATGCCACAACGGCCGTATTAAGACAAGCTTACTTTGCCCTTGTGGAATCTAAACTTAGGTATGGTATACTTGCATGGGGCAATGCATCAGCAACACATATGCAGAAAATTCAAAAACTCCAAAACTCAGCACTGAAGAAGATAGGCGTACATAACCAGCTCAATATTCCGGAACAAAGGCGTTTTAAAGTTCTTCGAGTAGAAGATATCTTCAAGATGACTCTTATACTGGAGTACTATGATGACAACAGATTCATAACACCAATTCAACATGGAATCAACACAAGAATACGGGTTCAAGGTATGCTTCACGAACCCCGATTCTACAATAACTATGGGAGAAGACAGCTGGAATGCAGAGTACCTGAAGTTCTAAACACAATTCCCCAAGAATTAAAAAATATATAAAATATTAAAAGTAGAAAAAAAATTATAAAAAGTTAAATGCCTGAGAAATATCAAGTGCAACTATCTTGCTTTCGTCAGATTGATGTACGCTTTGGTTCCACTTTTCGGTGAGACATGCCATCAGATCACCAGTGGACCTGTTGAGAAGTTTTCGTCTTTCGAGGTATTTCATGAGTCGTTTCCATGACCTTGGCGAGAAGGGACGTACGTGCAATGGGTCTGTAGGAGAAGAGAGAAGAAGATTCACCTTTTTTAGGGACGGGCTGTACAAATGGTATTTTCCATCTGCTCGGAAAGAGTCCTAAAAAATAGGACTGATGAAAAGGTTTACGTAGTGGTTTTGCCAGCGGGGAAGAACACTTTTTCAGAAGAAGGGGAGATATGCCATCTGGACCTGCGGATTTGTGGATGTTAATGTTTTTGAGTACTCTTGCCACTGAAGATTCAACACACTTAAGTGTAGGCGGAGACAAAGCACAATCTGGAAGTGTTGAGCTGGCCGCAATGTATGCAGCAAGCAGATTGGTTTTTTCCAAAGAGCTGACAGCTGGAATGTCATTGTAAATGAATCTTGTCATGGAGGATGAGGCAGAATTTTTAATATTTTTGGCGAACGACCAAAAATGTTTACTATTTTGATTTGTGCTGACGCAAAAATTGAAGCTGGATGACAATAGACAACGCCGCCGTGAGTTCGCTAATTGAGCGCTGGAAATGCTAACCGGAGATGCGGATTTTGGCCGAAAAATCATCTTCTCGGACGAGGCCCATTTTTGGCTTAGCGGCTATATCAACAAAATTGCTGTTATTGTTCGGCCAAGCATCAATTCATTCACAAAGATTGACTGGGTGGTGCGGAATATGGCATGGCGGCATCATCTGGCCTTATTTCTTGCGAAACGGGGAAGGGGACACCGTTACTGTCAATGGTTTCAGGTATAGAGCGATGTTAACTGACTTATCCGAGCTGTATTTCCAATAAGTCGGCGCTACATGCCATACAAGCGAGGCAACTCTTGAAGTTGTGAAGGAGAAATTTGGCGACAGGGTCATCTCACGGCGAGCGTTCGTCAATTGGCCGTCCTTAGTCTACGCTAATAAGCCAACCACTTTAAACGAGCTCGAGGCCAACTTTATTGGACCGAGTCATCCAAAAATTGGACCAACCGCTTGAAGCACTGCCAGCGAGGCCATTTGAATGATGTGCTATTCCACACACAATGGCATGAACGTAGCTTCAAAATAAAGCCAAATCAATTTTATATCTCACACCGCTGTTGTTTTATTTAAATTTTTTTCCTATCGTTCTTATCTGGTCATCCTTTTTAACGTAGCTACCGAACCGGGCTGGCCTGCTTGCCGGACTATTTAATGCAGCAGGGTATGAATTATTGTAGAAAAGGCTATATTTTTGCGAAATTCAAACCTATTTACATTTCTTCCTGCGAAGCCTTTTGGCTTATCCGCAGAAGATTATTTTTCAAGAGCAGATATTTACTTTAAGTTAAGCAGTTTTGTGTAGTCGTTTGAATTACAAATAAGGTTTTAGTTTTTGGAATTCCAAAAAAGAGAAATTTTAATACATAAATGCATACATAAATGCAATTTGCTATAATTAAGGGCTTAACATATTGGGTCTACAAGTAAGTTTCCAGCGTTTGTCAGAGATGGCGCCACCAGTGGATCCCGGGCAGAAATGTCAGACCCCATGTGTTTTATTTGTAGGTTTTGTATCTGTCAACAACTTTGCAGCGTTATATTTGAGCAGTTCTATCGGTGTCGTACATTTTGTAGAGCAAAATCATGGCAAGTTTCCAGCCAAATAAACGTCATTTGCGGGAAGCGCTGCTTTTATTCTTTAGTATGAAGAAAAGTGCGGCTGAGGCCTATCGTTTGCTTTCGGAAACTTATGGGGCGGAATGTATTGGTGAATCGACGTGCCTCGAGTGGTGCAAACGGTTCGAAAGTGGTGATTTTGGAGTTGAAGACAAAGATCGCCCCGGAAAGCCGAAAAGTTTTGAAGACGAGGAATTGGACGCTTTACTGGATGAGGATCCGTGTCAGATTCAAGAAGAACTTGCTCCATCATTAGACGTCACGCAACAAGCCGTTTCCCTGCGCCTAAAAGCACTGGGGTTCATTCAAAAGGTTGGAAACTGGGTGCCGTACGAATTGAAGCCAAGAGACGTCGAACGGCGATTTTGCATGTCCGAAATGTTACTGCAGCGGTATAAAAATAAATCATTTTTGCATCGTATTGTCACTGGTGATGAGAAATGGATTTATTATGATAATCCTAAACGCAGAAAATCGTATACAAAGCCCGGCGAGCCCGCCCAATCGACGCCGAAAGGAAATATTCACGTGAATAAGGTCATGCTTTGCATATGGTGGGATCAAAAGGGTGTCGTATACTACGAACTGCTTCCGAGTGGTGAAACCATCAAAGGACCATTATATCGAACCCAACTAATTCGTTTGAAGTGGGCATTAAAAGAAAAACGGCCAGAATATGAGACCAGGCATGAGTCCGTCATTTTTCATCACGACAACGCTCGGCCACATGTTGCGGTTTCGGTGAAAAACTATTTGGAAAATAGTGGATGGGAAATTCTGCCTCACCCGCCTTACAGTCCAGACTTGGAACCATCTAACTACCACTTGTTTCGTTCGATGCAGAACGCTCTTACGGGAATACGCTTCAGCTCAGTAGAGGAAATCAAAAATTGGCTCGATACGTTCTTGGGCTCGAAAGACAGAAATTTGTTTGGTCCGGAATTCATAAATTGCAAGAAAGATGGGGGAAAGTTGTAGCTTCCGATGGACGATACTTTGAATAAAGCATTGTAACTATGTTTTCATAATAAAACTTCAAATTTTGGAAAAAAAACGCTGGAAACTTACTTGTAGACCCAATATGAAATTCAAGGTTTTGGAAATCAAAAAAAAAATTAATGAGTACAATAATTTACAGCTCCATACAAACTGTTTTTTTTTCGCAAATTCGGGTTTCAGATGTTCTTCAGGGAGTTTGGTATCTGGTTGAATACGGTTGGGACGCTATGCTGCAGTTGTCTCTGGCTGTACGCATTGTAGGTCATCGGGATTTTTAGCATTGCTTGTGCTCTTCTTCTAGTGTTCTGCTGATGATCTATCGGGTCTTTGAAGCGAGTGTCATCGTAATATTCAAGAGCAAGTGTCATTTGGAATATTTTTTGGACACTTAACACTTTGAAACTTATATGTCCTGTATTGTTGTTGGGATGTCGTGTTTGCATTTTCTTCACAATGGAGTTTTGAAGGTCTGGCAGCTAGAATAAACTTGGATACACCATTATACGCCCGAAACAGTCAAAACAGTGGACTGCAAAGGGCGAGCCGGCTCCAAAAAAACCAAAAACTGCTTTTTCGGCTGGGAAAGCGATGGCGACTGTTTTTCGGGATAGTAAAGGAGTTATCTTCAAAAAGGAAAAACCAATACAGGAGCATACTACGCATCATCACTTGCCAAGCTGAAGGCAGAAATTGCAGAAAAACGGCCACATTTGCAGAAAAAGAAAATCCTGTTTCACCAAGACAACGCGCCGTCTCACACCTCAGCAGTTGCCATGGCGAAAATCCATGAATTACGGTTTGAACTGCTTGACCATCCGCCTTATTCACCAGATCTAGCCCCAAGCGACTTCTTTCTGTTCCCTCATCTAAAAACTGCGCTCGGAGGACAGATTTTTTTCAAATGAGGAGGCAATCACCTTCGTGAACAATTATTTTGCAGAGAAAATCGCCAAGTACTATTAGGACGGATTCGAGAGATGGGAGCATCGCTGGGAGAAGTGTGTAGAGTTACAAGAAGACTATGTAGAAAAATAGTCAATAGTAGCCATTGTTCGGCCGGAAACTTTTCAGTCAACCCTCGTATACCTGCTTTTGAACTTCGAACGTGGAGTAGTATCCCAGGTACACCACGGCATAAAGTGCTCGCCTGAGGTTGGAGCGGAGTTTCTCTATGTGCACATTCCACAGAAGATGGCTGTCGATGGATACCCCAAGGTATTTGTAAGATATGTCTCAACTAATTCAATTTCTTGGTTCGATAGGACTTTTTGACATGTGTGCCTTTTGAGGGTTACTCACAGATCAGTGGCTTTGTGGTGTGGTCCCCGGATGTGCATCATTTTCGTCTTCGCCGCATTTAAAATCAGGCCATTATCATGACACCAGTTTACAGCTTTATCGAATTCCGCCTGCGTTACTTATAAACCAGTGACGGGACACCTATGTCTAACGGCTATCGCTATATCATCCGCGAACGCGAATGGAATGCCATTTGTAAAGACTCGCATTAGCTCGTTTGTGAAAAATATGAATAACAGGGGACCTACGAGGGGCGTTCAACATATTCTCGGTATCGGGATGAAGCTGTGGTTGTATATATAAATTGACTTATTTATCAAGTAACACTATTACTTTAGTGCATTCATGTAAAATTTCATATAAATATGATTATTAATTCGCGTTTTATCTCTAGTTAAACAGAATCATAATGGCAACTGAGACGATGATGGTGAAAATTGAGCATCGCGCTGTAATTAAATTTCTCACTAAGCAAGGAAAAAGTCAAAAAACTATTCATGAAGAGATGGTGGCTGTTTACCAGGGTTCCGCACCTTCATTATCAACTGTGCAAAAGTGGTCAAGTGAGTTCAAGAGAGGCAGAGAGAGCATTGAGGACGACCCCCGCTCCGGCGCCCCGGCTACTGCTTGTACGGGAGAAAGCATCAAAGAAGTCGAAAAACTTGTTCTTGAGGATGCCCGAATAAAGGTGAAAATGATGGCAGAGATCACCAAGCTTTCAATTGGTACCATTCACACCATTCTTCATAACCATCTTAACCTTTCAAAGGTCAGTGCAAGGTGGGTGCCACGAATGCTCACAGCGCCTCAGAAGAAAATGAGAATCGCATGCTGTAGAGAGCTTTTGGAGATGTGTAGTGAGAACGCGGACGGTGTTATGGATCGAATTGTTACTGGGGACGAAACATGGGTCCACCACTATGACCATGAAAGTAAACAAGAGTCCATGCAGTGGCATAAAAAAGGAACAGACCCCCCGAAGAAGTTCAAAGTCACTCCGTCTGCCGGGAAGCTCATGGCCACAGTTTTTTGGGACTCAAAGGGAATCTTGCTCATTGAGTACAAAAAAAAAGGTGAAACCATCAACGCCATATCCTACGCTTCCACTTTGCATAATTTTCGGGAGGAAATTAAAAAGAAAAGACGGGGTAAACTCGCAGCGGGTGTGTTGCTTCTTCATGACAACGCTCCTGTTCACACGGCGCGAGTTTCCAAGGCTGCTGCGCGAGATTGTGGTTTCGAAGAAATCCAACACCCACCCTATAGTCCAGACCTTGCCCCTAGTGACTATTTCCCGTTTCCGGATTTGAAAAAATGTCTTCGTGGAAAAAGATTTTCGGATGATGAAGAACTCAAGTCGGCAATAAATGGGTATTTTGCAGAGAAAGAGGAAATTTATTTTTTTGAGGGTTTAAAAAAGCTTATCTCAAGATGTAACAAATGCATTGATGTTAGGGGAGATTATATTGAAAAATAAAAACAATTTAAATTGAATTCGCATTTTCCTTCATATCGATACCGAGAATATATTGAACGGCCCTCGTAGCTTTGAAACTTGAGGAACTCCAAATGGGGCAGTAGTCTCTTTACTAAGGGCGCTCTTAATTTTAACTTTAAAAGTTCTTCCACTTAAATAGTCTTGAAGCCAGTCGGCCAAGGTACCTCTGATTCCAAGTCGGTTTAAGCATGATTCAGGGTGGCAAATGCTTTGCTAAAGTCTATAAACATGACAAAGACGTGGTGATTTTTGTTGAGGCTTGTGTTAATGGTATTTACAAATTCACCAAGGAGTTGCCCTGCACTTTTTCTTTTTTGGAACCCGTACTGTTTTTCATGGATTATCTTTGGGTTATTTAGAAGCCGCTTAACTACCACTTCCTCTAAACATTTTTCTATCATAGGCAGAGTTGAAATCGGCCTATAATTTTGTATAGTGTTTTTAGCACCGTCTTTGTTGATTGGTCTTATAATAGATATTTTTAATATATTTGGTATCTTGCATTCAATGAGACTCTGGTTAATGGCCTTCGTGATAATTGGAGCAAATACATCCCCATGCACTTTAATGTGTCTCGTTCTAATGCCATCGATCCCTGCTGATTTGTATTGATCCAGTAATGTTAATATTTTATATACCTCTTCAACGCACGCTTCCTCTACGAAGATGGAGTTGTGTAGGGTTTTATTGATGTGTGTTGACGTTATGTTATCACAATTGTGGATAATATGAATCGTTTGTTCAGAGAAATGTTTTACCACATTTGTTTGAAAGTGCTGTATAACATTTTTCCGATGAGAAGTTTTTCACAAGCACCTCGTCCAAGCTTTGTTTTTTTCCCGCCATTATTTCGTTGACAAGGGTCCATGTCTTACGGGGATCATTTCTAACCGCGGTCAATTCTTCTTTATAGAAACTGGACTTTTGGAAGAAAATGATTTTATTAACTTTGTTTCGTAATTTCTTGTACTCTGCTTCATAAGTTTTATTTATGCTGTTGTTCTTCCACCTTTTGTAGAGCTCATCTCTTTGTTAACATTTTTCGCGAATGTAGGGCATGATCCAAGGGTTTAGTCAGCTTTTACGCTTTTGTTTTTTCAGGGATCATGGAGTTTTTATATATGATCTGCATACATTTCCACAATCTGGCCGGAGCAAATTAAGGCTGATGACGATGATGATTTGAACCCCAGTGTCCTTATCCGGAGTCACGAGAGAGAAGAACTGCTTACTTGCGACAACAACATCGCGTGGAAGATCATGTCAGTAAAATAATGGAAGAGCCTGAAGTTGTTTGTCAACCATCTTATTGGCACCATTGAGTGTGGATTTAGTCCCGTTAAGTCCACAATTGATCAAATATTAACATTATGGCAGTAAGACCGTGAAATCCAGACTGATACCCGCCACATGTTTATTGATTTCAAAGCCGCATATGACTGTCTATAAAGAGCCAGAGAGCCATGTCACGAAGCTCACTACTCCGTAAATGTCGGAAGCAATCTCACCAGACCTTCGACGTTTGAAAACGGTTTAGATATGGTGGTAACTTCTTAACACCAATCTTGAAAACTCAGCGAAATTCGCAAGCAGACAACAGAAGTGCAAATTTACGAAAATCTTTGCACACGCTGACAAGATTTGGTATCGTTGCATGAATACAGCAAGCTGTCACTGGTGCGTTTACAAATATTGAAACAGAATCGGCACTATCAAAACCAAGTATATGTTGTCGACAATAAGGAACCCACAAAATAGGCGGATCGGAAAGAATACCTCAATCAGCTACAAGTTCGAAGTAGTTAGGGATTCTATCCACCTCAGCTACTTTCCTTAACCTAAGTAGCCAGGGAACTTATAGAGCTTTGTCAGGAAACACTATGAAAACTTCTAATAAGACCCTATTCATGCCAGTCCTTCTCTACGGTACACAAGCATTGGCATTAGCGAAAGCGGATGAAGATAACGCTGGTCGTCGAAAAGAAATATCCCTTCCACTCTAAAATCTGGTCAACATAGAGCGCATCAGTTGCCTGCGATGATTATGTCATGTAGAACGAATGGATATTAATGCTCCGTCCCGAGGAGATTCGATTCCCTTCCGAAAGAACGATGCAGTAGGTAAAGACCTCTTATTTGGCGGCGCCAGCAAGTGGAAAGGGACCTCAACCATTTTAGGTTTCAGGGTGTGCGACTTGAGGAAGTCAGGCGAAGATTGCGCTTATTTTCGTTCAGTTTAAAGTCCACCTCCTATTGATACTAAATAAGTAACCGCTACCGGATAATACTCGTAGTCCAAAATATTGTCGCAAGACAAAGAGGGCTTAATTTAAATATTAGATTCATTTTAATAAGCAGAAATATCTTCAACAGAATTTAACTGGACGAATTCGGCTGTGATCCGAAGATCCTATCGCTGTAGCTTTGCTGCTGAATCGTTTGATGCGGCCGTTTCATTTCTTCATTTGCATCAAAGCCAACTCGTTTCGTCTGTTCTTCAATTGCCGTAGAATCCTCTACGACGACGACGTGTTTGGAACAATCGATGATATCGATATGGTCTACGTATGCCAGCAACTGAACAAATTTGTTGAAGATATTGGCTTCGGTATCCGTTACACGTTTGGAATAGTTCGAAGAAACTGTTTCTGAATTGGGCATTGCAACGCGTTCCTTTCAGTGTCACGAGACTCGGGTGGTCTAATATACTAATCACAGGCTCCGTAGGAGGTCATAGAACTGCTCCTTCATAGAGTTTTCAACTTCGTCGGTGGGGGCCTGCGCACATATTATGCTGATGTTTTGGAATGCTGCCATCATGCGATTCATAGCCAGGCGTTGATGATCCATGAGGAAT
This sequence comes from Volucella zonaria, assembly GCA_963966105.1. NCBI lineage: Eukaryota > Metazoa > Arthropoda > Insecta > Diptera > Syrphidae > Volucella > Volucella zonaria. Next base: position 101,754,088 of record OZ014532.1, on the reverse strand, counting down.
CCACACCCTAACATATGCAGCCTTTTGAGACAGATTGGAAAGGCCCAACATACTCGTATTGAGTGGCCCCTGTTTTAACCAGATGAACTTCGTCAAAATAAATGGAAGATTCAATAATATTGAAACCGAATACCATTGCTTTACGCAGGATAAGAATATACGGATTGCTCTGCCATACTAAGATTAGGGTTAGGTTAGGTTAAACAGGGTTGTGATGGATATGACATCACACAGACACCAAGCACCAGTTGAATTTGTCTTCAAATGGCAAAAATCTAAACAATCGCTCTGGTGAAACACCCAATTTCCCTGCAAAAGTCACGAAGACCTTAGAAGTTCGTGCCGTCTATTTCATCTTGGTTTTCGAAAAAGTATTTCCCCAAAAATGTTCCTCGACTACGCGATATTGCCTCACACAGTATGTGTGGTACGTTCTCAACAGCTTGCAGATCACCGCAGAATCTGCAAATATTCGTATCTGACAATTTGCGTCTCTTTGCGTGTTCCCGTAGGAGACAGTGTCCTGTCAGGATTCCTATTATTATCCTAAGCGTATCGCTGTTTAAATTTATTAACTTCCTAGATCTTTTGCATCAAAGAGCGACCAAAGAGCTTTGGATACCCTGTGTCCTTCAAGACTTGACCACCTTGGGTTGGCAGTTTTTGTGATTTTTTCCCCGATAGTGCCTCCCACTATCTCTTTCGGATACCGATCTCATCTGCATTAGCTCAGCCGCCCTGAGGATAGCCAGAACCTCTGATTGGAAGATACTCCATGCGTTCGGTGGTCCTATAGACAGTCCTCTGCGAAGATACCAGAACCTGTTCCCTCCTCTGTTTTTGAACCATCTGTGGAGATTTCATTTGAACTGATTATTGCATTTTTTTCCCAGTCCTCCCTCTCCGGATAAATTAGAGTATATCGTACGCGATGTCGAAGTCGACCAGGGAAGTAATTTCATCCGTTAGAATACCATATCCGAAGCTACTGCTCTTGAAGTAACCCAAATTAGTGAGTCTTATCGCACCAGAAAGTTTTTCGATCTGTAAATCAAGCGGTGTTAGGCGCAAAAGGTATACAATGCTGCCGTAGGCGTGGAACGGAGCACACCTGTAATGGCTATGGAAGCCGTTCTTTGAACTAGTTTTCCGTAAATAATTTGTTTGTTGCTTTCCACCATACTAGTGCGCCGTATGTAAGTATGGGCCGTATATGGCCAGTACACCACAGCAGGCTTTAAGCCCCAAATTGTTCCTACCGTTCTGTTGCAAATATAAAGAGCATTGTATGATTATTTGATTCTTTTGGCTACGTTAAGATTCCAAATCAGTTTTTGTCCAGAATCACACCCAGATACTTCGCGCCGTCCGAGAGGGACAATTCCACTCCTTTGAGTCTTGAGAGTTTGAATTGCGGTATCCTCTACTTTCTGGTAAAAAGATCCAGTTCCGTTTTGGAAGGGTTGGCATTGAGACAACAGCTTTTTGCCCAAGTGCTGATCGTCTTCAGGGCAACCTCCATAATGTCGCTTGAAATATTTAAGTATTTTCCCTGCACTATTACGACCATGTCATCTGCGAATGCCGTGGTACCTTAACCCATTGTACTAAGCTTTCTGAAGATGTCATTGATAACCTGTACTCACAGCGGTGGAGATATGACTCCATCCTGAGGGGTTCCCCTGGTTACGGACATTCTGACCGAGGTTTGCAAAGTGGAACAGTTTATTTTTCAAAACCAATCAATGGATTTGAAACGATAGATTCGCAGTACTTCTGCCATGAAGTCCTTTTCGCCTTTCTTGAATTTTTCCTTACATTCGTAGTACTCATTCCATTTATTGTCGCTTCTAATAAGCTTCGCCCTACCGTAGAGTTCCCAGACCTCTTTCATTTTTAAAACCTATCTCCCTATTCCACCATTTTGGTTGAGCCCTTTTAGGTGTTCTATTAGCCGAGCAAGCTTTCTCAAATCCCATTTTTCGTGCCTTATTAACATTTACTACCGCCCTATCTAAGTTATTGATTGGGTATCCAGGTGTATATTTACCATTTCTGTATACTTGACCCAATCAGTCTTCCCAGGATTTCTTTGAAAACTACATACCCTGTTCTGAAAGTTCATCTTGAAGCGTATCCATCGCAGATCTGACATCGATGCTTCGTCGACTACCCTATTCCCTCATTTCTAATCCCCCTGTATTTGTGGCAACGACAATATCTATCACCCCCTGCCTATTTTTCACCATAAAAGTGAGTGAACCTCCTCTGTTACAAATTTTGCGGCTGGAAGATAAGACAAAATCGTACAAACATGCACCTATTGGGTTGATATCACCGCTTCCCCATTGTATATGATGGGCGTTTGCGTCACAGCGCAGTTCCAGCATCCAATTTTTCTGCCCTGCCAAATCCTTTAATGGGGGAAGTAGGTCGAGGTCAGACAGAGTGGTTTGCCACACTCCTTTTCGCATGTTACCGCCGTCAGATCTCCTCAGCTGTAATTATTCAAAAGAAGTGCTTTATTTGGTTTTTGATAAGGATGTAAATCCTGATCTTACCTTCTGCCTTGTAGGACAACTCGTAATTTTTCTGTGACGTCCTGTCTGGTGATGTACTCCACCAGACAGGCCGTTACTTCCTTACTGTGGTGTAGGCTTATCTACAGCACTTCCATCATCTTGGGGGGGAGGGTTTCTCCTAGTCCTTTTCCTTGGTCGATGGCTTAACCACCAACCCGCCCATGCTGTACCTTACAATATCTTTGGATTTTTCGAGTCCCTGTTACGGGACAGCAGAAAATGCTGCCAGTACTGCCTTCTAGCCCCCGTCTTAAGGACTCTCCATGTATCGACTTTTAGTTCCCGAGTTCCAGATTCCCTGAACCCATACTCATGCTGTCGGCAGAGTGTGCTTTGCCCCATTTTCATTCATTTTAAATGCATTTTTATTTCAGTTAATTCATTAATTCTTACATGCTAGACAAAAAAATGCTTAAAAATTAGCTTAAATAACTTACAGATAATCTTATTCTAACTTACTGGCCCCATGAGGGCACTCTAAGTTAAACATAATACTTAATCTATGTCTTTCGACGAATCTTACGTTACATGTTTACACTATCTCTATTCATTATTAAAACTAAGAAAACATTTTTTAACAAAAACTTAGTAACATGACTTTTATTTTTTTACTTTATTTTAAAACTTAAAAGTAACACTTACAAACTACCTAAGAATAAATCTTAATCTACTTAACCTACTTAAATCGAATACATAACATACACACATAAATATATATATATACATAATAAATATATACTTAATATATAAATATATGTACAAATATATACTTTTTTTTTTTAATTTTTATTTTTTATTTATTTTTTTGTTTTTATATTTTTTTTTTTTGTTTTACTTAAATCTAACTTAATCCTACCTAAAACTATGTAAGCCGGCCATGGCTAAAAGAACAAAAACAACAAAAAAAAAAAAAAAAATTTGGCTGACCGACTTTGCCTTACATGAAGCTACCTATTGCTGGCGGAATACGACGACGACGCATCCTCTCCTTCAACAAGCCACCAAAATTGCTGGTGCTGCCGAGCAACATCCCTCATGTCGCGACTCCCTACCGCCCTACTGAACCGGAGACGCTCCGCACCGCCATGTGCGACGTCTCTGTCGTAGTTGAGTCGCCTGTCCGCAGCTGTTCCGCCAATCTGTCCTGGATCAGACCTTTACTATCTAGGTAGAGGAACGCTTCTAGAGGAATAAAGCCGTCAAAGCGAACTGTTTCGTGATACATATAATTGGGGTAGTAAGCCTCTGCGATCAGGTTGTTCGATGAGGTCATTGCCCTTGCAACGTGCCTTCGAGTCAACTCAATGACGAAATTGTCCACTCTTATTAGGTTCGCCCTATTGTACAAGACCTCATTACGATAGAATTGTATGTACTCAGATTCTGGTGTTCTGTATAAACGAAGACAAGTCCTAAGACAAGCCCTCTCAAACACCCGAATCTTTTCAAATAAATTTGCTCTCACGTTGAACCACACGGGACATCCAAACACAAGCATTGGCCGAATAAGGGCCATGTAGCAGATCACCTTCACCTTCACCCTCACATCGAGTTGGCTATTATAAAACAGTCTCCTTGTAAGGGCAAAAGCACCTCTGTCTCTGGCCAGAGCAACATCTATATGTTTGTTAAAATACAGATATTGATCTAGCCAGATCCCAAGGTATCTGACTACATTTCGACAAGCAAGTGGCTGTCCATGTTGTCCGACGATAGAGAACTTTCGCCAATTCTTTCTGGTATCCCTAGAGGCCCCAGACAAAGGCGTCCTATACAGAATGGTTTCCGACTTCTGAAAGTTGGTTTTCAACTTCCAGTCGTCGCAATATCGTTTAATTTTGTCGAAGTCACGTTGCAAAAATAGAATAATGACCTCAATCTTTGGACCTGATCTGTACGCGATTAAGTCGTCTGCGTACGCTATGCATGGTGAAGTGAACCTATCAGATCACTTGTGTAAATGTTCAATAGGATCGGCGAATTTACCGCACCTTGTTGCAGACCGTTTTCAATGTTAAATGTTCCAGCAGAAGTCACATCGCCATTCTTCACGATGAACTGTCTACTGGAGAGCAAATCAAAAAGATTATACAGCAGTGGTTTACTAATATCCAACCTGTCTAGTTTGAAGAAGAGTCCATCTAACCATACGGTATCGAAGGCCTTTTCCAAGTCAATGAGGCAGGCACCAGTACACTGGTTCTTGCCTTTGTTCCATTGGATATCAGAAACCAGTTTCGACACAGCATGAATGATAGCATGCTTCGCCTTGAAACCGAACTGATTATCCGGAACTATATGTTTGTCCTCAACCCACTTAGTCAGGACTCTATTGATTACCTTCTCGAAAACCTTACTGATGTTTGGAAGAAGACTGATCGAGCGGAGATTCGCCGGATTGGATGTGTCTTTATCCCTTTTGGGGATGGGATGTACGACCGCAGTTTTCCAATGCGCTGGATAATGGGCATTATTCGTTGCATTATTAAACAGGGTGGTATAAATGTCCATCGTTTGTAATGGGCGATATCGAAGCACAATGTTCGGTATTTCATCGGCTCTCACTGATTTCGTACTTCTAAGTGATTCGAAGATCGTTTGGAGCTCTTCCTTCGAAATGAACGGTGGTAACACCCTTTCGTTGGTGATGACATTATTTGCCATATGCTCGTCACTGAACTGGGTGAAACCCGAGTTCTCGTATCGCCAATTCACAATTTCATTTCGAAGGCAGGAATTGTGCACAAGGACTCGACTCTCCTGGTCGTGGTTCGGGCCAATGATGTCATTCGCCTTGTACACTTCCTGGAAAGTGGCTCCTATAGCCTCAACCTTCTCCTGCGGATCCTCGATCACAAAGAAGTTGTCATAATCAACTGCCTCATTTGGATCTATACCTGCTGCTACAAGTATTTGTTCGTTGTTCGTCGTTCGGGCGATTCTAAGACATGGAAGGTCGTTTTGATCTTTCCTCCGAAATATTTTATTTATTTGCGAGAACATATTCTGGTTGCTGGTGTTTACAGCCCGAATTTTGTTGTTCCAATACAAACTTTTACAGAATTTCTGTAATTTTCCTTTATTAATGTTTGGAGGTTTTTAATCGACGACTTCAATGTCATGATCTCCGGGTTATGTCTGTCAGTAAACTGTCTGTACAGGGTTTTTAGTCTTGACAGCAGTCTACTTTTATGTCGGTGCAGTGCGTCAATGGTTGCGTTGCGGAATAAGTCTTCGTCGTCAGTGTGTTGATACCGAGGTATCGTTTTGTCCATTGTTCGTTTGATTGTATCGTCCATTAGTCTTAGATATCTGTCAATCTCCTCGTTTGGCAGATTTCTGTTGGACGGTGGGTAGAGCAAATTCGAGGACAGTGCTCTTGTCAGTATTCTTGAGAAGTGTGTTCAACGCACTCTACTATAATTGTAGGAATACCTTTGAACAAACTCTTCCAATTCCGCAGTTTCGTTGGGAATAGTTATTTCGATGCTGAGACCGCAATGGTCACTGTCATACACGAAAGTGCGTAGACAGTTTGTAGTTTGTTGGTTAGTGCATGTCAGTTGTATTCGTGAGTCGAACAGTAGAAGATCCAATTAGGACCCGTGTCTGGGAAACGACGGACTATCCGTCGCCTTAAGCCCGAGTCGATACGTTATACTGTGCTGACCTCACCAATTGAATAGGAGGTTCCATCTAGTATTTAGTGTATTATTTCCCCAATCCCTGTGTCTGGCGTTGAAATCTCCGCCGATAATAAAGTAATTCTCCTCCAATTCCAGTCTTAGGAATCGAAAAAGTGTCTCGAGCTCTGAGATGAATAAGGTGGATTGAGTAGCCTCAGGTGCATAGACAGACACCATGTACAGCCGCTTTCCACTACGGAGAGGTATATACACGATGCATGCTTCCAGCACCTGGAACCTGTGTACTACACGACTGTATACTCTTTAAAACGTATTCCTTTTCTTACAAAGATCGCAACGCCTCCTCCCCTAATGGAGTTGGGTCGGTTTCTTCGTAATATTTTATATCTTCTGCGCCTCATTTTGTGTCTTTTGGTAAGCTTAGTTTCGCTAACCAAAAGCACATCAGGGGCTTGGTCTTTAAGCAACTTAAATAGTGCGGCTCGTCGTTCGAGCCTAATCAATGAATTAACATTCACTGCAAGGACCTTCAGGGTTTGCCCCGCCACGTACGTACCCATTACGACATACGATGCGTTAGGCCAGGCAGCAGCGAGTATATTTGATCCACCCGCGCGGTCTATTCAGTTAAATGACGTTGGAGCTGAGCCATCTGCCCCTGGATAGAGAGCAAGATAGCTAGCATGTCAGGTACTGGTTTCGGTGCTCTGGGCGCAGGCGCTTGAGAAGCAATCTTCGCTTGGTGTACCGTATTTCCCCTACCTGCCGCCATTTGGGCGTAGGTAACTTGGGGAGTAACGGCTGGTGTTTGTGCCTGCACGAGTGAACGTTTAACTTCCACTTTCTGCTGCCGAGCCAGATTTACTCTTTTTATGTATTGGAATTTGAGACAACCCCGATAGTTTGCGATGTGTCCCGTGTTCCTACATAAAGCACAAGAGAGTTGGCTTTTTTCAGATGATCCATCCTTACCTAGAGCGCATTCCTCTGATTTGTGGTTCTTTCCACACTTCACGCATCGAGGCTGCATTTCGCAGTTCAACGCGGCGTGCCCGAACCTTTGGCAGCGAACACATTGTAAAATGTTGTCACTTCGCTTTACTCTTTCCCATGACACAATCTGGTAGTCCAGGACTTTGATGCTCCTTAGACCATCCAGTTTGCTATTGGGAGTCAGCTGAACCAGGAAGAATGGTAGCTTCCACTTCTCCCTTTTGGCTCTAGCTGTTACGAATGGCTTAACCCCCACGAATTTGAGCTCGGCGCACTCCTTCTCTTTGAGCAATGCGAGGAGCTCCTCCGGATCGGTAGACGGTTCTAACCCCCTCAGCAGCATAGTTTGCAGCTTTTCACCCTTCGGTATGAAGGAGAAGAACTCCGTCGTCGAATCCTTCAATAAACTTTTGATTTTGTGGTAGCGCTCCACTGTGTTACAGTGGATTGCGTGCCTATCTAAGCTAAGTCTTGTAATATAAAAATTATTGCCTATGGCCGGCTTACATAACTGGATTGTGTCTTTCAATTCCATCTTTAAGGTGTTGATTGGTGGCACCCTTTTTTTCTGAGTTTGTTGTTGCTGCTTTTGCTGTAGCTGTTTCTGCTGTTGTTGTTGCAATTGAGCTTTAGGCTTAACCAGCTGTGGTTGTTGCTGTTTTTTGGATTGCTCCATTTGCCCGTGTTGTTGTTGGTAGGGATTTTGTTCTTCCCTCTCTCTCCTTGCCATTTGTTTGGCTTTTATATCTAATATTTGCTGTTGTAGCATTTTAATACTACTATGCAGGAACTCGACTTGTTCTTCTTCGTCGTCTGAATCTGAGGCTGCCAATGTGACGAAACTATTGCTTCCTCCCATGTAGCGATCCTCCCCCTCATCGGACACATATGGGCATTCGTTATCCGACCCACGTTTACGTTTAGCTGCTGTTGTAGCTCCTTTATTCACTTCAACCGGCATCTTTTCGGTTGACATAGATATGGTAGAGCGCTTTGCAGGGCTGGGAGTTCGTTTTAACGTCCTCCTCCTCTTTGCTGTTACCTGTGCTTGGTTAGTTATCGGTGCTGTATTATCAGCCGATGACCTCACGTCATCCACTTTGCCCGTTTTTTGTCGAGCGGGTCGCTCGTTATTTTTCATCACGTGACACTTTACCGTATTTAATTGTTGTAAATTAAAGAAAACACAAAAAAAAAAAAAAAACGATTCGGGGATGTTGGGGTTCGAACCAACGACCTCTGATACCGTAACTGGGGAACACTTGCACTAGGCTAAGTGGGGCCTAATCAACGCTATGTCTGCGTACTAATGTAACCTTGAACTTTATTTCACAGTTAATTTTTCTTGATAGCTTTAGCACTTCTCTCGACAAAAGTCTGCGAACGACTGTACTTTGCCCCCTCTGCCACAGTCGTGCACTTTAGCTTGATGCTTTCCCAAGCGTCGCATACTTCCAGAATGAAGCGTCTGAGGAAGACCACAGAAGAGTTATTCCCACAAGCTACAATCTTGCGTCCGCCCTCCCAACCAGCATCTACGAATTGAAGTTCCCAGTTTCCTGTGGTGGATAATTCCTTCCACAGGACGTCTTGGAACTTCTCCTCGACGTTTTACCACTGGTCGATTATTAGACGACCGCAAGGCTCCAGCACGTTAATCACGGCAACGAGCAGCTCGTCTTTTGGGTCACTTTGCTTACGGCGCAATGCGGATGAAGTCGGATCTGCTTCTCTTATTGCTGAAACTACCTTCTTTGCAGAGGCGCTAGCCCCCTCTTTTAACTTTGCCGCGTAGGAGGTAGAGGGCGCCTGATTAGCTTCCCCTCCCGCCTTTGCAGCTGCATCGCCCTTGCTTGCCGCCTGTGGAGTAAGGGATTTGTTAGCCAGGATGGCCTTCGCTCTCTCGAAAGCGGCTTTTTCCCATTCGCTTAAGCTGCTGGGATCATGTCCCTCATATTTTGCTACCTTATGCCTAGCTTTACATAGCAACATCCTTGCCCTTTGGTGTGCGTTCTTCCCACTCTTAGCAGCGGTGATGAAGGCGGCAGGCACAGCGGCTGAGCCAGCTGTTTTTCCCCCACCGCAGACTTGCCCCTTTTTCTTTGCCTCTTGGAAGTAACTTTGGCAGGGGATGTTCCAGCTGCCTTGGTTAACCGATTGAACGAGGTCCTGCCCTATGTATCACCGGTGTGAGTACCAGCCTTCTCACCGGTGAAGACGCTCCCCTTAGTGAGTGTTCTTTCGAACACCTCACTATCTTTCGAACACCTCACTATCGCTAGCCAGTAGCTCCACTACTGAAGTCGAAATTTCGTCTTCACTCACCTCTAACTCTTTCTGGACGGGGATGGTCAGTGATTCGAGCCATGGGAGTAGATCGGAGATTGCTGTAGATTTCGAGGATCAAAGTTTAGTGGATATGTATGAATGCCAACCTCACTCTAATAGAGCACAGAGTCCTTCGACTACATTACAGCGAAAGATGGAGTCTGCAAAACCTACCCGCTCCCTATAAACTGTCGCTCCTAAATGCAGTCAACTTTCAATTAAAGTGCTGATGCATTTCTAGATCTGTTACTCACGTAAATCTTTGAAAGTAACCACTATTTACCATTTGCTCCAATGGACATACTCGTAGATAATTTCACTTCAGTGAGTCTTGGTCCTCGATTTACCATTGCCCTCTGACGTTTTTGTTAAGTCAATGACAACTGCACCACTGGTTTCCAGTCGTTTCCAGTCGTGCAGTCACCAATCAACAGTCTGCATTCCATCCTTCGTCCAGATCATCGCATATAATTTAGTCGCACTGCGTATTCCTCCTTCATATCCCATGGTAGAAGCCATATTGCCATTCGCTTATGCAGTGTCAGAGTCAAAGTCCATGTGGATGGCCCTTTGATCGGATCATTGCGTGCTTAGCAGCAATGACAGATATCTCATTTGTCAATTCTCAATTCGCATTTTCATATTGTACTCGTACACCCAACCCAGACAAAGATGCGACATGCTGGTCGGATGCCGATTCGATTGGTGTCCCAAAGATAACCATCGCTATCATCGTCATCATCATCGTCAAAGTATCCGTATCTTTGGCATTGCTCTTTGCAATTGATGTGTGTATCCGTATCCACGTAGCTAGTGTTTCTATATGCTCGATTCCAATGAATCGTAGGTGTAACCAAGTTTACCGACAGTAAAGCAGAGCTGAACACATTATGCCGCAAAGGAACTTCGCGGTGCATCAAGCACTGAACATCAAGCATCAAGTACCGAGCACTGAAGCACCGAGCACTGAAGCACCGAGCACAGAGCACCAAGCGTACATCCATGGAACGACTACGAGTAACATCGACTCACTCACCTGAGAAATTGGCGAGTGCTCGAGATGAGCACAGCATCGGTACAAGGTTAATGAATATTATTCCAAGGGGGAAACGAACAGAACGACTCCGCCAATTGTAGCTTCTGACTGTGCGCATGGCGCTCTGCACAACTTCTCGAGGTATTTGCGGGCTTACCTCATGGAGCACATGGAGTGCCGGCTGCACTCTTAAGATGAAGAAAAAACTCATCGGGTGTAGGCGTAATTGTTTTCACGATCATGTTACCTGCAGCCGCGGCAGGAGCACCAGTAAAATGCACCAGCACCCAGCAACTAGCAACCAGAGGCAGAAGCAACAGCATCAGGAGCTGCAGCAGCATCTTTTGCGGGATGTTATGCTTTAATTTCTTGGCCCCAGCATCTGATGGATACCAACAACAACAACGACGACGACAACAACAACGAAGATGGCTCAGAAGACGACTGCATTCAGTTTTTTTTTTTGGGGAGAAGACTATGGCGCGGCGGGCGGCACAACCAACAGCGGCAGATACAAATGCGCTGTAGTTTTTCAATTTTATGCTAATTAGCCAGGAGAGTCCGGAATCTTTAGTCATGGAAGTTTGGCTTGAAAAGCTGCGCGCATACGAACGTTTGTATGAGTTAGCTCTAGCCCAGGTATACAATCAACAGGTGTAGAGCGAAGAGATATCGTGAGAAGGAGAGTTTCATTGATGATGGCGGCGACGGAAGCGGCAGTGGCACGGCAATTCCAATGCATATCGTTACTACTGGGAGGGATTTGGGCTGCCGTTTGTTTTGCTACCCGAATTGGATAGAGAATTGATTTGACTAGGGTTTTGGGAAGAAAATCGATTTAGAGGTACGAACAGAGCTAGTGGTAGGGTTGGAGTTAGCCGACAAGTTTTAAGCTGGTGATGAGGTTAGAGATGCGTAATTAAATGGATTTTGTGGAGGCTGTAAGTTAAAGTTAATGTCGCGGTGTTAATACGTTTTGCGGTGGTTACTGATGGTGATCGTTGGGATTCCAAGTCAAATAAGCTTGATCAGCGGATCCACGTGTGATCGCGTTTGTTTATATCGAATTATAAGCAAGGGCATCTCTCTAAAGGAAGCGATTCATGATTTTTTGAAAGTTCGTCTTCTTCTGAGAAGAAGTACAGACTAAGGAATGCCACTCGTTAAATGCAAATTCATCCTGTGACTGGAAGTGAATGAATATGCCAATTACGTGATCACCTGAAGGCATAACTGGCAGACTGACCGGATGCATATGGCTTCAGTTGGATCAGAGTGTCTCATGTGTAAATTGGTCACAACTCATCGAGTCACTACTTAATTGTCGGGCAAAGATTTCTGCAAGAGCTGCACAGAAGAAACAGAAAAGGAAATAAGCTTTCATCTACTGTGCATTTGAATTCGAGTTTAGGACTTCGATCGAAGTATGCTAATGAAAATATTGCAGACGCACTAACTTTGGAGAAATTGCGAACTTGGTCAATATTAGCAAAAGCACAGGGCACCACATACTGGATGTGTGGACTGGACCATGATAGACTTACCGAAGTTATCCAAGAAGCCATACAAAACTTGAATTGGCATTTCAACAAGAGTACGCTATGGGGTTCTTAGTCTTCCTTTCAGTTGCGTGCACTGCCTTAGATCCGATCATCCTCTGCTGTCCCATCTATCGGGGTTAGAATCGGAGACTCTTTGGGCAGGACAGTCATATCAGTCGTTGGATCTGTAGGCACCTGACTAAACGGATGTCGCTGTAGAGCGTGGTTGAATCCTCTCCTCCGTTAATACAATTGGCGCCAAAATTCAAACGTAATATCTGTCTCTCGAATCGGCCAAGTTTTTCATTCGCTTCCGACAAGGTTCAGGCACCTGCTCCATAGAGCGGCACCGAGGTGGCAAGAGTCTTACGAGTTTACGAGAGGGCTCTGTTACACCCTCCTAATAAATTGGCAAGAGTATCATAATTCTGCGTTTGATTTCTGCATTAATGTCGTTTCTGCCTGTAACTGTGGAGCCAGGGTAGACAAAGTCCTCAATTACCTCAAAGTTATAACCGGATTTCGAGGGTTAGTGTTAAAGAAAATGGAGTTGTAAAGAGACATGCAATCGACGGAGCTTGTGTCCCCTCGTTCCTCAAGGGTATTCAGGTTAATGAGTTTGAGACGGTATCGATAGGGAAGTAAGATTAGAGGATCGTCCCAAGGTAGACGACGCTGGATGCTCTCAATTTGGGATACATGAACTCGTTGAAAGGGACTCCACGCTTGACTACCGTACTCAAGAAGGGGGCGATCAGAAGTGATGTATAGTGATCTGGTTACGTATTGATTAAAGAATTCTTTGGACCCTCTTTTAGCGAAGCCAAGTGTTGGGTTGGTCGTTCATAGACCTCAGTGCAGTTAAGACGTGTTCGGCTTTCGAGTGAGTAAGAAACCAATAAGAAGCATACTTGACGGATTTTTTTTTTTGCGATGCATTCCGGAGAGCGGTCCGCTGAGCCTATAGCGGGACCAGCTGAAAAATCAGGCGATGCTTCAAGTGCTTCAAGCCAACCAGAGCCAAAAATGAAAAGGAAGAGGAAGCTGAAGACTACTCCGGACCTAATGAAGCGCCCTTCCCTGTCAGCATCCACAGAGAAGCTGCCTGGTGGAGTGAAGGAAGGATCGCCAACAGTAGTAACAAGGGCAGCAGCACAGCAGCAAACGAGGAAAAAGACTCTCAAAGATCATTTGACATACCAGGGTTCCACCTATAAATACATATAAAATGGAACTCAAGGAGACAATAGAACTGTGTAAGTCAGCCATAGGCAACAACTTTTTTATAAAAAGATTATCATTAGATAGGCATGCGACCCACTGTAACACAGTGGAGCGCTATTATAAAATAAAAGATTTATTGAAGGATTCGACGACGGAGTTCTTCTCCTACACCCCGAAGGGGGAGAAGCTGCAAGCTCCTTGCACTGCTGAAAGAGAAGGAGTGCGAAGGGCTCAAATTCGTGGGGGTCAAGCCATTTGTCATGGCTAGAGCCAAAAGGGAGAAGCGGAAACTACCGTTCTTCCTGGTTCAGCTAAGTCCCAACAACAAACTGGATGGTCTAAGGAGTATAAAAGTCCTAGACTACCAGGTTGTACACTGGGAAAAATTAAAGAGGAGCGAAAACATCTTACAATGTGTTCGCTGCCAAAGGTTCGGGCACGCCGCGTCGAACTGCGAAATGCAGCCTCGATGCGTGAAGTGTGGAAAGAACTACAAGTCAGAGGAATGCGCTCTAGGTAAGGACGGAGCGTCAGAGAAAAGCGAACTTTCTTGTGCGTTATGTAGGAACACGGGACACACCGCAAACTATCGGGGTTGTCCCAAATTCCAATATATAAAAAGAGTAAATCTGGCCCGGCAGCAGAAAGTGGAAGTTAAACGTCCACTCGTGCAGGCACAAACACCAGCCGTTACTCCCCAAGTTACCTATGCCCAAATGGCGGCAGGTAGGGGAACTACGGTACAACAAGCAAAGGTAGCTTCCCAGGCCCCAGCGCCTAGAGCTCCGGAACCTGTACCTGACATGTTGGCTATCTTGCTCTCTATTCAGGGGCAGATGGCTCAGCTTCAGCGTCAAATACAGGAACAGGCTACGCGGGTAGATCAAATATATGCGCTGCTGCTGGGCCTAACGCACCTCCAGTCGTAATGGGTACGTACATGGCGGAGCAAACCCTGAAGGTCCTTGCAGTGAATGTTAATTCACTGATTAGGTTCGAACGAAGAGCCGCACTGTTTAAGTTGCTTAAAGACCAAGCCCCTGATGTGCTTTTGATTAGCGAAACTAAGCTTACCAAAAGACACAAGATGAGGCACAGAAGGTATGAAATATTACGAAGAAATCGACCCAATTCCATTCAAGGAGGAGGCGTTGCGATCTTTGTAAGAAAGAGACTGCGTTTCAAAAGAGTATACAGTCGTGTGGTACGTAGGTTCCAGGTGCTGGAAGCATGCATCGTGTATATCCCTCTCCGTAGTGGAAAGCGGCTGTACATGGTGTCTGTCTATGCACCTGAGGCTACTCAATCTACCTTATTCATCTCAGAGCTCGAGACACTTTTTCGATTTCTGAGGCTGGAATTGGAAGACAACTATTTTATTATCGGCGGAGATTTCAACGCCAAACATAGTGATTGGGGAAATAATACACCAAATACTAGATGGAACCTCCTATTCAATTGGTGGGGTCAGCACAGTGTGATGTATCGGCTAGGCCTCAAAGCGACGGATAGTCCGTCGTTTCCCAGACACGGGTCCTATTTGGATCTCCTGCTGTTCGATTCACGAATACAACTGACGTGCACTAACCAACAAACTACTAACTGTCTACGCACTTTCGTGTATGACAGTGACCATTGCGGTCTCAGCACCGAAACAACTGTTCCCAACGAAACTGCGGAATTGGAAGAGTTTGTTCAAAGGCATTCCTACAATTATAGTAGGGTGCGTTGGACACACTTCTCCAGAACGCTGACGAGAGCACTCTCCTCGAATTCGCTCTGCCTACCGTCCAATAGAAATTTGTCAAACGAGGAGATTGACAGGTATCTTAGACTATTGGCGAGACAATTAAAGGAACTATGGACAAAACGATACCTCGGTATCAACATACTGACAACGAAGACTTATTCCGCAACGCAACTATTGACGCACTGCACCGACACAAAAGTAGACTGCTGTCAAGACTAAAAACCTTGTACAGACAGTTTACTGACAGACATAACCCGGAGATCATGACATTGAAGTCGTCGATTAAAAATCTCCAGACATTAATACGGGAAAATTACAGAAATTCTGTAAAAGTTTGTATTGGAACAACAAAATTCGGGCTGTAAACACCAGCAACCCGAATATGTTCTCGCAAATAAATAAAATATTTAGGAGAAAAGATCAAGCCGACCTTCCATGTCTCAAAATCGCCCGAACGACGAACAACGAACAAATACTTGTAGCAGCAGGTATAGATCCAAATGAGGCAGTTGATGATGACAACTTCTTTGTGATCGAGGATCCGCAGGAGAAGGTTGAGGCGATTTTCCAGGAAGTGTACAAGGTGAATGACATCATTGGCCCGAACCACGACCTGGAGAGTCGAGTCCTTGTGCACAATTTCTGCCTTCTAAATGAAATTGCGAATTGGCGATTCGAGAGCTCGGGTTTCACCCAGTTCAGTGACGAGAATATGGCAAATAACGTCATCACCAACGAAAGGGTATTACCACCGTTCATTTCGAAGGAAGAGCTCCAAACGATCTTCGAATCGCTTAGAAGTAAGAAATCAGTGGGAACCGATGAAATACCGAACATTGTGCTTCGACATCCCCAACTAGAAGCGGTGGACTTTTACACCACCCTGTTTAATATTGCGATGAATAATGCACATTATCCAGCGCATTGGAAAATGGCGGTGGTTCAACCTATCCCCAAAAAGAGAAAGGATATATCCAATCCAGCGAATCTCCGGTCGCTCAGTCTTCTTCCGAATATCAGTAAGGTGTTTGAAAAAGTAATCAATAGAGCTCTGTCTAGGTGGGTTGAGGACAAACATAGAGTTCCGGATAATCAATTCGGTTTCAAGGCGCGGCATGATGTCATTCATGCTGCATCTAAACTGGTTTCTGATATCCAATGGAACAAAGGCAAGAAACAGTGCACTGGTGCCTGCCTGATTGACTTGGAAAAGGCCTTCGATACCGTATGGTTAGATGGACTCTTCTTCAAACTAGACAGGTTGGACATTAGTAAACCACTGCTGTATATTCTTTTTGATTTGCTCTCCAGTAGACACTTCATCGTGAAGAATGGCGATGTGACTTCTGCTGGAACATTTAACATTAAAAACGGTCTGCAACAAGGTGCGGTAAATTCGCCGATCCTATTCAACATTTACACAAGTGATCTGATAGGTTCACTTCA
This sequence comes from Volucella zonaria, assembly GCA_963966105.1. Classification (NCBI taxonomy): domain Eukaryota; kingdom Metazoa; phylum Arthropoda; class Insecta; order Diptera; family Syrphidae; genus Volucella; species Volucella zonaria. The sequence continues at coordinate 101,737,541 of OZ014532.1, read as the reverse complement.
CCATGCCATAGCGTACGCAGACGACTTAATCGCGTACAGATCAGGTCCAAAGATTGAGGTCATTAACATACTTTTGCAACGCGACTTTGATAAAATTAAACAATATTAATGTAGTCAGATACCTTGGGATTTGGCTAGATCAATATCTGTATTTTAACAAACATATAGATTTTGCTCTGGCCAGAGCCAGAGGTGCTTTTGCCCTTACAAGGAGACTGTTTTACAACAGCCAACTCGATGCGAGGGTGAAGGTGATCTGCAACATGGCCCTTATCCGGCCCATGCTTGTATTTGGATGTCCTGTGTGGTTCAACGTGAGAGCAAGTTTATTGGAAAAGATTCGGGTGTTTGAGAGGGCTTGCCTTGGGGCTTGTCTTCGGTTATACAGAACACCAGGGTCTGAGTACATAAAATTGTATCGCAATGAGGTCTTGTACAATAGGGCGAACCTAATAAGAGTGGACAATTTTGTTATTAAGTTGACTCGAAGGCACATTGCAAGAGCAATGACATCGTCGAACAACGTGATCTCCGGGGCTTACTACCCCAATTATATGTATCACGAGAGAGTTCGCTTTGACGGTTTTGTCCCTCCAGAAGCGTTCCTCTATCTAGATAGTAAAGGTCTGATCCAGGACAGATTGGCGGTGCCGCTAATCTTCCACGTCGCTCTAACAGCTGCGGACAGGCGACTCAACTACGACAGAGACGTCGCACACGGCAGTGCGGAGCGTCTCCGGTTCAGTAGGGCGGTAGAGAGTCGCGATATGAGGGATGTTGCTCAGCAGCACCAACAATTTTGGTGGCTTTTTGAGGGAGAGGATGCTTCGTCGTCGAATTCCTCCAATACTTGGTAGCTTCATGTGAAGCAAAGTGGGTCGCCTAATTTTTTTAGCCACGGCCGGCTTACATAGTTTTAAATAGGAGTAAGTCAGATTTAAGAAAAAAAAAATATATATAAAAACAAAAAGAAATTAATAAAAATAAAAAATGAAAAAAAGCATATATATGTACATATATTTATATATTAGGTATATACATATTATGTATATATGTATGTATTAGATGTAAGTAGATTAAGATTTATTTTTAGGTAGTTTGTAGGATTTTAGTTTTAAGTTTTATAATAAAATATAAAAAAGGTCATGTTACTAAGTTTTTTTTTTGTAAAAAATGTTTTCTTAGTTTTAATTATAATGAATAGATATAGTATAGTATAGCAGTAAGGTACGTCGAAAGACATAATTTAAGTGTTAGGTTTAACTTAGAGTGCTCGCATGGGGTCAGTAAGCTAGAATAAGATAATTTTAAGTTAATTAAGCTAATTTTTAAGCATTTTTTTATCTAGCAAGTAAGAGTAAATTAAGTAATACAATAGAAATGCATATAAACTGAAACTGACTAGGTTGATTCCGTATGATGTGCATATGAAAGCCTATCGTCGGTCCACGGGTCCACGGGTCCACGGGTCCACGGGTCATCTCCTAACTCCTCAACTAAAAAAAATTAGGTTGGAAAGATGCAAGCGACTTTTGCTGTGGCACCCGGACAATGGCCATGGATACATTCTGTTTACGGATGAGAAAATTTCTACCGTGGAAGAAGTTTTCAACAAACAAAATGACAAAATTTATGCCGCTCTGACCATGGTGTTACATCCCTCGATTTCTGTGAAAAAGGCGTAAAAACTGGTACAAAGGTTTACCAAGAAAATGTGCTAAAGGGTGTTGTGAAGGGTTTGGCCAATACCCTTTTCAATGGATACAGATAGATCTTCCAACAGAACTCTGCTCCAGCGCACAAACTCAAAACTACGCAGGACTGGCTCAGAGTCAATATTCCTGGTTTTATAGCAGCAAAAGAGAATTGGAGAACAAGACCTGCAAGACTCCCCACAGAAATTTGGAAAGCCTTAAAATAGCATTAACCAGAGTAGCTTCCGCGATCTCCATGGAAACCGTCCGTGCTAGTAGAGATGGCGAAGCAAGAAACCTAAATAGGCCAGCAGAGGCTCTCATAATCTCATCGGGGTAACCGGCACTCGACTGTTTACCCAGGCCTCTTTATCCCGGAGTTGGAGGGGGCTTATAAAGGCTTCGGCCATCAATAACGTTGTCTAATAAAAACCGGGAACAGAGCATATTACTGGTCTTATCGTAAACATCTTCAGATGACGCCTCTGAAGGTTGCTACGATTTGACCAGTTACAAGTTGCCGGTCATAGGTCTTGTTGGCGGCAAGACCACCGACAGTCCCTACCAGAACTTAAATCACGGTACCATGGGAGTCAGGAGCCCCCCGGATTTCCGTCCGGGCCTGACTTGTTGAGGTACGCCCCCTTGTGAGGGCGACATGGTGGCTGTGGTTTAAACCCAAATCGCGAGAAGGGTCTTCCTTAGTTTGACCCATTGTAGAGTAGCAAATAAGTACTGGGTGCTATGACCCTAAGCGCAGTAAGAGGTTTTAGATCGGCCTCGACTCATACCAAGGGTGGAACTTGTGCTTCCAACACAGTTCCGAATTGATATCAAAGGATTGCCGGAGAGCGATGGCAAGGCGTATCCTTGCTCCCATGGATGTATGGGCATCTCCTAAACATAAGTCTACATGACAGGTGATTTACGTTAAAAAAACCAGAGACTAATCCCGGAATTGGGATAACTTCCGCAAAAAAAAAAGCAAATAAGGGACAACCAACAGCCTCGGATGTGGACGGATATATAGTAATGTTGACAACCCCAGCAAACGTTTTAAGATCAAAAAATCTTAACTTGGGAGGTTGTGACTCTTAAGAGACCGCCTGCCGCAATCTGAGATGTTCGATGGAATGGTCCTGCTGCAAAGAAGGAAGACGACACTAATTTGGATTTGGTATTCCACACAGACCTAGGCAAATAATGTTAAGCTTTCAGCATGTGAGCGAATGCCTTATAACAATCCGCATTTCTGTTTTTTAATTAGCGTGCTCTCAAGGGGTTAAGGTACCCTTAAAATGTTAGCACACAGCGCGGGCGAAGGAAAGTTAGGGAGGAAAGAAAGACAGGTACTGATGTACGTTCGCTTTGAATGTTTGAAGGAAATAAAGAACTCGGCAGGGCACTCCATAAGCAGTTTGCCCGGCTTGATGGCAAACTGATGAGCATTCATAGCGAAATGAGTGCTACAGTTAAAGGCCAAATTCGGAAATACAAGCCTGAGTTGCATTCATGTCCCTACAGAAGATAATGATGAGCATCAAGACCGAAAATATGCTCAATGCCGCAGCTATGACACTGAAATTGTGTGAGAAGGTCTTAATGCAGAACTGGGCAAACAAGCCGTCTTGGAGCGGGTCATCGAAAAGCACAGCCTCCGACAATGAATTCTGGTTTTTTGGGATTTCCAACTTCGCGTAATCTGTTAGTAGCCAACATGCGGTTTCCTCATCTCAACATCCATAAAAGGACTTGGCTATCTCCTGATCAATCAATCGTCAATAAGATTCATCGTACACTGTTCAAGCATTCTGGGTGTACGAACTTTCTTAGAAGTCAGCAACGACTTGCAGCTAGTGTATCAATGCGGAGATTACAGACACAACCGAGTCAAATAAGGTCACTAGAGTTCGACTCTGAAAAGCTGCATTCCCAAGAGAATCTCATCTGATCGCGTTTTCCTCAATCGTCTCAAAATTTTTACACAAATCTTAGAATCTACTAATATGATTCGTTTCAAAGCACCATCACTCAGATACCTTACATGAATCATATAAAGCTACGCTTCAAGGAAGCGTGTAAGAGCAGAAAGGAAGGAAAGATCATAGACAACTCGGAAAGAAAAAGAAAGAGCACGAGAAGAGGAAATGGAGAAATGTTACCTACTGAGCGGAAGACGTTCGAAAGTTGAAGCAGAGAATAAAACTAACATTCCAAAGCCAGAATAGAAGCCTGCTAAGATAGTAGTGGAGTAGATGTTAGCTTAATGTAAATGACTACTAATTCTGCAGACTGTATAACGTCTGTTCAAGAGAAATAAAACGATTAATGGGCGCCACCACTAAACGTATTGGCGATCGTTTCGTAGTGCCAGGATCTCACACCTTCAACGGATCAGAGCTGACAATGACAAATTTTTTCGTCCATAACAATTGCCAGTGTTTCAACTATTCACTCCTACGCCCTCTCGAAATAACATTCCTCTTACCTTCTAATATCAAAACGTAAGAGGACTGCTATCTAAGACCCGGGCCGTCTTGCGCCAATCTTACGCTCTCCCATTTGAGGTATATGCTCTGACCGAAACTAATCTAATTCCCGATATAAAGAATCAGGAATTATTCCCCCCTGGATTCAATGTTTTTCGAGACGACGTTCTTACCCTTCCAAATGATGATTCTCCTTGTCGAGGTGTCCTATTGGCCGTCCACAATGACCTAAACACTTCTCAAATCGCAGTTTCTACTTCTTCTAAGCTTAACTACGTTTCAATAAAGATAATACTTCCCTGCAGGTTTTTACATCCCACCGGCTCAATCAATCGAATGCTACCAACTCGCTATCGATGCAATTAACTTATCTGATCCTCTTGATGATGTCATCGTGTTCTACGATTTGAATCTACCTCAACTGCACTGGGCTCAATCAGATGATGAATCTTTGTTTATCGCAAACCCTAACTCCAGTAAAGAATGTCTCTTCTTGGATGAGCTCCCAGACTCTAGCTTATGCCAAGTTAGTGGGGTCACCAACTATATGGGTAGGCAATTAGACCTCATTTTCACTACTGACCCCATAAACTCCTCTGTCTCCCTCTGTCTCCTTTCACTACCGACCATTGATAACTTTCACTCGACACTTCTTCTTTCTATCTTCCACCATTCTCCTATCTAGCCCATTCCATCTGCAGATGCCTCTTCTTACGACTTTCATAAAGCGAATTTCCGCAAAATTAACGCATATCTTAGCAACTGTTCTTTTAATTTCGCCAATATCTCCCTTAATCGTGTTCTCTATATTTTCTATAGAGAATTATTCAATTTTATTTTTCTCTATGTCCCCTTTTCGCGCAATAAGACACTTTCTACGAGCCCCCCGTGGTATAATCATAGACTTCGATCTTTGCTGACTATTCCAACTATCTCGGGTCATGCGGTCAGCGATAACTTGATAGTGTGCAATCAAAACTTATAAACAATCCTAAGTCCTTCACACAATTCGTTAACTGGAAAAAAAAATCTAGCGCTTTTCCTCCATCCCTCTCATACGAAAAGATAACATCAACCGATCCGCATACTATGCCAACTTTTTTGCTACTTTTTTTTAGCAATCTTTTGTCGATAATTCCTTCGTACCGAATCCCTCTTATATCTTACTCAACTTCCCCTATTTCTCAAAGCTTTGATCATACAGTTACAAGTTACAACAAAGTTACAACCCGGCCCAGATGGCCTTCTCTCTCAGGGTGGATTTCTCCAGATATGGAAGTCTTCTTTCATAACATCGATACTCAAAAAGAGATTAAAGAGCAAAGTCACTGATTACCGTCCCATAGCTAGGCTTCCAGTGCAAATCTCTTATTTCCCCTAACCAACACGGTTTTCTGAAAGGTAGATCAACTACCACTAACCTCGTCGAATTCGTGTCCTCTGTTGTCTCAGCCTTAGAAAGTGGTAAAGAAGTTGACGTTATATCAACTGATTTCAGTAAGGTTTTTGACAAGATATCCCATAAACTAATCCTGTTCAAAATGTCCGTCCTGGGCTTTGAACCCATTTTGCTAAAATGAATGCCTTCTTACCTGGATAATCGTTTTTATCGTGTTCGTTTCAGGTCTGTCCTATCGGCCCTTTTTTTGGCTACTTCAGGTATTCCTCAAGGTAGTCACCTGGGTCCACTTCTCTTCATTCTTGAAAAGGTCATTCACCACTCAGTACTTTCTCTCTATGCTGACGATACCAAATTTTTAAAGCCATTTCCTCACAACACGACTCCAGCCTCCTTCAAATAGATCTAAATAGTTTTTCCACCTGGTGCTTCAAGAACTGCTTAGAACTCAATGTCACCAAATGTAAATCGATTACGTTTTCATGTCAGTGCAACTAGTCTACTCTCCGATTTTAGGTTCTCCACGGTCAACCTATATCCCTTATTCAGACTATCCGCGACCTTGGCATACGGATAGTTAACTTAAAATTATCTTATTCTAGCTTACTGATCCCATGCGAGCACTCTAAGTTAAACCTAACACTTAAATTATGTCTTTCGACGTATATATAGAAATAGTATAGTATAGTAGTATACTATTTCTATTCCTTATAATTAAAACTAAGAAAACATTTTTTACAAAAAAAAAAAACTTAGTAACATGACCTTTTTTTCCATTTTATTATAAAACTTAAAACTAAAATCCTACAAACTACCTAAAAATAAATCTTAATCTACTTACATCTAATACATACATATATACATATATATATTGGGTCTACAAGTAAGTTTCCAGCGTTTTTTTTCCAAAATTTGAAGTTTCATTATGAAAACATAGTTACAATGCTTTATTCAAAGTATCGTCCATCGGAAGCTACATCTTTCCCCCATCTTTCTGGCAATTTATGAATTCCGGACCAAAAAAATTTCTCGTCTTTCGAGCCCAAAAACGTATCGAGCCAATTTTTGATTTCCTCTACTGAGCTGAAGCGTATTCCCGTAAGAGCGTTCTGCATCGAACGAAACAAGTGGTAGTCAGATGGTGCCAAGTCTGACTGTAAGGCGGGTGAGGCAGAATTTCCCATCCACTATTTTCCAAATAGTTTTTCACCGAAACCGCAACATGTGGCCGAGCGTTGTCGTGATGAAAAATGACGGACTCATGCCTGGTCTCATATTCTGGCCGTTTTTCTTTTAATGCCCACTTCAAACGAATTAGTTGGGTTCGATATAATGGTCCTTTGATGGTTTCACCACTGGGAAGCAGTTCATAGTATACGAAACCCTTTTGATCCCACCATATGCAGAGCATGACCTAATTCACGTGAATATTTCGTTTCGGCGTCGATTGGGCGGGCTCGCCGGGATTATCATAATAAATCCATTTCTCATCACCAGTGACAATACGATGCAAAAATGATTTATTTTTATACCGCTGCAGTAATATTTCGGACATGCAAAATTGCCGTTCGACGTCTCTTGGCTTCAATTCGTACGACACCCAGTTTCCAACCTTTTGAATGAATCCCAGTGCTTTTAGGCGCAGGGGAACGGCTTGTTGAGTGACGCCCAATGATGCAGCAAGTTCTTCTTGAATCTGACACGGATCCTCATCCAGTAAAGCGTCCAATTTCTCGTCTTCAAAACTTTTTGGCTTCCGGGGCGATCTTTGTCTTCAACTCCAAAATCACCACTTTTGAACCGTTTGAACCACTCGCGGCACGTCGATTCACCAATACATTCCGCCCCATAACTTTCCGAAAGCAAACGATAGGCCTCAGCCGCACTTTTCTTCATATTAAAGAATAAAAGCAGCGCTTCCCGCAAATGACGTTTATTTGGCTTTAAACTTGCCATGATATTGCTCGATAAAATGTACGACACCGCTAGAACTGCTCAAATATAACGCTGCAAAGTTGTTGACAGATACAAAACCTACAAATAAAACACATGGGGTCTGACATTTCTGCCCGGGATCCACTGGTGGCGCCATCTCTAACAAACGCTGGAAACTTACTTGTAGACCCAATATATACATAATATGTATATACCTAATATATAAATATATGTACATATATATATGTTTTTTTTTTTTTCATTTTTTTATTTTTATTATATTTTTTTTTCTTAAATCTGACTTACTCCTACTTAAAACTATGTAAGCCGGCCATGGCTAAAATAATTAGGTGACCCACTTTGCTTCACTTGAAGCTACCAAGTATTGGAGGAATTCGACGACGAAGCATCCTCTCCCTCAAAAAGCCACCAAAATTGTTGGTGCTGCTGAGCAACATCCCTCCTATCGCGACTCCCTACCGCCCTACTGAACCGGAGACGCTCCGCACTGCCGTGTACGACGTCTCTGTCGTAGTTGAGTCGCCTGTCCGCAGCTGTTCGAGCAACGTGGAAGATTAGCGGCACCGCCAATCTGTCCTGGATCAGACCTTTGCTATCTAGGTAGAGGAACGCTTCTGGAGGGACAAAACCGTCAAAGCGAACTCTCTCATGATACATATAATTGGGGTAGTAAGCCCCGAAGATCAGGTTGTTTGACGAGGTCATTGCTCTTGCAATGTGCCTTCGAGTCAACTTAATAACAAAATTGTCCACTCTTATTAGGTTCGCCCTATTGTACAAGACCTCATTGCGATAGAATTTTATGTACTCAGACTCTGGTGTTCTGTATAAGCGAAGACAAGTCCTAAGACAAGCCCTCTCAAACACCCGAATCTTTTCCAATAAACTTGCTCTCACGTTGAACCACACAGGACATCCAAATACAAGCATGGGCCGGATAAGGGCCATGTTGCAGATCACCTTCACCCTCGCATCGAGTTGGCTGTTGTAAAACAGTCTCCTTGTAAGGGCAAAAGCACCTCTGGCTCTGGCCAGAGCAAAATCTATATGTTTGTTAAAATACAGATATTGATCTAGCCAAATCCCAAGGTATCTGACTACATTAATATTGTTTAATTTTATCAAAGTCGCGTTGCAAAAGTATGTTAATGACCTCAATCTTTGGACCTGATCTGTACGCGATTAAGTCGTCTGCGTACGCTATGCATGGTGAAGTGAACCTATCAGATCACTTGTGTAAATGTTCAATAGGACCGGCGAATTTACCGCACCTTGTTGCAGACCGTTTTCAATGTTAAATGTTCCAGCAGAAGTCACATCGCCATTCTTCACGATGAACTGTCTACTGGAGAGCAAATCAAAAAGATTATACAGCAGTGGTTTACTAATGTCCAACCTGTCTAGCTTGAAGAAGAGTCCATCTAACCATACGGTATCGAAGGCTTTTTCCAAGTCAATCAGGCAGGCACCAGTACACTGGTTCTTGCCTTTGTTCCATTGGATATCAGAAACCAGTTTAGACGCAGCATGAATGACATCATGCCTCGCTTTGAAACAGAATTTATTATCCGGAACTATATGTTTGTCCTCAACCCACTTAGTCAGGACTCTATTGATTACCTTCTCGAAAACCTTACTGATGTTTGGAAGAAGACTGATCGAGCGGAGATTCGCCGGATTGGAAGGATCTTTATCCCTTTTGGGGATGGGATGTACCACCGCAGTTTTCCAATGCGCTGGATAATGTGCGTTATTCATTGCATTATTAAAGAGGGTGGTATAAATGTCCACCGCTTCTAGTGGGAGATGTCAAAGCACAATGTTCGGTATTTCATCGGTTCCCACTGATTTCTTACTTCTAAGCGATTCGAAGATCGTTTGGAGCTCTTCCTTCAAAATGAACGGTGGTAATACCCTTTCGTTGGTGATGACATTATTTGCCATATTCTCGTCACTGAACTGGGTGAAACCCGAGTTCTCGAATCGCTAATTCACAATTTCACTTCGAAGGCAGAAATTGTGCACAAGGACTCAACTCTCCAGGTCGTGGTTCGGGCCAATGATGTCATTCACCTTGTACACTTCCTGGAAAGTCGCTCCTATAGCCTCAACCTTCTCCTGCGGATCCTCGATCACAAATAAGTTGTCATAATCAACTGCCTCATTTGGATCGATACCTGCTGCTACAAGTATTTGTTCGTTGTTCGTCGTTCGGGCGATTTTGAGACATGGAAGGTTGGTTTGATCTTTTCTCCGAAATGTTTTATTTACGAGTATTTGCGGGAACATATTCGGGTTGCTGGTGTTTACAGCCCGAATTTTGTTGTTCCAATACAAACTTACAGAGTTTCTGTAATTTTCATTTATTAATGTTTGGAGATTTTTAATCGACGACTTCAATGTCATGATCTCCGGGTTATGTCTGTCAGTAAACTGTCTGTACAAGGTTTTTAGTCTTGACAGCAGTCTACTTTTGTGTCGGTGCAGTGCGTCAATAGTTGCGTTGCGGAATAAGTCTTCGTTGTCAGTATGTTGATACCGAGGTATCGTTTTGTCCATTGTTCGTTTGATTATCTCGTCCATTAGTCTAAGATACCTGTCAATCTCCTCGTTTGACAGATTTCTGTTGGACGGTGGGTAGAGCGAATTCGAGGGCAGTGCTCTTGTCAGTATTCTTGAGAAGTGTGTCCAACGCATCCTACTATAATTGTAGGAATGCCTTTGAACAAACTCTTCCAATTCCGCAGTTTCGTTGAGAACAGTTGTTTCGGTGCTGAGACCGCAATGGTCACTGTCATACACGAAAGTGCGTAGACAGTTAGTAGTTTGTTGGTTAGTGCACGTCAGTTGTATTCGTGAATCGAACAGCAGGAGATCCAAATAGGACCCGTGTCTGGGAAACGACGGACTATCTGTCGCTTTGAGGCCGAGTCGATACATCACACTGTGCTGACCCCACCAATTGAATAGGAGGTTCCATCTAGTATTTGGTGTATTATTTCCCCAATCACTAAAATAGTTGTCTTCCAATTCCAGCCTCAGGAATCGAAAAAGTGTCTCGAGCTCTGAGATGAATAAGGTGGATTGAGTAGCCTTAGGTGCATAGACAGACACCATGTATAACCGCTTTCCACTACGGAGAGGGATGTACATGACGCATGCTTCCAGCACCTGGAACCTACGCACCACACGACTGTATACTCTTTTGAAACGCAGTCTCTTTCTTACAAAGATCGCAACACCTCCTCCTGGAATGGAATTGGGTCGGTTTCTTCGTAATATTTCATATCTTCTGCGCTTCATTTTGTGGCTTTTGGTAATCGAATCAACCTAGACATGGATCTGGTGGATATATCCAATTCCTTGGACATGATCTTTTGCTTCCTAAGGCATTTCTCCGAATTCGTCCACTCACTGCCTTTACTACCGCATTTGTACCGACTACGCGCGGGCGACCGCCACTTGGTCTGTCCTCTACTCCAGACAACTCGAATATTCTCGATATTTCGAGTGGTTTTAGTAACTCGAAAATTTGGCCAGCACTCTTTCCGCACTTATGCAACGCTATTACCACTACTCGATTCTCTTTAACGCCCCACTCCATGTTAATAGTTTGCAAACTGAAGCCAAACTGACTAGTATTTTTCAGTGATCAGTGGCCAATGCATGTGTTCTGAAAAAAAAGTTAACGGTCCTATTCTCACATGAAGTTTTGAACAATAAGCGCTGGAAATTGTGTAACAGAACTTATGCCAGGACCAGGTACAACACTCATACAGTGACCCATTTTAGTGACATTTAAAAGTCAGAGCCGTAACTTCCTTAAACATTGGAATCCTATAAAACTAAGGGACACATCTTAAAACTTCGATTGATCCTTCAAAACGCGATCATAGCAAGTATGAGGAGATGGAGCTCTTCGAATGGGTTCCGAACAGCATGATTGCCAGCCATTAGCAGACATCGACAACATAACAAAAACAGTAAACAAATATTTAAATTTATGTCACCAAGAATAAATAGCTTTCTGGCTTCTTTTTTGACAACTTCTTCCATGGTTTTGCGGATAGGAGGCCTCATCATCGTCATTGCTCTTCCAAGCCACAGATCGACTACCAATGGTTGCAGCAAAAATATATTAAGAGCAACTTCGAGCAGCTGGAAAGTTATCCCTGGGCAGTTGAATTCATATAAATCTACATAAAGTCAAATATATTAGGTATCAGTACTTCCGCTCCAGCCCCATTGATCGTCATACATAGATAGATCGTCAAATTAATCGATTCCACAAATGACTGTAATTAGTTCCAAGTCCCAACATTTTACCCAAATTCAAATTGTGGGAAATGAACAGTAACACCCAAAACCTCCTCATCCTCAACACACAAAAAAAAAAAAAACAAAAAAAAACATTTTTCATCAGGCAAACAAAATTAAGTTCTCATTAATTATGGCAACAGAAAAGAAATTCCAAAAAGACCGTAAATCATAATTCAAAACTGATAAATGAGTAATGATGCAGCGTTTTGCGGACCAGAGACAAAAACGATCTGGCGAAGTTAAATAACCGTGGAGTCCAAATGTAGTCCCCATCGTGAGGCACGCATCGCCACGCAACCATGGATACCTTTCCCGCCTGAGATTGCAGGAGCGGCGAAAAGTAATCTAAATAAATAAATTTCGTGTCATCAGGATGCGCACACTGGCAACTGGAGAGCGCCATCACAACAAAGGCCAACACTGGGTTTAAGTCTGTCGATTGAATTGGTCTTCGAAATACAAGCACAAGTCTGTACGAGAATGTCTGCGCCGTTCTGTGAAGAGCTTATAATACCAAAGGCATTCATAAAGATATCACCAAACGGTGTAAGCCTATAATTTAGAATATGGCTGAATGAAGGATAATATTTTGTCGCGTATGTGGGAAATATATTTATTTTTTTTTGTTCACGGTCTTTTCATGCTAGTCTTCGTTTAGTTGTTTTGTACGGGTGGAGATTGTACCGCATGCTGTTGACATATTCTGCAAAGGAACAGCTGGAAAGTGATTTATTTTCAGTTGGAGGGATTTGAACACCTTGCACTGTGGGAGCCAAAAGAGGAACCCATCGGCTTGACAGCAATTACTAAGCAGGATGTGGTATTCAGACCACTTATTCATCTTCCTCTTTGTCTATGAAGTTAGAAAAGTCTTCTTTCAAACGCTGGTTCAGGTCTCTAGAGAACCTTTACATTGCTACAATAAAGCCTGTCTTCTTCTCTGAAGTTGGTTGTACGTATTGGCAACATCTTTTTCTTAATAGAGCGGACAATTTGCGGCCTGTTCAAGACTTCCAGATTGTGCTTTGTCTCCGCCTACACCTGAGTGTGTCGAATCTTTAATTGGACGAATCCAATTTTGCACTCGCGTAGTTGCAAGAGTACTTAAAGATCTTAACATCCGTAAATCCGCAGTTCCAGATGGCATATCTCCCTTTCTTCTAAAGAGGTGTTCTTTCTCGCTGGCAAAACCACTGCGTAAGCTTTTTCCTCAATCTTACTACGAGCAGATGGAAAACAGCATTTGTCCAGCCCGTCCCTAAAAAAGGCGAATCTTCTTCTCTCTCCTCCTATAGACCCATTGCACTTATGACCCTTCTCTCCAAGGTCATGGAAATGCTGATAATCCGTCAGCTCATGAAATATCTCGAAACACGAAAATTTCTCAATGACCGGCAATACGGTTTTTATAGCAACAGGTCCACTGGTGATTTGATGGCATGTCTCACTGGAAAGTGGAACCAAAGCGTACATCAATCTGGCGAAATCAAGATAGTTGCACTGCCTTGATATTTCTAAGGCAATTGGCAGAGTTTGGCATCAGGCTCTTTTGTCGAAAATGCGTGCTCTTGGGATCGATGACTCTCTTCTTCAATGGATTAGAAATTACCTTTCGGAACGTTCAATTCAAGTTGTCTTGAACGGTTTCAAGTCTGATGTTCACAAAATAAATGCTGGTGTGCCCCAGGGCTCCGTTCTGTCTCCGACTCTCTTTTGAATTTTCATCAACGATCTCTTGTCTGCTACTTCTAGTCCAATATATTCCTTTGCTGACGACAGTACTCTCTGCTTTTCATATTCGTTCAAGGACTCACGTTCCTGCTCTTGGGCTGTAGAACGGGAACACCAGCGTATTTTAAGCTCATTAAATTTTGCTATTAACAGCATAACAATTTGGGGAACCACTAACAGAGTAGAATTTAATGCTTCCAAAACACAATGCTGCCTTCTATCATTAAAGCGAAATTTAAACACCCAGCCAATGTCCATGAATGGAACTTGCATCGTCGAAACCGATAAACTTTCCATTCTCGGTATGCTTGTCAGTGACAACTTGCGTTGGAATGGTAGGTTTTCTCAAGCGATGTAAGAAACAATTCACCCCCTCTGACCTGGACTCAATATACATATAAGGCGTTTATCCGCCCAAAATTGGAGTACAATGCTCACATCTGGTCGGGTGCGCCCAAAACATCCCTGCACCTGCTAGATAGGATTCAAAACCGTGCGGTAAAACTCATAGGTGATACTAATAACACTCAAACAATGAGCACCCTCGAAAACCAACGTAATGTCTCGTGTCTCACTCTGGTGTATCGCTATTTCCACCACCAGTGCTCCATAGAAATCGCCAGGAGCATTCCGCCCATTCAAACTTTTAACCGTAACACCTGTCTCGCTATGAATGCTCATCAGTATACCCTCAAGCCCACTTTCGGACGTACTCTAAAATATCGTGATTCGTTCTAAGCCATACAACTCGCTTATGGAATGCCCTGCTTAGCTCTTTATTTCCTAGTCATTATAACCTTCAAACATTTAAAACCAACGTTCACCGATACCCCTCTTTCTATCCTCCCTGTCTTTCCTTCGCCCGCGCTGTGAACAAACATTTTAAGGGTACTTAAATCCCTTGAGCACGCTCAAATTATAAAAAAAAGAAGAAATTGTGTATCCAATTCAAATATTTCCACACTGCGCAGACGAAAGGAGATTTAGGGTGGAAAGAATGACAGATATCCATATCGTTGGTTTTAAATGTTTGCACGTTATAATGACTAAAAAGTAAAGAGCCCCGAAGGCGATAAAAAATAAGGACAGATTAGTCAGGTTGAAATTAGCTATTCCTTTCAACGTTTCACTGCATATAGTGCGACATCGAAATATGTGGTCATTCCGTCGTAGATTATCAGTACTCATACTCGGAGTCGTAGCGATCGATAGAGAAAAATCTGTCTGCCTGGACTTAATTGTAGAAGTCCAAAACAAAGATGATCAGGACTTTTCTAGAATCCGAATTGTTTCGGAAACGGAATTGATTCCGACGGTTGGTGTTCTGAACTTCGAATTTCGGATTTCAATTCCGATTCCACGCTGTTCTTAATTCCGAATGAATTCGAACGAATTTGATTCGGAAATTTGGTGTTCTGGATTCTGATTTTCGGAAATTTTTTTCAGATTCAATCCGATCAACAGTTTTTAAGTGATTTAGGGGAAAACATAAAACATCGAACCAAAGCACAACGTTGTTGGATTTTATAGTGAAAAAACGCTGATATAGCAAGAGGCTTTACTATTGGCGATCAGTGGAAACTACAAACGGAAAGCCTCAATAGCTAAGGGCCTCCAGGAAAAACAACAAACGAGTGGAAAAAGGCCCGTAATTATAAGACAAATTGTACTATGCGCTGTTATCTGCTTTATATTTTTCATCTTTCGTAGACTTGGGCAGACTGGAAGTGCGAGGTTCGCAAGAAATTAGCCCACAACTAATCGATGGCATTTCAGGGGCAACATCACATGGCGTTGGGGAGGAGGCAAACTGTGACATTAATGTGATAGTCAGTGATGATGAAATGCCAAAATTTACCTCCACCACCGAAACGTCGTAAGAAAGAACCCTCCTTACAGGTAAACGTTTTCAGTTATATTTGCAAAATACGAGAGTGATTAATTTTTTTTTCTATGAAACTGTTAAAGATCTTATGAACAAGGAAACAATTTTCCACAAATCACTCATAGAAAGAGTTACGCAGTTTGCAAAAACCGGAAAAGAAAATGAGAGCAGCCTCCGCAAAGTTTACCGCAGTTTAGATAAAATACGAGTAAACAGCACAATGAGAGGCATGCGAAAAGACTTAAACGAGCATCATTTAGAAATGCAACAATCTCTGGCCGAAAAAACCAGATAAAATTGCGTCGATTGGAGATTTTAAGTATACCACCTTGATCAAAAAGGAATTTATTCAGAAAATTTAATATACAAGTTTATTCATCTAAATCTATATTGCCCCCTTCAAAGTAATCCCCATTGACTGTAACACACTTATGCCAGCGCTTGATCCAATCCTCGAAAGATTTTTTATATTCGGTTTTCGGTATGTCCATCAGTGCTTCCTTCCTCTCATTACTTCTTCGCGGTTGCTGAAACGCGTTCCCCGTGGTGGTTTTTTAACTCGATTGAACAGGGTGCCAAATCAGGTGGATTCGGTGGCTGTTGGATGGTATTTGTTGCATTTTTAGTCAAAAAATTACGAATAATGATGGGACTGTGCGACCGCGACGGTGCGTTATCATGGTGCAAAATCCACGAGTTTTCTGCCCACAATTCTGGTCTCTTTCGGCGAATTGCTTCACGCAATTCACGTCTCATAACGCCCAAATACTCGTAATACTCTTTGTTTACTGTCTGGCCTTCTGGCAAAATTTCATGATGCACTACACCGTTGTAATCTATGAAAACCGTGAGCATTGCTTTCTTTTTTGACTGAAAACGACGTGGCTTTTTTGGTCTCGGCTCATTTGGTGAACGCCATTCACTTGTCTGATGTCTGGATTGCGTGTCGTACTCATAAACCCACGTCTCGCCGTCGTCTCCAGTAATGATCCTTTTGATGAATGTGGGAGTGGGATCGGATTCAGCCTCGCAAATCATCTCTTTTGCGGCGTCAACACGGTCTCTTTTTTGCATGAAATTGAGGTCTTTTGGCACCAACTTTGCTGCTACACGACGGAAACCCAAATCATTAACCAAAATTTCTTGGACGGATCCATAGGCAATGTTCAAGCCCTCCGCTATCTCTCTGATGGTTAATTTGCGGTTGTTGACCAACATTTCTTTTACTCGTAATTCATCAATGTTTTCGTCGGTTTTCGACGTCGATGGTCTGCCACTGCGTTCCTCATCTTCGACTGACTCACGACCACTTTTGAACCCCTAGCGCCACTGGTAAACGACCGTTTTCTTTAGATAATCGTTGCCGAAACACTTTTCCAACATTTCCAACGTTCGCGCACCATCAAATCCGTTTTTTACGCAAATACAAGTTCGTCGTTGTAAATTGAAATCCATTTCTGAAATTGTAAAAAATCGCCAACACACACAGAGATAGATGTACTCTTGGCTACGTAACTTTTGCAAATGTCAAGCTATGACGCTATGATTTAGAGAGAATGTAAACAACAGATTTACCAACTTAACAAAAAAAAAACAGAACTCAAATCGGAATAATGGAAGCGCCACACGGTGGTGTGGTCGGGAACTTTTTGATCAAGGTGGTATGAGCACTGAGTGTTACACTTAAAATCCTCAGCTTTTAAAGTTATATTCAGCTTACCACCATAGCATTGATGCTAAAGAATTTGATGTGAGTGCCATCAACACAATCGATTATGCCTGGTATGGCGAACTTCTCATAAAAGCTTCTTTTAATTTGCCGTCGCTCCTCATCGGCAGTATGAAATTTTATCCACCTCTGGCACAACTTCCTATCTAGAAGGCCAAGGGATTCGGTTATTATTTTCGAAATTGTGCTTCTCCCAAAAGCAACGTTCCAGTCCATTCCCACCGATCGCCGAAAACTTCACTCAGCAAGAAATCGCAGAGTAGCAGTCAATTGAAATATCGGCGGAATGGACGACTGCTGAGCTAGTGGTTCAACCTCCCGCAAAATCATTTGAAATGCATCCTTGTTTAGGCGGAACTGTACAATAAAACTGCAAGCAATTGTAAAGGATTACTGTGGTCTTGCAAAATCTTTCGCTTTACTTTTTCATTTTCTTGAAGCTCGCTGCTAGATAACAGTCCCAACAATACTCCTGAACCCATGAAAATAACACAGTTTCACCATAGGTTTTTTTTTTTTTTTTTTTTTTTCGGCGAGGGCAGGTGAAAATCTTCCATCAGACACTATGAGGATCAGAAGCGCGTGCTCATAGTAGTGTGAGATTCTTACTCACTAAAAACACCTCCCTTCATTGTTGATTTTAATACCGCAACTAAGTAGAACTTATCAAGCAGTTTTTATTTCATAAGTTAGTCACGATTGGTAGGACACTTTCCAATGGAAGACCCTACATATTCCGCTTTCTTAATGCGGTTTCAATTCATCGCGCAAGGTCCAACGGTTTAGTTCGTTGAAGACGGCGTAGTATGTTTCGTTCGTCCAAGACTTCTAGGACTGTATTGTTGATATGGCCGCTTAACCGGACTTTATGTTTTCGTGCGCAGTTCCTGACTTCATCTTCCACGAAAGGAACTCCGAGGTCTCGATGCAGGTCATTATTTCTTATAAAACATGGGGCACGCACAAATTGTCGTAGCACTTTATTTTCAAAAGTTTGTATTATATTTACATTTGATTTCTTAGTACAACCCCAGAGTTGTATACCATAGGTCCACACCGGCTTTAGCACTTGCTTATAAAGAAGCAGCTTGTTTTCTAAGCTTAGCTTGGAACATTTACCAAGTAGCCAGTACATTTCTCTGTATTTGGCCTCTAGTTCTTTTCGTTTCTTTCTAACATGCGTTTTCCATTTAAGCTTCGCGTCAAGTGTCATTCCCAAATACTTAGCCTCGTTTGCAAAGGGGATACACACCGAGTTTATAGAAATGGGCAAGTGATTTATCTTTCTGTAGGTGAAGTCAACATGTACAGATTTTGTCTCATTAAGGGTAATTCGCCAGATCTTTGTCCACTCGTAGACTTTATTTAAAGCAGTCTGAAGTTTCGCCGTTGAGTCTTCTATTGATTCTCCAACCGCTAAGATAGCGGTGTCGTCAGCAAAAGTAGCGAGAACAGTATCCTCGACGTGTGGTATATCTCTTGTATATAAAAGGTACAAAAGTGGGCCCAGTACGCTTCCCTGCGGTACTCCGGCTAGGATATCTTTAAATTTCGAAACATCATTTCCGTATCGAATGCGAAAAATTCTATTTTCAAAATAGCTTGTCAATATATTATAAAGCTTTAATGGCAAAATTCGTCGCAGTTTGAACTTCAAACCTTCATGCCATACTTTGTCAAAAGCTTGTGAGACGTCAAGAAATACGCTCGAACAAATCTTTTTTTCTTCCAGGGATCTTTCAATTACATCAGTAATTCTATGCACCTGATCAATTGTTGAATGCTTAGTCCGAAATCCAAATTGATGGCTGGGAATAAGATTTTCGTTTTCGATAATTGGGAGAAGACGTTTTAGCAAAATCCTCTCAAAGATTTTCGACAGGATCGGTAGAAGAGAAATGGGTCTGTATGATTTTTTATCGTTTGGAGGTTTTCCTGGTTTTAGTACCATAATGACTTCTGCAACTTTCCACTGGCTTGGCACGTATTCAAGCCTCAGAGCCGCGTTAATAATGTGTAAGAGCTTTATAAGTGCTTTTTGAGGTAGCATTTTCAGAACTTCTCCGGTAATAAGGTCATACCCCGGAGCCTTCTTTGGTTTTAATTTCATTATTACAGTTTTGATTTCAGCAAGAGTTGCATTTGTCATTACAAAATTACTATATGCTATTTCTAAAGAACTGGTGCCGGGTGCCAGTGTCGGGCCGTCGGAGGGCTTGAAAATTTCTTCAAGATAGTCGGCAAAAACCTCCGCTTTTTCCTTATCCCCCTTAGCCCATTTGTTATTGCCGACCTTGATTGGTGGCGCGGGGATTTTGGGCCTTTTTAAGCATTTTAAAGCTTTCCAAAGCGAGTAATTTGTTTCTTTTCCTGCCGTCAGGTTTTGAACATATGTATTTACTTCGGAATTTCTGTAACTTTTAAGAGTCTCCTTGAGCAGATTACAGAGCCTGTTTAAGCGTGTTTTATCCTGCGGCGCTCGAGTTGTTTGCCATCTTTTGCGAGCTTTTCTTTTTTCTCTTATCATATCTTTTACCTCAGGCGGGTAGTTTAAGTTACGTTTAGCCGTGTTTTTTCGTTGACAAGGTGTATTGTTCCACGCAGCACATTGGACTATTTCAACGAAAGAATCCACTTCGATTTCGAGTTCAAGTGCTGCTTTAAGTGAAACGTCTAGTTCTAGGTTATTATTAATCTCATTTCTGAATCCTTCCCAATTAGTATTTCGTCCAGTTAGTCTTAATGGTCCTTGTTTTTTAATAAACGTGTCGTTCATTGTCAGTATGACTGGAGAATGATCGGAGGAAAGATCGAAGCTTTCATCAACGTTTATATCCGAGTTACGAATTCCTTTAACAACGAAGAAATCGACAAGATCGGGTATTTTCGTTGTGTCTGTTGGCCAATAAGTCGGCTTGCCCGTTGAATAGAAGTCACAATTGTGTTCCATACATGCTTTATAGAGTATTTTACCCTTTTGGGAGACACATCTTGATCCCCAAAAGGTGTGTTTGGCATTGAAATCACCGCCAATCATAAAAGCCGATCCAAGAGAATTGAATATATTTTTAAATATATGTTTTGAAGGCGTAAATCGTGGAGGACAGTAGATGGCTGAAATAGTAAAGGAGTTCCGTACCAATTTTACGCGCACCGCAATTAGTTGTACAGACTCGAGCTCTACTTTTATATCTTCGTTGTGCTCAAGAGACTCTTTAATGTATACAGAGGATCCGCCTCCCGCGTTTCCCGAAGGGTGATACGCGTAGTAATCTTTAAAACCTCTAATTTTTGCAGATGACCCATTTTTCAAGTGGGTTTCGGAAACCAAACAAACGTCAATGTCGTTTTTCCTTAGGAATAACTCAAGTTCATAAAGTTTTTCTAAGATTCCGTTTGCATTCCAGGTGAGTACGTTTAATTTTTCCCTTTTCATTTTTTAGGCGAAGGACGTTTTTTATTGAACCTATTTTCAAACTTCTTTAGCTTATCTAAAATAAGTTCATTGATTTTGTTTTGCTGCTCAAGCTGCGCGAGAATAACGGAAAATACTTGGGAAGCAGGATCTCCGGAATCTTTTGCCTTTAGCTTGGTAGCTTCAGCGTATGTAAGTTTTTCCGATGCTTTCTTTTCAACACTGGAATCAATCACTTTCGCCTTGGCGTTTTTAACGATATTTTGAGCAGATCCCGATGTTTTTTCTTTAGTTTTGGGATTCTCTCACCATAGGTAAATAGATTTATTTGTCAGCATAACAAAACACAGCTGATTCGAATTTAGCTGTCAATCGGATTCGAAATCAATTCCGAAGAAGCAATTTCCACTCGGATCTTAGAACACCAACTTAAATGATTCTAGAACAGGCCCGGATGTTTGCAGGATTCTCGATTCTGTAAAGAAACTGAAGGGCAAGCGCATAACTGGGCACAAAACCTATCTAGCCGCGTTACGTGCGAAAAGGAGGTATTTTCTCAAGCTGAGAGACGATATTTTTGCGAAGAAACAAAACATAGAAGTACGAATGCGAAACGAAACAATTAAAATCGATCAATACTTTTACTACTTTGATGGGAGCAACAATTTAACGTGCGAAAAAGAGGACGGGATGACAGTTCTGCAGCAGCTGATCGGTGACATCAGTGGAGGGACAGGCGTTTCTAACAGAGGCTTTCAAACTGTCGCCTTCCGTAAACTGAATTCAACGCAATTAGTGGGTGGCCGTGGCTTAAGTGGTAGTGTATTGGCTTCCCAATCGGACGGTTTGGAGTTCAATACCAGCCGTGGCCGAAAGTCGTTTTTTCAGGCAACTAAAATCTCGTGAGACCAATGGCTGCCTAAAATGGACCGAAATAACCACGGAGCCCAAACATCTTTCTTTCTCTTTCTGTCCCATTTTCCGAAAAACTTAACACATGCTTTGGCATCACAAGTGTAGTCATACCCACTTGAGTGTTAAGTTCCAATTCAATTCAAAAATTTTTTATAGTATAATAAGAACGATCGTAAAAAAATTTAAATAAAACAACAGCGGTGTGAGATATAAAATTGATTCTGGCTTTATTTTGCAGCTACGTTCATGCCTTTATGTGTGGAATAGCACATCATTCAAATTTACGCCGCAGTACTTCAAGCGGTCGGTCCAATTTTTGATGACTCGGTCCAATATGTGGGGCGCTATTTCGGCAATATGTCGAATGTTAACCTCGAGGTCGTCCAAAGTGGTTGGGTTCTTAGCGTAGACTAAGAACTTGACGTATCCCCAGAGAATATATTCGCGTGGGGTCAAATGGCATGATGGCGGCGGCCAATTGATGAACGCACGCCGTGAATGACCCAGTCTCCAAATTCCTTCTTCACATTTTCGAGCGTTGCGTCACTTGTATGGCATGTAGCGATGTCTTGTTGGAACCACAGCTCGGATATGTCGATATCTTGTCGAGCTCTGACCACAGAAAGTCGTTTAACATCACTTTATACGTGTGACCATTGATGGTAACGGTGTCTCCTTCGCACCAAACAGTCAATCTTTTTGGATGCATTGGTGATTGGCCGAACACTTGTGGATTGTGTTCGCTCCAATAATGGAAATTTTTTTTGTTGACATAGCCGCTGAGCCAAAAATGGGCCTCGTCCGAGAAGATGATTTTTTGGATAAAATCCGGATCTCCGGCCATCATTTCCAGCGACCAATTTACGAACTCACGGCGTTGTCTATGGTCGTCCGGCTTTAATTCTTGCGTCAGCACAATCTTATACGGATGTAGGCCGAAATTCAATAGCAAAATAAGCCGGGTTGACTCTCTGGCGATGCCCAATTCCGCTGATCTGCGCCGAATCTATATAAATTTCGGGGTTTTCTTCGATACTGTCCGCTATAGCAGCTATGTTTTCTTCATTGGATATCATTGGTAAATTTGACAGCTGCTGAAACATAACAATTGGAGCAATATTTGGCATAATAAAATATATGGTACATTTGGTTAAATGTGTTAAGTACAAGGTGGCGCAAAAGTCGTCACCCGATGTTCTTTGTTTTTTTTTATGAATGAAAATCTTTGGTTTTGCCTTTGGAATCCTTTATTTGATGTCTTAAACTTTTTTTCCATTAAGCCGAGAAAATGGTATCGGCTAAGTGGCCGCCGCCAGAATTGATGACGATTCGGGTCCGATTTGTGATATTTTCCATCACTCTTGCTAGAACTTCCGGCGATAGGTCCCGCAATTCTGACAGATATTCTCTTTTATGGCTTCAAGAGTTTGAGGCTTGTTGACATAGACTCGCGGCTACAAAAAAACCCCACAAGAGGAAGTGAAACTGTTAATTCAAGCGATCTTGCTAGCCAGTTCAAATCACCAAAACGAGAGATTGGGCGACCCGGAAATGCAGCCTTTAGAATTTCGAATGTGGCTCGTGCAGTATGCGTTGTTGCTCCATCCTGTTGGGACTGCATGTTTTCCAGTCCCAACTCATCAAATTGAGGAAGGAGAAAGTTGTTGAGCATGGCTCTGTAGCACTCGCCGTCCACAATAGTCGTTTTGCCCGCGGCGTTTTCGAAAAAATAAGGCCCGATGATGCCTCCAGCGTAAACAGAACCTTCCTTTCCTTAACGGGCTCCCTACCCGTGGACAGTCTCTACCTGAGACACTTCAGCCTTCCATCCTCTATGATCCCGGGCACGCTGCTTCCAGTTATCCAGACCAAGCGCTTTGGCATCCGCGATAGCTTGGTCTTTGAAACGTAGGTTCGGTCTTCCTTGTCGTTTCGAACCTGAAGGCTGAGATTCGAAGATTCTCTTAGTTGGAGCATTGTTGTCCATTCGCTCGATGTGGACGAGCCAATATAGTCGACGTATTTTGGCTCTTTGGACTGCATCCACATCTTGGTATAGCTCATAGAGTTCGCGTTTGTATCTTCTCCTCCATTCGCCCTCCTCGCACACAGGACCAAAAATCCGTCTAAGAATTTTTCTTTCGAAGGAGCCCAGAATTAGCGCTCCCTTCCTGCTTATGGTCCAGCAATCGGCGCCAGACAGTAGAACTGGCAGGATAAGGGTTTTGTAAAGCGTACATTTCGTCCTTCGAGTAAGGAGTTTTGAACACAATTGCTTTGCCAAACCGAAGTAGCAGCGGTTTCCTATGGTAATTCTTCGTCGGATCTCCACTAGGGTGTCATTCGTGGAGTTCATGTTTACCCCGAGGTAGATGGACTCCTTAACTACCTCGAAATTGTTGCTATCATTAGTGACGTTTTGTCCTAGGCGGTGGACAGATGATTCTTTGTTTGTTGATAGCATGTACTTGGTCTTGTCCTCGTTTACTTCCAGGCCAACGAATTTTGCCCATTCTTCAATCGCCGTGAAAGACTCTATCACGGAACGCTGCGAGCGTCCGATGATATCAATCTCGTCCCCATATCCCAGGAGCTGGACGGACTTGTTGAAGATAGGGCCCTCCGTGTTGATACCTGCCCTGCGCACCATCTGCTCTAGGAGGAGATTGATACATGATAGCGCATCACCTTGCCGAAATCCGGTGTATGTTTGAAATAGTTCGGAGGAGCTACTTCCAAAATGCACGTTGCAGTGTGTGTTTTCCAGTGTCACGTGACACAACTGGATCAGTTTTGCCGGGATCCCGAATTCGGCCATCGCTATATAAAGCTCCTGACGATCGATGCTATCATATGCGGCATTGAAGTCGATGAATAGGTGGTGAGTCTCGACTTGAAATTCGTTGATCTTTTCCAGGATTTGTCTCAGTGTGAAAACTTGGTCTATAGTAGATCTGGTACGTGCCGATTAGTGTGTTGCAGAACGGTTTGAGACGTTCACACAGTACGTTCGATAGGATCTGATATGCGACCTTAAGCAGGGATATGCCACGATAGTTCTTGCAAGACATAGGATCGTCCTTTTTGTAGATGGGGTATATGGAGCTGATAGTCCAGTCGTCGGGCATGCATTCTTCCACCCATATTTGGATGATGATTTGGTGTATGCGCCATACCAAAACATCGCCACCGTATTTGAAGAGCTCGGCTAGTAAACCATCAGAGCCTGCAGCCTTGTTGTTCTTAAGCTTTTTTATAACTAAGCCAACTTCTTATATACTGGGTGGTGGAACTGGTTCTTCATTGACTGGACGTGGGTTCTCTTCTTGCCCTATTGCTCTCTCTACATGATGCCCATTTAGCAGCTGCTGGAAATGCTGCTTGAACACATCTACTATTCCCTGTGCTTCGGTGATTAGGTTTCCTTCGGTGTTTCGAAGAGCTTGTGTTTCGGTTGTGAAGCCAGCAGCCAGTTGCTTGGCTTTCTTATAAAACCTCCGGATATTGTTTCGATCACGAGACTCTTCGATCTCCCTGAGCTGGGATGCTGCGTAGGCCCTCTTTTTTCTACGCAGGATCTTCTTCCCTTCCCTCTCCTGGCTCGATACTCTTCCCTTGCTGTCCTTGTTTTGCGCTGCAGCATTTTCTTGTGTGCATCTTCTGTCACCTTTTTCCTGTAAACGCATTCATCATCATAACACGGGCTCTTTCTCTGGGGTGGCTGGTACCCTAAGATGGTTTCGGCTACCTCCTTGATGATGTCGCGATACTGGCACCATTGATGGTTGGCGTCTGTGGTAGGCGAGTGCACAGTGGAGAGTTTCTCACTCAGGCGCTCTCTGTAGTCTGTGGCTACTCCAGATGTATTAAGGCGTCCAACGTTGAATTTCTTTTTCTGGGCGGTTCGCAGTTTCTTCTCGTTGGACAGTCGAGCTCTGAATTTAGCCGCAACAAGAAAGTGGTCAGAGTCAATATTTGCCCCTCGGAATGTGCGCACGTCGAGAATGTTGGATGCGTGCCTCGCATCAATTAGCACATGGTCGATTTGGTTGGCGGTTCGACCGCCTGGAGAGAACCAGGTTGCTGTGTGCTACTTATCACCGTGTTACGAGCTGCTGCAAAATCGATTAGTCGATAGCCGTTGTCTGTTGTCGTTTCGTGGATTCTGTGCTTACCAACTAACCCGCCAAAGATAGGGACATTGAAGTCCCCGAGTACAACTTTGACATCATACTCCAGACAGGCTACGTAGGCTCCATCCAGGAGCTCATAGAACTCCTCCTTGATGTGTTCTTCAGCCTCGTCGGTAGGGGCGTGTGCACATATTAGGCTTATGTTTTGGAAGGTAGCTTTGATGCGGATCACAGACAGACGATCGGCTTGAAGTCAACGACTTTTGACCTGAGCCGATTTGACAGGACGAATCCGCACCCTAATACATGCAATCTTTTATGGCAGCTGTAATAGATATCGCAATTTTTTCTTTTCATCATACCTGATTCTATCCATCGTATCTCCTGTATGGCGGTAATATCTGCCTTATACCGCTCGAGGACAGACTCAAGTTTTTGAGTAGCACCTGGGGTGTACAGCGTTCGGACATTCCAGGTACATACTCTCATATCGTAGTCCATTGACGTTCAGTCGTTCATTGAGCTCCGTAGAGTATTGACGTGTTTCGGCTTTCGGTTGGGTAGTGATACCAATAAAAAAGACATTTGGCAAACTTCATATAGGGCTCCAATTAGCCCAGTGGTAGTGTGCCCGGTTACCAAGTTAAAGGTGCTGGTTCGACTCCGGGTTGAAATAGACTTTTTTTTTTTTTGTTGTTTGTTTGTTCAAGTAAAAAAACAAAATAAATTGATAGTGATAAAAATCGTCACGCGATGGATTGTGGAGAGCGGTCCGTTACACCAGTAGCGGGATCCGCAGACAAAGCAGGCGAGGCGTCAAGCGGTTCAAGCCAAACAGAACCGAAGACGAAGAGAAGGAGGGCGCTAAGGCCAACTTCCACCTTACCACAACGTCCCTCCCTACCAACTTCCACTGTAAAGCTGCTTGGTGGAGTGAGGGAAGGGGTGCAATCAACGGCAGCAATGAATCGTCCAGGGCAATTTACAGACAACAATCCATTCGCCTCAGATGTTCACCAACATCTGAAAGACAATAGCTTCGCTTCCTTGTCGTCAACCGAATCGGAAGATGAAGAGGAAGAAATGGAGTCAATTAGTAGTAGCATCAAAATGCTACAACAAAGAGTACTAGCTATAAAAGGAAAGCAAATGCTAAGAAGGAAGAGGGAAGAGCAAGAGCAATCCCAACAGCAAGCTCAAAAGCAAACTCCACAACACCAAACAAATATAATAGCACAAGTGCTACAAACACACCAACAAAACCTCAAGAAACACCAGCAACAACAACAAGTGCAGCCACAAGAACGGCAACAGCAAAAACAGCAGCAGCAGCAAAAAGAACAGCAGCAGTAACAACAACAACAACAACAGCAGAAACAGCAAATTTCAAAACAAAGGGTGCCACCTATTAATACATTTAAGATGGAATTAAAGGAAACAAAAGAACTATGTAAGTCGGCCATAGGCAATAATTTTTATATTAAAAGACTTAGCTTAGATAGGCACGCGATCCACTGTAACACAGTGGAGCGCTACCACAAAATCAAAAGTTTATTGAAGGATTCGACGACGGAGTTCTTCTCCTACACCCTGAAGAGGGAGAAGCTGCAGGCAATGCTGCTGAGGGGGTTAGAACCGTCGACTGATCCGGAGGAGCTCCTTGCACTGCTGAAAGAGAAGGAGTGCGAAGGGCTCCAATTCGTGGGAGTCAAGCCATTTGTCACGGCTAGAGCCTAAAGGGAGAAGCGGAAACTGCCGTTCTTCCTGGTCCAGCTAAGTCCCAACATCAAACTGGATGGTCTAAGGAATATAAAAGTCCTAGCCTACCAGGTTGTACACTGGGAAAAATTAAAGAGGAGCGAAAACATTTTACAATGTGTTCGCTGCCAAAGGTTCGAGCACGCCGCGTCGAACTGCGAAATGCAGCCTCGATACGTGAAGTGTGGAAAGAACCACAAGTCAGAGCAATGCGCTCTAGGTAAGGATGGAGCGTCCGAAAAAAGCCAACTCTCTTGTGCTATATGTAGGAACACGGACACACCGCAAATTATCGGGGTTGTCCCAAATTCCAATACATTAAAAGAGTAAATCTGGCCCGGCAGCAGAAAGTGGAAGTTAAACGTCCACTCGTGCAGGCACAAACACCAGCCGTTACTCCCCAAGTTACCTACGCCCAAATTGGCGGCAGGTAGGGGAACTACGGTACAACAAGCAAATGTAGCTTCTCAGGCCCCAGCGCCTAGAGCTCCGGAACCTGTACCTGACATGCTGGCTATCTTGCTCTCTATTCAGGGGCAGATGGCTCAGCTTCAGCGTCAAATACAGGAACAGGCTACGCGAGTAGATCAAATATACACGCTGCTGCCGGGCCTAACGCACCTCCAGTCGTAATGGGTACGTACATGGCTGAGCAAACCCTGAAGATCCTTGCAGTGAATGTTAATTCACTGATTAGGTTCGAACGAAGAGCCGCACTGTTTAAGTTGCTTAAAGACCAAGCCCCTGATGTGCTTTTGATTAGCGAAACTAAGCTTACCAAAAGACACAAGATGAGGCACAGAAGGTATGAAATATTACGAAGAAATCGACCCAATTCCATTCAAGGAGGAGGCGTTGCGATCTTTGTAAGAAAGAGACTGCGTTTCAAAAGAGTATACAGTCGTGTGGTGCGTAGGTTCCAGGTGCTGGAAGCATGCGTCATGTACATCCCTCTCCGTAGTGGACATGGTGTCTGTCTATGCACCTAAGGGTACTCAATCCACCTTATTCATTTCAGAGCTCGAGACACTTTTTCGATTCCTGAGGCTGGAATTGGAAGACAACTATTTTAGTAATTGGGGAAATAATACACTAAATACTAGATGGAACCTCCTATTCAATTGGTGGGGTCAGCACAGTATAACGTATCGACTCGGGCTTAAGGCGACGGCTAGTCCGTCGTTTCTCAGACATGGGTCCTATTTGGATCTCCTGCTGTTCGACTCACGAATACAACTGACGTGCACTAACCAACAAACTACAAACTTTGTACGCACATTCGTGTATGACAGTGACCATTGCCGTCTCAGCACCGAAATAACTGTTCTCAACGAAACTGCGGAATTGGAAGAGTTTGTTCAAAGGAATTCCTACAATTATAGTAGGGTGCGTTGGACACACTTCTCCAGAACGCTGACGAGAGCACTCTCCTCGAATTCGCTCTACCTACCGTCCAATAGAAATTTGTCAAACGAGGAGATTGACAGGTCTCTAAAACTAATGGGCGAGACAATTAAAGGAACTATGGACAAAACGATACCTCGGTATCAACACACTGACAACAAAGACTTATTCCGCAACGCAACCATTGACGCACTGCACCGACATAAAAGTAGACTGCTGTCAAGACTAAAAACCTTGTACAGACAGTTTACTGACAGACATAACCCGGAGATCATGACATTGAAGTCGTCGATTAAAAAGCTCCAAACATTAATAAAGGACAATTACAGAAATTCTGTAAAAGTTTGTATTGGAACAACAAAACTCTGGCTGTAAGCACCAGCAACCCGAATATGTTCCGGAGAAAAGATCAAACCAACCTTCCATGTCTCAAAATCGCCCGGACGACGAACAACGAACAAATACTTGTAGCAGCAGGTATAGATCCAAATGAGGCAGTTGATTATGACAACTTCTTTGTGATCGAGGATCCGCAGGAGCAGGTAGAGGCTATAGGAGCGAGTTTCCAGGAAGTGTACAAGGCAAATGACATCATTGGCCCGAACCACGACCTGGAGAGTCGAGTCCTTGTGCACAATTTCTGCCTTCGAAATGAAATTGTGAATTGGCGATTCGATCACTCGGGTTTCACCCAGTTCAGTGACGAGAATATGGCAAACAATGTCATCATCAACGAAAGGGTCTTACCACCGTTCATTTCGAAGGAAGAGCTCCAAACGATCTTCGAATCGCTTAGAAGTAAGAAATCAGTGGGAACCGATGAAATACCGAACATCCCCAACTAGAAGCGGTGGACATTTATACCACCCTGTTTAATAATGCAATGAATAATGCACATTATCCAGCGCATTGGAAAACTGCGGTGGTTTATCCCATCCCCAAAAGGGATAAAGATACTTCCAATCCGGCGAATCTCCGCTCGATCAGTCTTCTTCCAAACATCAGTAAGGTTTTCGAGAAGGTAATCAATAGAGTTCTGACTGGTTGAGGACAAACATAGAGTTCCGGATAATCAATTCGGTTTCAAGGCGAGGCATGATGTCATTGATGCTGCGTTTAAACTGGTTTCTGATATCCAATGGAACAAAGGCAAGGAACAGTGCACTGGTGCCTGCCTGAATGACTTGGAAAAGGCCTTTGATACCGAATGGTTAGATGGTCTCTTCTTCAAGCTAGACAGGTTGGACATTAGTAAACCACTGCTGTATATTCTTTTTGATATGCTTTCCAGTAGACAGTTCATCGTGAAGAATGGCGATGTGACTTCTGCCGGAAGATTTCACATGGTTTGCAACAAGGTGCGGTAAACTCACCGATCCTATTCAACATTTACACAAGTGATCTGATAGGTTCACTTCACCATGCCATAGCGTACGCAGACGACTTAATCACGTACAGATCAGCTCCAAAGATTGAGGTCATTATTCTATTTTTGCAACGTGACTTTGATAAAATTAAACAATATTGCGATGACTGGAAGTTGAAAATCAACTTTCAGAAATCGGAAACCATTCTGTTTAGAACGCCTTTGTCTGGGGCCTCTAGGGATACCAGAAAGAATTGGCGAAAGTTCTCTATCGTCGGACAAAATGGACAGCCACTTGCTTGTCGAAATGTAGTCAGATACCTTGGGATCTGGCTAGATCAATATCTGTATTTTAACAAACATATAGGCCAGAGCCAGAGGTGTTTTTGACCTTACAAGGAGACTGTTTTACAACAGCCAACTCGATGCGAGGGTGAAGGTCATCAGCTACATGGCCCTTATCCGGCCCATGCTTGTATTTGTATGTCCTGTGTGGTTCAACGTGAGAGCAAGTTTATTGGAAAAGATTCGGGTGTTTGAGAGGACTTGTCTTCGCTTATACAGAAAACCAGAATCTGAGTACATAAAATTCTATCGTAATGAGGTCTTGTACAATAGGGCGAACCTAACAAGAGTGGACAATTTTGTTATTAAGTTGACTCGAAGGCACATTGCAAGAGCAATGACATCGTCAAACAACCTGATCTCCGGGGCTTACTACCCCAATTATATGTATCATGAGAGAGTTCGCTTTGACGGCTATGTTCCTCTATCTAGATAGCAAAGGTCTGATCCAGGACAGATTGGCTGTGCCGCTAATCTTCCACGTTGCTCGAACAGCTGCGGACAGGCGACTCAACTACGACAGAGACGTCGCACATGGCGGTGCGGAGCGTCTCCGGTTCAGTAGGGCGGTAGGGAGTCGCGACAGGAGGGATGAGGTGTTCACTGCGAAAGTTTCCTTGTCGATTCCTGCGTAAGCTCCATAGAACATAGAACAGACACCCAGGCGACCGCCGCACAGTGTGGGAATTCGCACAACTAGCGGGATTAAATTATTAACGCTTGTGCTTTGAACTCTTCGCTGAATTTGTTTTTCTTAGCTTAGTGTTAAATATCCATAATATGAAATGTTATCATTTTTTTTTTTATTTAGTCAAAGTTCTAGGAAAATGAGTCCCGAAACCACCGTTTTTTCACATAAATTAGATTTGTCCTAAAAGATCCTTTAAATGTCTTAAATCGATAGATTGCGTTAAAACGAGCAAAAACTTGTATGAGGAGGGGGTCTATCTCCCCTCGTTTATTATTAGCTCTTAAATTATTAACTCCAAAAGTTCCACAACCTCAGGTTCTAAGCAACTTATTTTTCTTTTCGGAACCAGTCAAATGAATTAGATCTGTCATTTTGTCCACTCTTGACGGTTTCCTCGTGAAAAGTTCCCTATATTTTCTGTTGTTCTTGTTTCTGACTTCTTGCGCTTCTTCCGATAGTTGGCCAATCGGAAGGATACTAGATGCAATAACTTGCTTTCCATGAAATAACACTATGTGCACTCTAACTTTCATATAATAACAGCCATATGGTATTTGTCGATGTACAAAGCTTTTAATCGAGTTACAAAATTATCAAATGCATCAAGATTGATAGGAAACCCAGAAGAGAGTGCTTCTAAAACGATGTGGAATCCTTTTATAAGCTCTATGTCGATGCCTGTAATTTCGGCTGTTTTGGTTTCATCTCTGAAGAACCGCCTAGCTGTATTTCCATCGTTTGTGTTACCTGCTTGTTGGGTAGGTATGTCAACCAGTAATCCAGTCTCTTTTACAAATTTTTCTTGAATCATTTTCTTCCTGGTTTTCACGTTGTCCTTATGCTCTTGGTTTTTCACTTGACAAACTTTTACTTCAAGCCTATAGGCTATGTGAAAGACATATTCCATAAATCTAATCCAAGAATGCAGTTAAGATAAACCAAAGTACATTGCAAATTGATTATCAAACTTTTAGGATATACTTTTTCGATTATTCATCTCTGATGGCCTTGCTCCGCAAATATAACAAGTTTGATAAAATTATGTTACATTTAAAAGAGCACTACAAACCTTGCCATCTACCATTGAGAGTAAAAGCACAGGCTTAACGGCAACTTCAAAACCGTATTCACCAATTTTAACAGGTGATAAAGAGTTTACTTGTTGAAGAACTTGAAACACTTCTTGTCTTATCAAATCTGTTGTATCGTGTGATGAAGGAGCGTGATTTTTCCAAACGATTTGCTTCTGATCTGCTATATTGTAATACATTTGAATAGGAACCATCGATATGCTAAAAAGGTTCTCTTCATAGAATTCTCCGGCACTGGGTTTTTGTTTATAAGACTTTTGCTATGCTCCATCGCATCCCCATTTAAAAAGCAATGTCAATTCCTTCAAACCAGTTTTAAGGTGTCAAGCTTGAAGATCGCATTCCGCACTGGATTCTGTTATAGCACATTTTTCGGGTAAGCTTTTTCTCTTCGATTCTTTGATTTTATCGTATGAAGGCAATGAAATTGACTTTTTATTCGGATAATTTCATACTGATGATTTGAAAGCTGTGCATCCACAATAATTGCTAAGGCTTGATCAGCAGGCGACCTCGATTTTGAAGATGGGCCTTCTTCTAAAGATTATTTCAAAATCGACTCTTAAAATTAATGAAAATTTAATCAATAAGAGTTTTACAAATAGATATTATTTTCAAAAACTAAACCCTCTGTGGAGAACTCTCCGACAGTATCCCGTTTACCACATTTTTTAGAATAGCAATTCCATATGCAGTTGCAATTTCATCATGGCTATATCCATGTAACAGGGGCTGTACCTTCTTCTTTTTAATCTTGTCACAGCAATCATCAAATATTTTTCTTGATCAAACCAAGACTTTTCGAATTTGACGAAGATGGAATTTCACATAAGGAAGCATTTTTGAATCGATCAAGATGTCTTCAACTTTTAGACTATCGTTAATCAAACTTTAGACATCTTCTGAAAATTTTACATGGCCAAAAAAAAACTCAAAACAAACGAAAAGAGCGCATCAACGCGTTTTATTTTTATTTTTGATATCCAGACTTCAAACATTTCCTTTTTTAGTTACATGGAAAGGCATTCTGGAAATGAAATTTCAAGAAAGTGTCTATGTGTTTAAAACTGAAATTCATGAAATATTTACATACCACATGGCACAGAACACGAAGACTAACAATTTTCATAATAAACATTTAATAACAAAATCAAGAGCACATATTTAATGTTAAGCGAGAACGCATAATGATTTGGTAAATCCCTAACCGCTTGAATGGATATCTGTAAGAAATTTTGTTTTCTGTATGAATTTTCTTAAATACATTTAAGTAAATGTATACATATATTGTATGTATATGTATAGATCCACATATGCTTATTTATTATTATCACCAACAATTTTTTTATTATTTAGGTTTTATTAAAGCATTTTTTGTCTCGTTAGCCATGGCAAAAAACAACTAAATTATAAAGGCGCGCAAAAATTCGCTAAACTTTTTGATGATTTCAAATAGCTAAGACATCAGGCTTTCCAATGAGCCTGATTTCAAGGGGGAACTATGTGAAACAATGCTTTTTTTTCTCCAATGAATGTTAAAATAACTAAAAAAACACTCATTTTTTAATTTTATACACTACCACAAAAATTTTAGAATTCAAATAATATATAAATTAACTAAAATTAATATTCCTTGATATAAACTAATTTTAAAAAAAATAAAACTTTCAAAGTACACGCACTTCACGTATGAAAAATTAATATAATTCCAAGTTGCCTGGTTGCTTGCACATCCCATTTACGTGGGGCGTTCAACATATTCTCGGTATCGGGGTGAAGCTGTGGTTGTATATATAAATTGACTTATTTATCAAGTAATACTATTATTTTAGTGCATTCATGTAAAATTTCATATAAATGTGATTATTAATTCGCGTTTTATCTCTAGTTAAACAGAATCATAATGGCAACTCAGACGATGATGGTGAAAATTGAGCATCGCGCTGTAATTAAATTTCTCACTAAACAAGGAAAAAGTCAAAAAACTATTCATGAAGAGATGGTGGCTGTTTACCAGGGTTCCGCACCTTCATTATCAACTGTGCAAAAGTGGTCAAGTGAGTTCAAGAGAGGCAGAGAGAGAGCATTGAAGACGACCCCCTCTCCGGCGCCCCGGCTACTGCTTGTACGGGAGAAAGCATCAAAGAAGTCGAAAAACTTGTTCTTGAGGATGCCCGAATAAAGGTGAAAATGATGGCAGAGATCACCAAGCTTTCAATTGGTACCATTCACACCATTCTTCATGACCATCTTAACCTTTCAAAGGTCAGTGCAAGGTGGGTGCCACGAATGCTCACAGCGCCTCAGATAAAAAGTGAGAATCGCATGCTGTAGAGAGCTTTTGGAGATGTGTAGTGAGAACGCGGACGGTGTTATGGATCGAATTGTTACTGGGGACGAAACATGGGTCCACCACTATGACCCTGAAAGCAAACAAGAGTCCATGCAGTGGCATAAAAAAGGAACAGACCCCCCGAAGAAGTTCAAAGTCACTCCGTCTGCCGGGAAGCTCATGGCCACAGTTTTTTGGGACTCAAAGGGAATCTTGCTCATTGAGTACAAAAAAAAGGTGAAACCATCAACGCCACATCCTACGCTTCCACTTTGCATAATTTGCGGGAGGAAATTAAAAAGAAAAGACGGGGTAAACTCGCAGCGGGTGTGTTGCTTCTTCATGACAACGCTCCTGTTCACACGGCGCGAGTTTCCAAGGCTGCTGCGCGAGATTGTGGTTTCGAAGAAATCCAACACCCACCCTATAGTCCAGACCTTGCCCCTAGTGATTATCTCCTGTTTCCGGATTTGAAAAAATGTCTTCGTGGAAAAAGATTTTCGGATGATGAAGAACTCAAGTCGGCAATAAATGGGTATTTTGCAGAGAAAGAGGAAATTTATTTTTTTGAGGGTTTAAAAAAGCTTATCTCAAGATGTAACAAATGCATTGATGTTAGGGGAGATTATATTGAAAAATAAAAACAATTTAAATCATCGATCATCTTATCGATATGCGAACGGAAATTAAGCTCACTGTCGAATAATATGCCAAGGTCTTGGAAAGACTGAACCAGGGGAATTGGTTGACCATGGAGAAAATAAAGCCGGGGAAGAGACGGGTTGCATTTACGTGAGAAGGTTATAGAATGACATTTGGCTATATTAAGTTCTAGGCAGTTTTTGAGGCACCAGAAACCAGAAAACCAATCAAGGTCTTCTTGAAGAAGGGCAGAGTCCTGGGGAGAGGAAATAGATCTAAAAAATTTTGTGTCGTCAGCGTAAAGGGAGAGCGAGGAGTGCTTAATGACACTCTCAACATCGTTGATAGTAAGAATGAAGAGAAGAGGGCCAAGATGACTGCCTTGTGGAACTCCAGATGAGGCCAGGAATGGAACAGAAAGGGCGGATCTAAACCGAACACTGTAATATCGGTTTACCAGGTAAGAAGAAATCCATTTTAAAAAGAGAGGCTCAAAGCCGAGAGCAGACAGTTTGAAAAGGATCAATTTATGAGATATCTTATCAAACGCTTTAGTGAAATCTGTTGCGATAACATCGATTTCTTTACCATTTTCTAAGGCTGAATTCAACTAGATTTGTGGTAGTTGATCTACCTTTTAGAAAACCATGTTGTCGGGGTGAAATAAAAGGCTTCCATTTGAAGCTTAACGCTTCGTATAAAAAGCTTTCAAAGAGTTTGGGTATATGAGAGAGTTTAGCAATGGGACGATAATTGGTAACTTCATGTTTAGATCCCTTTTTGTGAATCGGGATTATAAAAGAAGTCTTCCAAATCTGGGGAAATTCACCCTGTGTAAGCGATAGACGAAAAAGGTAGGAAAGGGGTAGAGACAGATTGGAAGAGCATTTCTTAAGAAACATGGCGGGGAGTCCGTCTATGCCAGGTACAAATTCATCTCTAAGATTTTGTAACCTTTCTTCAATAACTGCAGGATCGAAATTTTGAGTGAGAAAGGGACCAATAGAGAAATTTGGTAGATCATTGAAGTAAGAAGGATCTGGTACGAAGGAGTTGTTGGCAAATGATTGCTTGAAAAATGTAGCAAAAAAGTTGGTGATGGTAGGAGGATCACATGAAGTTTTGGTTTCGAAAGCGAGGGAGGAAGATAACCATCAGTCTTACTTTTGCAATTGACAAATTGAAAAAAGGACTTGGGGTCATTTATGAGATTGGTTTGCGCACTATTCAGGTAGCACTGATAGAGAGAGTTATAGGGTTCAATGAAATGAAGATATGTACCTAGATAATTTGAATAGTCGGAAGAAGAGTGGGTGCGAAGGAATACCGCCCATAACTTGTTTCTTTTGTTTCATAGAGAGCGAAGTCTACGATTATACCAAGGAGGGGATGTAGAAGAAGTTTTATGGCGGGAGTAAGGCACATAAAGGGAGATGGATTTGAATATTTCTCTGTAAAAAATGGAGAGGGCATCAACCAGAGATAGATTGGTAAACTTAAAAAAAGCACTGCTTAGATAGGTATTAATTTTACGGAAATTAGCTTTGTGAAAATTGTAAGAAAATAGAACTGTGGGGGGAGGCGACTGAAGGTGAGAGTTGTGGAAAAATGAGAGAAGAAGTGGAGGATGAAAGTTAAAGAAAGAAATAGCTGAAAGAGATAGGGGACAACACGATACTGTGGAGTTGATGGGATCAGTTGTGAAGATAAGGTCTAATTGCCTTTCCATATAGTTGGAAACGCCACTGACTTGGCATAGACTAGAGTCTGTTAGCCGATCTAAGAAGAGGCATTCCTTAGTAGAAATGGGATTGGAAGCGATGAAAAAAGATAGGTCTTCAGATGGAGTCCACTTCAGCTGAGGCAGATTAAAATCGCCGAAGATAATGATATCATCAAGCGATTCTGATAAGTCGATCAAATTGTCAATTGCTGCAATAGGAAGTTGGTAGGATTCGACAGGTTGCGCCGGAAGAATGTAACAACACATAACGTACAAGCATCTACGAGTGAGGGTTATTTTAACCGACACAAAGTCGAGCTTAGAAGAGGATGATGTTGCAACGAGAGAGGAGTCCAAGCTGTTGTGAATAGCCAGTAGGACACCTCGACAAGGGGATTCAATCAAGAGGGGTGCGCGATCATCATCCCGAAAAACATTAAAAGAAGGAGGGAATAAATCCTGGTTTTTTATGTTGGGGATAAGATTAGTTTCGGTCAGAGCATAGATATCAAATGGGAGAGCATGAGATTGGCGGAAAACAGCGCGGGTTTTAGAACGGAGTCCTCTTACGTTCTGGTAATAGAAGGTGAGAGGCAGGTTTTTGCATGACTTTTTAGGGTCGAAAAAATTTATCATGGTCAAGGCGACTGCGTTGGAGGTGTGAGACTCTTTTAGAGTGTACATAGTGGCGAAGAGCGGCAAGATCGTCTGCAACTTTTTGGGGGGGCGTATTGAAAATCTCGTGACACTTTATATAAAGTTTCCTGAGACTGGTAACGTCTGTAGGGAGGCCTTCCTGCTGGATAAAAACCATGACGCTTGTTTTTATTTTACCCTCGTAGCACACCGAGTCGGATTTATCGTGCAGATAGGCGAGATATAGACGTATATTCTCATATATCTTTTTATCTCTAAGCCTAGAGAGCGCATAGCGACATTCGGTGGTATTGCTAGTTTGCTGCGTTAATTTAACAGTGGGTGGCGAAAGAGGGTCAATAGAAGAGGGAGTGGTTAATGAGTTTGGTGTCGCAACGGCTGGTTTTTCTGAAATAGGGTTTAAAATGTGAGAACTGATGAAATTGGGATACTTAGCTCCAGTTCTGAGGTCGAAAGTAGGGAAAGGCGTGTGTGTTAGGGGTGGAGTGGTGGGAGTTTGAGTTGTAGGGGTTAAGTCGAAAGAGACACGTTGACGTTGGGGCTTGATTCGGGGTGGAATAGGGGGAGTTGGAGTTTGGGTGGGCGGCTTATAATTAGGAAAAATTGTTGTTTTAAAACTCCAATTGGAGCTGGGTTTGTTGTGGGAAGAGGAGGTGGGTTTTGGCAAATTGGATTTATTTACTAACTTATTTGTTGGTTTAGGTATAACGAACTGCTTGGCTTTATCCTGCTTCTTGGGCGTATTTTCCAACCATTTGCAGACACGCATCTTTCCAAGATTGAAATTGTTGCTGGCAGAATTATGGAATAACCATTCGTACTTGGTTGGAAGATTGAGTTTGAAGCTGCGCTTTCTTCTGTGGTGAGATGTAGGAAGCAAATTGCAGTGGCTAATGGTAATGCCATATTTCTTTTCGAAGAAATTTGAGATCCAATCCAATCCAAAGGGGGCGCCTTTGATAAGAAGCGTGGTGACCAATTGATTCTTCGAAGCAAGCTTATCAAGTCTACGTTGCCATTCGGAAGGTGTCCAAGTTGAATAAAAATGACTGATAAGCTTCCGTGGGGCAGCGATTGGAGGAGCTGACATAGAAATATTTTCTGCTGTTAAGTTGGAAGAAAATTCGCAGGAATCAGTGGGTTGAACCGTCCGCAGATGACTTATATGTGGGGGCGAGCGTGAATCCACTTCAGGTTCCATTAATTCAGCCATGAGCGATGTATTGTAGGGAACATTCTGGTAAGGCTGCGGGAAGTTTTGTGTATCAACGATTTTGCTGTTTATTGTTGCGATGTGATGTTCAATATCGCATACGAGGGATCGAGTCGCAGTAAGTTCGTCGCCGACATCGTTCACGAAGATAACTTCGAGCATGGGATCACAGTGTTTGGGAGAGAGTTGTTTGTGTGACGAGGACTGAAAATGAATGTCTATGTCGTCACGCAGGGAGTTTATCATCTCGCAGGTTTTTTGGTTGGAGATAACCTGCGCAGAACACATAGTTTTAATGTCAATCAACACTTTATCGAGGTGACGTAAGGGAGTTTCTTCATTCCTGGATCTCCCGGAGTCTTACTCGATAAGACCAGCAATTTGTTTGTCCATGTGCTTTACTTTTGATTTTATTACAGCGGCTGAGTTCTGCACTGAGTTACGTAATTCTTCAACACTTTTAACACTGTTTTCTATTACCGAAATTTTATCCGTAATCTTTTTGGCGAGTGCGTCCTGGTAGGAGTCATTTGAATCACTTAGACATTTTATTGCTAAAAGCACGTGTGAAAGTGAGATGCTCTTACACTCATCACAGAAGAAAAGTAGGTTATCGGAAAATTCTTTAATAAACACGGTGTTTCTTTTATTTAACCCGACACAAACGGCATGAAAGGCGTTCCCACAAACGCCCTTGCAAGCTACCCAGTCAGCATTGCTGTCATCGATTACACAATTGGCAATTCCGCAAGACATATTCAAATTGGTTGTGTAGGTCAGTGAGGGTATAGATATAGGTTGAGTTATTTTTTTTTTTTTTTTTTTTATAGATAGGGGCTTTTATTTGCACTGAAATCTGCCAGTAGACATAAAAAAATAATGAATCCGAGCACTGGGGGTTATTAACCGGAAAATGCAATTTAACGAGATTTATAACTGAAAATTGAACAGGTGAATAGGGAGAACAAGAAAAACACGTCTAACTGGTTTGAGTCGCAAAGAACAATAAGCCAATCACATGATTGAACTTGACTAACATGATTTCTAGCCAAAGACTATTCCCCTGCCTCAGGAAGTTATGCATTACGGCGGTTCCACACAGCGAAGGCAGGGACTATATTTCTTTGGTCCTCCTCCGTCCGACCAACAAACAGAAGAATACAAAAATCACAACTGCTCGCTTGAAGTGATCTGGAAGTACGATCACACGATTAGAGATGTCAACATCGAATCAAAAACCATACACAGAGGAAGCCCCCTTCGACTGCTGTAGCAAAAATTGTAAAGGAAATGTGGACTGAGAAACAACAAGCCAAAAAGCGGAGATTTACTGACGGATGTCTAGAAAAAGCTGACAATATGAATGGAGCACTTGTTGAAACTATTAAGCGACAACAAAGTTCTGGTTCCTTTTAATGCGCATGAAAGCAAATTAGAAGCATTCAAGGAGATTATCTAGCACAGGATCTCTAGGACCACGAGCTCTACTATTGTTCTGTGGTCACATTGAGCTATTGAATGGTAAAGTTCTGGCCAAAAAAAAAAAATACGAGTATCTTTTTCCAAATGCGCTGATGGAAAATGACAGATTCATAATTTCTTCAAATATATTCCGACAATCTTAAAATTACTCATTCGCCCGATGAATTACCACAACAATACAAAATTCTAACCGAAAATGACAATTGAAACGTCAACTGTTGCAATGACTAAGGACAATCTACCCTCTGACAACTGACAACTTATTCATACGAACGGCAACAACATGCAAAACTTGCATCTCCAATTCGGAAGACATCTCTGTGTGAACTGTAATTTCCTGTTGAGAATTCATCAGCCCATCCATTCCGATGACTGGATATCTGAATTCATTCTTTGTCCCGGATAATTACAATCTCGTTCCACAGATTTATACATTATATGCGTAGTCTCCATGGTGCCATGAGGCAAACACTGTCCAACAAATCGAACAATCATCTGTCGATACTGCCCTCCAAAATGTGACTCCGTCACATTCATCGGCCTCTGTCTCTGAACCGGAGTGTACTCGTATGTGTTTGGTGGTTTCCCTTTGTTCGCATCTTCATTTTTCATTTCTGCCATTCTGTCCAGCTCGACGAAGAGGAATCTTTTTGACAAAATGCCGACTTAATCGTAATAACGACGACGGCCCAAGTGCCGTCATAATACATATAGTCACCGCACTACCACCATGATGGGGAGCGTTTTGTCATCCTGGTCGATTGGATGGTCAGATGGTCAAATGATAGTTTGATAGACGAACTGAATGGATTGACGGAAATCTCAGTTGTGCGTCTTCTTTACACCACATCTCTGTCGTGTCGTGAATAAGTGAGAACAATGGCAGATTTCAATCTCAATGTT
Source organism: Volucella zonaria (assembly GCA_963966105.1). Taxonomy (NCBI): domain Eukaryota; kingdom Metazoa; phylum Arthropoda; class Insecta; order Diptera; family Syrphidae; genus Volucella; species Volucella zonaria. Next base: position 101,696,268 of record OZ014532.1, on the reverse strand, counting down.
GTGCGGCAGGACGAAGTACCTTGAAGTATCTTACGAAGACGACTCCATCGACATGTGGATTGTTCCAAACCCGATGATGATGGGAGGGAGGAGGCACTTTTGGTCATCTGAGCTGTTTTTTTTTTTTTTTTCTTTACACACAAATTTTGATCGTCATCATGTTATTCGTCGTCGACGTCTACCACTTGGTCATCAACAGAGAAGTCATCTTCATCAATTCATATCTCGTTCTTTGGGCTTTTCCATTAGCTATCCCCATCCGTGGCGGTTTGTGTTTACGAATATTTGTAGCCAACAAGATTCGGATGATTAATCACTTTTTTTTTTTCAGTTTTTCGGTTTTAGATTTGGAAATAATTTTCGTTGTCGTTACCGATATGTGTGCGTAGTGTTTGATTTTGTTTTTTTCTTTTTGTAACGAACTAACGTCTTGATGCGAAGTGACCTTTTGGGAGAGATGGCACGCTGGAAATGATTGTGATTTTCGTGAGCCATATAATGAAGGGGTATTAACTCTGATTACTTGGATGGTTATTTTTGGAACTGAAAATCCATTGACGAGCATGCGGATGAAGGTTAATTTTTGTTTTTTTTTTTTTGTCGGACTCTTCGAGTGAGTATTTGTGGAATTAGATTAATTAAACCGACTCCCAAAGCCTGCTCCAATTTTAAATTAATAACTCTGATCTGGGTCATTTTTTTTTTGTTTGTTTCTTTCATTGTCACTCTTAATGACTAGTAGAGTCTAACCCTCTTCAGTCACCTGTTGAGTCTGTTCAATCTGGTGCTGCGATATTCCCTGCTGTACTATGCTACGGGCAGTTTGTATAAAATTTGCAGGAATACTAAAAGGACTCCTGAAATTGAGGACATCCGTGTGAATAACACTTTGTTATCCACATGGAAAGATTGCCTGAGTGCCTTGATGGGTGAGTTCTTTTCCAGAGAGGAAAGTGTTGTGGCTTCCTTTTTTGAGAAGCTTCTGGTTCCTCATGAGCTAAAGGTAGCCGAAGTTGTGTACGGCGCCTCACTTCTTCGTTCCAGGAGATCTCCTCTAGCAGATGGTATGAGCGAAGAAATAGCGAAAGCCACCACACGCGAGGATGGTTGTACTTCTAAAGCGGGTCCCCGCAAAATTATCAAGGCTTCGCCCATCAATGACATTGTCTATTAAAAAGCGGGGGCAGAGCATATTACTGGTCTTATCGTAAACATCTTCAGATGACGCCACCAAGGGTTGCTACGATTTGATCAGTTATAAGTTGCTGGTCATAGGTAGTCCCTAACAAGACTTAAATCACGGTACCACGGGAGTAAGGAGCCCCCCGGATTTCGTTCCGGGCCTGACTTGTTGAGGTAGGCCCCCTTGTGGGAGCGCCATGGTGGCTGTGGTTTAAATCCAAAGTCGCGAGAAGGGTCTTCCTGTTGGTTTGATCCATTGTAGAGTAGCAAATAAGTATTGGGGGCTGGTACCCTAAGAGCAACAAGAGGTTTTAGATCGGCCTCGACCCATACCAAGGGTGGAACTTGTACCTCCAACATAAGTTCTGCTTTGGTATTATGCTATTAATGTAGGTAAGCGATGGTCGCTTGCTCCCATGGATGTATGGGCATCTCGTAAACTTAAGTCTACACGACAGGTGTTAACGTTAATAACCTAGAGGCTATCTATACTTCTAAAGCATCTCGATAAGGCTATGTCGGATCCTAGATCTTTTCGGGGCATCAGCCTACTTCCGCTGTTTGCTAAAGTACTAAAAAGGATCATGGTGGAAGGACTCTCAGCTAGGATAGCCGGTTCCCTCTGTCCAATTTGGCTTCAAAAAGAGCAGAGGTGCCGAGGACGCATGGTCTCTTGTTAAAAACTGCGTCCAGAATAGCAGTGCCAAATTTGTTTTAGGCGTCTTTATTGATTTTAGGGGCGCCTCTGACAATCGAAATTGGAAAAGTATTCTGACAAAGTTGCGCCAGCTGGACGGCCGGGAAATCGGCTTATGGGAAAGCTATTTCTCTGGCATTCTCTACAATACAATACGCTTTTGTATTGTAGAATCTTCTCATGATAGGGTTAGTTTAAAAGTAGAGCATGGTTGCTCTCAAGGATCCATTTGTGGTCCACTTATGTGGAAGCTCATGATGGATTCACTCCTGTGACAATTCAGACTGCAAATGTTTCGCTTATGCGGATTTTTTTTATAGTGAGCGAGCGCACAAGAGGTTAAGGTACCCTTAAAATGTTTGCACACAGCCCGGACGAAGCAAATTTAGGGAGGAAGAAAACAGAGGTACCGGATGGATGATGTGCTTCTCCCTCTAGAAGGTCAGTCTCGTGCTGAACTTGAAAGAATAGGAGAGTGCTGCCAATTGTCGCCGGAGGGGTGAAAGCATAGGTATAAGCTCTTTTTGGGAGAGGACTGTGATAATGCTGCTTCATTGAACATTGCAAGCAATTCGTCAAGTTACTACAATACTCCTGAGTAGTACGTGACTAGGGTCAAATGTCTTGGCATAACGGTAGGTGGGCGGTTAAATTTTACTTCCTCATCTCATCCAGCTAAAAGAACGACCGCTAAGTGTTGTGTGTCAGGTAAGGCACATTCTACGGACTGACAAGGGACTCACTAGACGTGTTGTCCGTACTATGTATGATGGCCTTTTTGTGACCTGTGCAACATTTGCGGCCTCGGCTTGGTACGAGAAGGTAATGTCTGAGTGTGTTCGTCGTGATCTTGACTTGCCAAACAGTGACATTGCTTGGCTTCTTGGCTGTAGGTGCCTGCCCTTGACTTTGAAGCAATAAGACGAGTTGTCGCCCACAAGATTAGAAAGGGACTATTGTTGTTAGGTTTCCTCGACGGAGGTGGAAGATTTGTCCCGTAGAGGGAGTGTAAGTTCCTGCTTTCCGAATTTGCCCGGTCTAAATGTCAATACGACGAGGTATCGCTCACAAGATTAGGAAGGCATTCCCGCTGACAAATGCTGATTGGGTCTCCTCGATGGTGGTAGGATATTTGTCCCGTAGGAAGTGTAAGTTCTTGCTTTCCGAATTTGCCCGGTCTAAATGCGTATCTAAATGGGCATGACCGTTAAAGGTAGGGTTACTTATAACTTCCTTCAGGACTTTGCGAGCTTGAGCGGGCTACCGGTGCTGAGATTCAACCCCAGTTTCTGCATAAAAGAAGTCTTAGCGAAGTGGCAGATTGCTCATGCGGAACTCCCCTTGAGGATTGGTTGCATGTTCTATGCGTGTGCCCGGCCTACTCATATGCTAGGGATTTGCAAGCTCTGAGCATCACCTATGACGGTGTCGCGTACGATGTCAGCATTGAATTTCGCTGACAGAACGAAATTAAAAAGGATTCGTAGCTTCGCAAATGAGATTCTTCGACGTAGACGGCATAGGTAGTTGTACTAAAGGCCGCCAGTCCTGGGCTGAAAGGTACACCACAGGAAGTGACTGCAAGGTTGTGAAGCTCAACCGGGTGGCCCGGCACCCCTGAAACTTCTATCCCAAGCTGACCTAGGAGTATTACTGGATGGAATGGACGGGAGTATCGTGATGGCTGTAGGTTTATACCCAATTGCGGGAAGAGCCAGGTCGACTGAGTTTGGCATCTCATGGCCGCTATAAATTGTAATACATTATGATTTGTGGCGAACCGTAAGATGATAATAGTATCAATTAGTCTGTTCGATGTACTAGGACCCCCAGAATGGCGGAGATATTAGATAGGGTTCGACCCTTCACCATTGGCGAAGTTTGTGCCTTACTCACGACTTCGAATCTGGTACTGGAACCAGTACTTGTACTACTCGAAGGGCGCTGATCGACGCATCGCTTCGATTACTCGTGCGATGACGCACTGTAGGCTGCTTTCATGGCAGGTACCTACGTAAAAGACTGGTGACATCCCTACTGTACTACGGTAGTCCTACTGACAATAGACAGATTAGATGACCCTTGAATTGAAAAACCGATTTAAGAAAAATGAAGAGCTAAGTTTCTGTAATATGATCCAATGCTTCTGAGAAGAGTGGACAGAGATAACACCACTAAAGATAGTTTCCACGAGCTCATGTGTAAAGACTTGTGATCAAGCCCAAACATTTCGTAAAAATCGTCTTCAGCGTCTAAATTGCGAAGGTGAAGAGGGAGGGCATCTTTGGCAACACAATTGTAGCCCCCTCGTAAACGAATTCAAGCTAATTGCCCTCGGACAATTAACCTTGAAGATCTCCAGATCAATCAATCTACTGGGTTGGCAAGGAAGTAATTTCGGCTTTAACAAGTAGATTTGTCGATGTTATGAAGCAAATCGGGCTTAATTTTTGTTACACCTATTGGTACATTGTCAATTTTAACACGGAGTGCAAAAACGAACGTTTTCAACGAACAGGCAAGAAACCACCTGAGGATCACAAAGACCGCACGTACCTAATTTGACTTATGAGGTTTCTTTCTGGCGATTTTTCACTCAAGATGACCAATGTTCTGGTAGACTGACTGAAGTTGACCAAATCAAAGTCATACTTGAATCAGATCATCATATAACTGTGCGGGAGATTGCCGAAAGAACATCTTGGACTCGTAAAAAAGCTCGATATTTGGGTTCAATATGTGGTAGATTCATCTCAAACGCAGTCAGGTTGCCCCTTTTTTGAAACGAATCATCGCCGGTGATTAAAAATGGCTCATCTGCAAAAATTTCAATCGAAAACCATCATGGTGCTAGCGTGGTGAATCAGCACTAACCACATAGAAAGCTGAACTGAAAAGAAGGTTATGTTGTCAATTTGGTGGGTTTAGGTTTCGTGTGTAGTGAGCTGCTTCCAAGAGCCAAAGGATCAATTCAAATGTTTACTGGAGGAAGGAATCAAAGAAAAAAGGCCAGAATTGGCAAATCGTAAGGGAATCCTGTTTCTTCATGTGAAGTGATGTCACATACACTATACGGCGCCGCACACTGGGGCAGGGTACCCTGATACCTGCCATCAAATAAACCAGAAATGTTAGACCTTCTGAAGTGGATCGAATGTATTCATAGGCATATATATTAATCAAAAAAATAAAAATTTTGGTAAGGAACATTATTTTTATTGTCGAAAAATCGAATAAACACATCAAAGAATTTTATTTACTTAAAGAGAACTTTTGCATTGCACATATGTCATATAATACGCACTGAATATAACAATTATAAGTGCTCCTCACTTTCTTCAATACGTATAATGTTCAAAACAGTTAATTATTGAAGATACACTAAAGCACCATCATCTTCATCATCTTTATCATCATCAACTGTTGCATTATCATCTGATTTATTTAAAAATGGAACTTTTAACATTAAGAATGCTTCTCTGGGAATATTTTTAACTTTATTTTTGACAGGCTTTTGCTTACTGGTGATAACTGGATCAGAGCTCAGTAAAAAAAAATTGAAAATATCCCTGTTAGATTTTTCTCTGCTACATTTTCTGGAATTATGCTCTCTGTAACGCTTAAAGTCCTTGTTTCTTGCCTCCTGTGACTCCTCCGTTAATTGTCCGATAGGAAGAAGTGCAAAGGCTATTATTTCCGGGCAGTGAATCAAATACTTATGCAAAGTATGTGGCATGTTGTACCATGGGTATAAAAACACAAAATACCTGGCAGTATCATGTGCAAACAGCCTGTACTTCTCAGGATCTACATCAAATCCACTTGATATCGTGATCAAAATAATGTGAAACTTTTTTATTAAGTTAATGTCTATATTTGTAATTTTTGCGGACTACTCAGGATTTTGGAAAAAACGTCTGGCGGTGTTTCCATCGTTGCTACTGCCTAAACTGGGTTTTGGTTTGCCTACATTAAGGCCAAACTTTTCTCTAAACTCTTTCCGTAACCGAGCTTTATTTTCTGAAACGATTTGTTTGCCATTTTGCTACAGGCAATCTGTATGCCAAATGTAATAGACATTCGAAGAATCGAATCCAACCATGTAAAACAGAAAGCCCAAATCTCAAATTTTCTGTGTTCACTTCCCTTGAAACCATTTCATCTATTTTATTAAATTCTTTTGATGTTGCACCACACAAAAAGCATTTCATTGTTGAGGTAGTTTCTGTAAGGGCATTACACACCTTCCCGTCTACCATTGATAAAATTAATTCATGACGAATTTTTAATGTGTTTGCACCAATATTAATAATGCTTTCTTGAAGATTTGATATTTGATTTTCTATTTTTCTGTTTTCCTGAATACACACATCAATAGACTCCTTCCGAAATTCAATGCTTATTGGCCTACAATACCTTGTAGATGCAGGACTTGGGTTTTGCCATAAAATTACATCTTTAGCCATTAATCGAAGAGGTACAAGACATATGATAAGAACAGCTGAATCACTAGCTTCAGAGTCTTGAAAGGCTTGTTTGTAAGAGCTATGTCCCGACGACCCATCAAATCCCCATTTAGAGATAAGGCACATTTTCTCAAGTTGGTCATCTTTTAGGGTATTGAAAACAGTATCAAATGTTTGACATAAACGTATTATCGTATGATCTAATAGAGATTGCAATCTGACGGAAGCACCCGATTCATTTGCAGTAGTGTCTGCTGGGTAGCATAGCTTTTTAGCTAACTGTATTAATTTGTAAGATGGGAGCACTTCTTCTTATCACATCACACTGTTCACGGGAAAGTTTAGCTTCTATCAGGATGGATAGCGCATCTTCAGCTGACAATAGATATTGTGGATTTAAGGTTTTTTGGTAAGCTTTTTAATAACACTAAGCATGTTCAGGATATTTAGAAATATCTTTTAAAAGTTTTGAAGCTTGTGTATGACCTTCAACTCGTAAATTCATGCAAGTAGCGTAAGCTAATTCTGGGGTTGAAGTTACTTCACGCAGTTGCTTGGTTTTAGCACGTTTGCTATTTTCCGAGGAATTTTCAAATTAAATAACCGGTCGGCCGCGTTTAGTTTTTGACACAACGCATGGGAAAGAAAGTGATGTCAGAAGCCACTCTTTATTGTGTTTATTAAATTTTTCTTCAATTCTCCTCGCTTTTATCCATCTTGACCTATATTGAAACTTGAAACTACTCAATTTCTGAATTTGTTCGTTTACGAGTATGTATTGTTTCTCGAAACTACTCTCCCCAGAATTATGCATTATATTTAAAAGTTCTTGCCTTGTAATAAATAATAGTATATGAGAAGTTCCTGAAACGAAATAACTTATTTTGAATAATAATAACATATTCGAATACAAATAATTTCTTTAAATCATGCAATTAAAACTGATCATTATCGTAAAGTAGCAAAAAGTAGCAAAAAAAGGAATTTGTTTCACCGAGCCTATTCAATAAAAATTTTTTCTATATAACAACCATAGCTTAATATTGTTTAGAACCTAAACAAAATGTCCTTTCTTTATTAATTTCATATTATTTGATTGCAAATATTAATTTATCTTGGCCACATTGAATTATGATGATAATGAAAAAAAAAAAACCCTTCTAAAATATAGTAACATACCTGAGGTTGAAGCCTCCATCGCTATATAATACCATCAAAAAATGTATTTTATAGTAAAACTACTCTAAAAATGCACCCGAATCACTAGTGCATAGGTCAACCACAAAACGCTAACTACGCTTCACTCTAATAACGAACCAGTTTTGTAACGGGTCATTTAAGTATTGCAAAAAAGTGCAGTTACTAGTATCCTAATTAAGTCATGTAATAGGGTTTTCCCAGAATCACTTTTATTTTTTTATTTTTCGGCAGTTTTTATGGCTTTTTGTCCCAGTGTGCGCCGGCCTTGCACCACCAGATTTTCATTTGTTTCGAAGTGTGCAAAACCCTTGGACTGGTAAAGGCTTCAATACTGATGATGAACTGAAATCTAACTTGGGCCAGTTATGTGCTAATAAGGATTACAAATTCTAAGGGCGCGGAGTCATGAATTTGACAAAAAGACGACATAAATGGAAAATATGAAATTAGTCGCTGAAAAGGAGCATTCTTGTCGGCAAAAAATCTGCTTTTAGCTCTCTACACTTCGCTCTACGTTTCTTAAATTGTTTGATGCCCTCTAAATAATACGATTGCTCGAGGCCCTCAAAATAGGCGTTTGTTTCATCGGTGACCCCTTCATTCGACACAAATCTCTTACCGCCGAGACATTTCTTCTTGTTTGGAAACAGGAAATAGTCGCAGTGGGCTAAATCGTGAGAGTATGCTGGATGAGAGAGCAATTCACAATCTGATTCATGCCACTTTGCCATTGCGGTTACGGACTTGTGCGCCAGTGCGTTGGTGGAAGAGACCTTTCTTCCTCGCCAAATGTGGTCGGTTTTGCTCCAAATCGACGTCGAATCCATCTAACAGCTCGGCATAATAGGCGTCGGTGATCGTTTTACTCTTTTTAAGGTAATCGGTGTGAATCACACCGCCCGCATTCCAAAAAACTCTCACCATAAACTTGTTTACCGTCAGATGCACCTTGGCTCTCTTCGTCTTCGATTTACCAGGAGAGGTCTACTGTCTCGACTGTTTCTTGATCTCTAATGTGTTATGATGAAACCATTTTTCGTCCACGGTTACAAAACGTCGCAAAAACATTAAAAAATCAACCATGTAGCAAGTATCTCAAATTAGAAACTCACTGAGTTGGCGGTAACCTGATCATCAAGCAGTCAACCAAATTGATCATATTCTGACCGACAGATGGGGTTGTACCATATGAAATGTCCGATTTTCGTTCAGTTCGCAATAAGAAGCTCTCGAGTAGACATCTATAGTAGAAAGTGCAAAATTTTTATTTTATTTTCAAAGGAAACAATACAAATAAATTTGTAAAGTGCGGGGCTTGACTTCTGGGTACAATGCCCATGTGGCGTTGTCTACAGCACGCAGTATTTGTACCAAGTTCCCGTGCGGTCCCCCATTTAGGTACTTACCGCGCTTATTAGACAAAGTGGTACGTGTGTATGACGTGTGAGACTTTAAGGCTCGTTGCAACTACAGGAATTTTTTTCTAGAAATTGTTTGCCATGCTGTCGACAACTTGCAGGAATTTAAACTGGGACATAATGCGTCTCTAACAGTGAATAACATTAATGACGCATTTAAGAATGCAGTTGTGCTTAGTAACGTCGGTGTTTGTGTTTTTTGTGTTTGTCTTTCTTTATAATGACTCAGGAAGTCGGAGTGGATATTGCCAAACACTTTTCTGCGTACGTCCACGTCAGTAAATATAGACCAGCTGTTTTGGCACTTAGTGAAACACTGGTAGATCCCCGCTCACACCTCTCATATCACACTAATCTGAAGCTACCTGGCTACGAACTAGTGCCACTATTCTTTCCTCATCGCGGTCTCGCCATTTATGTGCGTAGTGATGTAGCTTACCAAATTCCACCACAATGTAGTCCCTGTTCCAATCCGGAATTCAATTTCATGTGGTTAAAATTCCATCTCCGTAAGCAAATTATCCACTACTGCTTTATTTACAGAAGCCCCAAACTGCATAGCAATTCGAGTTTGATGCGCTGTCTGACTCCATTCAAGGAATTGTATTCCTGTATCCCCATACTGAAATCGTTACACAATTCTGGGTGGGTTCGACATTCTGGACAGACAAAACCCGAAAGACGGTGTGTTGAGATCTTCGCTGCGGAGAACAACTTAACGCAGCTTGTAAATGAGCCCACATGGATACCAGACGTTGATAGTCATACCGGCAGCACCCTGGACTTGTTTTTAACTTCCCACCCTGATATGTATACCGTCGAGGTGCTCCCCCCTCTAGGCTCATGAAATATCTCGAAACACGAAAACTCCTTAATGACCGGCAGTATGGTTTCCGTAGCAACAGGTCCACTGGTGATCTGATGGCGTGTCTCACTGAAAAGTGGAACCAAAGCGTACATCAATCTGGCGAAAGCAAGATAGTTGCACTTGATATTTTTGAGGCATTTGACAGAGTTTGGCATCAAGCTCTTTTGTCGAAAATGCAAGCTTTTGAGGTCGACGACTCTCTTCTCCAATGGACTAGAAATTACCTTTTGGAACGTTCAATTCAAATGGATGGTTTCAAGTCTGATGTTCATAAAATAAATGCTGGTGTGCCCCAGGGCTCCGTTCTGTCTCCGACATTCTTTTTAATTTTTATCAACGATCTCTTGTCTGCTACTTCCAATCCAATATATTCTTTTGCTGACGACAGTACTCTCTGCTTTTCATATTCGTTCAAGGACTCACGTCCCTGCTCTTGGGCTGTAGAACGGGAACACGAGCGTATTTTAAGCTCATTAAATTCTACTACTATTGGGTCTATAACTTCGTGCGGTTTGCTAAAAGACGGCGTAACTTGTATTATTCTAGCTACTGTCATTGAAGGTCATTTCAGCATATGTCATTCATTTGAAGCGTAAACAACAATCATTTTTTTTCACTCAAATATGTCGAACTTTGTGCCTGAAAAAGTGTTTTTGCGGGGAGTTCTTCTTCATTACTTTAATATGAAGAAAACTGTTGCCGAAAGTCATCGTATTTTGGTGGAAGTTTATAGTGAACATGCGCTAGTTGAGCGAACGTGCCAAAAGTGGTGGTTTGCACGATTTAAAAGTGGTGATTTTGGCTTGGAAGACGATGAATGTCCTGGGCAGGCAAAAAACTTTGAAGATGAAGAACTGGAAGCATTACTCTATGAAGATTGTTGCTAAACACAAGAAGAGCTCGCAGAATCTTTGGGTGTCACTTAAGCAGCCATTTCAAAACGTTTAAAAGCAGCTGGATATATTCAAAAGCAAGGAAATTGAGTTCTACATGAACTCAAGCCGAGAGACGTCGAAAGGCGGTTTTGCATGTCCGAAATGCTGTTGGGACGCCACAAAAGGAAGTCATTTTTGCATCCGATTGTTACTTGTGATGAAAAATGGATCCATTACGACAACCCCAAGCGCAAAAAATCATATGTGAAACCCGGCCAACCAGCCGAATTAACGGCAAAGCCGAATATCCATGGAGCGAAGGTAATGCTCTGTATTTGGTGGGATCAGATGGGTGTGCTGTATTATGAGCTGCTAAAACCGGGTGAAACCATCAATGGACAACGCTACCGAACACAATTAATCCGTTTGAAAAGAGCAGTGGCCGAAAAACGCCCGGAATATGCGACCAGACACGAGGCAATAATTTTCCATCATGACAACCCTCGGCCCCACGTTGCTATTCCGGTTAAGAACTATTTGGAAAACAGTGGATGGGAAGTCTTACCCCACCCGCCTTATAGCCCAGACTTTGCCCCTTCTGACTACCATTTGTTCCGGTCGATGCAGAACGCCCTCACTGAAATACGGTTCACATCAGAGCAGAATATCAAAAAGTTGCTTGATTCATTCTTGGCTGCCAAGCCGGCGCAGTTCTTTTGGGATGGGATCCACAAATTGCTAGAAAGGTGGGGAAATGTCATAGATTCAGATGGGCAATACTTTAAATAATACTATTGTACATGTTTTTGTATTGGGTCTACAAGTAAGTTTCCAGCGTTTTTTTCCAAAATTTGAAGTTTTATTATGAAAACATAGTTACAATGCTTTATTCAAGGTATCGTCCATCGGAAGCTACAACTTTCCCCCATCTTTCTGGCAATTTATGAATTCCGGACCAAAAAAATTTCTCGTCTTTCGAGCCCAAGAACGTATCGAGCTAATTTTTGATTTCCTCTACTGAGCTGAAGCGTATTCCCGTAAGAGCGTTCTACATCGAACGAAACAAGTGGTAGTCAGATGGTGCCAAGTCTGGACTGTAAGGCGGGTGAGGCAGAATTTCCCATCCACTATTTTCCAAATAGTTTTTCAGCGAAACCGCAACATGTGGCCGAGCGTTGTCGTGATGAAAAATGACGGACTCATGCCTGGTCTCATATTCTGGCCGTTTTTCTTTTAATGCCCGCTTCAAACGAATTAGTTGGGTTCGATATAATGGTCCTTTGATGGTTTCACCACTCGGAAGCAGTTCGTAGTATACGACACCCTTTTGATCCCACCATATGCAGCCATGACCTTATTCACGTGAATATTTCGTTTTGGCGTCGATTGGGCGGGCTCGCCGGGCTCTGTATACGATTTTCTGCATTTAGGATTATCATAATAAATCCATTTCTCATCACCAGTGACAATACGATGCAAAAATGATTTATTTTTATACCGCTGCAGTAACATTTCGGACATGCAAAATCCCCGTTCGACGTCTCTTGGCTTCAATTCGTACGGCACCCAGTTACCAACCTTTTGAATGAATCCCAGTGCTTTTAGGCGCAGGGAAACGGCTTGTTGCGTGACACCCAATGATCCAGCAAGTTCTTCTTGAATCTGACACGGATCCTCATCCAGTAAAGTGTCCAATTTCTCGTCTTCAAAACTTTTCGGCTTTCCGGGGCGATCTTTGTCTTCAACTCCAAAATCACCACTTTTGAACCGTTTGAACCACTCGCGGCACGTCGATTCACCAATACATTCCGCCCCATAAGTTTCCGAAAGTAAACGATAGGCCTCAGCCGCACTTTTCTTCATATTAAAGAAGAAAGGCAGCGCTTCACGCAAATGACGTTTATTTGGCTGGAAACTTTCCATGATTTTGCTCGTTAAAATGTACGACACCGATAGAACTGCTCAAATATAACGCTGCAAAGTTGTTGACAGATACAAAACCTACAAATAAAACACATGGGGTCTGACATTTCTGCCCGGGATCCACTGGTGGCGCCATCTCTGACAAACGCTGGAAACTTACTTGTAGACCCAATAAATAAACGTTCAAATTTTGAAAAAAACCGCACGAATTAAGTTATATACCCAATTGGGGTATAACATAACTAATTGGGGAACCACTAACAGAGTAGAATTTAATAATTCCAAAACACAATGCTGCCTGCTGTCGTTAAAGCGAAATTTAAACACCCAGCCATTGTCCATGAACGGAACTTGTATCGTCGGAACCGATAAACTTTCCATTCTCGGTATGTGTGTCAACGAGAAATTACGTTGGAATGGCAACATATTCGGTCTTGTCAAAAATGCTGCGAAATGTCTAGGTTTCCTCGGACGATGTAAGAAATACTTTACCCCCTCTGATCTGGCCTCAATATATGCTACGAGTAGATAGGATTCGAAACTGTGCGATAAGACTCATAGGTGATACCAATATCAGTCAAACAATGGACACCCTCGAAAATCGACGTAATGTCTCATGCCTCACTCACGCTATTTCCACCACCAGTGCTCCACAGAAATCGCCAGTATCATTCCGCCCCTTCAAACTTTTAACCGTAACACCCGTCTCGCTATGAATGCTCATCAGTATTCTCTCAAGCCCACTTTCGGACGTACTCTAAAATATCGTGATTCATTCCTTAGCCGTACAACTCGCTTATGGAATTCCCTGCCTAGCTCCTTATTTCCTAGTCATTATAACCTTCAAATATTTAAAACCAACGTTCACCGGTACCTCTTTTTCTATCCTCCCTGACTTTCCTTCGTCCGCGCTGTGTGCAAACATTTTAAGGGTACTTAAATCCCTTGAGCGTAATTTGCGTGCTCGTGAGATGAATGACCTCATCACGGATGTGGTATAAACAAAAGAGGCGTAATTAAAGCACCAAATAACCCACGGACTGCACTGATTGTCCTAGTCAAGAAAAGGATGGATTCTCCAAGTCACGCATCAACTATCAGCAGCTTAGCTTAAGTTATAAAAAAGGCTCGTACCTATCGGCATGGATGGTTGGCCTTATTTCAGCACTTGAAGGCTCACACTGATATTAGACGTTCAGTCTCCGAAGCGGTTATTGGCAAGTTGAACTGGATCTTAACGATAACGAAAAGACGGTCTGTTTAATATGGCGCCTTTTTGTCTATGGAACACCAAGGACGAAGAAATGCGAGTTGATGATGTATCATCAGTGGCATCAGTGTTTACTCTAAAACACACGTAGAGCACTCCAAGCTGCTAATTTAATGCAGAGCTCTGGTAGCGTGAGTTACTGTGCTGAAATTCTTTGAGTCCGTTTGAGAAGGCTCCGACAGAAATAAGACATAGCAACGGAAATGAAGGAAATCCCTGCTGTTTATTATCTATTAGCAGAAAAAATAACTGGCGTTCTAACAGGGTACTCTCCTCGCTATAGACGACATACCTTGTAATGGCTATTAAGCAGAAGTGAGGGCAATACTCTAAAAGAACATAAATTCATTTTTGATTATATGTTAGTTACAACCACCATCTTTTACGGTTGTCGGCAAAACCTATCCACATGCTACTTAGTTGCACTCGCAGTACTGGTAGACAGATCATGCATCAGCTCAACACCTGTCTATGATGTAGGCGAATAAGCCTGCAGATCAGCCTGTTTTCCAGTAATTAATCGCCCTTTGGTAGCCCCGAGATCAGTATCAGTAATATACGAGTATTCAACTGTCTTTTGGCCCAGAGGCCATTCCTTGACGAGGCGTTCAGCAACCTCTTGAATGAAGATTATTGGTCCTTTACATTACATTAAGCCACTTAACATTAGCAGCTCAAACCTGCCTTAAACGGTAAGTGAAAGAGGTAACACGATTTATAATAAGCCCGCATTGAACTCATAAAAATATTCACAACTTGGCTAGATCAGCGCGAACAAAGTACAGTCTAACTCTAATGTACGACCTCACCTCAGGTTCAACCACTTAGCAGACCCCACTGTCTTCACCAACACTCCAATTGACGATTTCAAAATTTCCAAATGTGCGTAAAGCATCGTAAAATTCGTCCACCAGATCGCAACACATAGCAACTATCCCGCAGTGCATTTGGCAAGGCGCCAATGTCTTCTGCTCCACATGGAGCAACAGTTTTGTTTCTGCTTCCTCTCTTCCAGGCCTCCAGGTCTCAACGATTTCGGACTCTAAACTCAGTTCATGTGGATTTCGACAATTTACTCCTCTGAAAAAGGGTCACCCCTACCTAGTGTACCTTGTGGTGGGCGAGACCATGAAAACCGAAATGCTGTTGTGGATATCAAACTTCAAAACAACAACGCACTTGTATTCATAAATCCGTAAGACTTTGTCGCGGTCTTGAAACCTTTAAGAAAAAAAAAAAAAGGAAAAATTAATAAAAAAAAAAAAAACAAAGCCTCGTGTTGTCGTTGACTCTCGTTTTTGGGGTGACTCTTCGCCGCAACATCTTTAACACGCGCATAATGACTGCTAAATCATTTTTGTGTCTCCTCCAGCTGTACGACCGGCTACGACTTGCAACGATGATAAAGTGCTTCGAAGGTCAGTCACAGTACAGTGTCCATGGTATGATCTGGTGGCGACTTTTGCTGGTTTTGCTGGTCTTGTGGAGTTTTTGCCCGCTGCTCATCGCTGATCTGCTTATCATGACAGTGTTCATCGATTGTTTGGGGCTAAGAACCTTAGCTGTCAACACATATGGATACCCTGGTATCCTGGACAAGGGTTTTTTTTTTTTCTTTAATTTATTCCTCCGGCGGAGTATAATTTAAGGCAATTTTGGCTTGAGGTCTACAGAGGGGGGGGGGCCTACCTACAGCGATGGTACGAGTACATGTTTCGACTGTTGCTAATTTATTTTTAATTAAAATTGAATTATTGCACCGATGAATGGGCAGCGCTGATGATGGACAATTTTGTCATAATAAAAGGAGAGTTGGAAGTTCTTAGGTGCAAAGGTAACGTTGCAGCTTGTTTCAAGCCGATATAATTGTTTATTTAAAAAGAACAACACGGTCAGATGCCATATTTCATGTGCATATGGGAATATAGCCATATGTAGATCCTGCAATTCTCTCCGAACTTGACCATATCTTTGCCTAGAGGTAAGAAACTATAACGTCGTGTACATATCTGCTGTGACAAATCTTCATGCTCCTACTCTTGGTACCACACTACAAATTGGGGGTAAAAATATTTTATAGATACTACCTCATCCGAGAAATTATTGTTTCTCCCTCGGAGGTACTAGTACTAGTACTGTCATTTGAGGCTTCAGGCAGAACCTTCAGCTTAAAGTCATCCCTGCCAATAAAATTCCAAAGTAACCTCTCGCCCCTTAATATTCAAATCATAGGCTGCACTCTCAAAGCCATCTTCCATTTAAAAATGTGTGGCAAGGATGGCTCCAAAATTTATCTAGAAAAACTTGCGTCTGTCTTCCAAGCGGAAATATACACGATCCTGATGGTAAAGCCCTATATTACGGGTATCAGGATGAAGAAAACGATGCATCTGCAGATGTAGCGACTGCCAAGCTAGGAACTTTGACAGTTGATAGCGGCCATATTGTTGAAGCTGCCTATATCTGTCAAATTAGCTGTCATTTATTCGGAATGTTTTACCAAATCACCATGGATGGACATAGCGTTCGACAAGACGTGCAAATGATAAAATTGTTTTATCAAAATGGGTTTTCTGTTCGTTCCGCGCGCTTCGCCCATTTTACGGTCGCCATAATCGTCCTGGGGAGAGGACTATTCGCAGTATTTGAGTCCACTGGTTCAGTAAACGATAAACCAACACCCGTACGTCGACGAAATACAAGATCTGCCGAAAACATCACCGCTGTCAGTGAGAGTGTGCAGGAGAATCCGAAGCAGTCGAATTCGCATCGCTCACAAGAACTCGGCCTTTCGCATACCACAACTTGGCGAATTTTGCGTCGTGACTTAGGCCTGCATCCGTACAAAATTCAACTGACCCAGGAGCTGAAGGTAAACGACCATAGACAACGACGTATGTTCGCTGAATGAGCTCTGGAGCAGTTGGAAACTGCCCTTATTTTCATTGAAAAATCATCTTCAGCGATGAGGCCCATTTCTGGATGAATAGGTACGTCAACAAACAAAATTGTTGAGTTTGGGACGATAGCAATCCACATGAGATCCAAGAGCGTCCAATGCATCCCGAAAACGTTCCTGTTTGGTGTGGATTTAGGGCTAGCGGCGTCATCGGTTCATATTTCTTTGAGAACGACGTTGGCCAGGCTATCACCGTCAACGGGGAGCGCTATAGGTCGATGATTACCAACTTCTTTTGGCCTAAATTGGCTGATATGGACATCAACGACATGTGGCTTCAACAGGACGGCCCTGCGTGCCACACAGCTCACGCCATATTGGAAATTCCGCACGAGCAATTCGAGGGCATGGCCATATCACGTGAAGGTGATGTGAACTTGGCAGTCGTTCACAGACCACGGTATTGTATAGACCTGTTTCGACTTTTTCTTACTGAATTGAATAAGTGAATTGAATTTAATTAATTCACGGATTTATATGGCCACAGTAGGCGTAGTGTGATAAGGATTGAAACGAATAAAATCTGTAAATTTTAATACGGGCTGTACTTCCAATGCGTAAAAATCGCAATCCCATTTTGTACCCAAATTAGCCTGTATATTCTCTAGTTTCAGTTTGTTATTGATTTTAGTTCGGTGCGGTTTAAAATATTTATAAAATATGAGCCAAGAGGAACGCCGTAAAAAGATCATCGACAAATGGCTTGAAAATACTTCGCGTCCAAACCATTTCATCGCAAAAAGTTTAAACATAGCACGCAGTACAGTGGATTCTGTTATTAAACGATATTTGGAGGCGTTGACAGTTAAGCGAAAACAGAAAAGTGGACCTAAAAGTGGAGCACATGATACAAATTTGGACAGGAAAATAGTGGGTACCCTCGGAAAAAACCGGACTATGTCATCCAGAGATGTTGCTCGGAAATGTAATACCAACCAAACAATGGTACAAAGATCTTAAAAAACGTAACGGTCTAAAAACACGAAAAAAACAAAAAATACCAAAAGTTACTGAAAAGCAAAAAAAAGTCATAAAAACACGAGCCCGAAAGCTATACGAGTTGATCGGCAACAAGAAAGCGTGCTTGGTTTTGGTTGACGAAACTTATGTCAAAGCCGACTTTACTACTCTTCCAGGTGCGCAGTTTTACAATTCGTTTGAAGCTGAGATTCTTCCGCAATCAACAACATCGATTGGGATGGAAAAATTCGGGTCAAAATATCTCATTTGGCACGCCACTTGCCAATGCTCATCGTTTATTACAACGGGAACAATTAACGGAGAAGTGTACATTAACGAGTGCCTAAAAAAACAGTTGATTCCTTTCTTAAACAAACACGAGGGTTCAACATTATTTTGGCCAGATTTAGCTTCAGCTCACTATGGTCATGCGACGTTGAGCTTTCTTGTTGCTAAAAATGTCGACTTTGTCCCAAAAGACATGAATCCACCCAATGTTGCACAGTGCCGTCCCATTGAAAGGTATTGGGCTTTGGTCAAAGCTAAATTGAGGAAAAGTGAGCAGTGTGCAAAGGACGTAAAAGATTTTAGTGCCAAATGGAAAAGAGCGTCCAAAAAGATCACGGATGTAACTGTCACCAACCTTATGAAGGACATTCGAAAGAAGTTGACGAAAGAATGAAAACCCAAATATTTTTTTTATTTTTTGTAATTGTGAATGAATTTAATAAAAACAGAGTTTTAAAGCAAATAAAAAAAAATTTACATGAATTATGAAAATATTTTTTTTTTTTACTTTGAAGTTTCCAAATTTTATTCGTTTCAGTCCTTAAAGTGTAGTATCAGCGTTTCATTGCCGCGAATACTGAAACACATCACTCACCAGTCAATAGAACCCGCCATAGGGACGAATTTTGGTTTGAAAAATATTGCTGTAACGTAAATACTTTTGGTATACGAGTACGTACCATATACACAAGCAAACAATACAGAGGAAAAATTTCATTTAAGGATATTCATTCACTATTAGAAAAAAGGTCACAGCTGAGCTATAAGTTCAAGAGTTTAGCACTTGCCTTAAAGATTTCTGGGAAAGGTGTTGGGACAAGAACATATCCAACCGAGCTGGTGTGGACGATAGTGTTTCCGATGACTCATATATCAGCTCTATTTAACAGCGATAGAATCGTATATCAGACGGACCCGCCTTAGAAATTCTTGTGATGATAAACCATTACCAAGAGGTAAGTTGGAACCGAGTTATCGACTTCAAGACATTTTATGGCAGCTTTTGTCCATAGATGCTTTATAAGAATGGGGTTCTAGATCTCATTCTTGATAGTATCATACATTTTGCCAAAGAGCTTTGATAGACTTAGACCCCCTTCTTGACAATCCTTACTCGGTCAACTTACGAATTCATTTAAAACGATAGAATTGAGACATGGTGAAACGATATCCATGACTTTGTCGCTTTTTTCAGTAGCTTCCTGTAACGTATTTAGGCTGTACCCAACCCACTCTATTCTTTATTTTTTTTGAGGTGGAACTGCAATTTACAGAAGATCTGGGAGTCAACTAACACCTCTTTCCATTTGCTCGCAGTCATGCTAAAGCCGCCATTTGTGCACTCCAAGTTGGCTGAGTAACACCCAAAGCGAAATCTTCTATTACCGTATTGGATTCAATGATACTACTGGTCGGAACTGTGGTATTCACTCGTTTAACATCTCCTAGCCATCTAATCCAGAGAATGCCATCCCTTCTCATATGGTTAATGCCGTAGTATAGCCCGCACCGAAAATCAGTGGAAGAACCTTTCCTCAGTTGGCTTCTTAGTCCACAGAAAAAGCAATTGGCAAGAGTTTTTCTTCCCTTGACCTCACGTTGCGGCGTTGTTTGAATTTAAGCAAAGCGCAGGTAGACCAAGTCTTTTACTACCTCAACTTATTTCCTAGATGTGCGTAAGGTGATGAAAATACATCAATTTTCAAATTGTATCAGTAGTTTTCAATATGTCCACCTTTGGCGCGAATAATGGCCTTGAGACGGCCGAAGAAAGCATCGCACGCCGCACGCAAGTGGCTCTGCGGTATTTTGGCCCATTCCCGGCGAAGTACTTGTTTGAGGTGCTCCAAACTTTGGTATTTTTTAGTACCAACTTCCGCCTTCAAAATATCCCAGACAGAGAAATCCAACGGATTTGCATCCGGAGAATTTGTAACCTATTGTGTCGAAGAAATGAAGTGTGGAACATTATTTTTTAACCAATCTTGGTTGACGCGAGCTTTGTCCACGGTCTCCAACCAAAGTGATTGTTTGAGGCTTCAATACTGCCTCTAAGACAGTTTAACGGTATACGATCGCATTAATTTTGACGCCACGGTCCAAAAATACGAGCGGAGAGGAACCATCGGCGGTTATGGCGGCCCAAACCATCACCATCGGTGCTGCCTGCTTTCTGGTGGCCGTCTGAAGGTGTATATTTTCGAAGGACCTCTCTGGCAAGTAAACTCGGTCATTGTGTTTGTTGACATATTGCTCGATAACAAATGGCGACTCATTGGAAAAAACCAAATTTGGCAACTCAACACTTTCGTGCAAGCGTAGCAGTAGCAACTCCTTCGCTCTTTCGACTCTAACTTTTTTCTGTTGCGGTGTAAGATCGTGTGCTTTTTGGAACTTCAATGGCTTGACCCCAAGCTCATTTTTCCGTATGTGTTGCATCCGTTGCAACGATATGTTGAGCTCACTAGCCATTTTTCTTCCCCTTCGACGCGGATTTCGCTCAATTCGAGCTTTCACTTTCTGAACCATTTCTGCCGATGTTGCTGTATTTTTATGACCACCTCCATGGCGTTTTGTAACGCTGCCGGTATCACGGTAACGAGCTATGGTTCGAGACACAAATGATTTATTCACGTTGAGGTGCTGGAGGGCTCTAACGATAGCTACTTGTGGTTTTCCAGCCAAATATAAAGCAATCACACCATCACGTTTGAACTCCATCGCGGATAAAAATTTTTCAACACAACTGAGACGCAAATCGTTTAAAAGGCTTGTAAATAATAACATTATCTGTCATGTGTCAAAATTTGAGCTCACTGTCATGAACGGTTTGGAAATTATAGCAGTCTGAAGTTGGTTTCAGTTCGAGTCATTCATTGTGTACCGCAGCAAAACCAGAAAAAGGAAAGGTATCTCCAATCAACACCTACAACATGGAGGTCCAGAACACCAAGGACTTGTGTAATTTGGCCATAGGTAAGCGCTTTAGCATTAAACGATAAGTTTTAGACAGGCACGTCATCCACTGTAATTCTGTGGAGGGCTACAAAAAAATTCAAACGAATTCAACATCGTTGAAGAAAACGACGACGGAGTACTTCACGTACACACCGAAAGGTGATAAATTTAAAACAGTTCTATTGAAAGGACTGGAATCGTCCGCTGATCCCGAGGAGCTTTTAAAACTGCTTTAAGAGAAAGAATACGACGGTCTCAAATTTATAGGTGTTAAGCCTTTTACCAATGCAAGAGCAAAAATTGGGAAGCGAAAACTACCATTCTTCCTAGTACAGCTCACTCCCAACAGCAAACTGGATAGTCTACGGAGTACCAATGTCCTAGACTACCAGGTGGTTCACTGGGAAAAATTAAAAAGGTGCGATAACATTATACAATGTGTTCGCTGCCAAAGGTTCGGACACGCCGCTTCGAACTGCCAAATGCAGCCTCGATGCGTGAAGTGCGCAAAGAACCACAGTTCCGAGGAGTGTGCTCTGGGTAGGGACGGAGTATCCGATAGGGCGCAGCTCGCGTGCGTGTTATGTGGGAACGTGGGACACACCGCAAACTACCGGAGTTGTCCTAAGTTCGCTGATATTAAAAAATCAAAACTGGCTCAGCAGCAGAAGGTGGAGGTCAAACGTTCACCTGTTAGGTTTCAAACACCAGTCGCCAGCCCAAATAGCGGCAGGTAGGGGGGCTACGGTACAGCAAGCGACTGTTGCTTCTCCGGCGCCAATCCCGAGAACAACGGAAGCTGCACGTAACAAGCTGGCCATCTTGCTCAGGTGCAAGAACAGGCTAAGCGGGTGGACCAGATCTACGCGCTGCTGTCGGGCCTAACGCAACACATGTCGTAATGGGTACGCACATGGTGGAGCAATCTTTGAAGGTCCTTGCGGTGAATGTTAATTCACTGATTAGGATCGAACGAAGAGCCGCGATGTTTAAATTGCTACAAGACCAAACTCCTGATGTGCTTTTCGCTAGCGAAACCAAGCTAACCGACAAGCACAAACTGGAGTACAATAATTACTCGTATATTGTTAGAAGAAGAAACCGGCCCGGATCCGAACGTGGAGGCGGTGTTGCGATCTTCATTAAACAAGGTATAAAATTTCACAGAGTGTACAAGGGAGTGTTGCGTAGGTTCCGGCTGCTGGAGGCAGTCGTCGTGGAAAGCGGCTGTACTTGGCCTCTGTTTATGCACCCGAGGCTCCACAATCCACTTTATTCATTACAGAGCTCGATACGCTTTTTCGACTTCTGAGGCTGGAATCGAGGGAGAATTATTTTATAATCGGCGGGGACTTCAACGTTAGACACGGAGATTGGGGAAATAATTCGCCAAATACTAGAGGGAACCTACTACTCGATTGGTGGGGTCAGCACGATGTCAAGTACAGACTCGGTCTTAAAGCGACGGATAACCGTCGTTTCCCAGAGGTGGGTCTTATCTGGATCTACTGCTGTACGACTAACGTATACGACTGGCAGTTCGACGCGGAGTGCCCGAACCTCTGGCAGCGAACGCATTGTATAACGCCTCCGCTCCTTTTTAATTTTTCCCAGTGAACCACCTGGTAGTCTAGGACATTGATACTCCTTAGACTATCCAGACGGCTTTCGAGACTGAGCTGCACCAGGAAGAACGGCAGACTCTGTTTCTTCCGCCTGGCTCTAGCTGTGGTAAATGGCTTTACCCCCACAAACTTAAGTCCTTCGCACTCCTTCTCTTTGAGCAGTGCCAGGATCTCCTCAGGATCAGAAGACGGTTCCAATCCGATTACCGCTTTTCACAGTTCGATGTGAATGAGTAATGCTCCGTCGTCGTTTCCTTTAGGAGCTCTTTCACTTTCGCGTAGCCCTCTACTATATTACAGTGGATGGCATGGCGATCATTCGCCAACCTCTTAATATTAAAATTATTACCAATGACCAGCTTACACAGGTCCTTGGTAGCACTTACCTTCAATTTATAGGTGTTGATAGGAGGCGCCTTCTCCTTCTTCTTCTGCTGCTGTTTTTGCTGTAGCCGTTTTTGTGGCTGCTGTTGTTTTATCTGTTGCCTTTGTTGTGACTGTTCTTGTTGTTGTTGCTGGTCTTTCTTAGGCTTTTGTTGGTGTAGCACTTGTGCTATTTTATTTATTTGGTGCTGTTGTTGTGTCTGCTTTTGATGCTGCTACTTATGGCCTCCATTTCTTCCTCTTCATCTTCAAATTCACTTGTTGCCAATGAAGCGAAATTGTTCTTTTCCCTCACTCCACCAAGCAGCTTTACAGAGGCCGTTGGTAGGGTGGGACGTTTTACTAAGTTAGAAGTTGGACTGAGCTTCCTCCTTCTCTTTGCTTTCGGCGTTTGGCTCGAACCACTCGAAGCCCCACCTGATATTTCAGCAGATCCCGCTATTAACATAGCGAACCGCTCTCCACAATCCATCATGTGATGGACAAGACTTAGTACCACTTTAACTTTATTGTTTCTGAATTTATTTTAAATAGAAATGAAAAAAAAGATATGGTGAGTGCACGGGGATTCGAATCCACGACCGTCGACTGTAGGCCGAGCACACTGACACTCTGCTAATTGGAGCCTATAGAAATTTCCTCAAACGTCTCTGTGTTACTGATTTTACTAATCACCTTACTCTCGCAAGCCGAAACACGTCTGTTCTCCACGGAGATATGTGAACGACCCTGATGCAAGTTTTTGAAGCCAACGTGCATGTTCATGATACGCAAAACATCGGAATGATTAAGGATCGCAAAAGTTGCTCAGTAGCATTACTTTACTAAGCGTACCCTCGCACGCAGGGTTGTATCTATCTGGTGAACCCGGCATCTATAGTCCGACTTTGATTTTTTTCCGGCAAAGTTGTAGCATGATGGGCGTTAAAAGTTTCACAAGATTTTAGTTGGTTCTCGCGAGATGGTGTAATAGGGGTTCTAGGAACTGCCGTTTTCGTTTACCTTTGAGTTCAATGTTCTGTTCTGCTCACTTTGTCTATACTGACATGTAGGCACAACTACTTTACATTTCTGCCCCCCATGCAGGATTGGATGTTTTAAGTCATTTTCGCAAGTAAAAAAAAAAATCCCATTCAGCCTTTAGTTTTACCAACGAGTAGTAGTATTTGTGGAAGATGTACATCTTCCTCCAGAAACCTTTTCCATTCCGGACCTGTTTAATGCACTGAAAAATCCCATTCAACACAAAATAATAAATCCTAGACTTATGCTCTCCATCAAAATGACCCGGATCCCTGCTTCACGTGTCGAAAATCAGCTCCAGATTCCATCTCTGCTTCGGTCAACCCTTTTTCCGGATGCCTTTCCTTATCACCCCTCTTACAAGCATCCACCTGTCAAGAAGTTGAAAATTCGGTTTTTTTTTTTTCGGATTAGGTCTCCCACATGGTTAGCCACCCTCACATATGCCGGAACATATTAACAACCGTGAGTCGTTTCCTCCTTTGTCCATAATCAATCCTACACCGCCGCTGACAACTTTTCTCAAAAAGGTAACTTCAAAGAATCGTTCAATTGGAAAAGTACGAGTATTGTATCTAAGCAGTGCACAATCGATTGGAGATTATCTGGAAACTGTTGAAAAAGTTCAAGGGCTGACACTTATCTCTTTCATCAGATTGTACGTGTGTGTGACCATTTATTGTTTGGACAGAGAGGAATTTACATAAAGAGGGCCAGTGAATGGCTTAGGTTGATGGTAGCAGCATACAAAGTTGTGAAAGATCTAAAAATGAATGTTTCCCCCGTCTAATGATTGAAACCTTTCAAAGGCTTAAATTGCTTTTAGACATGCAAAGCCAGTTCGGTTTGGTTTACGAGTAGCATGCAACTTTCATATAGCACAGGAGCTATCCATATCAGTAAATTGCCCAGAGTCTGGGATCGGTCGGTTTTTGCCCTCCTTTTGCCGGACAAACATCTCATTAGGGCTGAATTAAAAATCAGTGGCGGCTCAGGTTCGGTCTGATTTGGGCTCAAAATATTCATAAAACCCAAGAGGAATCATCATTGCTGCTGGTAAATAACTCATACACACACAATCTGGCCCAGAGTCTACATAAGTGGCTTCTATTGAACGTGGTACCTGGTGGGACTGTGCGCATGCGCACAAAGTCTCTTCATTGAATGCAATTACCAAATGATCGGCTTCTGGTCTTTCAGTGGTGGTGTGCTTTTGTACTACCAACCAGCGGAACCTTACAACTTCGAGTCCGATCCAAGTTTCAGCCTTGACGTCAGCCCTATTATTTTCGGTTTATTTTCGGTTATGGTAGCCGGCTGGGATTCAATGGATTGTGGCTTTAGCAAATGTTGTTGGGCTTCCTCACTTGCGGTTGCGTTGCAATTCCCACCACCAGATACGAGTAGGCCTGTGGCTATTTTCTTTTCGTTTTTTTTTTTGTTTTTCTTCCATTGACGGATCAATTGATGCTTCGACGGGTGATGCTGTTCCTGCTGCTGCCGATGCAACACATACCTGGAGTAAGAGATATCCGTACTTCTTCTCTCGTCATGGCACAGATTGGAAGAGTATTTTTGTTGTTGTTGTTGTTGTTGTTGTTTGATTTGCATCAGAAGAGGTATCTTTTCTTTAATAGAAGCTTCGCCTAAACCTGTTGACTTTGACTGGGATGGACTAAGGAGGCGAAAGAGTGGACGAAGATCTTTCTTCTGGTAGTTTGCTGTTCTCATCAATTAGCTGAACTGCGGATAATATTCGTATACGAATACGGTGGGGTGGGGGCAAAGGCTATGCTGAGGTTAGTATCGTTCGTTAAATGAACACAATAATTTGTTAGACCGTAAGCAGAGAACTTGGCAAAGGATGCACTCATTGCAACGACCGACGTAAGAGTGAAGCTTATTACTCATTAAGGGTCGGAAAGGTAATTTATCGTCTGGGAGAGCTAACGAGTGACAGAGCTGTGAGAGATTGATTCTACTTGGAGTCAAGGATGAACGTTATTGATTTGCAATTGTCGGGCGGGGGTTACAACTAGTTAATTAGAGATAATAGGCGCTTGTTAAAAATGTGAGTGAAGATCATCAAATAGCTGGAGGATGGAATGAGAAGCACAACTAAATAGCTTGGAGCTCTAGGTGATTTAAGTGATTCATGTTGACAGATTTTACTGGACTATGACAAGAAATATTTAAGTGTATGGTAGGTATAACCTGTTGGAGCAGTTACCAGGAGACACGTTCTGGTGACATATTCAATTTGCAGTGAATGAAGGGTTTGTTAACAAAGTGGATAGGACATGAAAGCGAAATTCGCACCAAGATGCTGACGACTGTCCTTGGTAAAAGCCATGTGTCTTCGGTTTGTTTTACATTTTTCTACCGCGATCTTCTTGCACTTTACGGAGTGTTGGCTTCTCCCGAAAGACGTAACAAGACAGGATCCGGCAAGAATAACACAATCCATACTGGCCCTATGCTGACAATAAGCTTATTCGTATGACTTTCGATCTTCGGTATAACCGGCAGTGGTTGAAAGAGGAATAGTCAAGAGAAAGAAGGACTGTTAAGCCACAGCTTCAAAAAAAATTCCTAAGCCTTATCTTGGCAAATGATGCATTGTGGAAGACATATGTAGGCTGGAAACCATATCCTGAACTGTTGGTAGCTCATGTCAAGCGACCTCTATTGTATGCGATCGAGAAACTACCGGTCGTTCAATACATGGCTCAGGAGTGTAATTGTATGTAGCACTCGCAATTAGGAACTTAGGTGAAGTTAGGTCAGTGTGTTCCTCGTTGAGGTACACTTGTACTATTGCGATACTATTGCGGTTAAGGGGGTCGATGTTCTAGCTACTTCTGAAACCAAAGATATTTTTTTAATAAATTTGTCAAGATCGGTAATCTTCATAGGTAACCACCTACGGTTACATTCTGCTGCGTGGCAAGGCAGATGTGGGCATTGTACTCCAATTTCGGGCGGATAAACGCCTTATATATTGTGGCCAGATCAGAGGGGGTGAAGTATTTCTTACATCGCTTGAGAAAACCTAGACATTTCGCAGCATTTTGACGAGACCGAATATGTTGCCATTCCAACGTAAGTTGTCGTTGACACACATACCGAGAATGGAAAGTTTATCGGTTTCGACGATGCAAGTACCATTCATGGATAATGGCTGGATGTATGAATTTCGCTTTAACGGCAGCAGGCAGCATTGAATTTTGGAAGTATTGAATTCCACTCTGTAGATAGTTCCCCAATTGGTTATGCTGTTAGTATCGGAATTTAATGAGCTTAACATACGCTGGCGTTCCCGTTCTACAGCCTAAGAGCAGGGACGTGAGTCCGTTAACGAATATGAAAAGCAGAGAGTACTGTCATCAGCAAAGGAATATATTGGATTAGAAGTAGCAGACAAGAGATCGTTGATTAAAATTGAAAAGAGTGTCGGAGACAGAACGGAGCCCTGGGGCACATCAGCATTTATTTTGTGAAGATCGGACTTGAAACCGTTCAAGACAACTCGAATTGAACGTTCCGAAAGATATGTAATTTCTAATCCATTGAAGAAGAGAGCCGTCGATCCCAAGAGCACGCGTTTTCGACAAAAGTGCCTTAAGCCAAACTCTGTCCAATGCCGTAGAAATATCAAGTGCAACTATCTTGCTTTCGCCAGATTGATGTACGCTTTGGTTCCACTTTTCGGTGAGACATGCCATCAAATCACCAGTGGACCTGTTGCTATGAAAACCGTATTGCCGGTCATTGGGAAGTTTTCGTGTTTCGAGATATTTCATTAGCTGACGGTTTATCAGCGTTTCCATGACTTTAGAAAGAAGGGACGTAAGTGTAATGTGTCTGTAGGAGTAGAGAGAGGAAGATTCGCCTTTTTTAGGGACAGGCTGGACAAATGCCGTTTTTCATCTGCTCGGAAAGCGTCGTAAAGAGTAGGATCGATGAAAGAGCTTACGCAGTGGTTTTGCCAGCGAGGAAGAAGTAGGGGAGATATACCATCTGGACCAGCGGATTTGTGAATTTTAAGATCTGTAAGAACTCTTACTGCTACACGAGTACGAAAGTGGATTTGTCCAATTGAAGATTCGACGCACTCAAGGGTAGGCGAAGACGAAGCACAATCTGGGAGTGTTGAGCTGGCCGCAATGTGTGCAGCAAGCAGATCGGCCTTATCCAAAGAGCTGGCAGCTAGAATGTCATTGTAGATGAGCGTTGGTATGAAGGATGAGGCAGAACCGTGAGCAGCGATTTATTCGGGAGCTCAATGCTGACTACTGCTTAGAAGTCTGAAGATAGACCATGTTGAACAATTCTTATCCGCGATGGAGTTCAAACGTGATAGTGTGATTGCTTTACATTTGGCTGGAAAACCACAAGTAGCTATCGTTAGAGCCCTCCAGCACCTCAAGGTAAATAAATCATTTGTGTCTCGAACCATAGCTCGTTACCGTGACACTGACAGCGTTGCAAAACGCCATGGAGGTGGTCATAAAAAAACAGCAACATCATCAGAAATGGTTCGGAAAGTGAAGGCTCGAATTGAGCGAAATCCGCGTCGAAGTGGAAGAAAAATGGCTCGTAAGCTCAACATATCGTTGCAACGGATGCAACACATACTGAAAAATGAGCTTGGGCTCAAGCCATTGAAGTTCCAAAAAGCACCCGATCTTACACCGCAACAGAAAAAAGTTAGAGTCGAAAGAGCGAAGGAGTTGCTACTGCTACGCTTGCACGAAAGTGATGGTTTGGGCCGCCAGAACCGCCGATGGTAGCCCTCCGCTCGTATTTTTGGGGCGTGGCGTCAAAATTAATGCGATCGTATATCGTGAAACTGTCTTAGAGGCAGTATTGAAGCCTTGGGCAAACAATCATTTCGATCGGAGTCCGTGGACATTTCAACAAGACTCGGCACCGTCTCACAAAGCGTGCGTCAACCAAGATTGGTTAAAAAACAACGTTCCACACTTCATTTCTTCGACACAATGGATTGCAAATTCTCCGGATGCAAATCCGTTGGATTTCTCTGTCAGGGGTATTGCGAAGGTTGGCACTAAAAAATACCAAAGGAATGGGCCAAAATATCGCAGAGCCACTTGCGTGCAGCGTGCGATGCTTTCTTCGGCCGTCTCAAGGCCATTATTCGCGCTAAAGGTGGACATATTGAAAACTACTGATACAATTTGGAAATTGATGTATTTTCCAACAGTTTTTGCTTTGGCACAATAAAATTTATCAAAAAATAAAAAAATAATAGCATTTTAAAAAGTTGGAGTTCGAGTCATTCACCCTGTATTATAGGAAACTAAATTCCGTTACCATCGCCGATAGATATCCAAGAACAGATTCTTCATGATACTTGCCTTAAAAAGCGGATTCCACCAGATCGCCTTAAGGGAATCCGACAAAGAGAAAACTTCATTTTCCG
Source organism: Volucella zonaria (assembly GCA_963966105.1). Lineage (NCBI taxonomy): Eukaryota > Metazoa > Arthropoda > Insecta > Diptera > Syrphidae > Volucella > Volucella zonaria. The sequence goes on along the minus strand of OZ014532.1, from coordinate 101,666,726 downwards.
TCAACGACGGGAAGTCTGAGTTTGCGAAATTGCCGTTTGGTTTAAAAAACGCTCCAGCAATCTTCAGCGAACCCTTGATGATATAGTGCGCCAATATATTGGGAAATTTTGTCAGCTGTATATCGACGATATTATCGTTTACAGTGAAGACGAACTCCACTATGCTAAACACATTTACCAGATTGAAAGCCCAATTGGTCAAGTGTAAATTTTTCGAGGCCGAAGCAGTATTTCTAGAGTTCCTCATTTCAGCCAATGTCGCACATCTGAGAAACTCGCACTTCTGAATGCGTAATGTATTTTCTTTAGAAGAGAAGGAGGAAGGATGCTCTAATGTCATTTGTATCTATGCGGACCAATTCTATCCGTTAAGTGTCTTACTTATCCAACTGTGTATTTAAAATTGTTTTATTTTAAAAGTTATAAAAATAATAAACAACAGCTACATAGGAGATCCTTAAATTCAAGGTTTTTCAACCTCCACACGAGAGTTTACCATAATTTCCAAGTAACAAATTTCCGAACTTCATTTGCATACACGCAAAGCAAATAGAAACAAACGACTTCATGTTGCACAAAACACGCCCAATTGACTTCCAAGAATATCAACGCAAAAAGAGTCCTCTCGACTAAGGAAGGTCCTGGCCTTGAATTGCTTCAAATTAACAAGACACCGAAAGTCGCCTTACGACTACGGTTGCTTAAATTTTTTTCGATTAGAAGCGTTTTACCTTTTTGGTGAGAACCAACACGCAAATGCATTTTGTTCCTACTCCTTCTCCTACTTCTGCTCCATCTTTTACACCTGTACCATACCAATATTAATCGAATAGAAAAACCAGGAGACTCATCCTGATAGGGATAGAGGATCGATCCACTGCAGACACCAATTCCATCGTCGAATCGTGTTTTTGCCTAATGAAATGATTAGAAGATTGCTTAGCCCAGGACAGTGAGAGTCAGTCTCCTCTTCTTAAATTTTTTCTTTTTTTTTTTTGTTGATGATAATTATAGTGCACGTCTTAGTCCCTTAGTTCGTCATTGCACTTGTGTTCCTTGGATCCTGTAGCTTCCATGTCAATTTGCATAAATTATTGTTTTGGTGGCATCATAAAACTACCAGAATCTTAAAAAGTGTCCGCCTCCGTTTGATATTTCGTTTTGTTCTTGATCTTTTGAGTCCTTGGATGGACGCAGGGCGGTACAGTGCTGCAGTTCCATCAATTTGAAGGCAAAGCAGGACTCAAACAAAAAATAAAAATAATAAAACAACAAAAAGCGAACAACACTTAACGTTTTTGGGGCTATTATGGTGGAAATCAAAATGCCGGGTTATTTAGCAATGTCTAGACGCATAAGAAAGTCGGAAATGAAGCTCAGACGATGATGAAGTGGCGATGGCAAAGGATCCTCAGTGATATGGAAATTGTAAAATGGGTTGTTGGGCTATTGAGTTTTTATGGTTTGCCAATTCTGGCAGCAATTAATTTTTTTTCATTAGGTTTTCGAGTTTTCGAGTTTTCGAGTTTATCGTTAGTCGACTGTGGAGATACTGAAGCCGCACAAAGCAGTTGATTTTTGATGATGTTGATTGCCGAGGAGCTCTAATGAAGAGGATATTAGTAGTGAACTGTTGAGGGCTTTTATTGTTATACGAGTATATCCAGGTTAATCTAGTTAGACTTCAATGGAGCATTTCATACAGATGTGCATGCAGAGGTTTAAATCAATCTTCTGCTTTCGATACGATTGCTCTTGATGAAGCATAAAACTTGTTTGCAGTTGCAAATAAAAATATTCTAGGATTGGCGATGCATCTTATACATAGTGTGCTGAATGCTGATCAGATCCTTGTGGAACTGCTCGCGGTATTTGGTATTTTTTGTTTTGTCCAGTTAACACGATAACATCTTAAGACACGAGTTGGACAGTGGCAGTGAATGAAAGATAGTGGTTGAGGCCAACACGAAAGGGACTTACACTAGTGACAAAATGGATTGAACGTCACAAAAGATGGCTTTTACTTCGATGTAATTAGAGATGTTGTCCAGCTCGGCTCCACTATCGACTCTGGTAATGATATCTCTTGTAAATCACTCTTTCTTTGGCCTAAGAAAACAATTAATTAGTAATGCCTTGCCATGGCGAGAGCAACGAGAGAGGAATAGTGGAATCAGCAACGCTACAACCGCTGAGGGTAGGCAGGGCCAAAAGCATCTTACCCTGGTGTTGACATGCAACCATCAACCGCCCAAGGCAAGGACTTTGGCGTTCTAGAACGGAAGCTCTCTGACGAACAAAGGCAGCTGCTAGAACTGAGAATTCTAGACGGTGTCAATGATGCTATTAAGAAAGGGGCTGGAAATATTCCGCTCTTCGGACAGCTAAGCACCCAAAAAGAATTTAAGATCATACAGGGCGATAATTTAACCACCCTGGAATGGCGGAGAGAGTTTGTCGGCAATACGACCATGGCCAAAAGCGGAAATGTATAACTACTGTCGAAAAATAAGAACTCCTCGAACCCACTAGACCTAAAGGATGTTCGAGCATTCCGCGTTCCTACATGCTGAAGAACAGGATAGAACGCAACCTTCGAGTGGGAAGTTAATGAAATGAGAAACGACACCAAATATGGCATGGGAACATAGGCTATGCCACAAATCTATGTCACCACTTCAATTCAAGATCCTGCTCGAGATAATCCAATGCAATATCAGACTTTTCAGAGTCGCTTTGCGTAGGAAGCCGAAGAGGAACGCGATCCGTCATGCTGAAGATATTACAAATGAATCTTCACCACAGTAAGGCGGCCAACGTTAACCTTGCCCGACTTATGGCTAAGGAAGACATCGATAGAGCCCTCATTTAGAAAATTTCGATAACCAGAAGCAAAATAAGAGGGCCTTGGACACCTATAAAGCCGAATCACGTCTACTTTCATTTGGGCCTGTATATGCACAGGGTGGATGACTGGAACTCCAACTTTTTAAAATGCTATAATGTTTTTATTTTTTGATTAATTTTATTGTGCCAAAGCAAAAAATGTTGGCAAATACATCAATTTTCAAATTGTATCAGTAGTTTTCAATACGTCCACCTTTGGCGCGAATAATGGCCTTGAGACGGCCGAAGAAAGCATCGCACGCTGCACGCAAGTGGCTCTGCGATATTTTGGCCCATTCCTTTGGTATTTTTTAGTGCCAACCTTCGCAATACCCCTGACAGAGAAATCCAACGGATTTGCATCCGGAGAATTTGCAATCCATTGTGTCGAAGAAATGAAGTGTGGAACATTGTTTTTTAACCAATCTTGGTTGACGCGCGCTTTCTGAGACGGTGCCGAGTCTTGTTGAAATGTCCACGGTCTCCGACCGAAATGATTGTTTGCCCAAGGCTTCAATACTGCCTCTAAGACAGTTTCACGGTATAAGATCGCATTAATTTTGACGCCACGGTCCAAAAATACGAGCGGAGAGCGACCATCGGCGGTTGCCTGCTTTCTGATGGCCGTCCGAAGGTGTAAATTTTCGAGGGACTTCCCTGGCAAGTAAACTCGGTCATTTTGTTTGTTGACATATTGTTCGATAACAAATGACGACTCATCGGAAAAAAACTAATTCGGCAACTCACCACTTCCGTGCAAGCGTAGCAACTCCTTCGCTCTTTCGACTCTAACTTTTTTCTGTTGCGGTGCAAGATCGTGTGCTTTTTGGAACTTCAATGGTTTGAGCCCAGGCTCATTTTTCAGTATGTGTTGCATCCGTTCCGACGATATGTTGAGCTCACGAGCCATTTTTCTTCCACTTCGACGCGGATTTCGCTCAATTCGAGTCTTCACTTTCCGAACCATTTCTGCCGATGTTGCTGTTTTTTTATGACCAACTGCGTTTTGCAACGCTGCCTGTATCACGGTAACGAGCTATGGTTCGAGACACAAATGATTTATTCACGTTGAAGTGCTGGAGGGCTCTAATGATAGCTACTTGTGGTTTTCCAGCCAAATATAAAGCAATCACACTATCACGTTTAAATTGCATCGCGGATAAAAATTTTTCAACACAACTGAGACGCAAATCGTTTAAAAGGCTTGTAAATAATAAAATTATCTGTCATATGTCAAAATTTGAGCTCACTGTCATGAACGGTTTGGAAATTATAGCAGTCTGAAGTTGGTTGCAGTTCGAGTCATTCAGGGTGTATATGTATTTTTTTTTTTTTAATCTAACTTACTCCTATTTAAGACTATATAAGCCGGCCATGGCTAAAAAAATTAGGCGACCCACTTCACATGAAGCCACAAAGTATTGGAGGAATTCGTAGACGAAGCATCCTCTCCCTCAAAAAGCCACCAAAATTATTGGTGCTGTTGAGCAACATCCCTCATGTCGCGACTCTCTACCGCCCTACTGAACCGGAGACGCTCCGCACTGCCGTGTGCGACGTCTCTGTCGTAGTTGAGTCGCCTGTCCGCAGCTGTTCGAGCGACGTGGAAGATTAGCGGCACCGCCAATCTGTCCTGGATCAGACCTTTACTATCTAAGTAAAGGAACGCTTCTGGAGGAATAAAACCGTCAAAGCGAACTCTCTCGTGATACATATAATTAGGGTAGTAAGCCCCGGAGATCAGGTTGTTCGATGAGGTCATTGCTCTTGCAATGTGCCTTCGAGTCAACTTAATGACGAAATTGTCCACTCTTATTAGGTTCGCCCTATTGTACAAGACCTCATTACGATAGAATTGTATGTACTCAGATTCTGGTGTTCTGTATAAGCGAAGACAAGTCCTAAGACAAGCCCTCTCAAACACCCGGATCTTTTCCAACAAACTTGCTCTCAAGTTGAACCAGATAGGACATCCAAATACAAGCATAGGCCGGATAAGGGCCATGTAGCTGATCACCTTCACCCTCGCATCGAGTTGGCTGTTGTAAAACAGTCTCCTTGTAAGGGCAAAATCACGTCTGGCTGTGGCCAGAGCAACATCTATATGTTTGTTAAAATACATAACCCAAGGTATCTGACTACATTTCGACAAGCAAGTGGCTGTCCATGTTGTCCGACGATAGAGAACTATCGCCAATTCTTTCTGGTATCCATAGAGGCCCCAGACAAAGGCGTCCTAAACAGAATGGTTTCCGACTTCTGAAAGTTGATTTTCAACTTCCAGTCATCACAATATTGTTTAATTTTGTCGAAGTCACGTTGCAAAAGTGTATTAATGATCTCAATCTTTGGACCTGATCTGTACGCAATTAAGTCATGGTGAAGTGAACCTATCAGATCACTTCTGTAAATGTTGAATAGGATCGGCGAATTAACCGCACCTTGTTGCAGACCGTTTTTAATGTTAAATGTTCCAGCAGAAGTCACATCGCCATTCATCACGATGAACTGTCTACTGGAAAGCATATCAAAATTATATACTCGTACAGCAGTGGTTTACTAATGCCCAACCTGTCCAGCTTGAAAAAGAGTCCCTCTAACCATACGGTGTCGAAGGCCTTCTCCAAGGCAATCAGGCAGGCACCAATGCACTGGTTCTTGCCTTTGTTCCATTGGATATCAGAAACCAGTTTCGACACAGCATGAATGATGGCATGCCCCGCCTTGAAACCGAATTGATTATCCGGAACGATATGTTTGTCCTCAACCCACTTAGTCAGGGCTCTATTGATCACCTTCTCGAAAACCTTACTGATGTTTGGAAGAAGACTGATCGAGCGGAGATTCGCCGGATTGGATGTGTCTTTTTCCCTTTTGGGAATGGGATAAACCACCGCAGTTTTCCAATGCGCTGGATAATGTGCATTATTCATTGCATTATAAATGTCCACCACTTCTAGTGGGAGATGACAAAGCACAATGTTCGGTATTTCATCGTTTCCCACTGATTTCTTACTTCTAAGCGATTCAAAGATCGTTTGGAGCTCTTCCTTCGAAATGAACGGTGGTAATACCCTATCGTTGGTGATGACATTATTTGCCATATTCTCGTCACTGAACTGGGTGAAACCCGAGCTCTCGAATCGCCAATTCGCAATTTCATTTCGAAGGCAGGAATTGTGCACAAGGACTCGACTCTCCAGGTCGTGGTTCGGGCCAATGATGTCATTCACCTTGTGCACTACCTGGAATGTCGCTCCTATAGCCTCTACCTTCTCCTGCGGATCCTCGATCACAAAGAAGTTGTCATAATCAACTGCCTCATTTGGATCAATGCCTGCTGCTACAAGTATTTGTTCGTTGTTCGTCGTTCGGGCGATTTTGAGACATGGAAGGTTGGTTTGATCTTTTCTCCGAAATATTTTATTTATTTGCGAGAACATACTCGGGTTGTTGGTGTTTACAGCCCGAATTTTGTTGTTCCAATACAAACTTACAGAATTTCTGTAATTTTCTTTTATTAATGTTTGGAGGTTTTTGATCGACGACTTTAGTGTCGTGATCTCCGGGTTAGGTTTGTCAGTAAACTGTCTGTACAAGGTTTTTAGTCTTGACAGCAGCCTACTTTTATGTCGGTGCAGTGCGTCAATATTTGCGTTGCGGAATAAGTCTTCGTCATCAGTGTGTTGATAACGGGTTATCGTTTTGCGCTCGGACCTACAAGGCCGCATCCGAATGCATGAAAATAGATTACGCATTCAGAAGTGAGAGTTTCTCAGATGTGCGACATTGGCTGAAATGAGGAACTCTAGAAATACTGCTTCGGCCTCGAAAAATTTACACTTGACCAACTGGCCTTCCAATCTGGTAAATGTGTTTAGAATAGGGGAGTTCGTCTTCACTGTAAACGATAATATCGTCGATATACAGCTGAAAAAATTTCCTAATATATTGGCGCACTATATCATCAAGGGTTCGCTGAAGATTGCTGGAGCGTTTTTTAAACCAAACGGCAATTTCGCAAACTCAGACTTCCCGTCGTTGACGGAAAATGAAGTTTTCTCTTTGTCGGATTCCCTTAAGGCGATCTGGTGGAATCCGCTTTTTAAGTCGAGTACCATGAAGGATTTGTTCTTGAATATCAACGATGGTGACGGAATTTAGTTTCCTATAATCTATCACTATCTATTCCGATCTATCACCCACCGGAGGAAGCGGTCTTTTTGAGCACGATCCATACGGGAAAATTATATGGAGACCATGAAGGTCTTATAATACCGTCATTGAACAATTTTTGGACTTGTTTTTCCACTTCCTCTTGCAAGGACATGGGAAAATGAGGGCTGTAGATGGAGGTTCTGATTTCCGCAATAACCTTAGTTGTACATATAAGTCAGCTTCTATGAAATGTTCTTAGGGAGGGTAACAAGAAAAATTTGTTGCGATAAATTGTCCCGCAACAAGTTTGGCTCTCTTTTTTCTTACAAGTCCCTTCGGTCCCTCTTTTCATTGACTGGGAACATCGAGCTCTGGCGGAGGTGGAGGGCAGCCATGGTCCCATCCGCCAGTGGCCCACCAACCGCAGACCTCGGAAAACAACCCACATAGTTTCACGGGCGGTTGGCCTGATAGAGGAGAACGAGCAGGTGCGGTTAGTGAAGCCCTAAGGACAATAGGGAGGTTCACGACGAACCAGGAGCCCAAGATGCGACAAGAGGTCTACAAGGAACACTGTTGTCGGAGCCCATAGATAGACGGGAGACTAGCAACGGGCTGCATCAGACAGGACGTCTGAAAGTCACCGACGGGTGGGGACGGACGATCCTTCAATCCAGACACTCCAACACGATGTTGACGGGTGGGAGAAGACGATCCCTGGAACAGACACCCCAACAAAAGCCAAGCAAGAGGAGGCTTAAATAACACCCCATCCTGCTACCGATGTGGGTGGAGACACGGACATCACATCCCACAACTGATGTGAATGCAGCTAGCCAGAGCTAACACCGAGCCAATTGATCGATGGGTGAAGAGACGACGATCTCTTTTAAAAGCAACGCCCCAACGAGAGAGCAACAGTAGCGTGCAGGCGGACGACCAAGACACAATCGAGCACACCCCAACGACGCACGAGCTGTAAAAGTTAAGTTCGATGGGTGAAGGGATGACGACCTCTTTTAAGCCAGCACCCCATCGATGGAGCGTGTAGGTGGACGGCCAAGTATTAAAGACAGCCTCCAACGAGGGAATATACAAAAACACAAACATACAAACCACAACAAACAATAACAACTATTAAAAATCAAACATAGCAAACTTGATTTCTATATCATTTAACCCGACAAGATTCTCAAGCGTATGTTGGCAAATTTTGACGTCGCCGGCTATTGCTTACTTACTTAGGCGGTGCTATAGTCAGGGTGGACCTGGGCCTCAACCAATAATCCTCTCCAAATAGCGCGGTCTTTAGCTAACTGCCTCCAGTTGCGCACCCCAAGTTGGTTGAGATCCCCTTGCACTTGCGCGCGCCACCAAAGGCGAGGACTTCCTCTACCTGTCCCAGCCATCTCAAACGCCCAATGCGCAGTTTTGTGACCAGGTTGATGTCTCTGTACAGGTCGTAGAGTTCATCGTTGAATCGTCTCCTGCAGAGCCCGTATATATGGGACCAAATATTTTTCTCTCAAAACGACCAAGGATATCTTCATCCACTTTAGAAAGGGTACATGCTTCGAAACCATAGAGCAGGACTGGGATTACATGGGTCTGATATAGAGTTTCCTCCAAAAAAACAGCAAGCGTTGTTCTGCGTTTGATTTCTGAAGAGATGTCGTTTTCAGAAGTGATAGCAGAGCCGAGGTACGCAAAGTCCTTACTAACTCAAAGTTAAAGCTGTTGATTGTGACATTCTGGCCGATTCGTCGATGTTAGGTGTCCCTTTTCTTGACAGCATATACTACTCGTATGTTTTGCCCTCGTTTACCCATTTTTTTCGCTTCTGTTCCTATCCTCGCAAACGCACCACTAACATCTCGGTGGGTTCCAATAACATCAATATCGTCGGCGTATGCAAGCACTTGAACAGACTTTTGAAAGATCGTTACCTCGTGTGTTGGCTTGTGAGTTTTGGACAATTCATTCAAGTATGATGTTGAAGAAGTCACATGACAGCGCGTCGCCATGACTAAATCCTTTTTTGGCATCAACGGTCTCTTGATGCCACAGCGAACATTCTTCACCGTCATCCTGCACAAGAGGATGCGTTTGGTAGGGATGCCAAAACTAGACGTGGCTCTATATAGCTCGTCTCTGTAGATGCTGTCATATGCGGCCTTAAACTCGATAAAAAGATGGTGAGTGTCGGTCTGAACTTCTTGGGTTTTCTCCAGTATCTGCGGTAGTGTGAAAATTTGGTCAATTGTGGACTTACCGGACCTAAAACCGCACTGATAGGGCCCAATCAGATCGTTGATAAATGGTTTCAGGCTCTCGCACAATACGGCAGACAAGATCTTACATACGATGTTTAGGAGACCGATACCTCTATACTGAGCGCAATTTAGAGGGTCTCCTTTCTTGTGAACCTGGCAAACGATCCATTCATCAGGCATACATCTTGGAAATAAGTTGGTATATGCCCTCTACCAAGTCATCTCCTACCGCCTTAAATAGTTCGGCGGGTGGGCTGTCCGGTCCGGCAGCCTTGTTCGACTTCAGTTTAGATATTGCTATCCTCACTTCATTTTGGTTGGGTGGACGGAATCCTTGACTTGTATCGCCAATATTGAATGGTTCGCTCTGCCTGACAGCGGAGTTTGTGTCGTCTTTGCCATTTAGCAATCTGCAGAAACGGTTTTTCCATATCCTCAGCACCGACTGTGACTCTACTAGAACGGTTCCTTGCTCATCTCTACAGGTTTACGTTCGGGTCTGATTACCCTGACACGTTCTTTTTACTTTTTGGCAAAACTTCCGAACATTATTTCTTCGATCACGCGCTTCTATTCTTCTATTTTTTCGCCGAAGAAACCAATGTTCTTCCCTCATCTTTTGCTCGTAGAGCTCACGAGTCGCTTTCGTCCTTTTGTGCAGCACCGCTTTTTAGACATGTTGTTTTGTTGCATGTGCTTGCCGGCACTCTTCATCAAGCCAGTGATTTCGGAGTGGTGAGGGGGTGAAACCCAGCACGTCTGTTGCTAATGTTTCTAATGGCTTCTCGCCATCTAAGCCACTGGTCTTCAGCACTTCATGCTGGCTGCAAAGTACTTCGCGAGAGGTTGAGGGATACGCAATCGACAAAGTTTCTGGCAGCTGGTTGCGATTGCAAACGTTCAACGTTAAATCTCCTCATAGTATTTCCCCATTGTTATGGCGTCTGAGATATCCACAGACGTACCTTGGCTGCAACTAGGTAGTGGTCCGAGTCCGTGCTGGTCGCTCGGGATGTTCGGACATCTAAAATACTTGAGGAGTGCCTTACGTCGATCGCAACATGATCAATCTGGTTGACAGTGAATATTGAGAAGAGGAAACCGGGTGCTTGATATAGTAACGTTACGTCCCGCAGCGAGATCGAATAGCCTAAGTCCGTTTCCAGACATGGTGTCGTTTAGGCTATGTCTTCCGATTGTGCTACCAAAGATGTTCTCCTTTCCAATTTTTGCAAAGTCGCCTAGGACGATTTTAATGTCATGGATCGGACATTGCTCGTAGGTTTTGTCGAGGAGCTCGTAGAAACTTTCTTTGGTAGCATCGTCCTTTTGCTCTGTTGGGGCGTAAGCGCATATAAGCCGATGTTAATGGATTGTATCGTGTCGGAAGCTCAATCAAGACTTATTGCCTAAGTCTGACGCTTACAACAAATTCGCATCCAAATAAACGCTACTTACGTTCCCTATAACAATCACCGTAGTAAACATCACAGTTTTTCATCTTTCTTTTGCTCGGCCCATCCCACCGCACTTCCTGTATGGCGATGATATCTGCTTTATAGCCGTCTAGGGCCTCCGCTAATTGTTCATCTGCACGTGGAATGTTCGGACCTTGAACATGTCTTTTGTTCGTTTTGCACGGTCGGCACCAGTGAATCCGTCCTTATCCGAGGCTATTGGTCGCTTTGTAGTAACTAGTTCTTTACGTGGTTGGACAGTTAAACCCACGCACAACCTCAACCTAGAGGACCAGCCGCTTTTTGGGACCCCTAGGACAAATGGAGTCGTACTAAATTCCGGAGTCAGTAACCCACTTCGGGGATGTGAGCGCTGCCGTTGACCCTTATTAAGGGCTCATCCACCACCAACTCTTTACAACACCCTCACTTAGTGTGGGAGATCCCTATAGACCGGGTATTCAAGTACATTGAAGCAGCTCATATAGAGATAACATAAGTCCGACCAAACAGGAACTGTGGACGCCACCGTTGATTCCATCTTTAGAATTCGTTCGTTGCCGTCCGAAAACAGGAGAAATGCCTTCCACAGGGGTCGGTTACCCCATCTCCCATCGAAGTGCTAAGCAACCAGCAGTCACTACGTGGAGTTGAGAAGTAGGAGTTGATGATGTGAGGCCAAAGTGAGAACGCTTGTGTTCTCATATAATCGCATTCACCACCCTTTTGACCACTGTTGACTTAGCGTAAAAGATTTGTTGGTTGGAGATAGGATTAGCAACAAGGTCGGGTTGAATGTAGCTTTTACTAGACCCTGTATCAATAAAAAAATTAACTAGTCTCCGCTTTCCGTTTGGCATTCAAGCGAAAAATGGATGTCCGTATGGTCGTTTGGTTCTGAATTGATAGGAGGGTCGGGGAAATTCTGGACGTATTCCTCAAGAGACTATTGATATATTCTGGACTATATTCCTGAACATCTGTAGGCTCATCCTGGGTTTCTTCAATGTGTAAGTTCTGTTGTGGACGACTATTACTACTGCTTGGACGACGCTGTTGATTAGAATTATGTTGTCGAGCAGGATGATTGTTGTACTGTTGCCGGTTTTGCTGATGAATACGTTACGCTTGGGCAAAAGGGCCTTTTAGGCCACATATTCCGGTGTGGAGACCTTGAATTGCTTTGGGAAAGATTGATATAAATATGAGAGTTGGAACTTTCTTGAGGATGTTGGTTGTACCGTGGTTGAATAATCGCATTATTTGGGGCTTGTATGGAATTTGAATTATTGACTGGGATGGAGTGCGTTCGGTTATTGGGCTTCCTTGCCTCACTTTGTATGTCATAAGCATGACTTATTCAATAGCCCTGGTTCTCGAGCTACTAACATAAGCTTAATGCACGTGGTAGTTTAATTTAAATTTGGTGGGGGCTGAGGCCCCCATTTGTTGGCTTAATACAAGCTTAATCTAACTTAAAAACCAGGGACCAAAGAAGTGATGGAGGAGATCTTGTTTGAGACGAGGAGTGCTCAGGTGGAAATCAAAAAGGGAGAGGTTTGAGTTGACCTTTCGGAGCATTCGGGAGATTAGTTCGTTGGAGCCGTAAGAGGTGTGGTGGACCGGTAGATAGAAGAGCCGAGGACAACGTAGATTGCGGGGGTTGATATTGAAGGAAATGGAGTTTAAAATGGATGCGCAATCGATGGAACCTGAGAGTAGTCGATGAATGAAAAGAATGTCAGCAGTATTCCTACGTTCTTCTAACGCATTCATATTTAGAAGTTTGAGGCGGTCCTGATAGGGAGGTAAGATTAAAGGGTCGTTTCACGGCAGGCCACGGAGAGCAAATCAGAGGAATCGACGTTGAATACCCTCGATTCGGGAAACATGAACCCGGTGAAAGGGTGACCAAGCTTGACTGGCATACACAAGCAGGGGCCGAACAAAGGTAATATAGAGAGATCTGAGAGAAAGCCAAGTGATAAGTTGACTTTGAGGATCATTTTATCGATATGTGAACGGAAATTAAGCTCACAGTCGAATAATATGCCAAGGTCTTGGAAAGACTGAACCCGGGGAATTGGTTGACCATGGAGAAAATAAAGTCGGGGAGGAGACGGGTTGCATTTACGTGAGAAGGTTATAGATTGACATTTGGCTATATTAAGCTCTAGGCAGTTTTTGAGGCACCAGATTGAAAACCGATCTAAGTCTTCTTGAAGAAGGGCAGAGTCCTGGGGAGAGGAAATAGATTTAAAAAATTTTGTGTCGTCAGCGTAAAGGGAGAGAGAGGAGTGCTTAATGACACTCTCAACATCGTTAATAGTAAGAATGAAGAGAAGAGGGCCAAGATGACTGCCTTTTGGAACTCCAGATGAGGACAGAAATGGAACAGAAAGGGCGGATCTAAACCGAACACTATAATATCGGTTTACCAGGTAAGAAGAAATCCATTTTAATAAGAGCAGGCAATTTGAAGAGGATCAATTGATGAGATATCTTATCAAACGCTTTAGTGAAATCGGCTGCTATAACATCGATTTCTTTACCATTTTCTAAGGCTGAATTCAACTAGATTTGTGGTAGTTGATCTACCTTTTAGAAAACCATGTTGTCGGGGTGAAATAAAAGGCTTGCATTTGAAGCTTAACGCTTCGTATAAAATGCTTTCAAAGAGTTTGGGTATATGAGAGAGTTTAGCAATGGGACGATAATTGGTAACTTCATGTTTAGATCTCTTTTTGTGAATCGGGATTATAAAAGAGGTCTTCCAAATCTGGGGAAATTCTCCCTGTGTAAGGGATAGACGAAAAAGGTAGGAAAAGGGTAGAGACAGGTTGGAAGAGCATTTCTTAAGAAACACGGCGGGAAGTCCATCTGGGCCAGGTACAAATCCATCTTTAAAATTTAGTAATTTTTCTTCAACAACTGCAGGATCGAAATTTTGAGGGAGAAAGGGACCAATGGAGAAATTTGGTAGATCATTGAAGTTAGAGGGATCTGGTACGAAGGAGTTGTTGGCAAATGATTGTTTGAAAAATATAGCAAAAAAGTCGGCGATGGTAGGAGGAGCACTTGAAGATTTGGTTTCGAAAGCGAGGGAGGAAGATAACCATCAGTCTTACTTTTGCAATTGACAAATTGAAAAAAGGACTTTAGGTCATTTATGAGATTGGTTTGCGCACTATTCAGGTAGCGCTGATAGAGGGAGTTATAGAGTTCAATGAAATGACTTGGCAACCATATGCTGAGCATGACCTTATTCACGTGAATATTTCGTTTCGGCGTCGATTGGGCGGGCTCGCCGGGCTTTGTATACGATTTTCTGCGTTTAGGATTATCATAATAAATCCATTTCTCATCACTAGTGACAATACGATGCAAAAATGATTTATTTTTATACCGCTGCAGTAACATTTCGGACATGCAAAATCGCCGTTCGACGTCTCTTGGCTTCAATTCGTACGGCACCCAGTTTCCAACCTTTTGAATGAATCCCAGTGCTTTTAGGCGCAGGGAAACGGCTTCTTGCGTGACGCAGCAAGTTCTTCTTGAATCTGACACGGATCCTCATCCAGTAAGGCGTCCAATTCCTCGTCTTCAAAACTTTTCGGCTTTCCGGGGCGATCTTTGTCTTCAACTCCAAAATCACCACTTTTGAACCGTTTGAACCACTCGCGGCACGTCGATTCACCAATACATTCCGCCCCATAAGTTTCCGAAAGCAAACGATAGGCCTCGGCCGCACTTTTCTTCATATTAAAGAATAAAAGCAGCGCTTCCCGCAAATGACGTTTATTTGGCTGGAAACTTGCCATGATTTTGCTCGATAAAATGTACGACACCGATAGAACTGCTCAAATATAACGCTGCAAAGTTGTTGACAGATACAAAACCTACAAATAAAACACATGGGGTCTGACATTTTTGCCCGGGATCCACTGGTGGCGCCATCTCTGACAAACGCTTTAAACTTACTTGTAGACCCAATACTTTATTAGCGTCGTTCAATAGCTTCAATACCCTGTTTATAGTGAGAATCGTCGAGCTCCTTAAAATACGAATCTACCGCAGACTACACCTCTTTACTGTTAGCCAATCTTTTGGTGCATGAGGAAGCAATTCGAACTTTAACTCATTGATGATGATGACGGATGATTGAACTGGTGCATTGTCTTGATGAAACAAAACTTTTTTCTTCTCCAAATGCGGCCTTTTTTTCCTGATTTCATCTCTCAAA
The DNA here is from genome assembly GCA_963966105.1 of Volucella zonaria. NCBI lineage: Eukaryota > Metazoa > Arthropoda > Insecta > Diptera > Syrphidae > Volucella > Volucella zonaria. Next base: position 101,651,709 of record OZ014532.1, on the reverse strand, counting down.
CGCTGCAATAAGTGCGCATAATACACGCCGTTGATTGTTCTTCCTTTCTGAAGATAATCAATGAAAATGATCCCACGCGCATTCCAAAAAACTGACGCCATGACTTTGCCTGCAGATGGAACTGTCCTCGCCTTTTTGTACCCGATTCTCCCCATTGTTTTGACTGTTCCCTCGTCTCGGATGTGAACTAATGGGTAAACGTTTCATCCATGGTTACGAATCGACACAAAAACTCGCCTCCATTGCTATGAAACTTTGCCAAACACTCGATGAGGACATCCTCACAACACTGTTTTTGTTCCATTGTGAGCAGTCGCGGCATCCGTCTTGCGTACAGTTTTCTCATGTCCAATTTTCAGTCAACATGCGATGTACAGCGGTTTTTGAAACGCCTACCATATCCGCTAGTTCACGCACTTTCTATCGACGGCCATCTAATACCATTTTGTGGATTTTTTTTCAGCAATTTTGGTGAACTCACCTCATTTGGTTGACCACTGCCATGTTCGCCTTGGCAACTCGTACAGCCTCGCTTAAACCCTGCTACCCAATATTTTATTGTTGTAAACGAAAGAGCAGACACCCCCAAAGTATAATCCAGTTCCGTTTTGATGTTGGTTGGATTGAGGCCTTTCCATTGAACGATGACTAGTTGTTTCCATATTTAAAAATTCATTGAGAGCGTTCACTATTGATGGCTGCTGAACAAGCTTCAAATTTAAGCCTTATAGAGTTGGTACTTTCTAGAATTGTCATTCTTTAAAAAAAAAAAAAAAAAACCGCCATCTATACGTCGGGTCGAGTACCCTCGTATCAAGGGCTTTATACCTATAAGTCTTCGTAAGCAACCTCTTAGCTTCTGAGCTTATCTCCATCCACGCGATATTGTTTAGGATGAGTGGAAGGTACGTGTACACAGTATTGAAGAACTCTTGTACAGTTTTGCCACCTTGGACCAAACACAACATCTGATGCTCCAACGTTCCCAAATAGCGTTTATCTGCATAATGCATGGCTAGGCACTGTAAGACACTGGTCCAATTTTGTTCCTAATGATGTTCAGTACCCCCAAGTATTTTGGGATTCATTTCAAAGGCTCGAAGATCCCCATTATTCTGTATACGCTCCTCTTCCATAAGCTGAACTCACCTGGATCCCCTGAAAAGCTTCGGCTGCTGTGGACTATATCCGGAATGCTATCTAAATCTAACAGCCTATTCTGATATTCTGGGGGTATAGCCTGATCGAAAGGCTTTGAATAGCCATGCTACTCTGGCTTTCTACGATGTGAGTAACTATGGCAGTTATCAGTGCTTCTAACGCTGGAGTAGCCACAAATCATTTTGGATTTGGGTCGCACTGGATAGGAAGGAAGAATTTGGGCCTTGGGTTTGGACAGAGGTCGAAGGGGACAGAGGTCAAAGGTGATATTAATAGGTTCGGATTGGGAATTTACGGTTGGCTGGTTAGCCGAAACCGTATTTTGAGCGGTTCGATCTACGATTTGGCCTCTGATTCAAACCATTTTTTAAATATAATTCCAATTTAAGTCAACCAAAATTGTATTTCGTATAAGTCATAAGGATTTCTTTTTTTTTTCCTTTTGAAATTGTAAATAAGTATGTATTTCTTAAAATCATTATGCTCCTCTGCCTTGTGTGACACGGCTGGTGTATCACACACTTGCAGATCCTCTATCGCCGAGTTTTTAGCTGCCGCAGCTACTGGACCCTTGTGGTAATTCTTACTACTTTCGGCACAACACTAGTGGTTTGCGGGGAGCACAGCTCAATCGCGGTACTATTGGGAACTACATTCGTGTTACGTGATGCTACTTAAGGATCTTTTTAGCGGGTCTACTACGAATAACTAGCACTGCCCTACTAATGCGGCAGAATTATTCACGGCTGTGGCCCCACGTTGGGCGCCATTTAAAATTAATTAAACACTTTTAGTTTTTTCAAAAAAATATCGGAACAATTCCCGTTCACTTTATTTGAGTTCATTTACCTTCTCCTGACGGATGTTAAGTGTTGTATTCCATCTGGATTGCGAGGTATCATTTAAAGACGCGAAGAAATGTGTTCACGTGTGAATGCGAATTTTTTCGGTGTTAACTTACATAACTTCCGCAAAAGCATCACGATATTCGTACAACACGATTGCTAAATGCGTCTCGTCGGATGAAGAAAAAAATTATTTTATTATATAGAGAGAAAGTGTGACAGTGCGGATCAATGGTCAAAACTTCACGCCAAGAATTGATCGGAGGTATCCCCACAAAAAAAACAGCGAGGAGGTCAGCAAATGTCTCCACACTTGCTAATTAATTAATTCGGTAAAATTGCCCTCAACTGATCGGGCACGCCTCTGGACTCTAGGAGTTACGCTGTTCTTTTGTTGTATCCGAGAAACGGATGGAGTTGCGGCAACAAAAAATCGTTGATCATTCTGCAAAACACTTCAGCAATCACTGTTTCTTCCTGGTTAAAAAAAAAAATTATCCCTCGGGCAGAAATCAGGCAACAAACTTTGGTTTTTGGGCAATGATTGATGGTGTGCTCTAGAGTTGATGGGACATTAGTAACGTAGAACATACGTTTTTTTTCACAAAGGCACCGATGTGAAAATGTGTTTCGTCAATGCGTTCCAGTACTGTTCCTAAATAGATGTCTCGCAAAAAATAGTCTCTGTCGTCGGAGCACAATTTGCACGATTTTCTTCTTCTATGAGTGGAACTTTAATTTCCTTTTCACACTTATGGGCTCTGTTTATTTCTTTTATTCCAATAGACGTCTCAACATTTCTCATCGATTAACGTGGATTCCGCGTCTCGAGCTTGGGGCACATGTTCTGTCGTCGCTGGTAACACTTCTAGTCGAGAACAAGTTTTGGCTCTGCCTGTCTGAACCTTTGCACCCACGACAAGGTCGGCTTAGAGCTCGGCCCATACAAGTCGAATATGAAATTGCTCGGGGCGTCATGAGTTATGAGTCATGGGGACTATTGAATTCGCAAAAAGAGTGCGTCGGACGATACCTCCTTTGCTATGTTTTTGAGCGGTTACAATTTAAACTTGAATATTTTTCACTAGACAGGGCGTGGTAGTCACTACAGAAAACAGGATCTATTTGATTGCGAACTTGTTATAGGCTTGAGATGCGTTCTAACACTTTGTAACAATCAATGTCAACACCGCCAAACTCAACCTGATAAGCGCGCATGCCCCCCAAAGGAAATGGACGATGATATCAAAGAATTTTTCTACGAGCAAAGCGTTAAAAATTTGACACAAAAATAGAAAAACAGGGCATCTTTAGTAATATAGGCGGAAAGCATAGCCAATTCAACACCACGGCCATGTCTACAAACGAACTTAGACTAATGCACTTTACTGCAGAGCGGAATATCACTAGAGCCAAACGGTTTCGTAATCAGTATTCGCATGGTCATGTAATTATAAGACCGTCAATCAAATCATGTTGTAATCGACGTAATGGACTCCTTCAGTACTATAGATGTGCGAGCATTCGGAATGGTCAGATGAGAACTCCTACCACGGGTGACCAGATATCAATGGTAATTCTTCCAATTGTTATGTTTCAGCAGCTGTCAAAGTTACCAATGGCATTCAGCTTTCCAAATACTCAGTAAGGCTTGCCATTTCATGACGCATCATCTTACGCTTGGCGAACGTGGTTGAATTATTAAAAAATATTATCCAAATTCCGGCTTAGTTGTAAATGCGCAACGTGAATTTCGACGTGAGGTCGGTCGACATCAGTTTGAGCGTGAATACTCTCTTTTGAATCTTAAGCCACCAATCAGGCAGAGATTGGTGTGAAATGAAGTAAACATAGCCCTTGTTGCGGCCAGTATCGAAGAAGATCCAGAAATACAGATTCTGTGCCGATCAGCTGAATTGGGGATCGCCAGAGAGTTAACCCGACTTATTTTGCGGTTGGATTTGGGCTTAGATGCGTATAAAATTCCCCAGACGCAAAGATTGAAGCCAGACGACCATAGACAATGCCGTGACTTCGCTAATTGGGCGCTGGAAATCTTGGCCGGAGATCCGGATTTTGGCCAAAAAATCATCTTCTCGGACAAGCCACATTTTTGGCTCAACGGCTATGTCAAAAAGCAAAATTGCCATTATTGGAGCGAACACAATCCACAAGCATTTGGCCAAGCATCAATGGATCCATAAAGATTGACTGTTTGGTGCGATTTATGGCATGGCGGCATCATGAGGAAGGAGACACCGTTACCGTCAGTGTTCTCAGGTATAGAGTGATGTTAACCGACTTTCTGTGATGAGAGCTTGGCAACATCGAAATATCCGAGCTGTGGTTCCAACAAGATGGCGCTACATGCCATACAAACGACTAGACGCTCGAAGTTGTGCAAGGAGAAATTTGACGACTGGATCATCTCACGGCGAGCGTACATCAATTGGACGCCGCGATCATGCGATTTGACACCACTCGATTATTTTCTCTGGGGCTACGGGAAGTTCTTAGTCTACGTTAACAAACCAACCACTTTGGACGAGCTCAAGGCCAACATTCGATACGCTATTACCGGAATAACGCCGCACATATTGGAGAGAGTCATCAAAAATTGGAGCACTGTCAACACGTATCCCTAAACTGCTCGCCTACCCGTTTACAACCTGATAAAGTGTTGAATATCAATGATCCTAATGCCGTGAGAAATGTCGCATATGCAGTGCTGAAATGAAATTTCTGGTTTGGTAAAAAATGCAGGAAAGCACATGCAATTAAACAACTTGCATATGGAGCGACCCTGCATAGCACGACAGGAGATTGAGGAAAGTCTTGATCCATAAAACGGAGGCAACATCGTCTTCTCGAATTTGGGAGGATTGGTTTTGTCTTCCTCGACCTCGCTAGTAACTTTGATAATGGAACCTCATTCGAAATCAAACGATGTTACGTTTTCCAATTTATAGTTTTTTGGCCTAGGCAGGCAAGATTCTTTATTTGGTCTTGCTTCCGTCAATGGTCTTTGAAGGAATAAATATATCACCAAGCTATACAGCGACTTCGAGTTGATTAGAAAATTGCAGATCACATGTAGAGCACCCGGCCCGAAGAGGTTTTGATCCCATAGTTGCCGCGTTTAGGTAGAAGGAGACCTCAACCTTCTTGCTGTAGCGATTTATTGGATGAGGCCCAGCTCCAGCCCAGAGCGTGGCTTCTTCTAAGTTAGAATGTAACTTCACTACAAACTGCAAGGAAACCCTGAAGACTTTGCTGTGCAAGTGCGTTTTCCTGGCTCTAGTTTGCAGCGTGATCCAGACTACGTCATCACAAGCTCTTAACAACAGACAATGCTAAATGGGCAAATAGTTTTCATAGACCATTCAAGGTTCCAGAAATGGATTGTCTTCCTGACTGTGATCTGAAATGAACTTTCTACTGATAGCATTATTTAGTCTGGCACAAGGTGAACGTGGTTTTTATCCCTAAGCTGGGAGTGCCGATTTTGATCAGAGAATAATAAAACTACAAGGTGGGGCAGAAGTAATGTGAATGTGCCATAATTTTTGCAAGTGGCGTCCAGTGTCATTGCGCTTTGACATTTATATTGTAGACAAATAGGGATTTAGTTGACAACAAGCAATGGAGCGTTACACCCCTGAAGGACGCGGAATTATTGTTACTACTTATTTGAGCAATTGCTTGTTTTAACGCAGCGTGAATTTCGTAGTCGTTTTCCTTGTCGTTCTGCACCGTGTACGCGAGCAAATAAGCGTTTGGCTGAGCGTCTTGTGCAAACAGGGTCCACTGGAGATGTCACAAGAAGTGATCGGCCCCGTTCGACCGAGAATACCACTGCTGTGGCCGAGAGCGTCCTAGAGAGTTCCCAAACATCGACGAGACAACGATGCACACAATTTGGTTCGTTGCGTCGAATTGTGGTGAAACACCTGAAGATGTTCCCTTATAAAGTGAAAACCGCTCACCAATTGCTGCCTGCTGACCGTCAAGTTAGGTTAACTTACTCCCATGCCTTCTCAAACTTGGTGCAAGAAGATGGTGATTTCGTATCCAAAATCATGATGAGCGACGAACCCCATTTCCACTTATACGAGGGGCGTTCAAGATATTCTCGGTATCGGGGTGAAGCCGTGGTTGTATATATAAATTGACTTATTTATCAAGTAATACTATTATTTTAGTGCATTCATGTAAAATTTCATATAAATGTGATTATTAATTCGCGTTTTATCTCTAGTTAAACAGAATCATAATGGCAACTGAGACGATGATGGTGAAAATTGAGCATCGCGCTGTAATTAAATTTCTCACTAAGCAAGGAAAAAGTCAAAAAACTATTCATGAAGAGATGGTGGCTGTTTACCAGGGTTCCGCACCTTCATTATCAACTGTGCAAAAGTGGTCAAGTGAGTTCAAGAGAGGCAGAGAGAGCATTGAAGACGACCCCCGCTCCGGCGCCCCGGCTACTGCTTGTACGGGAGAAAGCATCAAAGAAGTCGAAAAACTTGTTCTTGAGGATGCCCGAATAAAGGTGAAAATGATGGCAGAGATCACCAAGCTTTCAATTGGTACCATTCACACCATTCTTCATGACCATCTTAACCTTTCAAAGGTCAGTGCAAGGTGGGTGCCACGAATGCTCACAGCGCCTCAGAAAAAAGTGAGAATCGCATGCTGTAGAGAGCTTTTGGAGATTTGTAGTGAGAACGCGGACGGTGTTATGGATCGAATTGTTACTGGGGACGAAATATGGGTCCACCACTATGACCCTGAAAGCAAACAAGAGTCCATGCAGTGGCATAAAAAAGGAACAGACCCCCGAAGAAGTTCAAAGTCACTCCGTCTGCCGGGAAGCTCATGGCCACAGTTTTTTGGGACTCAAAGGGAATCTTGCTCATTGAGTACAAAAAAAAAGATGAAACCATCAACGTCACATCCTACGCTTCCACTTTGAATAATTTGCGGGAGGAAATTAAAAAGAAAAGACGGGGTAAACTCGCAGCGGGTGTGTTGCTTCTTCATGACAACGCTCCTGTTGTCAAGCGCGAGTTTCCAAGGCTGCTGCGCGAGATTGTGGTTTCGAAGAAATCCAACACCCACCCTATAGTCCAAACCTTGCCCCTAGTGATTATTTCCTGTTTCCGGATTTGAAAAAATGTCTTCGTGGAAAAAGATTTTCGGATGATGAAGAACTCAAGTCGGCAATAAATGGGTATTTTGCAGAGAAAGAGGAAATTTATTATTTTGAGGGTTTAAAAAAGCTTATCTCAAGATGTAACAAATGCATTGATGTTAGGGGAGATCATATTGAAAAATAAAGACAATATAAATTGAATTCGCATTTTCCTTCATATCGATACCGAGAATATATTGAACGCCCCTCGTATGTAAGTGGTTGTGTGAATAAACAAAATTTGCGTTTCTGGGGCACAGAGAATCCATATGAAGTGTACGAAGAGCCATTGCATACTCTCAAAGTGACTGTTTGGTGCGGCATTTGCAGTGAAAAAGTGATTGGCCGTTAACCGTAACTGGAGAGTGCTACAGAGAGATGTTAAACGAGTTTTTTTTTTGCCGCAAGTTGCTGAATTGGGTTTCTCGAACATTGTTGGTTCCAGATGGACCATGCAACCAAGTTTTTGGGTCATCAATTCTGAACTGGCCGGCCAGATTACAAGATTTCACGGCGCCAAACTTCTTCCTTTGGGGCTTTTTGAAGCTTCTCGTTTATCACAACAAACCACAGACCTTGCAAGTCTTGAAAGCCGACATTGAAGAAGAAATCACCAATTTAGAGCCAGATGTTTTGCGAACAACAACTCAAAATGCCGTAAAACGTGCATCAACTCAGGTGGTGGTCATTTGACCGACTTAATGTCATCATCAGATCTAAATTTGTTTTTCATTCCTAACAAAATGGCTACCAATTCACATTATGATTTTACTTTTGCCCCACCTTGTGCAAAGCATTTGCTATATTCTTCTACCTTTATAATTAAAGAAGGCGTATCTTTCACTATAACGTCGAGACTCCTAAGGGGTATCCAAATTAAAGCCTCGGCTAATAATGTCCTCAAATTCATAAAGAAAATGGAGGAGTTGGCAGTCTAATCGATGGCAATTCGAATCTTGAGAGATCCCCTATAAGAACCTTTGCGAAGCATCGAAACTCTGAACCTAGGACTGAACTGAGTAATCTGTCATCGGCTGCGATAACTGATTACATAATGCATGTAATCCTTTGATGACCCTAAGTCATTTTTATGGTATATCTCCAGGTATATGGAAGTCTGAAACTTAGAAAGAACAGTTGAAGGGGCGTTATACGAGTATATTTGCACCTGAGGTGAAAGTGAGGTGATCTCGTTAACGAACCTTTTAGATTGCCGCGATAGGCGCGCAAAGCTGCCAGGCTACCGGGAGCGGGCATTTTAATGAAAGTTAATATTAACCTAAGAATTTCGCGCACGAAGGTTATGATTATCTTGATATCAAATGTATTAATCGCCACGTGTTACCACAAATTTTCTTTAAAACCGCGTGCCGTTTGGGTTTAATAATGTTCTCACAGAATACACGATTTTTGCAATACAAGTCTATTTTCCAATTAATTTATTTTTTATTGAATTTATTATGATATTCGATTAGAAATATGCATGCATTTATATATGTATATGTAGGTATATGTGAAAGAGTTAAATTTCTTACCACTTCCTACCACAGACATTATTGCCTACAGCTGTTGGAAAGGTATTAGGCAGCAGTGGACATTATCATCATGTTCGTATGTTAATTGATTCGGGCTCGCAGGTTTCCTTCATAACGGAATCTTGCGCCCAAAAACTTGGCCTTAAACGGAGGAATGCTCGCATTCTATTTAGTGGAATTGGTACAATGTGCGCGGGAAAATCCAGGGGCCTAATGTCAATGTTGATTTCGTCTCGTTTTGATGCAGCTAGCATTTCAGTTAACGCCTACATTTTATCGACGGTTACGTCAAAATTACCAACGACTTCGTTCAGCTGTAGAGATTGGGATCACGCTTCAAAACTTAATCTTAATTTAGCAGATCCATTATTCAACGTATCAAGCGCGGTTGATATTTTGCTCGGGGCAGACGTAGCTTGGGATATTCTACAGGGAGAAATAATTCGCAATACTAATGGTTATCCAGTTGCCCAAAAAAACTATCTTTGGTTGGGTGCTGGCTGGAAAATTATCGTCGGGACAGAGTGAAATAGCTCACGCGGTTTGTGATATAGACTCAATCTTGCAATCCTTTCGGAGTATCGAAGAAATCGATCCAAAATCGGTGGTGACTAAGGAAGATCAGGAAATCGAAAAACACTTTCTTGAAACTCACGAGAGAGATAAAGACGGAAGGTATGTAGTCCGCCTCCCCTTCAAGACCAAACCTGATTTCGCTGATACCCTCACTGGTGCTGTTTCGTGTTTGAAGTCTTTGGAAAGACGATTTAGTAAGAATAGGTTACTGCATAAAAACTATTCAAAATTTATGGATGATTATTTGGCTTTAGGGCACATGCGTAAAATTCCTCCTTCTTTGGTGCTTAAGCCTAATGTATTTTATTTGCCCCACCACGCGGTTTTCAAACCCGATAGTGTTTCAACGAAGATTCGTGTCGTCTTTAACGGTTCGTTCGCAGATAGTAATGGAAATTCTCTAAACCAATTTTTAGTGATAGGCCCGCCTATTCAAAGAAATATCTTTTCTGTGCACATTCGGTTTCGCCGTCATCAAATCGTTTTTACCGCAGACGTTGTAAAAATGTTTCGCCAGATACGGGTGGCCGATGAAGATTGTGACTTTCAAAGAATAGTGTGGCGACAATCGTCGTCTGAACCGATTGAACATTATTGCTTGACCACAGTTACATACGGTACGTCGTGCGCTCCCTATGAAGCGGTACGTGTTTTGCAGCAAATCGCACTCGATTATCGCGATCAGTATCCGGCAGAACTTCTTCCGGAAGGTGATCGTGGACAACGTGAAACAGTTTTTCTAGATAGTGAACTTAATTCGTGGGTGAAGGTACTCGGTATGTACTGGAACTCAAAACAAGACTGCTTTTCCTTTCGTATACACCTGACGCCAGATGAAACTCTTACAAAACGCCAGATCTTAAAAGACGTTGCACGTATTTTCGATCCCCTCGGGTTTTTTGCTCCTTCGGTTGTGCAGCTTAAGATTCTATTACAAGAATTGTGGCATCGAAAACTTGACTGGGATGATCGACTTCCTGATTGCATCGCCGCGAAATGGAGTAGACTTCGAAAGGATCTACCTGTACTTACATCTATCAACGTATCCCGTCACATCGGTACTATAGATCCTACCTTTCAATTACATGGCTTTTCCGATGCCTCTGCTTCCGCTTATTCTGCCGTCATTTATTCGCGATATACTCTTCCAAACGGGGAAATCCAAACCAACATCGTTGCAGCGAAGACTCGTGTCGCTCCGATTAAACAACTCACAATCCCACGTTTGGAATTGTGCGGAGCTTTACTACTCGCTCGGTTGCTTGCTGCAGTTCAAAAATCTTTGAATACAACATTCTCAAACGTTTATGCATGGTGTGACTCCCAAGTTGTTCTTTCTTGGCTCTCGTGGCCTTCACGTCGGTGGGACATATTTGTCGGTAATAGAACCTCTGAAATTTTGAACACCATTCCGAGAAACAGGTGGTTTCACATCAGGTCGGATCAAAATCCTGCGGACTGTGCGTCACGCGGAATAGCCCCTTCTGCCTTGATAGAACATTCTCTATGGTGGACCGGTCCACACTGGTTGAAGGAAAATAAAGACGCTTGGCCTATTGCTCAGTTTGTCGAAGAGCATCCAACTTGTCAACAGGAGGAGAGGAAGAAATTTCAACAAACTTGCATCGCCATTGTATGGGAGCACCCATTCGAGTTCCTGTCATCTCGAATTTCTGCTTGGAATCGTCTCGTTCGCAGTGTCGCCTACTTATATCGGTTTGTTTCAAGGTGTCGCCAAGGATCACGGACCCAAGGTTATCAACTGCTGCCCCATTAGATTTATGATGCAAAACGAGCTATTATTAAATGGTTACAAAATCTTCATTTTGGAGAACATATAACATATTACGCTAAATATGGCCACTTCGGTAAGAATTGCACTATAGCTAACTTGAATCCATTTCTCGATAATGACCAGGTTCTGCGGGTGGGAGGAAGAATTCAAGAAGCCGACGTTTCATTCAACGTAAAACATCCAATAATCATTCCCAAGGGACACACCGTTACGAAACTCATCGCCAAAGACGCACACGAACGATTTCTTCATCCTGGTATATCGGCACTGTTCTCTCTAATTCGACAAGAGTTCTGGATTATTGGAAGCCGCAACCTGCTGCGCAAGATCACCCATGATTGCATTAAATGTTTTCGGCAGAGAAAATCAACGACGTTCCAAATCATGGGCAATCTCCCAGCACAGAGAATCCAGGCAACCAGGCCTTTCACTCATTGTGGGTGTGACTACGCTGGTCCCATCAAATTAGGTCGGAAGGTTCAAACCACAAAGGGTTATATACTCGTATCTTTATTTGTATGCCTTGCTACAAAGGCCATTCATTTGGAGCTTGTCAGCGACCTGACAACTGAAGCATTTCTCGCAGCTTTACGTCGCTTTATCGCCCGTCGTGGTAAGCCCTCTCACATGTACTCGGATAATAGGACAAACTTCCGTGGGTGTGCAAAGGTATTATCTGAGATGCATAAGTTAATCTTATGTGAGCAACATAACACCATCGTCGCTGAGTCTCTTGCTAAAGATTCTATTACTTGGCACTTCATTCCCCCTTCCGCACCACACTTCGGCGGCTTGTGGGAAGCAGGGGTGAAGTCAGTCAAGCAGCATCTTCGTCGTGTGATAGGTTCAGACGTGCTAAATTTCGAACATTTATATACCCTGTTGACCCAGATAGAAGCCATTTTAAATTCTCGCCCCCTTTGTCAAATTTCCGATAATGATCTCGATCCACTAACTCCAGCTCATTTCATTTTAGGTGAGTCCTATTCAGCTGTCCCAGAACCATCGCTTGAAGTACCAATCAATTGACTCTCCAGTTGGCAAGCACTTCAAAATAAGATCCAAGGTTACTGGAAGCGATGGAGCATGGAATATTTGACCTCACTCCAGCACAGGCCACGTTGGGCTCATCCTCAGAATAATCTTCAGTTAAATGACTTGGTGGTCATCAAGGACAGTAATCTACCGCCTGGAAAGTGGGCCATGGGCCGTATTATATTTCTATATCCGGGTAAAGATGGACAAGTTCGCGTTGTGAAACTTAAGACCGCAGCTGGAGAGCTACTTCGCCCAATACACAAGCTAGCTTTACTCCCAACGTGCTGAAACTGTGTTCCAGGGGCGGGGGAATGTTTGGAAATACTTTTGGATTTAAATCATCTTGACTTTCATAAATTGTTAATTGCTCCTAACTTTATTTCATCTATTTGCTAGTTTATCATTGTCTTGAATAATGTAGTAACACTCTGTAAAGTAATGCAATTTTCCTTTATTATGTGACTATTTGAAATTTGAAATCTTGTTACTCGTAACTTACACTATTCTAATCTTTCTCATTTATGCTTTACATTCATTTATCACGAGTCACTTTAATTTGTTCAACTGTTATACTCAATATTATTCATATCATTAATTTGTATAACACTTTACTCTATGAAAGATCTCTAATAAAATTGTCTCGTCCACTTGGATATCGAACAGCGGAAAGATAAGTAGCATTTTTCATTTCATTTCTTTTACATTGGCTATCTATCCATCGTATTCCTTTACTCCGCGCTGCAAGTGCTGGTCCTTCAAATTAAATTTGTTTGATTGCTCGATTATTATAAGACACCCCTTGTGACATCCGTCTTCACTTCAAAACTAATAAGAGACTGAATTTTCTGGTCACTATGGGACTGAAGTCATTCCAATAAAGAAAATAGCATGCTGACCGTATAATTGGACAAAAATTCAATCGATGTTATCTGTACCAAATCTGACACATGCATCTTTAGTCTTGCCTTGACAGAGTTAATTTCCAATTCAATGCTTAAAACTAGTGGCACAAACACCATCCAAGAAGTGTTGTGGACATTGAACAATCAGATTTACTCGTGCGCTACCGGAATTAAGCGTTACGATGACATTCCTTACGATGGAGGTCCGATGGCCTTAGGATCATTCATTTGATTAGTCAAGTCCTAGTTGCTGCAACACTGAGTTACTCGTATAAAGCAAGTGACAAATGGATTTTTGCATCTGCCTATTTCCCTGGCGGATTGATAATCCTTCTACTTCTGTGACCAGTTACTGGTCGCATTGGTAATCCTTAAATCATTATTTAGGGATGCAGAAACTCAGTGTGCGCTCTGTCTGACTTAACGTTCTCGCATCTGCAAACAAACATAAGTCACTCCGAGACGACAGGAAGTGATCTAATAGACTCTTAGCACGCTTAGAACCACTTTGAATTAAAAAATCTTCGAGGACGCACCGGAGCGATGCCGCCGTGGCAGTGTAAGAAGAAGAAACAGGTAGCACGCCTTCAACAAGCTTGCAAAGTTCTATTGCAGACGTCTAATATTCGACCTTGTAGGAAAGGCTTGTTTATTTATAGCTTTTGGGGTCTGTTTTAAACATCCAGTAGATCTCAGAGTTCTGTTGACTAATTGCCTCTGCGGAGCTTGGATATACTCAACTGCTGTAGCATACTACACTGCCTTACACCATGACCCAACTACATTTCAAAACCCTACACTCGCAGTTAAAAGTCGATTGAAAAAGCTACACCCAAGACTTATTTCTTTCTGCACATTAAGGTCACTAGTTTAGATGTATTCGTATCTCGAAAAAAAAAAAATATCTCACAACAAAACGACGACGTGATAAATTGACAAGACACTCTTAGCATATAATTAACCTTGGTTACGAAGGACCACCAATTATTGGGCTCATTAGCCGTCATCTAGATTTCAATTTGTCAAAATACCTTCACTCAAGTACGCTCAGGCCAATCGCAAACTCTCTCACAGCCTTGCATGCATCCCATCCATCAACCGGAAAGAAACCGTTCCACCAACGGAAATCTCCCCCCCCAAAAAATAAATTTCAAAATAAAAAGAAACTCAAATAAGTATAATTGAAAGCGATTTACATTCGATTTGTATCTGCGGGGAGTCACCGCGCGTTCAACTTCAATTCTTTTTTTTTTTTTTTTTTCTCGTCAATGCACCTGAACACACGTCGTCGTCATCATCATCATTATTGTGTTCGGCATCATCATAATGGTGTTCAATGTTCCAGTTCCATCATCAATCGACCATTGAGAGTACCTATAGCATACCATCATGATACCAGGCACGGTATGTACACCAAAGTGCGAGAGTCTTCGCCCCCAGGGCAATATTAGCGCCCGATTCGAACCAGATACCATGGGAAACAGTCGAGTAAAAGAAGTGCGCTACTCGTACCACCAGATCCAACATCCATGCCAACCAAACAAGACGCATCTTCATGTCTTTCGCCTCGTCCTCGATTTGAAGTTGAAGCCTCTGCTGCCATCATCATCATCATCGTCATCGCACCATCATCACAATGCGAGTACTTGAGCGAGAGCACTTAAGCCGCTTAAATGCACACCTTCGGCTACAGATCTTCTTTCTCTCCTTGGCCAGGTTGTTTGTACTCGTATAGATGCTATGGCCCACCTACCAGCCCACAATCCCCACATCGCCCATTCGCGCGTCCGTTTGTACCGCTCACGCACCCCAAGTTCGAAATATGTATCTGTATCTACCGCCATACCGGTCCAATGCATAACATTAATTATTTATGAAGTATTAGCGTAATTATTCAATTTGCAGTCTCGGCTCTGGACTCTTTCACTTTTGGCCCATTCATCTTGGAAGCGGTCGCGCGTCGGTGGTGGCGCAGTGACGCTTCTGCTCCTGCCTTTCGATCCGAGGGCTACAAACAACTCTGAAGCCAATGTTGTGGAATAGTACCTGTACCTGCTACTTCCTAATAACTAAGCAACAAATTGATTTGTATGCGTGCGAACATCAAATTGTTATTAACAGTACTATCAGGTGCGTGGAAAGCTGCAATGAAACCGAGTGCGGAGCAACAGTGTTGCAGCTTTCGAGCTGCCAGTGATGCATGTTGTTTCGTTTTCGGAAGTACTAGGGTTGTGTAGTCGGCCTGTCGGCCTGTCGATCGAACCAACAACACTCGGTAGCGCCTTTTAGCTTACGGCGCTTTGACGCAACGTATGTACATGCATACTACAGAGTTGATGTGTATAATGTGAGAAAGTCACTTACGTTGTGGGAATATGTAAATCAATCGCGCGAGTGCGTTTAACATCCCTCGACGATGAGGACACTAGCCAGGGGGATCTGGGATTTGCATATGCAATGAGGCTGTAGCCGTACCTAGTGACTATGACATCTTCATTATTAGGCAGCCGGACTTGAAGGTAAACATCAATCAAGAGACAAGTCCAGAATGGCCAATGACCTGAGTGAATGATGTAATCGGGAAACAGTGGACAGTTTTAATCTCAAAGAGTAGTTCTTTGAGCAGAGAATGATGGATGAATGGCATTGATCCGGTAACACAAGCGTAGAAATGAATAGGAATCTCTCACACAAAATGAATTGCTTTTCTGACTTTGACATTTGTCATGACTTAAACGTTGCCGTTTTAAGCCATGTCGTAAGAATTTATAGAAAGAATCACTTCATTGGGTACAGAAGCTGGTAAATTGGAACCACGAACCAACATTGTTCGCAGAGAAAACTTTGACAACAATGGGTGACGTGCGAAGGTGATGTTCAAAAATCTAATCATAGATAGACCATTTGTATTAAGAGCTCTTGCAATATTGACAGCTACGAAATAAGTCTCAACCAAGGATTCAGCACTGGTGTCGGTACCCCAACTGAATATTGTTATTCGAAAACTGTAGGAACTGTCCTGTATTGGGAGACTATTACACCCAGTAGCAATGTGATGTTCTCACAAATTTCAAATCCGCATGTACTGTCGTCTGATTTGGTCATTAGTATTGCTGACTTGTAGCCAGCCTGTGATCTTAGAAACGTCTTATTATGAACATGCTCTTCAAATCAACCCAATCCAGCTCAACAACTTGATCTAACTCTTATTACTGGAACTGCGAATGAGCGATGTAAGGATTACTTTTCAACCCACTGTATCTGGTACTTTTTATCAGTTCCGGTTGCATATAAAGGGTCTTTCATGTCCAATTTTCCATGACTCTGGCACATAAATCAAGCTGAATTTGACCGATGGCATGGGTTATGTTTGCTTTGAGGGCCGCTGTGGTTTGTGGCTTATTTCCATAGACCTGCAACTTCAGAAAACCCCACAAGAAAAAGTCTAATGGGGTGAAATCGCACGATCTCGCAGGCCAGTCCACAATCACCTCCACGTGAGATGACCACATGTCCTTGGTGTCCATATCATCCAATTCAGGCCAAAAGAAGTTGGTAATCATCGGCCGTTGACGGTGATGGTCTGGCCAACGTCGTTCTCAAAGAAATATGAACCAATGGCGCCGCCAGTCCAAAATCCACACCAAACAGTGATTTTTTCGGAATGCATTGGACGCTCTCGGATGTGGATTGGTATCGTCCCAAACTCGACAATTTTGTTTGTTGACGTATCCATTCATCCAGAAATGGGCCTCATCGCGGAAGATGATTTTTCGATGAACATTAGAGTCAGTTTCCAACTGCTCCAGAGCCCATTTAGCGAACACACGTCCTTGTCTATGGTCGTTTACCTTCAGCTCCCGGGTTAGTTGAATTTTGTACGGCTGCAGGCCCAAGTCACGACGCAAAATTCGCCAAGATGTGGTCTGCGAAAGGCCGAGTTCTCGTGAGCGACGCGAAATTGACTGCCTCGGATTCTCCTGCACACTCTCACGGACAGCGGCGGTATTTTTGGCAGATCTTGCGTTTCGTCGACGTACAGGTGTTGGTTTATCGTTTACTGAACCAGTGGCCTCAAATTTGTCCACCATACTGCGAATAGTCCTCTTGGTAGGACGATTATGGCGACCGTAAAATGCACGTGTTGTTGAACGCTATGTCCATCCATGGTGATTTGGCAAAACAGACTGAATAAATGACAGCTAATTTGACAGATGTAGGTAGCTTCAACAATATGGCGGCTATCAACTATCAACTATCAACTATCAACTGTCAAAGTTCGGAAGTTCATATCGGAAGACCCTGTACATATGTACACACGTAAGTCATATATACCATGTGTTGCAATAGAGTTTCGGCAACCGATGAAGACTACACCCAAAAATTTATGGCAGAGGTAAAAAGTTATTGCGCATAGAGCGGCAAACTTTCATTGATTTTGAAGGTGCTTACCGACGTAATTAAAATAAAACCAACTGACTTTGATGCTGATTCAGCCGCCAATTTTTTTCGCTCAGGATGCACATGTTCTTACTTTATCTTACATTTGATGGGCTAATTTCGCTGTCACGAAACATGATTGAGACCCTTGATCAATCAGAGCTCGTGCGAGTCTAACTTCTCCTCCAACGCATATGTTCACCATGGCTATGGCTAGTAGTACCGTCCTATTACTATGACATGTGGTAGCTTCTTTACTGGATGGCTTTCCTTTTCCCGAAACTGCTGTACTCTCACCTCGAGGGAAATGAAGTAAGGAATTATGCTGTTGTGCACATATGTTGCAACCCCTCTTCATCGCACATTCCCTTGCGGTATGCCCATCTCGCAAACAGTTGAAACACAGCTTCAACCTTTGGACTACGTCCAATCGGTTCTTCGTCTTCATACTTAAAAATCTTTTGCAATTATACAATTGATGAGGCTCGCTGCACACAACGCGTTTCGACTCTGTGACTGTAGTCAAATGGTTTTTTGTGGCTGTTACTCGTACTTGCTGGTGTTGACGGTTGAATTCACGACTGCTTTCCAACCCTCTGAATCTAGCCTCGATGAAGTCAAAAAATTGGCTTAGTTTAGGAATATCTGTTGAAGTTCCCCTGGATTGTTCATATAATTTCCTTGATTCAGAATCAGTGAATCACTAATGGACCCCAGGAGCTTATGTCGACCCCTAAATTTTTGATACCGTACAAGATTTCCCTTGACATATCCAGGATCGTTTTCAAATCGAACGCATTTTCATGTCGAACTGATTTTAAAGTAAGCAATTTTTGGATGTAGTTGTTATTGCTAACTATAGCTGTTGCATAATTGCTTGATGTCGGTGCCAAATGATTAACAATCCTTGCTGCTTCTCCTTTTAAATTTCCTTTTAAATATTGAATTCGTTCAACATCGCTTAAGGTTCCGTTCTGGTGAACTAATCGATCGAACAGTTCCCAAAATGAGGTCCACTCTTCATACTTGCCGCTGAATGATGGAATGCTTATTGGTGGAAGTTTGATTTCCCGATCTGTTGCAGCTTGTGGAGTTACTGCCTCTGGTTGGTGTTGTCGTTGTTCTGCTTCCTTAATTTGGATGTAAGCATCTTGATATATTTGCTCCAGCTCAACGAATTCGGCTTCTTCCAATGAGGACATGATCTCGTCATTCATTGTCACCAGCTTTGTCCAGTATTCTCTAATCTGATCCAATTTGAATGCTAGGTAAACTGTATTCTGAGTCAACTCCAAGTTCTCAATAATACGTGTAAAGTGGTTCTTAATCACATTCAACTTTTTAAATTTTGCTGCGCACTTTTTGATGTTAGTTCTTTCTGTGTCGGATGTTGATTCTTGATTTACCTCACATCGATTTGGACTTCGATTTACAGGAGATAACCGTGAAGCCTGTATGCCTGCACCGCTTGATAATAGCACTGGCGCTGGTTGCGTGTTTTTCCTGATTACCTCCAATATTGCTTTGAAGGTACCCTTAATATCGAAATACCTCGTTTCAAATTGGCTAAAATACTTTCTCACAAAGAACTCATGCTGCGGATTTGTCTTGCATCTCGAGTCTCCTTACGAAATACTCCACCGAGTAGCAGGATTCTCCATCTTTCTTAAAATTAGTCCATAATCGATGCACTTCTATCGTGATTCTCGTCTGGTTCAATGCAATATCTTCGATTTCACCCATTTCTGTGTATTGGTCTAGCACCAATATTTACAAATCACTTTTCACTGTTCCGGCTAATCCGGCTAATCCGGCTCGAAGGACCATGTAAATTCTACTATTTAGAATTTTTATATTTTTTAATTCAATCGCCTAATGCTGCCTCACATTAGGTAGTAAAAAGGCTTGGTTCGATTAAATAGCAAGAATGAGCCGAGTAACTTTATTTCAACTTAATTTATATAAAAATTTTGCTAGCCTAAGCAATAAAAACGAAGCGACAAAGAGCGAGTTAAAAGAATACCGAAATAAATGTTGACACATAAAAACACAAATATTGTTAACCTAAGCAATAAATGCGAATAATGAAGGAAAATAACTATTTTATGTTGATATCATCAACAGATGCCTCTCCAGCCAGCAACCCACACCAAATTGATCGACGTATGCTTTCACTTGTGTGCGCTACCTTAGGTAAGATCTTCCTATACTTCATTACACCACTGGAGTGTAGTCGAAGATCCTTCAGACTGGAGCACTGGTGTCCATGCGCTTTGTATATCATAGCTATCTTAATCGCTGTAAGCGAAGACTTATTAGCCCATACGGCTGACAAAAGCTATTATTCGTTCAATTTCCACAACTGTCATTACTGAAGCTCACTGAAGAGCTAAAGTCGGAGACAGACTCCTGGTTTTGATATCTTGGTATAGCAATACTATGTTTTATATCACATGTCTGTCACTACAATACCATGAAACATGCCTGGTATTGAGATTCGCAATTTGTTGGTGTCATACTACCTTCTTACTGATTGCAGCGCCATTTTTTTCTCTGTTGGCTATTCTTCGTAAATTTTTTGACAAGTAATCACAGTGAAAAAGTGTAGGATAGTTTTTATGTAATGGATTTGAAGAGAACTATTTTATCCAAATGCAAAACAACACAAGCGCTAAAGTATTCTACTTAACGCGAAAATCAGCGTGTACTACGAAATGCTGTCTGTCAGGGTTGGTGTTGAAGGAAATAGAGTTGAAAAGGGATGCACACGCGATGGAATTTGAGAGCAGTCGATGAATGAAAAGATTTCAACGTTCTTCTATCAAATTCATATTGCGATGTTTGAGGCGGACCTGATAGATAAGTTTAAAGGCTTGTTCCAGGGCAAATGGTAGGAATCGCCGTGGAATACCCTCGATTCGGGAAACACAAATTCGGTTAAAGGGGGACCAACCTTGACTGGCATACTCAAGCAGGGGTCGAACAAAGGTAACATAGAGAGATCTAGTTACGTCTGGGTTAGAAAACTCCTTGGACCAACGTTTAATAACGCCAAGTGCTGAGTTGGCTTTAAGGATCATCTTATCGATATGAAGCAGAGGAATTGGTTGACCATAGAAACGATAAAGTCGGGGAGAAGATAGGTTGCATTTACTTAAGAAGGTTGACTATATTAAGTTCTAAGCAGTCTTTTGAGTCACCAGATTGAAAACCAATAGAGGTCTTTTTGAAGAAGGGTGGAGTCATGGGAAGAAGCTTAAAGGGAGAGGAAGAAGTATTTGATGACCCTCTCTAGATCGTTAATAGTAAGAGTGAAAAGAAGAGAACCAAGGTAGCTACCTTGTGGAAATCCAGATGTGGCCAGGAAAGGGACAGAAAGGGCGGTTTTAAAACCGAAACATTATAATATCGGTGCCCTAAGTAAGAAGAAATCCATTTTAATAAAACAGGTTCAAAGCAGAGAGCAGACAATTTGAAAAGGATCATTTGGAGGATCAAGCGCTTTAATGAAATCGGTTGCGATAACATCGATTTCTTTGTCATTTTATGAGCGAGAGCAAAAAACACGAATTCAACTAGGTTTGTGGTAGTTGGTCTACCTTTTAGAAACCATGTTTAGCAATGGCACGAGCATTGGTAACTTCGTGCAAGAGGTCTTCCAAATCTGGGGAAATTCTCCCTGTGAACAAACAGGTTGGAAGAGCATTTTTTTCAAGGAGTATTACTTACGAAAAACGGCGAGAAAGCCATCTGGGCCGGGTAGAAATTCGCCTTTGAGTTTTAGTAACTTTTTTCCTTTCCAACAACGGCAGGATCGAAATTTTGAGTGAGAAAGGTACCAATGGAGAAAATTGAAGTAAGAGCTATCTGGGCAAATGATTTTTTGAAAAACGTAGCAAAAAAGTTGGCGAAGGTATGGGGATCACTTGAAGACTATTTTCGAAAATAAGGAAGGGAAGATGTGCTTCGGTCTTACTTTTGCAATTGACATATTGAAAAAGGACTTGGGGTCATTTATAAGATTGATTTGCGCACTATACAGGTAGCGTTGAGTTCAATTAAATGAAAATATGTTCAATATATATATGCCTAGATAGTTTGAATAGCCGGAGGAAGAGTGGGTGCGAAGAAATGCCGCCCACAACTTGTTTCTTTTGTTTCGTAGAGAGCGGACTCTCTCTCTCAGAGCGAGGAGGTGATGTAGGTGATGTTTTATGGAGGAAAAATAACCCACATGAAGGGAGATGGATTTGAATATTTTGACCAGGACTAGATTGGTAAACTTGAAAGACGCCCTGGTTAGATAAGTATAGATTCTACGAAAGTTAGCTTTGTGAAAATCATAAGAAGAGAGAATTGCGGAGTGTGGCACCTGGAAGGGAGGGTTGTGGCAAAATGAAAGAAGAAGAGGAGGATGAAAGTTACCAATATTTGCAAGAGATATGGGACAACACGATACTGCCGAGTTGATGGGATCAATTGTGAAGATAAGGTCTAATTGCCTTTCCATACATTTGGAAACGCCACTGACTTCACATGGACTAGAGTCTGTTAACCGATCTAAGAAGGAACATTCCTTGATAGAAATGGGATTAGAAGCGATGAAAAAAGACTGGTCTTCTGATGGAGTCCATTTCAGCTGAGACAGATTAAAATCGCTGAAGATAATGATGTCATCAGGCGAGTCTGATAAGTCGATCAAATTGTCCATTGCCTCAATAGCAAGTTGGTAGGATTCGATAGGTGCCGCCGGAAGAATGTAACGACACATAACATACAAGCTTCTACGAGTAAGTGTTATTCGAGCTTAGAAGAAGACTAAGTTGCAAAGAGAGGGCAGTCAAAGCTGTTGTGAACGGCCAGTAGGACACCTCCATATGGAGTGTCAATCAAATGGCGTGTGCGATCATCTTCCCGAAAAACATTGAAAGAATGAGGGAGTAACTCCTGGTTTTTCATGTTGGGGATAGGATTAGTTTCAGTCAAAGCGTAGATATCAAATAGGAAAACATGAAATTTAAGCAAAACAGCGAGGGTTTTCGAATGGAGTCCTCTTACGTTCTGGTAATAGAAGGTGAGTATGGTACAAAAGATCTTGTTAGGTTCACAAAAATTTATCGTAGTCAAGTCGACTGCGTTGGTGGTGTGAGACTCTTTAAAAGTATTCATAGTGGCGAAGAGCGGTAAGATCGTCTTCAACTTTTGGGTAGGGGTTTCCTGAGTTTCCTGAAACTGATAAGATCGGGTAAGATCACATAATACGCAACAATGATCTTGTTCAGATCAGATCTTAGTCTGGGTATATGTAGCTGTGTTACTTGGATTTGGTCAGAGGGATGGATGGATATTTTCACCGTCTCCAATTGGATTGAATAGTGTAATAAGTCTGTTAGCGGTATTTAAAGCATCTTCGCCATTAAACAGTCCGCAAAAGTGGATATTCCAATTTGTTTCTTGTTGTTTCTTGACTGTTTCTTTGGTCGTCTTTCCAGGCTTCAGTTCGGAATTTGTTACCCTGACACGTCTTTTTTATCTTCTTTATGTTATGTAATAAAGGATTAATAGTTCCTAAGGGATAAGGATACCCAGAGCCCTGTGGAAATTACAATAGATCAATCCCTATTGATGTTGTAGGGTTTTCAAGCACAAAACAACCGTTAAAATTCACAACCTCACCATTCCGAGTGAAGAAAATCTCTCCGTCCTATTCGGACTTCCCACCCCTGGAGAGTCAATATCGAAACCAAACACACCTGAGTTTCAAACCACTACATCACAAACTTTCCTTTCTCCTCCTTCTACCTTTCCGCCCGCGCCCTGGCAACAGTGTAAGGGTATTCATAACCCCTTTGGCGCGCGTAAATTATAAAAAAAAAAAAAAAAATTGTATTATTATGGTGGGTTCTGCCCAGCTTGTGTTGGTTGAAAACCTGCCAGAGCGAATGAATAACCAATCTAATGAGATCTATCAGTTTTGCTTTGTTGCAGTCTGTGGGTATTTGGGACGGCGTATTTGGAGTTTAGGGCGGTCGCACAGTCTATATTTGCTCTTCGTTCCTACAGCTTCTACAATAATCGTGAGAAGAAGATTTCATTCTACTGCCAATGAGGCAGTGCGCAGTTATGACACCTGTGGCGATACGGATGTCTTCTTTGATAAGCGCGAAAAGGGTACGTGTTCTCCCGCTGTCTAGGGCTGGCCAAAGGGAACGTGAGATGACACAGTCGTTCCATTCTTTGCTGGATCGTTTTATGGCCATAAGTTCCATCTGACTGAAACGCATACAAAGAATCCCTCAAAATATATAAAATATATAAAATAGAAAGCAAAGCGACAATCCTGGAGGATATTCTGTGACAAAATAACATAAACCTCTGAGGCATCTCGGCTAAAAAAAATTCTCTCTACAAATCCTATGATGTTTGAAAAAACCGATGGATCTTGGATTACCTCTAGTGATGAAACACTCAACCTACTACTTGGGCACCCACTTTTCAGGTAGCTCCCTAGTCACAGCCAGTAACAACTTTAGCAGGACCATTGCATAACTTCAAACCATACAAGTCCGCTGGTCCGGACCGTATAATACCTGCCGAGCTACAAAGGTCCTCAGACATTATCCTGCCACGCTAAAGAATATCATGACGAGCTGCGTAGAAAAGATCCATATTCCCTTATCATGGAGGGAAAATAATGTAGTTTTCATTCTCAAAGCAGGAAAATGTTCTCATATTGTGTCAAAAGACCCCAGACATATACATACTCGTAAGTCTATCATATTTCCTTCTGAAAACTCTAGAACGACTGATTGATATCCGTATACGAGATTAAATTGATCCAAGACTTCTGCCAACGGCTCAAGATGCTTACTGTACATTCACTGACTAGCCAAATCGTACGATCCTTACATTATAGAGACTATACAAACGTCAACACATCCGCAATCACGACTCTACTGTCAACTCCGAAGGTAGATGACTCAATTAGGCAGTTAATTAGACTTATGCAGGATAGTGAACTCCAAACTGGATGCGGCTCTGAAAAATATATCAGCAGAGGTACACCGCAAGACGGTGTGCTTTCACTCCTTCTCTGGAACTTAGAGGTCAACGAACTGCTGATATACCTGGAAGCGGGTGGTAACAGGGTGGTTGACTATGCGGATGACGTTGATGTAGCCGTGTCAATATCATTAAAGAACCCCTTCAGCTAAATCTTAACAGTTTAACCCGTTGGGCAGATCACTTTAGATTGATAGTAATCCCCCATAAAACTGATATCGTCCTCTTTTTCAGGAAATGTGAAATTCCCATTGTAGGCCCTCCCGCAATGAACGGCTCGAACTTAGTCCTTTCCGATACAGCAAAATATTTGGGCCTTATATTTGACAGGAAACTCGAATGGAAACCTAACATTCAAGAAAGAGTCAAGAAAGCTACAGTAGCCATTGGGAACAAATGGGGCCTTCAAGCTCGTATAACCCACTGGCTATACATCTTGGTCACAAGACCGATACGCACTTATGTGGTTGTTGTCTGGTAGACGCCTTAGACAATGCAGTCAACTGCAGCAATCTAAGCAGAGTCCAAAGATTAGCATGTCTACTATATGTATAAGTGGAGTCCTACGTCCTCCGCAGCACTGGATATTCTGTTTCACTTGACACCCCTCCATATCAGGCAAGTAGCTGCGACTGCAGATATCCGCCTTAAAGCTACTACACAGTGGACAAATAGTTGGCCATAATATATTCTTAATATATTAGGAATCCTCACAGAGGACACAGATTGCACTATACCCGAACTTTGGTTTGACAAAGACCTTCATATAAGCTTCCCCTCTAGATCCTTCTGGGAGGAAGATGCTTTCATGGAAGACAAATCAATCCACTTCTGCACAGATGGATCTAAAACTGATAGCGGGGTTGGAGGCGGTTTTTTCTCAGATAAGATAAATTTAAGCCTCTCCTTTCGTCTTCCAGATCACTGTAGCGTGTTCCAGGTGAAAATTTTGGCGATTAAAGAAGCTCTGTCCTGGCCGAAGAAAAACGTGATATCTACAAAGGATATCCGCATCTTTTCGAATAGTCAGGTCGCTATCAAGTCCCTGGGCTCAGTCTCACTAAATTTTAGAACCGCCCTTGAATGCCCATCATTTCTTACGGAGATGGCAGAGCAGTTCAACCTTCACCTTTGTTGGGTGCCGGGCCACAGAGACATCCCAGAGAATTATATCGCCGACGAACTCGCCAAAATTGGAACCACTCTACCTATTCTACGCTTTTCCCGTAGAATCGCTACGTGCAAATCAATATTAAAGCTGGATGCTAATAAAAGAGCAGACCTTAGGTGGACTGTTGAACCGACATGTCTAGCTGGACCTGAATCGCTCTAAGAATCTTTCTAAATAGGAAACATCTCAGGTGTCGTCACCAGACATTGGCTTGGCGCTTTTACAAATGATTTCTGTAGAAGCTGCATGGACGAGAAGGAAGAGGAAACATTCCTCCACCTACTCTGTACATATTCAGCTCTCTCCCAGAGAAGTAAACTTCACTTAGGAGCTTTCTTCTAAATGACTTAAACGATCTAAAGAATATAGACGTTAACAGTCGCCTACGCTTCAGCTAAAATTGGTTCCATTGGAAGAGGATCACAGATCCACGTGACATCACAATCGGTCAATAGGCCTAAGTGGGTAGGTCTTTCCAACAGCCACTTTTACCTGCCTACTTACCTACCTAACTTTTCGTGAAATCCTTCCGTTGTTTCCACAGTAACACCACTGCATAGCGCTGCGCAAGTGCTTTTCTAGAAGAGTTTAAATTTTCAATAAGCCAAGGTGACTACATTATCGTTTGCTTAAAGTGCCCATGAGCAGATCCATGTAGTCCATGCACTTTTCAGTCAGGGATTTCGGCGTTTAGGTCAATTGAAGTCCAATACATCAGATGAGGCGTCTCTGATGGGGTGTTCGTAATGTAATCGCCTGTCTTCCGCTCATTCTCATACTTTCTGGCATCTCTCTTCTGTTTTGGTATCAAGGATATTCTAACCTAGAATGCACCAAGTTAGTGTCCCGAGGAGCTGATGAAGATTTCTTGATAATTGATTCAAGTTACGCGTTGACATCGCTGTTTTTTAATCGAACATCGATCACTGAAATTCAAAATAGGTTTCTCGGATTAATCAACAAAGGCACATATGAAAATTCAAATAAAAATTACTGTTAAACGGAAATATTTGACACTGCCATCTTTGTGAATCGCAATAAAAGCAATGAAACATTTATTATAGACACGAACCAAACGAAAAATGCTGCCAAAATTCTTTTTTTTTTATTAATTGTTTCTGGTGAGTTTTAAATTTTATACTCATTCCATTTATTTTTGCAAATATCATTAAATGGCGCGCATATGAATGAAATGTATGAGCAATTTTTTTTTATATTCCGTGCTTTTTCACACGTTAAACGTCGTTTGCTGCCATTTGGTCGCGTTTTGTTGTAGAAATTTTGCTAATCTTTTGCTAAAATTGAGCAAATAAATTTCTTTGCAAATTTAGCTAATCGTTCGAAGTAAAAGAAAAATGTAAACGAACTAAATAGCTTAAAAAATAATCGTAAAGGAGCTGGTGAAACCAAAGACCTAACTGCAATTGTATCCTTTAATTTTGTGTGTTATGGCCACATCTTCACATGTTCTAGATATGGAGAGTGATCTATTTTCATTGCAACAAAGAAATCTATACATACATACTCGTAAATTCGAGCATTAGTCTCTGGTTGGTGATAACGTTCAACAGTTTGAAGACATTTTATTTTGCATAAGGTCTCTCGGAACCACAAACTGATTCTTGTTGCAGCGGTCCTAATAAAATTGCCTCAAAAAACGCCAAATTGTATGGTAGGTATGCCAAGATTTAGGTGAAAGACGCGTTCGCTTATAATATTTCTCTATTGTTCAACAGTTTTCACCGTAGCCAGGAGCCCGAACCCGACCACGAAATGTTTGGTGACCTCAAAAGGCAATTTCTAACAGTTCTAACCGACACCGCCTTAATTGTCGAAGTACCATATATTCCCAATAAGTTGACTTGAAATTCGATGCTGAAAGTGCTGCACTACTATATTTGCTTGGTTTAGTTTTGCTTTGCAGGACGTTGTATCCAGAGAGGAGGACACGTTTTTTATCTATTGTCTTCGGGAGAGTTCAAATAAGTCTGTTTATATGTTCGTCCTTTTGCGCTGTTGCATTAGTTTAGTGAAATTTTTAGTGAATTAATTCCCTTTCCTATTTCTTAGTACAACACTTGAGAAGTATTTGACTTAACAAACAATTGTAAGCAGATCTTACGCTTTATTTGAAGGCTGTTTGGATGAGGATGAAACAGCTTTGCTGTGCAAAGGTGCTAGCTTCTTCAGCAAGGTCATCAGGCGATTTTAACATTCTTTAATAATTTTATTTAACTAGTAGCTAAACCAAAATTGTTCCACAGATACAGACGTCAACGGACTAACATTGGAACAGTACTTTCTCTGAATAACGGAAAAGGTGCTTCCACGATTAATATGAAAACTTGTAGTCCCCGCAGTAAAACCTTGGAGTTTCTCTAGAAATTGCGAATTTTAAAGAGCTGTTTCTACTCAACAAAACAGAATTAGTAATGGGCCAAACATTGGATAAAATTGGTAATTTTCTGTACAGAACAAGTGCTGCCTCTACTGATACTGACATCGATTTAGAAGTACTTGTAGCATTAAAATCAAGCTGCGTCTGCTGCACTCAACATTAAATGGGTACTACTTCAATGGCATGCTACGTAGGAGTACCACTCCAGTACCACTCTATATCACTCACAGGTTGCAGTTCCTTACCGACCAATGTGAGTTCAGACCTGTTTGTGACATCTTAAGTCTTTGTCACATGAGATCCCTATTTCGTGCGTCGATTTGGTCGGGCTCCGGAATTAAGAAGAACAGCAAATGTTATAGTTCATACAATCGTCAGCGCTTGGATAGCAGTCATTGTGGTCGCTTGATCTGCTTTTGGGGTTTCTTCCCTCCTTGGCGCGCATAATATGTAGAAGAAGACAGAACCGTCCACATGTCCGCGCATCATTTGATATGCTCAAACGAAACGTGATTTATATTTTTTAAAGAAGTTTCCATAATAAGCTTAACTTAAAATTTTCAGAGGTTAAGTAGGATGCAGTATTTAAATAAATTGAATCCCATTAATAAAAAGGATGAACAGCTGCGGCATATGTATACTGCAGTGATTGCTACAAAGAAGACAAGCAGTGTCTATTTATATGCGGAATTGTTATGAGATTTGTTATTAGAGCAGGCTTAGGCAAGAAGTCTGACGTTCCTAGAATGTGAGCGAGCGGTCCGTAACAATCCGAATTAAAGTTATATTCGTAAATATCGAAAAAGGCGATGGCGCCAAGGATTGTATTTGTGAACGCCTAGGTAAGGCATATGCTCAATGTCAGCATGGTGTTAAAATCGTCCTAGGCAATTAAAACGCAAAGCAGAGAAAGCAATACATGTTTGTTATAATTAGCTACATGGTATATACTTTGTCATCTAGAAAGACGTGGTTATCTGCAAACATAAGTGCTGGAAACTTAGTTGCACTAGGCTCTAACCCACCCTTAACGACTTCCGTCATGTCATTTATGTATAAAATAAATAGTAGTGAGCTTAAGGTACAACCTTATTTGGCACCCCCGTTGAAGCTTCAAAGTTCTCCGATAAATTTCTACGACACCACGTCTGGCAACGGCTTTCCGGCGGGATGAAATATCGCTATAACAAGCACCCGGTATCCTCATTCCAATATACGTATACACAATGGGACACGGCAGTCTCCGGATTATGAAACGCTAAACCAAATTTATCGCATTGCTATAGACATAGCAGGGCATCGGAACGTTCCAAGCAGGCAACATTGACACCAATCACCACCTTGTTGCCGCCAAGCTGTGAATGCGGATTTCCCAAGCGCCACAACAAAAAGGAACATCTGTTAGACGAATCTTTGCCGAATGCTCAACAACTCCTATGCCGTCAGCATCAAGTAGACCAGTGGCAACGCTGCCGACGACCAATCAGAGACGCTGCAACTGACGTGCTGGATTTCACCCGACCACCACAAAGAAATCCCTGGTTTGATGAAGAATGCCGGCAAGCACATGCAGCTAAACACAAAGGCTACAAAGCGGCGTTGCTACGAAGGCACAGAGCTGTTCGTGAGTGCTACGAGCAGAGAGGTGATTCTCCAGAAAAAAGAAAAGAGAACCGGAAGCGCGAGATCGAAGACATTGAAAGGTTGTACTCCCGGAATAACATACTGAAGTTTTACCAACATGTAAAAAGAACGCGTCAAGGCAAGAAGACCCGTACCGAAACCTGTAGATCTGAAGAGGTCAACCTTGTAGTAGAGTCACAGTCGATGCTGAGAATATAGAGAAACTTTTTCTGTAGACTATATATAGTGGAAGAAGCCCACCATACCGCCGTCAAGCAGATTAGACCATTCAACTTAGATGATAATAACCACAACTTCCGTCTAACTGACCAAAATGACGTAAGGGTAGCATGGAGAGCATACACCCTCATTTCTCAGATCTGGTCAGAAGAGTGCATGCCTGGTGAATGGAATCTCAGCATCGTTATCTGCCATATTGTCAATAACCTGATTGGTCCCTATCAGTGCGATTTGAAGCCAGAAAAGTCCAGTCGACAAAATCTTTACACTCCGGTAGATCCTGGAAAAAGCTCAAGGAGTCCAAATTGATACCCACCATCGTCGATATGACAGCATTTATAGAGACTAGCTATATAGAGCACAGTACAGTCTGCCAAGTTCATCCGTGTGTGCAGAATAACGATGAAGAACACTCGCTACTCCGTCAAAGTCGGTAACGACTTAACGGAGTCCTTTGATGTCAAAAAGGATTTTAGACAAGGTGACGCCCTGTCACGTGAATTCTTTAACATCATACTTGAAAGAATTGTGAGGAGCTCATAAGTAAACACTAGAGGCATAATCTTTTAGAGGTTTGTGCAACTACTAGCGTACACTGATGATATCGACATATTTGGGAGAACACAGCGGGCTGTCATCTGTGCGTTCGCTAGTATTGAAACGGATGCTGCCAGAATAGGTTTAAGAGTAAATGCGGGCAAAACCCAATACCATACAAGGGACACACAACGTCGACGAATTGGACAGCTCCTCACAGGTGACATCTATTGTGTAATGTCTGTCTATGTTGGCTCTGCTATAAATTCTGTTAACAACGCCTCAGCAGGAATAAAACGAAGAATCGCTCTTTCAATCGCTGTTTCTTTTGACTAAGAGGGCAATTGAGTAGTAAGGCCCTATCCGAAAAAACTAAGGAGACTCTATATAAGACCTTGATCATCCCAGTCCTAATTTATGGCGCTGGAGCATGGAGCTTATCGAAAGCGGATGAAGATACCCTCAGTCGTTTCGAGAGAAAAATCCTTCGAAAAATATTCAAAGACGAACTATATGATCTATATACTGGCATTGATCTGGGCAGAAAACTGCGCATCAAACGCCTGTGATGGCTAGTACATGTAGAGCGAGACCTCACCTTAGGTGGCGTGCGCAATTAGAAGGAGACATCAACCGATTTTTGGTCCGCAGCTGTAGCCAATTAGCTAAGACCGGGCTAACTGGTGAGGCTTGCTAGTGAAGACCCAGGTTCATCGCGAACTATAGCGTCACCTAAATAAATAAATAAGATTGGACAAAAGTCTAGTGGATCGCTCTCAACAAAACCAAATCTGTTGAAGAAAGCTTTACTTAAAGAAAAATGAGCACGTTGCCTACCTTCATAAACTCGGTCTCTATTCCGTTTGGAAACGAGACTAAATATCTCGAAATAACACTCGACCCAATGTTAGAAAGAAACGTAAAGAAACGTGTTGAGATCCTGGAGCTCAAATTATGTTTCTCGGATTTAGACTCCTCGTCTTCCTTTTTTGATAAAAAATAGAGATTATTAGCAGCAGGACGGCAAATAGTGATAAGTAGCCAATGGAGTGTTGATGTTCTCGTACGTCATCATATGTAATTGAATTTGGCAATACTTGATGAGGTTTTTGGTCAGCGATTCCCTTCATTAGAAATGCTAAATCCTCATTGCAGTGAATGATGAGTTCATTATAATTTTTTGTTTCTGGAAGCGTGCCCTGGTGCGGTTCTACATGTGGTGGCGTTAATAATCGACTTAAGTTGAGGGCTGGCAAAAATAATGCAGAAGTATTCGTTGTTGTGCTAATTAATAATCATAGTTGGTTGTTTGATGACGCAATTTTAGTAGTCCTACTCCCAGTAATGGGGTGCTGAGTATTTTGGATCCACGTACTATTGAAAGAGATTTTTTCTTGTTGAAGGGCTCGGATTATGTAACTGAACGTACATTTTTCCTGGATTGGTAGTCTTGAGAGAACAATAGGGCGACTGCCTAATAGTGGAAGCTTGATGAGGCAGATGAAGTGACACGTGCCTTTACTCTCAATAGCTCGTATAGTTTAGGTAGATTGTATTCATCATATCCAGGAAGTGTTGGTATATCTTTCCGAATTTTGTTGATCTCATTCAAAAGCTGTATTGCTGATAAGATTAGCCAGCTGATTCTACCTTGATGAGTGTCCGTAATAGCTTCCAAAAGTAATTGCTGAGTTCGCTGAAAACTGTCTATAAGTTTAGACATGTAAATAGTGACGGAGTTGAACACTTGTAATGGCAGCTCTGTCTGGTTAAGGTGCCGAAATTGATGTCATAGATTTATTGCGAATATTGGCTCTTGATTCAATAATAGGTGTTTCTTGCTTGCTCAATTACAGGAGGTGGTTTTCGTTGTTGTTTGCCCTTTCAATGTTAGCTTCCATGTAATGCGCATAGTCCTGATCGGGAATACTAAACAGCATGTTTGCGACGGTGCCAATGAAATCGAACGAGGATCGTCTTTTACGCATCCATTTCTATATTTTAAAACTTTCAGTTTCCTGTAGTTCTAGTTGTAGTATTGTATAATTGGGATTCGCATGTTGTTCAGCTGAAGTTGTATTTTCGTTCGCATATTTGCTTCAATCTATTAACTCGTTCTTTTAGGCCTTCGTACTCCTGCCGATAGTTAGGCATGTTGAAATAAACGAAGACATTCCAGCCATCAGTGATGAGACTTGCTTGTTTGTAAATTTGTTGATTTCTACTGCATTTGGTGTTGTTATTTGGCCCACTACTATTCCCATTAGCAATGCAATAAGTAACAGTGTTTTTAGTGGATTTGCTTTTACCTTTTATTTCGGAGAAGCCTCTGGGTGTTTTTGTTTGAGCGTTGAAATATCAGAGGTAGGATTTTGCTTATGAGTTTTAAGGGGGTGAGTTATTTCCTTCTTTATTGATGACTCCTTAAGAAAGGCGGGGGACAAACTTTACGATGGATCTTCTTATTTCTCCAGTTGGTGTCTTTACATCGACTACTCTAGTCATTTTGTGTTTTGACAACTCTGCCCATTATCCATTTTAGTGGAGGTAGATTATCCTGCTTTAATATCACAAGTGTTCCAGGTTGTATGTCTTCTTGAGGATGCGTCCACTTATAGCTTTGTTGATTCCATCGAGCTACATGGGTAATGCTAGATGAGATCATTGCCTTACATTAAACAATGCCTCTATTTGCGCTAAGCCAGTGGTAAATTCTTCTTGAGTTAATGCTACACTAGCAAGTACTCGTGGTGTTTGGCGGACTTAACAGCAGCTTCCCTACAAACCTCCAAAATGTGAGGATCTTGGAAGAATTGGTTTCCAGTCGATACACTTCTCGGTACAGTAATTTCTAATGGATGCTGTTCCTTCCTAGGTAAAAATCTTTGAATAAAGTTCATTGAATTCATTCCGGTCTTCCATAAAGTTTGTCCCGTTGTCCGAAAGTATTTTTGATGAGCAACCATGTCGCGCCGTAAACCTTTTTAGTGCTCCAATACATGCTTGGGTTGTTAGATCTGTAACCAATTCCAGATGCAGATTTGTTGCAAAACATATGAATACTGATATATAGGCTTTTGTTGGCCGTTTACCCTGTATTTTGTAGCGGATGGAAACGGGTCCAAGAAAGTCGGTATCAACATTTATGAATGATCTCGAAGGTTGTACTCGTTCTTGTGGCAAATTGCTCACTAATTGCACCATATTTCTTGGTTTTGATCTGAAACAACGTATGCAATTGTTCACGATATTTTGGGCTAGTTGTTTTCCTCTCAGAACACAGTAATTTTGCCTCGATGCTGCGAGTAATGCTTGTAGACCAGCATGCAGATTATCGAAGTGTAATTGTGTCATTAATGATTTCGTGAAAACTTGTGAGCTTGGTAAAATCATTTGATGTTTGGCTTCATATGGGAGTGCCGAAGCTTCTAGTCGACCTCCTACTCTAATCATGTTTTTGTCATCCAGGAATGACGACAACGAGCTTAGGCGACTTTAGGCACATATCTTGTTTTCATGAGTAATTTAAGATCTTCTGGAAATGCTGTTCTTTGCAGATATTTAACTGTAACTCTTACTGCTGCGTTGAGTTCCTGCACTTAGAGAACGTTATCCAGAAGTCTACCATATATCATCTTGCCCTTTTTAAGTTACTAATAAAGCGTACGAAGTATGCCGTTATTTTTTGGAAAGTTCGGAACGAATTTCTATGGTTGATGCACTCAAGAAAATTGTAGTTTGTTTTCTGCGCTGCTAAGTCAGTCTTCACTATTTTAGTCTCGGGTATCTCTTCTTCATTTGCTAGTTTTGGTTATGTCGGCCAGTAAGACCGAGATTATCGTAAAAATTCTGGTTCTTGTAACTACATCTTTGACTTCAGCAATTGTTCTGCAAACATGCCCCGAGACAAAAGTTCAGCAGGATTGAGGCCGGTGTTGATAAATTCCTATTGGTTTTTATTCGATTCATCTTGAATTATAGAAATGCGATTAGCTACAAACGTTTGCAAAGGGAATTATGTGTGTATCCATTCTAATATAATTCGCGAATCCGTCCAAAATGTGCGGCGATGACCCGGTCTACAAACCAAATCAAAATTTAAGTTTAAACGATAGAGAAGCATACTTCTGGTGATTTATTTCGACATGAATATCAAAGAACTGTCAAAATGGCAGCACGTCTTAGTTTTAACAAATAAAGGTGTACATATAACCGGCAGCGTTTATTTCAAATTAACATACAATTTATTCAATTCATTTTAATACAACTTGGCAGTACCTCTTTCTGCATCATTTCAAATTCCACCATCGTGGTAAATTTGTCGCTAGTTACCATAGAAATTTCTGTGCGCAAAGTGTCATCGACAATAGGAAATTATTCAAAACAGCTGATGATTTTTCTTGTTTTTTGCACTTTCCCTTTTGTTGTTTTCATTCCAAGGCTAGAGAAAAAGTCAAAACACCATTTCCCACATTATGATTAATTCATTTTTTCCATTTCTGTCATCCACACATTTTCGCATCATTCACGAGAATACGAAACATATGTACATACTTTTCATCGTTTGTCGCTCGTTCTCTTCCACTACACAAGCAAATTCTACGCTTATAAAATTTCTGTCAGGCAGGAGTTTTCGACTTTTCGTTTTCCACTAATTCAGTCAAAAACGAAATACTGAAGTAAAATGTCGTTGTCGTGTGGATTTACATTTCGTCAAGCTATTTTCGTGTTGCACTAAACATTTCAAGAAAACATACACAAATCGTCGCGCACTACGCAGACGGACTTTGATGTAAAAAAGAAAAACAAAATCCAACAGTCGTAGCGAAACCGGGACGAGTTCAAGGAACCCCCCTGTGTGCTGGAAAATTTTGCAAAATTTCATAATCAAAAACTACAAATTGAAAGTGTTAGATACGAGTAATCGAAAGAGAAAATCAGAAATTGAAATTGAAATTGAAATAGAAAACTCTTGTTGTGCTTCGTTGAAAAGGAAGGGACAATCCTGGTAGCTTTACTCCTTCCTGGCTACAGCTCTAAATCTGCGCCATTAAAGGTGAGTACCTAACCATTCGATATGCCCCCCTTCGTTTCGAATAATTAATACCTTTCTGTTTGAATTCCTTAAAAAGCTGAACAACGAATAAAACCCATTTGAGGGAGGGTGGTCTAGCGGTGGGCTTGCCGAAAGGCATATAAGTCAAGACACCGTTGGACTCCGTTTCAACAAAGCGATTACGAAAGCGTCATCGTCGCACGTCTACGAGTATTTTGAAAATCAATTTTATTTTTCCTACGCTCCGGCTGTTGTTTTTCTGTTTCCCCACTTACCGGGTATACTTGTAGTTTGTATTGCTTTTTCTGTACAGTCGAATGCTTAAATTGAAATTAATAATCAAAGACCGCAGCGGAATGGTGCGCGGGGCATGTGGATTCCGAATAGGAAAATGAGAATTGCAGCGCGCTACGTATACCGATCAAATGGTGAAATCGGATGTGTGATGCATTTTGGCGGCGATTGCGCTTAGTAAGATGTGATTTGTAATAGCAAGATGCGAGTATGTATTTAGATGCATTGGCGAAGGTCATTGTATTGGCTGCCTGACATTTGTCTCAAGGTTTTCACCACTTAAATCGATTGGATTGATGCAACGGGTTGCTGCTTTTTTTTTATTGAAGGTTGCGCAAGTATTAGATTCCCTTCAATGAACCTAGGTCATGGTTGGCCATTATGAGTTCTGATTTGGTTAAGTGTGCCGCCGAAGTGCATGTAACATTTAAATGATTATTAATTCATTGAACACGCCTTTTTGTATTTCGAAAGACTTGGTGAAATGGTTTGTACGAGTATATGCAACACCAATTACCTTTCAATAATACTTTACGTGCCGCTCACTTTGTTTTGTAACGCACAACAAGTAATTGTCCCAAACATGTTTCACCTTTTTAGCTGTATGCAAGGGTGTCTCAAGAGCGCAAGATTTATTTTTTCAATTAAGGCCAACAGTTACTTGAAATTGTAAATATTTTTATTTTAATATAAAGCAAAGCAAAAAAAATCGCGGTTACGTGTGGAATAAAGAATTCAGCTGACACACTCTTGGGCTTTTCAAGAAGACGCTAATTACATTTTCTCATATTCAATTTAGCCAGTGACACGTGGAATTTCTTCCTTCACCTCAGGTATTCCACATGGTTGATTGGCATAAACGGAAAGCTTTGCAAACTCCTACAGAAAGGAGTCACACAGCATTGGATCGCACGATCGCGTTGATTAATTCTGGTTTCCAGAGTCAGCCACGTAATACCTGCATTATCAGTCGAGTAGTGTGATAAGTTGCCCCATTCTGCTGGATCGCCATCATGTTTACTTACTGTGATAACCTTCAATAGTTATTCACTGTCACAAAAAGTATGGCCAATTATTACGTTCATGTGGCTACTTTGCTCTACAAAACCGGCTGTTTTGTATGTTCGCGTTCCTATTCAGGCAGAAGTATGCCTCATCGCTAAAAATAAATTTTCTAACAGATTAAGCGTCTATTAAGAATAAGGATTGTCATCTGGATTTAGATGGAGAACTTTCTCCAAAATTCTCTGCAAGCAACTTGCCGAAATAGTAACTTGCTGTGAACGACGACGGCGAATCGATAAGTTTGCATTCTCACCATACTTTCAGTCACTAAAACTACATTTCCAATGACGAGGATTCAGATTTCTGAATCAATTTATTAACTGTCGAATAATTTGTTTTCGCACGCACTATACGTGCTCTATACTCCGCTATGCTTTCAGCATATTGTACATATGAGGGCCATATCCAAAATAAAGCAAACTAAAGATTGAGCCAACAGCTAGTGTGGAAGTTTTCATTAAATTAAACACACATTTATTGTGAAATCAATGTAGAATTTTATTGATTAATAAATTTCGCTCTATGACAATTATAATTTTAACACAACATCGTTCATCTCACCACCACGGCTTCTGTTGCAAGCGACCATCCAAAGGTCAAAATTATCGATGACTTTTTGAAGAATAAGTGGATCAACGGCCGTAATTTCTCTTTGGATGTTATGTTTGAGAACCTGAATTGTCACTGGGTTATTAGCATAGACCTCCCACAGGAAGAAGTCTAAAAGTGTCAAATGGTATGATTTTGGAGGCCAATAAATTTCACCTCTAACAGAAATAATGCAATTTGCAAATTTCGTAAGCAATAAATTGATTGATTAATGGCTTCTGTAGGCAGTAGCACCATCCTGTTGAAATCAGAGATTGTCCAGACCCAATTCATTAAATTTTGGAAAGAAATAGCCGGTTAACATATTGCGGTAACGGTCTCCATTAACTGTCCCTCCAGCTTCATTTTCGAAAAAGTACGGGCTAATGATGCCGCCAACCCATAATCCGCATCATACAGTGACTTTTTTGGGATGCATTGGTTTTTCGTGAATCTCGTATGGGTTTTCCGGTCCCTAGAAGCGACAATTTTGTTTATTTACGTTCGCATTCATCGAAAAATGGGCCTCATCGGAAAAGATTAAATTCGATGATAAATTGTCCTGACGACGTTGTAGATGATCCAAAAGCTTCTATTGTTGTGCAGTTCGGATTTTATAGGCGTGCAAATGAAGATCAACTTTTAAAATTCGTCGTAAAATGCCTTTGGCTGGTTTTGAATGCTGATATCGAGTTGGACCCGATACCGAACCAGTTTCTTCAAAACGCTTCACCATTGCACGAATTCATTACTCACTAGGGCGATTATGTTGACCGAAAATTCACGAATTTTACGAAATGTTACTTTTGCAGATCGCCCGTTTTCGTAATAAGATTGAATAGCAAAAATGAGTTGTTGCGTGGTAAATGACTCCATGACTAAAATTGTCAAAAATTGTATGACATCTGTCAAAAAGATCAACCGCATTGAATTCAGTAAATGACAGTAATTGACAGACAACATCCACACCATCTGTTGGCTCACCCTACATTTCATTATATAAATTTATTTTATGTAGTATTACTTTACAACACTTCAATGTAGTTCCCTTGGTTTTCAGGGTCAAGACCCGACCCGACCCATAGGATCCGTTGATCCGTTGACGGTGGAGCATCCCATACAATTCGTCGCATAACGACGTTGACAGAAGACAGCCGATGGCATTTTGTTGAGAGCATTTTTCATATTCGAATCCGTGAACTTCAATATGTGAATCTATGAACTGCCAACGGATCACCGAATTGAAAAAGTAGAAAGTTATCCTGCTTTATCCGTCTAAGTTCATACATCCGTTGATTATGGACCACCTTCCATAAAAATGCGTGTATTCTATGTAGCTGTCAGTTGAAATCGACAGAGCAACGGATGTGATTCCCAAGGTCGTTGATATGTCATTCAGTATAGCACTTCTGTTCAATTGTTGAATGCGCTGGGTAATAACATCAGACAGTTGTTTAAGAGCGGGAAACGCAGCCCACGCATTGGCTCCTCTAACTTCGGGAACAAGTCGTGGGTTGGCTAATACCTAAGCTGTTTAATGCGTGAGGTAAGACTTCCTACTCGCACTGCTGCAGTAAATCAACCACTATGTTTCCGATTGGTGAGGTTTCTCGCCTCAGAAAACGCCTCTTTGACGAATTATAAAAACACTAGCGCTCGCCAGCAAAATCTGACTTACAACTGCAAAATCACACATAATAACAGTGCTGCCGGGGCACTTCGCCCCTCATTATCATCCCGGACGTGGGTCATCCCTTATGCTTTCACGGAAGCGGCTAATCCAAGGGTAATGCGAAATACGGCCTATTGTCTGCTCAGCACAAATTTACCTTTTTTTTTTCTATCGGAACAGAGCATTCAGATGAAGAACTAGTCCATTGTACTCTTTGGAAGTTCCTTTTAATGAGATTTTTCAGTCTTTCGAAGTAGCAGTACCCACCACGTCAACGCAGAATACCTGCAGCCTGATGCGAGCGTAAGCCACACATTCACAGAGGTAGTGCTCTGCGCTGTCGTTTTCACTTGCTCAGCAAGTATCGCAGAATGTTGTATCACTTTTGGTAAGCACTTAAATGTGTTGGGTGCCCCGTCACGATGTCTGTAAGAAACCTGCTGTCTTTCCTGCTAAAGGCCGCTGTCTTCCTAGAGACGTCGGGAAGCATTCGTTGGTTTGCCTGCAACCTGGAGAGTCACGCCATCTGCAGTTGTGTTCATATGAAACACAACTGTCAATGCAAGCCTTAACCAAGGACGCAGGCAAACCCAACGTAGGTAGGTTCTGGTTCTAAAAAACTCTCCTCTGAACCGTGCCTGGCAAGTTCATCGGCGATATCACTGTGACCCAAACCAGTGTTCAGTGGTGTCTTGCACTCTTGAACTAGCTTAAAAGTCGTAAAAGGATTCAGAAAGGATCTAAGCGCAGCTTGGCTATTGCTACAGATGCAAATGCTTCGCCCCCTCTACCGGTTCTTCACAATGTAGTTCGTTGCCACCAGGATTGCGTGTATCTCCGCTTGGAAGACATACTCAATTTTTTCTAACGAGGAGTGAAATCTAACGTTGTTGTCCTCCAGAAAGACACCAGTGCCACATCCTATATCGACTGCATTCATTCCCTGGCTCAGATTCTGGCTGAAACCAATTCTGTGCACAGGGAAAGTCGATTTCGTATTTTTTCCGCAGCAAGAGTTCATTGCATCCGATGGCATGTCTATAAGACCGAGTCATAAGGCAGTCAGCGCACAAGGTCATCTAAGCCCCAGTGTGTGTTGTACCATAAACCACTTTTTTTTCAACCGAAGATGGCTGTGAGAGTGCAGCCCTGTATATGAATATTAAGGGGAGGTAGATTCATCAATGCGTCTAGATTGGAGCCAGGTGTACTAGGGAAAGTCCCTATGCAGCCGCGACAGACCGTTTTTTTTTGGAGTCTGGTATTGTAAAAGCACCAATTACGTATTTTCGTGAGAGCTTATTTCATCAGATAATCGAAGCATAGGATATGGTTGGCCCTATCGTAGCAGCGTAGATCCAGAGGACCCTTCTCGGTGACAGACCCTGTGTCTTGCCGATAGCACTATCAGAACATGTTTAGTCCATAGAAGTTTGTTATAGAGGACGACACCCAAATACTTAGCTTCTTTGGAGAATTGGATAGTGATGCTTTTAAGCAGTAGATGGGTCAGACCAGACAGCTTCCTCTTTTTCTTAACGAGAACAACCTCAATTTTGAGAAGATTGACTGAAAGCCCATTACTAGTGCACCTATCGGCGATCACGTCTAGAGCTACCTGCGCTTTATAGCAGATAGTCGCTAGACACGATCCAACAGAGAACACAGCTTCAGCATCCGCATATTCTTCTGCATTGAGCGCGTTGAGCAGTAAGTCGACCAACATGCACTATAGCAGTGGAGATAGAACGACGCCTTGCGGGTAACCCCTGTGTACCCCCGGCACCACATATTGACCACACCCAGCATTCGCAATCAATGTCCCATTCAGCAGCATTGCTTTTATTCACAAAACTAGTGATTTGTTTACGCCATGTTGTCTGACTGAGTTACACATGCCGTCAAAAGTTGCGTTGTCGAAAGTACCCTCAACATCGATCAGAATGCCCAAATTCTCTCGCAGGATCTTAAACGTTCGCAGGCGTGTTGATCACAGACAGAGGATACATTCGTAAGTTAGTTTTGCGTGCATAGATTTTGACCATTCTCTCGATGTTTTTAAACATGAAGGAAGTCAGACTTATAGGTCTGAAGCTCTTGGCGAGCGTGTAGTCCGCCTATTCGATTTTCGGAGTAAAGGCTACCCTCAGCGTTCGCCAGGGTTCTGGTATTTATGCCAGTGCCATACTAGTAGTGAAGATTCTCTTCAGAGTTACTAATAGCTGGTATATACCTTTTTGTAACCCAACAAGATGTAGCCATCGGTGCAAGCCGACTTAAAGCCACCAAAGAAGCAACATCATGTTTAATGGCCATTCGTCACCACAACCTATAAGACATACCAGCTACGGCGTGTTGTATTATCCAGCTCACT
Organism: Volucella zonaria; assembly: GCA_963966105.1. Lineage (NCBI taxonomy): Eukaryota > Metazoa > Arthropoda > Insecta > Diptera > Syrphidae > Volucella > Volucella zonaria. Next base: position 101,610,143 of record OZ014532.1, on the reverse strand, counting down.
AGCAGCTTCTTTAATAGTCGCTGGTTGTGAGCTGGTTCCCACTAGGTTACATGGGAAGTGAGCCTCAAGCATGTGACGGAGAGTCGTTGCTTTCGACTCAGTGTAGGTACCACCAGATTTTCTGAGTGGTTCCAGCCCGGTTGATGATCATCCCCTTTTGAGGACTTTGATCTGCTTATTGGTTTTACCGACAGTTCCGGTCTTTTTGCAAAAATCTTTGTAAGAGGCACTCTTCGGAATCCGAATGATCCTCCTATATTCTGTTTGTTTCGATCTGTACAGATTCCCCAATCGTCCTCAAAATTAGTCATAAGTGACCTGTTTAGAAGTTTTCTGGTTTCTTTAAGAAGACGCAGATCTGCATTCCATCAAGGAACGAGTTATCGTGATCCAGCAGCTTCCTGGTCAGCGCCGAAATCGACCGGGGGTTTTAGAAGTATGTTGCTTTGCGCCTCCAGAACCAGTGCCCCGGCCGCAGTCAAAAATACCACGGATGGATTGTTGTTATTCTGAGTGCCACCTGGAACATAATCCTGTAGTGTCACTTTCATACTTTTAACCGTTTTATGTCTATTTTGGACGTCTTTAGCGCTTAGTTCGACGTCACACCTGGGTTCTTTTCAGGACCTTAGGATAAACCTTCCTGACACGACAAGGCAGCCAAAAAAAAGAAAGGAGAAACTTCAATTAGGGCCTGATGAAATTTTCTTGGATGTTTGCCATTTAAGGCTTCAATTTTCAACTCTGACCCAACAAAACGGCTAGAATTATACAATCGTGGCCACTAATCAGTGTTTGCATTATTTGTAAAATGTCCCTTGTAAGTTGTGCTCTAATCGCAATGCGTTTACTTGACAGTTATCATGTTTTCAGTTCAGCACTGCGCAATATTTAGTACCTGCGACCATTTTAAATCAGCCCTTACATCCATTTGAATGGAATGATTCAGACCTGGGACAAGCCCCGACAAGTTTATTATGTTTATAAGAAGGATTTTGTGTTTTTTTTGTTAATGGTAAACTTTCTGCCATTTCGGCAAATCACAATGCAAAGACTTACATCCGAAGAATGCTTCGAACTTATTTTGAAGATCGGTCTTCAATTCGCGAAAGATATATCGTAGAAGATTACCTGTTGGTTCTCAACTAAGCTCAATCGAATAACTTATATGATGGAAAGCCAACAACAAGTCAACCTAATGTACGTACACGTAATGTGCTATTAGAAGGTGGACAGTTGGGCCAACATATCTAGCGACCAAACAAATCTGGCAAAAACTGGATCTGAATGGCTCTAAGAGTTTGATCTCTCCAACTAGAAGCAGTGGTTATTTGGCTCCATGGGGAGACTAAATTCATAGTGGAAGTTGGTTTGTTGTTGATTTGTAGTCAACTGCTCATCTTACTTGATTTGCATTAACTGGAAAAATGTATGCCTTTCAGGCGAGGTTGGGATTCGAACACCGAACCGTCCGATTTGGAAATCAGTCCACTAACCCTTGAGCTACGGCCACCCAAGGACCAAAGTCAATTCCAGGACCTTTACTTCGGTAAGCTGCCAGACCCAGCAGTTTTGTTAGATTTCAGCTCAGATATTGCCATCCTTACTTCGTTTTAGTTGGGTCTACGGCAATTTTGTTGGACGAATGTTGATCTTCGTCTCCGCAGAAAAAATTGTTTCCATATTTGCATCACCGACTATGTCTCTACTACAGAGTCCCTTCTTCATCTCTACAGGTTTCTGTACGAGTCTACTTGCGTTGACACGTTCTTCCTACCTTTTGGTAAGACTTCGGTACATTATTCCTAGAGCACAATCTCTCAATATTTTCGATCGCGTTTCGCGTGCTCTTTTTCTTTTTCTGGAGAAGCCGATACTCGTCCCGTCTCTTCTGCTAGTAGAACTTTCGTCGTTCTTTGCAGCGCCGCTTATACGATTCTTGTTTAGCTGCATGTGCTTGCCGGTGTTCCTCATAAAACCTAGGATTTCTTGTTGGTGGTCAGGTGAAACCCAGCACATTAGTCTAGACGTCTCTGATGGCACCGTGTGTTTGTGATAGTAATATTTCTTCCCGCCGCGCCGGGAAGTCAATAAGACCAAGTCCGTTGCTAGATTTGGTGTCGTGTAGGCTATGCATACTGTCCAATCAGATATGTATTACTTAATTATCCTAGAAGGATTATAGCTTCATACTACGGACATTGCTCATATGTCTTGTCGAAGAGCTTGTATAAACATTCTCTGGTGTCGTTGTCCTTGTCTTCCGTAGAGGCATGGGCGCATATTAGGGCTATATTAGCGAGTTGAACCTTGATACGGATTATTATAAGACGCTCGCTCCCGTGTCGGTAGCTCATGACTTCTGAAATAACCAGATTACTAGGTGGATATTTTTTTTGAGTTGTGAGTAAATTCTGCATTTCGTATCACAATGCTAACATATTTGCTGACTCAAACTGAGTAATATGTTGTCGAATAGTCAGCCAAAGATGTTTTTCTTACTGATTTTGAGATTGTGGAGAGGAAAGTGAAATATTTCTGGCGGGAACTTTCGTAGAAATTCTTTAAATGTCGCTTGCCTTCCTAGAAATCCTATTCAGCATACTTCCAGGAGTGTAGTTACGTCCGCCTTGTATTGCATAAGAATTCATTCTAGTTTCAGGAGTATGAGCAAAGGGTATTTTATTTGGAGTTTTTTTTTTCAATATGGCAGCACTCACACAGCTGACAACTGACACAATCTTTTTCTTCAATATTCCTTGGTAAATAACCATCAAAGACTTACGCTTCAGCAATGTTTACAAATTGTGGAAATGTATTCCTAAAATTGGTGTTCATCAAAAAACCTCAATTTTACTGCCATCTGCTATTCGCAACACGATTGAAAAATATTGCATTACATTTACTCTGGTGGAATCGAAGCCACTGACAAGAATACGCAGAGTACGCCCAGATGAAAATATCGCAGCTCTTGGGGCCAGTGTTGAAGAAGATTCGAATTCATCGATTCTTCATCGTTCGCAACAATTTGGTCTGTGTCCATCGACTTTGTGCAAGGTTTTACTTTAGGATCTTGGTTAACACCCTTACTCGCTTGCTTACGACTTCACTCGAGCGCTTGAACAGCTGGAAGTTGATAGTTGATCCACATTTTACCATCAAATTTTGTTCAATGAAGCGGCACTCTTCTGTCTCAGTGGCTTGTTAATAAGCAAAACTGTCGAATTTTGAGCGCGGAAAATCGACAGGTGATCAATCAACTACCAATGCACACCGAAAAATGCATCGAAATCTTCGTTACAACTACATAATCACTTACTTAAAACTACTTCTTCCAAAATAGAAATAGAAATGTCACCGTCAAAGGCGCCCGGTACAGAGCTATGATCAACGATTGTTTCAAAAAGTCCGTGAACATGATCTGCAGGACATTTGGTTTCAACAAAATGGCCATACTGCTAGCGAAACTATTGAGGGAAGCCAACATTATCTTCAGAAATAGACCTGTGACATGGCCTCCAAGATGTGAAAATACTCTCCTTTAGCTGCGAACTAGTGCTGGGTTTATTTATATGTACTTTTTCCTTCAAATCTCTCCATAGAAAAAAGTCTGGTCCTGTCAAATTCGGAGAATGTACAGGGTGCCGCAGAACCGATTGAGCAGTTTGGAGGGGCTTGTGTTCGGGCGGTGGTGGGGGTAGGCAGCTGCACTCGGTTTCATTTTGTTCTGTCTTCTGTCGGCTTCCTCATTTAGTAGCAAACATGGTTTGGACCGGAGTACACCGTGGCTTTGCCGTGCGTGCGTTTTATGAAAACAAGCGATCTGTGATTGCGACGCAAAGAGCTTTTCGGCGACGCTTTAACATTCAGCGCAATAATGCTGTTCCTACTGCAAACACAATTCGGTCCTGGATTTGGCAGTTGGAGGAAACTGGTAGCACACTAAGAATAGATACACATAGCCGACGAAGATCTATCCGAACACCAGAAAATGTGGAGCTACTAGATTGAGTGAAAAGTGACCTCCTTGGGAATTAAAATTTTTTTTTTTTTTAAATGTTTTTTTGTATTATTCAATATAGTCCTCTTTTAGCTTGATACACTTATTCCAACGATTTTCCAACTTCTTGATCCCGTCCGAAAAGTAATTTTCCGGAAGGTCTGCAAAATACTCCTCCGTGGCGTCGATGATTTCCTCGCGTGAGCTGAATTTTTTATTGATGAGCCATCTTTTGAGGTTTGGGAAGAGATAATAGTCCGACGCCAAAAGTCCGCCCGATTCCCCATCAGCAAGTCCAAACACTCTTTCGAAGTGCTGTCGCCTTCGTGTTTTTGGTCATTCGCGGCACTCTGCGGCAGGATAACTTTTTCATATGCAGAATATTGCCCCAAATATGGCGTGTGCGCTCAGTACTAATCTTTGTGGTATCTGCTAGCTGGCGCACCTTCACTTTCCGGTCAGCCAACGCCATTTCATGTATTTTTTTGACATTGTCCTCTGTAACCGCATCGGAGGGCCTGAAGCTGCGAACTTGATCGGTAGTGGAGTTGTGGCCACCACGAAACTCTCGAAACCAATATTTGACGGTGTAATCTGACGGAGCATTATCCCCATAATATTTATCCAACTTTTCTTTTGTTTCCTTCGCCGTTTTGCCTCTCAAAAAATAATGTTTTATGAGGGAACGAAAATCGTTTTTGTCTATACTCAACATGATGCCAAACACGTCAACAACAATCAGCTGTCAAAACAAAACTAAAGACAGTATCGCACTGAAATTTGGCATGTCTGCCTAAATATGAACGGACTTCAAGGTACCATAACCTTTATTGCAGTAGCAGCGCATTCTGGCGGTCAAGGAGGTCACTTTTCACTCCATCTAGTAGTGAGCACTCGAGTAATCGCCTAGACGTTCTGCTCGAAGGCACGCTATTGCATTGTGGGTTTCAGACCGCAGTTTGAGGAGAATTCTGCATTTAGATTTGAATTTCCATCCCTTCAAAATAATGATGGTTCAAGAATTGAACCCAGCAGACTACACCAACCGCCAAAATCTGTGTGAGGAAATGCTTGCAGCAATCCCTCCTGAGCCAGCATTCTTCAACAGCGACGCGGCACATTTTCACGTAAGCGGGATTGTGAATAAACAAAATGTTCGCTACTGGACTGAAAACAACCCCCAAATTGTTCACGAAAGACCGGTACATTCTCCTAAACTAACGGTGTGGTGTGCCGTATCACAATTTGGCGTTATTGGCCGTACTTCTTTGAAGAGGGAGGCGTGACGGTGACCGTGAATTCCGGGTGTTATATTTCAATGTTACAAAATTTTCTGCAGCCCCGACTGGAAGTGGTTGTTGAAGAAGAGGGATTAGGGGATGTTTGGTTCTAACAGGATAGAGCTACAGCCCACACAGCCCGAAATTCTCTAAATGCTTCAAGAAAAATGTTTCCCGGACGTCTAGCATCTTTGTGAGGTGACGTGGGGTGGCCTGTGCAGTCGCCGGATTTAAGCATATGCGACTTCTTTCTTTGGGGATATCTTAAGGAAAAGTGTTTAAACGTCGTCCACAAAACCTCCTAGAGCTAAGGGAGCGAATTGTTGAAGAATTGAACGCGATACCCCTCGAAATGTGTCAACGGGCTGTTCAAAACTTTAGAAATCGGCTCCAGCAATGTATTCCAGCTAACGGCCGCCATCTTAAAGACATTATTTTTAAGAATTAATGCGCATAAAATGATAAGTTCTACGGATTTCAAAAATAAAAACATTTGTTTCATATTGGGTATATAAATTAATTCGTGCGGTTTTTTTTCAAAATTTGAACGTTTATTTAAGAAAAACGTGTACAAAGTATTGCCCATCTGAAGCTATGACTTTTTCCCATCTTTCTGACAATTTGTGGATCCCATCCCAAAAGAACTGCGCCGGCTTGGCAACCAAGAATGAATCAAGCCAATTTTTGATATTCTGCTCTGATGTGAACCGTATTTCAGTGAGGGCGTTCTGCATCGACCGGAACAAATGGTAGTCAGAAGGGGCAAGGTCTGGGCTATATGGCGGGTGGGGTAAGACTTCCCATCCACTGTTTTTCAAATAGTTCCTAACCGGAATAGCAACGTGGGGCCGAGCGTTGTCATGATGGAAAATTATTGCCTCGTGTCTGGTCGCATATTCCGGGCGTTTTTCGGCCACTGCTCTCTTCAAACGGATTAATTGTGTTCGGTAGCGTTGTCCATTGATGGTTTCACCCGGTTTTAGCAGCTCATAATACAGCACACCCATCTGATCCCACCAAATACAGAGCATTAGCTTCGCGCCATGGATATTCGGCTTTGCCGTTGATTTGCCTGGCTGGAGGGGTTTCACATATGATTTTTTGCGCTTGGGGTTGTCGTAATGGATCCATTTTTCATCACCAGTAACAATCCGATGCAAAAATGACTTCTTTTTGTGGCGTTCCAGCAGCATTTCGGACATGCAAAACCGCCTTTCGACGTCTCTCGGCTTGAGTTCATGTGGAACCCAATTTCCTTGCTTTTGAATATATCCAGCTGCTTTTAAACGTTTTGAAATGGCTGCTTGAGTGACACCCAAAGATTCTGCGAGCTCTTCTTGTGTTTGGCAACAATCTTCATAGAGTAATGCTTCCAGTTCTTCATCTTCAAACTTTTTTGGCTGCCCAGGACGTTCATCGTCTTCCAAGCCAAAATCACCACTTTTAAATCGTGCAAACCACATTTGGCACGTTCGCTCAGCTAGCACATGTTCACCATAAACTTCCACCAAAATACGATGACTTTCGGCAACAGTTTTCTTCATATTAAAGTAATGAAGAAGAACTCCCCGCAGAAACACTTTTTCAGGCACAAAGTTCGACATATTTGAGTGAAAAAAAATGATTGTTGTTTAGGCTTCAAATGAATGACATATACTGAAATGACGTACAATGACAGTAGCTTTCCAACGCATGTTCCAATGGAATAATAAAAATGGAATAATACAAGTTACGCCATCTTTTATAAACCGCACGAATTAAGTTATAGACCCAATATATAGTATACCTGGTTTTTTTTTTATAACTCTTCAAAACTGCTTAACTAGTTCTGCCGCACCCTGTAGATGTACATTGTACATACATTAAATCCTGTATTTTTAGAACTTATTCGGTCGCCAAAAATGCCCCTTAGGGGATCTTTTAGGGGCGAGTAGTAACTCCATTCACATCTCAACATTGTCAGCAATCACTGGCCTTAAAAGCATATTTAATTATTGCCCGGTATCGCCTTTAAATATGAAATGAGTGGCCCAATAACTTTTCCGAGGTAATACCACACCAGACGGTGCACTTAAGTGGGCGCAATTGCCGGTGATAAATCAACATTGGGTTTTCCGTAATCCACATATGGCAATTTTGTTTGCTTGCGCACTTATTGAGGTCGGAATGAGCTTTTCTTGTCTTGCCATATCGTATAAATGGACTCTCGTTAAGGATCTACTGGGTTTAACTCTTTGTATTATTTGCGATAACCTGCGTAACACACCGAGTTGATCAGATCGATGTTTTTGTATCATACACAATATTTGCAAGAATTTGTTTAACAGATCAGCTACAGTCGCACGTTGATAAAATCTTACCACAGTACCCGAATAATGTTCATAGGGGGTGCCTTTCGTACATGAAAGTGACACTAAAAATTATAACGCAGTCCACCAACTAAAAACGTGTATTGCGGGCTATCACATAGAAGCGGTATACGACTTTAAATACTAACACCTCAAAATATCACGAACAAAGTCCAAATAGACAGCTGGCGGATTGGAGAATCATCGTATGTTACGTACCCCTCGTTTGATACTTGAATTGTTCATACATTTTATTGGCATTTATTAGACACATGGATTGGCTAATGTTCTTCACCTCGCGGAGGACCTATGGTATTTTATTCATTTAATTCGTTTGTTGTTCTGGGTTTTCCATTTCTTTGTTAGGTTCAGCAGGCAATAAAGTTTTGCGTTTTTCCCAAACGATATTAATTATTAGACTAGATTTCATTGAAAAAATAAAACTAAAATTTTGTAATATAAGAGCCTGTTTACTGTTTACACGATTTGTCTTAAAAAAATCTTTTGAAGACGTAAAAAAAACTATTTTCGTCGCATCGTCTTTGTCGTCGAATTATCCCAGTGTTTGCTGTTTGGACATATGGATATATTGCGAAGTAGAATTTTCAACTTATGCATTGCTGACGAAATATGAGCCAATATAAATAAATGACTTATGGAAATATATGACAGTTCCACATATATCTATAGTTAGATACACTCAGATATTTCTCCTGCTACCATATATTAAATGGTAGGTAGTTTTCTTTTCGATTATTGCTAGCATTTGTCCTCCCACGCAGTTGCAACATGTGATACAAATTACTTGTGGAAACTGTATACCCGTACCCGTACGCGTTCCACTTTTTGTCAAGTTACTTAAATTGTGGACTCTATTTAGTGTGTTACGAGGGCGGATCAATAAGTCCGTGACTTTTTGAATTTCTGTCCTCTTTACTGAAACAGCAACACTGCTCCTGTCAACAGGCATCTGTCAGTTGACTCCTGTCAAAATTTAAACTTGCTGCGTCAGTTAGTTTGTGTTTGACAGCTATTTTTATCAGACTACTCACTAATTTGAGGAGAAAATGGAAAAAAGTGAATTTCGTGTGCTTACTCGTATTAAGCATTATTTCTTGCGAAAAAAAACCATTACCGAGACCAAGGCTAAGCTTGATAAATACTATGGGGACTCTGCACCATCGATTTCAATGGTAAAAAAGTGGTTTACTGAATTTCGTTGTGGCCGTACAAGCACTGAAGATGCCGAACGTCCTGGACGCCCAGTTGAGGTCTCTACACCCGAAACAATCGAAAAAATTCACGATATGGTGTTGGCCGACCGAAGATTGAAAGTGCGAGAGATTGTGGAAGCCGTAGGGATCTTGCATGGCTCAGTGGTTTCAATTTTGAATGATCACTTGGGCATGAGAAAGCTTTCCGCAAGATGGGTGCCGCGTTTGCTCACAGTCGACCACAAACGCAATCGTGTAACAACTTCACAGGAAGGTTTGGCGTTGTTTAATCGCAATATGGAGGAGTTTTTGCGCCGTTTTGTAACCGTGGACGAAACATGGATCCATCACAACACACCAGAGAACAAACAACAGTCAAAACAGTGGATTTCTAAGGGTGAATCGGCGCCAAAGAAGGCCAAGGTGGGTTTGTCAGCCAATAAAGTTATGGCGACTGTTTTTTGGGATGCACGCGGGATAATCCACATTGACTACCTCAAAAGGGAAGAACAATCAATGGGGAATATTATGCCAACTTATTGGACCGATTCAATGACGATTTGAAAAAAAAACGACCTCATTTGGCCAAGAAAAAAGTTCTTTTCCACCAAGACAATGCAAGGGTGCACACATGTGCAGTTGCCATGGCAAAAATCCATGAATTGGGCTATGAATTGCTCCCTCATCCACCCTATTCTCCAGATTTGGCTCCTGGCGACTACTTCTTGTTCCCAAACCTGAAGAAATGGCTTGGTGGAAAAAGATTTGACTCCAATGATGAAGTCATCTCGTCATTTTGAGGACCTCGACAAATCATTTTTTTTGGAAGGGATAAAAAAATTGGAGAAGCGTTGGACAAAGTGTATAGAGCTCAAGGGAGACTACGTTGAAAAATAAAATTATTTTTTTATCAAAAAATCTGTGCTTTAATCCAAAAGTCACGGACGTATTGACCCGCCCTCGTAGATTTCAGATTTTTGACATACTTTTGAGGAGGATTAGCCGAATGAAAAGAAATAAATTCGTCGCTGATCTTTGGGTTTGTTCACAAGCATTTGTTTGGGCTGACGCCGTACTGGGAAAATTGTTTCCTCATATCATCCAAAACCATTAAAGAAAATTCCAAGAAAGGTATTGAACTGTCCCATCACACGTTCAACTACGGACTATCTTAGGTGTCTCTTCTGAGCCTTGTCGAACTAAAGTCTATCCGAGATATTTATCTTACCTTCTCTTAACCCATATCTACACACTGGTAGTGTTTCACTTACCGGTACTAATTAAACGGTTGTAAAGAGATATCGCCACTCGCTAGTATTAGTGCAACTTAGTATGCGTTGAACCGTCTGCTGAGATACAATTTGAAACTTATTCGCACTATTAGACATAGTAGCAGGCCACACAATTTTGTATTTTTCAGAAGTATTAAAAAAAAGGTCAAATAGAGCGTCCTTTTAGGTAAGAATGTCTGTACGTGCCAGGATAACGGTTTTGTTTGCGATTCGTGACTTTGGTCATTTGCATAGAACTTCAAAATATAAGAAAACGTATTTTATAATTTTTTTTGATGAGTCGGATATATTGGTATCTTGGTTTGAATGTAGCTGTTACCATATGCTCACAGTCGTACATACGGCATGCAAATAACATTTTGTTCAGCGGTCGCAACGTCCTAAAGATATCGCCTTTTTCCATGTTGCATTTAAGTAGGCCAACTACAACAATACGATTTTCTATGTCGCCCCATTCCATGATTGTAAGCAATTAATGTCAAAAACTTATTACGTCACAATGAAGCATAAATATCAACTGTCAAATCGCAATCAATACGAAATGAATGCGTCCAGTGTTGCATTCGTAATGAGTGAGTTCAATTGTGTACCAGTATTTATGACTTGACTAGGTACAATAAACTTCTACAATACCTTTGTAAACTTGATTTAGTTTATATTTTTATGCAAGTACTGTAAACTTTAGCCAGAATGAATTCCAATGCATTCCCTGATGTGCGAAAATATATTTAAAAAAAAAACCTAAATATTTAATTAGCCGGAAAACATGTAAATACCCGGTGCGGGTTTTTTTTTTTTTTGTTGCACGGGGTGTACATTTTCATCTTGACGCAGATTTTAAAAAATCCTCGGGAACTGAAATACCATATATTGCCCATCACAATTTAGCTGGTAAGTATTTACAGAGATGAGCCTGTGCATGATGGGAATAATAATGGCTCCATTATGTGTTTCATAAAGATCAGCAATAATACTGCCGAGACGTTGGTGTTTTTTTTTTTCTTCTTCTTATTCTTTGTCCCAGTTTGAGTCCTATTTTGGATCGGGTTTCCTTGTACGATGTCGTCAGAGTGTTTAGTATTCAGGCCAGTCCTGCATACCAATCTTTATGGTGTAGGTCCAACGTTTGGAATGTCTTCCCGGCCTCCTTTTTATGATGCTGTGATTACATCAGAAAATATAAGAAATAATTTGTCATATCGGCAAGAAATGAAACACCTCCAAAAGTGAAAACTTCTGCATATGAAAATTTTTTTACACAAAATTCCAAAATAGCACAAACCGGGTTTTCACACCAAACAATTGCCCCGTCCATTATTTTCTTTACTACACACTGAATGACTCGAACTGCAACCAACTTCAGACTGCTATAATTTCCAAACCATTCATGGCAGTGAGCTCAAATTTTGACACATGACAGATAATTTTATTATTTACAAGCTTTTTAAACGATTTGCGTCTCAGTTGTGTTGAAAAATTTTTATCCGCGATGGAATTCAAACGTGATAGTGTGATTGCTTTATATTTGGCTGGAAAACCACAAGTAGCTATCGTTAGAGCCCTCCAGCACCTCAACGTGAATAAATCATTTGTGTCTCGAATCATAGCGCGTTACCGTGATACTGGCAGCGTTGCAAAACGCCATTTAGGTGGTCATAAAAAAACAGCATCATCGGCAGAAATGGTTCGGAAAGTGAAGGCTAGAATTGAGCGAAATCCGCGTCGAAGTGGAAGAAAAATGGCTCGTAAGCTCAACATATCGTTGCAACGGATGCAACACATACTGAAAAATGAGCTTGGGCTCAAGCCATTGCAGTTGCAAAAATAATACGATCTTTCACCGCAACAGAAAAAAGTTAGAGTCGAAAGAGCGAAGGAGTTGCTACGCTTGCACGGAAGTGGTGAGTTGCCGAATTTGGTTTTTTCCGATGAGTCGTCATTTGTTATCGAGCAATATGTCAACAAACAAAATGACCGAGTTTATTTGCCAGAGAGGTGAGAGGTCCTTCGAAAATTTACACCTTCGGACGGCCATCAGAAAGCAAGCAGCACCGATGGCGATGGTTTGGGCCGCCATAACCGCCGATGGTCGCTCTCAGCTCGTATTTTTGGACCGTGGCGTCAAAATTAATGCGATCGTATACCGTGAAACTGCCTTAGAGACAGTATTGAAGCCTTGGGCAAACAATCATTTCGGTCGGAGACCGCGGACATTTCAACAAGACTCGGCACCGTCTCACAAAGCGCGCGTCAACCAAGATTGGCTAAAAAACAATGTTCCAAGCTTCATTTCTTCCACACAATGGATTGCAAATTCTCCGGATGCAAATCCGTTGGATTTTAGTGTCAGGGGTATTTTGAAGGCGAAGGTTGGCACTAAAAAATACCAAAGTTTAGAAAAACCGGGAGCTGACAACTGGTCGTAGAAGAGCGCCTTATTGAGATCACTAATGAATGTAACATCCAGTAGGGTGCTAGATGTAGCACCAAAATGGGTTGGAGTGACTGAGTTTACGGGGAACAAGTTCAGTGATGCCAGATCATCTATTAGGTCAGACTCTGTAAGGATGTCATTATTTAAGTCACCATGCAAGATAAAATTCGGGGCGGTCAGTGAAATGTCTTCGAGTATCGATGTAAGCTGGCACAGATTAATATTTTTATTAGGCCTGTAAACCACACCAAGCAGAATTGAGTCGTGAGCTGTAGATAGCTCTATGAACAGGTACTCGATAGGACACGCACCCAGGGATTTACATACAATTTTTATATTTCTAAAGATACCCTTACGAACATAGATTGCAACTCCTCCTCCAGTCCGCCGAACTCTATCAGCACGAAAAATGTCATAACTTTCCATCTGAACTAGATTTTTATTTATCTCTGTAACTTCATCACCAATAAGGTCAAAAAGGAACCATGTTTCGGATACACAAATTATGTCAATCTCAGAACCAACAAAAAGCTGTTCGATAAAGTTGTCCAGAATTGGACTTCAGGATTACGCTTCATTCGAGATAGCCGTGGTGCGCATATGCCCGATATCATGTTTAGACACTAATGGCATAAATCAATTAAATAAAGCTAATATCATAGACACCAACATTAGCTTCAAGTGTTTTATTTAATATTGAATTTGTACATCTCTAAAAAAAAAACCACCCTTCACATACCAACTTAGTAGTCTTGTGAAATCGGCCTACTGCGTAACATATGCAAAACGGAGCGTAAACAATTTGGTAGTAGGTTTGAGAGTGAATTGCCACGAACGTCGATTTTAAAATAATCACTTTACGCTAAGTATTAAATTCATAGTCAAACACTGAAGGTCAGATGACATTATACAATTGGGTTCCCGTTCACTACAAGTTTTTGCTTTTTCGTGAATGCGGAAAAACAGGTTAGTAATTTATTCTTTGAAAACAAACAAACGTAAACATAACATCAAACAAGTAATCCAAACAATTTTTAGAAAGAATATCTTTGGTTTTCGATGAATATATTGTAGTTTAATAATTCGGCCGGCATCATAAGGAGATTTATTTTGTCGCTACACTACACTTCAACGCCGATCTATGGCACTATGATGGTCTTGGAATCATGTATCATGTGCCATGTACCATGTACAACAGACAGACAGGGTACTTTGGTGTGGCACCGATGTTTCTGCTTGAGCTATCGGCAACGAGTGTACTTTCACTAGTCTTAGAGATATGACCGAAATTCTACAGTTGGATAGCTTTTACAAAAAATGCACCAATTGGTAGAGGAGTGTGATATTTATTTTTGTTTATTTTAACTAAATGATGTACTTGGTCATATGAAAAACTTAAACAAAACGAAATTAAGAAAAAAATTACAAGTATAAAAGCGTGTTAACATGGTACAATATACAAACAGATACAGATACTTATTGCACTCTGTACAAACGAGAGAATGTGCGATTAATTTGGCTGCATTCGGCTGTGTTAAGTACTCGTACATATATTAAGTGTCGAAAAATGAATAAAAATATTTACAGGCTATAGTATGTTACGATATATACCTTGTAACGTGACCTTGTACGAAAAGTTAATTTTGAATGGGTTTTCTGTTTTTAAAAAGCTTTAAAGGGTAGCATTGATAGTTTTTCCAATTATTATGTTTCAGCAGCTGTCAAATTTACAAATGACATCCAGCTGTCAAAATACTTAGTAAGGTTTGCCATTTCATCATGCATCGTTCTATGCTTGAACGTGCGAAAATTATTAAAAAAATATCATTGAAATCCCCGCTCAGTTGTAAATAGGGCACGTGAATTTCGTCGTGAAGTCGGTCGTCATCATAGCTTCAGAATGCAGTCAATTCGTCGCACCGTAGAAAAGTTTTAGCGAGAGTACAGTCTTTTGGATCTTAAGTCACCAACCAGACAGAGATTGGGGCGAAATGAAGAAAACATAAGCACCGTAGCGGCCAGTATCGAAGAACACGGACAAATGTCGATTCCGCGCCGATCAGCTGAATTGGGCATCGCCAGAGAGTCAACCCGGCTTATTTTGTGGTTGAATTTGGACCTACATCCATATAAGATTGTGCTGACGCAAGAATTGAAGTCGGACGACCATAGACAAAGTGGGTTCACTAATTGGGCGCTGGAAATGTTGGCCGGAGATACGAATTTTGGCCGAAAATCATCTTCTCCGGCAAGCCCCATTTTTTGGCTCAGCGGCTATGTCAACAAGCGAAATTGCCAAGCATCAATGCATCCACAAAAATTAAATGGGATGTTTGGTTCGGTTTATAGCATGGCGGCATCATCGAACCTTATTTCTTTCGAAATGGGGAAGAAGACACCGTTACCGTCTATGGTCTCAGGTATAGAGCGGTGTTAACGGAGTTTTTGCGATCAGACCTCGACAACATCGATATATCCGAGCTGTGGTTCCAACAAGACGACGCTACATGCCATACAGGCGACGCAACGCTCGAAGTTATGAAGGAGAAATTTGGCGACTGGCACCACTCGATTATTTTCTCTGGGGCTACGTCAAGTTCTTAGTCTACGCTAACAAGCCAACCACTTTAGACTAGCTCGAGGCCAACATTCGACACGCTATTGCCAGAAGAACGCCGCACATATTGAACCGAGTCATGAAAAATTGGATCGACGGCTTGTAGCACTGCCAGCGAAGCCGAGGAGGCCATTTGAATGATGTGCTAATCCACACATAATGGCATGAACGTAGCTTTAAAATAAAGTCAGAATCAATTTTATATATCACACCGTTTTGTGGTCACCCTTCAGAATAATGAGCCAGGTTACTGGAAAAAATCAGAGTGGGCGGATGATCCTTTAATGACTCAACGTCAGTCCCGATATTGCGTAAAGCGTATTTCTCTAACCAATTTAAGCGGCTCCAAGGTTAGGAATCATACCAGCGGATAACCTTTAATTCCATCCTGAGGTATCATTGTTTCCTATTTTCTTTAATTCAAGATTCAAGATTTATGTATTTCCATTTCAGAATAACAATTTATTTATAATACAAGTTGGCGCAAAAGTAATGTCATAATATGAATTGGCTGGGGCTCTGTTTACACGAAAAGTTTATTTGAACGTGTACAATTGATGACATTAACACATATTATTCCAAATTATTAAAATCATAAAGTTTTAATATTTTTTTTATCAATATACATATAAGAAAAAGCTTCTAAAAGAGATAAAGGTTACCGTTTTGCAAATCTGTATTTTATACAAGCTGAGTTTCAAGACCGCTCCTTAAATGAGGCGTTGGGAGAATATGCCTATGGTATTTGTATGCAAATAATTAAAGCTGTTCTTTTTTTATATTTATTTTCTATTAAACAAACTATGGAAAAACATTAAACAAAAACTTCTAAGTATCAAATACGTTTGAACTATGTATCTTGTGAAAGATAGAGAGTCGTGAGGATCTTTAGCTTGTCCTGCTGCCGAGAGTCGGTACAATTGAAACGCGTTATTCATACACACGTTAATGGGAAACATCATTAGTTGCCTATACCATCTCTTCAGTCTAATCCCGATTCTATACTTTCCAACATTTTGGTCAAGTCTGTCCATAAATTTGTTGTATTTTTGGTAGCAAATGAGGTTGCTCGACGTCGACTCTTTTGTTGTTGTACCACCTCTTTTTGTTTTTTTTTTTTTTTATTAATTCATTATTTTCTTAACAATTATACAGTTTGCCTTAAGTTTAGTTACAAAACATTTATTATTTTTACTTAAGAAAATAGCTAGTGACATTTGTGTTTTGCAATTATAGCAATAAATAGGGTTAAATGCCACTTCAAGGAGAAATAACTTAAATAACTTTAATTATTGTGGGGTGGCAATATTTTAGATTAAGATTAAGATTAAGATAAATTAAACGTTAACAATATAAAAAATTCCGGAAACTATAAATGAAAAATGAAAAAAAAAAAGAGAGAAGATAACAATTACACAGGGTAAGTGAGCAAAACTTCAATCTCGTTGTGATCGAAACCAAGAAGCCATGCTTTGATTTTATTTGAAAATTTACTAGAAGTTGACATGACTCTTATACCGGCTGGAAGACGGTTAAAAAGTTTATAAGATACAACTGGGTAGGAGTTTCTATAGTGCGTTGTGCGGTAGGCTGGTACTTGCACAATATGACGGTAAGTTCGACGTAAGTTGCGTGCATCAGATATAGGACTATCTAAATAGCTACCTCTCATAAAAAAGATCTTAGAGACTCTAAAATAAAACAAGTGCCTTAATGGGAGTATTGTCAAGGACCTAAATAACACCATAGAATTGGCTGGGCGGTGAGCATTACAAATTCTACGTAAGGCGCATTTCTACAAAACGAGAAGAGGCTTTAGATTGGTAGTGTAAGCACCTCCCCAACAACTAATTACATATTGCAGTTTCGAGTGGAAAATTCCGTGATAAACAGTTTTAAGAAACCTGTTGGAACAAAACTGTCGAAGACGATAAAAACACCGAATAGAAGAACGCAAGTATCGTTTCAAGTCTAAAATATGCTCAGCCCAACTCATGTTTTGATCGATTGTTGTGCCAAGGTACTTGAAGTTCCTAACAACTACAACCTGAAAACACTTCGAGCTGCATAAGGAATTTGCATGGAAAGTAGGTTCGGATGGCTGGTGCAAGCACAAGTAACAAGAGTAAAGCGCGGGCAATCATAGAAATGGAATTTGATGTCAATTTCTGCTGGCACAAGCGAACCTAAGCTAAAAAATATTAGTTTGGTTTTGCTACTTGCCACTAGCCTCTGAGCAGCAAACCATACCCTTGGCAAATGGATATCCTTATTTATATCTGCTATTAAATTAAGAGGGCTCGTTGAACTATAAGCGATGCCAAGGTCATCAGCAAACGCTGCAACTTTGACTGCCAAAGGTAGAGAAAAGAGGGAGTTAATAAATATCAGAAACAAAATAGAGCCCAAAACAGACCCTTGAGGTACCCCTAAGGATGTCTCCTATTCTAACCCTTTGTTTGCGGTCCTTCAAATATGTCGCTAACCAATTATGAAAAAATCCACGAAATCCTGCTCCATACAGCTTGTCCAGAAGAATGTCAATGCAAACCATGTCAAACGCTTTGGTAATATCGACAAAGAGGCCGGCGCAAAACTTTTTAGCATCCAAGGCTTTATTTATAAAATTGCAGAAAAATAATAAGGCATCTTCCGTGGAGCGTCCTTCCCTAAACCCAAACTGCACCGGACTGAGAAATTGAGTTCTTTGTAAATGCGTACACATACGCCTTTTGACAGCTTTTTCAAAAACTTTCGAAATTGAAGACAGCAAGCAAATCGGCCTGTAATTGTTTTTATCTTTTCGACTACCCTTTTTAAAAAGTGGTAATACATCAGCTGATTCCAGATAGTCAGGAAAAACTCCACTAAAAATACTCCTAGTACATATCTTCATTTCATTGAACTCTATAACTCTCTCTATCAGTGCTACCTGAATAGTGCGCAAACCAATCTCATAAATGACCCCAAGTCCTTTTTTCAATTTGTCAATTGCAAAAGTAAGACTGATGGTTATCCTTCCTCCCTCGCTTTCGAAACCAAAACTTCATGTGATCCTCCTACCATCACCAACTTTTTTGCTACATTTTTCAAGCAATCATTTGCCAACAACTCCTTCGTACCAGATCCCTCTTACTTCAATGATCTACCAAATTTCTCTATTGGTCCCTTTCTCACTCAAAATTTCGATCCTGCAGTTATTGAAGAAAGGTTACAAAATCTTAGAGATGAATTTGTACCTGGCCCAGACGGACTCCCCGCCATGTTTCTTAAGAAATGCTCTTCCAACCTGTCTCTACCCCTTTCCTACCTTTTTCGTCTATCGCTTACACAGGGTGAATTTCCCCAGATTTGGAAGACCTCTTTTATAATCCCGATTCACAAAAAGGGATCTAAGCATGAAGTTACCAATTATCGTCCCATTGCTAAACTCTCTCATATACCCAAACTCTTTGAAAGCATTTTATACGAAGCCTTAAGCTTCAAATGCAACCCTTTTATTTCACCTCGACAACATGGTTTTCTAAAAGGGAGGTCAACTACCACAAATCTAATTGAATTCGTGTCTTTTGCTCTCTCAGCCTTAGAAAAAGGCAAAGAAATCGATGTTATCGCAACTGATTTCACTAAAGCGTTTGATAAAATATCTCATCAATTGATCCTCTTTAAATTGCCTGCTCTTATTAAAATGGATTTCTTCTTACCTGGTAAATCGATATTATAGTGTTCGGTTTAGACCCGCCCTTTCTATTCCATTCCTGGCCTCATCTGGAGTTCCACAAGGCAGTCATCTTGGCCCTCTTCTCTTCATTCTTACTATCAACGATGTTGAGAGTGTCATTAAGCACTCCTCCCTCTCCCTTTACGCTGACGACACAAAATTTTTTAGATCTATTTCCTCTCCCCAGGACTCTGCCCTTCTTCAAGAAGACCTTGATCGGTTTTCAATCTGGTGCCTCAAAAACTGCCTAGAACTTACTATATCCAAATGTCAATCTATAACCTTCTCACGTAAATGCAACCCGTCTCCTCCCCGACTTTATTTTCTCCATGGTCAACCAATTCCCCTGGTTCAGTCTTTCCAAGACCTTGGCATATTATTCGACTGTGAGCTTAATTTCCGTTCACATATCGATAAAATGATCCTCAAAGTCAACTCATCACTTGGCTTTATTAAACGGTGGTCCAAGGAATTTTCCAACCCGTATGTAACCAGATCTCTCTATATTACCTTTGTTCGCCCCCTGCTTGAGTATGCCAGTTAAGCTTGGTCCCCCTTTCACCGGGTTCATGTTTCCCGAATCGAGGGTATTCAACGTCGATTCCTCCGATTTGCTCTCCGTGGCCTGCCATGGAACGACCCTTTAATCTTACCTCCCTATCAGGACCGCCTCAAACTTCTAAATATGAATTCGTTAGAAGAGCGTAGGAATATTGCTGACGTTCTTTTCATTCATCGTCTTCTCTCAGGTTCCATCGACTGTGCATCCATTTTGAACTCCTCGTCTCTTCTATCTACCGGTCCACCGCACCTCTTATGGCTCCAACGAACCTATCTCCCGAATGCTCCGAAAGGTCAACTCAAACCTCTCCCTTTTTGATATCCACCTGAGCACTCCTCGTCTTAAACAAGATCTCCTCCATCACTTCCTTAGTCACTAGCTCTTTCTGTTAGTTTTTAAGTTAGATTAAGCTTGTATTAAGCCAATAAATGGGGGCCTCAGCCCCCACCAAAATAATCTGTACACACAAGCAAATTCAAAATATATAGAGTGTAGACTAAAGCATATTTTAATTAAATCTGCGCTAGCCAGGCTATGGCGTATCACTTTAAAGTCTTCGTCTATATACTTATCTCGCACAAAAACTCCTACATCACCAGCTGGTTCAGCAAAGTCTTTGATAGGATTTCACATGATATAATCCTTCTGAAATTAAAAGCTCTTGGTTTCCAAATAAACTTTATAACATGGGTTCAATCATATTTACTTGAAAGACAATACTATGTTTTATTTAGGTCCATGATTTCTGACCCAATTAAAGCCTCCTCTGGTGTCCCTCAAGGCAGCCACCTTGGCCCCTTACTATTTATTCTGGCCATTAATGATGTTGATTGCATCATTCAAAATTCATACATATCTATTTACGCAGACGATATGAAAATCTTTAGATATATATCCTCTTCCTCAGACAGCCTACCACTGCAGGAAGATCTTGACAGATTTTGTACTTGGTGTCAGAAGAATTTTCTTGAGCTTAACGTCAATAAGTGTCAGGCTATAACGTATACCCGTAAGCGACCACCTACTTCACCTCGCTGCTATCTAATCTTTAATCTGCCTGTTCCCTTAGTGAATGAGTTGCGTGATTTACTCGTAGGTGTTATTTGTGATAAGGAACTCAATTTCCGTTCTCACATTAATAATATAATAAAGAAAGCCAACTCTGCCCTTTCCAATCCCTATGTTACCAAATCTCTTTACATTACCTTTGTTAGGCCTCTTCTTGAATATGCAAACCAAGTTTGGTCACCCTACTACAGAACACACATCCTCCGGATAGAAGCTGTTCAACGCAGGTTTTTACGATTCGCTTTACGTGGTCTTCCCTGGGATGATAGTCAAAACTTACCACCTTATACCGACCGGCTGAAACTTATAAATTTACAACCCCTTTCTATACGTCGAAATGTTGCCGACATTCTCTTTATTTATCAAATTTTAGTTGGGAATATCGATTGTCCTTCTTTACTTCGACTTATTTCTTTTAATACCAACCCACGCAATCTTAGGTCTGTGCCACTTTTCCGGCTCAATCTTCACCGAACGAATTACGGACACTTGGAGCCAATGTCTAGAATGCTTCGTGAAGTTAACGATATTCTGCCTCTCTTCGACTACCATCTCACCGAACTCTCTCTTAAAAACACTCTTATTTCCACCTATGCCTCACATCCTAACTTTTTTTAACCGCTCCCACCCTTTAGTTTTTATCTTTAGTTTTAAGTGAAAATTGTTAGTTTTAAGAATAAGCTTGCAATAAGCATTAATAAATCTGTCCGGGGTTGACCCGGGCCGCAAATTGTGTATAGCTCATTTGTGTTAGCATAAAATGTATAACCGGGAATAAAAAAGTCTTCAGTTTCACAAGAACAAATCCATATCTCAGATATACTCGTAAATATTAAATCTGGCAAATATTCAAAGGCTTCCTGGTTGCAAACAAGAAGATCAAAATTTCGCCTCACTCTACGGATATTTTGATGAACAATGAAAAATGGTTTGTCCTTACTTGAGTTCAGATGGAAAATACTATCATGAGAACTTTTAATGGTCGAAGTGATTGGGTTGTTGCTATCTAGATTATTATTTATGTTGAACATGTGAAAGAAAAAATATAAAGACAAATTAGTCCTACAGTCTTGCTAGATCATCCAAGGAGTTTATAGCAACAACCCTACATTATTATCCTTACGCATCAATATTTGGGAATTTTGGAACCATAAATATTTAAATTTTTTAATTATTTTTGTTTTCTTAGCTTCCATAAATAGAGAGCGATTCGATTTTGTTAAGCAATCATTAATATAAATATTACCCTTTCCCCCCCTCCATAAATAAGGCAGCGTTCAGCTTCTTGATTGCGTTCCATCACGGAATAAACCCTTGCTGGATCCAGTGGAGTTGGCATTCGATCAGTTATTGTTTCTCTGCAAAGCATTTCGTTATGTCTGCGGGTTCCACAGAGATTTCTAACGCGTCACTCAAAATCTTCTCAAAGCATTGGCTAGCATTTTGGTTGCTTACACCTGGCACACCAACGATCTCAATTGAATTCTCCAGAAATTTTTGTTCTCTCCAGTTAAGTCGTCTTTCAAAAGATGTCACCTTCGATTTCAACTGCTCATTCTCTTCTCTTAGTTCCTTTACCAATCCAAGAAAGTCCGTGACTTTTTGAATTTCTGACCTCTTTACTGAAACAGCAACACTGCTCCTGTCAACAGGCATCTGTCAGTTGACTCCTGTCAAAATTTAAACTTGCTGCGTCAGTTAGTTTGTGTTTGACAGCTATTTTTATCAGACTACTCACTAATTTGAGGAGAAAATGGAAAAAAGTGAATTTCGTGTGCTTACTCGTATTAAGCATTATTTCTTGCGAAAAAAAACCATTACCGAGACCAAGGCTAAGTTGATAAATACTATGGGGACTCTGCACCATCGATTTCAATGGTAAAAAAGTGCTTTACTGAATTTCGTTGTGGCCGTACAAGCACTGAAGATGCCGAACGTCCTGGACGCCCAGTTGAGTTCTCTACACCCGAAAAAATTCACCATATGGTGTTGGCCGACCGAAGATTGAAAGTGCGAGAGATTGTGGAAGCCGTAGGGATCTCGCATGGCTCAGTGGTTTCAATTTTGAATGATCACTTGGGCATGAGAAAGCTTTCCGCAAGATGGGTGCCGCGTTTGCTCACAGTCAACCACAAACGCAATCGTGTAACAACTTCACAGGAAGGTTTGGCGTTGTTTAATCGCAATATGGAGGAGTTTTTGCGCCGTTTTGTAACCGTGGACGAAACATGGATCCATCACAACACACCAGAGAACAAACAACAGTCAAAACAGTGGGTTTCTAAGGGTGAATCGGCGCCAAAAAAGGCCAAGGTGGGTTTGTCAGCCAATAAAGTTATGGCGACTGTTTTTTGGGATGCACGCGGGATAATCCACATTGACTACCTTCAAAAGGGAAGAACAATCAATGGGGAATATTATGCCAACTTATTGGACCGATTCAATGACGATTTGAAAAAAAAACGACCTCATTTGGCCAAGAAAAAAGTTCTTTTCCACCAAGACAATGCAAGGGTGCACACATGTGCAGTTGCCATGGCAAAAATCCATGAATTGGGCTATGAATTGCTCCCTCATCCACCCTATTCTCCAGATTTGGCTCCGAGCGACTACTTCTTGTTCCCAAACCTGAAGACATGGCTTGGTGGAAAAAGATTTGACTCCAATGATGAAGTCATCTCGCAAACAAAGGCCTATTTTGAGGACCTCGAAAAATCATTTTTTTTGGAAGGGATCAAAAAATTGGAGAAGCGTTGGACAAAGTGTATAGAGCTCAAGGGAGACTACGTTGAAAAATAAAATTATTTTTTTTATCAAAAAATCTGTTTTAATCCAAAAGTCACTGACTTATTGACCCGCCCTCGTATTTTTTTTAGCTGTATGATTTCTTCATAAAGCAGATCCAGTGTTATTGCACTGTGATAACGTTGTGCATTAGCATTTACTGTCGCTGCTTCCGAAGCCGTTTGATGACAATCAACAACACTGACAGACTCATGCATAATATGTAGAGAAGGCGCTGGCTGCTTACTAGAGAGCTCTGCCTCTGGTCGTTTATCACTTTCGGCTGCTCCCGTTTTTTTTTTTTCCTCTAGACTGTTGATGACGTTGAACTTTAGACGAACTTTGCACTTTTATATTTTGCAGTTGCAGTGATGCACTTGCAGATAATGGCCGGTTGCCGGTTGCACAGCGATATTTAACATCGTTGGCGCTCATATACTCTAAATCAACTGAGTTAATATTTACACATGCCCAGTGGTAAGATGATTTGCAGTCCGCACAACTTATTTTAGGAGCACATGAGTGCTCTATTATTTTTAGACAGATTAGGCAGTTCATATTAAGTAAAATAATAAAAATAAAAGACTTTGGTAAGAACACTAAAGCGAGCACCCCACAACACTTAGAGCTTATACGTCTGTTCACGTCTATAGTTGACTTAAGACTCCATACTTTATCAAGTGGGTTAACACCACTTTCGGTTGAAGCTATAGTCACAGTTATATCATTGTACCGTACTAGGCTTACGTTGGAAGCTGTATCCGCTACTTGGTGGTTGAAACCCCTTGGAGTCTTCAACTCTATTGGCACGAAGGGTTCCGGTGGCTTCATAACCTATCTTCTTCACTTCATCAAGTAGGCGTAAAGATGTAAAAAAAGTTGTCAATGTAAAAACTGTAGTGATCACCACTTGGCAGCTTCGAAATCAAGTTCATCACTACAGAACCACCGAGACTTGGCATCCTATTATCTGTTTTAGCCCCCTGGTAAGGCTCATCGTAGATAAGATAGTACAATCGAGTGCATAGTGACCAGATTTTATAACCAAAACGGATTGGTTTACCGTGTATGTGCTGCTTAGTTCCATGTTTTCCGATGTTCTATTGTAACCCGATAAAAGTAAGATACCCACAAAATTCTTTACTTCTTCTGCAATTATTCGGAAGTTGACTTGTCCTTTAGCAATAGCATTTTTTTCTATTCCAGAGCGCAACAGTTCGTAAACTTCATCGTCAAAAAACATCTCGAAAAATTCTAAGGGATTATCTTTATCTAGAACAAAGTCGGGTACAGTTGACTCCATTTTAGGCTTTGAAGTAATATCCTTTTGATTCCATTTCCTTGTAATGGCAGACTTAGTTTTCTTTATAGGTGGTTCATCCAAACGGGGTTTGTATGTAGATTTCTCTTGTTCATCCTGATCCTATGAATGGAATTCCTTCAACGGTTTCCAAGACTCCTTCAATTGATGGAACATGATATCGTACCTCAGCTTCAGCTAACAATTGTCGACGAGCGAGGTTGCTAATATCTCCTGCATCCTCACTTCCACTGTCTTCATCACTTAAATCGACATTGTCAGGTGGTGTGATAAATATATCTGCAGAAATAATTGGGCTATCTTCTTCCAGTGCTGATATAATTTCATGAACACGGCGTCATGCAAAGAAAATTCAAGAAACACAATGATTTGAAAGAAACGTCCACGGTGTCTACTATTCCCAATGCACCTTATGTGGTCAATAATTTGTAAATAAAAATACAAAATAACATTGTTTTCTTTATATTTAGTAATAGTCCAGTTCATAAACATAAATAAAATAAATTTCATATTATAACAATAGCAATTACCGATTTGTGATTGCTTACCATTTCTTGGAACACATGTCGGGTAAGATACACAAAACACAAATAACTGGTAGAAATAAACGAAAGCGCGTGTATTTTTCAAAGACTACTATGTTACACTAAAAGACGTCAGGTTTTGAACAAAATTCCACTTGTTAAAAAATTGGAAATTTGATGGAAAATGTTGATGCACCTTAAATGGGGCGCTGATATAATATGGGTTAAGGTGGAAAAATGATATCGGCCAAATGAGCACCTCCTGAGTTGATGCGCAGTTGTTCTCGTTTTACGGCATTTTGAATGGTTGCTGGCTCCAAATTGGTGATTTCTTCTTCAATATTGGCTTTCAAAACTTGCAAGATTTGTGGTTTGTTGTTTTAAACGCGAGATTTCAAAGAGCCCCAAAGGAAGAAGTCTGGCGCCATCGCATCTGGCGATATGGCCGGCCAGTTCAAATCGCTAAAACGGGAGATTACACGACTTGGAAATTGGTGATTCAAAAACTCCATCATTGCCCAAGCTGTGTGAGCGGTTACTCCCTCCTGCTGGAACCAACAATGCCGGAGATCCAATTCTGCAACTCGCGGCAAAAAAAAGAACTCGTTTAACTTCATTTACCTTTAGAGTTGACAGCGCACTCGTGATTGCGGATGTGTTGACATTGTTAAAGGCACCTTATATGTCCAGGAACGCGACCATTGTGTACTCGTTCGATTTGGCTATTCAGTGAATGTAGAGCCGTTTCCATTCACTTTCCTTTACAGTAGGCATATTGAGCTGCAGATAAAAATGACAATAGATTGTAGGTACGAGTATACCATATGGATATCAATCAGTCGTGCTAGAGTTTTTAGAAGGAAAGTTGATAGACTTATGTATGTGTCTGGGGTCTTTTGGGACAACATGGGAACATTTTGCGGCTTTGAGAATGGAAACTACATAATCTTCTCTCCATTACAAGGGAATGTGGATCATTTCCACGGAGCTCCTCATGATATTCTCTAACGTTGGCTGGATCTGAGGACCTTTGTAGCTCGGCAGGTATTATTCGGTCCGGACAAGCAAAATTGTATGGTTTGAAGTTATGAAGCCCCCAGGGCAGCTTGTCTCTTATAATCAGACCGTGAATTTAGTCTGCAATGGTCCTACTAAGGTTGTTACTGGCTGTGAATAGGAAGCTACCTGAAAATTGGGTGTCCAGGTAGCAGATTGAGTGATTCATCATTTGAGGTAATCAAAGATCCATTGGTTTTTTTCACACAGCTAGGCATCATAGGATTTGTAGAGAGGTTATTTCTTAGCCGCGATGCCTCAGAGGCTTTATCTTCTCTCTTTTTTTATAATATATATATATATATATTTTGTGGAATTACTTATATGGGCCCCAGTCTGTAACTTTTCTTGTGTTCTTTGCATGGTTGCAAAGTTTCCTGCAAGTGTTTCTAAGCGGTCCCAATGTTGATGTCCACCAATGCGCCTTTTTCTTGGCTCTAGGTTGAATAAGAAGGCTGGAAGCTGTCATTGTCTGATTGAGAGTCAGGGCAGTCCTTGACTTTCATGTCAAGCTCGTTGGTGTTACAAATCCGGTAATTTCGGAATGCTAGTTGGCGAAGAGGTGCATCGTTCAGACTGAATTGCATGTATCTGTTAGCTGAAAAAGAGCGTTTTTAGTTATGAAAGTGGGCGCATTGCTTGTGTTGCAAACAATGAGATTAGTATTTATAATGTAATCACAAAGTGACTCACGTCTCTCGTTGGTGTCGGTACTGCTTCATGCCGTGTGATGTGCGTTAACGTCGTACCCGATGATGAGCATAGTTTTTAACCTCCCAGCTTCCAATACCACCCTTTATAGGTTGTCACTAGGGAGACGGCCAACATGGTCGTGACTAAGATATGCCGATGCCAACCAGGAGGGGTCTTTGGCGGTCTCCAGTCTGACAATGGTGATGTTGGGGTCACTGAAATTAGAAAGTAGGAATACATGAAGGCTACGTTTCACTAATATATACATAGGCACAAGTTCTAATCTTACTTTCATTTCTTGTATAGGAATGTATTCAGGTGTCCCAAGTTCACGAACCACGCTTTCTACAATCCATGGTTCCTGGATTAGAATGATGTCCTCTGCGTTTTTGGATAGACGCAGAATAAGTGCGTCCGAAATCTTTTTTGAGTGATGGAGGTTAATTTGAAGAAACCGTAGTATCCACTACGGTGTCATTTGAGTCGTCCGATTTTGAAAATATGGCCAAAAGCTCATCTTCATCTCTTTTTAATTCGTCGCCGGTTTCCATTTCCGACAGGGTGTCAGAGGTGGAGACCGTCGGCTAGATTGGAGTCGTCGCTATCCATTTAAGGAAAGGATTTCGACGCTTCGAGATCTGAAGCTGTATTTCCTGTTTCAATTGAAGGTGGACGAGGTTGCTTATCACCATCCAGCTTATCCTTAGTATAAACTCTTAGGGTTATAGACTCGATTCCGAACCGGATCATGCTTTTAGTCTGCTCCAGATCACAATTAATACGCATCTATGTATAAGGGCCCTTAATTCCTCCAGTTTCGCTACTTTCCAGCCATGAGTCGGGAGGGTTGGGTTACTGAGCCTAATGATCTTCAAAATGTGTTGTGGAGAGGAGGCTTCAGCTGGGATCCAAGTATTTTCTCTACGCTGTGTCGCTCTTGATATGATAGGTGTCTATCGTCTATTACGACACGAGTAGTTTAGTTTGTAATTTTTTATCATTATAACTGCCATATGATAGTATGGGAGGGCAGTGTACGATGTATACATTTCCGGATGTGACATGGTCTTTTCAAATGTGCCTTCTTTTCTAATTCTTACATTCGAATCATACTTTATCGCTGAAGTTACTGCAAATGAGTATGTGCGATTTCGAGTAATCAACGGTAGGTATCTAAGCAAGATTGTGCAAGCTCAGAGGGCATTGCACGGAAGTAGTGATCAGCAAAATGGTGTAAAGGAACAGAGGTTGCATTAGGATCAATACTTCAAGAGCACATGATCACTCGGCTTCATCAAGTTAGAAATATCCGCACACCATTTTCTGGTAAGATTGGACAAGATTATGAAATCAAGGGCTCCCGGCTCTGATTGACCTTTCTTGAATATTGTTTTTTTTATTTTCTGTTTATGGAACGTTTATACATCTTCTCTGAAGAGAACATTATTGTATTGGATCTACAAGTAAGTTTCCAGCGTTTTTTAGAGATGGCGCCACCAGTGGATCCCGGGCAGAAATGTCAGACCCCATGTGTTTTATTTGTAGGTTTTGTATCTGTCAACAACTTTGCAGCGTTATATTTGAGAAGTTCTATCGGTGTCGTACATTTTATCGAGCAAAATCATGGCAAGTTTCCAGCCAAATAAACGTCATCTGCGGGAAGCGCTGCTTTTATTCTTTAATATGAAGAAAAGTGGGGCTGAGGCCTATCGTTTGCTTTCGGAAACTTATGGGGCGGAATGTATTGGTGAATCGACGTGCCGCGAGTGGTTCAAACGGTTCAAAAGTGGTGATTTTGGAGTTGAGGACAAAGATCGCCCCGGAAAGTCGAAAAGTTTTGAAGACGAGGAATTGGACTCTTTACTGGATGAGGATCCGTGTCAGATTCAAGAAGAACTTGCTGCATCATTGGGCGTCACGCAACAAGCCGTTTCCCTGCGCCTAAAAGCACTGGGATTCATTCAAAAGGTTGGAAACTGGGTGCCGTACGAATTGAAGCCAAGAGACGTCGAACGGCGATTTTGAATGTCCGAAATGTTACTGCAGCGGTATAAAAATAAACCATTTTTGCATCGTATTGTCACTGGTGATGAGAAATGGATTTATTATGATAATCCTAAACGCAGAAAATCGTATACAAAGCCCGGCGAGCTCGCCCAATCGACGCCGAAACGAAATATTCACGTGAATAAGATCATGCTCTGCATATGGTGGGATCAAAAGGGTGTCGTATACTACGAACTGCTTCCGAGTGGTGAAACCATCAAAGGACCATTATATCGAACCCATCTAATTCGTTTGAAGCGAGCATTAAAAGAAAAACGGCCAGAATATGAGACCAGGCATGAGTCCGTCATTTTTCATCACGACAACGCTCGGCCACATGTTGCGGTTTCGGTGAAAAACTATTTGGAAAATAGTGGATGGAAAATTCTGCCTCACCCGCCTTACAGTCCAGACTTGGCACCATCTAACTACCAAACAAAGACAGAAATTTGTTTGGTCCGGAATTCATAAATTGCCAGAAAGATGGGGGAAAGTTGTAGCTTCCGATGGACGATACTTTGAATAAAGCATTGTAACTATGTTTTCATAATAAAACTTCAAATTTTGGAAAAAAAAACGCTGGAAACTTACTTGTAGACCCAATATTACATACGAGCATTTATTCGCCAAAGTATAGAGAGACCAAAACAAAAATGTGCGTCTTACTAGTTTTTCTATTGAAACAAAAACAAGAAATATTGCAGAGGGACAAACAATATTTTGGCACAAACAAACACAGGAAAATGGGTAAAAATGTATCACCCGGCGTAGTTTCCTCTATATGGGCCTTTAATCTCAAAACTTGTACGCTTGCCAAAGGTCTATTTTTACCCCTTCAGCGCTTGTTTGATGCTTGGTTTTGTTTTGTTTTTGTTTTTCAATTAAATCAGATTCTGATGCACGTATCGATTGGTCTGATAGTATCATACGAGTACGAGTATCTATTAGGCAGGTGTGACATATTGCAGCCATAGACACTTGCATATGGAATGCGATACGAATACGAGTATGTGCAACCAACCATAAGTCCCTACCTACCGGATGTTGGCTGTCATTTGTAAGTCCGATGCCAGTGACACGATATACATCTGTACGAGTATGTAGGTGTCCTTAGTTGCCCCTGGCACTCTTCACTTTGTACAGTTTGTAAATTTTTGAGAAAAATTTTATTTTTGGGATTTTTGAAAGAAAAAAAAACGAAAATCCATCAACAAAGGAAATTCGCTGCGCAACGTTCATAATCTGGGCCAAAACAAGAGCACGAGTGGCTTCCTCTTGCGCTCTGGTACGAATATTTACTGCGAAACGAACAAAGACATGTTTTTCTTCTTGTCGTCGGCTATTTCCTTCTGTATGATCTTTCTTTGTTTTGTATTTTGTATTTTGTATTTTGTGTTTTTGTCATTGGCGACTAAGAGATGTATGGAACAAAAGAAAGTGCGCAAGAAAGCGTGTCGTAGATAGTGATGCTGCAAATCACCTGATCGGGGTATATCATCACACCATCGAACAACAAAGTGCCGCATTGTTTTCGTCTCACCGTTTCCTAAATTGAACAAATTTTCTTAATGATGACGAAAATGGCAAATGGCAATATCAAGCCAAGTCAAGTTCACATTGACGGTGTGGAATTCCACATTCAATGTCTGGCATTATGAAAGTTCGGTGTTAATTCGATCAATTAAAACCGTCAACCACCAAGCGTTGGCTAGCCATTTACCCCGGAAAGATAATTAAATCTGAGAAGCGATAATGAAATTTAAATTCTACATATGTAGATATATGTATATGACATCAGACATCACAGGGAGTTGAATTGTACGACTTTTTCTTTTGGGAGTACGCCTACATTTCTTAAATAAGTTAGAGTATCTAGGCTACTGTGTTAAGGTCAAATTAAAGGAAATTTAGACTAAACTTTCACATTGGAAGCCCGATGAAATGGGGAAACTCAAGGACGTAGTATGACCCTTGTCACCCGTACCATTTAAATTCTGAACGTCTAATCAGAGTTTCTCGGTTCATTGACTACCTGCGCATGGAAAAGTAATTGGAAATCGAGACATCAATGACAAACAATTGATAGTCAAAGAATTGGATGTGTGTGAAAAAGTCGTAGCTAACGAAAACGGATTGGAGATAAGGCACTTGCGCTGTTGAATAAATATTTACCAAACATTGTGGGTGCAGCTCTCTATAAAAACGGGGTCTCAGATAGATTCCCATGTATTGATGGTTTGATGTGTTTAACAGGAAGCAACCAATATTAATTGCTATTTGCTTAGCTCTTTTTGATTGGAAACATACAGTAGATCACGCGCCTGCCAGTCAGTAGCCAATAAGTTAATCAGTTTTTATTTTGATACATAAAAACTCACGTGACATGGTGTTACTTACCGATTTTTGAGAACAAAAAAAAACAAAAAGGAGCTGTCTTTTCACTCTTCTCAAAATTATTCTGTTTTCAAGAATTATCCTGTACCCACAATTTAAGTAAGGTTCATGCATCTCCGCTACCTAGAAACGAATGCTCGTATTTTAAAATCCCTCAGTAAGTTCTATCGCAGCTAACAGAAGCGCTGAAAGCAATAACATAGAAGTCAAGATGCGTTCGTACGTATCAGGATCATCGCAATGAAATCTTTGGTTCTATGAAGACTGCCGACTTACCAACGTAATAAAAACCTTGGGAGCTCTACGAACAAAAATCAGGGGGTTTATCCGAAATATTTATAAGAGGTAAGAGCACGAAAAATGCTAGATTAAAGATTTTAGAAATTTAGATTTAGAAAAAATGGAAGAGAGTTTTAACAGAAGGAAAAAAAATCATATGAAAGAAAGGAATCTAGAAGAGAATGAAGAAGACGACCTTATATTAACCATCACGTTGATGTTTACAAAGTAAAAAACTAATTCTGCTGTTAAGCATTCAATTTAGACAATGAAAGTGACCTGATCAAAACGAATTGCGATGAGCAATATCCAAGTTCAAACTACAACATCAAGGCGATCTGCCACGATAATACATAGTCGTATCAGCAAAACTATTTAAGGAAGACAAACAAGATTTAGTAGAGTGCATA
Source organism: Volucella zonaria (assembly GCA_963966105.1). Lineage (NCBI taxonomy): Eukaryota > Metazoa > Arthropoda > Insecta > Diptera > Syrphidae > Volucella > Volucella zonaria. The sequence goes on along the minus strand of OZ014532.1, from coordinate 101,578,100 downwards.
TACAAGGTGGCGCAAAAGTTATCACCCTATCGGAAGATGCTATAATTGACAAATGTCAATTTTACTTTGACACTTGTGAAGTAAACAGATACAAAATACTCGTCCAACAAAACATGAATCGCTATACTCCTAAAGAACGTGGAGTCCTGAATCTTTTCTGAAACTTTTCATCGAAAATCATCATGAGCGGCTATGCCCATTTCCTTCTCTGTGGATATGTGAATAAGCAAAATTATCGATTCTGTGGCACCGAAAACCGCGTAAAATTACTGCATTGTGTGCTGTTTATGCTGGAGGCATCATCGGTCCTTATTTTTTCGAAAACGCCACCGACCAAACGACTACTGTGGACGGCGAGCGCTATAGAGCCATACTCAACAACTTTTTCCTTCCTCAATTGGATGTATTGGGACTGTAGAACATGTGGTTCCAACAGGATGGAGCAATGGCGCATACTGCACGAGCCACAACCGAAATTCTGAGGGCTGCATTTCCGGGTCGCCTTATCTCTCGTTTTGGCGATTTCCACTGGCCGGCAAGATCACCTAATTTAGTCTAATTTAGTCGTTCCAGGCTTCTTTTTGTGGAATTTTTTGAAGTCACGAGTCTATGTCAACAAGCCTCTTACTCTTGACGTCCTCAAAGAGAATATCCGTCAAGAATGCGAGGACCCATCCCCGGAAGTTCTAGTAAGTGTGATGAAAAAGGCCACAAATCGGCCCCGAATGTTCATCAATTAGTCCAAAATTACAGGCAAAGAACATCGGGTGACAACTTTTGCGTCACCTTATACCAATTGTTTGCTCAGATTTGACCAGACAAATGAAGACATTGCTTGACACTATAGCGGCGTTAACTCAATTCTCAAAAAAGACCACTAATTCCCACATCATCTGTCTACAGAAAATACAATCGCTCATCATCAACCTGATCGGCCCCTATTAAAGTCAGTAAAGGCCACCATCGATCAATTTTTCACGCTGCCAAATCCTAAAAATAACCCAAAGAACTTTAAATCGATACTATCCTCTCACATAAAGATATGCCTTGTCTTAGCATCACTGACACGCCCATCCATTTATGCGAAATAAATATGTTGGATGTCCGCTGCTTCATTACGATCACTAACAATTTCCTCATGTCAAAAAAATATTTAGTCAACGTGGTGCGCTATCCTACGACTTCTTCAACATCATATTTGTCACAATTGTGTGACAAAATAGGCCAAAATCAAAGGCAATTTCTTTTAAAAACTGTGCACAATGACTTGCTTACGTCGACGATACTGACCAACAAAATTGTTCGAACTCATCGAGATGGTGCTAACGAGTGACCAGATAGCAATGATATTTTTTCCAATTATTATGTTTCAGCAGCTTCCAAAGTTAGCAATGACATCTGGATGGAGTGAAAAGTGACCTCTTTGGCCGCCAGAATGCGCTGCTACTGCAAAAAAGGTTTTGGTGCCTTGAAGTCCGTTCATATTTAGGCAGACATGCCAAATTTCAGTGCGATACTGTCTTTAGTTTTGTTTTGACAGCTGATTGTTATTGACGTGTTTGGCATCATGTTAAGAATGGACAAAAACGATTTTCGTTCTCTCATAAAACATTATTTTTTGAGAGGCAAAACGGCGAAGGAAACAAAAAAAAAGTTGGATAAATATTATGATTACACCGTCAAATATTGGTTTCGAGAGTTTCGTGGTGGCCGCAACTCCACCACCGATCAAGTCCGCAGCGGCCAGCCCTCCGATGCGGTTACAGAGGACAATGTCAAAAAAATACATGAAATTCAAGCAGTGGCTAGGTGGGTAGGTGGGTGACCACATGGGAACACAGTACTCCGCGTGCTGTTGACAAAACGCCTCACATGGGCATAGTACCCCGGCGTTAAATCTCGGACCCTACAAATTAATTTGTATCGTTCCCTTGAAATAAATAAAAAAAAAAAAATACATGAAATGGTGTTGGCTGACCGGAAAGTGAAGGTGCGCAAGCTACCAGATACCACAAAGATTAGTACTGAGCGCACACGCCATATTTTGGGCAATATTCTTCATATGAAAAAGTTATCCTGCCGCTGGGTGCCGCGCATGCTCACTCCTGACCAAAAACACGAGCGCGAGAGCACTTCGAAAGAATGTTTGGATTTGCTGATGCGGAATCGGGTGGACTTTTGGCGTCGATTGATAACTGGTTGATGAAACTTGGATCCAGAGAACAGAACAAGTGCCCGGCAATGGACTGAAGCCGGCACGAGTGCTCGGGAAGGTTATGGCGTCGGTTTTATGGGATTGTCATGGCATACTCTTCGTGGACTACCTCGAAAAAGGAAAAACCATCAACAGCGAGTATTACTGATTTAAGGCCGAAATCGCTGCAAAACGGCCTCACATGAAGCCAAAAAAAAATTTGTTTTTGCAAGACAATACGCCGGCGCACAAGAGCATCGCAACCACGGCTAAAATCAATGACTTACGGCTCCAATTGCTGTCGCATTTACCGTATTCGCCCGATTTGGCTCCCTCGGACTATTATCTCTTCCCAAACCTCAAAAGATAGCTCATCAATAAAAAATTCAGCTCACGCGAGGAGTATTTTGCAGACCTTCCGGAAAATTACTTTTCGGACGGGATCAAGAAGTTGGAAAAGCTGGAATAAGTGTATCAAACTAAAAGGGGACTATATTGAATAAAATAAAAAAAAATTTTTTCATTCCCAAGGAGGTTACTTTTCACTCCATGTAGTATGTTAGCATTTCTGATATTTCGCAACAGTTTAATAGGCACATAAGAGTAATACTAATTGCAAAACCTTTACCCGTCATTGTGCAGATGTCCTAGCTTGTATAGAAGCATTATTTTGCTCCCCACCAGAAATCCTAGAGCTCTCATACGCATATTTCCATTCGCTCCAGGATCACTCCTCCATTGAGCAAACCACTTACCCGTCGGAATAGCATTTTCATCTACATACGTTCACTTTCATGTTGCCGTACTTTCGCAATATTTTCTCTTTTTCCGTGTGACACCGGTATAACCACTCTCTATACAAAGAGAGGAATCTTCTCACTGCGCCATGTGAAGGCGGAAAATATTTTTTTTTAATCCTATACATGATTCCAACGACAATGTCATTTGGCACCTCACAACCTCAATCGATCAGATGAAGAACAACCTGGAGGTGTCCCAGTAGTTAGAAAATTAGCGAAATCTTACAACTTTAGTAGACCTTGTCTACCTTGGCACCAACGAGAAGCAAATTGGTAATGATGGGCTTATCTAGCTAGCTCGCAATTACCAACTACAATTTCAACTTTCTCTTTGATTTGTGATAGAAGAAGTGTACATTAACCCGACGTACACCCAAGTCTGTTAGTTTTTGTCCATCCGACTTTGGCCATGTACATCAGTTCGTTGGCTTAATCACAACAAACCCAAACAAAGAAGGTCATCAAATGTGCCAAATCATTAAAAAAAATTTCAGACAGTCATATAAAACAAAAAACAATGAACGAAAATATATTTAGATTCATAGTTGATTAACTTCTGCACTTTGATCCACATAAATTCCTTGAACCGCATTCGTAAATCTCTTTACTATGCATATACACCGTCTTAAGTTATATATCCAAAAAAGGTACGGAGCCAATAGCTCAGTTTGCCTTTGCACGAACAAAAAAAAAAACAACAATGTAAACGCTATAAATTGTTCTCCCTTTTCCTGATATAATGTAATGACCAAGTCAGCAAATTAATCTACTTCACACTTAGTGATTTTCAACTGATTAAGTGTCACTAATCAGATGCACTTTTTCAAAGTAAAATAGGTCACGATTTGACTTCTACGTAGATAACCAATCGTTGAACCCGTATCAAATGCTTTCCGAATGTGTAATCACATAAAACCAGTTACCTGTTACTGAATCAGCCTTCTACGTAATTTATCTGTTGTTTGAGCCCCTTTCGTTTCTCTCACACGTTCGCAAATCAAAACAAGACTTATCATTCTCTAGCAAAAAATAAATCATAAGGAGGGAGCAAATAAACAAGAACCACGCTATCGCAGACATCTCTGACGTGGTTTTCTGATATTGTGTAGATACCTACTCAAAAGAACTTCTGCAACGCAATTTGAAAGTGCTAGTACACTAATCAGTTACGTTTTCACTTGTTTTACAGAGATTTACTTAACCACAAACAATCATGGACAAGGATTTGAAATCCGCTTCAACAGGAGATACATCTCCACTCACAACCAGTACCGAGTCCGAGTCATTCGATACATGGACTGTGATAACAGATAAGAACAGCAAAGGCGAAGTACAATGTACACCACCAACTCCAGAGAAAAGCGATGATGATGAAGAAGTCGGTATCGATGCTGTACGTGTGGAGGTCTTACAAAGGTCTGATGATCTTACAGACTGCAGCAGGTAGGTTTATAATTTTCTTATGACAGAACTTCTTTCACTGATCATAATTTAATTTCAGATTTAATGACACTGACGATCTCTCAGATGGCATCTCAATCATCAGCGAGAGTGAAAGTGCTGGACGAATTACTCCACACCCAGAGTTACGCAAACACTTGTCCGATTTAAATATGCGTTTTATTAATCCGCCAGATCGGCTTCAACCATCGGCGTCAGGTACTTCCGAACTAACAAATTGTGAAGCATGCTCTGAGGGTTCATCGTATACGTTTCATCGAGTGGAACCCTTACTGGAACAAAGCCAAAGATCATCACAAACATCAACTCAGCTAATAGAGCCAACAGAATATCAGCCAACTTTGCGATTTGGTCTCAGAGGTTTATTCTATATTGGAGCTTTATTGGGTGTGCTGGCGTTCATAAGTCGAATTAAGTATGACGCATGGGAGGCAAATTTCAGCACCAAAACCGGACTACTCACACAGAAAATCAATGATTTAGAATTGAAAAACAATCTTATGCGGGCAGAGATTGATATTTTAGCCAAACAAGTCAATTACTTAACAACTCTGAGTGAGAATCAGAAATATACAGCTCCCACTGGCAAGCAAAAACCTAGTCCTCCACGAGAGAAAAAAATTAAAGCTTGGCCTGGGAATGGAAATACCATCGAAGAAATGGAAATCTCCCCAAAGGACCTTAAGAAACCATTCAAATGTGATGGTCACAACAATGTTGATATTGCGGGAATGTGCATTGAGCTACCGCTCCCAACACAAAATGTAATCGACTCAGTGGGTAGCAAAGTTCGAGAAGTTATCGATGAGAATGAATACTTTACCAATTTTGAACAAGTTGTTGATAAAATGGCAAGAATGGTTGAAAATCCTTTCGGTGAATCATCGGATCAACTTCCAACAGAGAATCCTCCCACACCACAGTCAAATGGGGAATACATCCCCCATGAACATCAACCCAATCAATATGATAATAGAAAATATGAAAAACATGAGAAGCGTGATAACTACAAAAAGCACAGCTCTAGAACAGATCGAAACGACAGTGGCGAAAGTAAGGAAAGAGAAAAATTTCGTCGGGACAAATCTCGTGAGGAAAGAGATGATTCAGACGAACGCTTCAAAAAGTCTAAGGACTACAAAAAGTATGACAAGCGGTCCTCATCCGAGTATGAAAATGCCAAACGAGAAGCCGACGGTCAATGGCACGAGAAACTCATGCAACACCGTGAGAATGCACGCAAAAATACCGAGAAATATCGCCAAGAGAACAATTGGTACATTGAACGCGGTGATAGCAGAGAACAGGCACGTATTGTTGAACAGAAATATCGTGGGAGCGGACAACGATAAGCGATAGCTGTCGACTTCGTCCGAATTCATAAGACAAATTTTGTGATCCTAAATTTTTGTCGTTTTGTGTCCTCTTCTAATTTAAAAAAATAAATGTTACTTATCGGACCACGAAAACCAAGTACATAATTATATACATAGACAAAGAGATAAAAACTAACAACAAAAACTTTTGTGATAAAAAAAAAAAAAAACGAAACACAAGCAAACTAATGTTGACCTTCTTATCAGGCATGTGGAAGGCATCTTTTGCTTCTTTGATAACAATCAATTTAAAAAAATATAATAATAGTAAATAAAACAGAACTACAGATGTATGGGTGTATATTTTGAAATAAACGAAACCTCTGACAAGGTGACAAAGTGTTGTTTTTGGAGAGCCCTTTTTACATGATGTATTGTACAATCGATGTTTTTTTTTATGACTAAACTATTATTGAAGTCTTAATATTAGATGCTGGTAAAAGGGACACTTTGTTTAAGGTAAGTACGTAAATCAATGTTCCATTGAAAGTTTATTCATTACAATCATAAGTTACCACGCAAATAACAATACGAATAATCACAATATTTAAGGAGTCACACTTCCGTTTTCTCATTTAGTATTGAAGACATGGGCGCCAGATTTATCAAGTCCATTAAATCTACAATAAGCTACAAAGAGTTTTACTATTGTAGACGGACGAAAATTCGATTTATTTAAGTATTCTGAAAGCTCTAAAAACACAGCATGACTTGGTAAAGAGCAACGATTGTAGCTGTTCGACGTCAAATTTCTTTGTAATATTTATTCGTTTTTCTGTCGTGCTGGATATTTGCATTTCCAATTTGGCTACAATGTTCGGACATCCAGAATACTAGAGCTGTGTCTTCCGTCGATCGCAATGTGAATAATCTGATTGATCTTGTCTTGTCTTCTGGAGAGGTGACTGCCTGTGTGGATGTTGAGGTGTGGGAAACATGTGCTAGCTATGACGATTGCGTTTAAATTGCCACGGAACGTCGTGCACAGGACATTGTTCATAAGTGTGATTTGGGAGCTCGTAAAGGCTTATGTTGGTGTTCGCTCAAATGCCTTAAGCTCAAGACACTTGCCTTATCCAAATAAGTGCTGTGCTGCTCTCATCATAGAACAGGTCACTGTTTTCCAACATTCTCTTCTTGGACCTAACATCGTACTTCTTGGGTGGCAATGATATCCGCTTTGTAGAAGTTTGGGGAATTCGTTAGTTCTTTGGCTGCATAGACACTGGTAAAGGGTCAAACATTCCACTTGGCATAGCCGTTCCAATGTGGAACTTTATGTGGTTGAGATTCCATCTTCGTAATTTGCTGAAACTGATTTGTGCACATAAGGTCCAAAGTGGACAGCGCTGTCTGACTCCGTACAAATCATTGTATCCCTGTATCCTTACGCTGAAATCGTTATTGCTGATGATTTTAATATACACAATTCTAGGCGGCGTACATTCTGGACATTAGTCTCTGGTTTTTAACATAAACCACCTGTCATGTAGACTTATGTTTACGGTATGCCCATATATCCATGGGAGCAAGGATACGCCTTGCCACCGCTCTCCGTCAATCCTTTGATACCAATTCGGAACTGTGTTGGAGGCACAAGTTCCACCCTTGGTATGAGTCGAGGCCGACCTAAAGCCTCTTACTGTTCTTAGGGTCACAGCACCCAGTACTTATTTACAAGTCTGCAATGCTTTAGACCCGTTCCCGCCACCATGACGCTCCCACAAGGGGGCCTACCTCAACAAGTCAGGCCCGGACCGAAATCCGGGGGGGGCTCCTGACTCCCATGGTACCGTGATTTAAGTCCTGGTATGGACTACCGGTGGTCCAGCCGCCAACAGGACCTATGACCGGCAACTTGTAACTGGTCAAATCGTAGCAACCTTCAGAGGCGTTATCTGAAGATGTTTACGATAAGACCAATAATATGCTCTGCCCCCGCTTTTTATTAGACAACGTCATTGATGGGCGAAACCTTGGTAATTGGGAGAGGGCCCCGACATTCTGGACAGACAACACCGCCAATACCCTGGACTTTTTTAACTCTTATACGTACGGGCACGATGGCTATAGGTGCTTAGTAGCGGTCCTCTTTAAATTTAGACTGGGGACCATAACAGTCATATGGGCAGTCAAGGAAGTTCCAGTACATAATGAAAGCCATGACGTTGGGGGCAGAATTTTGGGACAGTTCAGATGATTCGTCCCTTTTCCGACTTAAGTTTCACCATATTAGCCAAGCTATCATGGAGGAAGATAGATGCACAACGAACAGAGAATTCCTGTCAATTTTTGACACCGTTATACTCCCTAAAAATCATCGCGTGACGTACCTGATCATCGACCATCTTCACCTACATTGTGGCCATCAAAATGACGATATGGTAGTGAACGAGATCCGCCAGCGATTTTTTATAATGGAATTTCAAAATGCCATAAAAAGGATAAGGAGCCAATACCAGATATGGCGCATTCGTAGTGCCAAACCGTCTCCGACATTGATGAGACATCTTCCAGTTGACCGCCTTACCCCGAACAGCCGGCCGTTCGTGTACTATGGACGCTATTATTTCGGACTAGTTACAGTCGTCATAGGCCGCCGAAAGGAGAAGAGATGGATCGCCCTTTTCACCTGCCTGACCATCAGAGCAGTACAACTGGAGATATCAGCAGACTTGTCATCGGACGCGTGCATTCTCTATATACGGAACTTTGTCAATAGGCGAAGAGTTCTGATTCGAATACGAAGCGACAACGGAACCAATTTGGTTGGCGCGAAGAAGGAGGACCAGTCAAATCTTTGATAACTAGGCAGTAAAAGCAGAGATTGCTTTAACGGTAATAGGGTGGACTTTCAATTGTCTGGCAAATCCGCCTGGTGGAGACTGCTATGCGCGCTTTATTCAATCCATTAAACGTGTTCTGTCCGCTGTCTTAGATGTCGCTAAAGTTTGAGACTTTGCACAGTGCGCTCATAGAAGCCAAAAATATTGTGAATAGGAGACCACTCACTCACTTACCGGTGATGGCCGAGAAAGAAGAACCGCAAACGCCGAACCATTTATCATGAGTAGTATGAGTTCGACAGCGGATCCAATCGATGGTAAAGCGCTATGCTTAAGGAAAGAATGGAGGATGTCCCAGCAGCTCAAAGATCACTTCTAGAAACGGTGGGTGACGGAGTATCTCCCCTTTCTGACCAAAGGTGTAAGTGCTTTGACATGGTGAACCCGTTGCAAATTGGGGATCTAGTACTCGTCTGTGATGTCGATGTCCCACGTTTACGTAGTGCCTGATGGGAAAGTTCGCTCAGCCGAGTTTCAGGCGACCTCCAAGACTCTGCGAAAACCTGCGGTGAAATTGGCGGTACTGAAGGTTGGTGAGTCTTTCGACCGATACATCACCGGGGGTGGAGTGTTAAAAAATATACTAATGTCTTGGATCCGAATAATGTAACCTGCGGCTTATATGGTTACACCCGATGTTGGTGTACGCACTCCGTAATATTTGACGTTTTATGTTTGACAGCCATGACACTTCGAGGTAAAATTCAATTTCAAATCAAAGCCAACAGTCTCCACTGTCCGGACGCAGTCACATAAGTCGCCGAAAAGTTAGTATCGAAATGCCAAAATAACTGAATTCTAATTTAATTATTCCTTTAGAGAATAAACAACACTCGTGCATACAGCGCAAAATTATTCAATACCGTTTATTTAAACGACGAATCCGTCTCGGGACAGGAGGCGTACGCAACAATATTGGAAGCGAATGCTGTGACCTCTGGACTGAAATTGATTGTCGAAGGATTCGTGCTTCAGCAGGACAACGACCCTAAAAACACGGCAAGACTTTGTCAAGATTACCTAAAACAAAGGAAATATGGAGAAATTTTACAAATCATGATATGGCCGTCGAAATAACGCAGATTTAAACTCTATAGAGCTGTTGTGCGATGAGCTGGATAGAAGGGTCCGGGATCAAAGTTGTGGAATATACTATTGGATTGCTGGCAACAGGCAACAATTCAAAAAGTAATAGCTAGAATGGCAAGTAATCGAATGCAAAGGTGGCTTTTTCGACGAGAAATCGGTTTAAGTCATTTTTTCTTCTTTTTAAGAAATCGCTTTATGTTTAGAACACATGAAAATATATATATTTTTTTAATTTTGGGAACATACATGAATTCCCCGTCCATTTTAAATGATCTTTCTCCGTCGAGCACTGAGGGCGGTTTTAAATTCTTGGCCTGCAGTGTACCTCAAACTTGGATTTATCGCTCCAAGAAACTCTGCTGAAATGTTCTTCCGTCCAGTCTTTATGAATCCTAACTTTTTCCAATTGTTTTGTGGTCGCAACAGGAGTTTTCGAACAGGAGCTTGCCTAAATATTCCAGGTGCTGTTTTTCATCTGCTTTGTTTGCTTGTTGTAACTATTAGTTGATCCTCGTATTTAGTTGTAGTTCTAGGCCGTCCTGACGATGGTTTATCGTTAATGGTATTATACGTTGAACGAAGCACGTGATACCTTCAACTGCGAAGCACCTTCTCACTGCGATTTGCCTTTTTTTTATAAAGGGTGATGATTGCAGATCGTTTGTCGGTGGTTGGTGGTTTCATTTCTTTTCCCATTTCTAACGAATGTAAAGCCGTTGGAATTCAGGTCGACACCTTTTGCGATTTGATAACCCTTTTGCTGAAAGGAGTCGCAAACAAGTATTGAATCAACAACCAAAAGTCATAAAATTCAATAATTATGAATAACCTAAAAAATTTAGATACAAAAACCCAATGTAATTCATAAAATTCAATCTCCATGCATGAATGAAGTCAGTCGTCTAGGGTGGCTTCAACTTTTTGGCCTGCGGTGTAAGGGCAAATTCCCTTTCAATCAAAAATTGGAAAGCGCCCTCTGTGCATCAAATTGAGCACCGTCAAATTGAAATAAATACTACAACATAATTTTAGATGCGCCAAAAAAGCAAACTAATCCGCCCTCTACAGTCAACCGCAACGACTACTTTGACATTACATTTTGCAAAATCTCATCCATCAAATCCTGTGCTAGTGGAAAAGAAAATCGCACGTTCGGGCTCCGTGCCGGTGTTATGTGTGAATTTTATTCAGTTTAATAGTTTTTTACCAATTTAAAATGGCACAACGTAGTCTAATTAGTTTTGTGAAAAAATGTGGATCCAACCCAAACATAAATTTCTGGCAATCACAACATCATTCATTGAATAATCGTCAATTAAAGTGTGTGTTTTCGATCAGTTACTGTAGCGGTGTTAAGCAATTTCTGCCGCAGCACCGTTTGTTCTCCACAGAAAGTAAGGTTAATGCTCCCGAAAATCGAGAGCAATTTTACGATGTTTTTTTTTATTTTTTTGATTTTCATTTCAGCTGAGGATAAGGATTCGAAGAAGAGTCCACAGATTTTGTCAAAATTATTTCCTCAAACCGCAGCCACAGACGATGCTGAAGCAGAGCGTGAAAAGAAAAAAAAGGAGGAAGAGGAAGAGGCTAAAGAAAATGAAAAGGCATGGAAACGCATGAAGCTGGGGTAGGTGGAATTGTTGTTGTTGTTTTTTTTTTTTTTCATTTTTTAGAAAAAGCCATTTGCCACAAGCGTAACTCGAATTAGGAGTTGAATGGGTTCAAACTTTAATTTCGTGTACATTCGTTTTATTCCATCATCCCTTCTGTCTACCTTTTCAGTTTCGCAGTATTTGGTGGCTCAGCAGTAGCAATGGGCGTGTGGGGTGTATATGAACTGGGTAAACCAGACTGTGACATGGAAGGCAACATAATCGAGGATGAGTTTAGTAATCAACCAGCCGTACAACAATACGTTAAACGAATGTGGAAATCCATGAACTACTACCAAAAGATGATTCAAGAACCATCGAGAGATAAACTACTTCCCGATCCATTGAAACCGCCCTACATCCAGCCGCCGTATACCCTAGTCCTAGAGATGAAAGACGTTCTGGTCCATCCCGACTGGACATATCAAACTGGTTGGCGCTTCAAGAAACGTCCAGGTGTCGATCATTTTCTGGAGCAGTGCGCTAAGCATTTTGAAATCGTTGTCTTCACTGCCGAACAAGGGATGACAGTTTTTCCTATTCTCGATGCACTAGATCCGAATGGTTATATTATGTATCGCCTGGTACGTGATGCCACGCACTTTGTTGACGGACATCATGTAAAAAATCTCGACAATCTCAATAGGGATTTGAAGAAGGTTAGTCAGTGATCTATTCGAATGTTATTCTGCAATTAATCGAACGATTTTTTGATGTTTAGGTTATCGTTATAGACTGGGATGCAAATTCAACGAAACTTCATCCAGAGAATACGTTCAATATTACACGGTGGTTGGGCAATGATGATGACGCTTCATTGTTTGATCTCATCAACTTTTTGAAGAGTGAGTTTGCTGTTCTCTGTCACAGTTCGAAATATATCCATTGGTTGATTAATTTTAGCTCTGGCAACAGCTGAAGTTGACGATGTTCGGGAGGTGCTTAACTACTACAAGCAATTTGATGATCCTCTACAGAAGTTTAGGGAGAATCAGCGTATACTTCGTGAACAAATGGAGGAACAAGAACGTGAAGAGAAGAAGAAGACAAGTCCAATGGTTAAGCGATGGACACCTAGTTTCATGAGTCGCTCATAGAATTAAATGTTGTTCATACAATAGTGGCGGCGTATGACTGTGCTGCTCGCAAACTTACGATTAATGCAGTTTTTGTTTTTTTATTGTTTCAAATTTAATAAGTTAACGTTTTATTTTTTTGTACGTTAGTACTACGAAGTGATGTGCTTTGAAGACTTTTTTTCATCGAAGATATGAGCGATTATGTTCTGTTAGAAGAAGAGCCAGTAGGTTTGGTGGAAACGTCAGCAAAGCATGTTTACTTGTAGCACAAAGCTGGTAGATATAACGATATAAGTATAATCAATTCAAAAAAACACAAAACAAATACCCCCCTGAAACGAGAAACGAAAATTCCCTCACCTGTCGTATTCATTTTGCTATTTGTTTTATATCTTAGTCACATAAATAAAATCGAATCACTAAGCGAATTGTTTGTATGTTTTCCATTTCAGTATAGGGACGGGGTATTGATTTTAACTGATTAGGACTTTCTTACATGAAAATAAGACGTGCAATTTGAAGAATAGGCATTTAGTGTAAGCAATAAGTAAAGTAATATATATCTACGGCTGTACTAATAAAATCATCATTTCTAACAGTAATTTTAGTTTAAACCAGGGTAGTGACTTTAGAAGCGTAGCCTCTGATGGGTTTCCGACCGCATTCCCATGTTGTGTTCGGGTTTTTGGCTTTGTAAATATTATAATATTGTTGGAAAATGGAAACATCTGTTATTGATTGTAAAAAAACATTGGGAAGACAATGCTAGCTTAATTTCCGCCGCTATTAACCTTACAAATGTTTTGACGAATGTTTTTCTCATTTGTTGGCACAAATCTTCCTCTTAAGATATCTCCACTAAACACCGACACTTTTAAATCCGTGGAAGTCAACCGACATTACAATTTCTTAACATAGTTTATCGTGCAAAAAGTTCTCAGCAATGCCATTTAGTCTAAGAGACCGAATTAATTTTGGGGTGTGAAGATATAACCAAAAGCACTCAAATAAATAACTTCAATTGAGCAAGTCTGGTAGCAATTTGCCGCAGCTGAGGTTACTAATAAGAACTGAAACGAATAAAATTTGGAAACTTCAAAGTAAAAAAAAAACCTAGTGGGTCTACAAGTAAGTTTCCAGGGTTTTTTTTTTCCAAAATTTGAAGTTTTATTATGAAAACATAGTTACAATGCTTTATTCAAAGTATCGTCCATCGGAAGCTACAACTTTCCCCCATCTTTCTGGCAATTTATGAATTCCGGACGAAAAAAATTTCTCGTCTTTCGAGCCCAAAAACGTATCGAGCCAATTTTTGATTTCCTCTACTGAGCTGAAGCGTATTCCCGTAAGAGCGTTCTGCATCGACCGAAACAAGTGGTAGTTAGATGGTGCCAAGTCTGGACTGTAAGGCGGGTGAGGCAGAATTTCCCATCCACTATTTTCCAAATAGTTTTTCACCGAAACCACAGCATGTGGCCGAGCGTTGTCGTGATGAAAAATGACGGACTCATGCCTGGTCTCATATTCTGGCCGTTTTTCTTTTAATGCCCACTTCAAACGAATAAGTTGGGTTCGATATAATGGTCCTTTGATGGTTTCACCACTCGGAAGCAGTTCGTAGTATACGACACCCTTTTGATCCCACCATATGCAGAGCATGACCTTATTCACGTGAATATTTCGTTTCGGCGTCGATTGGGCGGGCTCGCCGGGCTTTGTATACGATTTTCTGCGTTTAGGATTATCATAATAAATCCATTTCTCATCACCAGTGACAATACGATGCAAAAATGATTTATTTTTATACCGCTGCAATAACATTTCGGACATGCAAAATCGCCGTTGGACGTCTCTTGGCTTCAATTCGTATGGCACCCAGTTTCCAACCTTTTGAATGAATCCCAGTGCTTTTAGGCGCAGGGAAACGGCTTGTTGCGTGACGCCCAATGATGCAGCAAGTTCTTCTTGAATCTGACACGGATCCTCATCCAGTAAAGCGTCCAATTTCTCGTCTTCAAAACTTTTCGGCTTTCCGGGGCGATCTTTGTCTTCAACTCCAAAATCACCACTTTTGAACCGTTTGAACCATTCGCGGCACGTTGATTCACCAATACATTCCGCCCCATAAGTTTCCGAAAGCAAACGATAGGCCTCAGCCGCACTTTTCTTCATATTAAAGAATAAAAGCAGCGCTTCCCGCAAATGACGTTTATTTGGCTTTAAACTTGCCATGATATTGCTCGATAAAATGTACGACACCGATAGAACTGCTCAAATATAACGCTGCAAAGTTGTTGACAGATACAAAACCTACAAATAAAACACATGGGGTCTGACTTTTCTGCCCGGGATCCACTGGTGGCGCCATCTCTGACAAACGCTGGAAACTTACTTGTAGACCCAATATTTTCATAATTCATGTAAATTTTTTTTATTTGCTTTAAAACTCTGTTTTTATTAAATTCATTCACAATTACAAAAAATAAAAACAAATATTTGGTTCCCATTCTTTCCTCAACTTCTTTCGAATGTCCTTCATAAGGTGGGTGACAGTTACATCCGTGATCTTTTTGGACGCGCTTTTCCGTTTAGCACTAAAATCTTTTACGTCCTTTGCACACTGCTCATTTTTCCTCAATTTAGCTTGTGACCAAAGCCCAATACCTTTCAATGGGACGGCACTGTGGAACATTGGGTGGATTCATGTCTTTTGGGATAAAGTCGACATTTTTAGCAACAAGAAAGCTCAACGTCGCATGAGCATAGTGAGCTGAAGCTAAATCTGGCCAAAATAATGTTGAACCCTCGTGTTTGTTTAAGAAAGGAATCAACCGTTTTTTTAGGCACTCGTTAGTGTACACTTCTCCGTTAATTGTTCCCGTTGTAATAAACGATGAGCTTCTGTGTCCATATTGGCAAATGGTCTGCCAAACAAGATATTTTGACTCGAATTTTTCCATCTCAATCGACGTTGTTGATTGCGGAAGAATCTCAGCTTCAAACGAGTTGTAAAACTGCGCACCTGGAAGAGTAGTAAAGTCGGCTTTGACATAAGTTTCGTCATCCAAAACCAAGCACGCTTTCATGTTGCCGATCAACTCGTATAGCTTTCGGGATCGTGTTTTTATGACTTTTTTTTTGCTTTTCAGTAACTTTTGGTATTTTTTGTTTTTTTCGTTTTTTAGACCGTTACGTTTTTTAGATCTTTGTACTATTGTTTGGTTGGTATTACATTTCCGAGCAACATCTCTGGATGACATAGCCCGGTTTTTACGATGGTACCCACTATTTTCCTGTCCAAATTTGTATCATGTGCTCCACTTTTAGGTCCACTTTTCTGTTTTCGCTTAACTGTCAACGTCTCCAAATA
Organism: Volucella zonaria; assembly: GCA_963966105.1. Classification (NCBI taxonomy): domain Eukaryota; kingdom Metazoa; phylum Arthropoda; class Insecta; order Diptera; family Syrphidae; genus Volucella; species Volucella zonaria. Next base: position 101,562,233 of record OZ014532.1, on the reverse strand, counting down.
TCGTTTAATAACAGAATCCACTGTACTGCGTGCTATGTTTAAACTTTTTGCGATGAAATGGTTTGGACGCGAAGTATTTTCGAGCCAATTGTTGATGATCTTTTTAGGGCGTTCCTCTTGACTCATATTTTATAAATATTTTAAACCGCACCGAACTAAAATCAATAACAAACTGAAACTAGGAAATATACAGGCTAATTTGGGTACAAAAAGCGCGTATTAAAATTTACAGCTTTTATTCGTTTCAGTCCTTAGCGCGCTAAAATTTCGTTTTCTTTTTCCACAATATTTAGATTTTTGTTTTAACTTCTTAATTTTAATATTACACGAAAGAATAGACTTCCCTCATTATAAAAATATAGGTCCATTGCACGGAAGTTGTGCACACATTAGCTACCAAAAGCATATATAACAGGAAATGCTGATGAACAATTTTTTGTCGACAATGAACTTCCAATTGCATAAATAATCCGATCAAGAGCAAAACCTCTTGTTTGATGGTTTGTCAACAACAGAGTCAACAACTCCGCGGAATCCAAATAAAATTAAGATAGGTCATAGGTTAGAAATAACATACAGAATTAGTCAGTCCGGTTTATGGAACCTTGCAGAAATAAAGTCAATGTTTATTATCGGATTTGCTTTTATTTTTTTTAACTCGCGTAGCCATTCCCTCGCCAGAAATACTTAAAGTTACATCAAAAAATTTGTGTAAGTATCGTGATCATAAAAATATAAGCCCCAGGGGTCTTATCATTATCGACTGCATCCACCTCATTCCTTGAAGTATCTTCCAGACTATCGGGTGCGGCATTTCTGTCGAAAAAGATTGCAAAAGCTCCAACAACAATCCCAGATAACATTGAACATTTCCAAAAATTACGTCCAAATGCGTTGTTATACTCGCATGCAATATTTCAACAGTCCAAGAGGGTATTGCTCGTCAGTAATAGCAACTAGCCCATCATCTACATATGTATGTAGATCGCCAAGATGATATTTTATTGCCTTTGCGACTGGTGAAAACACATGAATCAGGTTTGTTGACTTCAAAATCATACTAGGTAGGTAAGAGTGGCTATTGGAGACACCAACCCGCTTAGGCCTATTGGCCCATTGTGATGCCACGTGGATCTATGATCGTCTTACTAGTGGAACCAGTTTGAACTTACGATTAAGTGAAGGAGACTGTTTACGTCTATATTTTTAAGATCATGTAGGTCATTGTGGAAAAAGCTCCTAAGTGAAGTGTTCTTACCTTGAAGAGAGTTCGATTGTCTCCTCTTCCTCTTCGTCCATGCAGCTTCTACAGAAATCATTTGTAAAAGCGCCAAGCCTTCTTGCGTGCTTGCCTATGAGGCAGTGTCCAGTGATGACATCTATGATGGCGCTGAGATGCTTCCTATTTAGAAGGATCAGACTCTTAGAGCGTCAAAATCATACTGCTTCAATAAATTTAAAAAAATCCGATTTCAGCAACGAGATGCTTGTTTAAACCCACAAAGACTCTTTCGCAGTTTATACACCCTACTAGACCCGTCTTGATTACCTACTGATTGTAGCAGGTAAATTTTAGAATCCAAATCATCATACAAGAACGCTGTTATCACACCACTCCATCCGATGCAACAATTGAAAGAATGGGGTCACATACTACTGCGAGAATCCTCGAGCCACCAGCCTCGCTTTGAATCTTTTGAAATCTCCAGAAACTTCTGTATACAGGGTGTCCCCTAATTCGTCAACAATAATTTGGGAAATGATTCCTGGGCAATACTTAGATTATAGAAACGCGAACTGGGACGTGTTTAGATACCATCTCACTCGCAATATACGAAGTTGTTCGAAAAACCTTTCTGCTGTGAATAGCAGTCAAGATATTGACAATCATATAGAAACATTTCAAAGCAAAATATCCGAAAGCATTCGTGCTTCTGTTCCATTAAAAAAGTCTCCTAAAAGAGCATTTACGCTACCTCGAGAAATACTCAATTTAATAAAGATTAAAAATCGTTACAGAAGGCTCTGGCAGAGGTACAGATCTCCTAACGATTTCTATGAAATGAATGTATTCATTCGCTTAATTAAAATTCGAATAAATGAGTACAGAAATTCTTTATGGAACAATAAATTAAGTTTACTCGACTCCAACTCTAGACCTTTCTGGAATATTACTAAGATACTGCTCAAGAAAAACTATTACTGTCCTAACTTCGAAGTCAACGGGTCACTAGTACCAACTAAGGAAGACAAAGTGGAAATCCTAGCAAATACATTCCTTAAAAACCATACGACGACAAATAGTTTGCTATCTCCTCTTGAACCGGAGGTTGAAAACGAGATAACTGTTTTGAACAACTCCACTATTTCCCTACCCTTTAATGAATTCACAACTATTGAGGACATAAAATTCATAGTTTCGGACCTAAAAGATCGTAAGTCTCCTGGTCTTGACAGCATAAATAATCAAGTGATAAAGCAGTTGCCAACTAGTGCCTTGATACGAGTATATTTAACATTCATCATCAATGCCTGCCTAAAACTGCTATACTTCCCTGATTTATGGAAGAAAGCCAAGGTTGTTCCACTCTTAAAACATGGGAAGAATCCATCCAATCCAGTCAATTACAGACCAATTAGTCTTCTAAATGGCTTTAGCAAAATTTTTGAAAAAGTAATCAAAATTAAAATTGATGCCTTTTTGAGTGCTACTAACATTCTACTTCCTGAGCAATTTGGATTCAGAAAGAATCACAGTACTACACATCAAATAATAAGAATTTGTAAGACTGTTAAGCAATAGCTTAATCTTAAAAAGTCGACTGGCCTTGTCCTCCTAGACATTGAAAAAGCTTTTGATTCAGTCTGGCACAATGGCTTTCTATACAAACTGATAAAACTAAATTTTCCTAAGTATCTTATAAAAATACTACAAAGCTATTTGTCCAATCGAATCTTTAAAGTATATCTTTTTGGAACCTTCTCCTCAACAAATCCTTTTCCAGCCGGAGTTCCACAAGGCTCAGTTTTGGCCCCAGTTCTCTTCAATGTTTTTCTTGCTGATTTATCCAGAGTTCCCAACTGTGATATTGCACTCTATGCAGACGATCTGGCTTTATACTCTTCCCACGAATATGGGCCAATGATAGAAAATTATCTTCAAATTGGAATCCAAACATTTTTCGATTACTATAAATCCTGGAAAATAAAAATAAATGTCGATAAATGCACAGCTATGTTCTTCACTAGAAGAAGGCTTAGTTGCTTCTTGCCTACTGGAAGTCTTAACTTAGACAACTCCAATATACCGTGGGTCAGTACTGTAAAGTACCTAGGGGTGTATTTAGACCAGAAATTGACCTTCGGGTATCATATACGAGAAACTTTAGCCAAGATAGATGTTTTAATAAAAATTCTTTACCCTCTTATCAATCGTAAATCACTCCTTAATAAAAAGAACAAAATAATAATTTTTAAGGTCGTTTTTCAAGCACTGATGACTTACGGGTCTCCTGTATGGGGTAATTGCGCGAAAACTCATATTAAGCGGCTTCAAGTGGCACAAAATAAGGTGTTAAAAATGATGCTCAACCTACCGCGAGACTTCTCAACTCTTATTCTGCACGAAAGAGCAGGTGCTATCCAGATTGGTAGAAGGATTGAAATTCTCAATGAAAAGTTCATGTCCAGATTAATTGACGTTGATAATCAACTTATTAGAGACTTACAGCTGTTATAACCTTTTATTTATGTTTTCACCTTAAAGCTTTATTATTATATTATTTATTTATTTATTTATTTATCTATTACTATTTAATTTCTATTTATTATTTATTATTATTTATCTTTTTTATAACATTATTTATTGTTCATTGATCTATTTGTTTGTTATTTATTTATATTATTCATTTATTGTTATTTATTTATTTATTAATTGATTATATATTTACAAATTTTTTACTTATTTACTTATTTATTTATATAGTTATTTATTTATTTATTTATTTTTCTTTTTTTAACCTAAATGGAGGTTTTTTCCATAGTTTTCCTCCGATCGTGCATTTAATTACTATACTACATATCCTCACTCATTAAACAATAATATTTTCAGCAATAAGGTTCTATATAGACCGTTTCTCTGTGCAAGCTAGAGCAAATTGTACAAATATTGTTAAACCATTGTTACACTATGTAAGAAATAAAATATATATCTATATATCTGATTCTTGGGCATATTCTAAGAAAAAAATCGTTCTACAGTAAGTGTCTATCTCCAATTTTGACATCATTTATCGACGATTTCAGAAAAGGCTTACTTTGGTGTACCCTGGCCCATTGTAACGAAAATTGCTCTGTTAGTACTAATGGTAGAAACTTCTTGTAGGACTTCATTTTTAGAAGAAATACCAGCCTTTATAACGGCTTTTAAATAAAGTTGATATTTTGTTTGAGTCTTTAGACATCCAATTTCTAAGCCTGTTCCATTTTCATGCCCATGCTAATTTTCGACTTTGAGGTCACCTTTCTCCAGAAAATGCCTAATTAACATAACGTTTTACTATTTTTTTCTTATGAAAGTAACAGTAATAAAAAAAAAATGTATCATCAAGTTTGCAGAAAAACTCACAGATTTATGATACTTGGAAAAACCTGCAACAGGTAAAATTTAAAAAAAGCGGGTTTTTTTTGTTTAAGCTCCAAAGGCTATGAATAAAAAATGATTTTATGTGGTTTTAGATAATTTTTATTTTATGTGTATACTAAAACACTTATAACAGTCCTCCTTGGTTTTGCATGCATTCTAGAGCCAGTTTTTGGATTGCGGACGTTTACTGATGCTAATTGTTGCTTCACTTTGGCTGACGCTTCGAGAATAGGCTCTCCCAATTCACCTAAAGTTGGTATTGCAGTTGAACAAACAAATTCTTTCATTCTTCCCTATAAAAAAAAAAATCCAATACTGTAAAGTCAGGAGATCTTGCAGGCCAGTGAACTAGTCCATTTCTTCTATTTTAACGATTACCGTACTCTTCATCTAGCCAATTGTTAACCTCACCACCATGGTGGGCTGGATCACCATCCTGTTGTAAAGTTGAATCTGTGGAATGCCCTCCAATAGTTCTGGTAAATCATTTCGCAGAAAGTCCATACAGTTTGTAGAATTCAGCCTAGGTGGTAGTTTGAAATGGCCGATTAACTTGTTTCCAATTACACCTGCCCACATATTGACGCTAAATTTGTGCTAAAATGATATATGTCTGCTTGTATGTGTATTGCCCATGTATGAAGATTATGAGAATTATTATTATTATTATTATAACTTTATTAATCAGTAATAAATTACAGGATTAATCTTAAATTACAGCACCAGCTACCAGGGCTTTGGCCTATTATAGTTATCATAAAATAAGAGTTATTAGATACGAGTATACTTATACATAATATAGATACAAAATTAGATCTTATTTTCCAATTTTAATAAAGTTAGTATCTTAAAAATGTCCTTAATGTTTTTTTCTGAGGGAACAGTTAAGAGGTCAATCAGGCTGCTTGATCTATTGACTTTTTTGGACACTAGTTTGATGTTTTCACAGTCGTTAGTAAGGTGTTTTATATTAAGATTAACATTATTATTGCACAAGTGACAGAGGGGTTGTTCTTGTTTTGTTAGAATATGGCTGTGAGTGATGTATGTATGGCCTAGTCGTAGTCTTATATAACATTTTAGCATACTAGGAGGTATATTATTAGGGAAGGTGGATTTGTTTGCTTGGGGGTTGATTCTGGAGTAGTGATGAAGGTATCCATCCCAACAGCTTCTCTTGGAGTTCCAATATACGCGCATTAGATTTTTTTTTGTTGTATATGTGGAATTGAATAAGTGGTTCATTTAGGGCTGCTTTTGCTGCTTTGTCTGCCATCTCGTTGCCAATTATACCAACATGACCTGGTACCCAAATTATTTTTAAATATTTGTTACCGGTAATTTTGTCGCGTAGGCACTCGATTATACTGGTTTTGTTATTTAAATTACTTAGAGCGGTTATTGTTGATAGGCTATCGGAAAAAATTGCAGTTTTTTTGCTTTTTGTAGCCGTTGTGGCATTAAGAATGGCGAAAGCCTCGGCAGTGAAGATGGAGGTTGAGTTACGTAGAAAGCCCTTTGAAACTATGTTTCCGTTTTCTTCAACCACTGAAAAGGATGTGCCAAGTTCGCTCTTAGAGGCGTCGGTGTAAAGGATTTTCCAACCAGTGCTTTTCAGATCGTTTATCGTTTCCATAAATATTTTTTTGTATACGATCTCGCTAGTATTAGCTTTTGAAAGCTTATGCAGGTCGATGTTTATAGAGTATTTCGGCATTTTCCATGGTGGGAATAATGGATGTTTTATCGACTTTAGGCAGACCGGTGTATCCCATTTGTTGGATAAATTTACAGAATTGATTAGTGAGGATGGGTATTTCTGGTGTTTGGATCTTCGCAGAAGTTTTCTTGTGACCGTTTGAATAGGCGAGTTGTTGCAGGAGTTGATTTTGAGAAGAATAGAGGCGCTGAGGTATTCTATCCGCTCTGTTATTGAAGGGAGCCCGGATTCAGTTAGAATGTTTTTGATCGGTGTTGTTCGGAATGCACTCAAGGCTGTTCTTACTGCACTGTGGTAGGAAGGAGTTATTAACTTCAATGATGAATTGGAGCACTTGCTGTAAATTGCGAGTTCGTAATCAATTTTAGAAAGTAACACTAATTTGATAACATTAATAAGAGAATTAATATTGCAAAAACTGTGCTTAGAGGCTAGGTACCTTATCATATTTACCCTGGTAGCGAGGCTTTTCTTAATATGTAAACAATGGGACTTAAAATTAAACTTATTATCAAATATAATTCCTAATATTTTTAGGTTATTTACATTTGCAATATATGTATTATTTAAATTAACAGAAATATTTTTAGAACAGCTGTATTTTTTACAGATATGCAGTGTTTGACTTTTTTCTGCAGATATTTTTGTTCCAGAGTATTCACCCCATTTTTCTAGGTCCCTAAGAAGATTTGAAAAGTCAGCTTCAACATCATTCAAGTCTTTGCATTTGGATAAAATTACAAGATCATCAGCGTATAAAGAATAGTTAATTCTACTGTACTTTGCTAATATGCTGCTTATTTTACGATTAAAGGCTATACAAAAGAGGATAACGGAAAGTGGAGATCCTTGGGGAATACCATTTACGAGGTTATGGACTGAGGAGAAGGTGTTCTTAACTTTTATTCGGAATTTCCTGTTTGATAAAAATGCTTTTATGAAAGTGATTATTTTAGGGCCGATTTTCCACTCTATTAATTGATTTAAAACAACGTGGATCCCAATTCGATTGAAAGCTCTTTCGAAATCGATCGAAAGGATGGATATGTGATTTTTTGTTGAAAGACCTGAACCAATATATTCATCAATATACAATAATGCATCCATCGTACTTCTGTCTTTTCTGAAAGCTACTTGGTTATTGTCCAGAAGGTTATACCTATCCAAGAACCAAGATAGCCTACGGGAAATAATCTTTTCAAGTACTTTACTTGGACATGGTAGTAGAGATATTGGCCGGTAGCTGGATATGTCGGTGATGACTTTATTTGGTTTGGGTATGGGGACTACTGTGGCAATTTTCCATGATTGTGGTATAACCCCGTGGGTTAAAATTTGGTTGTACAGGTTTAATATGCGCTGTTTCAAAAGGGTGGGACTGTTTTTTAACATAGCATATGATATTCTATCATACCCAGGTGTATGCTCTTTGCATGAATTAATGCAACTTTCAAACTCGGTTAGACTAATGTTTTCTTCCATTTGTTTTGCTAAATCACTAACGGGATTATAAACTTGAAGATTGGGAATAGAGTTTTTTTGATTCACAAATTCCGAATGGAAGTTAGTATCATTAGAGGCAGTCGACCATCTGGAAGCGAAACATTCAGCTATTTCTATGGGATCTGATATAATTTGTTGGGAGTGATTTTTTATGGTTTTAATGGAAAATGGTTTGTAGTTGCCGGTAAGAGAATTAATATCAGACCAAAGTTTCTTAGGGGGAGAATTGGGATTGATATTGGAGGTGAATTTTTCAAAGCTGCACGTTTTTTCTTCTTTTGCAGCCTTCCTGAAAACAGCATTTGCTTTTTTAAAAACAATTAGATTGGTCGTAGTGGGGTATTTTTTAATGTTTTGAAGGCTGCTTGTTTCGCTTGGCGGAGTTTGCCCAACTCATTACTCCACCAGGGCACAATCCTTTTATATGGTATATTTTTTGTTTGTGGAATGGCTATATTAGCTGCAAATCGGATGAATTTATGAATAAGGGCGGCCTCTTTGTTGATATTAGCAAAGATGTCCTTGTTGGCCAAAAGGTCTAATATTTTAGATTGAAATAAGGGCCAATCTGCTTTATCTAATTGAAATTTATGTACGACATTGTCATGACTTGTATGGTTATCGAATGCTATTTCAGTGATGATAGGAAAATGGTCGCTTCCATAAAGATCAGACAAAATATTCCACTTTGTGTTTGGAACGAGGGAAGGGGAGGAAAAGGTTAAATCTAAGTGAGTGAAGCTGTTATGAGTGGAGAAATGAGTAGGGGAACCATTATTCAAAATTGCAAGGTTGGAGTTAATACAGAATTGTTCAACAGTTTTCCCACGGGTATTTACACTAGGGGAACCCCAAATAGGGTTCCAGGCATTGAAATCGCCTGTTATCGATATTGGTGTGTTAAATCTGTTAACAATATTTTTTAAGTCATGACTGGTAAAGGCTTGTTTTGGATGAATGTATATACAGATGATAGTTAATTTGATGTTAAGTTCTATTTCAACACCAACAGCCGAAATATTTGATGGAATGTTAATAAACTTGTGTGGAATGGATTTATGAACAAGTAGCCAAAATTCCTTGCTTGGCGGCGGAATTGTTGTTATCAAAATGGGGTGCATATTGTTTCGGATGAGGAGGACTTGAACCGATAGGAACATGTGTTTCTTGAAGAGCAATCACGGAAGGATGGAATTCTTTTAACAAGATTTGGAGTTCATGGTAGTTATTTGAATAACCATCCATGTTCCATTGAAGGACTTTTAATGATGATCTTTTGAATAGGGGTTTTGTGGGATGGGAAGTTGTATTTATTTTCTGGTTCCGCTGCTCTGATATTGAATCATCAAAGCTCCCAAGTGAGCTTGGAGGATTCAATCCCCTGGCAGCGGAGCTGTTGTTTTTGGAGTTAATAGGGACGTTATTGGTCATCATCGGTATCCATTATATTAACGTAGTATTTGTTTTCTTTAAGAAGTGCGTTTGTAACTTTTGATATCGGGGAAGGAGGTGGTAAAACGCTGTTGCTTGTGTGTGAAGAGGTGCTTTGGAGGTTGATTTGTGTTTTGGAGCAGTGATTGTTTGAGTCGTTGTTTTTGGGTTATTGGAGATATTTTTTGTTGATGGTTGATTGGGATGGTGTGGAGCGGGGATAGGAGGTGAAATTGAGGTTGAAGAAGATGTTGGCTTATTGGTGGCGATAGCTTCGTGTTGTGCTGGAGTGATGGTTTTTGATAATATTCTATTTTTGATTATTTCTGCTATAGATGGTTTGGTCGCGGGATGTTTCTTTGGAGCTGGAAGTTGGTGTAATACGGGGTCGTCTCTATAGATCTGCCAGGCTTCCCGAAGTGTGCACCGCCGGTCAGATTTTATTTTGTTGACTGACTTGTGTCGTAGGAAAGTTGGACATGAAGAATCATAGGAGGTATGGTTATCTTCATTACAATTAATACAGTATATGCGAGAGCAACGCTCGTGTGGTTGTGGCAGACAGCATTCTTTGCAAGTTTTAGCGTTGTAGCAGTGGTTCTTCGTGTGCCCTAATCTTTGACAAATAACGCATCTCATTGGGTTTTGGATGCATTCTTCCACTTTGCAGTTTAGCCAACCTAATTTTATTTGACTGGGACGACGTATCAGATCGAAGGTTAGAATGGCAGCTCCTGTTGGTACTAATTCGTTATTAATATTTTTGAAAAATTTTTTAATTTGTATTATCTTTTGTGTTTTGAGATCGCTTAAGAGTTCATTTTCTGGAATGTCTCGGATATGGGGGGAATAAATTCTTCCTTGGACTGAGTTGAGAGTAGTGTGGAACGAAATTTTCACTGGGATTGAGTCAATATATTTTTCTTTTAGGAATTTGTTTGCAGTTTGAAGATTGGTTACTTTCACTAGAAGATCACCGGAGCGCATGGCTTTGACCTCTAAAATTTCCTTAGAAATGAATTCTAAGCCGCGATTGATTTGAAAGAGGTTATATGATGATAGTGGACGTAGTTTATCTTGCTTCTCAAATTTCTCTAAACTTGAAATCACTAAGTAGCGCGGTATATTGTCATCATTGGTAGAGATGGTTGGAAGTGGTGGGTAGTGAGGGTCAGCAGATTTGCGCTTGGCTTTGGGACGCTGGTTTAGAGGAGTATCGGGATCGAGTCCGCTAAACCAGCCCTTTTTGGGGGGGTCGTTAGCCCCCGGCATTGTTTTTATGTTTTTTTTAATACACCAGAGGAGTTTTTTATTTCAAAAATAAAGGGGGGAAAAAAGAAAAAAATAGATAATTTAGAACGCCACGTGTCGGGAAAATTTGACAGTTCGGACGAATCGATCGGTATCAGTTGCACTCTTCACACGTCTATACGCGGCGTTTGCCAGATAACGACTGAGGATTATGAGAATTTGTGATCCCATCTCTTGTAAATTGAGACTCGTCCGCCCAAAGAATTCTGCTAATAAGTTCGCTGTCATTCAAGCTCCACTCCAGCAACCGTTTAGAAAACTCAAGTCTCTTTTCAAAATCATACACCATATAGGTGTATGGTGGTATCGATTAGGGATCCTACGGATGTAAAAATTTTGACATCAGCGGATGCGAATGCAGATTTTAGGAGACTCACATCCGCGGATGCGGGCGGATGAGGATTTTAGAATTTGTTAAATATATTACATTTTAGATACATAAATAAATGAAAATTGATTGATTTTTATAAAAAATAAAATGGAAATTCATTGAATTTCATTTTCTTATTACATAAGAATAAAGTTTAATAATTGAAATTAAAAATATTTAATAAATAATAATATTGCAGCCTTCTCAGACTGCAATCTGTTTCTTAATGGATCGTATATTAAGCCAGCTCCACTAAAAAGTTTTTCGCTGGGAACACTGGCAGGTGGAGGTGATAAATACCTGCGTGCAACTTTAGATAGGGTTTTGAAATCTGTTTGATTGATTTTCCACCAATCGAGGGGATTATTATCCAAATCCAGTCTTTTTTTTTGCGATAACTAGCTAACTCCCTTCGGAGAAGCGTTTCGGGGCTAGCGTTGTCAGATTGTCCTTCACCATCATCTTCACTCGATGAATCTAACATCATCGCCATATCGATTTTAAAGCAAGCCTTTTTACTCAAACCGGACGTTCCTGGTTCCGAATCTTCCATTTTCTTCTTTTTTGAATTTTTTGAATTTGGTGACATCGTAGGAGAGCCAGTGGTTAAAGGACCATTTGTCATCTTTAATATTCCATCTTTAATTCTTTCCTCGGTGACGGGTTTGAAAAATTTATGCTTATAGCGAGGGTCTAAATATGTTGAAATCGCATACAAATTGTTGTCTTCCAAAGAAGAAAATTTTGATGAAAATTGTGTTTTTAGATTTAAGACTGCAAGCTGAATGGCATCAGAATCCGGTGCTTTTGATAAGTATTCATCAAGTTTTTTCTTAAGCATTTGAATGACAGGAATCACAGATGATATAAGTGCCTGAGAATTGCTCTTCAAAAGGTTTCAATAATTCAAGGCAGCTTTCTATAATTTTCCACTCTTCAGGCAAAATTGGTTCGATATTATTGTCATTGCCATAAAGGCTTAATGCATCTATTAACTTCGAAAAACGCTCAAACATGTAGTAGGGTAGGGGTAGGTAAGAGTGGCTGTTGGATAAAACCAACTCACTTAGGCCTAATGGCCCATTGTGATGCCACGTGGATCTATGATCCTCTTACTGATGGAACCAGTTTGAGCTTCTGACTAAGCGAAGGAGACTGTTTACGTCTGTATTTTTCAGATCGCCTCGGTCGTTGTAGAAGAAGGCTCCTAAGTGAACTTTTCTTCTCTGGGAGAGAGCTGGACATGTACAGAGTAGGTGGAGGGTTGTCTCCTCCTCCTCCTCGTCCATGCAGCTTCTGCAGAAATCATTTGTAAAGGCGCCAAGTCTTCTTGCGTGCTTGCCTATAAGGCAGTGTCCAGTGATGACACCTATGATAGCGTTGAGATGTTCCTTATTTAGAAGGATCAGACACTTAGAGCGATACAGATCCAGTTTTGGCCAGATTTGTTTGGTCGCTAGACATGTTGGAACTAAGGTCTGTTCTTTTATTGGCATCCAGCCTTAATATTAGTTTGCACGCAGCGATTGGGATACCTATGCTACCCCTTTCCGGTAGAATAGGTAAAGTGGTTCCAATTTTGGCGAGTTCATCGGCTCTGCAATTCCCTGGAACGTCTCTGTGGCCCAGCACCCAACAGAGGTGAAGTTTGAACTGCTCTGCCATCTCCATAAGAGATGATCGGCAGTCAAAGGCGGTTTTAGAATTCAGTCAGACTGAGTCCAGGGATTTGATAGCGGCTTGACTATCCGAAAAGATGCGGATATCCTTTGCAGATATCACGTTTTTCTTCAGCCAGGACAGAACTTCTTTAATCGCCAAAATTTCCGCCTGGAACACGCTGCAGTGATTTGGAAGGCGGAAAGAGAGGCTTAGATTTAGCGTGTCTGAGAAAACACCGCCACCAACCCCGCTATTGGTTTTAGATCCATCTGTGTAGAAATGGATCGACTTGTCCTCCATGAAAGCATCTTCCTCCCAGAAGGATCTAGAGGGGGAGCTTATATGGAAGTTTTTGTCAAACCAAAGTTCAGGTGTGGTGTAATCGATGTTCTCTGTGGGGATTCCTAATGTATTAAGAATATTGGCGTGGCCAAATGAATTATTAGTCCACTGTTTAATCGCTTTAAGGCATATAGCTGCAGTCGCAGCTATTTGCTGAAAATATCGAGGGGTATTAGATGAAGCAGAATGTCTAATGCCGCAGAGGGGGTGGACCGCAATGCTCCGCTTATGCATAGACATGCTGTTCTTTGGACTCTGCTTAGCTTAATGCAGTTAACCGCACTTTCTAAGGCCGTCCACCAGACTATCACCCCGTAAGTAAGTATCGGTCTTATGACCGAGATGTGCAGCCAGTGGGTAATCCGAGGTTGAAAGCCCCATGGCTTTTTTGCAAGAGAATAAAGATATTGTAGCTTTATTGACTCTTTCTTGAATGTTAGGTTTCCAGTTTAGTTTTCTGTCAAAAATGAGACCCAGATATTTTGCTGTATCGGAAAACACTAAACTGGTACCGTTTATTAAAGGAGAGTCTATAGTTGGAATTTTATATTTCCTGGAGAAGAGGACAAGATCAGTTTTATGGGGGTTTATTCCCAATCCACAGCGATCTGCCCAACGGGTTAATCTATTGAGATTTAGTTGGAGGAGTTCTTTAATGGTATTAAGATGCTTACCTGAGACGTCTGCATAGGCAATCACCTTGCTACCTCCCGCTTCCAGGTATATCAGCAGTTCATTTACTACTAAGTTCCAGAGAAGGGGAGAGAGGACACCGCTTTGCGGCGTACCTCTGCCGACACATCTTTTGGCAGAAGTCTTACCCAGTTTGGAGTTGATTATCCTGCTTTTTAGCATAAGACTGATCAGTTCCCCAAGTGAGTAGTCTACCTGCAGAGTTGACAGCGCAGTCGTGATTGCGGATGTGTTGACGTTGTTGAAATCACCCTCTATATCCAGGAAAGCAACCATTGTGCACTCTTTATATTGTAGGGATCGTTCGATGTGGCTAGTCAGTGAATGCAGAGCCGTTTCCACCGACTTTCCTTTACAGTAGGCATGTTGAGCCATTGACAGAAGTCTAGGGTCAATTTTAGCTCGTATATGGATATCAATCAGTCGTTCTAGAGTTTTCAGAAGGAAAGATGATAGACTTATAGGTCTGAGGTCCTTTGGGACGACATGAGAACATTTTCCGGCTTTGGGGATGAACACTACATTGACTTCTCTCCATGACGGTGGAATGTGGATGAGTTCTACACAGCTCCTCATAATATTTCCTAGCGCAGGCGGAATAATATCTGAGGATCTCTGTAGCTCGGCAGGTATTATACCGTCCGGACCAGCAGACTTGTATGGTTTGAAGCTATGCAGCGCCCAGAGCAGTTTGTCTCTTGTGATCAGACCCTGGATTTTGGACCCGGTTGCAGTAGACCTGTTTGGGTTGCTACTGACCGTTAATTGAGAGCTACCTGGAAAGTGGGTGTCCAGTAGCAGGTTGAGTGATTCATCACTTCAGGTAGTCCAAGAGCCATCGGTTTTTTTCAAACAGCTAGGCATTATAGGATTTGTGGAGAGGATTTTTCTTAGCCGTGATGCCTCGGAGATTTCCGTGATTTTGTCGCAGAAGGACCTCCAGGATTGTCGCTTTGCCTTCCTCAGTTCTTTTTTGTATAATTTGAGGGATTCTTTGTATGAGTCTCAGTTCGTCACTTTCCTTGTGTTCTTAGCCAAGTTGAAAAGTTTTCTACAAGTGTTTCTGAGCAGTCCCAGTGCTGATGTCCACCAATGTGGCTTTTTCTTGCCTCTAGGTTGAATAAGAGGGCAGGAAGCGGCCATAGCCTGATTGAGAGCCAGAGTGAAATCCCTGACCTTCATGTCAAGCTCATTGGTGTCACGCGGGGGACTTGATAGTTCAGAGGATAGCGTTTCTGACAGTATTCCTCTGTATTTTGGACAATCAGTTTTCTGGAAGTTCCAGAATGATGGTTGACTAGGAGGAGCATCATTCAGGCTGAATTGGATGTATCTGTGGTCTGAAAAAGAGTGTTCAGACGATGCCATCCAGTTCATTAGCATTTGAGTGATGCTGTCGGAGACAAGAGTTATATCTAATACTTCCTGTCGTTTTCTGGTTATAAAAGTGGGCTCATTGCCAATATTGCAAATGCAGAGGTTAGTACTTATAATATAATCAAAAAGTGACTCACCTCTGTTATTGATGTCGGTGCTGCCCCATGGATTACTTTAAGATGTGCTTGATTTAGTCTGTCCTGAATTTTTTCAAGCTGTTTTTGAGCAATAGTTGAATGGTTGAAGTGGGTTGAAATTTTCTTTAATTTTTGTTTAATGTCTTTTATGTTTTCTTGCGATTGTAAACCATATCGAATTACAATTTGCATCTTGTGCACAGTACAATCTAAATCAGTCAACAATGCTAATCGCATACCTCTTTTTATATTGGAGCCCTCATCTCGTATAATACAGTGCACTTTTTCCTTCAAAATATTCCATTCGGTAAGCATTGTGTTAAATTTGTCTGCAATGATGTCACCTGTATGGCGATCGTCAAACGTCTCGCATTTTAATACGATTGATGTTCGTTTAAAATTTTCTGATTGTCCGTGGCAAGTTAAATTAAGCAAGGAAACACTTGAACTGGGATCAGTCCAAATATCAGAAGTTAAAGACATGTAATCATATTTTTCAATGAATTCTTTGACTTTTGCAGCAACTTTTCCGTACAGTTCATTGCACACAAAATCGGTAAAAAAGTTTCGACCTCTGAAATTATAGTTGGGTGCTAGCTCTTGTATAACACGACGAAATTCAAGTCCCTCTACAAAGTTAAACGGTCAATTTTGAAGCACTCATTTCTCCAATGAGTTTGTCAATTTTAATTGAGTTGCTGCTGCTAGTATCCCATTTTTTTCTCCTTTGCATAACTTCGTCTAACGAAAGCTGTTTCTTTGTTTCCTGCAACTTTGTTTCCATTTTGTCTTAAAAAAAAACATGTTTTAATAAAATTAAAACAAACAATTTCTGTACGAACAACAAATGCTTCAAAATATATATATAAGCTAACAAACTATTTCAGTATTTAATTTCTTAAAAAGTAAATATCCTACCTGCATCTTCTTTCTTTTTTCTTAAAATATTTTCATTATTCGCGCTCTCAAATAAAGCAACCTCCTCTGGGTGTTTTGCTTTCAGGTGGTTTTTTGATGAGGTTGTCGTACGTCCCTTTCGCGATTATTTTTTACTACATATTTTACATTCGGACTTCTCCGGGTCATTTTCGTCTAGAATAAAATAAGTCCAGATGCTGCTTTTTGTTGGTGGCGACATTTAGGTTCAGTATTTCACTCAATATTTAGTATTATTTCAATATATGTAATATTCATTAATCACACAAACAAGTTACATAAATTTAGTTTCCAAACACTGAAAATAATTACCATGAAGTCACATTGAAAACTAAAACAAAACTGACAAAAACTGTACAAATTTGTCCCATTCGGCATTCACAACACTCTTTCAACTTTCAACACTAGTACACGCTCCCGTTAGCTGGGGAACAACGCTTGCTATTTATTTTTTTAAATTTGTATTCGGTAGGGCTTGCAATGAAAAAAAAAACTGAGATAACGGAATCGGATTCTGTGTTTGCTTTTGCATTGTGTGCAGGATGCGGATGCGGATGCAGATGTTGGAATTAATGCGAATAATCCGCGATTGCGGATGCGGATGCGAATACGAGGGCGGGTCAATAAGTCCGTGACTTTTTGAATTTCTGACCTCTTTACTGAAACAGCAGTCTGTCAGCTGACTCCTGTCAAAATTTAAACTTGCTGCGTCAGTTAGTTTGTGTTTGACAGCTATTTTTATCAGACTACTCACTAATTTGAGGAGAAAATGGAAAAAAGTGAATTTCGTGTGCTTATTAAGCATTATTTCTTGCGAAAAAAACCATTACCGAGACCAAGGCTAAGCTTGATAAATACTATGGGGACTCTGCACCATCGATTTCAATGGTAAAAAAGTGGTTTACTGAATTTCGTTGTGGCCGTACAAGCACTGAAGATGCCGAACGTCCTGGACGCCCAGTTGAGGTCTCTACACCCGAAACAATCGAAAAAATTCACGATATGGTGTTGGCCGACCGAAGATTGAAAGTGCGAGAGATTGTGGAAGCCGTAGGGATCTCGCATGGCTCAGTGGTTTCAATTTTGAATGATCACTTGGGCATGAGAAAGCTTTCCGCAAGATGGGTGCCGCGTTTGCTCACAGTCGACCACAAACGCAATCGTGTAACAACTTCACAGGAAGGTTTGGCGTTGTTTAATCGCAATATGGAGGAGTTTTTGCGCCGTTTTGTAACCGTGGACGAAACATGGATCCATCACAACACACCAGAGAACAAACAACAGTCAAAACAGTGGGTTTCTAAGGGTGAATCGGCGCCAAAGAAGGCCAAGGTGGGTTTGTCAGCCAATAAAGTTATGGCGACTGTTTTTTGGGATGCACGCGGGATAATCCACATTGACTACCTTCAAAAGGGAAGAACAATCAATGGGGAATATTATGCCAACTTATTGGACCGATTCAATGACGATTTGAAAAAAAAACGACCTCATTTGGCCAAGAAAAAAGTTCTTTTCCACCAAGACAATGCAAGGGTGCACACATGTGCAGTTGCCATGGCAAAAATCCATGAATTGGGCTATGAATTGCTCCCTCATCCACCCTATTCTCCAGATTTGGCTCCGAGCGACTACTTCTTGTTCCCAAACCTGAAGAAATGGCTTGGTGGAAAAAGATTTGACTCCAATGATGAAGTCATCTCGCAAACAAAGGCCTATTTTGAGGACCTCGACAAATCATTTTTTTTGGAAGGGATAAAAAAATTGGAGAAGCGTTGGACAAAGTGTATAGAGCTCAAGGGAGACTACGTTGAAAAATAAAATTATTTTTTTATCAAAAAATCTGTGTTTTAATCCAAAAGTCACGGGCTTATTGAACCACCCTCGTATTTCCAAATACTCCTTTATTAGGAAGTCGTCGGTTAGGATAAAGTTCATGGTATTTTTGTCGCGCACTAGTTGAACTTCCATTGCACTTCCATTGGTTTGTAAATGCAGACATCTCAAATATCGTTTCTAAGCAACTGTAACCTTGACATACAAAATTAAGCTGATGACTTTTGTTTTTTTTTTTTTAATTTTTTATACAGGCCGTCTCTAACCTAACCTAACTCTTTCCGAGAGCATTAAAGGAACAAGGTAAAGAAATTAGGGTTTTGACAGGTAGTTAAATAAACAAGCGCGCTTTAAAACTATTTAATAGCTTTGCAATTTTAAAAGAATATTGGATAATTAGTAATTCTTGGAAAACCACCCTTACGAGTATTGTCAACTGTTGTTAGAAACGTTGGTAAAAAATTGTAAACTTCTTTTTTTACCTGCTGCATATTTTCCCAAGTATTATAAAATCTATCAAACAAGATATCAACTTTATTTAAACGCCATTATAAACGCTAGTATTTAATACAACTTTTAGATAGCTCAACTTTACTATAAACAAAACTTCACAAAACCTTTAAGACAACGCTAATTTATTGGTCTTCACTCAATGAAAGTTAACGCAGGAATGATCATACCACTCTTTCTCTATGTATGTGCATACAACGTAAAGTTAGCCGCACTCGTCAATAAAAGCTAGTGAATGCTAGTTGTGTATCTTTTGACAGTTACTTTCCGAAGTTTCAGTCACTTTGGTCGTGCAGTTTTTAGTTGACAGTCGTTTGAGTGAGTCGATGTGAGTGTTTTTTTGTAAAAATGGAAAAATTTGGTACCAAGCTGTTATTAAATTCTTGTTTTTGAAAGGCAATACGCCTACGCAAATCAAAAATGAGTTGGACTCTGTGTATGGGGACTCCGGCCGTAAGAGCTTGGGAGATGATGAACGTTCGGGACGTCCAAAAACTGCAACCACTGAAAATAACATTGCTAAAGTTCACCAAATCGTGTTACCCGACCGCCGAATTAAAGTGAGAGAGATAATAGAGGTTATGAA
The DNA here is from genome assembly GCA_963966105.1 of Volucella zonaria. Lineage (NCBI taxonomy): Eukaryota > Metazoa > Arthropoda > Insecta > Diptera > Syrphidae > Volucella > Volucella zonaria. The sequence continues at coordinate 101,543,177 of OZ014532.1, read as the reverse complement.
AATGTCTACAGAACGTGTTTGTTACGAGGGGCGTTCAACATATTTTCGGTATCGGGGTGAAGCTGTGGTTGTATATATAAATTGACTTATTTATCAAGTAATACTATTATTTTAGTGCATTCATGTAAAATTTCATATAAATGTGATTATTAATTCGCGTTTTATCTCTAGTTAAACAGAATCATAATGGCAACTGAGACGATGATGGTGAAAATTGAGCATCGCGTTGTAATTAAATTTCTCACTAAGCAAGGAAAAAGTCAAAAAACTATTCATGCAGAGATGGTGGCTGATTACCAGGGTTCCGCACCTTCATTATCAACTGTGCAAAAGTGGTCAAGTGAGTTCAAGAGAGGCAGAGAGAGCATTGAAGACGACCCCCGCTCCGGCGCCCCGGCTACTGCTTGTACGGGAGAAAGCATCAAAGAAGTCGAAAAACTTGTTCTTGAGGATGCCCGAATAAAGGTGAAAATGATGGCAGAGATCACCAAGCTTTCAATTGGTACCATTCACACCATTGCTCATGACCATCTTAACCTTTCAAAGGTCAGTGCAAGGTGGGTGCCACAAATGCTCACAGCGCCTCAGAAAAAAGTGAGAATCGCATGCTGTAGAGAGCTTTTGGAGATGTGTAGTAAGAACGCGGACGGTGTTATGGATCGAATTGTTACTGGGGACGAAACATGGCTCCACCACTATGACCCTGAAAGCAAAGAAGAGTCCATGCAGTGGCATAAAAAAGGAACAGACCCCCCGAAGAAGTTCAAAGTCACTCCGTCTGCCGAGAAGCTCATGGCCACAGTTTTTTGGGACTCATTGAGTACAAGAGTACAAAAAAAAAGTGAAACCATCAACGCCACATCCTACGCTTCCACTTTGCATAATTTGCGGGAGGAAATTAAAAAGAAAAGACGGGGTAAACTCGCAGCGGGTGTGTTGCTTCTTCATGACAACGCTCCTGTTCACACGGCGCGAGTTTCCAAGGCTGCTGCGCGAGATTGTGGTTTCGAAGAAATCCAACACCCACCCTATAGTCCAGACCTTGCCCCTAGTGATTATTTCCTGTTTCCGGATTTGAAAAAATGTCTTCGTGGAAAAAGATTTTCGGATGATGAAGAACTCAAGTCGGTATTTTGCAGAGAAAGAGGAAATTTATTTTTTTGAGGGTTTAAAAAAGCTTATCTCAAGATGTAACAAATGCATTGATGTTAGGGGAGATTATATTGAAAAATAAAAACAATTTAAATTGAATTCGCATTTTCCTTCATATCGATACCGAGAATATATTGAACGCCCCTCGTTCTTATTAAATCAAGATTTAGGCATGAGAAAGCTGCCCGCGCGTTGGGTGCCGCGTTTGCTTACGTTAGACCAAAAACGTGTTCGAATGAACACTTCCAACGTTCTGTTGGCGCAGTTTAGGCGCAGTTTAGGCGCAATAAATCCGAGTTTTGGTGCGGTTTAATTACTGTAGATGAAACTTGGATACACCATTATACGCCCGAAACAAAAATTCAGTCAAAACAGTGGACTGCAAAGAGCGAGCCGGCTCCAAAAAAAGCAAAAACTGTTTTTTCGGCTGGGAAAGTGATGGCGACTGTTTTTTGGGATAGTAAAGGAGTTATCTTAATCGATTATCTTCAGAAAGGAAAAACCATTACAGGAGCATACTACGCATCATTACTTGCTAAGCTGAAGGCAGAAATTGCGGAAAAACGGCCACATTTGCAGAAAAAGAAAATCCCATTTCACCAAGACAATGCGCCGTCTCACACCTCAGTGGTTTTGCCTGACCTTCCGCCTTATTCACCAGATCTAGCCACAAGCGACTTCTTTTTGTTCCCTCATTTAAAAACTGCGCTCGGAAGACAGAGATTTTCGTCAAATGAGGAGGCAATCACCTTCGTGAACAATTATTTTGCTGAGAAAAACGCCAAGTACTAATCTGGTGGGCAGAATTGAAGGCGCATTCGACAAAAAGGAATGCGCGCTGGTGCGTGTTTTCAAAATTGACAAATGAGGAGGTGGAAGCTGACTGGTTTAACTCATAGGTTTTAAAGCCATTCGTTTCTCTAACGAAACTTAGCATTTGGTTGTCATCCTGGTAAGACCTGGGGTTTGTCACGGAGGAGGATCCTTTGGATCTACACACCTATGATAAGGCAAATTACACATGCGTCTTTTATCCTGTGGAATAAGCTTGTTGCTGTTGTTTTTACCAGACTTCGAAGAAAGGTCTGTTTTGGTTGCATGTACTCCTGGCTCTGGTTTAGATGTACTGATACATGTCCCTCCCTTGATGTTCATATCATGGGGTGTACTCACAAAGCCATCTATGGTTTGAAAACAAAATCGCCTTTTGCACAATACGCATCAGAGTTTGATAATAGCGCTGACTGTCTTTTGACTCTGGTCTTATATTATATTTTAAAGAATCGGTAATCATTTGCACCTGTAGCAACAGTCAAGCTACGCCTAAAGCCTTGATGAATTCTCTCACGATCGCCAAGTTCGAGAATGCAGGACTTCACTGACTGAGTGGGTAGACCCAAATTGCCCGGTCACAAATGGATCACGTGAAATGAAATCACCAATAAACTTGCTAGGCAAGGTTATGAGGAACGTTTCTCAGGACCCGAACCAGCTTTAGCCTGCCTACGCCCTCGATCAGGGCTGCAAATGGGCATAACCGCAGATGACATGACTGTCCAGATAGGCGGAAGACTAAACTAATTCTTTCCGAAGTTTTTAAGAGGTCAGCGACTTTCCTGTGTTTCTCAGCAAAAAGAGCACATGATGGATCTTTTTAAAAATAAAGAACTGCATTAGTTGCGTTCAATAATACAGATTTTCCGCAAAACTAACTTAGTGAAACTGTATTACCCTTACGTTGATAAACGTCAACTTATCGCCATACTTGCGCAGATTAGTTAGGCATTTCAATTGTGGCGGCAAAAGTTGCGGAATATTTTTGTGATTTTTTTTAAAGAGGAAAGATGTAAGAACTATTGAAATAATACGTAACAAAAATAAATAAGCTTTTTCTTTTCAAAAAGGCAAATCTAGGATTTGACTGAATATTACTTTCTTTTGCGCTGACATGATATTTTTGAATGCAAAACAAATGACGATCGTACTAAGTTGCGCGGTGAATGCGTTCAAAAACACACGAGGAAAAATCTGTGTTTGTACTAAGTTAGAAATGCTGAGGTTTATAAACTAACCCAATTCTAACTGGTGTCGTGACACATACACTGACATAAGTGACACAACATCCTGCTAAGCTTACTGTGAATGGGATGACGACAGCGCGGAGTAAAGGTTTAGGAACAAAGATCGGATGCTGCTTTATAAAAAAGTTCGACGGACATTTGGTAAAGGTTGAAGCTGGGAACCTAAAAATGTATATTATTCCAACTTATATCAATTTCAACAACTGGATGAACGATTTCACGAGTTTGTACAATTTTCTGCTGGAAATGGGCGAGACAGATGTTCTGGTCATTGGAGACTTCAATGGAAGAGTGAAGAATGATCAAATACTAAATGTAAAACCAGAGCTGCTGCAAGGATCGTTGAGAGAAGTGAGAAAGTCAACAGATGCAGTTACCAATGCAAACGGGGAAAAAATCATCGAAATGTGCGAAACTATAGGCTTCTCCTTACTTAATGGACAAACCAATAGTGATCAACAAGGAAATTTAACTTTCTTAAGAGATACCACGTGCTCAACAATTGATTATTGTCTGTTGCAGGGGAACTGGCTTAAGTATGCAACAGACCTAGAAGTTTCCGAATCAACATAATCAGACCACCTACCAATATTCGTCAAAGCAGATTTAAATTTGCGACAAACTAATACCGAAGTTCAGCAAAATTGCCTTCTTCCAAAACTACGCTGGAAAGACGGAATCTTAGAAAGGTACGAAGCGAATCTTACTCTGGAAATCAATAATATAGAAAATAACGAATTTCTATCTGCTAGAGGCACGGAAATCCTCACGAACTGCATCTTGAACGCAGCTAAACCCTTGCAAACAGAAACAAAAAGACCAGGAAGTCAGCCCTGGTATGATTGGGAATGTGAAAAAGCCAGAAAAAAATCATTCGCCTACCTTCGTCTGCTAAGGCGCATAAGCACCGACCACGTAAAACGTATGTACCAGCAAGCAAACAGAAGCTTTAAAATCATATGCCAAGAAAAACAAAAACTCTACATGAAATAATTTGTCGCTAAAACTTGCGCACACCAAAAACAGCAAGTCCTTTTGGAAATTGGCTAAAGCATTGAACGGTACGTTATTTGCCCAAGGAGTCAAGGTTTAAGCGACTACTCTGGCGGAATACTTCGAAAAATTGCTGAATCCACCGGACCGGACCGGAATAAAATACAATTTGCACTGCCGTATTCCGAAGTAAACTCCTTAGACTCCCCCATAACCCTACAGGAAGTTGAAAAAGTTATAGATAGGTGCCGTTTGAATAAGGCTCCAGGGGAAGATCTGCTTATGAGTTCTTCAAAAATGCAACTGACCACTTCCTGTAGAAGCTCACGGAAACATACAATTATATATTTACAACCGGAGAAGTTCCGGAAGCTTTCAGGAAAAGTATAATTTTTCCGATTCTCAAGAAAGCAGATCCAAATGATCCATCCAACCTTAGAGGGATTTCGTTTCTAAATGCTGTTACCAAAATTTTTACAGGAGTCATCTTGGAACGCTTACAACCTGGATATGTGAAAACGACCTGCTAAGGGAGTTTTAAGCCGGGTTCCGTAAGGAGTACTCCACGATTGACAATATATTTACTCTCACAAACATCGCTCGGATGTACTTGGACCGAGGAAAAAAACTACTTGTAGACTTTAAGGCGGCTTTTGACTCCATCGATAGAAGATCACTATTTCTTAAACTCAGCAACAAAGGAGTTTCAACAAAGGTTCTGCAGCAATTTTACGAAGGCAATACAGCGGCGGTCTGGGACGGGAATATCTTGTCTAATCGGTTCCAAACAAACTCTGGAGTAAAGCAAGAATGTCTTTTGAGTCCTCTTCTGTTTTCAATATTTTTGGATGATCTAGTTGAATTTTTTCCGGCCGGGTTGCCTCTTGAGGGATTTCCTATAAAACTCTTACTCTGCGCCGACGACATCGTAATTTTCGCAGAGACCCCAAGCATGCTCCAAATTATGATTAAGAAGCTGCAACAGTATTACCGTATGTAGAACCTGCAAGTTAATACCAGCGAATCCAAAGTCTTAATTTTTCGAAATAGTTGGGGGCGTCACGTAAGGAATTAAAAATGTACCTGGCAGAACGTGTAACTGAATATAGTCAAGGAATACAAATACCTCGGAGTTCTGGTCACCTCACAGGCATCCTTTAAAAAACACCTGCTAGAGAAACTGAAAGAATCTAAACGTGCGATTAATTGCAACTGAAAAGGAATTCTGGGGAAAAGGAATGTTGCACCAAGTGTGAAGTACAAGATTTTCGAGGGGGTAATGAGGTCAATAATGTGCTATGCAGCACAAGTGTGGAGGGCTTGGCATTTTGAAGAGGTGGAAAAACGCCAAAAATTCTTCCTTAAGAAACTGTTTAGGTTGCCTGAAAATACACCAACTTACATGTTACATCTGGAAACTGGACTACCAACGCTTCATAACTTCACGCTTAGACTGCACTTCCTCTATATCAGAAAAGTCTTTGCTCAACCAAGTCATCGTCTTCCCCGCAAGGTTGCTATGTATCTTAAAAACCGGAACCTTAATTTCTTTGCGGAATGGTCAAGGCTCACCCAAGAACATAATGTGCCCTTGCACGAACTAATCGGAAATGAAACAAACTGGGAGACCACACTGAACGAAATGCTTAAAAAATCCACTACTCAACACGGGAGCTTTTCGTGACGCAAAGTCAACAAAGCCAATCAAGATCCACGTACAGAATACTACAGCATGAATTTGGGGAAAACAGCTACTTTAATGACCGGAACAGCGTAAAGTCCATCTCAACAATATTCAAAGCCAGAGGCGAACGTTTGCACTCGTATATGCCATACAGAAACAATGGAGGAGACGAATGTACACTGTGCAATCTGGGAACGAAGGAGGATGTCCGGCATTTTATTGGAACGTGTCCCATATTAAATTCAATCAGGAGGTCCTTTTGGGGGAAAAAATGCCCTATCACTAAATAAGATCACAAACATCCTAAGCGGCGCAAACTGGAACACTTTACACAACTTTCTAAAATGTGCATTGAATTATAGGCTACAAATTATAAATGGAGCTTTTTAGTAATTACAAGTTAATTAATTTCTTTCTCTCGGCTGACGGCAAAAGCCAACGCTTATTTTTGTAATTTTTGTTAAACTTGTAAATGTTGTAACAGAATAAACAAATATTACTATTACTATTACTATGTTATGTTTGAGAACCGGAATTGTCGCTGAGTTATTGGCATATACTCGTACCTTACTCTTCAAATAACCCCACAGGAAGAAGTCTAAAAGTGTCAAATCCCATAATTTTGGAGGGCAATCAACTTCTGCTCTAGCCGAAATAATGCGATCTTTCGTACGCAAAAAATTAATTGATTGATAGCTTGTGTGGGCGGTAGCACAATCCGGTCAATATAGTATGTTGCGGTAACGCTCTCCATTCACTGTAACTGTCTCTCCAGCCTCATCTTCGAAAAAGTACAGGCCAATGATGCAGCCAATCCATAATCTATACAGTGAAATTTTTGGGATGCATTGGTTTTTCGTGAATCTCGTATGGGTTTTCCAGTCCCCAGAAAGGAAAATTTTGTTTATTTATTGGGTCTATAACTTTTCTATTCGTGCGGTTTGCTAAGAGATGGCGTAACTTGTATTATTCCATTGTTATTATTCATTTCAGTATATGTCATTCATTTGAAGCGTAAACAACAATAATTTTTTTTCACTCAAATATGTCGAACTTTGTGCCTGAAAAAGTATTTTTGCGGGGAGTTCTTCTTCATTACTTTAATATGAAGAAAACTGCTGCCGAAAGTCATCATCGTTCGCTAGCTGAGCGAACGTGCCAAAAGTGGTTTGCACGATTTAAAAGTGCTGATTTTGGCTTGGAAGACGATGAACGTCCTGGGCAGCCAAAAAAGTTTGAAGACGAAGAACTGGAAGCATTACTCCATGGAGATTGTTGCCAAACACAAGAAGAGCACGCAGAATCTTTGGGTGCCACTCAAGCAGCCATTTCAAAACATTTAAAAGCAGCTGGATATATTCAAAAGCAAGGTAATTGGGTTCCACATGAACTCAAGCCGAGAGACGTCGAAAGGCGGTTTTACATGTCCGAAATGCTACTGGAACGCCACAAAAGGAAGTCATTTTTGCATCGGATTGTTACTGGTGATGAAAAATGGATCCATTACGACAACTCCAAGCGCAAAAAAATCATATGTGAAACCCGGCCAACCAGCCAAATCAACGACAAAGCCGAATATCCATGGCGCGAAGGTAATGCTCTGTATTTGGTGGGATCAGATGGGTGTGCTGTATTATGAGCTGTTAAAACCGGGTGAAACCATCAATGGACAACGCTACCGAACACAATTAATCCGTTTGAAGAGAGCAGTGGCCGAAAAATGCGACCAGACACGAGGCAATAGTTTTCCATCGTGACAACGCTCGGCCCCACGTTGCTATTCCGGTTAAGAACTATTTGGAAAACAGTGGATGGGAAGTCTTACTCCACCCGCCATATAGCCCAGACCTTGCCCCTTCTGACTACCATTTGTTCCGGTCGATGCAGAACGCCCTCACTGAAATACGGTTCACATCAGAGCAGAATATCAAAAAGTTGCTTGATTCATACGTACCCATCCATCCAAAAATGGTCTTCATCGGAAAAGACCAAATTCGATGACAAATTGTCCTGGTGATCCAACATCCAGTTAACAAATCGGGACATCGTAGTTGGTCCAAAGGCTTCAATTGTTGTGTAATTTGGATTTTATAGGCGTGCAAATGAAGATCAACTTTTAAAATTCGCCGTAAAGTACCATAAGTGAGGTCCATTGTTGACTTCAGCGACGAATCTAGGTGCCTGGCTGGTTTTGGACACTTTAGCTCACAGTGGTAATGTTTTAGCGTGTACGTGCTGGCCGAGCATGCTGATATGGAGTTTGGCCCGATACCGAACAGTTTCTTCAAAACGTTTCACCATTGTACGAATTCCGGACTCACTAAGTCGATTATGTTGACCGAAAAATTCAGGAATTTTACGAAATGGCACTTTTACAGATCGCCCATAAGATTCAATAATAAAAATGCATTGCTGCGTGGTGAACGACTCCATGACTAAAATTGCCAAAGATTGTATGACATCTGTCAAAAAGATCAACTACATTGAATTCAGTAAATGATAGTAATTGACAGCAAACATCCACACCATCTGTTGGCTCACCCTTTACAAGGAGTACAATGGACATTTTTTTCCTAAGTTCTCTGTCCCGACAGAAAAAAAAGGAATAAAACCGAAACATAGAGTTATTCTCTTAATCATTTTATTGCTATTCGTCATGCTGTCGCATGTCCAGTGCCTATACGAGATAAAAAAAAATTTTACATATGGCAACGTTCTTTAGTAAATGAAGTCAGCATCGTTTGTAAGTGATGATGCTGTTCATAAATCCCGAATGACTGATTATTATGAGGGAACCGCAACTGACATCAGTACCCATTTAGGGTCAGCAGTCTTGTATTGTACAATAGAAGATCTACAGCATCAAAAATCTAAAATTGCTCTGTTTTCAAAATTGTGCACACATGACTAAGTATTAAGATATTAAAAATGTAAGCGGCCTATTTTTCATTTTTCACAGTCTCAGTATCCCTCGCCTTATCTTTCAGATACCTGTTGGTCGAAGCACTTTGTTCACACAACAACACACCTTTTTGTTTGCATTTATTGTTGGGACATAGACTAAAGTATGCGCAACCTGTCTGCATTTTTGAAACATAAACTTGAAGACGTCCTTGGAGGATCTGGGCCATTACATCTCTTTCCAGGGTCTCTATGTTCCATGCATTTTTCTAGCTGGTATGTTTTTGAGAGGATCAATTTTCAATTCAATTTCTGAATAATTTTAAAAATAAGAAAACAATTTCAGAATCCTTTTCAGTTATATATTTTTTATTAATTGTAAGATATTTCACTATTTAATGTATATATAGTATATTTAATTAATAATAAATAAAAAATAATAAAAAAATCTTTTTCATAATTTTGTTTGTTCCTTTTTTTTTTTTTTTGTTGATGTAGGTACTTAGAAATCGAGACTACATAAATTCAGGATACCAATTCTAACAGAATGGGTTTTACCTTGTTTTTCTATTTTCTCTTTTGTTCTTAAAAACTTATAAACTAATTAATTGAATTTTTGATTACACAATATATGGAATACACAAGATTTTGTTCATGAAGTGTTGGAGTTTGTTTTGTTTTGTTTGAGAAATGGAAAATACTTATTCTGATGATGATAAACAAATATTTACAGAATAAGAAAAGGAAAGAATTGAAAAACATTTGAAGAAGGTTTGCAACGTTTGTTAGAACAGATATTTGTATTTGACAACATGTATTTATTATTTAAGAGCAATAGATATGGTGGGTGATGATATTGTTAGTCTTCATTTTGGTAGACTTGAATAAAAGGTTATATGGGAGTCTTCTGTTGAATAGTGAAAGTTAGTTTGTGAATACATACACATATTGAATTATCAAAGTGAATTCTAATAGGGGTCAGATAGTACTTAACTATCCAGCTAAGTCTACCGAAGTCTCAACCAGATATCCCATTAATTTTTGACATCGAATAATCTCTTCACATACGACTTTCGCTTGACATTCAAGCGAATTTTGAGCCATGAGAGACATAAAGCGTTTCTTGTTTACCTGATTGAGGAAGACGGTGGGAGACGAATCCTTTATAGTGCATTTTGATCTACGAACAAAACAAGGGCAACAAATTTCAAATCTGCATTTGAAACGTTAGATCCCTCAAGATACGGTGAGAAACCAAACGACCAGCAGAAGCCTAAAACTGATGTGGAGGAGATATGTAGGTACTACCATAATAAAAAAAATAGGGTTGGATGTGTCGAAAAAAAGGGGTTAAATTCCTACGCTTAGAAACTGGCATCGCCAACAATAGTTGCGCTTAATTGGTGCAAATTCATTATGAAGAAATAATGGAGTCTAAAGTTGTTGGCGTGAAAAAAATATAAGACGCTGACTGTGAACGGAAGAGATCTTATAACGAGTATAAGCAACAAATTGACTTTCGAAAGTTCGTCATTGGCTGCCAAAGGGGTGGTGACGCCAGAAATTTATTTTTCGAGAAGTTGCAGAAGGCGCAAGACCCTCACCCAATTTAAATTCAAATGTTCCAACAAACTATTATTGAACAGCACTTAACTGTGGAAATACTACGGAAACCACTGAGTGTTGCTTTTGAAAATCATCTGGGATAGGGAAAATGAGCGGAAAAAATGGCAAAATTGCCAGTAAGCCATTAATAGAGTTTATAGTATGCCTAATGTCCACCCACCTCAAAAAATAGAGCCTAGTCCGTGTAAAGAATGCAAAAGAACAAGAAAACAAATGAAGATGTACTCATTTATTCCTAGTCGCCAGAGTTGCGACGGAAGATTTACCATCCAAATCTTCTGAACTGTAAATATTGACTTGGAGCAACACCTTGTTGTAGACAAGATATAAGTTTAGATATCATAACAACAGCTAGATACAATTCAACGTTGGACGGTTGAAATCGCAGCAAACTTTGCGGATGTCGCACAATTTAAGTTCTCGAGAGCCCGCCGATTTATTCAAAGCAGCTGAGCCTAGTACGGAATCTGATCTGAAAAATTTGGCCGAATAAGAGTATACGCAATGAGCGATATGTCAGTATTTTTTGCGCAATCCATGAAGAAGACAATTCTATAACCTGTGCAAACTATGGGGCATCATTCTTGGTATGGCATATAAAATTCTGTAGACTTGAGTTTTTTTCAACCAGAAAAATTGTTCCTGACCGACCAAACTATAGAAAAAATCAAGCTTTCCATGTCGATAACCGCAAACTTTTTATAGAGTCTAAGATCGTTTATAACACCGTGAATCGCAATACGCTCCTAATCCTATGCCAGGAAGGATTGAAATATAGCGACGCGCTGTTAACATTATTCTTGAAAAGATTGTGGAAAACTCACAAGTAAACACCTACTCCGAACTCTACTCCAAGTCAATATAGCTGCTTGCATACGCTGGTGATTAATACACGAGTATTAGGAAGAATACCATACAGACATAAAAATACTTCCCAGGGAAATGACGCAGTAGAGAACACCAAGTTGGCGTGCGCAGCAAGAAGGGGAATAAGATCAACTCCCCGTGTGAAACAAAAGACGGCTGGCTACGTGTCGAGGGTCCTGCAGTGCTCTGATGGTTGGGAATAAGATCCACTAAGAACTTCTATCGATGCTCAGAATTTGGTAATTACACGTTGAAAGAACTTTGAATTCTTTACGTCAACCATCTACTGTATGCATGTACGTAAGGCAATATCCAGAAACAAGTTCCACAGATCTGGCCGACCTGGTTGTATGAATATGTCGAGTTGTACATAGCAGTGACGATTTTGCAGAAAGGTTCTCTAATAATCTTTTTATTTTTTATATTTTTTAAAGAGTAATCCCCTTAATTGTGCCGGTTGTATCAGGGGTACAGGGATTAGCCTTCTAAAGTGCATCGCCTACGAGGTCTAACAATCTGCCACAACAACAATTCAAACAGCCTGCTGTACAGTCGGAGGCAGAGTGATGAGTGGCATGTGTGGGTCCCAGTAACTAATTCGAATGAAAAAAAAAACAATATTGTTTCTTCGCTTCGACTTACTCTAATACTTTTGATTTTTGTGCTTTTAGAAAGGATTCGATAAGCGCAGTAGGTGCTGCCTATCCATTTATTTTTATCTCTGACACGGATATTGAAATGCATGGTATTCGTAGCTAAAGCTGAACATGCTTAAAGCTGAATTGCTTGATGGCTTCAAACGCCACAAGTTGGATGTCTATAAAGTAGTTGAACTGGCTCAATAAGCAGGACACAAAATGTTACGATTACCGTCTTACCACTGCGAGCAGTGGGATTAACCTTATGTCAAAACCGAACCGAGAAGCCCACTTAATTTCTCTCAAACATTGAAGTTACCCATAATTGACTTGAGCAAACTTAATAATCTGTCAGATTGTTTATACTCGGAAAGGTTTAATAGCGGGAAAAAATAAAATGGAAAATACGTTTAAGAAAATTAAAAAAATGGCAATCTTATTGCATCTTGCAATGGAAGGGATAAGTATGCTCACATAAATAACTGAAATAGCAAAGAAAAAAATTTCTTTATGTCAGCTGTAAAATGTCCGCACTGAATGCCATATTCTATTGAGACTTTGTTTAAGTCCACTAAAGTTAACGAAACTTGACGAAATCTAGCATCTTTGCTAGTTCATCTATGGTGTCATGGGTACAAAAATTAGCATCGACCATAAATTGCTTAGAATTCAATATTCGAAGGACATCATCAAGGAGACCAAAAGGAACAAAAACTTCCTTTACAATATAGTGACTGGCGGTGGAACGTGGTGTTTTCGATATGTTCTAGAAACCAAGCGCCAAAGTGTTGAATGGAAGGCGACAGACGAGAGAAAACCCAAAAAATCTCGTTTAAAGTGAAAAGTGAAGACAATGGTGGTTTGCGACTCCAAGGTCATGGTACACAGAGTTCGATCCACCGGTGTAAACAGTTATTGCACAATTCTATTTTGGTGTTTTGAAGCGTTTGATGCATCCTATTTGGCCAGAATATCGGGCAGAGAGAAGTTAGTGTTTGTTGCACGATAATGCGCCATCTCATCGACCGACACTTGTGATTGATTTTTTTTGGCTAAAAATCGCATTTTGGCTGTCAACCACTGCCCGTATTCACCTTCTTTAACATCGTGCAACTCTTACTTCTTCGGAAAAATGCATTTGTCGATGAAAGCAAAGCGTTTTGTTGACGTAGAAGCCACCCAAAAGGCATCGCGGACGACGATCTTGTAAACCGTGCAAATTTCACGCTATACACCGACTAGATCCAAGCTGATTGGTGAAGGATTCATTTTCCACCAAGGCAACGGTCCTGAACACACATTCAAATTATCCAAAAAAATGTGATTTATAGGTATATGCGTTGTGTGGCTGCTGGAACAAGCTTCACGAGAAATCATTGCTGCATTTACCAGACTCTAAAGAACGATCTACCTTGGTTGCGGTACAGAACTTCAATATTAAATCGCTGCAATTACGGTTTTTGCCAAATGAGTTTCGCTTGTATGTGGGGTCACAACGTCACATTACCCCTAAGTCATCATAGGTCAAATATTCATACAGTGGAAGAAGGTGAGAGACCCATGATGACGTTTTGGGATCCACTTCAGATAGACATTAGTGAAAGCTTCGGGGAGAAGAAAACGATGTTAAATCTGGAAATCTCCAATCTATTGACTGGAAATCTCCAATCTATTGACTGGAAATCTCCAATCTATTGACTGGAAATGTAATTAAGATCGGAATTGGTTCAGATTTTCTTTTACTTGTGCGTACCGCTTATGTCGAGACCAATCGTCTGACATAAGCCCTATCAAGTCTTTATAGCACGAGCTCTCAGAAATGTATGAAAACCTTGCCGGGCAACACAAACACGGCAGCACAATCTGCAGCGTGAATGGACACAAAAAAAAAGACGGAATCTGCAAAATCTTCTTCAAAGAGTGCCCAAACTGAGCGCGGGAAACGGAAATTTAGGGAGGTAGCCAAGAGAGACATCGATTTATATTGGTTTTAGATGTTTGCAAGTTATAATGACTAGTAAATAGATAACTTGGCAGGACATTCCATAAGCGAGTTGCACGGCTAAGGAACGAATCAATATTATATACCGATGAACATTCATAGCGAGACGTGTGTTAAGGTTAAAAGTTTGAAGGGGCGGAATGCCATTGGCACTTTCGGTGGAGCACTGGTGGTAAAAATAGCGATAGAGCAAGGTGAGGCAGGAGACGTGGCTTCGATGTTCAAGCGTGTCAATTGACTGTGCAAAATTGGCGTCAACTATAAGACTTATCGAACGTTATAAATCCTATCTAGCAGGTGCAGAGATGCTTTAGGAGCACCTGACCAGAAGTGGTTGTTGTACTCCAATATTGGGCGGATGAATACCTTATACCATATATTGAGGCTAGATCAGAGAAATTGAAATATTTCTTATATCGGTTGAGGAAACCTAGACATTTCGCAGCATTTTTGCCGACATCAATTATGTGGTTATTCCAAGTAGTTTGCCATTGAGACCCTTACCGAGAATGGAAAGTTTTTCGGGTCCGACGATGCAAATACATTCATAAATAATGGTTGGGTTTTTGAATTTCGCTTTAACGATAGCAGAAAGCATTGTGTTTTAGAACCACTAAATTTCACTCTGTTGGTGGATCCCCATTTAGTGAATATATTGGATTAAAAGTAGCAGACAAGAGATCGTTTATGAAAATTAAAAACAGTGTCGGAGACAGAACTGAGCCTTGCGGCACACCAGCATTTATTTTGTGAATATCAGCCTTGAAACCATCCAAAACAACTTGAATTGAACGTTCGGAAAGGTAATTTCTAATTCTTTGAAGAAGAGAGTCGTCCGCAAAAGAGCCTGATTCCAAATTCTGTCAAAAGCCTACACTACGAACGCAAACCGTACTGTCAGTCATTCAGAAGTGTTCCTGTTTCCAGATATTTCATGAGCTGACAGTTTATCAGTATTTCCATGACCTTGGAAAGAAGGGTCGTAGGTGAAATGGGTCTGTAGGAGGATAGAGAAGATTCGTCTTTTTTGGGGGATGAGCTGGACAAATGTTGTAGAAGTAGGATTGATGAAAAAGCTCACGACCAGCATGAAAGAACACCTATACCATCTATACCAGAGGATTTGGGTATGTTAAGATCTCTATGTATTTTTGGTACTATACGTGTGCGAAAGTGGATTCGTCCCATTGAAGATGGGACCCATGTAGGCGGAAACAAAGCACAACCTGGAAGTTTTGCAAGGCAAAGTGTGCGGCAAACAAATTGGCTTTTCCCATAGAGTTTACAGCTGTAATGTCATTATAAATGATCGTTGGGATGGGGGATGAGGCAGAATTTGTGAAGTTTTGGATGAACGACCAAAAATGTTTACTACCTTTCGGACATTGTGTTATATTTTGGTCGTATTGGAATTTCACACGCTTAATAAAGACGTTGCAGTCAATCCTGGCTCGTTTGGACTTTTTCGTGTGTTCCTCTGTCGGGTTGGTCTTGTTGGACCGAAAAAACGTTTCTCTAACGCTGACAGTCTCTTTACAGTTCAAGTTATACTACGCCTTTTATTTTGGTTTGATACTCTTCACCGTACGAGGGATGAAGGATCTCATTCCAATAAGCATACTGCCTGTGATCATATGAGCAGCGGCATCCACGTCGTTATTGAGGAAACATAACGACCATAACATGCGGTTCTTTTAGGAATATTTTCTCTAACTGTGTTGTCAGTGTTCGAGAAATTAGCTGATATCGTCACCTTAGTGCAAAACCTGCATGGGTAAGTCGACGTTCTATACCTTCGAGAAATAATTTGTAATTTACTAGACTTTTTTCACAAGCTATTTCCGGCATAACCACATGATAGATGGCAGCAAGTAAGGATAATGAGTTGTCCAGTCATTGAAACCCATTCTTATCGAATCCTGGTAGCCAAAAGCCCAGTTTTCTCAAAAATTTAAATAAATCTAGCTGATATGACACAATAGTCCGACGAGCCTAGAGAATAAAGCACGTCAAAAGTGTACTTATCAAGGTGAGGAGCTAAAAATAAGTCCGGGTGTTGACTATATGACTATCAACGTCTAGGATTTGCGTGGGCTCATTTATAAGCTGGGTCAAGTTGTTCTCCGCAGCGAAGATTTCAACACACCGTCCTGTCTGTTTTTGTCTGTCCAGAATGGCGAAGGAACCCAGAATTGTGTATATTGCAATCGCCCATAAAAAACGATGAGGAGACAAGGATACAATTCTTTGACTGTAATCAAGACAGTGCATAAAACTCGTTAAAGGTCGAAGTGCTGTCCAGTTTAGGGCTTCTGTAAATAAAGCAGAAATGGATAATAACATGAAATTGAGTTCAAGATTGGAACAGGGATTGCATTGTGGTGAAGTTTGGTAAGCTGTGTCCCTACACACGTAACCAGGTAGCTTCAGTTCCGAGTGATATGGGATTTATGGACGGGGATCGACCTGGATTTCACTCAGTGCTAAAACAGCTGGCCCGTATTTGCAGACGTCCATTGAAAAGTGATTACTTTCTAGTCTGCGTATACAGGAAATTTGAAATATGTCTAAAAAAATGTTATTGAATAAACTCCTGACGTAAAAGGTTCGCTACCTTAAAGGATCACATCCATTGTTGCACAAACAGGTGAAAAAGGAAGACACCCGATCCAGAGCTTTGTTGGTTGAGACGTTATTCTTCCCTGTAATATGGCGTCATCGAAACAAGGAAGCATATCGATTTTATGTCGAAGACAAAGATACGTGTAAACAATTAACAAGTCTACCACAAACTCAGACTCCGATGTGAGATATATGGTATATTTTTTAAATTTTAAATAAAAAATGAAAATGGTTTCTTTTGGCGCTTAATATGATTGTATAGACGTTTGACATTTACTTATTAAAAGATTTTCTTTTTTAACTTTATGGAAATCATTTGTCATATCCAAGTTTGAGAAAAAAAAATTCTTTAAACAACTGAAAAGGGAACTAAAATGAAGATCACGGATCTTAGAGATTATTTGGTCAGTTTTGAAACATTTTAAAGTTGTTAGAAAATTCTTTTTCACCGTCCAGTGGTCGTTGTTTTTGGGGTTTTTAATTATTTAATATTTTCCTAAAGCCTGAAGATGCAAATTGTTATTGTTTATATGTATTCCTTTTAAATAAACGTCTCAAGATTGCTCATTCGATGAAGACCGATCATTGGACGGTTAGAATATTTATTGTTTGTTTTTTTCTTTAATTATTTCTGTTTGTATATTATGGAAAGAACATCAAAATCACATTTAATAAAAAGTGAGAGAGAGGTGTAAAATATGGCTTTTGTTTCTTTTGTTATTGTTATCTAATTGTTTTGTTTTTATTTTTTTTTTTAGAAGAAATATGTACGTAACTAAAGCATTAACAAACAACAATAAATGCTATTCTTTTTATTTTGTTTTTCTTTTCTTTATATTTGTTGCACTAAACTTTTTTCTCCGTATTGCGATTTTGTTCTGTTTTATAAATTTTTTTTCTTAAAATTATTTTTTATGCACTTTTTTGTTTTAATATAAACTTGAAATTTGTTTTCTATTTAACACTGCTCTATAAGATAATTTTTGTTTTTGTTTTGTTTGTATGTTATCATTATTTTAATAGGAATTACGGTTTTTAATTGCATTTTTTTGTATTTAGTTTTTATTTTTGTTATTAGTTTTTGTTTTAAGAAAAGAAAGAAAACATTTTTTCTTATATTAAGACCTTTGTTTGAATGCACTTTAAAAAAACAATAATTTTAAAAGGTTTGGAGAAAATATCAGCAAGTTAAAACATATTTATATCTCAAAAGTTAAGAAGTGAATTCTGTGGTGTGCAACATCATTGATGAAAATAAAAATTGCTGTTTCATCAGCTTTTCAGCTTAGCACTAGGAATCCCAAAATGGCCATGTAATCGGAACTGAATCCCAGATGTCTGAAACGATGTCATTGGTATTTGAATGAAATTATATAGCTTACCATTCCACTTCGTTGAATTTTAAAAGACAATCCGCAGCGACTTGGCACTAATCAATCTTACCCTACACATACAAAGTGAAAACTTCATTTTTGGGTGGTGCCTGTTCGATATTGGTCGTTGTCCACCTAGACCTAACTCACTGATTCTCAAAGTGTAAACGTTGGAAAAAGAGACAAATAAAGCATTAAAGATTTTCGGCGGTGGTATTTCAAATCACAAAGTCAGTTGTGTTATAAGGGAACTCTCTGTTAATACAGAATTAAAGGAGTACTGCTTTAATATATGCAGCTCAAGCTGCGGCATCTTTACTTAGCACTCGCATTCCCGAGGTAGATTGCCGGTACTGAGCAAGAGAGGTCTGTATATTGTCTTCATCTAGAACATTTGCAAAGCATTCGATAGAGTTTTAAATGATCTTATATGGACGGTGCTAATATCACCCAACCTACCCAATCATTTTACAATGAAACCTAATTGCACAGCGGGTATAATCGGAGATTTCGAAGTTGAAGTACACCAAAGGAGGGAGATCCATTGCTCCTTAATGTCGTTCAAGATTTTCTATGAAGGCAGCACATTGACGAGTCCGGAACAACTTCTCATGTTTTCGCCGATGATAGTGCTATCATAAGCAACGACGTGACTCAAGGCAACACTCTATATTGCATAAGGGTGTTAGAAGTTAACAAGTTCTGTTTTCAGTCATACAAAAGGCTGGCGTTTTTCCGAATAGGCAAATCCAACCCCTGACCACTATTTAGAAGGGGTCAAAGCACCAAAATTAAAATATCGAAATCCATCTGGAGAATTGTTAAATTGAAAATATTAGGGGCCGCTTATAAAATCAGCGTAGTGTGGCTTAAATAGTACGAAAACTCTGTAATATTTTCGCGCAGAAAAATGCTGATAAAACTTAAAGGTTTGTTATACACGATGGTCGTGCATGCGGCTTTAATATATACATGTTTCATCTACAAAAGACAACGACGGAAATATTACGAATCTCAGCAATTATCCGTAGAAGACTTTACATTAAGTAACCGATAGTGAAAAACCTTCAGCATGAAAGAAAACAGCTCGATTTGAAATATTCAACGACAGTAGAAGTTAAATTCAGACCAAAAAGCAATAATAGCCAGCTAAAGTTCGAAATCCGGGCCGGCAGAAAAGTAGTTCGAACTCTCAAAGAGAAAAACATCGGTAATCTCGTGAGCTTTGAAACGAGGTGCTCGAATATAGAGCAGCCTGTAAAATTAGGGCAGGAGCAGTGTAGAGTCGTGGGAAAAATGTGTTGCATTAGATATAAACTACTCAAAACAAAATAGGCTCACCAAAGATTTATTTTGATTTTTGTCTAAAAATTACTCTATTGGTAAACATTATCAAAGCGAAGTATTTAACTGTATAGCTTTCATGTCTATGAGTATTTATCAATACTTTGAGCAACAATTTTATCGTTGCCTCCAACTCTAAAAAACAACTAATGCAAAATTTCCTGTACTTGTTTTCTCAGTCTAATTCTAAGCGTTGTCGCTAAGTGTTACATTCTGTACTTGTTTTCTCAGTCTAATTCTAAGCGTTGTCGCTAAGTGTTACTTTCTGTAATTGTTTTCTTGCCTGGTTCTCGGCTTCATATGGATATTGAAAATGCAGTAAGAGTCTCAAAAGTCAGTCGCAATTCGTATCGGTGTATCGCGGCGAACTGGAGACCTGGATCTGGAAGAATCAGGGTCACACTGAATCACTGCGCAAGAAAACCGGTACGTAAGAATAATTGCACGTCGGGAGCGTACCTCACCGCAACTGCGGCTATCTATTGGCAACCAAATAAGTGATCAAACCGTACGTAATCGACTCCACGAAGATAGTCAACGGTCCAGAGTGTGCGCCATTCGACCGAAACTGAAATGGACACAACGGGCAGCGCGCTCAAGTTACGCTCGTGAGCATTCGCACTGGACTATGGACAACTGGAGGCCTGTACTCTTTACAGACGAACGTAAGGTCAAGTTTCTTAGTGACGATAAACGAGTACCCGTGTGGAGAAGACAAGGTGAACGTTTTACCGACCCATGCATTCACGGAACTGACCGTTTTGAGCGCCCAAGTGTTATAGTATTGGCTGGATAAGCTTGTTAGACAAAACAGAGCTCATAATTCTGGATGAGGGTACCATAACCGCCGCCAGTTACATTAATATGATAATACAACCTGTTGTGATTCCATTTTCACAGAGAGTGGGCGCTGACTTTGTTCTTATACAAAACAATGCTCGTCCGCATACGACCCGTATTACACAAAGAGCTCTTCCTAATGCCAATATTACAGTTTCGCCATGGCCAGCAATGAGCCCAGACCTCAACTCCATCGAGCATTTATGGGACCAATTGAAAAGAAGACTCAAAGAGAACCACAGCCATGTCAACCGTAAACAAGAGCTCATAAACGCGTTAAAAGTCTTTTGGGAGCGCATACCCCAACAAAATTTTGCACATCTCATTGAGAGCGTACCAGATAGGCTAAGACAGTGCATACGGAGCAGAGGAGGCCCCACTCGCTACTAAGTAAAAATCTAAACAAATCATAACAGAAAAACAGTAATACATATGTAAAGTTTTATTTTTCCTTTAAATTGTTTTTATGAGTAATTTAAATAAAAAAAAAATGTTGACCACTGTTTATGTGCACCCAGTTTCTTAATCCTCAGCTCAAATATATTCTCGAAAAAAATATATATATATAATCACTCATGTTTTCAAATGAGAGCCTAAAAACTTTGTGGGCCCTATTTTGGTTACTTATACGCTTGACATATTACAACGCTTAATAAAAGAAGGAAAAGATTGCCAATACCGACGAATCACGCTCACAGCACAGAAGTAACTTTTGGAACCCAGCCTTTAGTAATGCAGGGCATCGAGGATCAAGATTGTAATGTTGCCAGCTAGCTGGTGCCGATCAAAAAGGATGTGGCGTAAGGATTTCTCATGTGTTTGAATATGTGCTTCTTTGTTTGACAGATTTAATGCAGCATATAAGAAACGACTTGTTCACTGTTCGCAATTCACCGAATTAGCTGAATTGCACTATGAATGGCTTCGTTAACACTCTTATTACCCAGACTTAGCCCCCTTAGATCTTTTTTTCCTTCATGTCGAACATTAAAAAAAACTTACCTCACTGTTGGCAACAATTGTAATGCAGTTACTAAATGAATGAGAGATCAAGATCATATTAAACACCGATTTCTACGATGTTGTTAAATAAACCTTATAAAATATTTCGATGTCGAAATCCGGTTGGTTATATTGATCGACAGGACAACAATGAGGATATCAAAATCCCAAACTATTGCGGGCGTCAGAACCCTAGATATTGTTTTCCCATCTTACTTAAAAGAAGGGCATACATTTAAATTTATTTAAGAGCTTAAAAAACTATAATGTAATCGCAAAAACAGAGTATAAGCCCTTGAAGCTTGCAAAGCCGCCTGTCGGAAATTCAGCACCCCATCCTAGCCCCATACAACATGGAAAATATCGATGAATGCCTTTGCTAAATGCCGGTTATAACCACTGCACTGTGAAAATTAAAAGTTAGTTTAGAAAACAGAAATCATCTTCATGCAGTGCTCCTCTCGGTTTAACTAAGACAAAATTGTGAAACTACTTCCACAATATACTTTTTTGCGAATATTACGCTTAGGCTTAGCAGTTGCATGCCCCATTATTAATAAAATGTTGTTCAGTTCGTGGCAGCATATGAGCATCACTAGAAAACGGAGTGATGATGATGAACCAGAGATAGTTTGTGTCATCCGCTATTTTCTCATTCTACCATGCTACTGAACTTCGTCAAACTACCACGAACTGAGAGCCCATCCAAGCCCTAAACGAAGGCGAAATATACAAACACCCAAATTTCCATCAAGTCTATTGTTTCTGCCATCATATCCTTCAAAGTTTGCGAGTGTAGATCCCCAGTTATGGCATTTTATTTTGGTCCAAGGACTTCTTGGACGTATAAAGGCATAGACCCTTGACTCTATGGAACTGGTTAACTTTATATATAATTATAAAAAAAAAAAATCCGACAAGAGCTAGAATCCCAGCAAACTAAGGAGAAGCAATTCACACAGGTCAGTGGAATTGTCTAAAACCAAACTCAGCTCTCTCCAGGAGCATGTTGTACAATTGGCAAACGTTCCCTTATTATGGCCCTCCTAAAGTCCACATGCACGATATAAGCAATGTGAGAACTTCCGCAAATTAGCATTAGACTTTTACACATACCTGTTGTGTCCCTTAAAATGTTGGCATTTAAATTACGCTTTAACGTGCTAGTTTTGTCGACAAGTATGCGATTATAATTTAGTGATTTGCATCAAAGTAAGACGCTGTTACGTGGTTTCTCTTTCCATCGTAGAAGCTTAGGCAACAATAAAACCAGAATCAAGTACTGCTGTCGAATTAAAATCAAAAATGCCCCTAGCACCTAAATTATGCATCTGCGAGTTTTAGCATAATGCAGCTGAATACTGGTCAATGTTACCAAGCAGCACGGCCTATTCTGAGCATAAAGGAAGGTACAACAAAGTACTCAATGTGTATGAAGTTGGACAACAAATGATGTACTCCTAAGATATCGCTTCTCACCCTTCACATTCGACATAAAAAGAAATAAGTGCTTTCAAAACAATGCAAAGTCTCTTTACAAACACAAACCAACAGAAATAATTTTTCCTCTGCTGAAAAAAAAAAACAAAAAAAAAAAAACGATATAACAAAATTGTTCCTAGTGAAACGACCAGATGTCCAATTAAAGCATTCCTATATCTGTAGCTGTGACTTAGAATTTAAATTGCATTTTTATTTGTTTTTTTTTTTTTTAAATATCACCTCCGACTAAAGACGGTATCCTTTCCAATATTATTTTTTTGTTTCTTGTATTTTTTGTTTTCCTCTCTCTATTTCGTGTCCCATATTTCCGCGAATATTAGTATTTTTTTTTTTCTTAATTTTCATTTTTTTGTTTTCCTAATCTTTGTTATGTTTTGTTTTGTTCTCTTGAGTTGAAAAAGCTATAAAAAATAGTTCTCATTGTACAATACGAGTACATTTTAATTAAATTGTTTTTGTTTTTGTTTGGTTTTCAATTATTATTATTTATATTTTGTTCATATATTTCATAATCTTTTAATCGATTCTATTACTTTGTTTGTTTGTTTTTTTGTTTTTGTTTTCTGTGTTTAAATAAATTTAAATACAATAATTGATTTTTACTTTCTAGAAATCTTAACTAGATATTTTGTTTTACTTTTAATTAAATTTGATTTCTATTTTATTTTTTATTTCTCATTTATTTTTAATTAATTATAATATATAATATTCTTAAGAAAACTTAGTGTATTTATAAAAAAAAACAAAAACGAATTAAATAAAATAAAAGCATAATAGAGACAAAAAAATGATTTTAAATAGAATAAATTTGTTTCTTGTTTTGTTTTGTTTTTTTTTTAAATTCTCTACAATGTTAATACAAACATTTGTTGGGTTGTTGGGTTGGATTTGTTTTTTCTTGTTATTTTTTATTATAAGAAATATACAATAAGGGATTGGATCTGCAGTTGGTGTGGTGGTGGTAGTTTTTGTTGAAGAAATTTGTTTTCTTTAATACATTCGTCTAATAAAATATTTTTTGTTATTAAATTTTTTTTGTTCTTTTGCAGAATTGTGAATCTGCTGTATGTATACGGTGTTAGTTAAACCCTTCTCGTCGTTATTACGTGACGTATGTACACTTTGAGTGAGCATCGATCTGTCTGCTGAATTGTATTTTTATTTGTTTTAAAAATCACAGGGTTTTATAGTATGCTAATTTCTACTATGAAGCAGATCATTTTTCTTTATTCATTAACAGAACAGACCTTTTCACATCACAGTCCCACGTCTTTCTAATACACAAAATTTAGCTTGAAGACAATAAAACCTTCCAAGAGGCATGAATGTATGGATATTCATTGTTGTAAAACGGATTAACTTGTCTATATTCATAGATTTAAATGAACGATTTTTGTTTTTGTTATTTTAAATTAAGTCAGAATCGTCATCTCGATCATCAAATCCTTCAAGATCGACTGACTGTAACATTCCACGAGATAAGGCATACTCTATGAGAGCCAAATGACAGAAAACATATTGATCTGGCATTTGTATCGAGTAAGCTCGTTGTGAACGGATTTTTTCGACAGTGCCTCTAATGTCAGCCGTACCGACGTCCTCTAAGCGCGATATGCATATATCTAATGTTATAAATGTACCTGCAATGACATGGATATTAGTATTTTATAAATTGGAAAAAAAAAAAACGAGAAGAATTATTACCAGTTCGTCCGATTCCGGCGCTACAATGCACCACTATTGGTGGTCCCCGGGGATGGCCAGCCCATGTGTCACCCAATGATCTCACCATTTGAGCCTGTTTATCGCGGACTTTTTGCAAGAAATTTAACATTGCTAACGCCGAACTTGGAACACCATAGTCTGGCCAGCTTGTAAACTGCCAATGTGAGACGTTCCTTGTTTCTTCAGTCTGTAAAATAAAAAATAAAAAATAAAATAATTCGACTGTACATATAAAAACTAAACAAATAGTTGTTTAAGGAAAACCTTTTTCGAACTCAAATTCGAATAAGATTTTTTCCCCAAGAAATAAATGGTCAACCACAAAACTACAAACGATTTTCTTCAGCGATATGGAACACAATCAAATGAGTTTATCAATCGTTCCACCCTCAAATCTTAAGAAACTTTAAATCGCTGGCGCGATCAAACCACTCACATCCAACAGGGCGTGCGTTAAAAATAGCGGCAACAACATTTGTAGAGCTTCAGCATACACGACAAGTGAAATAATGGTTAAACCTTTTTGAATGGAAGCCTTACACAGTACGAAGACTGGACGGAAATTGGCGTGCTACCTGTAGTTGCCGAAGTAACATTAGATTATTGCAGACCGATACCATTGGTGACGTTTCAATACCTACATAAAAACGAAGAAAACGAAACATTGTTATACCTAGTCGTGCCATAAGTTCTGTTACACAATTTCTTGCGGGAATAGAAGCGTTAGCTTTTTTTTCAGAATACATGCACTGATCAGTGAAGAATACTAGTCAGTTTGGTTTCAGTTTGCAAACTATTAACATGGAGTGGAGCGTTAAAGAGAATCGAGTCGCGGTAGTAGCGTCGCATAAGTGCGGAAAGAGTGCTGGCCAAATTTTCGAATTGCTAAAACAACTCGGAATATCGAGAATATTCGTTTATCGGGCTATTGATCGCTTCGGCGAATTGTCTGGAGTAGAGAACAGGCCAAGAAGTGTTCGCACGCGCGTCGTCTGTACGAATGCGGTAGTAAGGGCAGTGCGTGATCATGTCCAAGGAATTGGATATATTAACCAGACCAATGTGTAGACTGATTCGGGATGATGTGCATACGAAAGCCTATTGTCGGTCCGCGGGGTCATCTTCTAACTCCTCAACTAAAAAAAATTAGGCTGGAAAGATGCAAGCGACTTTTGCAGTGGCACGCAGACAATGGCCATGAAAACATTCTCTTTACGGATGAGAAAATTTTTACCGTGAAAGAAGTTTACAACAAACAAAATGACAAAATTTATACGACTTCATCTAAAGTGAAAAAAAGTTGTTCCAAGGGCTCAACGTGGACATCACTAGGACTAGGTACTCGTATATCAAATTATAGTGGAACATGATCTTTAAACAACACATTATTGACCAATGTCCACGTTTTTGTGATCAGCCAACTTGAAAGGATAAGAGCCAATTACGGGTAATTTTGTATGATCTTAGACTTATCGTAGATATAATGCAGCGGAAAAACCCAGAAACATATACACGGTATTTGGAGATAACACAACTAGTAAGCGAACGACTAGGGGTTGGTTTAATAAATTTAGTTCAGGAGATGTAAACCTTGAAAATGAGCCTCTTGGTAACTCTGAATCGGTCATATAGCGACGAGCTAAAGATTTCGGTGGAAACCTATGAAGGTCAAACTGTCAACAATGTTGCGAAACAATTAGGCACTATTCACCAGTTTATGGGTTCTACACGAATTCATGGAACGGAATAAGACGTGCCTTTCGGTCTTTTAGCAACACGAGCCTTTTTCAAATGTTTATTTTCATGCCAAAGATACAAGCTGTCCGCTTGCAGTTGTGAGTCTGGTATTTCTTCTCAATCTTTTTGCAGCAGATTGAACTGTAGTGACAAATGTTTTCTAATTGAGAGAGTTAAGGAATTTAAATACTTGGGGCTCACTATTGATTCTAGAATGAGCTTTTGAATCATGCTGAAATATTGAGAAAGTATTTTCGATGGACTCTCAGACACTTCTTTTATTTGCGTAATACGAGGGCGGGTCAATAAGTCCGTGACTTTTGGATTAAAACAGATTTTTTGATAAAAAAATAATTTTATTTTTCAACGTAGTCTTCCTTGAGCTCTATACACTTTGTCCAACGCTTCTCCAATTTTTGTATCCCTTCCAAAAAAAATGATTTGTCGAGGTCCTCAAAATGACGAGATGACTTCATCATTGGAGTCAAATCTTTTTCCACCAAGCCATTTCTTCAGGTTTGGGAACAAGAAGTAGTCGCTCGGAGCCAAATCTGGAGAATAGGGTGGATGAGGGAGCAATTCATAGCCCAATTCATGGATTTTTGCCATGGCAACTGCACATGTGTGCACCCTTGCATTGTCTTGGTGGAAAAGAACTTTTTTCTTGGCCAAATGAGGTCGTTTTTTTTTCAAATCGTCATTGAATCGGTCCAATAAGTTGGCATAATATTCCCCATTGATTGTTCTTCCCTTTTGAAGGTTGTCAATGTGGATTATCCCGCGTGCATCCCAAAAAACAGTCGCCATAACTTTATTGGCTGACAAACCCACCTTGGCCTTCTTTGGCGCCGATTCACCCTTAGAAACCCACTGTTTTGACTGTTGTTTGTTGTGATGGATCCATATTTCGTCCACGGTTACAAAACGGCGCAAAAACTCCTCCATATTGCGATTAAACAACGCCAAACCTTCCTGTGAAGTTGTTACACGATTGCGTTTGTGGTCGACTGTGAGCAAACGCGGCACCCATCTTGCGGAAAGCTTTCTCATGCCCAAGTGATCATTCAAAATTGAAACCACTGAGCCATGCGAGATCCCTACTGCTTCCACAATCTCTCGCACTTTCAATCTTCGGTCGGCCAACACCATATCGTGAATTTTTTCGATTGTTTCGGGTGTAGAGACCTCAACTGGGCGTCCAGGAGGTTCGGCATCTTCAGTGCTTGTACGGCCACAACGAAATTCAGTAAACCACTTTTTTACCATTGAAATCGATGGTGCAGAGTCCCCATAGTATTTATCAAGCTTAGCCTTGGTCTCGGTAATGGTTTTTTTTCGCAAGAAATAATGCTTAATAAGCACACGAAATTCACTTTTTTCCATTTTCTCCTCAAATTAGTGAGTAGTCTGATAAAAATAGCTGTCAAACACAAACTAACTGACGCAGCAAGTTTAAATTTTGACAGGAGTCAACTGACAAATGCCTGTTGACAGGAGCAGTGTTGCTGTTTCAGTAAAGAGGTCAGAAATTCAAAAATGCACAGAATTATTGACCCGCCCTCGTATCTGCTCGAAAATACTCATAAAAACAATCTAGTATGGAATTTTTCATTCTAGGTTGCAATATGGAATCGCGTTGTTGGGGAGGGAGGAAATATGTACTATGAAAAATATGCCGTAAGCCTGGCAGACATCCCAGTTATCCCTTGTTCTGTAACCTGAACAATCTTCCAGTTCATCATTTTTATTGTTTTACGGTTTTAAAAGCTTTCTTTATGAGGTCTGATAGTCGGAACTTTCGTTTAATTTCATCTCATAACCTACGTGGAAACTTGTCTAACATGTTGTCTGTACCTAATTTTCGTACCACTGCTTATCGTAATTTTTACTCTAGTTTATCGTTTAACAAACTGTTTTTTTTTTATAATCAGCGCGCGCTCAAGGGGTTTTTGCACCCTCAAAATGTTCGTTCACAGCGCGGGCGAAGGAAATTTAGGGAGGAAGAAAAGACAGGTACCGATGTACATTGTTTTTAAATGTTTGTAAATTATAACGACCAGGAAACACAGAGATCGGCAGGGCATTCCACAAGTGAGTTGTACGGCTTAGGAAAAAATCACGATATTTTAGAGCACGTCCGAAAATGGTCTTGAGGGTATACTGATGAACATTCATAGCGAGACCGGTGTTACGGTTGAAAATTTGAATGGGCGGAATGCTACTGGCGATTTCAATGGAGCACTGGTGGTGGAAATGGCGATAAAACAAAGTGAGACAGGAGACATTAAGTCGGTGTTCGAGGGTGTCAATTGATTGACTGCTATTAGTATCACCATTGAGTTTTATCGCACGTATCACATGTAAACTATCTAGCAGGTGCAGAGATGTTCTAGGAGCACCTGACCAGATGTGGACATTGTACTCCAATTTTTGGCGGATGAATGCCTTATATATTGTTTCTAGATTAGAGGGGATAAAATATTTCTTACATCGCTTGAGGAAACCTAGACATTTCGCAGCATTTTTGGCGACATCAAATATGTGGTCATTCCAACGTAACATAAGTTGTCACTGACACATACCGAGAATGGAAAGTTTATCGGTTCCGACGATGCAAGTGCTATTCATGGATAATGGCTGGAATTTCGCTTTAATGACAGCAGACAGCATTGAGTTTTGGAAGCATTAAATTCCACTCGGTTGATAGTTCCCCAATACCGCCGAAAATCAGGGGCGTCCGGGAACGAATATGAAAAGCAGAGAGTTCGTCCAAGACAACTTGAATTCAACGTTCCGAAAGGTAATTTCTAATCAATTGAAGAAGAGAGTCATCGATCCCAAGATCACGCATTTTCGACAAAAGAGCTTGTCAAATGCCTTAGAAATATCAAGTGCAACTATCTTCTTTTCGCCAGATTGATATACGCTTTGGTTCCATTTTTTGGTGAGACACGCCATCAAATCACCAGTGGACCTGTTGCTACGAAAACCATATTGCCGGTCATTGATTAGTTTTCGTGTTTCGAGATATTTCATGAGCTGATGATTTATTAGCGTTTCTATGACCTTGAAGAAGAGGGACGTAAGTGCAATGGGTCTGTAGGAGGAGAGAGAAGAAGAATCGCCCTTTTTAGGGACGGGCTAGACAAATGCTGTTTTCCATCTCCTCGGAAAGAGTCCTAAAGAGTAGGGTTGATTAAAAAGCTTACGCAGTGGTTTTGCCATTGTGGAAGAACATCTCTTCAGAAGAAGGGGAGATATACCATCTGGACCAGCGGATTTATGTATGTTGAGATCTTTAAGTACTCTTGGTACTACACGAGTGCGAAAGTGGATTCGTCCCATTATAGATTCGACGCACTCAAGTGTAGGCGGGGACAAAGCGCAATCTGAGAGTGTTGAGCCAGCCGCAAAGTGTGCAGCAAGCAGATTGGCCTTGTCCAAAGGGCTGTCAGCTGGATGGAGGATGAAGCTGAATTTCTAATGTTTTTGGCGAATGACTAAAAATTTTTACTGCCTTGGGACATTGCAGTACTTTTTGCCTCAGTTTTTGGTCGTATTGGAATTTCACACGCTTGAGAAAGACGTTGCAGTCATTTCTGGCTCGTTTAAACTTTTTTCGGTTTTCTTCTGTCGGGTTGGTCTTGTAGGACCGAAAAAACAATTCACCAACCCTGACAGCCTCTTTACAGCTTGAGTCGTACCTTGCAGCAGCGGCATCCACGTCGTTATCAAGGAAACATAACGACCAGTTAAAATTCCTAAAAAAGTTGTTAAGTCCGCTACAATTGGTTTTCTCGTATTGCCATACGGTTCTTTTAGGAATCTTTTCTCTAACTGTGTGGTGGGTGTACGAGAATTTAGCTGATATGACACAGTGGTCCGACGAGCCTAGAGGGGAGAGCACATCAACGGTGTACTTATCAGGGTGAGAAGTTAGAAACAAGTCCAAGGTGTTGGTGGTATGACTATCAACGTTTGGTATTCGTGTGGGCTCATTTACAAGCTGGGCTAAGTTATTTTCCGCAGCGAAGATCTCAACACACCGTCCTTCGGGTGCTGTCTATCCAGAATGTCGAAGCCAACCAGAATTGTGTATATTGAAATCGCCCGTAATCACGATTTCAGTATGAGGACACAAGGATACAATTCTTTGTATGGAGTTAGACACCGCATCAAACTCGTTAAAGTTCGAGTTGCTGTCCAGTTTAGGGCTTCTGTAAATAAAGCAGTAGTGGATAATTTGCTTACGGAGATGGAATTTTAACCACATGAAATTGAATTCCGGATTGGAACAGGGACTACATTGTGGTGGAATTTCGTAAGCTACATCACAACGCACATAAATGGTGAGACCGTGATGGGGAAAGAATAGTGGCACTAGTTCGTAGCCAGGTATTTTCAGATCAGAGTGATCTGAGACGTGTGGGCGGGGATCTACCTGTGTATCACTAAGTGTCAAAATAGCTGGTTTGTATTTACAGACGTGGACGAACGCAAAAAAGTGATTACTTTTTAGCCCGCGTATATTGGCTACGTCCACCCTGAATTCCCTAGTCATAATTACAAACAAACACAGTACACACACACCGACGATACTAAGCAAAGCTGCGAAGTAAAAATTCTGACGATGAAATTTTTCTTAGATATTCTTAAATTGTTTAAAATACTTTAATCTTATATTTTTTCTTGGCAATTTGCTTCCTACAGGGTCACAACACCCAAAAAACTGAATTTTTATATTGTTAAAGTTCTTTGATGTGACATCCGACACTATTTTCATTACTTTTGTAATCTAAAATACAGAATGTCACTAATTTTATTTTCATATAATACGTTGACCGCAACGTAAAGATAGCGGCATTCGTCAATAAAATCTGGTGAATGCTAGTTGTGCATCTTTTGACAGTTTCAGCCATTTCCGAAGCCCAGTTTTGAGTTGACAGTCGTTTGAGTGAGTCGAAGTGAGTGTGAGAATTGAGTATCGAGCTGTTATTAAATGCAAATCAAAAATGAGTTGGACTCTGTGTATGGGGACTCTGCACCATCATTTACCACAGTGAAATTTCAGGCAGCTTAATTTAAACGTGGCCGTAAGAGCTTGAGAGGTGATGAAACTGCAACCACTGACAAGAACATTGCTGAAGTTCACCAAATGGTGTTAGACGACCGCCGAATTAAAGTGAGAGAGATAGTAGAGGTTATGAAAATGTCTAAAGAACGTGTTTGTTACATATTAAATCAAGATTTTGTCATGAGAAAGCTGTCCGCGCGTTGGGTGCCGCGTCTGCTTACATTAGACCAAAAACGTGTTCGAATGAACATTTCCAACACTCTGTTGGCGCAGTTTAGGGCGAGCCGGCTCCAAAAAAAAAAGCAAAAACTGTTTTTCGGCTGGGAAAGTGATGGCGACTGTTTTTTGGGATAGTAAAGGAGTTATCTTAATCGATTATCTTCAAAAAGGAACAACCATTACAGGAGCATACTACGCATCATTACTTGCCAGGCTGAAGGCACAAGCGCCCACATTTGCAGAAAAAGAAAATCCTGTTTCACCAAGACAACGCACCGTCTCACACCTCAGCGGTTGCCATGGCGAAAATACATGGATTACGATTTGAACTGCTTGACCATCCGCCTTATTCACCAGATCTTGCCCCAAGCGACTTTTTTTTGTTCCCTCATCTAAAAACTGCACTCGGAGGACAGAAATTTTCGTCAAATGAGGAGGCAATCACCTTCGTGAACAATTATTTTGCAGAGAAAAACGCCAAGTACTATTTGGAAGGGTTAGAGAGATGGGAGCATCGCTGGAAGAAGTGTGTAGAGTTACAAGGAGACTATGTAGAAAAATAAAAAGAAATTTTGAGAAAAAATGTCTTGTATCATTGTTCGGACAACTCTCGTAGGTATATCATTGTTCTACATTTAAGGTTTTTATTTACTTATTTTAAGAGATTTGTGAATTATAATGAATTTATAAGAAGAAATAAATTATATCAATATCAATATCAATTGTAGCATTAATAGAAATGATATTTATTCCTACGAGAAGTTCACAATATGAAGCAAGGACACAGTTTAGAAAAAATAAGGCGAAAATGCACCACTTAACACAACAAAAAATTAGAACAAAAAAAAATGTTTCCATTCAAGTTATGGTACTTACCTTAAGATTTTTGAGTTCTAATGAAGCTACTGTATAATCTTCACTAGTTTCTATACTAATTGTTCGCACATGGAAGTTTCCAAATTCGCAGGAACTTTCTTTAGCTGGCTCCCAATATTGACCGCATTTTATTCTACCCCGTTCCAACACACGTGTTGTCATCACTATAACTAAACAATGTTGCTCCCAAATCATTCGCCAAAAATCATGGGATGTCTTTGGTAATGGACCTGCAATGCGAAAAGAGCAAATAAACAATTTTAGGGGTTAATTGTGGATCTCCCACGATATAAACAGCTTTTTTGTTTCTTTGAATAGGTGTGCACTGTAATTTTTTTTTTGTTTTTAGAACCGAAATCTAGGATTATTCTATACGAGATTGACGCCAAAACACAACCCAATTCTTGGAAAGAAATCATGTGGAAGGGAAAAAATAACTAGGAAACTCATTGAAATGTGAAATATGTACTCGTTTTTTGTTTGGTTATCGATTGGTAAATGAAAATATACAAATGTCGGTGTTTTGCTCATTCGAATGTGAAATCGAGTACATTTACTGGATGGTTATAGTTTATTTTTATTTCTAAATTGTATGGTTTGAATGGGCTCGATGGTAAAATTTGTGTACATAAAATAAACTTTAAATGATAGCTATATACAATAATGTATTCATTTTCAGATATGAATATGTCTGAATGTGTCTTTAGATCAAAAGAGATGTAAAAGCTGACGATGAATACAAGTATAACAAGCAATGTGAAGACTACAACATAAGGAGATTACATGAAAAACTTCTAGCTAACTAAAGTTTAAACGCTTAAGCTTGGTAACAAATACAAAGGGTGTTTTAACAAGAGGTGTAGAATTTTTTTTTTTTTAGTAACACGTACAACTGTTGAGATATCTCTGAAACTTTTATTGCTTTATATAGTAAGCATACAGAGATTATTCGCGGAACACAATATCTTCCAAATGACCGCAGCACTGAAAGGAAAACCATTGTGTAAACAAAATTGCCGCATCTGGGGCACTGAAAATGCCCGAGTGATTCAGCAAATGACAATGCACCCAAAACGAGTATCTGACTGGTGCTTTTATGGATTGGATATGTCACACGGACGCAAAAGCCGTTACGGTCATTGGAGCGCGCTACCGAGACATGATAAACAATTTTTTGTGGCCGGAGCGCAGGACGACCGCTAATGTCAACAGGATGCTGCTACGTGCCATGTAAGTGGAGAAACAATCGAGTTATTGCGCACAAAGTTTCCTTCGACTCCTATTGGCTGCCAAGATCGTGTAACTTAACACTGTTAGATTTC
Organism: Volucella zonaria; assembly: GCA_963966105.1. Taxonomy (NCBI): domain Eukaryota; kingdom Metazoa; phylum Arthropoda; class Insecta; order Diptera; family Syrphidae; genus Volucella; species Volucella zonaria. Next base: position 101,509,596 of record OZ014532.1, on the reverse strand, counting down.
TTTGGGGCGATGTTAACACCAAGGTCCAATTTAACCATCAGCAAATAATTCCAACTGGGAAAGCGAACATTGTAGCCGCTATCGCCGAGTTAGAGCCCCAATTATGTGAAAGAGTGATTAAAAATTTCAAGAAAGGGATGCGGCTATGCAAGCAGAGCCGATGCGTCGATTTGGAAGATATTGTGTTCGATAATCCCCATGTATATAAAGGTTTCAGAGATAACTCAACAATTGCTCGTTTTATTCGAAAAACCAATCCCACACCTCCCTTTGAAACATCGTATATTTTAGTAAAATACTCACCTTGAGTTGAAATATACGCATTCTTCTGCTTATAACCATCTACGAAGTTGGCATTTATATAATCTGATAAATCATCTGTGTCCTGAGACAGAACTACCCGACTATGATCATAACACAAGACGTCTGTGTAACGATTCTTTGTAAGGTTGTTTCGCATTCTACATTAAAAGAAAATCGAATTTCAGTTTTAAAGAAATTATGAATCACAAAAAAATTAAATTCAACTCACTTTGCATGATTAAATGTTCCTTCGGGCGCTCGACTTCTAATCTCAGCATATTCCTTACACAAGCCGTGCCTGCCACGTTCCTTTACCATTTGAACGATTTGTTCAATTGTTTTCGGATCTCCTTCTGCCCCAGCCAGACTGTCGTCATCACTGAACCCAGACGAAGCACTACTTGGTGGATTCTCCGACCAGAACTCGCTCAGTGGAGCCGTTGTGTCGGGATTATTATCGTTAGCTTCAACAACTGCACCACCTACACCAACGCCAACGCTTGTATCAACACCAATACCGCTACTAACAAAATCTCCCGATCCTGTCGTCGTATTTGTTGTGACTTGTGAATTGTTACTTGTTTGTTGGTGCCCAATATTGGCTAATAATTCGTCTTCACGATTCGTCATCGATTTGTAGCAATGCAGTAACCATGTGGAGTGATCTATTTCTAGAGTTCCGCCTAAATATCGGGGCAGGGCTTCACGAGGCACATGCAAACTTAATGTCGGCACAGATACGGTGAAAACACGTTCACGTAGCTTCTCACGCACAAATAGTCGAAGAATTTTAAATGGTGCCTTAAACCACAGAGGTGCTGTTACAATGAGGACCTTTTTTAATCGCGCTGGATATCCACCCTGTAATGACAACAAATTTAACAAGAAAATTAAAACACAAAACCAACTACACGTAATTAGTTTAATTTTAATTAACATTGGAAAAAGGGTTAATAAAAGGTAGAAAACGAAGGTGTAAAGGAAAATTCTTAGTAATGTGGGCAGAATTTCTCCGAAATGTGCTTAAGGTCAAAAGTGATACTATCTCCCTACATAGTCTGAATTCGTGGGACTCTATGATGAGTGGGTAGTTAGTACGATAACTACCAGTAATTACATATGCACGCACATATTGCTAAAGATAAATTCTGTGAAAATTTTCTGAGAGACTGGAGATTTACTGAAATAAGTTACTCATGCTTAATTTGGTTTCATTTCGGCATAGCATCGCGTGCACCAGGGGTAACGTGTTGAAGAAGTCTGTTTAATTAAAAAATCATTAGAGCTTATCTCTACCTGCATGGAAGTTAAATGCGACAATGATGTGAAAAGGTTTTCCGCCAGCAACAATGAATATCATATTTCTATTTTTTCTATTAATTTTTTTTAATCAATTCCTGTGTGGTAATGAATCTGTACGAAGGGTCAAGGTTTTAGAGAGACCATCAGCCTGTGATGCTAAGTATACAAATCAGATTTGCAGTGCGGGTAATGAAATAGAAAGTCGACTCTATAGGTACAAAGGATGTCAGATGAACACTTTAATATCTTCATGCTTTCCTACACATCTGAAATGTTTTTTTTTTTTTTTTTTTATAAATAGCCAGCATCAAAACATTCAAATGAAATTGATAAATTCCAGCACAGAAGGATTCTTTCAACATTCTTGCATGCAATTGGCAAAAATCCAGCAAGCGAACTGGTTCTGATTATAGATCTATTAAGGCTGCTATATGTTACATGTTTATTAAATAAATAACGGAAAAAATAGATTTAAGCAAATAAATAATAGACTCGCAGCATCAATGCAAGTGAACCTTTTGGCGTAGTAAATTTACAAACACGTTCTGAAGCTCTTACCATGGCAGAGATAGTGTTGATTGCATTCCTGGCGAGCTGTTTCAAGTTTTATATCAAGTTCATATCCCTACAATTATATCATCCTCTCGTAGACTAAAAAAAATATTAAGACTGCAGGTAGTGGAAAAATGTATGCGTTTTTACAGCCATAGTCTGTAGTCCAATATTTAGAATAGTTTTGAGAGAAATTAAAGACTTGATTGACATAAACTGGCTGTTTCATCCTGCAGATAACAATGAAAGGTTTTTATTTAAACTGGTCCTACATTTGCAAAGTTTGGTGTACCCACCTCCTACGGCAAGAAGAAAACTCTATTAAAAAACATCCAACGTAATAGAAGCTGCTCGCACAGACAGGTGGAAGGGCAGGTCTATTTAAGCTAGGGTTTAGAATAGACGATGAAAAACGATGGAGAACAAGATTCCTCTGCCAGACAAAATATACGAGTACTAGTCGATTCGTACAATGATACGAATCTGACTGAATTAACTTCTGTCTACCTGATTAAAACGAAGTACTGCAATCATATATCATCCCAGCTTTAATCCAACAAAGCCTCAGGCCCTTGAGTTATACCGGCCAGAACTTTTTAAGGGGGGATATACACCTTTGTTTGCATTTTCTGGAAGCTTGAGGTCTCAAGAATATCTGCTGAAGACGCCAAGCCAACGTTTCGATAAATACGCCAGTTACAGCCGAGAGAGTGACACGAGTTTTGCGGCGTCGAACCGAATGGCAGGTAGCGGCAAGCGAACCTTCGAACAGAGCGTCCCTAGACCTATTTTATGATTCTATTGTGTTTTTGGGCGTGCTCGGCTTCAGGTATAACGAGAATATCATACGCCTGTTATTATTTGCCAGAAATAGACACGTTTTGTCTGTAGCTTGCCGTTCGTGCAACTGTGCGTTACAATGAATTTTCGTTTGCGTGGAGCTATGAAAATTTTGTGGACTCATGGATTTTACCGCCTCCGCTTCAACAAACGACGTATGATATGATAATTAAAAACATTTATTCTGCTGCTTCAAGTATTGTTCAATTGGTGTTAAAACAATCTGTAAAAGAAGAACAACAGGAAATATTGGGTCTACAAGTAAGTTTCCAGCGTTTGTTAGAGATGGCGCCACCAGTGGATCCCGGGCAGAAATGTCAGACCCCATGTGTTTTATTTGTAGGTTTTGTATCTGTCAACAACTTTGCAGCGTTATATTTGAGCAGTTTTATCGAGCAAAATCATGGCAAGTTTCCAGCCAAATAAACGTCATTTGCGGAAAGCGCTGCTTTTATTCTTTAATATGAAGAAAAGTGCGGCTGAGGCCTATCGTTTGCTTTCGGAAACTTATGGGGCTTGGAGTTGAAGACAAAGATCGCCCCGGAAAGCCGAAAAGTTTTGAAGACGAGGAATTGGACGCTTTACTTGATGAGGATCCGTGTCAGATTCAAGAAGAACTTGCTGCATCATTGGGCGTCACGCAACAAGCCGTTTCCCTGTGCCTAAAAGCACTGGGATTCATTCAAAAGGTTGTAAACTGGGTGCCATACGAATTGAAGCCAAGAGACGTCGAACGGCGATTTTGCATGTCCGAAATGTTACTGCAGCGGTATAAAAATAAATCATTTTTGCATCGTATTGTCACTAGTGATGAGAAATGGATTTATTATGATAATCCTAAACGCAGAAAATCGTATACAAAGCCCGGCGAGCTTGCCCAATCGACGCCGAAACGAAATATTCACGTGAATAAGGTCATGCTCTGCATATGGTGGGATCAAAAGGGTATCGTATACTACGAACTGCTTCCGAGTGGTGAAACCATCAAAGGACCATTATATCGAACCCAACTAATTCGTTTGAAGCGGACATTAAAAGAAAAACGGCCAGAATATGAGACCAGGCATGAGTCCGTCATTTTTTATCACGACAACGCTCGGCCACATGTTGCGGTTTCGGTGAAAAACTATTTGGGAAATAGTGGATGGGAAATTCTGCCTCACCCGCCTTACAGTCCAGACTTGGCACCATCTGACTACCACTTGTTTCGTTCGATGCAGAACGCTCTTACGGGAATACGCTTCAGCTCAGTAGAGGAAATCAAAAATTGGCTCGATACGTTCTTGGGCTCGAAAGACGAGAAATTTTTTTGGTCCGGGGTTCATAAATTGCCAGAAAGATGGGGGAAAGTTGTAGCTTCCGATGGACGATACTTTGAATAAAGCATTGTAACTATGTTTTCATAATAAAACTTCAAATTTTGGAAAAAAAACGCTGGAAACTTACTTGTAGACCCAATAACAAAACAAAATTCGAATGCTGATATAAAAAAAAACTAACCGTTTCAGGAGATAGTACGCGGTTTTAATTCATTGTATGAAGTTGCGGTTCTCATTGGTCAGTTTAGAGAAAAAGTCGTTGATTTTCTTGTAAAATCTTCTTATTGTACTGAATGTAACTATTGGAATAAACACAAAAATAGCGAGCAATATGAGGAATGGAAATCATGATGAAAATTGTCAGATCTATCATGACGGATCGGCAGGCGAAGTGGAAGTAGACGAAGAATTATCGGTGGCAAATTAAATTGACGGCACAATTTATACATAAACTGGGCATTTACTATGGCTTAGCTATTCGCAGAAACTGTAACTCCAAGAATGACATGAAAAACGGGGTATGGACAACATTCTACCATTACGGCTCAACAGACAGCAACCCTCAACATCATTTCTGTACCGAAGGCCCCGAATTGACATTCCCTCTAAATCTTAGCGTCATAGCTTGACATTTGCAAAAGTTACGTAGCCAAGAGTACATCTATCTCTGTGTGTGTTAGCGATTTTTTACAATTTTAGAAATGGACTTAAATTTGCAACAACGAACTTGGATTAAATTTTTCGTAAAAAACGGATTTAATGGTGCGCGAACGTTGGAAATGTTGAAAAAGTGTTTCGGCAACGATTCTCTAAAGAAAACGGTCATTTACCACTGGCACGAGCGGTTCAAAAGTGGTCGTGAGTCAATCGAAGATGATGAACGCAGTGGCTGACCATCGACATCGAAAACCGACGAAAACATTGAAGTAAAAGAAATGTTTGTCAACAACCGCAAATTAACCATCAGAGAGATAGCGGAGGACTTGAACATTGCCTATGGATCCGTCCAACACATTTTGGTTAATGATTTGGGTTTCCGTCGTGTAGCAGCAAAGTTGGTGCCAAAAGACCTCAATTTCATGCAAAAAAGAGACCGTGTTGACGTCGCAAAAGGGATGATTTGCGAGGCTAAATCCGCCCCCCCACATTCATCAAAAGGATCATTACTGGAGACGAGACGTGGGTTTATGAGTACGACACGCAATCCAGACATCAGGCAAGTGAACGGCGTTCACCAAATGAGCCGAGACCAAAAACAGCCACGTCGTTTTCAGTCAAAAAAGAAAGCAATGCTCACGGTTTTCATGGATTACAATGGTGTAGTGCATCATGAATTTTTGCCAGAAGGCCAGACAGTAAACAAGGAGTATTATTTAGGCTTTATGAGACGTTTGCGTGAAGCAATTCGCCGAAAGAGACCAGAATTGTGGGCAGAAAACTCGTGGATTTTGCACCATGATAACGCACCGTCGCACAGTGCCATCATTATTCGTATTTTTTTGACGAAAAATGCAACAAATGCCATCCAACAGCCACCGAATTCACCTGATTCCCTGTGACTTCTTTCTGTTCAATCGAGTTAAAAAATCACTACGGGGAACGCATTTCAGCAGCCAAGAGCAAGTAATGGAAAAATCGCAGGAAGCACTGATGGACATACCGAAAACCGAATATAAAAAATGTTTCGAGGATAGGATCAAGCGCTGGCATAAATGTGTTGCAGTCGATGGCGATTACTTTGATGGGGACAATATAGGTTTGTAAGAATAAACTTATATTTTTGATCAAGGTAGTATTTCGAAGATAGCTCCAAAAACGATGAACAGCGGGGCCAAAATCGTTAACATTGCTGTATTTCTTGCAATCTGTCACCTCATTGTTGGAAGTCATGAACGTGTTAGGAATATCGGTCGGGTCGGTTGTGTCGGTAGTGCACTTGCACACTGCCCAAGAAGACGAAACTCACTTAGCGAAAGCCGAGCTGCAAGCGCAAGAACAGACGAAAGAAGGTCGAATACGGCGCCGACAACAAAATTTAGAAGCTATGAACATTCCGTCGACCGTAGAAGACTTACACTATGGGGCTGGTATCGATGATTCCATGTAAGTTGACAAATTTCATGATTTATTCATTCCCAAATTATCAAACGCGTTTTTCTCAAAACCACGTTTTTCAAATCGATACCCAAAATTTCTCGAACATCAGATTTTTCGAACGATTTATAAATTTGTAAGTCATCAGCATAAATGTGGTGATAGAAGTTTTTAATACTTTTTGAAATGTCATTTATAAAAAGCACAAGCATAGCAAAGGATCAAAAACGAATCCCTGAGGTACACCCGAATATACTGGCAAGTATGATGATAGTCTATTCTCAGAAAAAAGCAGCTTGCAGACGTCCCTGTAAATATGAAGCTATAAGATTACTTGCTGTAGTTTCAAAGTCAAATTCATTTGTAAGTTTTTCAATAAGTATTTTGGTGATTTACAGTATCAAATGCTTTAGAAAAATCCAGCAGCACAACTAAGCCATTTTTGTTGTCATCTATTCCACAGCGTACGTCTTCAGTGACTTTCATAAGTGCCATAATGCAGTTGTGTTTCCGCCGAAATCCAGATTGGTACTTTGTTATTAAATTCTGTTTCTCTAAGTACCGTTTAACTTGATTACTTATAACAGATTCAAGAACCTTGCTCATAAACGAAATAACTGCAATAGGCCTGTACTCGGGATTTGTTGGCGAAGAACTCTTTGCAAGTGAAATTATTTTTGCAACTTTCCATCTCTCCGGATATTCACACGTGGTGAGGATGGTATTAAAAATATGTGTAATATGTTTGAGGATATTAGGGAGTAGAATTTTTACGAAATCAGGATGGATGCCGTCTAGTTCTACAGCCCTCGATTTTATTTTAAAAATTGCTTCTCCAACGTCCGCCATATGTACACTTCACTTTTAAGGTTAAAAGAACTACTCATACCCTTACTAACGCTTGAAAAACTAGAGCCTAATGTGATGTTAAAGGATTGTGTCGATTGCACAAATTTTTCATTAAGGTCATCTAAATTAACACCGTGTAAAGAAGGAGAATTATTTGTGTTCAAACCTATCTGAGGAATGTTTTTCCAAAATACAGCAGAAGACAATATGTTGCAGAACTTATTTTGAAAAAATGTACTTTTAGACTTGTGGACACGGCTTGCCGTCATATGAAACTCTTTCAAGATACTCTCGCATCCATACCTTCGCCATCTTTTATAAAGTAAATTGCGTTTGCAAATGGCTTGTCTTATTTCGGGGGTAAGCCATTCTATGCCACGGTGTTTACTTTTTCTTGTACATATGGGTACATATTTATCAAAAAGGTATAGTATATTATTTTCCAATGCCACGACTTGTTCATTGACGTCAGAAGTACAGTAAACAGGGAACCAATCGAATATTGGCATTCGTTGAGTAGCGAATGTTTGTTTATTTTCGAAAAATTGCGATATGTAACAAAAGTATTTGCAGAACCTGCATTAGTATCGTGATGTGAAAAAGCAAGAGATTGTATTTGATCATAATGACCTATAAGTTCAGTGTTAGAAACTAAGAAAATATCAATAAGGGAGGGAGTTTTATTGGGCATAAAATGAGTGGGCGTTTGACTGTTAACAAAGTCAAAGTTTGTTGATTTCATAACATCAAACAACTCTTTGTTTTTATTGTTTAAAATATCGAGTCTTAAGTCACCTGCAATTACAATTTTTGCGTATAAGGGAGTTATTTACTGCAGAACGTTTCTAATTTGAAACGTGACGGGTGTCGAAAAATGGATTCATTACAGCAACTCAAAGAGAAGAAAGTGCTGGGGACTGCCCGGTCATGTTTCTACGTCGTCGACTCGGCCGAATATTCACTCTGCGAAGGTTATGCTGTGTATTAGGTGGGACCAGCTCAGTTTTATTTATTATGAACTGTTGAAACCCAACGAAACCATCACTAGGGAACGGTATCAACTTCAATTGATGCGATTCAGGAGAGCACTGCGCGAAAAATGCCCACAATAGGAGCAGAGGCACGAAAAAGTGATTTTACTGCAGGACAACGCTCGGCCTCACGTTGCCAAACCCGTTAAAGCCTACCTGGAAACGCTTAAATGGAAAGTCCTATCCCACCCGCCATATCCTCCAGATATTATTTGTTCGATGTCACATGATCTGGCTGATCAGCAGTTTCGCTCATATGAAGACACCAAAAGATGACTTGATTCGAGGATAGCCTCAAGCTGGGAAAAATTTGTAGCTAGCCATGGGCAACACTTTGAATGATTCATTCGTAACCATTTTTTCACAATAAAGTTGCATTTTCATAAAAAAAAGCGATAATTTAGTTGCACACCTAATATATTGTCTAAATAAGTAGGTAAGATTTTCTGGCGATTTTTGCAAGTTTGACTTTGAAAGTCGGCCATTCGGCCATTCGGTAACTCATCATAATTCCAAATTTACAGGAGCTGTTGGTACGGCAGTAGACCTTTCCAAAAAAGAGAGGTCATCTCAGAAACGCTACACAGCCGCTATTTTTAAATAAATTATTCTGTAAAAATTATGTTTTACAGTCAATCATATGTACAATAAACTTGTACCTTTATAAACTCGATTTATTTTATATTTTTCCTAAAAATAAAATCACAAAAAAGCCTATTTTTACGGCCTCTAGAGTGGCCTAACCCCTTAAGGTAGCAATGAACTTAGTCTGAAAATAGAGATTCAATAACTACACGACTGTACAGTAATATAGGTGACGCGCGCCTTAGATCATTAACACATGTAAAGAATGGATATCAACGCTCTGACGGGTAGTATACTACTAATATCAAGAGGGTTGATGCAGTTAATCTTATTTACGTAAAACGATTTCAGGTTCTGCGAATCTTCTCAAGAAACTTTCTGATAATTTTTGATGAAAATACTCTGGTCTTATCGTTAACATTTCCTAAGGCCAGTTCTAGTCAGATCTTATCTTCGTGCAATTCTGTCAACTACGTGTTAATCACATCTAAATATCACATTCGTCATTTGCATCTTGAGGTCACACTAAGACTCGATAGACAGTGATTTGAAAATACACTTGCACTTTTTTTTGTCAAGAACTCATTGATGTTTTTCTTCGTAGCAAAACACTTAATGTATGTCGAAGTCCACTTAAATACACAATTAAACATTTGGCACAAATTCGTTATAACAGGGAAGACAAAATAAAAAAAAAAATAAATAAAAACAAATAGACAATCCAAAGCAAAAGCACATAACGAAAATTTGTTCATTTTTGAAATGAACAACTGGTGGGTAGTTGTGAGTGAAAGTGAGGTGAAGTGGTATTTCACCGCATAAAGTGGCACAAGCGAAAGATATTTTCGTTTTTGTTGGTCAATAAAATTTTGCAACATATTTGTGAGTACAAATATGGGTTCACCTAAAGTTGATTCACTCTTGTCCACGAAATCACAGTTCGCTTTAATAAATCACCTCCGAGTTTTTTTTTGAAAAAAATTTTATTTTGTAATTTTCTACTCATCTGATGATTACTCAGTAAATTGATGGTGATGGTAATGATGCTGATGATGCAGCGGTCGACGTTTTGGATTCTATAAATAAGCCACTAGCTTCCTCAAGCTCACATGGGCACACCACACACGTGAAAACGAGGCCGCAATGAAAATGTCAAAACTCTGCGAGGTCAGTCTAGATTCAGATTCCGATTACGATTTCGATTCAAATTCAGATCCAGGACACTACTCAAGATTGTTATTATTATTATTATTTTTTTTTTTTTCAATTTCAACAACTGGTGGATGGGAAATGACTAGCTATTCAGTTCTACTTTTATTATTATTTTTTTTTTTTAACAAGCTCACAGCTCCCTTTGTATGTAATTTTGGAGACTTTGATGGAATGATGATGCCAACTCTGCTCCTCGTAAAATGAGAACTCTCGCAAGGGTTGCTGGTTGCTGGGTTAATGCTAAAGCTGATGATGAAGCTGATTGCTTACAAATGCGATGTACTCACACTCGTGCTGGAACACTCGTAAGTCACAGATACTAACAAATCTGAGCGCAATAGCAAAGCTTGCATGAGTAGTCCACACTTCATAATTTTTGTTGCACAATGCAGCGCACTGTGCTCTCCGAGAGGACTGTGAAATGAGAGCACATTTTCAATTTCATTTTAAACTACCCTCCGGGGATTGTGTTGTTAAAAAGAAGAGAAGATGAAAAACAACAAGAAAAAAAAAGCAAAAAAAAAAACATCATCAAGCGAGACTTTTCATTTTGCTCCTACATTGGGGATGCTATTTCTTGTAAGGGTGGCATATTACTGGGTGCCATGGTACACGAATACGAGTATGTACTGCTCAAAAACTGTAATTGGAAGGTAGAGATAGGGTGCCACATTATTTGTACTAGACAAGTACTTGTCCTCGTACTGGTATTCGCATTCATACTCGAACTCGTTGCCGTACTTGTTCTCGTATGTTTGCAGCATGCGAGAAGTGTTAGCTGAACGTGCTAAATACGTGCAAATATTGTTCTCTATTTATTTACGCCTTATGTAAGAGATGAAATCAATTATGAATTAACCGAAGGCTCAGAAATGTTGAAACAAAGCCACCATGTGCTTCTAGACAAGATTATAGGTGCTAGATTGTTCCGGTATTGTATCCAATCGAATGTATTATTTCTCAATATTGAAACCTTTTCAAAAAAAGTCACATTGTGAAAAAAGAGAACACGGCGTTAAGTCAAAATCGACAAATACAGGATCTTACCTATAGATAACATGAGCAAATGATCCATTAAGCGGAGGGATAGTTTAGGTAACTAAAATCTTTCTTAATTAAACCAACTAAGCCTCTAAGGCAGAGAATAAGTGTTTATCTGCAGCGAGGAGAATACGCTATAGCCAGATCTCGGCATCACGATTACGAGATTCAATATAAAACAATTTCTTTGCTGAGCTCCTCTCCGCTGACAGACAGAATGAACGATTCAACCTGGACGGTGAAAGTCAAAAGATTCGTCCACTCAACTAAAATGAAGTGAGGATAGCAGTATCCAAGCTTAAGTACAACAAGGATGCTGAACGAAATCCCCTACCTGCCGAGATATTTAAGACAGCGGGATATGACTTGGCAGAGAGAAGAATGGAACCTTAGTTCCGTTTGCCCGCATCTGATTCCTTAACATCGCATACTCGTATAACATAAGATGTTATCTGCCGCCTTGTGCCAACGCCTGAAGCCATTTATCGACGATCTAATTGGCTGCTATCAGTGCGGTTAGTCAACTAGTCAACAATCGACCAGATATTCACATTTCGGCAGATTCTGGAAAAAAAACTCAAGTAGTCCAAATCGATACGCACCACCTCTATCGAATTTAAGGTACCATTTCACAGTTTCTATCGAGAAGAGCTATACAGTGTCATGTCTGGCCTTGGCATACCTGCCAAGCTTGACAGATTGCCCACAATGTAAAGGTTTGATGTCACAAAAGGATTTCAAAGTCATAATTTTCCAAAAGAGAATTTATATAAGACCCTCACCATCCCAGTCCTGATTTATGGTGTAGAAGCGTGGACGTAAGCGAAGGTGAATGAAGATTTCCTTGGCTGTTTTGGACACAAAATTGGTCCGGTTTGCTTTGGCAGTGTTTGGAGGAGGAGATTTAACGTCATACTCTACGAGCTGAGCTGAAAAGTGCACATTATTTGCCTTAGATGTAAAGCTATACATGTAGAGGGAGAAAGCATAAATGCTCCAGCCTGAAAAGTCTTCCATTCCAAACCGGAGGGACAACACAGTAAAGCACCTCGCCTTAGGTGGCGCACTTTAGGGGCAGTTAGCTGGAGACCGCGCTAACTGGAGAGGGTGGTTAGTTGATGCCCAAGTTCACCCCGGACTGTAGCGCCATTTGAGGAAGGAACATGGTTCCTGGGACTCTAGCTACAAATATTACATTACATGGCATTAAAACCTACCCAACTTTCAACCTTGAGCCCACCTATAATAGCAGCATTATCTGAATCCTTGTGAAAAAGTCTGCTCGTCCGAAAGCTACTGTCAAATCGTAGTCCGACCGGCTGTAGTCAATGTTTATGGGCAAAGATTGGAGATTGTTAACCGTAGTAGCTACAACACTACGAAGAAGTTTGAAATAAAATTTTCGTCCCGGCAGCAATCTGTTTTCCGGATATATACGAGTACAAGAGCATCATGTAATATCCAACGCTACAGATCATTGAACTTTCTTCAATGAACTGATGGCAGGACACCTGGCTATAATGTCAAAATGGGCAGGTATAATAGGAGCGTGTTTTGGGGTTGTATCTCGCAAAAACTAAAGGTTTCAAGTTATTATACGAGGGTAGTCCCAGAAGTACCCGACCTGACGTGTAGATGGCGGCTGTTGTTTAAAAAGAATGACAAATGTATTTGAAGTTTGACGACACTAGGTTGTTTAGTATTTGTTCGGCAGCTTTTCATTTGAAAGGCTTCAATCAAACCAACATCAAAACGGAACTGGACTCTACTCTGGGGGAGTCTGCTCCTTCATTTAAAACAATAAAATATTGAGTGTCAGAGTACAGCGAGGCTGTACGAGTTGCCAAGACGAACATCGCAGTGGTCGACCGAATGATGTGAGTTCACCAAAATTGCTGAAAAAAATCCACAAAATGCTATTGGATGACCGTCAATTGAAAGTGCGATTACTCACAAGGGAACAAAAACACCAGCGTGAAGATTTTTCAATCGAGTTTTTAGCGAAGTTTCACAGCAATGCAGCCGAGTTTTTGTGTCGATTCATAACCATGGATGAGGCATAGGTCCATCACTTAACACCCGAGACGAAGGAACAGTCAAAACCAGAGGAGAATCGGCTCCAAAGAAGGTGCCATCTGCTGCCAAGGTCATGGCGTCAGTGGAAAGTTGCGAGTGCGATAATTTTCATTGCTTATCTTCAGAAAGGAAAAAGAATCACCGGCGTGTATTAAGCGTATGAAAGATGAAATCAAGAAAAAACGGCCGCATTTTGCGCAGAAAAAAGTTTTGTTTCATCAAGACAATGCACCAGTTCACATAATCGTCATCGCGATGGGGAAACTCAATGAATTAAAGTTCGAATTGCTTCTTCATGCATTCAGATTTAGCCCCCTCGGATTATTTTCTATGTTCGAATTTGAAAAAAATGGCTCGGTGGTAAAGTCTCGGTGGAGTCTGCGGTTGATGGCTATTTCAATGAGCTCGACGATTCTCACTATAAACAGGGTATCGAAGCTATTGAACATCGCTGGGAAAATTTTTTAGTGTTTTCTTTGTTAGGCCGGGTACTTCTGGAACTATCTTCGTAACTGCTGGCATACGGCGGCAACATAAGCAATGGTTCGGTCAGTTTCGAAGAGAACAAGAATATCCACATTAGGGCCCTTAAAAACAATATCGAAAAAAGGCAGACTGGGATAGACAAGTGACGGCCCACAAGGAGGTGTTAGAGCTTATAGTGTTCAACTCTCTGGTTATCAGATATTGTATCCATGATGAGACTTGTGCGTATTGCCGCTGTCTTTTCTGTGGGGGCCCCCGCCCAATTATCAAGGATTCGCCCATCAATGACGTTGTCTAATAAAAAGCGGGGGCAGAGCATATTACTGGTTTTATCGTAAACATCTTCAGATGACGCCTCTCAAGGTTGCTACGATTTGACCAGTTACAAGTTGCCGATCATAGGTCTTGTTGGCAGCAAGACCACCGGTAGTCCCTAGCACTTAAATCACGGTACCATGGGAGTCAGGAGCCTCCCGGATTTCGGTCCGGGCCTGACTTGTTGAGGTAGGCCCCCTTGCGGAAGCGTCATGGTGGCTGTGGTTTTAACCCAAATCGCGGGAAGGGTCTTCCTGTTGGTGTGACCCATTGTAGAGTAGCAAATAAGTACTGGGTGCTGTGACCCTAAGAGCAGTAAGGTTTCAGATCAGCCTCGACCCATACCAAGGTTGGAACTTGTGCCTCCAACACAAGTTCTGCTTTGGTATTATACAATTAATGTAGGTAAGCGATGGCAAGGCGTATCCTTGCTCCCATGGATGTATGGGCATCCCGTAAACATAAGTCTACATGACAGGTTGTTTACGTTAAAAACCAAAGACTATGTCCTTTCTGTCAATTACTTCTGACATCTGTTGAAACAGCGCTGACAAAAACATGATCCAAAGGGCTTTCAGTTCACCTTCTTAAAACAAAAATTGGTCCCTTCACGAGAAGGCGAAAAATTACCGGATTGGCCCAAAAAGTGCTACAAGGTGTAACAATTTAATTCTCGAATGAAGCCAAATATATGGAAGTTAAGAAAAGACTCCCATGTTCCCTGCCTTCTGATTTGTTGACAACACCACTCGAGTTTTGACATAGCTAGTATACTACGTCGAGTTTCGTCAGGTTCAGAAATGCTTAACTGAATCTCACTACGAATGGCTCTTGGGCTAGTTAGTGGGCCGAGGCTTACAACTTCGAGGAGAAAAATAACATAAATGTTGATAGGAAAGGAGCATACCATATGCGTATGTAGTGGCTGCCAAGCATGCTATAAACACTTTCAAAACTGTGAATGAACTCAATACCTTGTTAATCTGGTAAGAAAACTCCCATGTTACACTGAAATCCCGGGAAATGAGATATCCAACGAACCTTCTATATTTTTCAGGGTCCAAACAGCTTATGACTAAGGGCTTCAGACAGCTTTTGAATTATTGAAGAGCACAATGGCCAATGGCAAGCTGTTGACAAATCAAGAGCTACGAAATAGCTGTTAGAAGTCCGTGGGTTTCATCCTGTCCCTAAAGGGAAGTGACTACAAACGGATCACAGTCGCTATCGAGAGCCAGTTCGTACGATTTTGCGAAGCTCATAAGAGACACATTTGTCCACCCTTATTTGATCATTTCATTTGATATCGTCCTAACTATTCTTGTATCAAGTGGAAGATATGTTGGAGTGGTGCACTCCGTCCCTTTTTTCGACAGATTGTTGCGTAGAATTCAAAAATACACTTGTTAAACTGAACAACTTTTCTATAAGTACTCTACCGTACATTAAGCTAACCGGCAAGAACGCAACGTCCCGAAAAATTGAAATTAAATCTGGAGCGTCAAAGCAAGTACGCAAATAGCATCCGATGTCGACAGAAAATTTACTAATAAATATTTGTTCTACCTAGAAGGAGATTTTGAAGTATTTTTATTGTATTTTTTTACTTTACGAACTTCAATCTTTTCAATTAAAATTCGTGAAAGTTGATCCAGTTTAATTGGATGTTAAATTGTTGTATAAAAATAGAAATCAAATCAGAAAGGGTGGTCGTTTAAGAAGAAACACCCTTATTAGAATTGTGAGACGAACAATTTCACCTCCGCAACCACCACAAAAGCCATTAAAAGCTTTTCTATCACTCAAATAAATACAGGATCTCTTAAAAGTCCCAAAGAAATGTACAACCACCCAAGTTCCACATGTTTTTGCCTTCTGGATATTAGCGTGGGTTTCCAATAAATTTATCTGACCTAAATTCCCAACGCATACTTGCTTCCCATTTCCTCCTACATCTTTTCTTTTTTATTATTCCTGTCACCGACGCCGCTGCTGCCGTCGTTCTCGTTGTCGGCCCCCTCATCTTATAATGAATCATCAACACAATTATCCACAAACTGGATCAACTCTGCATCGGGTATTAGTTTCTTCCTCTTATCCTTTTAAATTGAAAAATAATAAAAAAAAATAAAAATAAACGAAATTTATAAAGGAAGTCCTTGTTAGTCTGATTTTTATATGAAAAAAAAGATTTAAAAAAAAAAGCCAGCACTGTTTACAATTTTACCTGTCGCCTTTTTTTTTGTGAAAAGGTGTATATAGTATAGGTATAGTCTACAAAGCGCACAGGTTATTCCTTATTTCCCTACTTTCCTATTTTTTTTTTCGCAAGTACCTTCCTCCCACTGAATGACTATTTTATCCAGGAAAATAAAAAGTAAAAAAAAAAAAAAAAAAAAACAAACACTGGAAACAGAGTCCCAGGATATACATATTTAGGAAAGTAGAGAGAAAAAAAACCTAAAGTCGTCCTATTTTACGTATCGAAGAGGCTCATTTATCCGCACGTATAAATTGTATGACATCCCTAGCCAGCAGCTGGTGAACTTTTTCTGTCCGATCAAACGGCTCTTTTGTTTCGCTTCCAATTATTTCTGTTTGCTCTTTATTTTTTTTTTTTTGGGGTATTACTGACGTTTGCTGTTTTGTTGGTTTTTGTTGGTTTTTGTTTTCGAGATTTATTTAGGGTTTTCAGATCATAACACGTGTTCCGGAACTGATACGAATTTCTGGATAAGAAGGAAGACACAACCAAAGTTTGCTTATTTTGATGACATGATTTGCGTGCAGAATTAACGGTGAGTTTTTGAATTAATCTATTGTAACAATCCACATAGGCCCTTTGTTATGCCTCATTTATTATCGCCGGATGTGCCTCCTTAACTCTACCCGTAACTAAGCTGCTTTTAAATGCAGAAATATATTACCGACTTACGTCGAAAATGAGCTCTTGCTGACATTGATGACAAGACGACAGCTTTACTTAATGATTTGTGGATTCTTATGAAACATACTGATGGAGGAGGACATCAGTTTTAACGGTATTATGGTATTTGTGTCAATTTTTTAAGCCGACACTAAAGTGAAAAACCACATCAGCAATGTGCGCCCAATCTGCACCCTTAAAGCTGATACAAGTGCCAATAATTACTTTAAGGCGACGATGATGATGATGTCGATGTCGATGTCGATGTTGATGTCCCTGATGACGATGGCGATGGCGATGAGAACGACAATAGGAGCTGCAAAACCATGTCAATACCTAATTATTCTATTTTTATAAGGATTCCATCTACTGTCCTTCTTTTTCTCTTTTTCTTTGCTTCTTCTATTCTATTCACCGACCATAGATACATACGAGTCTATTTTGACTCTATTGTACTCTATATAGTGTGCTCGTATATATTAAGCGAGGACAATGTGATGACGACAACGAAGATAGAAATGACGACCTCGTCGTTGATTTAATTCACCCGATTAATTCGCTTCAATGAGAATTTACTTGTTACTTTTATTTTTTGTATTTATTTATTTATTTATTTTTTTTTTCTTTTTATTATTATTCACTTTCATTGCAGACCAGTATGCGCAAAGGAGGACAACAACAAGGAGAGAAAAAAACTACATGCAATGGAATGGAAATTGATTTGTATGGTCCTATGACCATCTATGTACAATATATTATTGAATTGAAAGGGTCGCTTTCATTCTCCGTTTACTTGTGGAAAACATTTACCCTTGCCGCATGGAATCTTTGTATGGACTAATGTTTACCCTTAACCTGATTACCTAGAAAAAGTCCAACATAAAACTTTGAAAAGATACAGAAAGACAAAAAGAAAAAAAAGCTGAACTGTAAACTAAAAACCCCTAGAAAGTGGAATAGGTAATGAATAATATAAAATGAATGATAGTTTAAAGTAGGAGGTTACTCTATGCTGTAGGCCACATAAGCAAATCGTATTCAGTGCAAACAGTAGCAACTAAAAGAGTACAACATGGAATTACAATTTTCGAATCTTAAGTTCCACAATACGAGTACTCGTAAATCAAAAAATCACCACTTTCACCAAACCTTAAAGCAAAATTCGAGCCTTCATACAGGGTCTTTCAATAGGGAGTTTCGAACTTTAACAGTTGATAGCGGCCATATTGTTGAAGCTATATCTGTCGAATTGGCTGTCATTTATTCAGTCTGTTTTGCTAAATCACCATGGACGGACATAGCGTTCAACAACACGTGCAAATGATAAAATTGTTTTATCAAACTGGGTGTTTTGTTCGGGCAATGTTCCGCGCGATTCGTCCATTTTACGGTCGCTATAATGGTCCTACTGGCTCAATAAACGATAAACCAACACTCGTACGTCGACGAAACACAAGATCCGCCGAAAACATCGCTGCTGTCCGTGAGAGTGTGCAGGAGAATCCGCGGCAGTCGATTTCGCGTCGCTCACAAGAACTCGGCCTTTCGCAGACCACAGCTTGGCGAATTTTGCGTCGTGGCTTAGGCCTGCACCCGTACAAAATTCAACTGACCCAGGGGCTGAAGGTAAACGACCATAGACAACGACACGTGTTCGCTGAATGGCCTCTGGAGCAGTTGGAAATTGACCCTAATATTCATTGAAAAATCTTCTTCAGCGATGCGCATTTCTGGATGAATGGGTATGTCAGCAAACAAAATTGACGAATTTGGCGTCCAATGCATCCCGAAAAAGTCATTGTTTGGTGTGGATTTTGGACTGTCGGCGTCATCGGTCCATATTTCTTTGAGAACAACGTTTCAACAGGACAGCGCTAAGTGCCACATAGCTCACCCCGCATTGAAAATTTTGCACGAGCGATTCGACGGTATGATCATCATCTCACGTGGAGGTGATGCGAACTGGCCGTCGAGATCGTGCGATTTGACCCCGTTAGACGTTTTCTTGTGGGGTTTTCTGAAATCGCAGGTCTATGCGAATAAGCCACAAACCACAGCGCCCCTCAAAGCTAACATAACCCATGCCATCTGTCAAATTCAGAATGATTTATGGGCCAGAGTCATGGAGAATTGACATTTCGAATGCGCGCCACCCAGAGAAACCGAGGAGGCTGACAAGTACCTAAAATTGATGGGTAAGACAATAAAGTGTACTAGTCCAATACGATATTTCGGTATCGACATACGAGTACTTTAACAACTCAGGCATGTTACACATTGGAAATCAAGAAAACCACGGCCTTTTGCACAATTTCTACCTTCGAAATCGTATGGAGAACTGGTGATGTGATTTCTTTAGGAAGGTGCTATTAATTCACCGATAATATTCAATATTTACACAATTGGTAACATTACCATGGCATGCCCTACGATAGATAACTCCGCATATAGAATAGGTCCTATGATTGGGGTCATTAGCATACCCTTCGCGACTTCGATAAAATTAGACGATATTGCGGCGACTGAAAATTGAAGACCACCTTTAAGAAGTTGGAACCCATTCTGTTTGGAACGCATTTGTCTGGGACCTCTTGGGAGACCAGAAAGAATTGGCAAATTGGACAACGCAGACAAGTCAGATAGTCGTAGCTTTATTTAAACAAACATATACTGCTCTGGCCAACGTCAAAGTTGTTTTTGCCCATAAAAAAGACTGTTTTATAACAGACAAGTCGATGTTGGAATGAAGGTAACCTGATAGAGGCTTCTCACCCAACGTATGATCAGATTTGAATGTCGGGCGTAGTTCAACAAGATGTACATCGGTACATCTCTTTTCTTCCTCCCTAAGTTCCCTTCGTCCGCGCAAATTGCAAACATTTTAACCCAAGTTCCGAACCGTTTTTTTTTAAGTATTCAAGTCCACAATTATATCGTTATTCAAGGTACGAGGGCGGGTCAAAAAGTCCGTGACTTTTGGATTAAAACACAGATTTTTTGATAAAAAAATAATTTTATTTTTCAACGTAGTCTCCCTTGAGCTCTATACACTTTGTATAACGCTTCTCCAATTTTTTTATCCCTTCCAAAAAAAATGATTTGTCGAGGTCCTCAAAATGACGAGATGACTTCATCATTGGAGTCAAATATTTTTCCACCAAGCCATTTCTTCAGGTTTGGGAACAAGAAGTAGTCGCTCGGAGCCAAATCTGGAGAATAGGGTGGATGAGGGAGCAATTCATAGCCCAATTCATGGATTTTTGCCATGGCAACTGCACATGTGTGCACCCTTGCATTGTCTTGGTGGAAAAGAGCTTTTTTCTTGGCCAAATGAGGTCGTTTTTTTTTTCAAATCGTCATTGAATCGGTCCAATAAGTTGGCATAATATTCCCCATTGATTGTTCTTCCCTTTTGAAGGTAGTCAATGTGGATTATCCCGCGTGCATCCCGAAAAACAGTCGCCATAACTTTATTGGCTGACAAACCCACCTTGGCCTTCTTTGGCGCCGATTCACCCTTAGAAACCCACTGTTTTGACTGTTGTTTGTTCTCTGGTGTGTTGTGATGGATCCATGTTTCGTCCACGGTTACAAAACGGCGCAAAAACTCCTCCATATTGCGATTAAACAACGCCAAACCTTCCTGTGAAGTTGTTACACGATTGCGTTTGTGGTCGACTGTGAGCAAACGCGGCACCCATCTTGCGGAAAGCTTTCTCATGCCCAAGTGATCATTCAAAATTGAAACCACTGAGCCATGCGATATCCCTACGGCTTCCACAATCTCTCGCACTTTCAATCTTCGGTCGGCCAACACCATATCGTGAATTTTTTCGATTGTTTCGGGTGTAGAGACCTCAACTGGGCGTCCAGGACGTTCGGCATCTTCAGTGCTTGTACGGCCACAACGAAATTCAGTAAACCACTTTTTTACCATTGAAATCGATGGTGCAGAGTCCCCATAGTATTTATCAAGCTTAGCCTTGGTCTCGGTAATGGTTTTTTTTTCGCAAGAAATAATGCTTAATACGAGTAAGCACACGAAATTCACTTTTTTCCATTTTCTCCTCAAATTAGTGAGTAGTCTGATAAAAATAGCTGTCAAACACAAACTAACTGACGCAGCAAGTTTAAATTTTGACAGGAGTCAACTGACAGATGCCTGTTGACAGGAGCAGTGTTGCTGTTTCAGTAAAGAGGTGAGAAATTCAAAAAGTCACTGACTTATTGACCCGCCCTCGTATGTACACACATATCATATATCATTAGTCATTTTATTACTGAAGTAGTACATCAAACATTTCTTGGTATGGACAGTCTCCTTAGTATACAACTTCTGGACCTTCTACCGGATTTATCATTATTGGTGTCACCTCTACTTTCTAGAAAACTTGTAATTAGTTAAAATCAAACCAGTAAGCCAATGTCAATCGGAACTTCAAAACAACAGCCACTGTTGTTGTTGATACAATTTTTCTGTGGTGAATATCGCATCGGGCAACCATCTAATATAGAGCTCATTTTGGTGATATTGAACCTCTTGTCTATGTATATCTCCGAATTGGCAAATTTGTAGTGAAGGGCACTGATTAAAAACTTCGCATCTCGTTAGTTAAAAACGCGACTGTCTTCCAAACGGCTATGAATGAGATATTGAAGCCTAGGTGGAAGGTATAAAATATATATTTGCCTTCCGAACAACAGGCTGCTGGGCTCCTTCGTCAGCTCCTGAAATACCTCCAATAAGTTCTAGCATACACGTCTTTTCTAAACACTGTTGAAATGCTAATAAAAAATAAATCTTGCCAGGGTAGCAGATCACAATGGTATTGCAGGACATTATAAGGCCTATGAACTCGCTAGACAACTCTCGCGGATTTGAATTTACGCTCGCACGCCCTGCGTTTGACGAGTTTCTTGTGACTACTAAAGTGCTAGGTAGTATGCAGTCAAATAATGTCAAAGAAAAGGCCAAACGAAGGCTTTTCGACGTCTCTGTCAAATACGTTTTGCTACTCCTCATATGATTGCACGTACAGTCCCAGGATATGGTCTGATTGTACGCAGACAAATATATGAGTTGCCCTGAGATTTATAAGCCACTGCTTAACTTAGGGTTTGGGTCACTTACTCCTCAAAAGCCAGATAATGTATGAAACACGGAATTGGCAGATTCTGATAGCTCAAACTTGAGAAGTTTCTAAGCCATCCTCCTTAGATGTGGCAAATACATTCACCGTAAATCGCATGATTTACCAAACACCCTGAGCCACCAGGTAAGAGACTCATAGATAAGGACATTTATAATTTATCATAGGCAATGTGGATGCATGATATTGAAGAGCATTATTAATGTACGAGTACGATATTGCATGCGTTTATCGAAGAATAGATTGAGAATTTGCCTGGAAAAGGTGATGTCCGGTCAGTACTAGCTAGCATTAAGCGTTGTTTTAAAGGCGTATAACGTTGTGTAATCCACAAGGTTCGAAGTACACCGTACGCTTTACCAAGAATAGTATTAATACGCTTCTCACAACTTAGAGTCTAAAAAAGATTTTTAACAAACACAACATGCTCTCTTGGGGAAGTAGAAATAGAAGAAGTAGAAGATGCTGAAAATATGAGGTTTCTAAAGCCTTCGGTAATATTACTATGCATTTCGATTTAATGGAATTTAGGAAAATCGCGTTTTCTGCTGACCACTATGAGCTTTTCCTTATGTCTCCATTAATTTTATCCACACATTCTTCAATGAGACTAAATGGGCAGCTTTTATGCAATTAGACATCGTCAGCATACATTAGGAACAATGACTGCGTTATTGTCGAAGTAAGCTGATTTGTGTACCATGAAACAAAAGTGGACCAAGAGTCGATCCCTGTGGAACACCTCTGAATATGGGAAGGAATTTTGAAATACAATCATTAACCACCGCAACCTGGTTTCTATTACACAAGTAGCAAGATATTGACTTAACGGAAGCGGGCGAAAAATTGTAGCTGGAAGCTCTCAAAGCACAAAATGCCATGATCTACTGTATTAAAGGCTTTTGGAAAGTCCAAAAGTACAAAAAAAAAGTGACTTTACCCATATCTAAAGCTCTCCTTATATCTTCAGTAACATTTATAAGTGCTGTCATGCAGCTGTGTTTTTGTTGAAAACCGAGTTATTTGGGTGAAAAGGATATTTTGAGCACGAAGATAACAATTCATTTATTGTTGCATAATTCTTTCAAATAATTTTGATAGGAAGGGTATAATTGAAATGGGCCTAAGTTCCTTATAAGTTTGATCTTTTGGAATTGGTATCATTTTAGACATTTTCCATTGGCTGGGGTAAGCACTAGTTGTCCAGATTGTATTAAAGACACTCGTATGTGTGATATAGGGTGATATGAATGGTAGGACACTTTTAAAGAAGGCAGGATCTATTTCATCGATTCGATTTTATAGATGTAACACAGTGTCATCTATTTTAGAGAAATCAAAGGTACCCACGTATCTATCTATATTTACGTTGGGGAATGCTCCTCCAGGAACTGGGAATGGCAAGCTTACAAAGCTTTGATTAAGAGCGTTCCAATTAACGTTTTCAAGACTATTAAAGGTAACAGTGCAATAAACTTTTCTAAGAAATAATAACAAATTTTTCTGGTAATTTACTTAATATGTGCACACATTTTAGTTATTCAATGAGTATTTACAATGTCACTCCCTTAATTTCGATCGTCTAAATGATGGTTTCTTAGATAAGAGGATAGATATGAAGAGATGAACAATAATATCAGTCAAAGCATGCTTTCTTTTGAATTGCTCTCGAGGAAAGATCAGAAGAGCTAATATGGTGCTGCTGATTAATGCTCATAGAATTAGGACATACTCCAACAAATACTGCGTTGGCTATCTAGCAGAAGGCATTACAGATTATAGAATAACGCGCTCAGATAAGTTCCGTTTAAGGAAAGTATTATTAAATAAATTTATTAAGAAACCTTAAACCTAGGAGGGTAGTCCGAGAAGTATCCGACCTGATGTATAGATGACGGTTGTTGATTTAAAAGAATGACAAATGTAGAAAGTGCCAAGCTATGAAGCCTAAATTTGAAGTTTGACGACGCTATGTTGTTTAGTATTGGTTCGGCAGCCATCAATAGTGAACGTTCTCAATGAATTTTTAAATATGGAAACAATTGGTCATCGTTATGTGACACTATACTTTCATTTGAAAGGCCTCAATTCAACCAACATCAAAACGGAACTGGATTCTACTCGGGGGGAGTTTGCTCCTTCGTTTACAAGAGTGAAAGATTGGGTGGCAGAGTTTAAACGAGGCCGTACGAATGCCTAAGACGAACATCACAGTGGTCGACCAAATGAGTTCACCAGAAATGTTGAAAGAATCCACAAAATGGTTTTGGATGACCGTCGATTGAAAGTGCGTGAACTATCAGATATGATAGGCTGTACATCGCATGTTGACTGAAAAATTGGACATGAGAAAGCTGTGCGCAAGATGGGTGCCGCAATTATTCACAATGGAACAAAAACAGCGTCGTTAGAATGTTTCAATCGAGTGTTTGGCGAAGTTTCACACAAAGACAATCAACGGCGTGTATTATGCGAACTTATTGCAGCGTTTGAAAGAAAAAACGGCCGAATTTGGCGAAGAAAAAACAATGCACCAGTTCACTCATCCGTCATCGCGATGGCCAAAGTCAATGAGTTAAAGTTCAGACACCCTATTCGCCATATTTAGCCCCCTCGGATGATTTTCTATTTCCGAATTTGAAAATATGGTTCGGTGGTAAAAGTTTTGCCAACAGTAAAGAGGTGGAGTTGCAGTTGATGGCTATTTTAAGCAGCTCGACGATTCTCACTATAAACAGGATATCGAAACTTTTGAACATCGCTGCGATAAGTGTATTGAACTAAAAGGAGACTACGTAGAGAAATAAACAAATTTTTCCCAATTTTTTGTGTTTTCTTTGTTAGGTCGGGTACTTCTGGGACCGGCATTTCCTTACTCATAAAACAAAACACGGATGGAACTAACCTCATTGAAGACTTGCGTCGTAAATTACACATTTCCAAGCAAAAAAACATGGATCACGTAAGGTAATCGGAGGAAAAAATTCGTTTAGGGAATGATTAAAAGCATGGAAGACTGACATTAGCACATCTATGGCACTAGAATGTGAAGGCAAATTAAAGATGAAATGTATAATGAGGATGCACTTGTAAATCGAAACACGCACTGATGAATTTAATTGAAAAATCGACGGTGTTGACCACTAAAAAAAGAAATATCATATAAAGTGTAAAATTGTCATCAAAGTAAAATGGCAATAAATATGTGAAAAAGAAAAACAACTCGGCAGTCCTGTAGGTTCAAGGCAGAAAAGATGGCTCTGTTCTAGTTAAGTTGAATGGTATTTGTATACATACGTATTTTTACTTTTACGTAATCGACGTCTCAGAAACTGCTAAGACTAATGACTAAGCCGACTTGACATCAAGGCCTTTACATTTGATATCACCGCAATAGCTTTTTCCCCAACGTTGTTTTTTTTAACTATTTTAACGACGAAATGGTTTTCTTTTATCTTTGTTTTTAAAGACGTCAAATTCATATAGCAAACGAACAACAACCTGAAGGAAAATTTCAGCACCCCACTGTGTGTCACAAAAAGCCATGTCCCAAGATAATTACTGTGCACCAAAAAGCAACGCAATTCAAAAGCGGATACAAAAGAGAACTCGGCAGAAAAAGAAGAAGAAAATTAAAAAGAAATAAAGTAAACCGACATTCAAACTCAGAATAAAATGCATTTCAAAGCTAGAATAGTTATGGATTGAAATGTGTCTTAGGGGGTGGACGTTGCGAAGTAATGCAATACCTTGTGGCTGGCCCCATTTCGTCAACCCCCTGTAATTTGTTTGTCTCTACAGCATAAATCCAGTGGTGCTTCCACTACTACCATCATTTTTACTCATACATTTATTTTAGAGAATATTGGAGCAAGGATTAAGGTCAGAAATAAGTAGCACTTACAAGTGTATTTGAACGTTCTGCTTTTTTTTTTTACCTCATTTCGACATTTCTCTTTCCTTGGCGCGTTGCCGCTTTCCTTTATCCTCTGTGGTTAATTTTTTTTTCCTCTCTGTTAAAACAAGCTGTTGTTGTAAGTTTGCCACCCAGATGACAGACATCAAGGTTTGTGTGTCTGTATAATGGATTTTATTCCAACAAAGTATTGATTTCAAAAATAACACATGACATGCGACAATCGATTGTCGACTATCGTCGTTTCAGATAAATAAAAAAGAAAAAAAAAAAACACCAAAGAAATATTAAATGCGAATTTCATTGGAAAATCGTTTGTTTATCGCTGCGATGAAATAAAATCTCAAGGCTTCGGCATCCTCCTCTTGGTGTGCACCTCCTCTTCGTTGCATCATGTTTTTTCAGCTTTTTTTCGTATTTACATTCAGAAATCCACCTCTTGGCTGCATTTGAAAGAAATGTAATGACCAGGAGAGTCAGAGATCTGAAGAGGTGTTGGTTGGTTGAGAAGAGACTTCCGAATCAAATAAACTGCAATGAATGCAGATAAGTTCCTAGGAGCACGAGTAATATTCATGCTTCAAGGAAAAAACCACATAATCTGTGCAAAGGATTTTTTTTCCAACAAGAATATTGGTATTTTCAGTGCTTGAGTTCTCAGTTCTCATCATTTTGAACTTCCAAGCAAAATGAAAAAAAGGAGAAATAAAATGTAGGTGATTGGAATTCTAAAAAAATGGAATGGCGTTGGAAAAACCTACGACCTACTTATGATACTTAAAAATATGTAGAAATCACTGAATTTGGCCTTGAAGTAGGTAACGGAAATTCTATGCCAAATCCAAGATTTTGCGATCTTTTCCATAGTTTCGGACCAGATGAAGTTTAATAAACAAAGTTCACATTCCACCGCTCAATGATGTCGTTCAAATATATTGGCCGTACAATCCCCCTTTTTTGTAAGAAGCGTAGGTTTACGGAAAAAATAGACAAGCCAACGCGTATCAGTTTTTTTTCCCAATTACGCACAATAATAACTAAGGCGTAGGAACCTAACAAACCCCAGTCTCCCTGAACAACCGTTGATTATACTTCTGCACTCCCACTCGGAAAAAAGTGTCTTCTGCTGGATATTAAATAAAAATAATAAAAAAAAATCCTGGACACACTCGTAGGATCGCAAATATTGGGCAATTAAATAAATTGTTAGCGAGACAGCCCGGTATGAACCAAGGTGTAATCTATCTCTCCACTCCCTGTAACGTTGGTTTTGTCGTTTTGTGGAAAGGCAAATGCACCAAAGATTTGGACGTTAAACATGTGCTAAGAGTATTCCATGTGTGTTGTATTTCAGTTAAAATTTCTTTGACAAAAGGGTGATGTACGAGTATAGAACTTCTAGTTTAGATTGTGTTCAGAGCAGTAAATTCGTAAACCGATGCTTACTAAACAACATTGAGCAAGAAACTCACACTTCGAATGAAAAGAAGATATACTAATTTTAAGAAGAAAAATGATGATAATTAAGGTAGGACTACTATGACCAGAATACAAAGCACTTAGCCAGGTAGAACAAAAGTTCCAGTGATAACAACAAACGAGAGGAAAGAAAAAACTTTAAAAAACCGATCAAAGGAACATACCACCTTGAACAAAAAGTTCCCGCACCACACCACCATGTGGCGCTCCTATTGCATTGTTCCGATTTGAGTTCTGTTTTTTTTTGTTAAGTTGGTAAATCTGTTGTTGACATTCCCTCTAAATCTTAGCGTCATAGCTTAACATTTGCAAAAGTTACGTAGCCTGTGTGTGTTGGCGATTTTTTACAATTTTAGAAATGGATTTAAATTTGCAGCAACGAACATGTATTAAATTGTTGGAACGTTGGAAATGTTGGAAAAGTGTTTCGGCACTTCAAAAGTGGTCGTGAGTCAATCGAAGATGATGAACGCAGTGGCAGACCATCGACATCGACACCGAAAACCGACGAAAACATTGATGAAGTAAAAGAAATGTTGGTCAATAACCGCAAATTAACCATCAGAGAGATAGTGGAGAACTTGAACATTGCCTATGGATCCGTCCAAGACATTTTGATTAATGATTTGGGATTCCGTCGTGTAACAGCAAAATTGGTGCCAAAAGACCTCAATTTCATGCAAAAAAGAAACCGTGTTGACGTCGAAAAAGAGATGATTTGCGAGCCTGAATCCGATCCCACATTCATCAAAAGGATCATTACTGGAGACGAGACGTGGGTTTATTAGTACGACAGGCAATCCGGACATCAGACAAGTGAATGGCGTTCACCAAATGAGCCGAGACCAAAAAAACCAAAACCACGTCGTTTTCAGTCAAAAAAGAAGGCAATGCTCACGGTTTTCATGGATTACAACGGTGTAGTGCATCATGAATTTTTGCCAGAAGGCCAGACAGTAAACAAAGAGTATTACGAGTATTTGAGCGTTATGAGACGTTTGCGTGAAGCATTTCGCCGTAAGAGACCAGAATTGTGGGCAGAAAACTCGTGGATTTTGCACCATGATAACGCACCGTCGCGACGGTCGCACAGTGCCATCATTATTCGTAAGTTTTTGACGAAAAATGCAACAAATACCATCCAACAGGCACCGAATTCACCTGGTTTGGCTCCCTGTGACTTCTTTCTGTTCAATCGAGTTAAAAAAACCACTACGGGGAACGCGTTTCAGCAGCCAAGAGGAAGTAATGGAAAAAATCGCAGGAAGCACTGATGGACATACCGAAAACCGAATATAAAAAAATTTTCGAGGATTGGATCAAGCGCTGGCATAAGTGTGTTACAGTCAATGGGGATTACTTTGAAGGGGACAATATAGATTTAGATTAACAAACTTGTATTTCAAATTTTCTGAATAAATTTCGAAAAATTTTTGATCAAGGTGGTAAATATGTTTAAGAACACGTTTTTTTCTTTTGTCGGAACATAGAAATATACTAAAGATGAGTGTCATTGATAAAATGACTACGGCACCAGCACCCAACACATCAGCACCGAATTCCTGCGGTTTAATACCAGCTTATGCCAGGCATACACACTGATAGTGCCCTGTGGTGTCGTCGTCACTTTTATAACAAGTGTCGCAGGATGTTGTGCCACATATGACTAACACACTTAGGTGCTTAGCAAAAGCGAAGTCTACAGTCCTTTCTAACGTCGCTGTCTCTCTTAAAAACGTCGAGAAACATTCGTTTGGTTTGCCGGCATCCTGGAGAGTTGTAAGATATGCAGTTACGCTCACTCGAAACCCAAATACCAAAAGAAGTACAGACAGTCCTAACGCAGATTCGGGTCCTGAGGAAATCTCCTCTGATGCATGACTGGCAAGTTCATTTGTGATCTCATTTCGCGCGATCTCATTCTCATTTCCCATTCTGACCTGGGACCTAAACGTTACTCAGTGAATACACCCCTCCAAATGCGTTCAGCGAAACATTGGAATACAGACACATTTTCCTAACGACTGACCATACGACTTTACTGACTCAGATCCTGCCTCTGTCGGGCATGCCCATAAGACCGCAGTCAAAATCATCAAAACTACTGTGTGTGTCAAAAAAGTGTTGACAGAGACTTCTGTTGTCTCTGTTAGCATACGTAGAAGATGCCAATAAAGACTCCAATCGCTCAGGCATCAACACACAGAGGACTGTTCTTCCTACAACAGGATTTTTTTTAAATCCAAGTGTGTTTTGTTCATGAGTGCTTACCACAGTGTATCTGTATTCCAGAGACCTACTGCCAAAAATCTATCTTCTTAACTTGGCTAATCCCCACGGAGGCTAATTTGCATCGGAATCATAATTTGGACACCAGCACTTATTTATTTGTTTCCGATGAAGATCAGTGGAGCAAGCTTTCACATCTGCAATTCGTAATTCATGTTATCAGGAACTACTATCACGATAAAACATCGTTTCCACTGGTAAACTTAGTGCACAAAGTTGGGCGGATTCGTCTCGATAACGCTACCAGACATAACAAGGGTTGCCGGGAGACAGAGACTTAATTTTTAGACAGCGTTTTCGTTGGCCTTAGTATTGTACAAGGTGGCGCAAAATTAATCATCCGATTTTGTTTTTGAATAACATTTTTACTAAATAAAAAAAAAATGATTTTGAGTGGTGGAAATCTTTGCTTGGAACTTGACAATTGTTTCTGTTAAGTGGAAAAGATGATATCTGCCAAGTGGCTGCCGCCAGTGCTGATACACATTTGTTCCCGTTCTATCACATTTTCCATGACTTTCCGCAAGATTTCCGGTGATAACTGTTCGCCTTCCTGTTAAATATTCTCCTTAAGGGCTGCAATTGTCTGAGGCTTGGTGACATAGGTTCGCGATTTCAAGTAGCCCCAAAGAACAAAGTCTGGGATGGTTAAATCGGGCGATCTTGCTGGCCATGCCAAATCGCCAAAACGGGAGATTACGTGACCAGGAAACGCTTTCTGCACAATATCCGTGAAGTGCTCGTGCTGTGTGTGCGGTTGCACCGTCTTGTTGAAACCACATGTTCACCAAGCCCCGCTCATCCAATTCCAGGAGAAAGAAGTCGTTTATCATGGCCCTGTAGTGTTCGCCAGTAGCAGTGACCGTATTGCCCTTGGCGTCCTCAAAAAATACGGCCCAATCATTTCTCCCGCGTAAACGCCGCACCACACAGTGGCTTTGAGTGGATGTAATGCATCACCCGCGGATTTTGGGTGACCCGTCGTCTGGTTGATTTTTCTTCGTTCTCAACGGCATCGGCAAACACAGCCGCGATATTCTCGGCCGATCGACCAGTCCGGTGACGGCCTCGCCTTTCACAGTCTCCTGTGGTTCCACTCTGTTCGAGTCGAGTAGCTAATCGCCGGAATGTTTGCCCAGTTGTCGCGATACGATTAGAAATCGACGTCGAAAGTCACGCTGCGCTAACACCACCAACCGATTATTGGTCAAAGACATCAACACAATTATTCCACACTCTTGCGGAGTATAGCGCTCCATTGCTTATCTATTTGTATACTGCAGCAATCTAGTTCACAAATGTCAAATATAATTGACGTACGACGACAATTGCAAAAATTATATCTTCTTCCGATAGGGTGATTAATGAGGTTTTCCTTTCTACCGATCGTTTTGTCAAGCTGAATTTTAGCTTTGTATGGAGGTACTGATTCTGTTTTATACATTATTGAAGGCCTCCTTGATGTCCAAACTGAAAGGTAAACTTACAACTGGCAAAATAGTGTAGCCTTCAAGCTACAAGACATTCAATAAGGTGTGCAGGCAACCTGTTTTGTTTTCTAGAGTTGATGGCTATCGTACGATAGTACTGCGCATGAAAAGATCACAGATCGGGAACCAAGGCAATCATCTTATCATCCGATACCATCACATCTAGCTGTAATAAAAATTATTGCTGTCATAGAACCTCTCTCAGGAGGCAATGGCAAAACTTCGGAAGTCTAAACCTTTACCTTTGCAAAATTCGTTCACTGCTATCAGCTGTACTAATATACGGGTGAGGTCCCAAAAGCCAAATTACTGCAACTACAAGGCAAACTGATCTGTCCACACGTTGATGCATGGCAGCGGGAAGAATCTTTCGTCCAATTTTGGCTCTTTAAATATCAACAAAAGACAATCACACTTTCTTACAGCTCTATTCCTTGTGGTGCTTTTTCTTTGGTAGGTGGAAACGAGAGAATCTGAGAAACGAGCACTTTGTGCCACAAATCAGCATAAGAGTTGGTTGAACCAAAAGTCAGAAATAAATCTGAACGTTTGTATCCAAACTGCAAATCTAGTGATTAGATTCGGTTTTTAAAAAGCCAAGCTCCTCTAGTTCGAATAAAATTGCACAAGAGACTGACAAAATCTACACATCTGTACTCCGTAACAAAGGGTATCTCAAAATTCAGGCAACATTTGAATTTTGCGCCATATGTGTGGCAAAGTCTTGTCAACGAAAAAAAAGATAGCGTGGCAGCTGACATTTCAGGGGTACTAAAAATGGAGCGCTACAAGAAAAAAAAACGCGGATTCAATGTTGAGCAATATTTTAAAAATAATGAAGGTTTGCCAGCTACAGTTCGCCATTTGTCTTACAAAATATGGTCGGAAGATTGATTTAACTTCATCAACTGTAAAGAGATTTATCCAAAAGTTCAGGGATACTGGATGAATTACTGATCTTAAACAACCCGGTCATCTGTCAAGAAGTCGTTCAACAAAAAACATCGAAGCAGTTCGGGGAAGTGTTGCTGAGAGTCCAGGAATATCATTTCGGCACCGTGGTCAAAAATTGGAAATTTCGAGAAGTTCTCTACAGCGTATTCTGACGAAAGATTTGCATCTTCAGGCATACAAAGTGCAATTGACTCAAGAACTGAAGCCTACTGACTACGCACAGCAAAGAGAGTTTGTAGAATGGGTTGCGGAAGAACAAGTAGTGGGTGCTGATTTCTCAAACAAAATCATCTTCAGCCATGTGGCTCATTTTCATCTTGATGGCTTTGTTAAACGTCAAAATTGTCAAATTTGATGTTCAGAAAATCAACCAGTGTTTGTTGAGAAACAAATATATCCACAAGGTTCACTGCTTAGTTTGAATTTTGGCCTGGAGGCGCCATCGGACCACTCTTCTTGGAAATTGCGATACAGCCCAAGAAACAATTTAGTTACTGCATGAGTTAACTCCTGGTCACGTAGTTTCCTCTTTTGGTGACCAGAATTAGCCGTCCAGATCATGCGATTTAACGCCGTTGGACTTTTTTCTTTGCTATCGAAATTACTTGTTGTGTGTATTTTGGGACACCCTATATAATATTGCTTAACATCGGATTACTGCACGTCACCGTTACATTACTCTAGCATATGGTATAACTCGTGAGGTTTGGTACTAACTTCAGCAGCGCAAAGCCAGTAAAGCTATGCAAGCACTGCAACCGCACACTTAACAGTGAGCAATTGATACCTAAAAAAAAAATTTGGTGACTCTTTAATGATTTTTCCTAATTGCATACGCATTCGTACGTAGGTTGCTACCCAAATTTTAATATATGGCAATACCGGTGTAGATACGTCAAATCTGATCGGTGGTAAAACTTAACGTTTTTAATGGTACACGTGCACAAAACGTTTTGTCATACAAGTGCTATTTGCGTTTTTTACAGAGATGTGAAAAATTCATCTCAGGCAAATAATGTAATTACATTTTTGTGCGATAGTTTTCGACGTAGATTGACTCCACAACAATGTGCGGATCAACTCGTTTCGCACCATCCCAGGCGGTCGTGTTTCGTTGGTTTTCCGAATTCAATCGTGGTCGTCGTTCGCTATAGGACGAATTTCGTGAGAGTCGTTAAAAATTGGTTGTGACAGAAAACATCGATGGTATGAGCGGATCTGATATTGCAAGATCGTCATGTGACTTATCGTGGAACTAGTTGCACTCGAGTTCATTTCATATTGCAGGAACATTTGCCCTTCAAACAAATTTCTTAGATTTGACAATCGCTCAAAAACACGCTCGTGTCGATTGGTCCAAAGAAATGTTGAAAAAATTCGATCGCGGTGCTCCAAAAGTAAGATCGTGACAGGCGACGAATCATGAATCTTCCATATGAGCCCGAACCCAAAAGGATCTATCAACCAAATCCAACAAAAGTTGTTAGCGCATAAAGCACTTCGAAGCAAACGGTCGCCTGTTTCCCCGGTAAAACCGGCTGTGTCGTCACCGTGCCATTAAAGTAACGTAGAACGATCAATTCGGAATGGATTTTTTTGCCAGAAGTCTTTGGCAAAATAAGGAGAACAACCGCCGAACATGGATCATTCTCCACCATGACAACGCGAGCTCTCACATTTTGGCTCAAATCGTAGTACATTAGCTTCCCAATCGGTCGGTTCGGGGTTCATTCGGGCAACTAAAATCTCGTGAGATCAATGGTTGCCTAAAATACAACAACAAGTCAATTTACACTAATAATTTAATTAAATATTGGATGTCACCAATGGTGCGAAATATCTACTGATCCCAACCATTTTTCTCTCTCTCTATCCAATTTTCCAAAAAACATAACACGTGCTCCGGCATTTTAAGAGTAGTAATACCCTCTTGGCTGGTAAGTGCTTTAAAAAAAAAAACAATAAAAAAAGCAAGTGACTTTTGAGCACCCAAAACATCGAATTGATGGGTCATCTGCCCTGATTTGGCATCCAATAATTTTTTTTTATTTCTGAACATCGAAAATAAATTGAGAGGTCAACGTTTTTCGACTCCTGAAGAGGCGATTGATGCGTTTAAAACACATGCGTTGGAGTTACCTTGCTCGGAGTCAAAAAAGTGCTTCGAAAATTGATTCAAACGCATGCAAAAGTGTATTGACCGGCTTGGAGAGTATTTTGAAAAATAATAAAGCCATTTTCGATGGTAAATATTTGTTTGTGTTTGTTTTTATTAAAACTTAAGTAGTACACTCTTCGACAAATGGTTGAGACACCCCCGGGATTTCGGTGTTTGTCGATAATTTTGTTCCGTATGTGCTGCAAATATTACCGTTATGTAATCACTGCCAATTTCTAAGAAAGTTCTAATCACCATAAATCCTTTTTCTCCCTTAATTTTCTTTGAATTTCCAAGCTGTCCCGAATTACTCGCGACAAGTGGGTGCTACAGGGTATAAATACTTTGCAAGTTCAGTTGCGGATTCCATTCGCAGTGTGACTTGCTAGTCAGTTTTAGTTATTTGATTTAAAAGAAAGTACTTAAAGAGGTCCTAGAAGAAAACAGTAAACAGGTAAGAAATGGGATCTGCAAAGATGTTAAATCAAAACATTAATAGAATGCGCCAAGAGGGATATTCTGTCAACAAAATTGTAAAGCTTTTGAAGCACAGTCGTAGAGTTGTTTCAAACTGTTTAAAAGATCCTGAAAACTACGTTTGACACCAGCAGATCGATGATCCCTACTAAGAAAAGCGTCAAAGTCTACAGCAACAACAAGGGAAATCGCGGTATCACCAAGGATTTTAAATGTGGACCGAAAACTGAGAACTTGCTAGCATGTGTTAGCTGAAGCGGGAGACATCTTCAAAGGAAGCGTTTGAAAAGAAATCCAGCTTTACTGCAACGTCATCGAAACGGCCGTTTGACCTTTGCCAGAAATCGTTTAAGATGGACAACTGTCACCTTCACCGATGAGAAACGCTTTTGCCTTGATAGATCTGGCGGATTTCGACTTTGATTTCAATGCGCTGTTTTTAAGATGACGACAACAAGCCGGAAGTGGAGTCATGATGTGGACAGGAATATCATACCAAAATAAGACTTCGATCTTTGACGAAGAGATCGTGCATCATAACCAAGAAAAATTCGGCGAAAATCTAATCCTACAATAAGAGAATGCAACAATCCACACAGCTCGGAAGGTGGAAGAGTACTTCGGGCGTAACAACGTTTGAGTTCTTGACTGGCCAGCACTGTCTCCAGACCTCAAGATAATTGAGAATGTATGGGGATATCTCTCCCAAGGCGGACGACAATCCAATAACGTAGCAGACCTTAAGAGGCCATTGAAACTGAATGGGACAAAAATCACGAAAATCAATTAAGAAACTGTTTAAATCTTTTCCAATTGCCATAAAACTAAAAATTTAGTTTTTATTACAAAAAACCCAATCCAAGAAAATTAAGGGAGAAAAAGGATTTCTGGTGATTAGAATTATCTTAGAAATTGACACATACGGAACAAAATTATCCACAAACACCGAAATGAGGGGAGTGTCTCAACCAGTTGTCAAAGAATGTATTAATTGTAAGATCTTCAAACTTGAAAGTAACCAGGTATAATACCACCAAGCTGCGTAACCACCAAGTTCCCCAACAATAATACCCAGAATAATTTACCGCTGCAGCCCCGGCAAATCCTCGAAATATTCACGCGATAAGAAGTTTTAGAAAGCCTCATCGACTTGAGGCGCGACTTGATTCGTGTCAAATTTCCATAGAATCAGCCGAGTTGACTCAACTGTCAACCTTAAACAATCATGCGTCCGCGTCAAATATTCCCAGGTACGCACACACATTTTTTCAGTGAACAAATTGCTGCCGATGTGTAAAATGACATTTAAAAAAAAAAAAACTGTCCTTTACCAAACATAATAGGCCAAATATAATAGGACAGAGGTCAAAAAGAAAGCGCTGTCCTTAAGTTTAAAGAACAGATGATATGATACCTAAACCCTTTGCGCACTAGAAAAAAGGACATGCCTCTGTTATAGGTATTTACTTATTCATGCATAAGCTTATCGTCCCTGAGACAGTATAAAACATGAGGAAATATATATTAGTTGTTAGGCCTTACAATCAACATCTGAGGACTTTCAAGTCCTATGAAAGATCAGAGCCAACACAATCACCATTCAAGTAAAGAAGTGATAATAGCAAGCCTATAACTTAAGAAACTAAATTCCCTTATCACTGTCACAAGACTGTATAGAGACCTGAGGGGCTCGAGTTAATATTTAAATAAACGATACGATTAAACAAGCTATAGGAGCTCTATAAAACATATGGAATCTCCATAGCGAGATGCCAACGTACACTCGTACCTCTATACTCAAAAAAATCAATTCAAAGGAATCATCTCACAGTCCCTTTTCTCGTTTTGCCATTTTTAGATTTAGAACCTTGCAAAAACGATTTCCATATATCGATGAAAAGAGAAAATAGTTCTTGGAATAATTGTTACACAACTCCATATGTTACAGGGTGAAAAATTCTAAGGAATCCCTTTCCAATGGGCAGTTCTGCCGTAATGACGTCCGTCGCAGAAAAAATCCATCTAAATGCGCGAATTACGAAAATTCCTTTATATAAATTGACACATTTTCTAATGACTTTGGTCCATGCGATTATATACGAATACAACAGTACAGTTCCTACCAAGAAGAGAATCAAGCACAATGCTTACCAATTTCAGATCCTTTGTTTGTTGAAAATCAAAAATAAGAAGACAATCGTGACGAAAGTCATGAAAATCTAAGAAGCTCGCGTCAAAATCCTTTTCATTATCACAATTTAAAAAAAGTAAAAAAAATAAAAGAAAATTCATAGAAAAAAACATAGAAACAGCAACAATAGGCCGTTGCCTTGCACTACACGGATAAACTAGAACATGACATTGAACTATTTCTCTCTTCAACCAGATGCTGCTCTGAATTCAATATACCTACGACGAAAAGCAGTATTCGATTCCACGAAAACACAATTTTTTTTTCTAATCGAATTCTTTGGAAAACAGTCAAGGCAGCCGTGTCGTCACAAGTTGTATCGGGGATTTTTTCGATGTTTTTCTTTTCTTCTTCTCCAATTTGAATTTACTTAGAAGAGGAACTGTAATAACATCTGCTACGTCTGCCACCCCCTGCACATCCACCCACATATATGCTTGCAAAAAAAAAAAAGAAAAAAAAAAATATGCGCAACAGCAGAGCATTTTCTTCATCGTTATCTGTGTACCGTGTTCTTAGATTTGTTTACGCAATTCACCAGGCGTTTTTGAATTAGATACGAAAAAAAAAAAAAAAAAAAAAAAAAAAAAGAACTTGTCTGTCCACTAATTCCACACATAGTCGGAAACTGAGCGGGGGCAGGAAGGAACAAACTGGGTGTAAAGACAACACGAAGAATGAAAAAAAAAAAATTATTATTCATACAAAGAAAATCTCAGACCAATATCCGATTTTGGAAAATTCCAAATTTGGTTAGCGGTTTTCGTGCCAAATTTGGAAATGGACAAGCTATTCCACAGCCGAAGAGTGTAAATTAAAACTCCACCACACCACCGACGACGACGGACAGGGGGTGGATGGCAATAGGCACGATAATAAAGACAACGATTCGAAATTACAGGAAAGGAAGCTCTCACATTTTAGGTGTGCAAGAGCAAGCAGAAGAGTATCTGTGTATCTATGTATGCGTAGGTAGATTGGATTAGTCTGGCTTATGTTTTGCTTAAAGCTCACCTTATTTCTCGTGTTTCTTTTTTTTTTTACTTTCGATATGCTTCTTAAAAAAAAAAAAATTCGATTTTTTTTAATTTTTATTTTCTCTTCCGATCGGCTTGCAGCACCCCACTTTGCCTCTTTCTGATGTTATTTATACATTCACTTCGTGCGCACTTGGTTTATTAATAAGTGTACTTGAACAATTTATTTTTTATTTATTTTTTTTTAATTGAAAATATTCTATACAACACTACAGCAACAAAAACTGAGAATCTCTCAAAAGATGCAGACACAAAAAAGGAAAGTAAAATTCGAATTTTTTTTTTCTGATTGAATCTTCACCTCTACGCGGACGGAAATAAGAAGAGAGATGAAGAAACGTTCGCTGTTTCTTTTCTAGGAATTTTCCTTATTTAAATTTTTTGGCAAACAAATAAATAGATTTTTTTTTTTTTTTTTTGTGAACTCTCACTGATTCACTTTTATCTAATAAGCACTTTATGTTGTTTTTTAATTATTTTTTTTTTTTTTTGTAGACTGCTACAGTATGGAAGAAGAAGATTCACCCCGAGAGCACAAAGGTGAGACGTGTAATAAACGACTAGATAGAAAACAACAAATTAAAAATGAAACAGCAAACAGCAAACAGAAAGCAACCCTCTTTAGCTGTAAGGGGATGAATTCAAATTGAATCGAATGGAATATGGAAAACGCATTCGAAGGGATGAACTTTTACTCTCACAAGTGCGTTGTCTAATAGCGTTGACGATTGACGGAGAGAAACGCGACAACAAAGCAGAGAGAGAAATTCACCATGCGAATCCAAAACTCAGGTCTTATTAAATCGCACCCACCCCCATGGTTTTTTTTTTTTTTTTTTTTGTTTATTTCTTAAGAAGGGGGTGTTTCTATTCCAGAAAGTTTCACTCGAAATACGGGGAAATATTTCATTCCTTGTGGAAAGTTTAGCAAAAGGAAAATAACGGTAATTGTTGTTTTATTTCACCGACATTAAGATGGCAATAGCAAGTAGAAGTTGCACCTTTCGACGGGTGTTGGAGTGTTAAATAACAACTTGCAACTCTGCAAGTAACTTCTGGTCCCTGCACTATCTGGAAATTAATTCGGAAATTGCGAAGCTTTTGCGTCACAGTACAGGACATCCCAGGGAGTTGCACCGGAACAAGAAAAACTGCACACAAATTGTTGATTTTTTTACGAAGGTCGTTCGATAATGATATAGAAAATGTTTTTTTTTTCTTTCGAAAGAGCTATAGAACTTTTTTTTAAAAAACCATAAGGACAAGAATTGACTTGGAATAAAAAATCTTTATTTATTATTCTTCGATTCATAATAGTATGTGGGGATTCTGTCTTACCAATAACCCGCTGAATATTGGCTGAATAGTTTGCAGTTGACATACACCCGAGATTTTAGACAGGGATTTATAGGTCCTCAGTAAGTTAATAGTTTCATGGGCAATATGCCATGCGGCGCCATCCTGGAACCATATATCGATGAAATAATCACTGGGCTAGTCCGATAACATTGGGCATTGACTGTGACACCATTTTTGAAATATATAGTAAGGGTCAAACATGCCACCACAGGTGTGAAGATTATTCCAAACAATGCACCTTTGTGGTCTCTAGGAAGAATTCAGAATTCGCCTCACTCCAGAAATATCAATTTTGTTTATTTACAAGCCCATTGAGGCTTATCACTAAATGTCGATAAAAACAAGTGTCGCCTTCAAGCTGTTCAAGAGCCCAATCAGGGAACTCCAGCCGGAAGCCATTGTCTTGTGACTTTAGCTCCTGTAGTGGATGGATCTTTTATGGGTATACCGGCGTATACCCATCATACTTTTCGGAAAAGTTTTCACGGATAAAAGCCAAACTGTTGCAAATTGACAATTCTGGATCCTCCGCCTGACTTGCACTGACGATGGCTATAGGTGAGATGCTCGTAGTCGGTTATCGAGGATGTCTTTTGCTCAATTTCTCGTTGAATCTGTCCAATAACTCCGTATAGTACGCATCGATAATGTTTTTTTTTTTTTTTCATCCAAAAAATCGGTGTTCAAATCTCAAAAAAACGATTGCCATGACCTGTTCGTCCTATAGGACTATCTTTATCTTTTTTGGTGTACATTTGTCAGCAGAAATCCATTCTGTTGATTATTCTTTTATTTCTGGCGTGTAGTGATAATTACGGAATGACGAGGAAGCTTGTTTGGATTGTATTTGAACATAGCCAAATACTGCTATACGCTGGTCGTCCGGGTCCATTTTTGGTCCAGAGTGAACAATCGCGTCGGCAGCTTTTTCATTTTCAAATAATTTTTCAAAATGTTATACACCGGATTATTTCAGATGCCTACAACCTCAACAACAGAAGCGGGTAAACTTCTTCAAATAATAATCTCGAATAAAGAATGGCTTGAAGGAATTTATCACACGAAATAAACGCCAATTTCAGCTGGCTGTCGAGATTGTATGCATCGAAAGGCCTCCGTACATAAAAAGTTCGACACAATAATAAAAATCCTCAGAAAGGACGTTTCCTACAATTAGAGAGAGCTTTCATTCGGTACAAAATAGACATCTTGTTGGTGACTGAAATTAGATGATTGGTGAAGAAACAAACTG
The DNA here is from genome assembly GCA_963966105.1 of Volucella zonaria. NCBI lineage: Eukaryota > Metazoa > Arthropoda > Insecta > Diptera > Syrphidae > Volucella > Volucella zonaria. The sequence goes on along the minus strand of OZ014532.1, from coordinate 101,468,913 downwards.
TGGAATTCATTAATATGAAAGAGATCAGCGGACTTTGCACAAAAACTCGAATATTTCAATCGGATTGAATTACTTAAATTCGCATCTTAATGCCAAAGTTGAGATCATAATCAAGATAAAGCGCACCAAGGCGATGGGACTTAACGGCATGTCGGAAGGAAATAGCTTGGCATGCTAACCGTGTTTCTCATGAGCAAAAAAGGAAATGCTGTTCAGTTTTTCCGAGAAAAGTTGTGTACAGGAGAGGTTCGATTTGCGTGCACCATACTATTGTTCTTTCCATCTATTCTGTGAAAGCTTTCGATTTTATGATATTATCGAAGCTCTAACAGGTGGCTCGAAATGTCCTAAGACTGACATATAGATGGCGACTCAAATAATGTATCCATACGATTTTTAGATACGTGTAATGATGACACCATTATTCATCGAGATATTGAAATTTTAGTGGTGATATTTTCAAAGCTATGAAAAAAAGAAAACGACTTTAGTACTTTATCTGATGGGGAAAAAATGCGGTTAAAATTCAAAAATAGCTTGAAAAGTTATTAAGAAACCTGCTCCGTCGAAAGCAACCATTTGTCGCTGATTTGGTGAATTCAAACGCAGTCGTAAAGACACAAATTATGCTGAACGTCTGCGCGCCCAACAGACACTGTTACGCCGGAAAACATCAACAAAAATCCACAAAATCGCTATGAACAACCGTACAGATATCAATAGATCGTGTACATTATATTTAGCATGAGTACTTGGATATACGAAAGCTCTGTTCTAAGTGGGCATCGCGTTTGCACCAAAAATAACAACGTCTTGATGCGCTTAACAGCGCTGTTTGGAGCTGTTTAAGCGAAATAAAAAGAATTTGTTCATGCGGTATGTGGCAACGACTGAAACATGGATCCTATTACCTATTCGCAAACCTCAAAAAAAAAAAAAAGAGATACCTATGGCCCCAAATGGCTCCTTGAAATTGAAGGATTGGACAAATCGTTCTATAAGGCAAGCATAGAAATGTTAGAGCGGTGCTGAAATGATTGTATCATTCTATTGGGTTGTACCACATGAAATGTCCGATTTTCGCTCAGTCGGAAATAAGAAGTTCTTGAGTGAACAAGTACCGTTATTTTTTTTCTAGGAATTATTTACCATGCTGTTGGCAGTTCAAATTCGAACCCTCTTCCTTTACGAATTTAAAATGGGACATAATACGTCATTGGGAGATTTCAGCCTCGAAAATGAACCACGTGGGAAGCCGGAAACGTTTGTTGACGACGGTGTTTTAAGAGAAACGGTAGATGCGGACCCAACGAAATCGGTGCGGGAAATTACACAAAGCATGGGAGTATCTCCATTGACAATAAGTCGATACCTTTCTCTCGTAGGAAAGGTAAAGTTGGGTATCCCATGAACTAAACGGATCCCAAAAACTACGGCGCCTGCAAATCTGCGCATTGCTTACATTAAGAAACCAAACTGAACCGTTTTTGTACCGGATAGTTACCTGCGATGAAATGTGGATACTGTATGAGAATCGTAAAAGATCTGGGCAGTGGTTGGATGCAGATGAACAACCAAAACACACCCCCAAGCCCGATCTTCACCCAAAAAAGCTTATGGTGATAATTTGGTGGACATCGAAAGGACCAATCCACTTTTCATTTCTTCAACCAGGAGAAACGATAAACGCTATCAAATATTGTGAGGAAACCGACATATTGCATGCCAAATTGGCTGAAAAGCAACCTGCGTTGGTCAATAGGCACGGTCCGATGCTTTTGCATGACAGTGCTAGGCTAGACCCCATACCTCACAAGCAACGGTGCAAAAACTGTTGCAGTTGGGATTTGAAATTCTTCCGCATCGACCTGATATTTCCCCAAACGGATTACAATCTTTTCCGCAATCTGGATTCATTTTGCCGGCAGAAGGTCTTCCTGAACCGAGCAGAAGTCATAAAAGCCTTTGAATAAAAGACGACTATGTTAATGAGACAAGTCGAATTTTGTCCGAACAAAAATGTTTTTTTTTTATACAATACATTAGCTTCGGCACTTTTCGAACTACATAAATATTAAACAATATGAAAAATACAATATAACTTAAAAGTTACATTCAAGAAGACTGTATTCTATAAAACTTTTGTGGCCTAATCGCACATCTAAGGAATAGCATTACCCAACAACTAGTGAAGGACAAATAGGTGCAGCCATTAAACGGTTAAGTGGTAGTAGATTGGTCATAAAATTCATAGTAAACTACACTTTCCTACATCTATTTTATTCTTAATAATCGAGTTATGTCGTGAGCTAAGTTTCGCTAGTTCTACAATATACTAAACCAACTCTGGGTGTACACATCTTGTCACGACATATGATCTGATTCAATCATCGTTTACCTAAGTGAGACACCTCATCTCATCAAATGTGTTCCTTTACTTATCGCCCCACCGCGTAGATATCGAAAACTCTTTGGGCTGGAGCTTTATACACATAAGTGCATCCTTTCGCTATATATGTTCTAGCCTAACGACGGATTCGAACTTTTCTAACCATGTCAATATTGTTGTACTGCTCATAGAATTCGCTGCTTCTACCTCCTCCTCCAAAGCGCGACAAAGGGAACGAAACCAAAAATCACTAAAAGAATCGTTCCTTCTAAACTACCAAGTGTGTCATATCTTCATCCGCTTCCGTTAAGTCCATACCACTTCGCTATAGAGGAGGACTGGGATAAGCTGAGTCTTATATAGACACTTCTGTGTGATCCTTAACAAAGCATCATTACTTAATTCTTCGACTAAGGGGTTTGTAAGTGTAACTGTTGCTTTGATTTCTAATAAGGTGCCGCTATCTAAATTATAAGTGGAGCCGATATAGACAATTCGTCGAGGTTGTGCGCCTCCTCTTGTTGAAAGTTTGTACTGGATTTTGTCCTTATTCACAACTAAACTCATTTTTGTCACTTCAATACCTGCTGCCCTCGGATCAGTAGGTTAAGAAAAATTAAAACAGATGGCGTTGCCACCTCATCCAAAAGAACGCACCCAAATTTTCAGACAGATCTGTCAAATAGTTTTGTTGTGACAGTCAGTTGAAGAATTTTCGTAAAAATGGAAATCAATGTGAAATTCAGGTGCTCCTTAAACACTTTTTTTTGCGCAAAAAAAAAAACCATCACGCAAACAGTTTGGTTAAAAAATATTGTAAAGACTCTTTACCATCGATTGGAACCATACACAATTGCTTTACTCAATTTCGGTGCGCTCGTACCAGCACAAGTGACGCAGAACGTTCTGGTCACCCAATTGAGGTCACTACACCAGAAATGGTTAACAAAATCCACGGTATAATATTGCACGATCGGCGAGTGAAAGTGTATGTACTTGAAGAGGCTACAGGCTTATCACATGGACTAGTAATATCAGTGTTGCAAAAATATTTGGATATAAAAAGGCTATCCGTCAGATGGGTGCCGCGTTTGCTCGCGATTGACAACAAACGCAATGGTTTGACAACTTCAAAGGAGTGTTTGGCGATCTTCAATCATAATCCGAACGAGTTTTTGCGACGTTTTGTAACCGTGGACGAAATATGGATTCATCATAACACATCAGAGATCAAGGAACAATTGAGACAATGGACTTCTCCTGCTGAATCGAAGCCGAAGAAGGCCAAGGTGCGTCTGTCGGCCAATAAGTTCATGGCGGATGCGCGCGGTACCCCTTGAAAAGTGTAAAGCGATCACCGACGCCTATTATACAGAGCTGTTGGATCGATTCGACGCCAATTTCAAGCAAAAACGACGAATTTGGTGAGAAAGAGTTCTCTTCCACCTGGACAACGCACCGACGCACAAATCCGCTGCCCTAATGGCAAAATTGCATGAATTACGTTACGAATTACTCCCTCATCCAGCATATTCTCCAGATTTAGCCCCTTGCGACTATTTCCTGTTTTCAAACATGAGAAAATATCTCGACGGTAAGAGATGTGGATCGAATACTTTGAGGACCTCGAGAAATAGTATTATTTGGAGGGCATCAAAAAATTGGAAAAACGTTGGACGAAATGTACCGAGCTAAAAGTAGATTATCTTGAAAAATACGTTTCTTTTTGTCGAAAAGATGGTTCCTTATTTAAATTTTCAAGGACTTATTGACCCACCCTTGTATACTATCCGCGTCCTTGAAGTGAAAGTGATTCTTTAAACATTTTATTACTGAAGTGATTACTCATCTTTCTACGAAAGAGTGGGATCTATAAATTATGCTAAGTAGTCCATTCACGTTCTCGGAAAAGGTTGTCTTATTTTTATGTTTTTCGTTTTCTTAGAAAACAGTCGATTCAGGTCCAGGAAATTCGAAAAATTCCAGAGAAACCAATTTCATATTACCTATTCTATTGTACACAAAAAAACAATGTTTTCAAATGGAAAAGCCCAATTCAGCTATAACCAATAAAAATCGAGGAATAGACAATAAATTCACAAAATATAAAATATAACTCAAGACAATAATTTGCATTTCAAAAAAAAAAAAATAAAAAAATCAGCACAGGACCCTTTTCAAGATAAAAATGTAAAATTAAACATGTATAGTAAATCCATTTACCGTCAGAAAACTTTTTAAAAAATCCAGTTTCCTGTCATGTTACGTATCCGTTTCAGAAGGGGGTGAAGACACATTAATACTGGGGTAGCACCAAGTTTTACTATCGAACAATCCAAATTAAGTTGACGCCAAATGGAAATTTTGTGAACTCTTTCGGCGAATTTCTTTTCGACTAAGTTACTTCAGTTACTCTTTGATTTGTTCACTTTTCAATTAAACAAATTTGCTGACAATTTTGTCAGCCCTAACAGCCACCTCCACCAATTACTCGGTTTTGTATCCTTCAACCGTTTTTAACGATTCACTTGGCACTACTTCCGAAACGTTTCGTTCCGCGTGTTATTTGAAATACTTTCGCTTCAAGACTAAAGACAATTTTAATTTCTTCTATAGAACGCAATTCAAAAAAAAAAAAAAATAATAAAAATGAAATTTCTCGAATAATCACGACGATGTAACTAAATAACAGAAAAAACAAAAACACAAGGCTTCTGATTTAATTTTTGTTTTTAATTGCGCTCTCAAGTTGTTCGCCGTTTATTTCGCCGTTCGTTGTTTCGTACGGGGGTATTTCGAATTCAACACTAAAACACACGACGGAACAGATCGAGCCAGCACACTCGTATAGAGTTGGTCCCGCAATCGTTTGTTCATACTTAAACGTCATACATATGTCAGAATCAATACGAACCGTCAAAATATTTTTGTGTCGTCTCTGGTCTCGTGTAAATGTCCACAGATTTGTTGTGCTAAAACACGAAAAAAAAAACCTACAAAAACTGACACTGACACACGGCGAATATTGAGGGAGAGAGAGAGAGAGAGAGAGAGAGAGAGAGAGGACAAATTGAAAACTGAAAACTCAGAAAACTTAACGAGTACGACAAAAAGTTGCATCGAAGCGGAAAAACGGAACAAAAAGCAATTTCAGCTGCTCTCCACTATACGGAAAAGAAAAAGGAAAACAGAGGAAAATCAAATTGAAATGAAACAAGAGAGACAGAGGTTAGTATCGAAATCGATTTGCGGAAATTGACACTGAGTTTGCGCATTTAAAGCGTCAAAGCGTCACAGTGCTAAAGCGTCAAAGCGTCAACGCGTTTACATTATTAATTCGCCGAGTTTCAAATTTTACATTTCGAGAATTCTTCCTCTCTACGCACTGGCACGTCTCGTATAGTTTGCGCTCCGTTTTGTCTACTGCTGTTTGCCAGGTTGCCTCTTCTGGCCCGGCGGCGCAGCGTTATATTGAAAGATTTCAAACATCACAACTATACTCGTAAATGTAGCTAGACATTGAGTAAATGTGGACGAAGTAAATTGGACGGACAGACGGACAGGTGGATGGATGAATGAATGAATGGTAGGCAGTAAGCTACAGCTTTGTTGTAGGCATACTTGTAGAATATCTATTATGGAATTCACTGAATAATTGCCGATGATTATGACAATGATGACGCATACCTACCTGTTGTTTCGTTACGATAGAACAACCAACAAAACAAATAAAAAAAAAAAACAAAAAACAAATGAACGAACTTCCCCCCACATTTATTCATACTCGTATGTATGAACACAAAAATAAATAAATAAAAAACAAAGTTTTTGCTTCCTTTCCTTTATTCTTAGGGCATTGTGTGGGTGGTTCTTGGTTATTTGTCGCCGTCGTTGTTAGTTTTTGTATCGGTTGCTGTTGTCAATTCTGTTGGTAAATGGAAAAGCAGAGGCGTACGGATAGAGAATTGGAAGCTTTTTTGGTTCTATGCTGACCAATTGACTTATGGCTAGCAAATCCGGTGGAAATTTCAAATCGATTTATTAACAGCATGTCAGTTTTATTGAGGCAAGGTGATTTCAAAAAAAAAATGGAGAGCAAAGAGAAACAATCTACTTTTTGCAGATATTTCAATTGAGCCGGAATCTGAGGCAAAATAGTTTTCTTACATCATAAAACTGAAAATTGTCAAATGGAACATACCTTCGAAACTCATTATTTTAACCTGCTTTCAGTTTTTGTCATGACTTTGAAGAGGCAAGGAATATTTATCATCGAAAATGGCTTTAATGTTTTTCAAAATACTCTCCATGAAGATCAATGCAGAAGTGCACATGAGTTTGAACAAATTTTCGAAGCACTTTTTCCACTCGGAACGAGCTAACCCTAAAACATGCTTTTGAACGCATCAACCGCTACTTCAGACGTCGACCTAGCAATTTATTTTCGGTGGCACGGTGGCGACATGTCCGGGTTTTCCGAAAAAACAGACTTCCATTTGCTTCGAAGTGTTTCTTGCGCTAACATTTTTTTGTTGGATTTAGCCCTCAGTCGACTGCTGTTGAGTTTCGGGCTCATATGCATAAACCCATGATTCGTCGCCTGTCATGATCTTATAGATCTCTTTTGAAGCTCCGCGGATCGAATTTCTTCAACATATCTTACGCGGTATCCAATGCGAACTAATCTTTTTGACGGGCAAACGTTTATGCAATATGTAGGGTGACCAAACAGAAATGATAGTTTTTCCAATTGTTATGTTTCAGCAGCTGTCAAAGTTACCAAGGACATCTAGCTGTCAAAATATTCAATAGTTTGCCATTTCATCATGCATCGATTTACGCTTGCCGAATGAGCGGAAATTATTAAAATATATCAACATTCCGGCTCAGTTGTAAATACGCAATGTGAATTTCGTCGTGAGGTCAGATCCAGGTCGTTATCATGGCTTCAGTGTGCAAGCAATTCATCGCACCGTAGAAAAGTTTGAGCGTGAGAACACTCTTCTGGATCTTAAGCCTCCAACCAGAGATTTGTCCAAAAAGAAGAAAACATAGCGGCCAGTATCGAAGAAGACCCAGTAATGTTGATTCGGTGCAGATAAGCTGAATTGGGCATCGGCAGAGAGTCAACCCTGATTATTTTGCCGTTGGATTTGGGCCCACATCCATATAAGATTGTGCTGACCCAAGAATTGAACTCAGACGACCATAGACAACGCCGTGATTTCGCTAACTGGACGCTGGAAATGTTGGCCGGAGACCGGGATGATGCCCAAAAAATCATTTTCTCGAACGTGGCCCATTTTTGGCTCAGAGGCTATGTCAACAAGCAAAATTGCCGTTATTGGAGCGAACACAATCCAGGAGTGTTCAGCCAAGCATTAATGCATCCACAAATATCGATTGTTTGGTGCAGTTTATGGCATGGCACTTGATACCATTCGATTATTTTCTCTGGGGCTAGGCTAACAAACCAACCACTTTGAACGAGCTCGAAACCAAAATTTGACACGGTATTACTGGAATAACGCCGCACATATCTCACACCGTTGTTGTTTTATTTAAATTTGTTTCCCTATCGTTCTTTTCTGGTCACCCTTTATATATGTATATGTTCGGAGACAACCAGATTATTCCTAAACTTCCTTAGCGCACGGGTGAATTTACAGAGTCGACAAATTAACTTACTTACTTACTTAGGCGCGCTAGAGCCCGGAGTGGACCTGGACCTCACCCAATAAGCCTCTCTAATTAGCTCGGTCTATGGCTAACTGCCTCGAGTTGCGCACTCCAAGTTCGTCGAGGTCCTCTTTCACTTGCGCGGGCCGCCTAAGGCGAGGCCTTCCTCTACTGCGTTGTCCCTCCGGATTAGAGTCAAAGATTCTGCGGGCTGAAGCGTTGTTGTTCATTCGCTCTACATGTCCCAGCCATCTCAAACGTCCAGTGGACAGCTTTCTGACCAGGTCGATGTCACTGTACAGCTCGTAGAGCTCATCGTTGAATCGTCTATCCCAGAACCCGTTAACGCATACGGGACCAAATATCTTACGAAGAATTTTTCTCTCAAAGCGACCAAGGATATCTTCATCCGCTTTTGATAGAGCAGGACTGGGATTACAAGGGTCTTATATAGAGTTTCCTTGGTTGTTCGGAAGAGGGCCCTACTACATAGTTGCCTTCTCAGCCCAAAGAAACAGCGATTGGCAAGCGTTATTCTTCGTTTGATTTTTGAGGAGATGCCATTTTCAGATGTGATAGCAGAGCCGAGATAGACAAAGTCCCTTACTACCTTAAAATGACATTCTGGCCGATTCGTCGATGTTGGATGTCCCTTCTTGTTGACAGCATATACTTTGTTTTGCCCTCGTTTACCGCTAGACCCATTTTTCCGATACTCGAAAACAGAAGATAGCTCGTTGTGTTCTAGCAGTAATATCAATATCGTCGGCGTATGCAAGCAATTGAATAGGCTTTTGAAAGATCGTACCTCGTGTGTTGGCTTGTGAGTTTTGCACAATTCTTTCAAGTGTGATGTTGAAGAAGTTGCCTGGTCTAAATCCTTTTTTGACATCAAAGGTCTCGGTTAGGTCGTTACCGACCATGATGCAGCAGCGATCTTTCTCCATCGTCATTCTGCACAAGCGGACGAGTTTGGCAGGGTTGCCAAAACTAGACATGGCTCTGTATTTAGCATGTGTACCTACCAATAAAACCGTCAAACTTGACGATGCTAAAGTCAGATTTGACATATCTACATTCTAATTGAGCAAACTATTCAGTTACAGGTGAAAGTGAGTAACTGTCCAGCTTTTTAGTTGTGCCAATTGAGTCCTCGTAGTGGGTCACTGATGGTCGATGGTCACTTGCTAAAAGCAAGCTGCCCATCCAACAATTTGTATTGGGTCTACAAGTAAGTTTCCAGCGTTTGTCAGAGATGGCGCCACCAGTGGATCCTGGGCAGAAATGTCAGACCCCATGTGTTTTATTTATAGGTTTTGTATCTGTCAACAACTTTGCAGCGTTATATTTGAGCAGTTCTATCGGTGTCGTACATTTTATCGAGCAAAATCATGGCAAGTTTCCAGCCAAATAAACGTCATTTGCGGGAAGCGCTGCTTTTATTCTTTAATATGAAGAAAAGTGCGGCTGAGGCCTATTGTTTGCTTTCGGAAACTTATGGGGCGGAATGTATTGGTGAATCGACGTGCCGCGAGTGGTTCAAACGGTTCAAAAGTGGTGATTTTGGAGTTGAAGACAAAGATCGTCCCGGAAAGCCGAAAAGTTTTGAAGACGAGGAATTGGACGCTTTACTGGATGAGGATCCGTGTCAGATTCAAGAAGAACTTGCTGCATCATTGGGCGTCACGCAACAAGCCGTTTCTCTGCGCCTAAAAGCACTGGGATTCATTCAAAAGGTTGGAAACTGGGTGCCGTACGAATTGAAGCCAAGAGACGTCGAACGGCGATTTTGCATGTCCGAAATGTTACTGCAGCGGTATAAAAATAAATCATTTTTGCATCGTATTGTCACTGGTGATGAGAAATGGATTTATTATGATAATCCTAAACGCAGAAAATCGTATACAAAGCCCGGCGAGCCCGCCCAATCGACGCCGAAACGAAATATTCACGTGAATAAGGTCATGCTCTGCATATGGTGGGATCAAAAGGGTGTCGTACAGTACGAACTGCTTCCGAGTGGTGAAACCATCAAAGGACCTTTATATCGAACCCAACTAATTCATTTGAAGCGGGCATTAAAAGAAAAACGGCCAGAATATGAGACCAGGCATGAGTCCGTCATTTTTCATCACGACAATGCTCGGCCACATGTTGCGGTTTCGGTGAAAAACTATTTGGAAGATAGTGGATGGGAAATTTTGCCTCGCCCGCCATACAGTCCAGACTTGGCACCATCTGACTACCACTTGTTTCGTTCGATGCAGAACGCTCTTACGGGAATACGCTTCAGCTCAGTAGAGGAAATCAAAAATTGGCTCGATACGTTCTTGGGCTCGAAAGACGAGAAATTTGTTTGGTCCGGAATTCATAAATTGCCAGAAAGATGAGGGAAAGTTGTGGTTTCCGATGGACGATACTTTGAATAAAGCATTGTAACTATGTTTTCATAATAAAACTTCAAATTTGGGAAAAAAACGCTGGAAACTTACTTGTAGACCCAATATGTTCGACCGTTCCGAGGAACCAACGATGACTTGGGCCACTACGTCCTTCTATCTGCCATGACATGTATTCAAAAACTAAAAAAAAAACCTTGTGGATAATTGGTATCACGCAAAGCCAGTATCAAGTGCAAAGGATCAGGTAGGAGCATTGGGAGCAGTGTATAAGAATTAAAACTTTAATTCGCTGAGATCCACCCGACCATGATAAGGAAGTTTGTCGCTTTGTGAACGACGTTCCTGCATTCACCAGCGAGATAAGAAGCATACAAAGCGACAGTGCGTAGCAGGACGAAAGCTGCCCGTGGAAAAAAAGAAAGGATGAACACTGATTTCTTGAAGATAAAAAAGATAAAAAAAAATTAAGAGATATTATTAGCAAACAATAAAAGGCAAATTAAATAAAGCTTGAAACGAAGCCCAGATAAACGAACAAGGAAACAAAGAAAGAAAGGACTATTTAAGTAAGAATCTAACAGTAGACCTAAGTTGCAAAGATTTAGTAGGTTCAACGACCGGAAAATTGATAAGCACATCGAAACCATGTTCAAAGTTGAAATAAGATACTCATCCGAAAAGTGAGTAGAATAACCATCCCGAAAGTGGAAGTTGGGAAAATCAGCTAGCTATGGAATATGTTATCTATCGTTAACGAGTAGGATCATAAAAACGGTGTTCAAAAGTAAACCTTTTTATCCGAAAGAACCATTTTTTAAATTTCGCAGCTTTGGAGAGTCCGATTGTCAATTTTTTTTTTATGTTGGTATACATGCTCCTGAAGTATGATAAAATTTTCAGCTGTATTTATTGTTTACTACTTTGTCTGTGGCAGCCGCTAAGGCGATTTTCGTTTGTTAAGAGAAATGGATCAACGAATTTGTATCAAATTTTGCGTAAAAAATGAAATAAAGTGTGTGATATGTTAACAAAGGCCTATGGTGGGCCTGCTATGAGTAAAGCAAGAGTTTACGAGTGGTATAAGCGTTTCCAAGATGACGAACGCCCCGGACGCTCCAGCACATCAACAACTGATGAAATCGTGGAAAAAGTGAACCAAGTGGTTATGAACGATCGCCGAATCACAATCAGAGAAGTCGCTGATGATGTTGGCATATCGATTGGCTCGTGCCATGAATTTTTTTGAGTGTTTGGGTATGAAACAAAATTTGTTGCAAAATTGTTGAACTTTGAACAAGAACAGCAGCGATTGGAAGTTGTTTGTTCGTGAATTTTTGGCCAAAAACAATACTGCAACGATGCCCCAGCCTCCATATACGCCAGACATGGCTCCGTGTGACTTTTTCCTATTTCCAAAAACAAAGAGAAGCTTAAAGGGCCGTCGTTTTACAAGCATAGATGACATTAAAAGCGCATCGCTAAAAGAGTTAAAGCTAAAGGCTATTCCAAAGATCGAATTTGAGAAGTGTTTGGAAGACGCGCTGGCAAATAAATAAATATATTTTTTCAAAAAACTAAAATTCCCGTTATTTTCTGAACACACCTCGTAAGTAAAGGGTGTTCTTTTTAGAGGTTTGGTTTTTAAACTGGCAACACTGTTTCCACAGATTTCAATTTGACAGTTGAAAGTTGATTTGCAGTTAATACGTTTTGCCATTTTACGATGAATAGATTAAAGCCAGAACAAAGCGTGCAAATTGTGCAACTTGTTTTGAAAACCATGGTTCGGTCGCCAAGCTTATCGTGCGCTACATCCATTTTATGGTCGACATAATCGTCCATCTGAGCAAGTTTTTCAGGACACGATGTATCCTTTTCGCACCACGTACACTCTAGTGGATAATACGCAATCCCAAAGACGACAAACAGTGCGAACAGAAGTTATTGCCGTTGTGGAGCGCAGTGTTAAGGAGAATCCAAAATTGTTGATTCGCCATTGGAGGTATGCCCATCCACTTTCTGCAAGATTTTACGGAAAGATCTTGGCTTAAAAGCTTATGAGGACTGAAACGAATAAAATCTGTAAATTTTAATATGCGCTATACTTCCAATGCGTAAAAATTGCAATCCCATTTTGTACCCAAATTAGCCTGTATATTCTCTAGTTTCAGTTTGTTACTGATTTTAGTTCGGTACGGTTTAAAATATTTATAAAATATGAGTCAAGAGGAACGCCGTAAAAAGATCATCGACAAACGACTCGAAAATACTTCGCGTCCAAACCATTTCATCGCAAAAAATTTTAACATAGCACGCAGTACAGTTGATTCTGTTATTAAACGATATTTAGAGACGTTGACAGTTAAGCGAAAACAGAAAAGTGAAGCTAAAAGTGGAGCACATGATACAAATTTGGACCAGAAAATAGTGGGTACCATCGTAAAAAACCGGACTATGCCATCCAGAGATGTTGCTCGGAAATGTAATACCAACCAAATAATGGTACAATGATCTAAAAAACGTAACGGTCTAAAAACACGAAAAAAACAAAAAATACCAATAGTTGCTGTAAAGCAAAAAAAAAGTCATAAAAACACGAGCCCGAAAGCTATACGAGTTGATCGGCACCCAGAAAGCGTGCTTGGTTTTGGATGACGAAACTTATGTCAAAGCCGACTTTACTACTCTTCCAGGTGCGCAGTTTTACAACTCGTTTGAAGCTGAGATTCTTCCGCAATCAACAACATCGATTGGGATGGAATAATTCGGGTCAAAATATCTCGTTTGGGGGCCATTTGCCAATGTGGACACAGAAGCTCATCATTTATTACAACGGGAACAATTAACGGAGAAGTGTACATCAACGAGTGCCTAAAAAAACGGTTGATTCCTTTCTTAAACAAACACGAGGGTTCAACATTATTTTGGCCAGATTTAGCTTCAGCTCACTATGCTCATGCGACGTTGAGCTTTCTTGTTGCTAAAAATGTCGACTTTGTCCCAAAAGACATGAATCCACCCAATGTTCCACAGTGCCGTCCCATTGAAAGGTATTGGGCTTTGGTCACAAGCTAAATTGAGAAAAAATGAGCAGTGTGCAAAGGACGTAAAAGATTTTAGTGCTAAACGGAAAAGCGCGTCCAAAAAGATCACGGATGTAACTGTAACCAACCTTATGAAGGACATTCGAAAGAAGTTGAGGAAAGAATGGGAACCAAATATTTGTTTTTATTTTTTGTAATTGTGAATGAATTTAAGAAAAACAGAGTTTTAAAGCAAATAAAAAAAATTCACATGAATTATGAAAATATTTTTTTTTTTTTACTTTAAAGTTTCCAAATTTTATTCGTTTCAGTCCTTAGATTACTTTTCTTGGGGATATGTGACATCACTAGTCTATGCCGATAAACCTCAGACGTTGGACAATTTGAAAGTCAACATTCGCCGTGTTATTGCTGATATACGGCCCCAGTTGCTCGATAAAGTTGTCGAAAATTGGACTTTACGATTGCGCTTCATTCGAGCTAGCCATGACGCGCTTATGCCCGATATCATATTTATGCACTAATGGCGTAAAATTATCTATTAAATAAAGCTAATATCATAGACATTAACATTAGCTGCAAGTCTTTTGTTTCATATTGAATTTGTATACTTCTAAAAAAAAGACACCCTTTGAATGTCCGGAGACAATCAGATTATTCCTAAACTTCCTTAGCGCAAGGAAGAATTTACAGAGTCGACCAATATCACCCAATATACGAGTAATTTAAGGCTGCTCTTCGAAGAGCGGTCATTCAAGAAATGTGATTCCATGCCATTCAGATTTTAGGATTAGGTTGGAAAAAATACAACACCTATTATTTAAGAAACTCCCCCAGTGAAATGAAGAGAGTAATCGATTTCATTATTGATTTCCACAGGACAAAAATTTTCAGAGGTACTCGTATGTCGTCATCTTTCCATTAATATATGTACATAATTCCCGGACTACTTTATCGTGAGGGATTTCACAGAAACATTTGTTAGCCTATGTTAGTTGTAAAAAAAAAAATGATATCATTCAGCGGCCGTTACAGAAAATAAACAGTGTTGGGCAGTGAACTTCCCAGCTTTGCTGCGCTGCTGTTCACACAAGGAAATTGTCAATCTTAGCAAAACTGAAGCTCATCAAGCAATTTTTTAGAGTAGCTATTCAATTGTCATATTACCAACACAAAATACAATACAAAGGACGACCTGTATTGTGTTACTGAGATATCTACGAATCACAGTTCAGCTCATGGTCTTGGATCTATCTTTTATTGGGCTAAGCAAGAATAGTTTATGGTCATCAAAATCATATGGAAATGTACACTCTGTGAGGAACGACAGACAAAGGCTATTTATCTTCTATCTTTGTTTTCAACAGTATATTAACAAGTTGTTGGACGTTCCCAAAAAAACATTAAAAACTCTGTCTCATCGTCCATCCCAACGCTCATTTACGCTCAATCTGCTTGCTGCGCACTTCGCAGCCAGACAAACCCATCTAATTTATGAAATATCTCTAAATACACTCGAGCACGACGAATATGCTATGGGGCGAATCAACTTCCGCACCTATATAGTAGCAAAAGTACTCAAAGATCTGAAATCCACGGGTCTAGAAGAGGGGTGAAATACTTCTATACGTAAGTATTTTCATTAATCCTACTCTTTAGGACTAGATGGAAAACAGCATTTGTCCAGCACATCCCAAAGAAAAGCGAATCTTCTTCTCTCTCTTACCTTCTCGACCGATGTCGCTGAGAACGAAGAAACATCAACCAGACGACGGGCCTTGCAATTGGGCATCACCAGACGAATTTTAGTGAAAGACTTGCACATGTTCCCGTACAAAGTGCAAACAGTGCATCAGTTAATGCTTCCTGACCGTCAGTCGCGTGTGAATTACTGTAAAACCATCCTCAATCTCAACAACGAAGAGCACGCTTTTGTGTCGAAAATCATCATGAAAATCACCACTTAAGCGGTTACGTCAATAAGTAAAATCTTCGTTTCTGGGGCACTGAAAATCCGCGTGTGATAAACGAAGAGCCATTACATCCACTCAAAGCGAATGTGTGGTGCGGACGCCATCGGCAATACGATCACTGTTACTAGCGAACACTACAGGGCCATGATAAACGACTTCTTCCTGCCGGAATTGGATTAGAGGGACTTGGTGAATATGTGGTTTCAACAAGACGGTGCAACCGCACACACAGCACGATCCACAATGGGTATTGTGAAGGAAGCGTTTCCTGGTCTCCCGTCTTGGCGATTTGGCACGGCCAGCAAGATCGCCCGATTTAACCATCCCAGACTTCTTTCTTTGGGGCTACTTGAAGTCGCGGGTTTATGCCAACAAGCCTCAGACAGTCGCAGCCCTTAAGGAAAATATTCGACAAGAATGCGAACAGTTGTCATCAGAAATCTTGCGGAAAGTCATAGAAAATGCGATAAAACGGGCACAAATGTGTACCAATGTAGATATCATCTTTTCCACTTAACAGAAACAATTGTCAAGTTCCAAGCAAAGATTTCCACCACTCAAAATCATTTTTTTTTATTTAGTAAAAAAGTAATTCAAAAACAAAATTGGATGATTAATTTTGCGCCACCTTGTATTTTCAACACTTTTATTAATTTTCATCAATGTACAATAATCTGCTTTGCATATTCGTTCCCGGATTCATGTCCCTGTTCTTCAACTGTAGTACAATCGGTACCCCTCTTTCTTTCCTGTGTGTTATATTATTTTTTGAGCGTCGTAGTGTCGAATCATAAGTTTACACCCTGATACATTCGGCCAATAATCCCACAATGTCAGTTGCATTAAAATCGAGCACAGTCAACAGGGTAAGAAGTACAAGAAATGCATGAAGAATGGATGCGTATTTGTTTACTCCATTTATAAAATGTAATTTATCCACTTAGGCGGTGTATCAGTCTAGAATTATCTAGGACCTCAGCCCTCATCAAGACCATTTGTTTGCGCCGTCCACGTTGATTGATAGCCCTTTCTACATACTTGCGCACGAAATGGCATTGGTTAAGACACAGGAGAAGAGACGGTTAATCGTTTTCAGTTTTGAATCGAAATGTTCTTCAAATGCTATACGTTGTCCTTGCAAATTGTATGCGTGGGTAGTTTTAGGCTGCGCACCTAATTGTTTATCGCTGATGTCGAAAGATACGGTCAGCAAACCACTGCAGTTTGCTTGTTTGATACAAACTATTACTGTACGCTTCAGACCCACAGGCAGCATCCAGCAGATGGAGTGGCATGACCCTGTTTAAAACATGGCAGTTGTAGGGTTTTCAAGCACAAAACAACCGTTAAAATTCACAACCTCACCATTCCGTGTAAAGAAAATCTCTCCGTCCTATTCGGACTCCCACCCCTGGAGAGTCAATATCGAAACCAAACTCACCTGAGTTTCAAACCACTACATCACAAACTTTCCTTTCTCCTCCTTCTACCTTTCCGCCCGCGCCATGGCAACAGTGTAAGGGTATTCATAACCCCTTTGGCGCGCGTACATTATAAAAAAAAAAAAAAAAATGAAAAGCAAATATGTTGTTTACCCTTATAGAGCAGGACAAGGCCTTTAGGGCAGTCGCCTGTTCTTTTGTTCGCAAAATTATTTTATTATGCAGTTCCCACCTTATTGGCGGCTATTGACAAGTGTAGTTCTTCATTTGACTCTTCATGAAGAAAGTAAGAGATAATAAGGAAGGTTAGGTAACTAGGTGAAGGTAACTTAAAAATTTTAGCTTTTAAAGTTTTCTCTGATTTGACTTTAGGAGCCCTTTTTGTTGGCGGGATGTTCTTAGTTTCGCCTTTATTCACGACTGGACCTAAATATTTAGGCCATTTCTACGATTGTGCCCGCTCTGCATCATCAGAGATCACTCTCGATCTTGAGAGAGAGGTAATCAATCTTTGCGCTGCTGCTCAGACAGACGAATTTAACATCAAAATTAGGATATTTTTTACAGCTCGTCTCTGTGCTTGAATTTACCGGCCTAAAACCACACTGAAAGGGAGCAATCACGTCCTTCATGGAGTTTTTGCTAGATAGAATCTTATTGGCAATGTTGATGCTGTGAAGTGGTTTCATGTAAATCAGCTTGGTAATGCATTGAGGATTTTTCAATTTTTCAAAGTCAGTTTATCGATGAGGTGGAAGATCTGGGCAATATTGGGTCCGGATGGTTTTAAGTAATGATTCCTCAGTGAGATGTGTAACATTAGTCCCCGACAGGCAATCTGTTGGTCTAACATATGTAAGCAGTTACGATGTCGTGGAAAAGTCACTCTGTCTTTTGCCTCCAAATGGCGTAAAACAGATCATAAAGTGCTACCAAATAGCTCCGAGCCGATGTCACTATTTTGTTCCTTCCCTCCTACCCCAACATTCTACACATATCTTGACCAATTCTTTGCTCCAAAAAAACACTCAAACTTTGGTAATCGGTATGTCATGTGACCGACATGCGTTCAGGTATTCTCGTAACACTGTTTTGCCCCCATAGTCTGAGGCTTTCCCCAGAAATGGAAGTCAAAGCCTTGTAAAAGTAATTATGGCAAAACAACCTGTTACTTAGAAACCACATTCTAACTAAGGGCACAACGAGTATCGAACTATCGGCAGCTTTGTAACTTACATGGCTTTATGCTCTGATTCAATGCAAACAATGCATATCGGTGCCTTTCTATCTATCAATTCGTATTGTATTTGTGTAAACCGTTTGCGTGTAATTCTAATTCCGTTTTCTATTTCGAATGCAAATGTCAGAAATACACTACACATCATGATGTTCGCGACGAGTGCCTCCTGGCGGCGAGGGTCGGTAATCCAACTCACGTACTGAACATTTGATTTTATCGGAATTACAATGTTATCGGTGCCGTCGTTGTTTTCGCTGTCATTGTTGTCATATGCGTAGTCTCTGTAACGATTGCGGAAATACTCGGAACATGGAATAAGATGGAGGTCGATTCGATAATAATGCAACAGACACATGGGCACGAGCAATTGCTGTTTTCCTTTTCCCCTTTTTTACCTAAGATTTGGATCAGCGATAATTGTGGGCTTATTTATTTTTAATTATTATTTTTTCCTTATTTCTGTATTCCCCCTTTTCACCTGAAGACATATGGATGGTTGGATGGACGCCTCTTGAAGAGCTTTTTATTCATTTTTATTTTCTCTGCTTATTTCTTCTTTATGACTTGTTTATGTAGTACCCCTTTCCGCTTCAAGGAGGAGTTGGGGTAGTGGTTACACTCTTTAGCACGTGCTCAAACAGCTGCTGTACACAAATGCGGTAAGCATGACATTGCGTGGTATTGCTGCTACTCAATTGTGGTTAAGGTGTATAGATACGTCGTTTCAGTTGCATATAGAAAATCGAAATCACCTGGCTTTGAGTACCAGGTGATGGGAGGTGGTCGGTAGTCGGTAGTCGATAGTACATAGACAGCGGTAGCTAGGCATAGATGATAGATTAAAGCGAAACAAGAAAAAAAACACAGAAGAAACTGGAAGTAACGGATTTAATGTGGTTCTATGACCGTCAATTAGGCGGAACACTATTTATTATCGGCTGGTTGATTCCAATCTGAGTAAAAAGTAAGCCGACATAAGAATACTAAGATCGATTGGTTGAAATTTGAGCAGAGGTTGATTCGAGATGATTGAAGGCTAAATTTAAATGGTGTTGTAGTACTTGAACTATCTACATACAAAGGAACATACGAATACGAGTATGTATCTTGGAATAGATTTACGATATTGCGGAAGCAAATAAATAAAGGAAGATATCCTATACCCAGCACTCTTTCCAGTGATAGATAATTGATGAGCCCTTTAAGCGGCTCAATGGTGGTGTGTTTTTTAGAGCATGTCATACTTTCCAGAGTTGACCACAATTCAAAATCCAGAGGGTTCAAATATGGGCTAAATGATTCCGCCTTAATAAAGTCTGTTTTCTTCTAACCATTTTTGAGTGATCTTGGCTTTGTGACCATTACGTACGCCGGATGCTGACCTTTCTGAACTCTGGGAATCATTTATGATTTGCGCATAAACTTTGTCATTTTGTTTGTAGAATTTCTGTTAAATTTTTTCATCGGAATTTTTTTTTTAATGCCACTGTAAGCAGATGTCCTGTAGATCTGCGGTACGCCCCAAGTCCAAGATCATCTTTAGTGGTCCATGAGATCGTTCTGGAAGCAATACCCATCTCACGGGACAACATTTTGTGCTTCCAAAGGGGATTCCGGCGAATTCGAGCACTCACTGCTTTGACAGCATGTCTTGTTAGAACTGAACGTGGGCGCCCCGATCTTTAGCGGTCATTAATTCCCCCGGTTTCTGTGAATCTTTTAATAGTTCGATAAAGAAAACCCCAGCTGATTTGTAGCGGAAGAGTTTTAGAATTGACTTCGCATACAGTGTGCAACGCAATTACTGCAATTCTATTCTCTTTATCTCTCCACTCCATGTTGCCACTTTAACTTAAACTGAATTATTTTTACAAGTAGAGAAGCTACTTCATAAATTGCTGTAAAACAAAATAACGGTGCTTGCTGTCCAAACTGAATAAAACAGGGTGTTTCAGTATTTATAGCTAGACGAGCTAATCTAACGTTATCGTCCTATAAAGACACCTGTGCCCCATCTTAGATTGTTATTGGAGCCATCAGTAAAGATCCGAGTACATTTCCGGTCGTCAAAACAGTGAAAGGAGTTCTGATGACATTGCATAAATCGGCACGTCCATAAAACTAGAATCAAAAGACAGTCGGTGCATGTTGTAAAAAAGACCACTTCTTTTTACACGGAAGACGATTTGAGACCGTTTTCTAGATTCTAGTAAAAGCAGCAGTGGCTCATCTTCGTGAGAATTTGTTCCAACATAAAATAGTCCCATAGGATATAATCGGTATAATCATATCCATGCAGATCTCTAAAGTAAATCAACTCTCACTTGTTGACATAAGGTACGCATATCATGACAAACAAAAGATATTGCGGCAACCAAATAAATATTTTGTTAGATTTTCGTGAAAACTTGTTCCAACATACAATAGGATATAATCGGTATAATCATATCCGTGGAGATCTCTAAAGTAAATCAACTCTCACTCGCTGACATAAGGTATGCATATGATGATAAAACAAAAGAGATCGTGAGCAACCAAAATAAAATTGTTAGATAAGCTAGTCGTTCGGATCGAATATGAAACATCAGAAAACTTCCACTAGACATCACTTGATCTCATAACCATGCAGTGGTAACCGCTATTAGAACCCCATCCAGCAAGCAAACCCGGAAGTTTCTCAACATCCTATAGGTTTGAGGATTAAATATTAAGAAGGGTAGACACACTATTATCTGTAATGACGACGGATGACTTAACCGTTTTAATATTTAAACTAAAAAACATATTTGTATGACATTTGTTGCATTAGACCTTTCTTTCAAAGAAAATTCGCATAACATGTAAGGTCTTCGCGGAAATTGATATCTATTCCTGGAATCCCATAATGACATAAGCCTCAACAAGCCTATCTTTCCACAAATCTCCTATCTTGCTGTCAATGTTTTTGATTATTAATATTACAGTTCACTGATAGCCAAACAACAACCGGGGGGAAAAAAACTGTTTAATCATTCTTATAATCAATTAAGTTGCATCTAACACCAACCAAAGCCGAAATATCTATTTCCTTCGTTTTACATCATTTACGATAGTCACACTTCAAAAAAAAAAAAAAAAAAAAAATAATAACACGCTGTATTCGTATATAGAAATGTATGGTTCCGTACGTGTATCCGGCAATAAATATCAGCGATAAACCTTATCTTACAAACAAACGAAAAAATCGCCAAACAGCTATCGTAAAACTCTCCAGCAACCCACGTCAATGAACGCTTAATGAAATGAACTCGTTGGTCGTAGAGTATCTGAATCAACGATAATAATTAAAAAAAAAAAAAAAAAAAAAACCAATTTTGTTATAAAAAAGAATGCTAACCCCCTACCGTTACTGGATTTTACGTAAGCCGCCAACCGCAAAACGACAACGCAACGCTTTCTTTTCCAAATAACGATGAGCATTTTTCTTCGCCTAGTAATTGATTTAAATTTAGGTAGGCGCCATCTACATTATGATCTGTAATCGATCTCAAGCTCAGCTTGGCTAAATGAAATCAGTGAAAGTTTCCAAGAAGTGCTTGGAGTAACCCAGTCATCAGAAGCTATCAAACTGTCAGTTTGTCTTTCCACTTTCGGTCGGTCAATGGGATTGTTTCTCCAAATACGATTGAAGAAATCCAGGTCTAAGTCATATTCATGCCCACGTCGCTAATTGCAATAGTAAGCTATTCATCATTGCTTGCTGTTTAGAGGCAAACCAAATAAATAAAAAAAAACTATGACACCTACGACCACTAAATGTAGGTTTGATGAAGTGTCTGGTGGTGAAGTGAGTAATCATAATCACAATACATGTATGTATATGTATCAATTTTAATCGCACATAATGCCTCTTTAGATAGTTCGGCAACACATCAAAGTATCATTGACCTGCATCACTGCACTCACGATACAGTGTCTAATTTCACGTCCGATTGCCTTGTTTGAAGTCATGGAGACGAATCGAGAATATTCCTCTCAGGTGATACATACTCGTAAGTATTGGTCACGTGTGCTATGCTATGCCCAGGAAAATCAGCACTTTAGTCACGACGCACGTCGCAATGCAACTACGAGACGAGTATAAGCGTCATTTAATCGAGGCTCGGGAAGCTAATAAATTCAATTATCTACCCAGGAATTAAATGATCCGATCAGAGATGCAAGGGCTTGGTGGCGATCTTAAAGTAAAGTGCGACTTCGCACATGAGTGTAGGTTTGCACAGTGATCGATTACATGAACGCATATATGTATGTACAAGGCGTCATCTTACATCAGGAAATGAAATGATTAATCGTACAGATTACTGTGAAAGTGACATATAATTACTTTAAGATTTAAGCTGGCTTAGCAGAACTGGTTTTGATTCGGAAGTTGAGAGTACAGGCAGTGAAGGGCAACAATTTACGCTAACTTGTCATCTGGTCATTGTTAAATCAGAGGGCTATACACTGAATCGAATGGCTATACCCTTACCCTTCATAATTAATAGTCAACAATTTCAAAAAACTTTCAACATTAAATCGGGAGATAATTTCAATCTTATCTCACGCCTAATAAAGTGATCTCCAGATCTTGTCGCTCTTAAAAGAGAGATCATTCAAGAATCCATTCAATGGCTTGGTATGTCTAACTTCTGCGCAGACAACTTTGGCTAGGGCTACAGTCTAAAACATGAATTTAAACGACTTAGAGGGACTATGCAGGAATTAGAAGATGCATCACTGGGAGGCCGATAGTCTTGTTATAAGCATACGGATTTATCAACAGAATGAAGATTGCTTAATACGAGGTTGCGCAAAAGTTGTCACCCGATGTTGACCATGACCATTCCGCCCCGATTTGTGACATTTTCGATCACTCTTCCCGGAACTTCCGGCTATAGGTCCTCGCAGGGCTTCAAGAATCTGAGGCTTGTTGACATAGAATCGTGACTTCAAAAAACCCCACAAAAAGAATTCTGGAACGGTTAAATCAAGCGATCTTGCCAACCAGTGCAAATCACCAAAACGAGAGATTAGTCGAACCGGAAATGCAGCCCTCAGAATTTCGGTTGTGGCTCGTGCAGCATGCGCCATTGCTCCATCCTGTTGGACTCACAGGTTCTCCAGTCCCAATCCACCCGATTAAGGAAGGAGAAAGTCATTGAGGATGGCTCTGTAGCGCTCGGCGTCTACAGTAGTCGTTTAGCCCGCGGCGTTTTCCGATGACGCCTCCAGTGTAAACCCCACACCATGCAGTAACTTTGAGCGGGTGTAATGGCTCTTCGTAAGTTATACGCGGATTTTCGATGCCCCAGAAGCAATAGTTTTGTTTATTCACATCCACAGAGATGGCAATGGGCCTCGTCGCTCATGATAATTTTCAATGAAAAGTTTTCTCTCTCCTGATCGAGATTCAGGATGGCTTGAGCTTAGGTTACAAGGGAACATATTACAGTCTTTCACCAAAGTTCTCTTTAAGGACCGCCGATCGATGCCCATCTGGTCAATACTCCGGGGTTCTCTGCGACATCTTCAGCCACATCAGCGATATTCTCAGCAGAACGGCTGCTCCGGGGCCGGCCAGATCTTCCATAATCTCGTGTTGTCCCGTACTCTTTTAGGGGAGCGGCTAAACGTCGTAGTGTTTGCCCAGTTGGTGTTGAACGACCGGAAAATCTGCGCCGAAATTCACGCTGCGCCAACACCACCGACGAATTATACCGCAAAAAAATCGTAACAATTACGATTCATGTCGTGTATTTTGTATCTGATTACTTCACAAATGTCAAAGTAGAATTTGCCTCCATTTGCAAAAATTATAGCATCTTCCGATAGGGTAATGACTTTTGCGCTACCTAGTAAAACTTACAAAAAGAGTACAATCGGTAACAACTGTTCGCTATAAATTTTGAAACTAGGAAGCAGCAATAATTTAGGGGGTCAAGCCGCATATGAAAATATAAATCAAAGAGCGGAAAATTAATTTCCTTTATCAGAGACCAAGAGTTTCTTAGTCACTTGGCGCCCTTTGGATCAAGCAGCCTTCTTTACATTCAACGGAAGTTTTCGTCAGAAAGCCACGTTTCGTGGATCAACAAAATCAAAACAAAAATTCAGACTTAGAGAACAACACAGGACAGGAATGGCATGCAACGAACATTTAAGGTTCGCCGAACTTTTGAGTGGTTTCTGAGATCTTCATCTCAAAAGAATTTCTGGAACACAAAAGATTTAAAACAAATTGGTAGCCGGAAGAAATTGACTAAACTTCATACAACATTTCGAGTCCGGACTAGCATCTGCATTTTGGCCAGTGAAAAACCTGCTTGTCACGTTTATGTTTATGGAACCATCCGCATTAAGTATTGGTTAAAAGAGTAATAAGCTGCATCTTTTTCAAGATTTCGAAGGACTAATTTCCGTCTGCCAAGACAATCGAATTAAACTGCCGACTATTTACAAAAATAGGAGGACTATGAGTCGCTTCCTAGAGATCTGAGTGGGTCTATTTATAACTTATATTAGCAAGAATAGTCTTCCGATTTAAAGGCAGGTTTCACAAGGTTGGAACTTGGAGATAGAAATCGCCCACGGGGTCTACGATGAGTTTTCTTTTAAAAATGCGGGAAATCGTCTAAGTTATGATGACGTATTCGTTGTCAATTTAAAAACCTTTATATGGTACGTAACGTTTATAGATTTTGACTATCGCCTTGTTGATCTCTTCCCGGTGACGATATACGTATCTATTTAGAAACCATAGTACTGTGCACATGTGATCTAAGATGTTGCTCTGATTTCGAACTACTATGTGACTTCCAAAAGATTACGAGCTTCTCTGATTTTGCCAGAATCTTTCTCAGTCTCTTATCTTGGTTTTCGGCTGCTGCGAAACGAACGGAGGATGGCAAAATTCAACTGCTGTGAGTTGCTGTGAAAATAAGGCTTGAGCCATACATGGGTCTATCTATCTATCTATTAAAATTACATAGCAAAATAGCCACATGCAGCTTTTCCGCTTTCTTTTTCGCTGTTACTCGTACACTGACGATTCAAGCAAATAAGCGTAATTGGTGAATCTATCAGTAAAATAAGTCCCCCACCATCCCAAATATACAAGAAAATTGGATTAACAATTGGCTACTGCCAACATTTGATTTCAATTTCAAAATAGCAAACTTTGACGAATATTAAGCGGATGACGCATGCTTTATACTCGTAAGACAACTTTTGATAAACTCAGTAAGAAGAAATATTATCTCGTAAGTCGATAATTTCAGATTTACACCTACATAGGTCTTTCATGTGGAGACATACGCAATCCCAATGATCATAAACTCGTACATTCTGAAGAAGTGGTGGAAGGCGCGTAGTATCTCCAGTCTTGCTCAAGTCCTTATCCATTTCGAAACTAGCTTGAGAATGAAAGATTTCTCGGAATCCGGTTGGAGTGTTTAGTTAACTTAAATCGCCGATAAACTTGCTCGACAAAGATTAGAGAAATACGTTTCAGGACTTGAATCTGCTTTAGAATTGCATAGGTCTACAATCAGCGCTTCTATTAACATATGAGTTTACCGTGCGCTCATCCGTGGGTTCTCAAGACACATAGAACATACCGAACAAATTAACACTTCCGACAACTCTAAAACATTCAGTCGCGTGCTTACTGCCGTTTAACGAGAGTGCTTACTTTAATTTCCTCAGTATCTTCATATTGATGGGCCTATGAATTAGACACTAGCATTTTTCTCAAAAGATTCTGAATTCTAAGTTCCCAAAATCCAATCGAAATGAATTAGTGAGACACATATACAAGTATAACAAAATTGCAGGTAAAAAAATGTATCTGACTAAGAACCAGTTTGGAAGCTGTCAATAATACATAAAGTCAAGTATTTGAAAAATAACATTACGTGGAAGACCACAAACCCCCTTCTTATGGATTGTAGCCAAAATATAAATACGATTGCAGCTTCTAGCTCAAGTAAATTACCACGTTGTCTTCAAATTGTTAAAATTAGAAATGGGAAATGATCAGCTCCGGTTCTTTTGTTGCAAGGATTGCACAAACATAAACATTATACAGTCTACTACAATCCTTAAAAAGAAGCATAGCGCTTGAGTGTGCTAATAATATAATGTGATTAAGAGAGCAAAACAAAGACGAAAAGGAACCAAATCAAAGGAATGTTTCTTTGTGCACTGCATTGTAGGCGAACTAGAAAGATGCCCAACCTGTCCTATATAAATTTTCAAATCAATATGCTAGCTACCCCAAGGAGTGCTATTCAATACAGCTGCGCAAATCTCTTAAATTTGCTATCACAAAAATTCAATTCTTTTAAAAAAAGGGAACTTTTCAACAATAAATATACGAAAATGCTCGCTGAAAAAGAAAAAAAATGGAATAGGACGTGCACACCCGTCCATTTTCATTCTCTTACTCTGTCTGCGCATCTGGCCATTGGCCAACTGTTTTGAATAGCACTATACCGATTCAGGTTAAAGTGGACGCTCTACTGAGAACATTGCTGCTGTAGCACAAAGTGTCGCTGTAGAACTTTCAACATCGATATCACGACGTTCTCAGACATAAGGCATTCATCCATCGGCCGTTTGGTGTATTTCAAATAAGGATTTTCATTTGCATCCTTACAAAATCCAATTAACACAAGAATTGAATTGAATTGGATTAAATTGGATTAAATTGAATCATAATCAACGCAGAACTTTCGTCAATTGGTCCTAATATTTACTTTTTTTTTTTTATTAAAAAGTTAAACATTTAAAGTTGTGGTTTACATCGTTTTAAAAATCATATCGGGTCACTCTCTCCAGCATATTGATGGGTATGTTGGCCGTTTCTTGCTGAATGTTTCTTTTCAGGTCGTCCAGAGTCTGCGGACGGTTCGTATGGACGTGAGATTTCAAATACTCCCACAAAAAGAAGTCACAAGGGGACAAATCAGGTGAAGCATCGGCCATTAAAGGGACGTTCGGAAAGTTCCTGCACAATGGCCAACTTGTACGGATGGAAATTAAATTCATCGTGCAGAATTCGCCTCACGGAACGATTAGTAATTTTAAGAGTAGACGCATGTTTGCAGGCTGAACGAGGCGTGGATCGTAACACTGCAACCCTTACTGCTTTGATGTTTTCAGGTGTTCTGATGGGACATGCGTCTCCAGTTCTTTTTACTGCACAGAACCAGTTTCCTTGAATGTTTTGACCCACGAAAGAATTAATTTCCGGTCGGGAACAGGACCCAATGGCGCAATATTGAAGTGATTTCGGAAGGAGCGCTGGTTTAAAACAACCCC
This sequence comes from Volucella zonaria, assembly GCA_963966105.1. Classification (NCBI taxonomy): domain Eukaryota; kingdom Metazoa; phylum Arthropoda; class Insecta; order Diptera; family Syrphidae; genus Volucella; species Volucella zonaria. The sequence goes on along the minus strand of OZ014532.1, from coordinate 101,441,399 downwards.
ACGGCTCTTGGAAAAATAGACCTCTAAGACAAACGTACGCTGCTTGTTACTCCAACGCATGACGACGATTGAAACACAAATTAACAAAACTTTAAGATCCTCTCTCTCAAACGTGACCGCGTACAGCCATCTCGGACTTCCATCAGCTTCATAGCGCTCATTTCAAATAAGAAAATTATTTTGCCGTAGCTTGTAGATTCCAACCAATTCGGCACACGAAATGTTTTCCAACACTGTTCTGGATCAAAAAATGACAGTATATGGACTTGAAGTTTCTCAAAACACAGTTAAAGCCCATTCACCTTTGCACTTGTTTCATGAATCACTCCAACTCGATTTTCAGACGAGGCATAATATTCCACATGTATCTGATATAAAATGAAACAAAAGCAAAAAACAATGCATGCCTCAAGCTAGCATTGACTTGAAAAAGGCTTTCGATAGTATGGTTAGAGGAACTCTTGAACAGAGGCATAAGTATTACCACTACTGCACATTTTAATATGCTCACCAGCAAACAGCTCTTCGTGAAGAATAGCGATCTGACATCTTCTGGCGCGGTTAATTTGCCGATTATATTTAACATCTACACAAGCGATCTTGTAAGATCACCATAGTGTACGTAGGCGGCTTTATCGCGCACAGATCAGTTCCAAAGATCGAGGTAATTAAAACACACTTTCAACGCGACCTCGATAAAATTATGCGATATTTCGCTGGCTGGAAGTTGAAGATCAACTTTCAGAAGTCGAAAACCATTCCTTTTAGGATGACTTTTTCACGGGCAGTAACTTCATTATCGAAATGTAGGGCTAAATAATAGTTGTCATCGAAAAATGCAAAAAGAACAAAGCCCTAGGAAGTGACCGTATTTCGTTCGAGTTTTGTAAAAATTGTACTCCCGAATTCCTTGTAGTACTCAGCCAGGAATTCAACCGGGTATTCGAAACTGCAAATGTTCCTGAAAATTTTCAAAATTCGATAATTTTTCCTTTACACAAATGGAATTACAACAATCCAGTTAATTACCGAGGAATATCATTTTTGAATACATCCATCAAGTTGTTTGCTGGTGTGCTATTTAATAGAATTACAAGTGGGTAGAAAACAAGAAGATCCTACACGAATTCCAATCTGGACGTAGGCGAAATTATTCCACTATAGATCAAACATTTGCACTTGTGAACATAGCAGAGATTCGTTGATTTTCGTTCGGCTTTTGACTCTGTAGCACGTGAAATTCTCTTTTACAGATACGGCATCACAACTAAGGTCATCAAAGTATTGAGACCTATGTACGAAAACAACGTAGCCTGTGTCTGAGATGGAAACAAAATATCAGAGAAGTTTAGTACAGCGATGGGGTGAAGCAAGGATGCGTTGAGCACATTACTATTCTCCACGCAAAGTGGGGATCGAAATCAGTCAAACTATAATACCAGATCTCATGTTCGCAAATGACATCGGTTTCCACGCAGATGCAGTAAATACAGCGCGGCTAGTGATCAACGGGCTGGATGAGTATTGTAAAACTTATCGAAGTCAAAGATACGAGTAACGATATTCGGGAAATGAAATGTGCAAGTTCCAAGAAAAACGTATTGCGATTAAAAGGCAATATAAATATCTTGGTGTCTTGTTTACGCCTAGTTTAAATATGAACAAACACTTGGAAAGTAAATTAGCCGAAGCCCAAAGGACAATTTGTTCAGTTTGAGGTTGTTGTGTCAGCAATAAAAACGTCAATCATGAATTAAAGCAGAAAATATTCCGTGCTATTGCAGCATCCATCCCGTTTTACGCTTCTCAAGTATGGGGATATTGTTCATGTGAATCCGTAGAAAAATTTCTTCGCTATTTCATCTGGAGAGTTTTTAAATTACCAATCAGTTCATCTAACTACATGCTTCATATGGAGACTAAGTAGCGCCCCTATATCTGAATACCCCTCCACCACGACAATGTGGTAAAAGTCGTGGGGATGAAACAAGGCAAGATATCCAAGATAGTGCTCAACTAAATGATGCTTAATGGAGGCATTTTCCTTACAGCTAGGAGAACCTAATATCGCAATACGACTTCAATCTCCTCGTTACATCAAATAAACAAGTTGACCCCCTGAAACATAAGTTCTACAAATATCCCACAGACCATAGATATATATATGAACAATTTGTGAATGAAGCCATTGCATATTATACCAAATTGAATCATTTGCATAGAACTTATTTCCTGACGAGTTATTCAACTGATACGATAAGCACTATCTTCAAAATAAGAGGTGAATTGTAAAGTTTAAACTATATATCGCACCGCCCAGAACTTCCAATTTTGTGTAACCCCCGTAACCGTAATGAGTAAGAGGACATGTTTCAGTTCATCGCTATATGCACCATCCTCAACGAATACCGCACCAATTTCTTTGGAGCGCAGGTACTCACATTTGAAGTACTGGTGAGAATCGTAAAGGCTAACCAATTCTATAATCCATTGTACAACTACGTAACCAACGCATTACGCTAAAGAAAATGCATCTTGGATAAAAACTTCTAGTAATAAACATAAAATTTGTTAGAAATATATAAACTATTGTACTTTACAACATTAACGAAACAGCAAATGTTTATTAGTCAATCTGGTAGATGAACTTAATCCAAACCAAATAGACTAGAAATTCAAATTTGTTAACTTTTTATATAATATTCAATACTAAAAGCAATATTTAACAAAAACCCGACTAATAGTGCTGCTATCCTTACCAAGACACTGTTTTATATCAACCAACTCGATGCGAGGATAATGGGTAATCTGCTACATGGTTCTAATCTCAATGATAATTTTTGGATGTCCTGTGTGAAAGCAAGTTTATTGGAGTGTTGAACATATCAGAGAACTTGTCTTAGAAGTTGTTTTCACTTGTACCGAACACCAAAGTCAAATACAAAAAATTCTATTCTAATGAGGATTTATCAATAGACTGGATCTACTAAGTATGGAGAATTAGGATGCAGAACTGACTCGAAGGCACATTGCAAGAGCAATAATCAATTGGCAACCTGATCTCCGGGGCTTATTACCCCAATTATCATATCACGACAGTGTACTCTTTAAAATCATTCCTTTATCTAGAAAAATGCCTGATCCAGGACAGACAAGGCGTGTCGCTAATCTTCCACGTTGCGTGAAGAGCTATAGACAGGCAGCTCAACTACAACAGCGACGCCGTATATGCCACCACCGGGCGCCTCAGGTTAAGTAGGATTTAGTAGATTTAGAAAATAGCAAAATTCAAATAAACTCCCATAACACGTAAGTTAAATCTTTAAAAAGAATCGATGGCATCATCTTGCCAGCTCATGTGCACTGCAAATGGAGATATCGTATTTCTTTTTCGCAGCTACTTGTAAATAGCTAAATCCGTTTTGATATATGATATTTGCGATTAAAATTAGGAATTCAAATTCCCTAGAATTATATAATAATTCGTAAGTAACCATGACGTTCTTACATTCATACTTGTATGTGTAAATAGGTATCAATGAGTTCTGACAACACTAATGTAGCAATTAAGTTTACAATGAAAAGCTTTATTGATGGAAGCAAATCTTTTTTCGAATTGCTTGGAAATTTTTTGTCTAATATGAGATGTTTGTGATGAAGTTAAATACAGAACAAATGTATGAACCGCCAACAAAGATCTTTGTTATGCTCGAAGTAAATTCCGGTTAGAAAATAGCAATAATAAAAGTTAACATTTCATAAATACAGGGCTTCCAATAAAATTTGAATAGTTCGCTATTTCCCCACCTGTCAAAACTGTGCTGTTATTTGTTTTTCTTTTTAAATGACAAGTAAAAACCACGCCATTGATAAAAGTGCAACGATACACACATCAACTGCACATTGAAATTGCTAAAGTTCACTGCAAAACTGTTGAAAATTTCGCTAACGTGAAGTAACTTCACGCCCATCCACTGTTAAATTGGCTTAGAAACTTGAGCTATTAAAGCAAGTTAGTAATGTGAAGAACCAAAATTATGCCTATCAGGCAAGAACGACTGGGAATATTACTTCTGTAGCTCGACGTGCAGCCGAAACCGCAGGTTTTTCATTTCCTTGTCGAATTCAGAAATTGGGCACGTAACAAACCACACTCCAACGATCTTTGCATAAAGACTTTGATTATAAATCCTATAAGGTTCAATTGGCCGGGCGATCTCAAATTTAAATGCTCAGCCTTCCTTTCAGAAAAATGAGCTCTGCTATTAGGTGACTTTTCTATCCCAATAACTCGTGGGAATCACAATTGATCCACTAAAAGATATAGTTACTCGTATATAGACTGATTCCTCTTTAAAAGCATCAACTTCTAGGAACGCACTTGTGCTCACTATAGTGGAGACTGTCGATGGGACTGTTGCATGACAAGTATGACGATGATATAAGAAGCGAGGAAAGCAATGTGTCCCTTCTGAGCGATTTAGACTCAGACACTTTGTGCGATGACAAAATTAGCATGCTACAATATATAATGTAGTATCTGTACCATCCGTTAGTACGATAGTAGCCGCAGATTCTGAGAACGAGCCACTAAAATCTATCAGCTACATTAAACTCAGACCTTTAGAGAGGAGACGGTTCAAACAATCCTTGAAACAAGGTAACTTTGTGGAACCTGCTCTATAGATTGTTAATGCCAAAACCGACAACAACGGAACAGAAGCTAAGCGAACCCGATCCGACGACTCCACTCCCCCGATGACGGAAGCTAAGAAAGTCTGAATAGGAAATGCTATAGTCGATAAGGTTCCATATAGTAAAACACTGGGCCGGGTCAGGCTCAACCAACTTAGTGTTGAGCAAATAGTTCTTATACAAGAGGGAGTTATCGATGTTTCGATTGAGCTTGGGGATGAAGAGGTGAAGCCGTCTTATAACAGTTCTACCATTAGGGTTGGCTGGGTTGTGTTTGTTTGTTCAATGGTTGAAGAATAACTGCCCGAAAATTTAAGAGAGATGCAGATTGAACGTAATTTTAGTGGATGAGGATTCATTTTCGAAACCACATATCAGGTTCTTTTCGAAAAATATAGGCCTAGCTAGCGAGAATATGCTCGCGTCTTTGGATGCACAGAACTCATGTCTAAACACCAGAACCAGGAGAGTTCTGCAAAGAGTGGAAGAGAAAGATCTCGTTCACATAGTCTTTGCTATTACTGACTATGAGTGGTTACATTCAAGGTGTTGCAAGGAAAACTGTACCGCGCTAAAGGTGCCTCGGAAATCTTTAGACAACGATACACGAAAAAGAACATCCTTAGCACGAATTTAAGAACCTTGGACTATTAAACGTACGATTTTTGTCCCCAATAATAATGAGGGAAAATTAGAATTTGCCCGAAGAGATTTTAGATCGAGGGCTGATCAGTAACAGTTCTAAAACTGAATATCTTCTCATTCCAGAATTTAACACCGGAGATCTAGATAATCGAACTACCTCAGGGAAATGGGATGCGCCTCGGCCTATTTCGCCGGAGATATATGTAGTTGCGATTCCTCCTGTTCCTGTACAGAAGTTAAATGCGATCCCAACGCCCACAGAAGGGGTGAGTTACTTTCAGATTATATTTTTAGCAAAAATCTGCTTATATATAATATGTGTATATCAATTATCCATTCTATAAGAGAGGAAGTGCCTGACCTGACCTGACCGTGTCGTCTCCTTTTCTTCACACGTTCAGCAAAGACTGGCATGTGTCAGATGAGACATTGCTATAGGATGCAGTGTCAGACAAAGTCAAACTAGATACATAGATACATGAAGAAACTCACGAACTGCAGTACTTTTCGAGAAAATCTCGCTATCAAAGCTGGCTCACTGTCTTCATCTCTATAGTCCATTGAGGACGTGGCTGAAGCAGTAATAAAGCTATTATCTCATAATTTTAAATGCAGTCGCACATTGAAACATAAGAATTGTGCAAAATGGTGAGAAATTTTTTTAATAAATTCAAACATATTGATAACCGGTTTAATCAACTTCAATAAAGAATTGCGAAAGTCTAAGAGAGCTTCCTAGAGAAAGTTCTCTCAAAAGGCCCTTCAAATGCCTTAGGTCTTTTACGGAAAGTAGATGACACTTTTACAGCTAGTCGAGATGAAACTCTAAAAATGTTAATTAAGGTTCTTTTCCCAGACTCGACACTATTAAACAGCACACATTATGTCCCCTGACTTACCTTTAATAGTGTTAAAATTTTCTGCGATAGATCATAATCAAAATTCGAGTACTTAGATCCACTCATATCGTAAATGAACACTAAACCAGCCTTTTGGGTTTCGGTATCCTGTAACGCTACATCCAACTGATAGACGATTCCCTGTAATGTTGTTGTATGTGTTACACTTAACGGACTATGCTTATTAGCAGTGAACAATGCAATCGCAGCTCCACTAGAATCTCGAGCAGACTAAAACAAAAAAAAAACGAGAATAAATCTTTGTTAACAAAAACTACCCATCTTACTTACCAGAATTGTAAATTTGCCTGTTTCCAGTTCCGATCTCAGTGGCTCCACATTCGGATCAATATTGTACAAACACTCCTTCTGTCGGATTTGCTCGTGCTGTTCGTATAGTGACACAGCACGTGGTACATCAAATTTTCTAGCGTATAAAAATTTTATTGCGGTGGTAGGGGATACATTCTTCCGTACTGAACATGATCCAATCTGATTAACGAGATCTATAAATTGTTTTACAGCCTGTAAAAGATGATAAGATACATTATTGTTATTAAACTTAAATTGAGCACGAAATAAAACTGATAATTCCTAAAGTAAACTAAGCAGAGGCGTTTCGAACAACATGCAAACGGTAATGAGATCGCTAAAAAAGACTTATAACAAGAAGTTTCAATTCAAATAAAAACACAAATAAGATGTTGACGTTAAAGACATGAAAAATGATGAATTCCGCTTCGTGATTGTGTATTCAGAAGCAAACGATCTGTTTTTTTGTTTTTGTTTTTTTTTTTGTAGATTTTTTGCGTGCGCAAATTTGTATAATCATGCAGGTACAGTGGGTGCGAGAAGAGTGTGAGCACTTGAACAAAAGTAAATAAAATTCATGTTCCGTGATATGAATTATAAAGAAAAAAAAATCGTCTAAACACGGTGCGAGATATGCCTGTGTTGACATAAGGTTCGTTGTGTTTGCCAAGATATTGAACTTCATGTCGTTGGAATTAAATTGCCTTAATCAGTTTTTTTTTTTTTTTTTTTTTTTTTTTTCTGAGAGGAAACTATAGACAAGCGCCCTAGCATTAGTGCAATGATATCATGACGGATCTAAGATAATTCTGTTTATTGCAGATGTGAGGTAATTCAAAAACAGCTGGGCTGATGAAGAGGGAAACAAACGCTCGATTTTTAATGAGTTCCTAATTGTAGATCTTGGGTCTAACAATTTTTTTTCGTCTCAAACCAACTTTGAATGGCTCTCATCTTTTAATAGATTTCAGATATTTCCAGAAAAAAAACTGAATATAGAATGCCATAGCATGGAACATTTGCTGGAAGTAGGTATAAGATTTCCTTTCATGTCATATTGGCATCATAAGTTATTTTAATGGAAGAAGTGCTACTTATAGTAAGCCTTTGGTTCTGATGCTTTTTATTTTGACGTATTCCGACAGGTCTTTGGGAATTAATAGCTAAAAGATAGATCCCGAATACAGAACAGCGATGGACAAAAAATTCGGAAAGATTCCTTTTCAGTCTGGAATTACGTGAAACAACGAATAAGGATTATAAATTGATAATAGACTAACTGGAACATTTAAGCGTGTGTGACAGTTTCGAGAAAAATGGGTCAATAATTCAACAACTCTGCACGGTGTTTCAGAAGTCGAGCCCCACATAAATAAAGAAACGTGGTAGGGGAACGATGATATTGAAACGGCGAGCCTTTCAAGGGTATATATTTACAGTGTAAATAGCGAAGCCGGTAAACTACAAACGTTATAAAAAAGGCGCACAAAGCGATAGCTAGAGGGCATGTGGTAGGAATTGAGGGAGTACATCAAGAAAAACAGCCCATAGACAGTAATAAGTAATAATCAATATAAGAAGTCTTAGGTCGTTGTATAAGCAAACGATTTAATATTTTTCAATTGCCAAAATATAGTGACAGCGACTATGGATGCCTGTTTATAAGGTGTAACAAAATCTGGAACAGATGGGAAGAGGAAATGCCAGGTTCAATGAAGGGTGAAGTTATCGAACCAATGAAATGCAGTCGAACAGGATCATACAGTCTTCGAAGACTGGGCGACAATCGGAAATCTTAGATTCACATTACTTATGATTTTGTTCAATAAACTAATGAGAGCCGATCGGATGCCTAACAAGAGAAAATTTTCTTGCTCCACACGAGAAATGACAACAACTACCGATCGGTGAAGCATAGTATGGAAATATACCAGAGAGCTCGATATAGTCGACAACTCAATATTATTAATCTCCGACATCTGACGTAATTCAAAACTGGAATTGGAAAAAGAGTTCGATAGAGTTCCCAAAGACCCAATGTACCCGAGACTTATATACGTCTTCGTGATAGGTACGATGATGTTAAAACGAGAGTTAAATTAACAGCAGGATTAATCGAACAATCACAATTTAAGGTTGGAGAACCTCAAGCCAGTGTCAGTCTTTGCACATGATTTACTTAAGCATCATATTGACGAATCCGATAGCCCTTCAGACAGCTCATAATAATGGGATAAAGGTGCTAGAAAACAATGAGCTACGAATCACTGTCAAAGTGCGAACAATTTAAATACTTACGCTCTATTGTAAACCATCAGGTAAACTGTGATGACGATGTCGCCCATTGAGTTGGTGTGGGGTAGATCAATTAACTCAAAAACTGTAGTATTTTGTGACAAAAAAATGTTGCTCACGACAGTCATACGTCTGGCTTTATTAGAAATATCGTAAGATTGAACGATATACGAGAAGTATAAAGAAAAAACCACAGCGACGAAAATGAAAATGTTGCGCATTTCAAGGTGTGGCACAAATCGTGATCTAACAAGAAGAACAGGTGTATTCACATTAAGAAACCGATAGTTGAAAAACTTCGAACTGATCAAATCAGGAGGATTGTTTATCATGATCTAGGAAGGTCAGCAAATTCGTTCCAAAAAGCAATAAAGTCTCAAAATCCAGTCAAGGTTCGAAGAAAGGGCCAGCAGAAAAGTAATTGGATCACTCAAATGGTTCATAAAAGAAGAGTGACGAGTGTTTCGAAATATTGGTTTTAAGGTTCGTACAGTCGAAAATTTGTGCTTTCATATAGTTCCTTAGCTGATGATATTTCACTGCTCCCAAGGCCTTCATAAGAGAATGGAGAACAGTGTTGAGCAGTAAACTTTGTGTTCGGTATAAATATCTTGATCTAAAATGAGTGGGTCAAGTGTACCGAGTTAGTTGGACAATTAAACGTAGGGACTCAATTGAACATTAGCAATAAAAGTACATGCAACTGAGTTCTAGCAAAATGTACAATAGTCTTCCAATAATTTAATATGTTGAAAACATCAAGAGCTGCCAAAAGATTACGTCGATAAATTTAAGTGGTTGACACCAAATCGAACTAAAGAATGTTCGACCTCAAATAACTTATCACTGAAATAGCGACGACTGGTAAAACACTGAATCGGCTGAAGAGGCTTTTTGCGGGGAGCCTAGTAAATAATTGAATTTGTTATCATAAAGACAGATAATGCTAGGGTTCCACTAAATGTATTACCTACGAGTATTAACGAGTCAAGTACTAAACCATTCCAAACTATCAATGGGGTGTAAGGCAGCGTAAACCAAAACTTGATTAGTCTATTCCTCCTCATGAAAATAATTATCTCATTGTTTCTAGGCCCCAAAAGGAAAGTTTTTGAAGGGAAGCAACATTAAAGGGATTAACTCGAATAGAAATTACGAGTAGTTGATCTCATGAAAAGTGTCTTTGTAAATCGTTGAAGCTTGTTGGAGTTACCTATTCATCGCTTTATGATTCTTTAGACATCTCTAATAGTTTGCAATGATTTGTTCTTTTGTTATTCGGACAATAATCAGCAACATTCTCGAAAAAGGCTGGAGTTTAGATAAACTCATACTTAATTCCGCTGTCCATTTTCTTCTGGTTGTGACGATATTTATCAAGTTCAAGTGGAACCATGTCGTAGAATTTGAGTTAATTCAATGTAAATCGCTGAAATTACTTTTCTCTATTGGAGCTTATTGTATCCACTAACTTTTCCCATCGACTGTAGTCGCTCCATCTCTGTGCACTTCAAATTTAATGACAAATCAGGAACTGACGGAAAAAAGGTAAAAAAAAAATGAAACGAAACATGTAATGTGTATGCTTATGTATGGGAGCGACTAATAAAGCGACCCATTCATTGGGTATTCATGTCATTGTGTTAATCAAATTCAATTAGGCAAATTCGATCAGTGAATGGGTAGACATGGGGAAGCTTCAGGCACCAGATAGGATGGATGATTACTTTCCCTAATGCATGATGCCCAACTGAAGGATTATGTGCTCTGATTCTGGTTCTGTTCATAATGATGGTGATGATAGATTCTTTTTCTAAATATGGTCTGCCTAAAGCTACAAGTGCTTCACGCATAGCCATATCTATTAACAAATAAAAAGAGAGAAAAAAAAACAAAATTATTAAAAGACTCATAACAAAATGAAAGAAGTATTCGTACAAAAAACAAATGGAAAAATGAAAGTTCAAGCTTTGTAAGCAAGTTAATTCGAACATAACATACCACTCATCGACTAGATACTCATACCCATACATTAGATACACATTGCGTACCTAAGAACGGTTTTGAGCTTCACAACGGAAGTAACTAGACATTCACTTTAATGATGTGCCCGCACTTCTAGAGCGCTTGTGAACAGACAAATAAACGGTAAACTGTTAACGGTTAGGAAGTTAATTATTATATCCATAGAGTGGAGAACAACAAAACAACACAGGTGATGTATGGAAGGAAATGGAGGAGGAAAAGGAGAACATGATAGTGGCAAACAATTGGCGGAGGTGGAAAAAGTTTCATCGAATATAAACTTTGCGCTTGGGATACCATGTGTGTCAATGGTTTTATAAGCGCAAATGGCAAAGTTTTTATTTCAACTGGGATTTTTAAATGTAACAAAATATCCTTGGTTGATATTTTTTTTTTCTGTGTTTAAATTTCAAAACAAACAGATCCAAGCAAACAATAGTAAAGGTAGTTAGTGAGAGTGATGAAAAGGGCGGCCTTAGTTAGGTGGAAAACTTTTCTCTTTGAGAGTCGAGTTTTGCAAATAAAACAAAGCAATCTCAAGGGTAAAGTGTTTCAGTTGACCAGGTCGTAGTTGGACCTTGAATGCACTTGGAGTTGATTATAATGCTGGGCATTTGCTTGTCTGTTAGTCTGACAACAGAAAAAGTTTTCCATTTGTGTAGAATTAAGCGAATAAAAAGATAAGTTAAGAGTAATATTGCTTTTAAACTGTGCACAAACGAGCGCGGTGAACATTGGGTATTTACATTTATGAGTTTTGATATTAAAGTCGGCCTTACAAAATTTATTCGCCATCGATCGTCGAAATTGGTTCTCTGTCCGTTCTTTACAAGATAAATGTTGACATCCGATCGCTGGTACATGAATTATGGAGACTCGGTGCTTTTTTGGATTAAAACTAAAAGCTTGAATAAAGTGAAACAGATCTTACAGATCCCGTCGTTTCATCTACATAAATCCACCGTTTGATACGGGGCATAAGCTTTTTGCATCAGTTCCCACATTTAGCTTGTATCTGCAAAATTTGGAGGAAAAGAATATCTATAGAGGTTCTTGTGTCGTTTTTAAGTGAACGCTGATAACGGGAACAATAGATGGTTTGAAGATTAATTTCAAGATGAAATCTTCGATAACTCAGGACCCTGGAATATCATACCGGTAAGCACAACATGATACGACTTTATTTGATAAGAAATTTACCACCTCGCTTTGGGAAACCTGTGAGAGTCCCTCACTTCTGTTAGCTTCCCAATTGTGTTGTATATGACTCCTAATACAAGATTCGATGCCATAAGTTTGGAAATGTTGTAATATTTTCTTAGCCAGATTTTTGGGCAATAGAATCAGTAGAGAAGTAAGATGGTAGTAGTCCTGACCATCTAAGCGAATGTGACTCGATGAGCGGCTCAGCACTTCGACGAAGGCTAAGAGATCAGATCATAAAAGTTCTCTGAAACAGTAAACGATAGGCTTGTAGTCAAAAATGTGGTCTTATCCGAAGACGAAGGCAGAATTTCAACTGATAAATTCAGGCTCATAGGATGTAAAGTAATGCAAAGTGATCTAAATAGAAATGTATGTTGTCTTATTCCAAATACCTGCTCATTTTTAAAGATCCCTGATGGTATGAAGGCATTGTAAAGTCAATTACGGATATCACTACTGATATCAGCAAACAATTCAGTCAGAACAACCAACATTATTGTATACCAAAACTACGAGCTACCAAGAAAACGTTATACCCTACCACACAGCTCGATTTGCTATTATAGCTCCTACTGATACCCCCGAGCAAAAACCGGCCATTGTATGATCGTCTCGCTCTTTATTTAGTCACTTCTTTTGATTCAAGTCAAGAATTAACTAGTGAGTTACACTCTGTAAGAAATTAAATGTAAAGCCCAGTGCATAAGTCATAAGGCTGGATCCGCCTTACCCAGTCAATCTACTTCAAACAATTACCCATCATCCTGCGATGATTCCCTAGTTTTACATATCTGCTATCCCGCAAAGAAATCTGATTAACTTCTAGCTTTCTCATCGACACAATCATACTTGAAAAATGTTGTCCAACAGCCGTAGGAAAGAGGCCATCGTTCTATGGTGCGACACTAATACGAACTACCAAAACCCGTTACATTCGTTTCCTAAGAATTGGGAGGTGTGTCCCAAAACTATCCAACCATCGGGTTCGAGCGACCTTTGTGGCTTACGAGCGTAACCAGCAACTCTTCCCGAACTCGCCGGCTACCGCAGTTGTCGAGGCGTCGTGTTAGTGCGCGTGTTTTTGTTTAGTGTTTTTTACGTTCGTTGGATTTTTTTTTATCGCTGAAAATGACGGAGAAATGTGCATCAAGTTTTACTTTGAACTCGAAAAAAGTTGTGCGAAAATTTTCGAAGTGATACAGATGGTCTTTGGAAACGTGTGTATGGGTAAAAGACTAGTACAAGCGGCTTATAGATGGCCAAACGTCTGTTGACAGCGATCTGCGTTCTGGCCAGTAGCTGACGTTCAAATACAACGACACTGAATAACATCGAGCGTGTGTGAGTCGTTGTTTGACTGTGCGCGAATTACAAAGTGATCTTGGCATTCGACAATTCTAACCGAGAACTTGGCAATGATTTGCACGCGTTCGAAATTCATTCCAAAATTGCTCAGAGCAGAGCTTAAAGGTTACTTATGATGAAAATGTGATCAAAACGAGCATTACCGGTGACGAATCGTGGGTTTATGGTTATGACCGCGAAACCAAACTCCCGTCTTCACAGTCAAAGGTTCCATCTGAGCCACGGCCAAAACCGAAAACGCACGTCAAACCCATGTCAATTGTTTTGTTCGATTATAAAAGTGCTGTGCACCATGAATGGAGCATATTCGTGAGTTCAGAAATACAAAGAATAGAGAATCATATCTTGAAGTTCTGAAAAGATTACGTGACTTTGAAATTACATTAAGAATAAAGCGTTTTAGGGAGAGCGACGACTGGCTTTTTCACCACGCATTTAGCACGTACAGCGACTTCTACCTGTTTCCAAGATTAAAAATTCTGCCCAATGGGCACCGTTTTGGCGACATTGAGACAACACTAACGAATGCGACAAGTGTACTCAAAGCCATTCCAAAAAAAAAAAAAACACCAGAACTGCTGTAATATGCGGAAGCACCGATAGAAGCGTCTAGTTCAGGTGAAGGAGATTACTTTTCAGAAAAAGTCAACCGGCGATGACGAAGAACAATGCCAACGCGGAGTTATGGCCACGCCGCAGATAATCACTTGCAATTAATTAATTACGCATCATTAATAGAACAGAAGTTACGGGTATCTACGACAGCGCTACATACGCATCTCACTGTTGGACGAAGTACGAGAAGAATAAATGTAAAATGACAACGACGGTGATGAAAATGTTACGGAGTACACATATTCGTGGTTGAAAAACTCATAAGCTGAGCGTATCAACTAGCCATCACTATACAAAGACATTCGGAAAATCAAGTCCGGAAAGTAATAGAATCCCTAGTTCCAGAGGAAGAGAAAGATAAATATTTGGATCACTCGAATGCAAAAACATAAACAAACGCTTGGCCTCCCTAACGAGGTGATCGAAAATGAAGTATTCTGTAGAATGGTATGCATAAGGTCCGCGAATTTAGCAAACCCTACAAGCAGCACATTGTAATGCAGTTCATACTTTGACCATTGAAAAAATAAGAAAGATCACGGGAGTGTGCACAGTTTTCCTCCTCTGTATGATTACCTGTGGTAAGTGACAGAGTTGACTACAGGGTCGCAGACCTTATATGAGAGAAAATAGCTCCACATGACGTTTTTAACTATGCGACAGAATCTCTCTCGTAACAGAAATGTTGCTCGGTACTAGAAACACCAATCCGAGAAGATATCAGAGCTAAGGGATCTCTAAACCCACAGTAGATAAACCTTCACAAATTATTTCACAAGCTTAGACTTGCATCTTTTCTACTCAAAGATTGTTGAGCCGGATTATGATCTAATTTTGTAAGATAGCCTTCACTCAACTATGCAGAATACACCTTGGTGCAAAAGAAAATTCAATAAAGTTGACACCAATGCGTATTTTTTGCGCTTCAAGAAATTCATAGTTGCCCTATACAGACGTAAAAGGTTAGCAGGTCTACGGTCAAACAGAACAATGGTACTACAGACCATTCTTGACACACTCCCAATCGACATCATCGATAAAGTTAAGGATGCAGCGATTTCATTTACTCGGCTTTGGAAGGGCAGAGTGATAACCTCTAAAATTGACTGCTGTCAAAAGAGTATTTCAGGTCTCCATACAATTTAAAGTAAGAATTTTTCACAGACAGCACAACCACAAAGCAGTAAGAAACCTTTGCGTATCTCCTAACAAGATGGTAATTTATGGTAGTTTAATATACCAGATCATTGCAAGATTCCAGGGAATCCAACAAGTTTGCTAGGCCAGACGCTTTTGTTGCAAATATCATAAACATAATTCAAGTTAAAACCACAAAGCTCTATGTGCTGAACATGCTCATTTGTAAATACGCAACGTGAATTTCGTCGTGAGGTGGGTCATCATCATGGCTTCAGTGTGCAGGCAATTCGTCGCACTGTGGAAAAGTTTGCGCGTGAGTACACTCTTTTGGATCTTAAGAAGAGAGAAGAAAATACATATAGCCGCCGTAGCGGCCAGTATCAAAGAAGACCCATAAACGTCGATACGGCGCGGATCAGCTGAATTGGGCATCGCCAGAGAGTCAACATGGCTTATTTTCCGGTTGGATTTGGGCCTACATCCGAAAGATTGTGCTGACGCAAGAATTGAAGCCGGAAGACTCCGTGAGTTCGCTAATTGACCGGAGTTCCAAATTTTGGCCACATAATCATCTTCTCGGACGAGGCCCATTTTTGGCTATGTCAACAAGCAAAATTGCCGTTATTAGAGCGAACACAATTCGCAAATGTTCGGCCAAGCGTCAATGTATCCGCAAAGATTGACTCTTTGGTTCGGTTTATGGCATTGCGGCATCATCGAATCTTATTTCTTTCTAAATGAGGAAGGAGACACCGTTACCGTCAATGGTCTCAGGTATAGAGCGATGTTAACCGACTTTCTGTCGTCAGAGCTCGACAACATCGATATATCCGAGCTGTTGTTCCAACAAGAGGGAGAAATTTGCCGACTGGGTCATCCTCACGGCGAGCGTTCATCAATTGGCCGCCGCGATCATACGATTTAACACTACTTGATTATTTTCTCTGGGGCTCTGTCAAGTCCTTAGTCTACGCTAACAAGCCAAACAACTTTGTATGAGCTCGAGGCCAACAGTCGACACACTATTGCCGGAATAACGTCGCACATACTAGGTGGGGTGAAAAGTAACCTCCTTGGGAATTATTCATCATATAACTTAATTCGTGCGGTTTTGTTCAAAATTTGAACGTTTATTTAAGGAATACAGGTACAATAGTATTATTCAAAATATTTCCCATCTTTCTGGCAATTTGTAGATCCCATCCCAAAAGAACTGCGCCGGCTTGGCAGCCAAGAATGAATCAAGCCAATTTTTGATATTCTGCTCTGATGTGAACCGTATTTCAGTGAGGGCGTTCTGCATCGACCGGAACAAATGGTAGTCAGAAGGGGCAAGGTCTGGGCTATAAGGCGGGTGGGGTAAAACTTCCCATCCATTGTTTTCGAAATAGTTCTTAACCGGAATAGCAACGTGGGGCCGAGCGTTGTCACGATGGAAAACTATTGCCTCGTGTCTGGTCGCATATTCCGGGCGTTTTTCGGCCACTGCTCTCTTCAAACGGATTAATTGTGTTCGGTAGCGTTGTCCATTGATGGTTTCACCCGGTTTTAGCAGCTCATAATACAGCACACCCATCTGATCCCACCAAATACAGAACATTACCTTCGCGCCATGGATATTCCGCTTTGCCGTTGATTTGTCTGGTTGGCCGGGTTTCACATATGATTTTTTGCGCTTGGGGTTCTCGTAATGGATCCATTTTTCATCACCAGTAACAATCCGATGCAAAAATGACTTCCTTTTGTGGCGTTCCAGCAGCATTTCGGACATGCAAAACCGCCTTTCGACGTCTCTCGGCTTGAGTTCATGTGGAACCCAATTTCCTTGCTTTTGAATATATCCAGCTGCTTTTAAACGTTTTGAAGTGGCTGCTTGAGTGACACCCAAAGATTCTGCGAGCTCTTCTTGTGTTTGGCAACAATCTTCATAGAGTAATGCTTCGAGTTCTTCATCTTCAAACTTTTTTGGCTGCCCAGGACGTTCATCGTCTCCCAAGTCAAAATCAGCTAGCGCATGTTCACCATAAACTTCCACCAAAATACGATGAATTTCGGCAGCAGTTTTCTTCATATTAAAGTAAAGCAAAAACACTTTTTCAGGCAGAAAGTTCGACATATTTGAGTGATAAAAAATTATTGTTGTTTACGCTTCAAATGAATGACATATGCTGAAATGACGTTCAATGACAGTAGCTTTCCAACGCATGTTCCAATGGAATAATAACAATGGAATAATACAAGCTACGCCATCTCTTAGCAAACCGCTAAAATTAAGTTATTAAATTAAGTTATAGACTCAATAAAAAAAAATTTTTTTTAAATGTTTTTTTATAATATTCAATATAGTCCCCTTTTAATTTGATTCACTTATTCCTGCGATTTTCCAACTTCTTTATCCCGTCCGAAAAGTAATTTTCCGGAAGGTCAGCAAAATACTCCTCCGTGGCGTCGATGATTTCCGCGCGTGAGCTGAATTTTTTATTGATGAGCCATCTTTTGAGGTTTGGGAAGAGATAATAGTCCGAGGGATCCAAATCCAGTTACCAATCGACGTCAAAAGTTTCCCCGATTCAGCATCAGCAAGTCCAAACACTCTTCCGAAGTGCTCTCAGGTTCGTGTTTATGGTCAGGAGTGAGCATTCGCGGCACCCAGCGGCAGGATAACATTTTCATATGCAGAATATTGCCCAAAATATGGCGTGTGCGCCCATTACTAATCTTTATGGTATCTGCTAGCTCGCGCACCTTCACTTTCCAGTCAGCCAACACCATTTCATGTATTTTTTTGACATTGTCCTCTGTAACCGCATCGGAGTGCCTGCCGCTGCGGATTTGATCGGTAGTGGAGTTGCGGCTACTACGAAACTCTCGAAACCAATATTTGACGGTGTAATCTGACGGAGCATTAGCCCCATAATATTTATCCAACTTTTCTTTTGTTTCCTTCGACGTTTTGCCTCTCAAAAAATAATGCTTTATGAGAGAACGAAAATCGTTTTTGTCCATACTCAACATGATGCCAAACACGTCAACAACAATCAGCTGTCAAAACAAAACTAAAGACAGTATCGCACTGAAATTTGGTATGTCTGCCTAAATATGAACGGACTTCAAGGCACCATAACCTTTTTTGCAGTAGCAGTGCATTCTGGTCAAGGAGGTTACTTTTCACTCCACCTAGTATTGGACCGAGTCACCAAAAATTGGACCGACCACTTGAAGCACTGCCAGCGAAGCCAAGGCGGCCATTTGACTGATGTGCTATTCCAATATAATGGCATGAACGTAGCTTCAAAGCAAGGCCAGAATCAATTTTATATCTCATACCGTTGTTTTACTTCAAATTTGTTTGCTATCGTTCTTATCTGAAAACCCTTTACTACTGGAATCAAACATTAGATGGGACTAGCTTTGTAAAAGCATGAAACGATCTGATAGACTCCTTAAGCATAAAGAAAAATACGTTTTGATCGGACGATATAGTGCTATAGGTAAGGATATTCAAAGGTTGAAGATTTTCTACAATAATTTATGTATGATACAATAGAATCAGCAGCAATATGCCTCTACTGTAAATCGTGACCTTTTCCATGCTATAAACGATTCCAGTAATGACTTTAGGGCAACATAAATAATTCATCTATAAAACCAGTATCTGACAGAATGACTAATGTTCGTCTGCAATGGATCTATTTTGGTATAAGTGTGTCTGACCGTAGATTACTTGAAATCAACTAAAAATGTGGATCTAAGTAGGGGCAAGCTAATATGTAGGCACCAGTTAGAATGTTAAAGTCTAAATCCCGCACGATACAGTGAAAAACCGAAAAAACAGTAAGGCCACCGCTATGAAAAAGTTAAATAAATTTGCCGTTGAGAGGCAGCAAAAACCGTAGGTCCCACGTGCAGTCTTGGGTGGGAACAGTGAAGCTGCAATCGTCTTATGAAATGATATTTATCAACGATTGGGGAAATGTCTTGGCTTTCACTAAAAGATCTCCAGTATTCTTGTGGGTTTTTTTTTTTAGCAAACTGTACGTTTAAAAAGCAGATATGAAATAACTCTTTTTCAGCGTGAACAGTATTGGAATGCGCATACAGAAGAGCTGATCGGTTGTTGAATTTAAATTGAAAACATCTAAAGCTAAAGGTGTAAGGCAAATATCAATCAGTGTCAAAAACGTGACTCACAAGACTATCAACAACGTGGCTTCCTAAGAACCCACACAAGATTTCGAGTCAGTCAATCCAAATGGCTTATTACTCGTAGTTAAGCCATCGCATCAGTAATTTCGTTGCTCATCGAACAAATTATACATAGTTCCGCCTGTAGGAGTCTCTAATACTAATTAACTCTCCTCCATTCATCAACCTTTGACTTCTCTATAAATTTGTTTGATTACCAATTATTCAAACTGTCTAACTACTTCATATTAACATCACTGTCAATATTAACCAGAATACATTTAAAATTTACATCTCCCGAAATAAAAACCACTTGAACGGCAATTAAGCTCAGTTACGAGTACAACTACTAAAGTTAAATTAAAGTGAATAAAATCAGTTCCAAGAACCCGAGAGCAATTTAAAAAAAAAAGCACCTATCTACCCCTTTCTGTAGTCAACTTTGTTGTCGAAATTTCTATAAAACTCTGAAGTTTTTTTTTTTTTTTTGAATTGAGATCATCACTGAAAAATGTTGCCCGATGTCGGCTACTGTCATTCTTCGCCGAAACAGAACGCACACCTTTAATTTGGTTTCATGCGAATCCGACCTGGGTCAGCGGAATTCCTAATAAAATCTTTTTTAGCGCTTACGTACTCGTTCGTACCTACAAATGCTGGACAAGTGGAATGCGCGTATTGTACTGAAACAAATTTACTAGCCCACCTCTGAGGCAGAGAGAAATTTTCGGTATTTTTTTTTTTAGTAATTAGTCTCTAATCAGAAACGACAACCTTTAGTCTTTGGCAAGGCACAAGCACTAACACTGGCACTGACCCGGTTATTTAAATAAGATGCTAATGCGTTTACTCTTTTGAAACAGAAACAACAAAAAAAAAAACTAAAAAAAGGTGAAACTCGATTACGAACATTAAAACAAGCATAAAAAAAAAAAACTTTCTAAATTCACTAATAAAAATCCATGTATGCATACTCGTAGATACTCGAAACTCACTAGATAAATCTGCACAGTAACCGTATTCCGGACAGTGGACACCATGATTGTACTCGTAATTTAGAGCTGCGATAACCTCTAGCCTTGGATACAGATAAGATACTTCCATCGACACACTATGCACTACCGTTCTGACCGACTGTTGGCAATGTAATACTTCAGAGCGGACAGGTGCTACCACACAGCTATAATGTTCACTTAAAAGCCCCTAGAGAGGGCTGATTCACCACTAAAAAAAAACTCCACGAAGAACGAATTAAAAAAATAAATAAAAATAAAAAAAATCGTGCCAATCCCGGTACTTCTTCAATTAACTCCAACTCACTGACGGGCATGTGGTGCTGGTGAGTTAGTGCTAGTGCCGATTGTGGCGGTTATTCGCCACGAATTGGTGTTTCTGCGATTCGTTTTGACTCATCCAAGGTGATATATTAGAATTCGTGCCCGATGTGGTCGTAATAGCGCTCTCTACAACTCGTCTACAATCGACCTAATCAACTGAACTACTCGTATGAAACAGTATCATATCATAGGTCTACCTTTGAAATTCTTTGGAAAATTGCCTCATGTTCGTGACGTATGCCATTGAAGGCATCATCAACATAAAGTTGGCTTTGTTTTTGGATTATAACCTCATGACTGGAAACACACCCACATAAAAAGGTGCTGTCAGAGTTGATTCCTGGAAGGCTTTCGAGTAGAAATTTCATTTGGATGAAGGTAATAACCTTGTGGTCTATTTCCAGAAACCAGTTAAACTCAAACAATGTCAGCGGTATTCCCTTGTTGTGTTGGTCCCTGTTTTTACCTCGCAAGGGTGCTAATCAAGATGTTGCAATGAAATAACGAACAAACGGAGCCAAACGGTGGAGAGATGACTTCGAACAAAATATAATTATGTTGTCAATTCGTCAGAATTGTCGGACCTCTGTTAAAGTTGACGGATTCAGTGTGGGTCTCTACACAATCGTTACGTGGACTCTCAGAATTTAGCGTTCTGGGGATAATTTGAAATGGCATTTACCGAAATCTGGCAGATGAAGGAAATGTATATTATTTTCGACGAATCGACTTAGCGTGTAGTCAATTTGCATTCGTATCAATATGGATGCTAATATTGCGGTATACCATAGTGTTCTCCTAACGAATTAAATATGCAAATATGTAGAAGGAAATATTAATTTTAAATTCTAGTCTTCAATTAATGCCTTCAGATTTCGTAGAAGTAACATCTTGTAATCGTATGCCAATAAGCGCCGGAAAACTTTTAGAACTTCTAATTAGTCATGCACGCCTACCGCAGCGGCTTCCAGACACAATTACGGGATGAATTGATACTGTGGACAAAGGGCAGTCTTAGAACTCCGTTGATTTAAGAAAAGAAAAAACCACGAGACACGGCACGAGACTGATACTTTAGGAATACAGCGCCACCACTGCGCTAACGTGATGATATTTTAAGGTCTCTGTGGTCCTAACAGCCTAAACAAAGCGGCTAGTTGGAGTTGGTTAGTCAGTTATGTAACTTTTAACAGGTTGGTAGTCCGCATTGAGTCAACCTATGAATAGTATCATAAAAATTTCACTTGGTTACCTTGCCATGTTAATGAGATCTAATGCGCTACCCCGCTTCAAAAGAGTGCCGACAAAGAAGGGTGAATCTCGTTTTCCTTGCGCGAGATATCAAAACACTTCAGAAGCAATGAAAAGCGGTCAGACAAGTTAGTTTCAAAATTTTAAATTAATTAACTTAACGCTGATGAGCATAAAAAGGGCTAGAATTATAGTTAAGGCTCATCCCAAGATATGTTACCATCCTCGGACTTTCCTAGTAAGGACAGTGGCAATTATAAGAAGATAATACATTCAATCTACTTGGAATATTGTACGCGCCTTCACATAGCAAATAGGCAGCGAGAAATCGAAAAAAGATATATTTTGGCGCGACTTTTTTGACCTTTAGAACTTCAAGAAGCAACACGTCCCGGAATTGAATTACGAATATGAAGACTGTCATGGGGGGGAAACGGTTTTGGAACGAGAAACTCAAAAGTCGAGTAAACTATTTTAAACTAATTTTGGATGACCTAATAGCAAGTCAGCACCGTCTTTCGGGAAGAAAGCAGAAAAAAAACAACGAAAATTGAAATAATAAGATGAAACCAGCGGTAAGAAAGGAAAGAAACGCCTTGTTTTTCAAAAGTAGCGGAACCGATGAAATGTGCTTTAAGTTCGATTAAGGATGTTGCAAAACAGAGGAATAGAAAGTGGGAGCTAAACATGTGCCGTAGCAATAGAGACATTGTATCGGGGCTAGGTTAGACGACAAGTAAAAGAAGTGTAACGTTGAAGTACCTGAAGTACTAGGTGGCGCAAAAGTCATCACCCTATCGGAAGATGCTATAATTTTTGCAAATAGCGGCAAATGTGAATTCTACTTCGACATTTGTGAAGTAAACAGATACAAAATACATGTCAACA
The DNA here is from genome assembly GCA_963966105.1 of Volucella zonaria. Taxonomy (NCBI): domain Eukaryota; kingdom Metazoa; phylum Arthropoda; class Insecta; order Diptera; family Syrphidae; genus Volucella; species Volucella zonaria. The sequence goes on along the minus strand of OZ014532.1, from coordinate 101,418,541 downwards.
AGACATGAATCGCTATACTCCTGAAGAACGCGGAATAATTCGTCGGTGATGTTGGTGCAGCTTGAATTTCGGCGCAGATTTCCCGGTTTAGTCGCTCGCCTAGGAAAGTATGGGACAACACGAGATCCTGCCTGGCGGGCCCCGGAGCAGCCGTTCTACTGAGAATATCGTAGCTACGGTCGAAGATGTCGCAAAGGACCCCGGAGTATCGACCAGACGAGGTGGGCATCAATCGGCGGTACTTACAGAGAATTTTGGTGAAAGACTGTTTTGGCGATTTGCAGTGACTTTAAAGATCGTCTGATTTAACCGTTTCAGACTTTTTTTTGTGGGTTTTTTTGAAGTCACGAGTCTTTGTCAACAAGCCTCAGACTCTTGAAGCCCCCAAAGAGAATATCCATCAACAGTGCGGGGACCTATCGCCGGAAGTTCTGGCAAGACATGCCACCGGGTCACCGAGCCCGAATGGTCATCAATTCTGGCGGCGGCCACTTAGCCAATATCATTTTCTCGATTTAATGGGAAAAAACTTAAGACATCAGATAAACATAATCCAAAAGCAGAACCAAAGTTTTTCGTTCACAAAAAAAATTACAGACAAAAAACATCGGGTGACAATTTTTCCACCACCTTGTATATGAAAATGAAGAAAAAGCTTGCTAGAGATTCAATCATCGAAATATGTCCATACTCGTATATTAAAGATGAGCAGGGACGCCTTCTAACAGGGTACACCGAAATTCGGAAAGATCGAAGAATCCCTGCAAAGAAACATTCTCTCGACTGTCGCACATAAAGAGGATTCTGTGATTCTTCTTCCGGAGTTAAAGTTAGCGAAGCAGTAAAAACAATGCACCGGGAACTAAAGCGTGGTTGTTTATGTAAACATTCAGGTTTAGTCATGGAGAATTACACGGACTCACAACGCACAGAAATTGTGAAAATCCACAACCGAAATGGTGAGTTTTTTGGGGAGACGGCGCGAAAATGTCGTGGATTTTTCGGCCATCATAATGCACTTTTTCGTGCCGCGGCGACGTAAAATGGCCACCAAAATCATGCGTTTTGACGCCATAGGACTTCTTTGTTTGGAATTTTTGAAGGAAAGGTGTATGCCAATGAGCCAAGAATAATTCCCGAACTGAAAGACGAGACGAGACGCGCCATTGATGAAATTGAGCTGACACTATGGCAAAATGTCATCGAAAATTTCTTCAAAACACCAATGTGTGCCATCAGTCACGAGGCGGTCTTGTATCGGATATTGTGTTCCATACATAACCTCCATGTCCGCACTCTTTAATAGATAATTAAAATATCAGCACCTTTCAAATAAGCACCACACAAATTTCGAAATAGGCGGTCTCAAAGGACACCCTATAGAAAGTCGCATCACATACCCTCGGTACTACGCGAGACAATCGGAAACACTAGATTGAAAAGGATGATAGCATTTTTTGTATTTAAATAATAAAGGCCGATCGTATGCTTAATTAGTGAAAGGCGGGCTTTTATTTCAACTGTATAAAGGCAAAAGCGACAAGAGAATTTGTAACAACTATTGACACGTGAAATGAATGTCGCATACGAGTATTATGAAAATATGCGCGCAATATGAATAAACACTATGCCATTCAATGCGATTGTGTGGGAGGCAGATCGACATACAATGAGGTACAAAGTTCACGATATCTTCTCGTCACTGGAGCTTCTGTAGTAATCTTTATGCAAGACCCCAAGACGTTCTACATGAATTCCAATGGGACTATGCATAGTTACTCGTATAATGGCCGATATGGCATGTACGACTAACCTTCAATAAAGAGGCAGATATTTTCGGGTCGTAGATCGGCTATAGGGTTCCAGCGATTGCGCTTTTAATTATACTCGTCCAGCGTGGCTTTATTGATCGTTTTACCTAATGAGTTTTAGCATAGAACCTACCGGAATACTCACGAAGGAGAGAGCGTGAAAAATTAGCAGAGTTGACTCTTCCTTGGGAGTTCGTCCGGTCTGTAATTGTCTGTGACAATCTTTTGGCCTGACACCGAGCTTAGAACCATTCAGATGCATTTTATATTTATTTATGAGCTTTGGCCCTATTAATGCGGGTTCTAGACTCTAAACGGCTGCCTCGTACAAATGGTTATTACTCGCGAAAAATATTCTCCTCTGCAAGGTTTTTATAATTTGGATAATGGATGTTATCTCAGATTCGAAAACAATACCGGGAGTTCCAGAGTAAACACCCGTAATCTGTCACTGTCATCAGTGAGCATCTACAATAATTTTTCCGTTCAGTTGTTTTGGAAATTCGTTTTTAAAATTAACTATAGACGTTATATGGTCACTTTTCGTCATCATTGTACTTTTTTCCTTCCGTCTGGATGGGAGTTAGTCATGCTCATAATGACCACAATCCAGTTTCACTTAGTCTAGGTGCTTTTTCTGTCTTCGGTCGCGGTAAAATGCAGGATGAGAACCACTGTGGATCTTGTTTACACTCACCCTACAAGTGTGATACAGGCTGTACTCTGAATTTTGGTGAGGTTAGAGATGACATTTCTTATCAAGTTAAACGTAAGGATAAGTCTCCTTACAGCCATCTATAGTTCTATAGTCTGTGTGCCAAAACTGGTGTAAAAGGTTGTCATTTTGGCGCCATCAAAAATGTTCTCTTTCCAACTTGGGTGGTTTAAAACTATCTTCATATCATAGAACGGTCAAAATAAACAGATGGTTGATCAGAGTCCTGCTTCTGGCGGAAACCGCAAGATTAAGCAGATCTCAGAAGGACCACGCTTTGATAAGCAATGGTCTATGAGGCAGGTAAAAAGGAGATGTGGGGCAGAAGCACGACGCAAAGAAAATGCGGTTACAAACGAAGGCTTAAGTGATAAAAGCAACACTCTGCCAGCACCAACGGTAAAGCAAAATAGATTAACGGAAGTGGCAACAACCGAAACTGATCAATCGCTCGATGTTGAATAAAAGAAAATGAAGAAAGTGTCAAGTGCTTTTCTATTGATGGCTTTCCATCTGGAAGATGTGTGGATGAAACCGATGCCGTGACCAGTAAAGGTTAAAGGTTGCAGTTCCAGGGGCTGGACATCGGTCGAAACAGCTAAGCCCATCGACAAAAAAAAACGTCAGTGGAGGTTTTACCCGCACACAAGGTCTGAATGAAAGCGGTGTGGCAATCAGCCAATGCTACACTTGAGGGCGGAAATTGGACGATGCGAGGAAAATTCTCTTCAATGTGCTACGGTTTTTGAATCTTTAGGGTGAAGTGCTCTACACAGCAAATTCGTTAATAACTAAGCAGTTCTGCTCCGAAAATCCCTTGCCTATAAATCACTAAATCACCACTTTAGTGCACGCCATCTGCTGGATAACAGGGCAACTAAGGAAAACGTGCCGAAGTGATTTCATACTCAAAAACCTTGACTCGAAACCATACGATCCAAAATGTATTATCAGACCGAAATCAAACATCAAATAAGGACAACTCTTGCTTCTGTCGAGGCAGAAATAGCACGAGAAGCGCGACAGTTTTATCAGAGAATAAAACGAACATAGCCCTGAGGCTACAAAGCCAAAATGGAAACCTGTAAAGATAAACATGGACAACTAGTAGTAGTCTGTGCTGGGAATATAGAAAGCCTACTTCTGCAGTGTATAACTGCGATGATGTTTAAAATAAATAAAATTCCGGCGCACTGACCTAGACGGAGTTAAGGTAGCAATATCGAAGCGTAAGTCTAATAAAGGGACTTCCTATTCGGCCCTGGTAATAACAGCACATCTAATAAATATAATTTTGCTATGCTGTGGAGAATTCTGGTCGGTAATGAATTACCCTTCAATGTCAAGAAAGTTGTTAGACAAGGCGACTTTTCCAACGAAAGAAGCGCGATCGTTTTTTGGTCCACACAATAGCTAGCGAACGTGGAAGCCTTTGATATTATTTGCTGAACACACCAAGCCATCAATGAAGCATTTGTTAATATCCAGGCGGAAGCAGACAAAATAGGTTTGACGGAAATGAAGGCAAAACCAAATACATGCTGTCATTAGAAAAGGACGCACACAATCGATGGCTAGGCCATCGGTTCGGTACTAGGGGCGCAGACACTTGGACCTTGTCGAAATCGGATGAAAAAGCACTTGGTCGTATCAAGAGAAAGATACTGCGCGTGATTTTCGATCCCGTTTGTATTAACATGGAATGGAGGACAAGATTCATACACGAACTGCCTGTACAGCGATAGAGATTTAGTCATTCATCTACGGATCCATGAAATGGCGGGACCATGTTGAGCGAATGAACACTAGAGCTCCGGCCCAACGAGTCTTCGATTCTAACCTAAAGGCAGTGGATGACTGCATCTAAGATCGGGTACGCAAGTGGAAAAGTAAAAGGGGACGCGGGTGGCGAGAGGTCGTGCTAGCTGGAGAGGCTTGTTGTTTGAGGCCCATGTTCACCCGGACTGTGAAGTAAATAAGTAAATAAGCCACAAGCTATGAAAGAAACGGCAGAAACTCAACCATACAAAATTGTAATGCCAGGAAGAAAGTACTTATCATTTGTTATCATGCTTATCTCTTTTTGGTGCAGTATAGGAAGTGAGTGGATCAGAGGCAATCATCCACTGGATATCGCACTATCGTCTGACTTGGTTATCGAAATCAAAGTTCCCAGGTCAGCTACATACGTATTGTGATATGATAGATTACAAGACCTAGAAATCAACATAAGGCAAGAAGATTATTGAGTGTTTTGAACAACGCCAAACTGTTGACGTGCTGCAGAAACGACGGAACTTTTCTAGGAGAATAATCTCTGGACCTACAGCAAGAGGTGTAGATAAGAATATGCGCTGTTTTTTGATTTAAATATCTTCCTCGATAATATTGAAGTTATGCGACGTGAGACGAATTTTTTAAAATATGCACACGATACCGAAATCAATTCATTAGGCCTCATTAGGTAGATTTATGTTACAAGATGTTACAATATTAAAACTGTAAATGTTTACGTAACGCAGTTCCGTGAAAATCCACTCTCCTTCCATTTAGTTGGTTATGTATTTCGTACCATAATGATTTATTGTATTATTTTATATAATTATTCCTCCAATTAAGAAAAACTAATCAATCAGTTTAAATTAAAAATAAGATAATATAACCAAAACCTATAATGTCACGATAATGACATAAATTAACCTAATCGCTGACAAGCAATATTTAAAGTTATATACATCTTTTGTCTGACAAAGTATGATAGCTCATAATAGTGAATTATTTAAGTATTTTATAGGAAATATCTGTACTTAATTAAGATGAAATTTGCCTCATTATTCACCTTGGTTAAAGTTTAATTAAAGCTGCCTTACTTGAAGTCCCTTTTCGACTAAATAAATTATGTAAGAGAGATAAATTTCAGGGTGAATTTCCGATAAATTTAGAAATCTCAAAAGCAGCCAGTTATATTTTAGCATATCTCTTCTCTATAGAACTAGGCGTTCATACATATAAAAATTCTGGATAAAATATTCATGTTTATGTAATAAAATTCAATAGAAACACCCTGTTAATTTAACAAAATTGTCACATAAATTTTGCAGACCATTTTAAAATCACTGGAACAAAAGTCAAATTATTTAAATGTATGCGAACGTTTGCATTAATTTTTTCTGTGAAATTTACCGGCACTCAAAATCAAAATCGGCGACCCTGACATGACCCGATGCGACATCTAGTTTATTATGCTCGTAGCAATTGTTTTCGCATTTTATTGGCTCTTTTTTTTTGTTCAGTTCATTTAATCGAAATGCTTCCTTGTCTTGTCTTTCTATTGTACTTCTATATACTCGCATTTGCTTCTTGGATCACCTCTTAGGTTGCTGAAGCTTTCTTAAATCCAGTTGATATCGGTAATCTGTTTACTTTTACAAACACGTTTGTTATGCGCTATTAACTCGGTCAAATTTAAAAACGTTTGCTTATATACTATACGATCTCTGGAGTTCCGGAAGGTAGGCATCTAGGACCCATCATATTTGTATTGGATAAAATAGTTTGCAGATCTGATAGAAGAAAGTTAAAACTGACGACGTGGTAACATTGATTCGAAAATCTTTTCCCCTGATCAGTGAAACTATGGAAAAAAAATTCTGAAGAAGATGAGCACATGCGCTGGAATGGAGATTGAACGAAAATCCTAGCAGAAACTGAGCTAAAGTCAAAATATTAAGTGCGCTGGCCAAAAAGCCGAGTAAATTTCCTATTTTCCAGTTTTACGTCTCATTGTTCCCCATTAAGTAAAGAACACAAACTAATGACGCAACAGTTTAGTGTGGATAAACGCGAGATCTATCCACTCCCCATTTGTGCCGAATTTGTCTTTTCATTTCTGTTTAACAACAAAAAATAAGGCACTTTTCATATGCAAGAGTTTTCACTTTCAGCAATTAATTATGATCTGCCGAATGGGTGCTAAGATATCAGAAAATTATTTTTCCTATATGTTGGTGCCTGTGAATCGAACCCACAGAACAACTTTATGGCACTTTACCAAGTTTAATAGAGAAGCCAAAAACGCTAGAAATCAGGAGGATTAGGCCAAACATAGGTCTGAACTCAAGAAACCTAAGATTGACCAAGAAAAAAATCTTGAGCTCTTTTTTGCGAGGCGAATAAGCTAGCTTAAGGAGAGTCCTATTCAAAAATCCAGTAGCTCCAGGACATCTCAAGGATTCCAATGGAGTCTGAACAGAGAACAACTGGGAATCACTATTGCTTCTTATGGTAACTTACGGTAAAGAGGTTGATTAACTGGCATCACAAAGTCCACTTCCAACGAACCCATAATCTCTAGCCTGATCACAGAGAATAGAATAACATAACACGCTTTTCCATACATCATACCTTAGCGTAAAATTATTTTTATCGGTGGTCTAAAGCTGGGCTACGTCCCAAACAACCAAACAACTGGAAGGAAATAAGTCATTCATTCATTTCATTCCCAAAGCCGGAAGACCTAACCACTCCTTTGCTAACGATTACAGACCTATAAATCTATCTTTGTTTCTATTAGAGAGAATTCTAAATCAACTTATAAAACGAAAACTCAACGAACAAAACCTATACGATTCTTAACACACTGATCTTATAGGAAAACCAGTAGAGACGGCACTACACGAGGTTATAGCTACCATAGAAAAGAGTACACCCTGGCCGCCTTCCCAGATATCGAAGGAGCATTTAAAATTTTAAACACCGGATCTATAAGGACGGCCTTGGACAAGCTTCATGTAGAAACAAGGATAGTACAACGGATTGAGAACATGCTAAAGACCAGAATTACATATCAATTTACAATTTGGGAGAAACACAATCACGAAAACGGTTGCAAGGAGGAGTGATTTCTACCCTTCTGTGACTTCTTGTTGTACACGGCATCCTCAAAAGTTTCAAACAGAAGGGTGTTAAGACAGTAGCCTATGCCGAGGACATAGTCATTCTGGTTAAAGGAAAAGGTCTTCCAAAGATCAGCGAACTAAGGGAGGCAGCCTTCAACACACTCGCAAAATAAACAGCACAACACGGTTTATGGATAAATCCATCAAAAACCGAACTAGTAATGTTCACAAGAAAGAGAAAGCTAGAAAAGTTTCATCTTCCCCGAATCAACGGTGTTAGAATACAACTTTCATCCGAAGCTAAATACGAGTATCTAGGAATCATCCTAGACAGTAAGCTCACTTGGAAGCGTAACATTGAAGAAAGAGCCAAAAAAGTATTCTGATTCTGATTCTGATTATTCTTTCTGTTTCTGTTTTTTTACAAAAATTTCACTATGATATTAGAGAATTGCTTTACACAATAGAATAGTTAGTGACATTAAATATTAAACAATATAAATAGATATAAATGCCAATACAAAACTAAATTATTTATTGTGGGATGAACAATAATTCAATTCAATACTTAAAAAAGAATATAAACAAACAGGGAGCTTTAGAGCTTGTACAAAAAACTAAAAATCAAACAATGTAGGACAGCAAAACTTCAATATCAATATGATTAAAATCAAGGAGCCATATTTTCAATATTTTTAAAAACGCGTTTAATGTTCTAATGCGTCGTATTTCTACAGGGAGTCTATTGAACGATTCGCAAGATACTACATACACAAAAAAGTTTCTAAAATGGGTGGTACGAAAAGGAGGTATTTCGACAACAGAACGGGGAAAACTTCTTAAATTGTAAGTGTCAGAGATTGGGTTTTGCATATATCTACCCCTTATAAAAAAGATCTTTGAAACTTTAAAATAGTATAAATGCCTAACAGGCAGGATTTTTAAGGACCTAAACAGCATTATAGAATGGGATAAGCGGTGAGCATTACATATTCTTCGGAGGGCATACTTTTGCAACACAACAAGTGGTTGGAGATTGTTGATGTATGTACCCCCCAACAGTTTATTCCATCTTGTAACTTCGAATGAAAAATTGCGCAGTAGACTGTTTTCAAAGTATAATTCTGAGTCGATAAAGACTACGAATAGCCGAACGCAGTCAATTTTTTAAGACCGCGATGTATTCACCCCAACTCAGATTTTCATCTATAACAACATCTAAGTACCTAACTGTTTTACGACCTCAACTTTAAAACAGTTTACGTTGCATGTTACGCTGTCATTATACATGATTTTACAGGCTTCCGGAGTACAAGTACAATTTATTATGTTTTGCCGACAGCAGCCAAGTGCATGGAAATATATTTCGAAGTCAGGAGACTCTTGCATGCTAAGGCTGGATTACATAATTTTGGTTTGTTACTGACAATTAATGCGTGCTTCGCAAACCAGATTCGTAGCAAATCTACATCATGGTTTATGTCAGCAGCCAAAGGGTTATTATTTGAACCATAGGCAATGTCAAGATCATCTGCAACAGCAGTGACTTTTCCTACAAATGGTTGATCAAATAAAGAGTTGATGTAGATCAAAAATAAAATAGGGCCAAGGACAGACCCTTGCGGTACACCCAATAAAATTACTCTTGCGTCGCTAAGATAGTCATCCATTCTTACTTTTTGTATCTTGCGTTTAAGATAAGAAACAAACCAATTATACATAAAGCCCCGAAAGCCAGCACGATAAAGCTTGTCCAAAAGAATGTTGTGATTGACCATGCCGAACGCCTTAATAATATCCACGAAAAGACCGGCGCAATATTTTTTGTCATCAAGACCTTTGTTTATAAAGGAGCAAAAAGCCAGAAGAGCATCTTCAGTGGAAAGGTCTACTCTAAGCCCAAATTGTACTGGACAAAAAAAAGTTTAAACTATTCACATTACCGCACATTCTCTTTTTAACAGCCTTTTCAAATATTTTAGAGATTGAAGGTAACAAGGAAATCGGTTTATAATTATTTTTATCCATTTTGTCACCTTTTTTGAATAGTGGTACCACGTAAGCACATTTTAATTTATCGGGAATGTTTCCGCTATTAACACTTAAATTAAACTCGGTAAGACCATGTACATATAATACACTGGATGTACATTCTTACCTATGGTGCGCTGGTTTGATTTAAAGCCTCAGAGAAGAATAGTTATCACACAAATTCAAAGGCTACTGTGTGTTGCTGTAACAGAGTTAAAATCCACTCCTCAAGCTGCACTAGAAACAATGCTCAACCACCTTTCTTTAGACGAATTCCTTCAATGCACGGCTTTTAAGAGCTCGAACAGACTAAAAGAATCAGACCTCTGGACGCACAGCAATTTGGGACACTTGGCCATAATATATGGAGTACAAACCACTTTGATAGGAGTTTCTCCACATCGTTTTCTAACAGACATGACTGGTTAACTAGCCGTGCCACCAATAATGGAAAACTCCACCTATACACGGACGGCTCTAAGATGGAGAAAGGTACTGGAGCTGCAGCTGGAGTCAACTGTGAAATTCTACAAAACCAAGACTCCTTCAAGATTCCGGACGAATCAAGCAGAAATATTTGCCATTCGTAAAACTGCACAGGCTGTACTATTCATGCAACTTGATCTCTCTAAGATCTCTGTCTTTGTGGACAGCCAAGCAGTCATAAAACCTTTGGCAAGTGAAACCACAAAATCAATAGAGGTATAAAACTCTCGCCAAACTCTAAGTAGAGTCTGTGAATCTCACCAAGTGGATATGTACTGAGCACCCGAACACATAAAAGTGAAAGGGAACGAGAAATGGGATGAATTAGCAAGACCGAAGCACCTCTCTGCACAGGAGTAGCACACACAACAAAATATACCAATTGAAACCCTGTAATGCAAAATGGAACTTATAGCCATAGAAGGATCCAACAAAGCATGGATATCCAAGAGTGACTGTCATCTCACGCTCCCTTTGGCCAAACTTAGACAGTGGGAGTCCCTCCTCACACTCAAGAAGGAAGACAGCCATGTCGCTATAAGTGTCCTCACTGGCCACTGTTTGGAGTGGCAGAAGCTGAAGGAACAAAGAGGAAATAACGACTGCCCTGAGGTCCAAATACGCTGTGCCAAACACCAAAGAGTACAGAATTTTAAGAGACTTCAGCAGCGTAAAACTGGCTGGATAGGTATATGAATATGATATGTCGATTTTTTAGCTCGAAAAGCTCATTTATTTAAAACATAATGAATGAGTTCGATAATCGAAATATAGGTCTAACGATGGCCAGTTAGCTATGGATTTTTCCCATCTTTCTTGCAATTGATGGATTCCGCGCCAATGCCACTGCTCGACTTTTGAGGCCATAAGAATGAAAGCGTTGTTGCGAAAGTCCGTGCCTCTTCGATCGAAATATCCAAATAGTTTGATATGTGGATTGCAAATGTGAACGAGCATTGTCATGATGAAAATAACTGATGCGTGCCTTTGGACATATTCTAGTTGTTTTTATTGTACTTCAATGTTCCATTCAATTTTGTCAGTTGTTAGTAGCGATCCTCAGTAATCGTTCCGCCACAGTTCATAGTACACCATTTTCTTTTGGTCCCACACCAAATACACAACATAACCTTCTCTCCGTGGATATTGATTGCATGTTAGTTGGGAGGTTAATGGTTGGCCTGAGTCTACCCATGATTTTCCTTCTTTTTGGATCTTTCCCAGGGCTTATAAACGTTTGGATACAGTTGTACGATTAACGTTTAGTGCTATTGCATGCTGTTCTTGTGTTTAAGTCGAGTCTTTCTCTAATAATGCTTGCAATTCTGCATTTTCAATTTTTTCTCTGGTTTTCCACGGTCTTTGCTGTCGAAGACAAAATCATTACTTTTGAACGAATAGCTTTTTTTTTTTTTAATAATAATAATGTAATCAAACTGTGGGTAAATGGTCCTTATTTGGCACAAAATTCGACATTTTCAAAGCTACAATCTACATATGACATACTGGATTCTATTGACAGATGTTTACTCTCCAAATCATTGACACAAACCATGCGTAGGAGTTAAGCCATCTGTTAGCCAAATCGACATATCATATTCACACACCCTGACTGTTTGTTTAATGTGGTGAATTAATCTGCAGGTGCTACAAACAATTGTCAAACAATTCATCATCTGCTTAAACTAATTAACTAAATTGTTCGTGAGGTTTACACAGAGAACGACTGGTGTTTGTATTTCAATTGATTAGAGCTTAAGTTGAATTTTTGAAAATTGCAGGTTCAAACCTCCTGAAACCAGTTTCTGTACTTGATTTCCTTTATGCATTTCTACGAATAAAAAGTAAATATTTCGAAACCCCTGACTCAACACTTTGTGTCCAACCTTATCTTCCTAGGTCAAGTGTGGAGGCAATCACTTCATGACGGAATAGATTATTGCCCCAGTCAGTTCCGTAACTTTTCACTAACAACTGACTTTGTTGCTATTGGTTTTAGTTGAAATTCCCACTTATACTACGAGCATAAACAAATTTCTGAGAAGTCGAAAGCACGTTATTTTTATTCACTGATGGCGATGTGATTTTTCCTAGAATATGCCACGATCATAGCCTTCATCCAATGATCACATCGCATCCCATCGACTTGTGTATCAGTACTATCAAATAAAGTCGGCATTTCTGACTCATGCCAGATTTACACCATTCTTTGGCGGTCAATCTTTTTGCATATTTTTGCTCTGTCCACATCTCGATATGATTTCTTTTTTTAATCATTTGCTTCGTTCTCTCTTTCTGTACGTTCTTACTATAGGTTCCACATCTTCTGATCCAAAGTCAATGAACTAAAACGCTGTTCCCAGTGCCAGCGTCATGTTTCAATAAATCCAAAAGATATGCTTCCCCACTCGATGAAAAATCACTAACAACCAGAAAAGGGCAATTTGTAGTGCGCATCAACACAAAAGGAAAGGAAAACTGATGGCACTGATTCTGACTCTGGTACTGGTACTAAGGTTGGCACCTCATTTCCTGGAAATAAATCTGCGCTTCTTCCACGCTAACGTGGTTATGATAATGACTCACAATCGCACATTACGCATCCAGTAAATTAGGTCATTACTTATCAACGGATAATTACTTACGGAAACGCCATCAGCATGGTTTGAATTGGAATAACAGTCCATGCGGATGCTTCTCAAGTGCATGCAGAATGAAGATCAACCTTTAAGCCCATCAGCCTTTGTAGATCGATGAGTCTTTTTCCATTGCATTGGTTCGTTGTGCTGTCAAATTAGGCTTAGGCGATTAATGCCACAACAGCTGCCTTCCTGTTCCCATCATAACTTCTCTCATTCACATAAGTCTTTACGGAGTTAAGAACTTCAGTTGGAGCCTGTTTAAGATGCAGATGCAACTTAGTGCGGAAAGTAGTTAAAGTGACTTAAATTGACGGAACTGAGTCCCATTTGCTGCTAAACTATCCGACTAACAATTTAAAAAAAAAATAGAAATCGAGGAGTTACTATGTACAATACGAGTATATTTGATTGCCACATGGGACAATCATATAATCGTTATGCGAATTTCAAGTTTCTACAAGCATTTGGCTGCTACTGATTTTGGTAACCAATGGATGTCAGTAGTCCGTGATGTGGTCAGTGAGAATTGTAGCTTTAGAATATCTAAGTTCGTTAGAGAAGATAATCAATTAGCGACGAAATTTACATAACCTAAATACACGATAACCAAATCGTGGCTTACGGGGTTTTTTTTTATAAATTTATTTTTAAATAATTTATAAAACGATGGTTATTGTGTTTGATTAGTCGCGCATGGAAGAACTAAAAACTACCTTTCAATGGCCGACAAAAGACCCATACCATTTTTTATACAGGTAAATGCTAATCAAAGATCAAGCCTGAGCTTTTGAATTGAGACGTAGCAAGCAGCAAGTTGTGCTCATGACATTGACACGTTATTGGATAGGCTGGACGCAGAAAAGTGTCTGTGTCTGTGTCTTTGGCCTGTCTAAATGACCCTATTGGAAAAAAACAGCATTCCTGAGACGTATAGGTTGCGGAATTTACTTCACATCTGTAGCCAACATTTGTAACAGACTTAGTTCATTTTCCAACACTGTGTATCTAGGGCTTTACAACTGTATCTAGCAGTAAAGACGTTTTCAGTAGCAATATGAGTAGAAGCACGTTACAGAGAAGAATTTCGGCAATGAAATCCCCTAACTTCAAGGTGAAGCTCTTTTAGATTAAGAATGCATGGATATAAGCGTGCTTAGCTACAAGAATGGGAGCTCTGAAATCAGAACACATTAATGAAAACCGTTGTCTAACATCTGAGCACCCTGTCACCGACCTAATGCTTAACCTTGGATTCAAGTCATTGAATAAACGGCTTCCAAAAGAACGTGCTCTGATTTTATATCGTACAAAGACTAATTGAGACAAAAATAAACACGATCCGAGCCATTATTTTTCCCGGCACTGTCAACAAAGGTTGTCAACCTGTCTGTCGTCGCCGGTTGTGTCAGACTTTGTATAGTTTCGTTTGATAAAAACGTTGACTTTATTAGTGTACAGAAAAAAGCATTCCCTCTATATTGAGGTAGAGTTCTAGAAAAGAAACTGGCTTGCAAATATTTCATCTATCCATTCCAGAGTAGATGAGGAAGGGACTCACATAATCAAGAACGGAACGGAACGAGACGAAAGAAAAAAAAGGGAAAAAGATTCATACCCGGGACTGCTTTTGAACTCTTAAACGCAATTAGTTCTCTAAACAAATACTTTTCCCAGCGATGTTCAATAGCTTTGATACCCTGTTTATAGTTAAAATCGTCGACTTCCTTAAATTAGCCATTAACCGCAGACTCCACTTCTTTACTGTTGGTCCTTCGAGCCGGATCAATGTTAACTCTGAATTATAAACTTTAATAATTAATTAAAGCACACACACTTTCTTCAAAGGTTAACAAAAGTATGTCCATTTTATTTTTCTTGACTTTAACACATTAGTTTACATTTTGACATTTGTAACAATTGGGGAAATTACGTGGAGAGTTGGAGACTTTTCCGAGTATGTAGATGGGCTCCAACAATGGTTATAAATCGACGCAAAAACTCGGCTTTATTGCTGTAAAACTTCGCCAAACACTCGATTGAAACATCCTCACGGCGTTGTTTTTGTTCCATTATGAGGAATCGCGGCACCCATCTTGCGCACAGCTTTGTCATGTCCAATTTTTCGGTCAACATGTGATGTACAGCGCTTTTTGAAATGCCTACCATATCTGGTAGTTCACGCACTCTCAATCGACGGTCATGCAATACCATTTTGTCGATTTTTTTTCAACATTACTGATGAACTCACCTCATTTGGTCGACCACTGCGATGTTCGTTTTGGCAACTCGTACTGCCTCGCTTAAACTCTGCCACCCAATATTTTATTGTTGTAAACGAAGGAGCAGACTCCCCCAGAGTAGAATCCAGTTCCGCTTTGATGTTGGTTGAATTGAGCCCTTTCAATTGTATTGTGTCACATAACGATGACCAATTTTTTCCATATTTAAAAATTCATTCAGAGCCTTCACTCTTGATGGCTGCCGAACAAATACTAAACTACAACAACAACCGCCATCTATATGTGAGGTCGGGTACTTCTGGGGTTACGCTCGTACTAGCAACTGTTTTTAACCCGAGCATATTCTCTAGAGTTTTTCCTGAAACTCTTAAATGTGCCGACGTAGTTCCACTATTTAAAAAAGAATCAGCAGAGGATATGAGCAATTACAGACAATTTTCACTTCTTCCAGTTTTCAGCAGTCTTTGGAAAAATTGTTAAGCCGAGAATGGTATCTTTTTTAAATAAGTCGAATTTTTTCAACACAGTACAATTTGGTTTTCATCTAATTCATCTCTAAGCGTGACGCTAAAAAGTTCACTAAAGACTTATTTGTAGATATTATGGTTAACCACACCATCTTGTTGCGAAAATTTGAGAAAACTTCCGTGGTTTCATGCTTGATTGGTTTAGGTCTTTACCTTGCATCACAGAGAGTAAAGATTGGGGCAACAAGGAGGGAAATCCATTCTGTTTCTCATCTGCATCAATTCATTGTTTGCATTAAATTTCAAAGGTACCCTTACTGCTTTCGCAGATAATATTAGCTGTTCTTATGGATCTGACAGTGCTTTGAATTTGGTATCTGATATAAACTGGGATCTTAATTTATTAAAGATGTGGTTCGACGAACAGAGATTAAGGAATAGCTCTAAATCTAAAATTACAATATGTTTCTTAATTTATTGACCCATAGCAATTCCAATGCAGAATTTTACAGGGTTTTCCAATAGGGACTTCCGAAATTTGACAGTTGATAACGGCCATAATGTTGAAGCTACATCTGTCATTTATTCAGTCATGAACGGACATAGCGTTCAACAACACGTGCAAATGGGTGTTCCGTTCGGGCGCGTTCCGCGCGCTTCCCCCATTTCACGTTCGCCATAATCGTCCTCCCGTGAGGACTAATCGCAGTGTGGTGGATAAATTTGAGTCCACTGGTTCAGTAAACGATAAACCAACACCCGTGCGTCGACGAAACGCAAGTGTGCAGGAGAATCTGAGGCAGTCGATTTCGCTTCGCTTACAAGAAATCGACTTTTCGCAGACCACAGCTTGGTGAATTTTGCGTCATGACTTGGGCCTGCACCCTTACAAAATTTAACTGACCCAGGAGCTGAAGGTAAACGACCATAGACAACGACGTGTGTTCGCTAAATGGGCTCTGGCTCTGAAGCAGTTGTAAACTGACCCTAATTTTCATCGAAAAATCATCTTCAGCGATGAGGCCCATTTCTGGATGAATGGGTACGTCAACAAACAAAATTGTCGAATTTGGGACGATACCAATCCACATGAGATACAAGAGCCTCCAATGAACCCCGAAAAAGTCACTGTTTGGTGTGGATTTTGGACTGGCGGCGTCAACGGTCCATATTTCTTTGAGAACGACGTTGGCCAGGCCATCACCGTCCACTACGAGCGCTATAGGTCAATGATTACCAACTTCTTTTGCCCTGAATTGGATGATATGAACACCACCGACATGTGGATTCAACAGAACTGCGCTACGTGCCACACAGCTCACGCCATTTCTGAAATTCTGCACGAGCTATTCGAGGGCACGGTTATCTCACGTGGAGGTGATGTGAACTGGCCACCGAGATCGTCCGATTTGACCCCGTTAGACGTTTTCTTGGGGGGTTTTCTGAAGTCGCAGGTCTATGCAAATAAGCCACAAACTACAGTGGCCGTCAAAGCCAACATAACCCATGCTATCGGTCAAATTCAGCCGAAATTTATAGGCCAGATTCATGGAAAATTGGACATTTCGGATGCGCGCCACCCACAGAAGCCGCGGCGGATATTTGAACGATTTTATATTCTCCACATAATGGCATCGATAGGCCTTTCAAAGGAATATAAAATTTCGATGATATCTCACACACACTTTGTTTTATTTAAATTTAAAGATAGGAAGCGCTTAATGAAAACCCTTTACATATCTATCTATCTTATTTTCACACACATAGTAGGACTTTGTCGAGCAAGCAAGTTTTGAACCCACACAAATTTTGGATTCAACACTAGAACATGCTAAGTTTGGCAACAGTTGAAGGTCCCACTTTAGGTTTTTGAGAAAACACAAGCCCAGTCACCGCACAGAAACAGAAAGTAGCGCCCAACCCAGAACAAAAGAAGGCCAAGTATCTGAAATGTAAATTGTATTATAAAAAGCAATATACATGGGGTCTACTGATACATTCAAGAGTACAGATGCAGAAAAGACATTAAATCAAGTCGATCAAGGAATACTTGCCCCGTTAGCATCTTCACTAGCAGTGGCAATGAAATCCGTTGACTCATGTTCCCTAGCTCCAAAAGGTGCCGTAAACTGTCTTCTGTAAATAGTAAAGCGATTCAATGCGGGATGGAGAGCCAGGCAATAAAGACACTCCACTGCTGACGACTCCTAGGATTTTAAAGAGAGAATGATCCTCATATCTGCAGTAGGTAAAGAAGTTTATCCAGCATTTCCTCTGCAATTATTCCATCCTCACCGACATTAGCAAGGCCACTTTACGTGAATACCTCTTTAACACCAATAGAAACAACATTCCTGATCCATGCAGAGTAACTAGGATTTTTCGACTTTCGCTGCAGTAATATTAAAATAGACTATCTTTCGAGGTGATCACCGGTGATCTCGAATTGATATAAAAAGAAATGATCTGATGAAAAGGCAAACGTCCTGCTTCGAGTTTAAGTGAAGGCAAATGGAGAGGAACTTATGAATATGAGAAACCAGCACCCTGATATCGTCGTCACTTTCACAACAAGCATCAGAGAAAGTGGTATCATTTATGCGATAAGACACTAGTTAAATATCTATAAACCTTCTGAGGAAAAACAGAAAGTCAGCTGACTTATTAGATACGTCTAGAAGCATTCGATTGGCTTAACCGCCACCTGGATATAATGACCGTGTGCTCATGAGAACCCAATGAGCCTGGCAGTCTCAAAACGGATCCTGAAGTTCTGAGAATTCCTTCTGTGAGAATTACATAGCAAGTTCTCGGTGATTTCATTTTCCGCTATCTCTTTGTGACCTGGGTTCCGGACAAGACACAGAGAATTCAGCTGACTGCGTTTAAACAAGCATTTCGCTCCCGAACTCCGCTTGGAAGACAGACGCAAGTTTCAGTGCATGGTGTACTAAACAGAAGGTTGTCTTAAGAGTGCAGCTCAGGTAATAAATAGCAATGGGGGGCAGATTCATAAGTGTAATGTAAAACTTGGCGTGTTAGGAAATCCTCCCAAAGAGACAACTTGTTCTTAGGAGTCTGGTAAAGGTTGCAAACAACTGACGCATATGGTTATATCACAGCCTTGTATTGGATCATTGCAAAAGTTCGTTGTATGACGCAACTATTCTTGCTTGTGGTATACCAGTCGGGGCATCAGACTCATGGTATCAGATCGTTAGGCCCCGTTAGGACAAATTATGTTTAAAAAAAATTCTACAATGGAGAACGAAAAGTTACACCTTGCTGTACGAGTTTCGAAAAGGAACTGCAACAAAAACCATTCAGAGCGTTTATTCGGATCGTGCTCCTGCTCTAAGGACCGTTAAAAAGTGGTCAGGTAGATTTTGGAACGGTAATATGACTTTGGACGATCAACTCCGTTCTGAACGGCCTTCCGAGATTAATGTGTGATTTCAACTGAGGAGATTGCTGATAGGCTTAATATTGACCATTCGTCAACATTTCGCCATTTAAAGAAACTTGGATTCACTTCCAAGCTCGACCAAGTGGGTGCTACTTTGTTTGACGAAAACAAATAAGCTGGACCGCACTCCGCTTGGATCGAGTGCGAAGTGGATTCTGTACAACAGAATGCATTGTTATCTGTTTGGTGGGATTCCAGGGGTATAATTTTTTTCGAGATTCTTTCTCGTGGCGAAACAATCTTGGCGAAGTTCTATGAGTACCTTTCTAAACTTAATGAAAGAGTTCAAGAAAATCGTCCGGTTTTGGATAACCGAAAGGCGTCATCTTCCAAGACACATGTCGCCCGACAAATGCTGCAAAAACTGAAGGAGTTTAAATGGGAAATCGTTCAGCATTCACCGTATTCCCCAGACCTTGCTCCTTTCATCTGTTTTGGTCCCTCAGAACATTTTGATTAGAAAGAAATTTGGTCTCGCCGAAGCTGTCGGAAACCACAATACCTTACGACGTTTTTTGAAGGAAAACCACGCAATTTCTATGAAAACAGAATCCGTAAGCTTTTAAAACGTTGGGAGACAGTTGTAGAAAATAACAGGGACTATAAAATTGATTAATACAATTGTTTTCTTTAAAATGTAATCGCTTGTGTTTCATTTTCAAATCGGGCACCAACTTTTGCAATGATCCAATAGCTCCAGATGACCATTCTCGGTGCTCCATGTCTTACTCAAAGCCAGAAAGTCGACGGCGTTTTTGAGATTTCCACTGCAAAATGTCTAGTCCAAAGAAAGTTGTTATCCAGGATGGTATATGTATAGATGCTGAGCTATGTTAGAGGAACAGATAGAACTAGATGATCGAGCCAGTTAACTTCCTCGTTTGAAGAAAATGATCTTAATGTTGGGAGAATTAACACACAGTACATGATGTACAATATCATCATCTGCATATAGCTGACTGTTAGGCTAACCTTGTTATAGGGGCGCTCTTACACCAGTTATAAGTTCGTTGTGATATCACTTGGAGAGCTTGGGTGGCCAATGTCCTGTCTGAAAGCATTTAGATTTCGGAATAACATTCTTTTCTAGAGGTAACATTCTGATATATGCCAAGACAGGGCAGATGCAAACCAAGTGCAACACAGATTCTTTTTCATCTTCGTCCCTGCAGCTCTCGCAGAAATCGTGTTGAGGAATACTCAACGGCTCGCTTGATCGCTTATGATTGAATATGGTCCATATTAGTCTAGATGTATCTATGGCTGACCATGAAGATATGTCAATTGTTTGGAGTAGAACATTAGCTGCCTACCATTTATTTTCAGCGATCCGGGTGTCATCCCTGCGAAATTTGAGCGCGGAACACAACAGAGTGTGATCTTCTGGTGTTCAGTTCTTTCATTCACAGATGCGCTGCAGACTTTTACTTGAGTTAAGAATCTGATCGCTGCTTGACTGCCTTTATAATATAAAGAGTGACCAAATAGCAATGATAGTTTTTCCAATTGTTATGTTTCAGCAGCTGTCAAAGTTGCCAATGATATCCAGCTGTCAAAATATTCAATAAAGGTTGCCATTTCATCATGCATCGTTTTACGCTTGCCGAATGTGCGGAAATTATTAAAAAATATCAACATTCCGGCTCAATTGTAAATGCGCAATGTGAATTTCGTCGTGAGGCCAGGTCAAGTCGTTATCATGACTTCAGTGTGCAGGCAATTCGTTGCACCATGGAAAAGTTTGAGCGTGAATACACTCTTTTAGATCTTAAGCCATCAACCAGACAGACATTGTTGCGAAATGAAGAAAACATAGCGGCCAGTATAGAAGTAGACCCAGAAATGTCGATTCGGCGATGATTACCTGTATTGAACATCGCCAGAGACTCAACCCGGCTTATTTTTCCCTTAGATTTAGGCCTACATCCGTATAAGATTGTGCTGACGCAAGGATTGAAACCGGACGACCATAGACAACACCGTTAGTTCGCTAATTGGGCGCTTAAAATGTTGGTCGGATTCATCATCTCGGACAAGGCTCATTTTTGGCTCAGCGGCTATGTAAACAAGCAAAATTGCCGTTATTGGAGCGAACAAAATCCACAAGTATTCGGCCAAGCATCAATGCATCCACAAACATTGACTGTTTGGTGTGGTTTATGGCATGGCGGCATCATCGGAACTTATTTCTTTCGAAATGAGGAAGGAAACACCGTTACCATCAATGGTCTCAGGTATAGAACGATGTTAACCGACTTTCTGTAGTCAGAGTTCGATAACATCGATATATCTGACGGCGCTTCATGCTATACAAGCGACGCAACGCTCGAGGTTTTGAAAGAGAAATTTAGCGACTGGGCTATCTCACGGCGAGCGTTCATCAGTTGACCGTCGTGATCATGCGATTTGGCACCACTCAATTATTTTCTGTGGGGCTACATCAAGTTCTTAGTTTACGCTAACAAGCTAACCACTTTGGACGAGCTCGAGGCCAACATTCGGCACGCTAACGCCGCGCATATTGGACTCAGTCATCAAAAATTGGACCGACCGTTAGAAGCTCTGCCAGCGAAGCCGTGGCAACCATTTAAATGATAAGCTAGTCAACACATAATGGCATAAACGTACCCTCAACATAA
Source organism: Volucella zonaria (assembly GCA_963966105.1). NCBI lineage: Eukaryota > Metazoa > Arthropoda > Insecta > Diptera > Syrphidae > Volucella > Volucella zonaria. The sequence goes on along the minus strand of OZ014532.1, from coordinate 101,397,146 downwards.
AGCCAGAATCAGTGTTATATCTTATACCGTTGTCGCTTTATTTAATTTTTTTTCCTATCGTTCTTAACTTGTCACCCTTTGCAATACAATATGAAAAAGAATCAGGTTGACCGCGTTCTAATGGAATCCTGAGACTTCGGAAAAATTTGTCGGTAGACTGAAAGATTTGCAAAAACCCCTGCCCCAAGATTCCGCATTGTCTCCACCCATTCCTTTCAGAAATCAGATAATAACCTAATAACGACATTGACGTCACTTTCAAAGAATTGAAGGTCAATTGACTGGGAATGGCCGTGATTCAGCCTAAGTAGACTGTCTTGTTCTACATTTAACTCTTTCCATTACTGAATGTCAAAGAAGGTTTGGAGAGCCGGTGTTGGACAATCTCTTAACGCGCCAGTGATGCTTACATAGACAGGTTATTGCGTTCTTTCTACCAGGTTTATCTAGGTTAGTCTTTGCACTACAGGCCACCAAACAGCTATAAAATAGTAAGAATTGGTCTCTCCACCATTGTGTAAGCCCAGTGCCTGACTTTGGATTCTAGATCCTACAGCCCTCTTGCACGAGTAGAAGTCAAATAAAAAAATTTTATTTTGCTCTGCAATATTTACTTTTCACCCATTAGGTTCAGACACCTGGCACTCGTCGAGAAATCCAGAGAGGCACCATTTAACTTGGTAAGTGGATGAAGGATAAGTTCTTTCATGTGAAGAGAACAACCTTTCTTTAGGCCGAATTTACGCTGACCTCACAGCTACGTGCCAAAGGAGAGAAGAGAATATATCTAAAGCGTACTGATGGACACATAAAGAGTGACGTAGTCTGCGTGAGCTACCTCCAATTTGGTAAGCAGCCCATTGAGGAATAGGTCCCGTAGTAGAGGGAAGAATATACCCGTAGACGTTAGAACTATTGACTGCAGCCTGCATCCGCAATCAATGCTATATCTGCTAGCATTGCCTTAGTCCTAGTGATTCGTTATACCGTGTTGCTTGGTCGAGTTTGATATGACGTCAAAAATTGCATTTCCGAAGGTGTCGAAGGCGGATTAACCATTAAAACTTTCACATAAAATATGTGGTTCTCAAACAATAAATATACAATAATAAATTTAATCTTTTTGTTTAACTAGGAAAAAGCCAAAAGCAAAAATATCAATAAATGCGGGGAACATATTACTATGACAGGCTTCGTAATCAAACCGCGTTCGCATTTATCGATTCCAAAGAACCTCAAAGAGGAAAACCAATTTATGGGCAGGCTCAGAATCTTATCTAAAAAAAAAACATTTTGACAACAACAAAATAAATCAAATTCTTAACAACACAAACCCGCATCGAAAATCTTTTTTATTACGAATATTTCAACTTCAAAGTACACTCGTTTTCTATACCGTCCATTCACTTGGTTGTTCCCATTGCAATCACGTACGACACCTTATCCTCTCAACCCAGAAATTCACAAATATGTAATTCTGCACTTAATTCGAGACTAAACTGATTTCACTTCGTTTCAAAAATAGTCCCATCGGCTACAACGATGCAGACAAAAACCAAAACGAATAAGAGTCTACAAAAAGAGCCGATCTAAAAGTAGAAAACATCACATGTAGATTAATCCGAACTGATCTACGCAACAGCGGGGCAATAAACTTCCTCAGTTGGCCCGAAAAAATACGAGAGCTCCCTAATGATAGAAGAAACCAAAATAAAAAATAAAAAATAAAAATAAAAAATACCCCATACAAGATCACTGATCGTTTCATATAGGTATACATGCGATTATTTTGCAATTTGTTAACAGTTGTCAAGATTTGGGGATATACACTAACTAAAAACCTTAGCCAGATCGTATTTGAGTGGCATCCTTACCTTCAGGACGTATTGAAAGATCCTTTTATGGCATGTATCCCCTTCCTCCTCTTCAATCATGTTATCAATTTTTTTTTTAATTTTTTTTTTTTTTGCTGTTGGATATTAGATTTCGCTTATTCTAATCGCACACTTAAGCACATCACTTTGTTGGGTATCGATTTCAATACAAGAGCACCTCTATTCACCCACTAGAAACGTATGATACTGGACAGGATGGAGCAGCTCGAAGCTCGACTAGCTGATCCTCTAATCAAATATTAATGATCGCACTGGGGGGAGAGAATCATTAAACTTTAATCAAGCACTCAACGGATACCACCAAGCACACACTATCTACAACACACGAATGGGACGGGTACTTCCGTAACGTGACCACACCTAAGCTCACTACTTTGCAATTCACAAGTTCACGATTAGAAAATCAAATCTCACAGATACCCAGTGCTCAGTGCTCGGTGCTCAGTGCTCAGTACTTAGTACTGGGATAAAGAGGGCCACCGAATGCAAGGTTTCCGTTCTAAGCGATTTTCTATTCCTCCTCCGGATGGAAGTTGAATTAGAATAGAGAGAGCAAGAATGAACGAAAAAAAATTGCAGTGTACCGCAGTGCTACCAGAACACCTCAGCAGCTTAGGTGAAAGAAAACAAAATTTGATCTGCGAGCCACGAGCGAATGGCGAGTTCAGCGCACAACAAACGACAGCGACTCGCTGAAACCGTATGAGCAACTGTGATGCGCGCGCGCACCACACACACTTCTCAGTCTCGACTTGGGCCCAAAAGTTCGATAAACTGTGTGAGGAACAGCCATCACATCAGTGGAACTTCTACTTCTGCTTCTGCTTCTGGCTATCGCTATGGCTACGTCTACTGCTTGTGCTGATGGTACAGCAGGAAGGGGATAAGGGAATCTCTATCGACAAGCTCCACCAAATGTTTTGTTGCTATTTTTTTTATATTGTTTTTTTTTTTTTTTTTTTTGGAGGTTTTTTCCAGATACGTGTACGAGTAACTAGTGCTCATACAAGAGCAGCGAGTACTCACTATCTTTGGCTTGTCGCAATGCAAGCTACAGCAGTGGAAGCATGTCAGTTGAAGTGAAGTTTGTGATGAATTCTCCGTCTCTTTGCCGTCTCGAGCAAGCAGCAGGAGCAGCAGCAATGGCAGACAGTAGAATTGTACGAAAAATAAAAACAAAAAACAACAAACAAGTACAACTACGAGTATGTAGTATGTACATATGACGCAGAAAGAAAAGTAAAGGGGAAAGGCAACAAAAAGTCAAAGTACACTAAACAACTTGTCTTCTTCATCGTCTGTGCTTTGTTAGGTGTAAGGTATTCGTAATTTGTGTACACAGTGGGGCCAATGCGCTTATTTTAGGTGATATCGATTTCAATTTCGATTACCGGTCTGTGTAAACAAAAGTGTATAGCTCCTCAATTTCTCAAATTGAAAATAAATTTCAAAGTGTCACCAAATAAAAAAAAAAAACACATAAAACACGAAAGACAATGCACAGGCACACCTCGATGCAATTCCAAAAATTACAATCAAAAAGTCGTTTCGATAATTTTTCAGCAATAAAAACGAAGTCATCGATTGATAAATGTTATTGATGGTAGTAAAAAATTACTAAAGCGAGGTCATGGAGACCATCTGTGGACGAAGAGTACATGATACAGACATCAATATTAATTTCAATCTTAATTTTTTCGGTACACCATCAAGGATTTGAACCCAGAACACTCGCGTAAGACACGGACGATCCAAGGCGAAGTAAAGGGTGTTTTTTTTTTAGAGTTTTTTTTTTTAAACTGGCAACACTGTTTCTACAGATATTGTCAACTTGACAGTTGAAAGTTAATTTGCAGTTAATACGTTTTGCCATTTTACGATGAATAGATGTTTTGAAAACCATGGTTCAATTCGCCAAACTTATCGTGCACTATGTCCATTTTACGGTCGACATAATCGTCTATCTAAACAAGTTATTCGGAGCACGATGAATCGTTTTCGCACCACGTACACTCTAGTGGATAATACGCATCCCCAAAGACGACAAACAGTGCGAACAGAAGAAGTTATTGCCGTTGTGGAGCGCGTGTTGAGTAAAATCCGTATGAGTCGATTCGCCATCGTGCACAGCAATTGGAGCTATGCCCAACTATATTGTGAAAGATTTTACAGAAAAATTTTGGCTTAGAAGCTTATAAGATCCAGCTTGTGCAAGAGTTGAAATCGCGTGACCATTATACGCGTCGTAGGTTCGGTGAATGGGCCGACAACATGGTTCAGCTTTATCCGCATTTTAAACGCAAAATTTTGTTCTCCGATAAGGTCCATTGTTGGTTAAATGTACATGTAAACAAGCAAAATTGCCGAATTTGGAGAGAAGAAAACCCAGAAGCCTTTGTCGGGACGCCCTTACAACCATTAAAACTCACTGTTTGATGTGCTTTATGGGCTGGTGGAATCATCGGCCCATATTTCTTTAAGAACGATGCCGGCCGGATTGGTACCGTCAATGAACAACGCTATAGAGACATGATTTCTGATTTCTTCGTTACTCAGTTGAATGGTATTGACGTGATCTTTGGTTTCAACAAGATAGCGCAATATGCCACACTGTGCACGACACCATTAATTTATTGCAGGAAACATTTGCTGAGCGCATAATTTCGCGTAATGGGCCTGTGAACTGGCCTCCACGATCCTGTGATCTCACACCTTTAGATTACTTTCTTTGAGGGTATGTGAAGTCACTAGTTGTTCGATAAAGTTGTCGAAAATTGAACTTCACGATTGCTAGCCGTGGCGCGCATATGCTCGATATCATATTTAAACATTAATGGCATAAAATTATCTATTACATAAAGCTGATATCATAGACATTAACATTAGTTTCAAGTGTTTTATTTCATATTGAATTTGTATATCTTTAAAAGTGGCCAAGTTACAATACTCGTATTTCTACTTTCTTTTCCAATTTAGTGCTACTATGCCCATACAGTCGTTCAGTTGTATTAACTCAACGTGCATATCGTCGAAAATATCGTGACCAACAAGAACCATCTGACAACACTATTCGTCGTTTTTTGTCGAAGTTTATTGAGCACGGGACAGTGGGAGATCGTCGACATGCAATTATCAACGTATCAACGCCCAAGACGTTCTAATGAACTGGTTGAAGCGGTAAGAGAGAGTCTTGCCGAGAACCCACATGTGTCGTACCGTCACCGCACTCAGCATTTTGGACTGTGGGACCACCTTGCAGAACATTTTGAAAGATGATTTGCATTTATTTCCGTATAAAGTGCAATTGACTCAAAAAATATTGCCGACAGACCGTCCACGTCGCTTGGAATACGAGCAAACAGTCGCTCGAATGGTTGACACTGAACCTGATTTTTGGAAGCAAATTTTGGTGACCAACGAGGCGCATTTCACACACTCTGACGTCGTTAACAAGCAAAATTGCAGCATTTGGGGAACGGAGAATCCATAAAACACCATTGCATGACCAAAAAGTGACTGCTTAGGCCGGCGTTTGCGCCAAAACCATCATTGGGCCATTTTTCTTCAGAAAAGGCGAAACAGTCGATGGGAATCGATATCGGTGGATGTTGCCTCGTTATGTCTGCCCACAAATGTATGAAAAAGGTCTGGACGGTTACTGGTTTCAACAAGACGATGCGCCATGCCAGACTGCAAATCAAACAATGCCGTTTATGCAACGAAAATTCCTTGGACGTGTGCTGTCAAAAAATGGCGACATTGACTGGCCACCCAAATCTCCAGATTTGACCTCTCCGGACTCCTTTTTTTACAAGCCTCAGACCATCGACGAGTTCAAGGCAAATTTTCGTGCCAAAATCATCGCTCGCCCAAGTTGCTCGAAAAAGTGATGGAAAACACAGCAAAAGGGGCACATTTTGCTTTGGTCAATATAGGCGGCAACTTGAATGATTTTGTTTTCAAAAACTAGTCCAAATAAATTGTAAAGGACCAAATTAAATAAAAATACCTCATATATGGAAATCGGTTGTTTCTTTTTTAAAGTTATTCAATATTCACATACCGACATGAAAGATGACGCACCCTGTAGTTATCCGAGAATACACAGCCACATATTCGTCCTTTGAGGAAATACGGCTTGGAAAGCACGTATCTTAAGTATTAGGTTTATGTATGTGGGACTTTGGATAGCTCTATGATAAGTTGTCCGAAAGACCGAAAACCTATCTTATGGTTCTGAAATTGTTAACGAAACCTAAACTTGTAAAACTATTCTCGACAAGGCCTGATGGCTAAAGTTAAAAACAATGAAGCCATTGCATTGCCTTTTCTCCTTTATGATAAGGTAATATTCCCACTTATTGAGTTTTGTGATTCTTGGAACAGTAGCAATAGTTAGTATTGTAATAAGCGACTATCGACTCAACTTTGAACTTTTGACTTGTTCAGTTATTAAAAAAACATACCAGAATCGTACTGAGAGTTAGAAATTTGCTGAAAATTTTGAGTCGGAGACCAGTGCTACTTTGCGGTGAAGGAGCATGAAAGTATGATGTTATTACGGGCTATACAATGACATCAGCTTAGTAAAAAAAAAAAGAGAAAATACGAGCACAGCGACTAAATCGGTTAGGATATGTAGAGCACATCAACGACTCAGCTTATGTATGTCCGAAGACTGTTTAAATTCAACTAAAAGAAACGACACCGCAAAGGAAGACTGCGTTTAAAGTAGATCTGGATATGTTCAGAAAACGCCACCCTTATCAAATCAGAATTTATGGTAGAGAGAAATTCAATCATATGGCAAAAATACATTTGCTATCATTAGACAACCAACTCCAATAATTGAACCGGCCAGTTACGAGTAGTTGAGTAACACCGTCCGATAAATTGGTGTCTGTTATCAATTGTCCCGATGTCCCGACGGATTACTCAATCAAATATGTTATGGCATCATGGTTTTAAGTTGCCTGTTACCTATGACGTATACAGGTATACTATGAAAAAGGAAAGACCAACTTCTGCAAACTGAAAAAAACTATTTTCAGTGGTGGACACTCAACAGTCTCAGTATATGAATATGATATCGTTGTACTATTTATCCTATCATACCTATCCAGCGTCTTGTCTAAAGCTTATGTAGCCTTAAGCGAAAAAACGATTGGAATGAGTCAGGAACCAAATGTAGTCGAACGTAAATATGTCGCTCAAAAGCCAAGGATGCATTACTTAGGTGTTATAACGGAACCTTATACGCAATCAGTGAGCCCAAAAAACATACTCGGAAGTATTTTACTCCATTAATGTGATATTTTGAGACCATGACGGCTGTTAAAAAACAAAGTGTACCGGAATGTGGAGTCATGATAACTACAAAAAGAAGGTCCGCCGACTTTCATTTCTTCTTAGGTTCGCTGGCAAAAGTACAAGTATCCAGGCCAATCTCGATCATTATGCAAACCAGCCGAAACATGGGCTCATGGCCTATCTGAAAAGCTACTTTAACATCCGTTGGATAGTAATGTAAAGCGGGTTAACACCATCAGTGAAAGCTGTGCGTTGAGCTTGGAATTCACCACGTAAAAAGATTTTATTATATCTGATGACGATCCGCGAAAATAGACAAATATTTTAAGATATACACCTGAAATGCAGATCCTCTTTAAAAAATGTGCCTTATCCAACTAGACGACGCCCGGAAGATATTAGACTGACGTTACTTCAGTACAAATCTGCAATTTAAACGGAGATATCAAACCTTCTCTACTTCACTCTCAGTTCAGTTAGCACAATCCACCCCTCAATTAGGTTACACATACATGTGTTCGAGCAGCGGACAGGACTCATATCTGCGTTCATGCGAACTGCTGCTGAAAAAGTGATTGGATTCAAACGCCGCCGAAGAAACCAATAGTACTGTCAGTCGTGACGCTTATGAAGCGAAAGAAGCAACATTCCGACAGATAAAACAGAAGGGAGGATAAACTGTCTTAAGTTTTTTTAGGCAAATTGTGATAGGAAGACATCATACCCAGCGGCTGGAATTGGAGCGTGCTTTACCTAATCTATAAGAAAGAGAATCTCGCCAGTTTGACTTTAGATTTAATAAGTCTACCATTATCTACTACTCATCTAAAAACCCCGAGAAAAATAGGTGGACTATAAAGTTCCATTCGACAGTACGATGTCGGCATTCAGTACCCCTGCACACCTTATCCATGTAATATCACGCTGACGAATGCCATCAGCGCAGTGATGACATTGACAATATCGTCAGCACTAACGCCCAGATGGTGCAGCATTTCTCAGATTTGGGAAAAAATCAAGTAAAGTGAAATATTATACAAGGTGGGGCAAAAGTAATGTCATCACATTATCGCATTGGCTGCTATTTTGTTAGAAATGAAAAAAATTGCGTTCTATTTTCACGAAAAGGTTATTTGAAGCTGTAAAATTGATGACATTAAGTTTAAAAAATGATATCGGTCAAATGACCACCTCCTGAGTTGATGTACATTTATGCTCGTTTTACGGCATTTTGAATTATTGTTACTCGCAAAACATTTGGCTCCAAATTGGTGATTTCTTCTCCAATGTTGACTTTCAAGACTTGGAAAGTTTAAGGTTTGTTGTGGTGAACGCGAGATTTCAAAAAGCACCAAAGAAAGAAGTCTGGTGCCGTCAGATCTGGTGATCTGGCCGGTCTCTTCATATCGCCAAAACCAGAGATCAGGCCATATGATGATTCAAAATCTCTATCGTTGCCGAAGTTCCGTTCTGCTGGAACAAACAATGCTCGAGACCCAATTCAGCAACTTGCGGCAAAAAAAAACTCGTTTAACATCTGTCTGTAGCGCTTTCCAGTTACGGTTACGGTAGTGCCGCCGGTGTCCTCAAAAAATTAAAGGCCAATCACTTCTTCACTGCAAATGCCATACCAAACAGTCATTTTGAGGGAACGCAATGGCTCTTCGTGCATTTCATGTGGATTCTCCGTGCCCCAGAAACACAAATTTTATTTATTCACATAACCACTTAAGTGAAAATGGGCTTACTCGCTCATTATGATTTTGGATTCGAAATCATCCTCTTCTTGCACGAGGTTTAACAGAGCATGGGACTAGCTTACTCCCTCACTTGGCGGTCAATAGATAGAAATTGGTAAACGGTTTGCACTTTATTAGGGAACATATTCAAGTCTTTCACCAAAATTCGATGCAATGAATGACTGCGAAACCAAATTGTGTGCATCGTTGTCTCGTCGATGTTTGTAGACTATCTTGAACGTCCTCGGCCACAGTAGTGATATTCTCGGTCAAACGAGCAATACGAAGCCGGCCACTTCCTGCAACATCTCTAGTGAACCCAGTTCATACGAGACGGTTAGCCAAACGCTTAAGTGTTCACGCACATGGTGCAAGACAATCACGCTGCGCTAAAACAACAGACCAGAAATTGGTCAAACATGTTAAGCAGTAATAATAATTCCGCGTTCTTCAGTTGTGTATCACTCCATTGCTTATTTTCAACTAATTCTCTATCTGTCTGCAACATAAATATCAATGCACAATGAAGCTTGACGACATTTACATTATGACATTACTTTTGCCCCACCTTGTACCTTGTGTAAACAAGCAAAGAGTTCCGATAAGAGGTCTGGAACAACACGTTACTATGAACAACTCACCTTCGATGTGATCAAGGATTTTGTTTATTTTCAATCCAGCATTTAAACTAACAATAACATCGGTGATGAGATCCAGTGAAGAAGCTTGCCAAGAAATACGAGGGCTGTTTGATGAGTACCCGAATTGGAAGATAGGTGGCGCTACTGAGCGAAAATTAGTGAACCAGAAACTCCTCCGGATTTCGATTAAACAGGGCCAAGCATATCTTTGAAGTGGTCTTACGATTGCGGCACCCATCGCGTGGACAGCTTTCTCATGCCCAAAATCTCGTGCAGGATATGAGCATATGGCTAACGCGTTCAGTTGAGATGCTTGTTATCTCAGCCAACTCGCGAATTTTCACTCGGCGGTCCGCCAATTCGAGATCATGGATTTTGTCCACGGTTTCCCCTGTGGTAACCGTTTTTGGGCCACCAGGTTCATCAAAAACCAACGTGAGGCCACGGCGAAACTCTGCAAACCAATGTAAACGGTTGAATTCGTCCCATACACACCATTAACTTGATTTCCTCGCAGATTTTGCCACTCAAAAACAAGAATCGGATCACGGAGCGATACTGTTCTTTCTCCATGGTCGCAAAAAACACTAACACGATGTTTTGAAATGGGTGTCAAAACAAAACTAAGCGTCGGATTGTCGCCAAACTTTGACAGGCGCACATTGTTCCATTTCCCTCCAATAAGTGGACAAAATTGAGAGTATTTGCTAATGCAGTTTTGATAACGGATAACTGATAAGTAAACAACTTTTTCTCTTTGTTTAAACGCGTATAAATGATTTTACAGCAAGTCAAAGGGGAATGTGTTAAATCAAACGTCAAGTGCACAATTAGTGATCAGCTTAGTTTAATTCATTTTTAATTCTTTTGTGTGGAAAATCAAACTAAATTGTTATGGATTCAAATAATCAGAGTAAGTAGATAATTTTAATAAATTTTGGAAGCCAATTTATCTTTTCTTTTAAAAAGATTTTTAATTATAAAGTTTTAACGTTTTTTTTTTAACCATTTTTTTTTGCATAGAATTTTAACTATGAGCCCCACCTTGCCCTAGGTCAATTTTTTTTTAATATAAAACTTGACTTCTTAGTTATAAACTGTTCCAAAATCAGAGTGCGCAGACGTGCGTAAAAAAAGTAATGTTTTTTTTTATAAGGCAACCGAATTGCATAACGAAGGGGGAGTTTTTTATGATTTGGAAAGCCGTTTCGAAAAATAATGTCGTCAATGGAATAGTCGAAAAAATATATTCAATATTGAATATAGAGGGCACTGAATTTGAAAAAAACTAAAATGCGCAGAAATGTTTCCAGGCTTTCTTCAAAGATGAAGATAAAGTGGAATAGTGCTGTAAATGGCTAGATCGCTTTTTGAAAATCAACACCTCTTGGTTAGAGGAAAATTTCCAATTGTACAAGGCTAAAGAATATTCTTTGGAAATCAACGATGTCTCATCCACTTCACGTGTTGCTGGCAGGCCTTTAGTGGCCTTTATTGGCCTTTATCGGCTTCTGTGAAGACAAAAAAAAGCCGCAGCCAAGAAATAATATCTTCTCATTCAGAATCCGAAATCTTGTTAACGGCTGAACAAACCAAGCGACTATCAGGACAAAGATCTACTGCTCGTATCATAAATGAAGTTTGCAGCGATAGAGCTACCCTTGTAACTAATAAAAGAAAGAAAGATCCGGAACAACGCCAATTCACTGCTTTAGAAGCATTAGCACTATATGTTGACTGTAAAATGACAGTTCATTCATACAAGTTGATAAGAAAACAGACAAAAAGAATTGGTCATCATATTTATCCATCCTACCATGACTTAGCAAAAGCCAAAGTAGCATGCCAGACCAATGAAAGCAGCATTAAGGTTACGGAGGTCAATTTTAATCCTTAATAGACTTAACAACTAATCGTTTATGCGAAGTTCAGAAGGATGTTTTGGATAGAACTGATTGTATTTCATTAAAATTAATACGTAAGTGGGACTGCGATGGCAGTTCGGGCCATAGCCAGTAAAAGCAGAAGTTTAATCGGACTGACGTCACTGACGAGTATTTGTTTATGGTATCATTTGTTCCTCCAACTTTAATTACCAACTATGGCACAGTTATTTGGAAAAATCCAAGGCCCTTTTCTACTCGCTACTGCAGACCAATCAAACTGTTATTTGCTAAAGAAACAGATGAGCTTACCACCACACATTAATCTTACAAAAAGACAAGTTGTGGTAAAATATGAATTTCACTTGACTATGATTGATGGTAAGGTCTGCAACTCTTTGACAGAGACCAAATCTAGTCAACGCTGCTACATTTGTAACGCAACACCCAAAGATATGAATTTACCTCATATATTTAGGCAACCAAGCAATAATACTTACGCCTTTGGTATATCTACTCTTCATGCCTGGATAAGAACTTTTGAGTGCTTACTTCATATAAGTTATAGATTAAGTTTTAAAACATGGCAAGCTAAAGGGGAAAATAAGGCAGTGGTAGAGAATACAAAACAAAACATAAAAACACGTTTTAAAAATGAATTGGGTTTATTAGTAGACATTCCTAAACCCAGATTTGGGATGACAAATGACGGTAACACAGCTCGCAAATTTTTTAAGGAAATATGCTGAAGAAACGCGAGTTCTTTACTTGGATCTGTATCCATGGTATAACATGCCCGTTACGGTTTATAAAATATTATGTTATAGCGTGGATATAATAAGACATTACTGCCTTCCTATTTGTGAACTTTCGGAAGAAGCTCAGGAGGCCAGAAATAAGGATTACAGGAGGTTCAGGGAAAGGCATACGAGAAAAACCAGTCGCATTGCTACTAACAAAGATTTATTGTCATTGCTACTTATTACTTCGGATCTATAATTAAATAGTCTTAGAGAAGTACCGAAGAAACCATCAGCCAATATTTCCGCGGAAATATACCGTCCCATCACCTCCTCCGGAATGAATTCATTCCTGAATTCAATTACAGAATCTTAGAAAATCGTCGGATCTGAAGACTCATTCCATAACAAGAGTAATGATAATGAATGAATTGTAAACAATTTACAAAAAAATATATAAATAATTAATAAAAATATATCAGTTTTTTACCTATAAAATAGTCACAAAACGTAAATAAAACATTAAAAACACGAGTTTTTCTCTACAATAGACTTAACTAAGAATAACACGAAATAGTCGAAAAAATAATTTTGTCCACTTAATACGTACTACGGGGAACACTGTGAGGCGGGCTAAAAGAGGTTATACTAAATGATGGCACACTCATTTTGGGTCAGTAGCGCCACCTACCTTCCAATCCGGGTACTCATCAAACAGCCTTCGTACTATGATACTTCGAGCTCGTTTGGCGAGCTCCCTCTCTCGAGCGAAAACAACAAAATTTCTACAATTCTACGAATATTGATGAGAGGATGTAGGGAGCTACGTATTCAGTTACTTGGGCTAGGTCATATCGAACGACAACTAAAGAGTATTCGTTTCATAATATATTGGTAGAACTCCCAGAAGAGAATAACCTATTCTCTCGACTCGTCTTAGTGAATTTGATAATCTTTTTTAGAATATGTAGAACTTAACTTTTAGTTCAGATGTAAACGATTAAACTAAAGCACAAAAATTCCACACTGCATATGAACGTTTTAACAAAAAGAAAATCAATGGCTCAACTTCCAGAATATGCGGACAGTTACATTGCCGAGCTAGCTGCAGTTTACAAAGCCATTTCTGTCGCCCAACAAATCTCTGAACGTTCCTTAATCCTAACGGACAACTTGGGCATATTCAAAGGATTAAGCAATGCCACAAATAAATATCCATCTCTTGAAATTATAAGGAACTGCTTGCACCACCACAGAAACATTATACTAGCTTGAATACCCGGGCACTGCGGAATTAAAGGTAATGATGCTGCTGACTCTGCAACAAAAAACGCCTTTCGCTACCCTCTTATCGTTGAGTATCCTAAATTACACCAACTTTTCTTCGAAAACGTCAACCCCGTCATCACCGGTATCCCGTATAATCTATCCTTAAGTAGAGAAGATTGCATAAAAATATTAAGAGTCAGAGTTGGAAAAACCCTGTTTGCAAGCAAACACTTTTATACTCGTGAGGCTCCAGAGGAATGCTCCAATTGTGGAATAACTCTTACAATTTGGCATATTTTGGTGGAGTGTCCTGTTTCTCGACAAATAGATACATTAGCAGACAATGTACCCGAGATTCTCGCCAGCATTATAAATCCATCAAGTGCTAACACTATCCGTCGAATCAAAGCCGCCTTATCTGCCCACCAGAAGTTTGAAGAGATTTAACTCAGTTTATTTTGCCATCATAACTTTAATTTATTTTCTATAACTTGCTTTGTAATATATATAACTAAGTTAATGTAAATAGTCTCATAAATTCTTGTAAAATTATAAAACGGCATCTGGCTACCCTGATGACTTAAATAAGTAATTTATAAATTTATTTTGTAAATTATTTCAATAAATAAATAACTGAACGTATAGCATCCAAAATAGGTTAGCCACTTTCTGTCTACTAGACGCCACTGAACGGCACAGCAAAACAACTCTCTTGTAGGTCCGTCTACGAGTAACTTGTTGGCCAAGTAGAAGTTACAATACTCAAGTTTATGTGTTTTGCTTGTTTTATTCGTCTTGTTTTTTTTTGCTATTCCACTTACTCTATGCGCTTCAACTGACTTATGTCAGTGGTGTTATGGTGCACTATACACATCGACGACCCTTTACGTCGTGTCGTCGCGTCAGACCGGACCGGGACAACCCAGGCTGTCCGGCCATTTAAAACCATTTGGTTGTTGTTGTTCTTCTCTTCTCGGAAACTTTCTTTTGTTAAGAAATGAAATCTTTCTCTCGAAAGCGAATTAATTTTAGTTTCGATTATAAAACTCTTGCGATAGTTTTTTTTTTTTTGTGCTTATTTCTTGGATGCTGTTGCTTATGTTACTTTTCATTTTCTTGTTTTTCTTTTTTTTTTTACTTTCAATTGATCATCAGACAAGCGAACGGGGAGATGACTTTTAGGTGACAGTAAAACGGTCAACAAATAGGAATTTTATTTTATGAGATTCGATAGCCCCAGACTGGACTTAAAGACTCTAATCATTCTCTTCATTTGGAGTCATTAAAAGTGAATTTGGAGCAATACCGAGGCGGACAAGGAATCAGGAAAAAGCATCAGATTAGGTCAACCCAAATCAAAATTAACGTAAAAGTATCAGCGAGGCGAATCTAAGAGTTTTGAGGACTGAAATCTACGACTAACATCTTAAATTTGAGATCTGAGGTCATGGCTTTTCGAAGCTTACAATTGAAATTCATTTATTCGGGAATCACAAAAGCCTCGGACACACGTGGGCCCTGCCGTTGCCGTCTAAGATTAGAGAGGTTAGTCATCAGGGCAAGAACCCACACACAAGTTTGTGGCTAGTGAAAGAGTAGTTTTGTGGTCGTATGGACCAACTAATGAAATTCGAATTGTTTTCTTTTTCCAGATTTTACACTTTTACTAATGAAAGCATTGATTTGTGGTCATCTTTTATTCGGTGAAAGGAATGCGGATTTCTAGACAATGTTGAAATGGGCTTAAGCTGAAATTAATGATGGGTCAATGGCAGCCACAAAATTGATGATATGAATGCATATGAACGAATGAAACGATCTGTGATAGAAAACCGCCAAGTCACTTCTAGACGTAAAATAGAAGAGGTGATGCGTCTGAATTCTATCTCTGAACAAATCAAACTGCCCAACTATCCATTGGAGGACATTATCTGCTTCAATAAAGGCTAAATGGAAGAAGACTTAAGCAGTCTGATAAGGCTCATGGTCACGAACTTTAGCTGCTTGGCCGTTGTTTAGTGCTCCTTGAACAATGGCGAAAAGAAATACATAATTCCGCATCGATACTATTGTATTGGATTGTTCAAAAAGTTATTGCATTTTTTTGGCAATAGATGGCTTTGGCCGCGTTTATTTGTATCTGACCGTGATGTATTGTATATTTTGTTGTTGACACTTAACCTAAAAACAATGAAAGTTGGCACGATTCGGTCGTGTTTTGTGCTTCCAATTGTGGTTCGAACATGGAGAATTTTGAAGAACATATTCGTCATATTTTGCTTTATTACGAGTATATTACTTTAAAAAAAAGGAAGAAAGCAACTGAGGCAAGGGAAAAGCTGCGTAAAGTTTACGGCAGAAACGTCATCGAAAAACGCCAGTGTCAGGACTGGTTCGCCCGATTCCATGATGGTGATTTTTCAGTTGAAGGCGCTCATCGCCCCGATAGACCTTCCGAAATTGTAACGATAAAATCTAATTTAACAGCAAAGAAGCTCGATATTTGGGTGCTACATGAGTTGAAAGAAGGTGGGTAAAAACAACTTGCCAGGGTAATAAGACCCGATCGGACACCTGTAGAGATGAACAAGGAAACCTTGTACTACTGTCACATTCGGTGCTGAGGATATGAAAAAAATAACATAAATGGCGAAGATGACACAAACTGCGCTGTCAGGGAGAACGAACCGTTCAATATTGACGATGCAAGTCAAGAATTCCGTCCACCCGAACAAAATGAAGTGAGGATAGCAATATCTAAACTGAAGTCGAACAAGGCTGCCGGTCCGGACGGTCTACCTGCTGAACTATTTAAGGTAGAATGAGATGACTTGGTACAGCAACTTATTTCCAAGGTTTGGTTGGATGAATGTCTGCCTGATGAATTGAACATCAGCATAGTTTACCTGGTTCACAAGAAAGGAGACCCTCTAAACTGCGCCAGCTATAGAGGTATCAGTCTCCTAAACATTGCACATAAGATCCTGTCTGCCATATTATGCGAGCGGTTGAAACCATTTGTCAACGACCTGATTGGACCCTATCTGTATGGTTTTATTCACACTACGTAAATCCTGGAGAAAACCCAAGAAGTTCACCAGCTTTTTATCGATGTTAAAGCCGCAAATGACAGCATCTACAGAGACGAGCTATACAGAGCCATAGCTGGAGACGCTTGTTTGTTGAGCCCCAGGTTCAACCCGGACTGTAGCGCCACGGGTGAAAGTTTCAAGCAAGAAACCCTTCAAGAGGCCCCTTTATTGAAACTTGCAAACGGCAGTAAAATAGCAATGGACTGGTCATCATCTTGACAGTTGAACTCCCAGATAAAAAGATATATTTTGGCATGAGGATACGGTTTCAGAAAAAGAAACTCAAGGGGAAAAGATGTATCAAACTCATGCAAATCATACGGTCTTCGTATGCTAAATATGCTATTTATCAAGCACAAGCGACACTTAACTAAATATTGTACCGGTAACCGCCAACTTCACGAGAATAAATCTCCTCAACATCACATATAAAATACGAACGCCTAAGACACTTTGTAAACAGTCTGACCAACCTATATCAGTGCGGTTTTTCAAATTTTCACATTACGGGAGATCTTGGAAAAAAAAACCCACCTCCTCATCGATTTCAAGGCCGCATATGAGAGCATCTATACAGCGCCATGTCCAGTTTTATCATTTCTACCAAGCTTATTCGACTATGGAAAATACACGTTGCTTCACCAAGGTCGGTAATGACGAAACTTAGACCTTGAACGTCAGAGAAGAACTTAAACAAAGCGAAGAGTTGTCATGTGATTTTATGCAAAGTCCTCAAGTTAACTCCAAAGGCACGATCTTTCAGACTACATTGACGTAATGGAGAAACCATAAACGCTCAGGACAAAACAACACGATAGGCACTATTGCCAGATATTATGCAAGACACTGAACATAACAGTTCTGCCTTACGGGCCAGAAACTTGGACACTGACGGAAGCGAATGACGGAAGAGGATGACATAATTTTATGTGGAGCACACAGGTGGAAGAGCACCTCAGCGCAACTGAAGAGAGCTGCAAAAATATGGCACTAGCTAGAGAGGCATGTTAGCTGAGGCCTGGGTCCACCCCGGACTGTAGCGCTTTCTGAATAAGCAAGTAAGGGCTAGGGGCAGTTAGACTTTAATCGGTGATTAGAAATGGAAATTACCAGCAGGTGCCGCCGGAAATTGATAACGAAATAAATTTTGTCAGAACAGCGACATTTCTGTCATTTCCGAAATGAAATTCAGACACCGGCTAGGCTATAACGTCTTGTTACACCTTTCATCCAAAGATTTTGCACTAGGCACTCTCAGTTCATAAATCTCTTTCTTCCAAAACAACCAAGACTCTCGGTTGAAGGTTGAAAACTCTGTACGACTCCATCCAATCGAAGACCACCGACCGGTAGCCAAACAAGCGCTTCTATTGTAAGAAACCGTAAGTAACCAAGTGCTTACAGAAGGCCCATAAATTTATCAAAACTTCAAATTCAAATTATAACGTGTGTTATCTACAAAGACTCTCCCTAACATCAGTCAAAAGAATGCATTTTTTAAATTGAAAAAAACAATAAATTACAGTTGAGTATTCCCAAGTCAACATTATAGTTTTTTTTGACACCATTTGAAATACGAGTAGCTTCTCATCATACAGCAGATTTCGTTTCCGTCTCGCCCGTAACAAATATTGACCAACACGAATTCCTTGTGCCATTTCCCAAAATGTACACTTCTTCAGCAAATGTCTAGGCCAACTTTTCTTTCGCTCCAGCAATACAAGGTTGCCTTTGACAAATCACTCTACATAATGTCATCAAATATTTGTCCATGTCCGTCACTCCATTAGACTAATGTCCGATGGAATATACACAGCTCTCCGGAAATTGGTTTAACAACATTATCACCTCGACTAATGGATACACTAAGCATCATTACCATTACCAGGTCCAACACCCAACCAGACAAACCAAAACGACAAAATTCGAATGAAAAGAAAAAAAAATAAATAAAACGCGAACGAACGAACGAATGTAGCCCGGGCAAAAGTCAGTTCCAACACAAATCGGTTGGGCAAACCCAAAAAACAAATTTCACTATCCGGCACTTTCCACAGAGTGTGAAAGCCAGTGGGTGACAAAATAATGAGCGACATCTCTCATGGCGTAATCAATTTAATTAAACAAAATTAGCAGGGTGATGAGGGGGACGAGCCGTCGACAACGACGAAGAAAGACGGACGACAGTGAGATAAGTGAAATTCAAATGCAAATTGCACATGAGTGTCATCTGGTAACTAATCGGACAGCTCATCTCACGACTCTGCCTCATTTCATCTGCCTCATTTCATCTGCCCGCATGATATGGCCCCTGTTGTGGACTGAAAATCAGTTTCCGTCGTGCGTAAGTGCTCCAAGGTGACACATCAAATTAACTTTCAATGCAGATGCTATATCTTCACCTACACAAATGAAATCGGCTGTATGGTTGGGCATAACAGGCGAGTCCTCCACTCTTTCCCTATCAAGATTTACCATATGTATCAACCGAAAGAGGTTCTTTGCGGAATCTGGTAAACAAATGCACTTGCCATCCTGCAGACAAAGGTGCATCTTTGAGTAGTTGGAAAGCTTCTTAGAATGAGAGGTTTAAAAGAAAAGATGCACTCACTATACCGTGGAAGTATTCACTTTAGATGAGAAGTACCAGCAGGAGCAACAAAACACCGTAATCCCGACAAGCTTTGCAGCAGCCCTATCTACATAATACACAAGTCCCGGCTACTAATAGGCTCCACTCAGTATGTTATATGGTGTATCTGACGGATATCTATCCACTGTAAATAGCGGATATGAATTTCAAAATGAGGAGTGATGAATAGAAAATGAGAAAGAACAGAATAAAACATGACAGCTGAATGGAATGAATGAAGGGGAAAACGCTTTTTTTTCTTTTTTGTTTTTTAATTCAGAGTGAATGAGTTTGGAGAGATTGTGCTTTGCACGGATTTGTTTTATTTTCGTTGTTTTGTTTAACGGATTGGACACAGACTAAGGGTTAAGAGTTCGGTACATTTAAGAAATGTACCGAAGTTTACAACACTAGACAAACAATGTACAGAATACAAATACAGTGCCGTGAAAAATTATAGACTCAAACCAAAATTTCAATTTTTCTTTTACATTTTTTGTAAAATTTATTTATTTTTTATCCTAAAATATTGCCAAACAATATCAATTCAAGGAAAACCCTTTAATGGTATACCACCTTGATCAAAAATTTTTCGGAATTTATTCAGAAAATTAAAAATACTAGTTTATTCATCTAAATCTATGTTACATTGCCGTCTTCAAGGTAATCCCCATCGACTGCAACACACTTATGCCAGCGCATTTTTTATATTCGGTTTTCGGTACGTCCATCAATGCTTCCTGCGATTTTTCCATTACTTCCTCTCGGCTGCTGAAACGCGTTCCCCGTAGTGGTTTTTTAACTCGATTGAACAGAAAGAAGTCACAGAGAGCCAAATCAGGTTAATTCGGTGGCTGTTTGATGGTATTTGTTGCATTTTTCGTCAAAAAATTACGAATAATGATGGCACTGTGCGACGGTGCGTTATCATGGCGCAAAATCCACGAGTTTTCTGCCCACAATTCTGGTCTCTTTCGGCGAATTGCTTCACGCAAACGTCTCATAACGCCCAAATAATACTCTTTGTTTACTGTCTGGCCTTCTGGCAAAAATTCATGATGCACTACACCGTTGTAATCCATGAAAACAGTGAGCATTGCTTTCTTTTTTGACTGAAAACGACGTGGTTTTTTTGGTCTCGGCTCATTTGATGAACGCCATTCACTTGCCTGATGTCTGGATTGCGTGTCGTACTCATAAACCCACGTCTCGTCTCCAGTAATGAACCTTTTGATGAATGTGGGATCGGAATCAGCCTCGCAAATCATCGCTTTTGCGACGTCTCTTTTTTGCATGAAGTTGAGGTCTTTTGGCACCAACTTTGCTGCTACGCGACGGAAACCCAAATCATTAACCAAAATGTCTTGGACGGATCCATAGGCAATGTTCAAGTCCTCCGCTATCTCTGGTTTGCGGTTATTGACCAACATTTCTTTTACTTCATCAATGTTTTCGTCCGTTTTCGATGTCGATGGTCTGCCACGGCGTTCATCATCTTCGATTGACTCACGACCACTTTTGAACCGCTCGTGCTACTGGTAAACGACCGTTTTCTTTAGAGAATCTTTGTCGAAACACTTTTCCAACGTTCGCGCACCATTAAATCCGTTTTTTACGCAAAATTTACGTTGTTGCAAATTTAAATCCATTTCTAAAATTGTAAAAAAATCGCCAACACACACAGAGATAGATGTACTCTTGGCTACGTAACTTTTGCAAATGTCAAGCTATGACGCTAAGATTTAGGGGGAATGTCAACAACAGATTTACCAACTTAACAAAAAAAACAGAACTCAAATCGGAACAATGGGAGCGCCACACGATGGTGTCCCCCGAGAACTTTTTGATCAAGGCGGTATTTCCCTTTTTAACGGGAATTTCTAAAAAAAAAACCAAAATTTACCTGGGAAAAACTATAAACTCAAGATTTTATTCGACGACATGCTTAGTTGTTAAGCGAAGGTCGGTGTGCTGACTACTGTTAAAAAACAGTACAAACCTCCTGCAGTTATAATAAACATTTTTTTTTTTTTCAAAAGTGATTTTCTTCGAAGTTTTAAATATACCACGTGGTAAGCAATTAACCGACATTGAAAAACAAAGAACAGTCGATTTAAAAAAATAGTGGAATGACGCAGCGACAAATTGCCACTGAAATAAATCGCTCTCAAGTGGTAGTAGCTTCTTCATCCCAAATGGTTCGACGTTTTAATTTGGACTGCGATTCTAGCCTCGTAACAAAATGGGCAGCAGCTTTGGGCAACTTTAAATACTGAAAATTCTTGATTAAACCACCACTTAAACAGCAGCATAAAAAAGCACGTCTTGTATTTGCTGAAATACATGTCGAACACGTTGAAATGTGGTCGCATGTAATCTTTAGTGATGAGAAGAAATTCAACCTCGATGGCCCTGACGGCTTTAAATACTATTGGCATGATCTCAGGAAAGAACGAAAAATCATGCCGCGCACTACTTTAGAATAAGGAGGTGTTATGGTTTGGGCAGCTTTCATCGGTAATCTAAAACCAGAAATTGTCTTTATTTCTGAAAGAATTGACGCCAAGAAATACCAAGAAGTGTTGGAGAAATACCTTCATCCCCTAATAACTGTAACTGAGGACAATGATGTAATTTTTCAACAAGACAACGCTCATATCTACAAAGCACGGACCACAATAACATACTCGTAGTTTCAAGAATATGGAATTAAACTTCTAGATTGGCCAGTATTAAGTGCAGACCTAAACCCCATTGCAGACCCGTGGGACATCCTGGCAGTGGCGGTTTATGATCAGGGAAAGCCAGAAATTCAAAATGGGGAACAACTCAAACAAAGAATTGTTGAAGCGCGGAATAATAACCGGAAGTCATTTTAAGGGAAATATTACATAAATTTTTACCTGAAAAGTAATAAATAAAAAACCATTAAAGGGTTTTCCCTGAATTGGTATTGTTTGGCAATATTTTAGGACGAAAAAAAAATATAAAAAAAGAATTTTTTACAAAAAGTGTAAAAAAAAAATTGAAATTTTGGTTTCAGTCTACATATATTTTTTCACAGCACTGTATATGCCTACATATATCGTTAGATAGGTCTATTCACCACCTACTTTAAAGTTTAATAAAAGAAAAGTGAGGAATGTTTTATTAACAGAGTTACATAGCACAAGTACGAGGGTAGTCCAAGAAGTAACCGACCTGACGTATAGATGGCGGCTGTTGTTTAAAAAAAATTACAGTTGTAGAAAGTACCAACCTTATAAAGCTTAAATTAGAAGTTTGACGACGCTACTTTGTTTAGTATTTGTTCCGCAGCCATCAATAGTGAAAGCTCTCAACGAATTTTTAAATATGGAAAAAATTGGTCTTCGTTATGTGATAGTACTTTCATTTGAAAGGCCTCAAACCAACCAACATCAAAACGGAACTGGATTCTACTCTGAGGGAGTCTGCTCCTTCGTTTGCAACAGTAAAATATTGGGTGGCGAGGCCGTACGAGTTGCCAAGACGAACATCGCAGTGGTCGGCCAAATGAGGTGAGTTCACCAGAAATGGTGAAAAAAATCCACAAAATGGTATTGGATGACCGTCGATTGAGAGTGCGTGAACTAGCAGATATGGTAGGCATTTCAAAAAGCGCTGTACATGGCATGTTCACTGAAAAATTGGACATGAGAAAGCTAAGCGCAAGATGGGTGCCGCGATTACTCACAATGAAACAAAAACAGCGTCGGGAGGATGTTTCAATTGAGGGTTTGGCGTAATTTCACACCAATAAAGCCGAATCTTTACTTCGATTCTTAACCATGGATGAAACATGGGTCCATCACTTCACACCCGAGATGAAGGAACAGTCAAAACAATGGACACAAAGGGGAGAATCGGCTCCAAAGAAGGCGAAAACAGTTCTATCTGGAGGCAAGGCCATGGCAGCAGTTTTTTGAGAAGCGCGTGGGATAATTTTCATTGCTTATCTTCAAAAAGGAAAAACAATCAACGGCGTGTATTATGCGAACTTATTGCAGCGTTTGAAAGATGAAAAGAAGAAAAAACGGCCGCATTTGGCGAAGAAAAAAGTTTTGTTCCATCAAGACAATGCACTAGTTCCCTTATCCGTCATCGCGATGGCCAAAATCAATGAGTTAAAGTTCGAATTGTTTGCTCATGCACCCTCTTTCTGCAGATTTAGGCCCCTCGGATTATTTTTTAATTCCGAATTTGAAAAAAAAAAATAGCTCGGTGGTAAAAGATTTGCAAACAGTAAAGGGGTGGAGTCTGCGGTTGATGGTTGATTCTCACTATAAACAGGGTATCGAAGCTATTGAACATCGCTGGGAAAAGTGTATTAAATTAAAAGGAGACTACGTAGAGAAATAAACATATTTTTCCCCTTTTTTTTTTTGTGTTTTCTTTGTTAGGTCGGGTACTTCTGGGACTACCCTCGTAAAAAGATCTGGATGTCTCCAGTTCAATGATAAAGCTTAGAGAGGCGAGGACTCTACGGAATAGTAATTTTGATCGAGGATCTAAGAAGCGTGAAATTATGGAAATTAAGATATGTTGTAGTAAAAAGAGGTTCACAGTGTTTATTAGTAACCTAAAAATTTACATTTCCAATTGAAGCAAAGGCGGGAATATTATATATGTAGTTAAAACGCTGATGGGGTTTGTTGTTGGCATACGAAAGAAAAACCTGGTTTAGGGAATAAATAATGAAAGCAACCCACGAACCAAAAGAGTCCTGAGCTATGCTGTCTAGAAACTTGGCTGTCCTAGGCTGCTGCAGATGACTTTCTATAGTGCACGTACAAGTTTATCGATCTGATAAAAGTGACCTTTTTCACAATGAACATGAATCTCGGTGCTTTCGTTTTTCTATAGTAGGTTAGGTTAAACAGGAGTACGATGGATTTGCCATCACACAGATATCAGGCACCAAAACGGGCCCATCGCAATCCCTGTGTTTTTCTATGTTAAGTGTTAAATAATTTTCGAGGCAAACGTGGATAAAACAAAATATATACTGTATACGACGACTAGAATAGATAATCGATGTCACTAATAGGCAAAGCCCTACAGGGAAACATGGAATATATGTTATTAAAGGCCGATGAAAACACATTTAGAATGAGTTGGTAGTTTGTGTAGAATTAAATTCCAACAAGCCTCAAACAATCGCAGCCCTTAAAGAGAATAATCGGCAGGAATGCGAACAATTAGATATCACCGGAAATCTTACGGAAAGTTATGGAAAATGCGATAAAACGGGCACAGATGTGTATCAACACTGGGGGCAGCCACTTGGCGGATATCATCTTTTCCACTTAACAGAAACAATTGTAAAGGTCCAAATAAATCAAACCATTTTTTTTTATTTAGTAAGAAAGTAATTCAAAAACAGAATTGGATGATTAATTTTGCGCCACCTCGTACAATACTTCTAATCCAATACATACTATGTATATTCATTTACGGCCGACAGAGCTCTCTGCTTCTCATATGTGTTCCCAGATTCATATGCCTGTTCTTCGGCTATAGAATGTGGTATATGTTAAGCACAATAAATTCTGAAATTGAAAGCTTAATCGATTGGGATGATAAGGTGGAATTTCAGGCTTCCAAAACTCAATGATGTATTCTGTCGTTAAAGCGAAGTTTGAACTCTGAACTTAATCGCGCTTGGATCGCCGAAACCCGTAAAATTTTCATGGGATGCTCATACATTCATGGGGGTCAGGATATACCTGCCCACCGGTCAGAATCTTTCGGTAATACCAAAGTCAGAACTTGTGTTTAGGGCACAAGCTCCACTCTTGGTATAAGTGGAGTCCGAATTAAAACCTATTACCGATCTTAGGGTCACGGCACCAAGCACTTATTTTTAAGCGAGCAAAGGGTCAATCAAACATGGAAGACCCTCCCTTCGACTTTAGGTTTAAACCACAGCGACCATGATGCTCCCAATAAGGGGCCTACCTGTTTCAAGTTAAGTCAGTCCTGACACCCGTCGTACCGGGTTTTAAGTTCTGGTGAGGACTACCAGTGGTCCTGCCACCCAACCGCTGTAACTAGTCAAATCATAGTAACGTTCAGTAGCATTAATCTGAAAGCGTTCACTATAAGACCGGTACTGCTCCACCCCCGTTTATTATAAGACATCATTGATGGGAGTAGACTTGATAATTGGGCGGGGACTCAACCACCAGTGACCTTTGCAATCCATATGCAAATCATACTGTGATCTTAAAGCCTGAATAGAGAAGAAGGCAACCTTGACAGTGCCGTGGACTGACACTGACACTGACTAAATTTGTAAGTGCTCGGAATATCGTCATAGCAAGTACGTTCTTCCCGCATCCCAGAATCCACATGATCACAAGTCGGCCTCCTAATTAAAATACAAGCTAGATTCATGCTATTTCGACAGACAGGACACACATCGTTACATTTCCACTCATTCCGAGATGTCATTAACATTAAGTTAGACTAACACATGGTAGTAGTAGTGGTAGTAGCCAAGATAAGAATGCGAATATTAAGTACGCTACAGGAAAATTCTGTGAAAGACCTCCGCAATAACCACATTGCACCAGCATCAAGTGGGGAGAAATGCTCCCTCTAGCGTGCCACGTTTCACAAGGCGTTCACGAACAAGAAACCCATGGTTCGAGGTTGAATGCCGGCGGACGCTTATAGCCAAGAAGGAGGCGTGTGACTACTCCGGAGCACGTGTTAAATTTTTCGGAAAATTGAATTGAGGGAGAGAAAAATGTTTGGACTTAGTGGTTATTTCACTCCATGGCCGGGTGGCATCAAACAAACATTCAATGGGGAGACTAAATTATTAGTGTAAATTGACTTGATGTTATATTTTAGGTAACCATTCATCTCACGAGATTTTAGTTGCCTGGAAAAAAAGAATGTGTTTCGGGCACGGCTGGTATTAAACCCCGAACTGTCCGATTGGGAATACACTACCACTTAAGGACGATGGCTTAACCGCAAAGCTTAAGAATTGATCTGGTAGGAAGCACCGTCGCATCTATAAGATGTGGAACGCATGATAATCAAGCTGATCATGAAGAGCGTACACCCTCTAAAATTGCATAAAAGATTTGTCATCTCAGGTTAGTTTGTCCTTCTATGTCCACTCTCGATCAAATATGCACTCAGCGGCTAACCTTGAAGCAGATCAAGGAAGACTAAATCGATACCCACAATTTCCTCATCGATTCCGAGGTTGCTTCTTATATATGTTAATAAAGAACTTCTCGCATATGCAGATGACATTGACTCTTATAAGTATTAAGGAAGAATCAGCTAAAATGGATCTGGCGTCGTAAAAAAAGGACAAGCAATACCGATATAACAAGGGACAACCATAATTTGGAAGTGGTAAAAGAAATTAACTACGCAGACTCTGCAGTCAACTTTAAATAATAACATCTTTCCTTATGTGTTTTTGAACGCATTCACTGCGCAGACATATCATGCGATCATTCTTACATCTTTCCTCTTCAAAAAACACAAAACTATTTCGCACTAAAATCTTCTAAAATTTTGTGCAACCACAATTGAAATGGCTAACTAA
Source organism: Volucella zonaria (assembly GCA_963966105.1). Classification (NCBI taxonomy): domain Eukaryota; kingdom Metazoa; phylum Arthropoda; class Insecta; order Diptera; family Syrphidae; genus Volucella; species Volucella zonaria. The sequence continues at coordinate 101,370,351 of OZ014532.1, read as the reverse complement.
TCTGCAAAAGTATGACGATATGTTGACGTTTGGGAAAACTGGAGTAATACAGTTTAGCTAAGTTAGTTCTGCAGAAAATCCGCACGAAATTAATGCAGTTCTTTGTTAGTATGACATTTTTGAAAACACTCGTCAACCGCTGCATCTATGTGATGTTCGGTCTTGTTCGCGTGAGCACAGTGTGCAGGAGACGGTACAACGAAGACCTATAGCGAGATAGATCTGATCAGAATCGTGCGACTAGAGCGAATAAGGCAGCTAGGTAATTTTTAACTCTGCTCAAAGCGGGAAAACCCAGTAAAAGAACACTTTTCCTACGGTGGCGTGCGGAATTAGATGCACACCTCAACCAACTCCGCTGCGTATCTAGAAGCAGAAGCTACGAACCGTTCTAGCTATTGAGACATACTGGTTTATGACTAAAACCGTTCCAATTCGTAAGCTGTTATCCGAAATAAGTTAAATTAAGTTGGCTAAAAGATCCAATCAAGCAAGGCCAATAGCGAAATTTAAATTCAAAACTTTAGCTTCGACTTTCACAAAATAAATTTAGAACAGGGAAATCCCCGAATTCATTCTCGTTGTCCCTGTATGCCTCCCTGTGCTTTTTTCCATCAATTAACCTGACGACTACAAGAAACATCGAAGTGATTTCTGTCGAAAAACAACGTCTTTATCTCATTTCAACAAAAATTGTTCTATCCCTCTGATAACACTTTTTTAAACTTCATTACTTCTAATCAAACGCTCGTCGTATTCTTTAGTATACCAAAGGTAGTTTCAAGATAATGAAACATCGACTGTACGTTGGATTTACCATGAAAGACTTGTACCAATCGGCTTAGGGCCAAGGTTAAGTGAGTACGCAAGCCCAAAAGTGATCCAAGAAGAAATATGGTTCAATTTATCACTGGCAAACGCAGTTTTCCAACTCAATTGAACTCTGTTGTGGCTAAAGCAATTATTATGTACCTATGTACATTAGAGGCTCTTAGTTGAAATTTTCATCACCTACTAGGCTATGAAGCACATTTTTTTCCATTTCAACGTCGAAGCTTTTTTGTTTGGGTTGATGAACCGGGGATCCGTGATGATAAGCAATACCAAAACCGACGAAGCTGGATGTACTCGTATGTATTATAGAAACACATGCCGGATGGCGATGGAAAGAGATATGGTACCCGAAATCATGTTTGGATAGGTAAACTCTAATCGAAATCATACAAAAACAACTGGGACAACTTCTATTCAACGTAGCCGTAGCCTTTGCCTGATTTCGCTTTTGCTTAATCGTCTCCTTCATCGAATATTTATTAATTGACGGTTTGTTTTTCGAAAAGGAAATCAGAAATTGGCAGAGGCCAAAATAATGTTTGCTCTTGCCAAAAAAAAAACATCGAAATCCGTCCAGATACTCGTATGTATCGTACATTGTATATGCAATCGAAATTCATGGAATGGATTTTTGTATTCGTGGAATTGATTTCATATTTCGCGTGTATTTTATAGTCCGATAAACATCGGCCGGATAAATATGTAGGTAGGTACACCACAAAAGAGCCGTTGAAATCATAGGAAAGCATCCGTTGCAGAAGAGATGAAAAAGAGATTTTGTATTATTTTTTTATTTTTTTTTTTTTAAATTCTTTATGGAACGTCCTAGATGTTGTGGACGGTGAACAACGAGTGTATTCTTCATTAACCCATATTTTTTTTACCAAGAGCTTCGGTGTTCTATCCCTCGAAGCGTCAACGTACTTCCTTTCACATCACAAACAGCAGCGTTGCCACGAATCACTGAAATCACACTATTCTCCATAGGCTTGCTTTGTCCCATTTCTGCAAAACAAAACGGAAAGAATAAGTAACAAAAAGGTTTCCATTTATCCACCCACTTTGGTAGGAATTACATTCATACATACTGTGTACGAGTAGCTTGTCGATGACAAAAGTGCGGAGTACAAGTATACGAGAATCGGCTTTTGTTATACCAACCCCCGAAACTATTTTTCTAGATCAATATTCTCAAATGCCCCACTTGATTAAGAGGGCTTTTTTCTCGTCTTTCTTCTCTATCTTTTATGTGTGCCTTTTTTTGTTGGCCTCCTTTAGGTTTATTTACTGGTTTTCTTCGTCTTTAAGTGTACGGAGACTATCTGGAGGACTTGTTGTTGTTCGAAGGGATGACATGCCTAAGGATGTAAACGAACTCTAAACGGCACAAATTTTTATTTTTATTTTTTTTTTGTTTTGATATTAGATAAAACCTAAATCATGGATGACATCATGTAGGAGAGTACTTATACATGATTTAAGATAAACATTCTTATGATTCATTGATTCATGACTTGGAAGTCCGATAGACTGACTACCTACTACTGACCAAGTCGATATTAAGTTATCACCGTCTTTGGAATTATTATTCACATATTGTCTAGCGAAGAAATTAATTGAATCGCTGATTCTATATCTAGGTATTTACGTGCAGAAGATTAAAATAATGAGAACGAGCAGCCATTCAGGGAATCTATTTGCGCGATAAAATACAAACGGCGCTATAGTGGCGATACGCGAATGAATGAAAGTCGTATTATGGCGTGTGAGAAGGGTAGACATTCATAAAAAAAAGTAAAAACTAAATGCGAATATTCATGAATGGGCAAGTGGGGGGCGGGTGGAGTGATATAAAATAATTTTCTAGATAATCTAAGTTGTGTTCATGTAGTAAACCGGTCTAACACGTTCCGAGAAGTAATAAAGATTGTGTCGACAGTAATGAAAGACAAGTCACACAATGTACTAGGGAAGCTGTACATGCACAGTCTACCCTCACAGATAGCGACAGGTTTTGGCTGTTATAGGTCTGTCCCGAAAATACTACATACAATAAATGGTGTTTTTTTTAGACGTTTAGTTTTTAAACTGGTAACACTGTTTCTACAGATTGTCAATTTGACAGTTGAAAGTTGATTTGTAGTTCGTACGTTTTACCATTTTACGACGAATAGATATACGCCAGAACAACGCGTGCAAATTGTACAAACTTATTTTGAAAACCATGATTCGGTTCGCCAGACAAACGTCCATTTTACAGTCGACATAATCGTCCATCTGAGCAAGTTATTCGGAACACACTGAATCGTTTTCGCACCATGGAAGTAATGGACCCATGTTTCATTCATGGTTCTGAATCGACGCAAAAACTCGGCTCTATTGCTGTAAAACTTAGCCAAACACTAGGTTGAAACATCCTCACGACGCTAATTTTTCAGTCAACATGCGATGTAAAGCGATTTTTGAAATGTCTTCCATAATCTGGTAGTTCACGCACTTTCAATCGACGGTCATCCAATACCATTTTGTGGATTTTCTTCAACATTTCTGGTGAACTCACCTCATTTGGGCGACCACGGCGATGTTCGTCTTAGCAACTCATACGGCCTCGCCACCCAATATTTTATTGTTGTAAACGAAGGAGCAGACTTCCCCAGACTAGAATAAAGTTCCGTTTTGATGTTGGTTGGATTAAGGCCTTTCAAATGAAAGTATTGTATCATATAGCGATTACAAATTTTTCCATATTTCAAAATTCATTGAGAGCGTTCACTATTGATGGCGGCCGAGCAAAAACTAAACAACGTAGCGTCGTCAAACTTCAAATTTAAGCTTTATAAGGTTGGTTCTTTCTACAATAGTCATTCTTTTTATTGAGTTGTAGCACATGAAATGTCCGATTTTATAGTAAAAATTCAAAAGCCAATATCATTTTCCTGTACATTTTTATTCAATCAAAATAGGATCCGTTGGCATCTATGGCATTCATCCAACGTGATACAAGGTCAAATATTCCTTTTTCGTAGAAGTGCTTACTTTTTGAGGCAATGAAATCTTGAAAGATTTTTATGACCTCTGCTTGGTTCCGGAAGATCTTCTGTCGGCAGAATGAATCCAGATTGCGGAAAAGATGGTAATCCGTTGGGGAAATATTAGGAGAGTACGGTGGATGCGGAAGAATTTCAAGTCCCTACTGCAACAGTTTTTGCACCGTTACTTGTGAGGTCGTCATACAAAAGCATCGGACCGTGTCTATTGACCAACGCAAGTTGCTTTTCAGCCAATTTGGCATGCAATATGTCGATGTCCTCACATTATTTGATAGCGTTTATAGTTTCTCCTGGTTGAAGAAATAAAAAGTGGATTGGTCCTTTCGCTGTCCACCAAATTGTCACCATAACCATTTTTGGGTGAAGATCTGGCAATCACTGACCAAATCTTTTACGATTATCGTATAGTATCCACTTTTCATCGCAGGTGACTATCCGGTGAAAAAACGGTTCAATTTAGCGATGCGCAGATTTCCAAGCGCCATGCCGTAGTTTTTGGGATTCGTTCGATTCATGGGGTACCTACTTATCGAGTTTATTTATCTTTTCTATGAGAGAAAGGTGTCGACTTATTATCATTGGGGATACTCCCATGCCGTTGCTCTTAAAACATCGCTGTCAATTAACGTTCTCGGGTTCCAAGGTGGTTCATTTTCGAGGCTGAAATCTCCCGAACGGAACTTTCCAAAAGAACGTCGTATAGTGCGTTCGTCATTAATGTTTTTCATTGCCAATGACGCATTATGTGCCATTTTAAATTCGTGAAGGAAGACGGTTCGAATTTGAACTGCCGACAGCATGGTAAATAATTCCTAGAAAAAAAAATAACGGTACTTGTAACGAACCCTAAAATTCTCACAAGTCGAGCACACGCACCTCTTCATTTTATGATAAAAGAAAATTTAACGTTCTTGCACAGATGTTCGCTCGAGGAATTCTTATTTCCGACTGAGCGAAAATCGGACATTGCATGTGGTACAACCCAATAAACAACAATCACCATTTATACGTCAAGCCGGTTACTTTTGGGACTACTCTCGTAATGTTGGCTCGAGATTGAACGCGATGAGAGTGCAAAGTCACGTCCTTAGTTTATGCTTCAGTACAGTCCTGAAAGCATCCTGGAAATTTATAAATTCATCCTGATGGGAGGTCTAAATTCGTAGGTAGACCTCAAACAAGGTAAATACAACGGCGAACGATTTGCATTTTGTTTGCAACAAAATCGGCTGATTTGTCACCAACATTGCGTTTATATCGCTCTTAAAGTTGAGGCCGCCGACTCCAAATTTTGGTAATAAATTTTCGGTAATTAATTTGTAAACGTTGCTCGTTCGAATACTGAACCATGGCTAAAGGCAGATCCATAATAGGTTAAAGGATCCGTACGTGTACGTACGTAAATGTGCGAATACAAGTGATTTGTACCATGCACCCATAACGCCGGATTGCCCAGTTTCGTCGAGTTTTTGTTCACCTTTGCTTTCGGACGTAAAGTGCGACCGTGATTGCATTTTGAGCCAAAATTTGACACCTAACCAACTGACTACCATTGTATTTGCATTTACAAAAAGCAGTGGCTTTTCTTGAGAGGAATAAATTAATTTCTTTAGCAAACCTTGTTATTGGAAAGAACACGCATTATTTGATTATAATTTTCATTTGACATGACAAGCGTGGTAGACTTTCTAATTGATTATTTTCATTCATTTTTCATAGACGATTAAAAATAATTTTCGCGAGCAAATGCACATACAAAAAATACACAACAAGTGAAAACCTGACTTGACAGATGGATATGTTTTCAAAATCCTATTATGGGTAACTTCTTCATTTAAAGGAACATAAGGAAACGTTTCGTCCAATTCTGATATTAATGTAAACGGGGAAAAACGGCTTCAGTTCACTTTTTACTGAAAATGAGCTTGGGGTGCCATTTAGTAGCAGTTTACGAGTTCCTTAATTTACCGAATCGACAAAATGTTAATAATGGCTTAAATCCGTTGAAATACACTAAGAACATTCACTACACTGGGGAATGGCAACCGCCTATATTAGTCACATTATCACTGATAAAAGTAGTTTTCTTACCAAGCGTGATCATATCTCCTCGTGCTGCGTTTTTCTGTTATTGTTTTTGGTATTTTTTTAATTATTGTAGTTTCGTGCATTAGAAATGAACAGTGAGTGTTCGCAGTCTAGTGAAGATGAGTTGGGCCCGTCAAGCACACAGACGAAAAAAAGGAAAGTCACAGATAGGGTTAGAGATGTTATGAAATTGATGCGAGCTACGACCCATGAACTTGAACGTGATTGTTATTGTTTATGTAAACGATTTCAATCTTTTACTTTAATGGAAGAGCCAGAACGTCGTCGAATAATACAAGAATCCAATGAGTTGGGAGAAACCAATGCCCAAAATGCTTACCTTGCTCTGGCCTTATTACCATGCGTAGGCGTTAGCGGAAAAAATTCAGCTCCGTTCAGCTATCAAGTCCGGATTAGCGAGAATGAACAAAGTCGTGATGTACCAGTTTGCATCAAGGCACTTACAGTGTTGGCCAAAAATATAGCACGAGAAATGGTCAGATAGGAAAAAAGTAAAGAATATTAAAAAAGCTTATGAGAGTTTAAGAACTTTTATATTTCCGTTTTCACAAAATATTACTCTTTGATTTACAATTATTCATTTTACCTTAAATCTTATCTCATTTTTAATAAAATAAAATAATTAAAAATCCATTGAAAAATAAGTGGACAAAACTAAAGAACAGTTTTTGAAACTAATACTTAGTGGCATATCCACTATTTTTGACTACCGCAGCACATCGACAAGACATTGAGGCAATTAGATTGTCAGGCAATTTGTGCTTGTCGTAGCAGTGAGTCCGGATTATTGAATTTCGTGCGATCAATCCTTTGATCCACAATTCCCCATAGATTCTCTATGTGGTTGAGAGAAGGGGATTGCGCTGGCCACTTCATTACAGTTATTTCGCTTTCGTTAAGCCAATTCTTCACAAGTTTAGCGGCATGTTTAGGATCGTTGTCATGTTGGAAAATCCATCACAACGGCATATTCTCCTCAGCATAAGAAAGCACGACGTTTTGAAGGATATCCCGGTACACGAAACGATACATTATACCACCAATCCTATGAATTAGCCCGACTCCATGACCGGAAAAACATCCCAACACACAATAATACTGCCACCACCGTGTTTCACTGTACCCTTGGTGAATCGTGGATTTAGGCCTTCGCCTTTCGGCCTCCGTACCGAATGAAAGCCATCAGATCCCTTTAAATTGAATTTGGATTCGTCAGAAAAAAGTACAGTTTTTCATTTGGCTACGGTCCAGTTAAGGTGTGCCTTGCAAACTAAATTCTCGCGCGTCGATTTTTTAGAGAAATAAATGGCTTTTTTATAGGACGATATGATTTTAAGCCACTATCAAGCGCTCATCGCCGGATTGCCCTACTTAAGATCTCAAGGCCCAGTTTTTTTTGGCTTATACCAAATTTTTTTGCAATAAATGTTACTGATTTACCGCTTTCAAACTCAGAAACTTTTCCATTGTTTAGAATGTTTTTGAAAAGAAAAGCAGTAATCTTTGATGCATATAATGGATTTTTAATTATTTTATTTTATTAAAAATTGGATAAGATTTAAAGTAAAGTGAACTGTCAATCAAAGAGTAATATTTTGTGAATAGGAAAATATAAACATTTTTAAGCTGTCACAAGTTTTTTTTAATGTTCCTTACTTCTTTCCTAAGTGAGAATTTTTCGTGCTATAGTTTTGGCCAACACTGTCCTTGCACGGGATTACTTTCTGGCGAGTCATTCGCATAAAGGAGTTTCTCGTTAAAGAAGCGAAATCCCCTATCGATGGTCGTGGAAAACTTTATGTATCACCTCTTGAAAAATCTAAAGGGTCGCAAACCACACTATTCGTTGGAAGACTCAAGGAAACTGTACCTACACCTGCATACTTTTAAGGCTAAACTGTCATCTTTAGTCGAGGTGTCAAAATCATGTTTGGATGATGATGGCAGAAAGAAAACACTGAAATGCAACAAGAGTGAGCGGTTTTAACAGCTCAAGAAATGTTATCGCAAACGCCCTTTGAAATCCAAGACCATGGAAGCCATCACAAAAAAATCTACCCACACCGAGTTTTCACTACAAACGATGTTTATTATAAACGTCAGCTCAATTTCATCAGTTTCAATATCCATGTTCTTTCGAATTCACAATCAATATTCTATACCTACGATGAATCAGGAGCTAACGAGGTTTGTTCCATGATGCACCACTATTTTCGTCACGTTTTACCAGAGGAAGTATGGGAGCTTGGAATTTTCTGTGACCCGTGTGCCGGACAAAATAAGAATTTCACAGTTATACGATTTTTACATTACATGGTTGTGGAAGAAAAACGATTTGATTCGGTGAAAGTGGTATTTCCAATCCGGGGGCATTCCTATCTCGAATGCGATCGGAACATGAGGTTGATTAACCAAAAGACATACTATATACAGAGACTCAGATGACTGGAGGGAAGAATTTAAAAACTGTAGAATAAAACCCCTTCCTTTCCAAGTAATTGACTGTGGGCATGACTTTGATTTTGAAAATTGGACTGCCTTTATTAATTCATTGTACACAGAAAAATGGCCTTTCCCTACCCGCCCTATAAAGGTGCTAAAATTTGAAAATGAACAACCCAACAGGGTTTTTCACAAGATTGCATTTTGGGAGATTTACCAACAGCCTCCATTAAAGAAACCTAAGAAGCAAAAGCGCGCCGTTACAATAAAAAAATTGTACACCAAACAATTACAAAAAGGCCAAATTTGAAGATCTGAAAGTGCTGTCAACATTCCTTGTAAAACTAGAGGCCAAACAATTTCACAAAAGGTTGACCTACATCAACCAACCTGAAGAAAGTAGTGATGATGAATACCGGAATGATCCACCAATTGACGCCTGATTACCGAGAAAAAATGACTTCAGTCCTTGGGTTTATTTTTGTTTTTTTTTTTTTAAAGTTTAAATGATAATGTAATTTTTTTAAGACTTATTTTCACTTTTCTATGGACTAACGCCGTGTACCCTTCAATTGTGTGTCTAATATGGAATATGAGTAATTTTTTAAATCTTGTTAGGAAAGTCTAATTTTTTATTTCTGTGGGCAGTTCATTAAAAAATTTTAGGCCACGATAACAAAGCATATTTTGGGTTCCCGAGTCTCTATACATTTGAAGTCTAAAATCATAATTAGATCTTAAAATATACGGTTGACTTTTACCGATGTAAGTTTTAAATATTTTAAATATAATGTTCATATTTATACCACCTTGATCAAAAAGTTCCCGGGGGACACCACCGTGTGGCAGTAAGTTGGTAAATCTGTTGTTGACATTCCCCCTAAATCTTAGCGTCATCTATCTCTGTGTGTGTTGGTGATTTTTTACAATTTTAGAAATGGATTTAAATTTGCAACAACGTAAATTTTGCGTAAAAAACGGATTTAATGGTGCGCGAACGTTGGAAATGTTAGGAAAGTGTTTCTTCAACGATTCTCTAAAGAAAACGGTCGTTTACCAGTGGCACGAGCGGTTCAAAAGTGTTCGTGAGTCAATCGAAGATGATAAACGCCGTGGCAGACCATCGACATCGAAAACGGACGAAAACATTGATGAAGTAAAAGAAATGTTGGTTAGTAACCGCAAATTAACCATCAGAGAGATAGCGGAGGACTTGAACATTGTCTATGGACATCTTGGTTAATGATTTGGGTTTCCGTCAGTTGGTGCCAAAAGACCTAATTTCATGCAAAAAAGAGACCGTGTTGACGTCGCAAAAGAGATGATTTGCGAGGCTAAATCCGGCCACCCACATTCATCAAAAGGATCATTACTGGAGACGAGACGTGGGTTTATTAGTACGACAGGCAGTCCAGACATCAGGCAAGTGAATGGCGTTCACCAAATGAGCCGAGACCAAAAAAACCACGTCATTTTCAGTCAAAAAAGAAGGCAATGCTCACGGTTTTCATAGATTACAACGGTGTAGTGCATCATGAACTTTTGCCAGAAGGCCAGACAGTAAACAATTCGCCGAAAGAGACCAGAATTGTTGGCAGAAAACTCGTGGATTTTGCACCGTGATAACGCACTGTCGCACAGTGCCATCATTATCAGTAATTTTTTGACGAAAAATTCAACAAATACCATACAACAGCCACCGAATTCACCTGATTTGGCTCCCTCCACTACAAGGAACGCGTTTCAGCAGCCGAGAGGAAGTAATGGAAAAATCGCAGGAAGCACTGATGAACATACCGAAAACCGAATATAAAAAACGTTTCGAGGATTGGATCAAGCGCTGGCATAAGTGTGTTGCAGTCGATGGGGATTACTTTAAAGGGGACAATATAGATTTAGGTGAATAAACTTGCATCTTTAATTTTCTGAATACATTCCGGGATCAAGGTAGTATTCCTTCCTTTGTTTTGTAGCACTTGAAGTCGACTGATATACTCATTATTACCGAGTAATAAAATTGTGGAACAGAATTGAAAGTGCGGTCGTATTGTAAATATTAATGGCACATATTGTAGTATTCTTTTAAGGAAGCCAATTTCTTTACTACATAAATCATATGACTAATAAAACTGAGATTATTGTTCAATATAACTACTAAATATTTCATTTCATTCACTTGTTCAAGGGCTTTTCCTTCAATTGTTAAATTAATGCTGTCATTACTATTTATGACCATGCGTTTAGTTTTGTTAACATTAATTTTAAATTTGTTTGACTGTAGCCATAAGTATTAGACACCCTTTCATCCTCTTTTTACTGGGAAGTCCTTTTGCTCTGGGAAGTCATAATTGTAAATTTTATGACTGAGTACATCATTATACGAGATTGTAAACGCTAGGTATATTTTAAGATCGGTCAGTAATGCACTTTTATGATGCAACCACAATTTTAAGCACTTTTTCCGGTATGGATTCAGTGTGCGCTCATTACTCGAAATCAGTTGACATATAATTGTGCAATTTATACACTGTTTTCTTAAAATGCATAAAATAAGCGAACCGAGTCTGGCACAACGTGTAAAAATACAGCTTTTATTTGAGTCCAAAATTAAACTCAAATAGGAAAGGAAATGAACGTTTTTCAATGCAAAACTCAATGATTTGATACAAGGAGACTAGCTAGCATGAAAATCAGAAAAAAATCCGGTAGAAAAAGATTACTAAATGTCGGGAGGACAGAGATTAAATACGATGTTGTCTTACAATACAACTCGAAAGAAAACAGAGCAAAGCGAAACAAAAAACACGTACATTTCTCTGAAGAAGATTGGTCCAATATACTGTGGTCAGAGGAATCTAACTTCGAAGTACGTATCATTTTTAATTTAGTTGTACCATATATTAAATACAAAATACGCGAGTTGATTCAAAATGGCCTCCTTTTTATTCAATACAGGCCTTAAGTCGCTTGGGCCACACATCGGTGGCTGTACGCACCTCCTCCATCGGAAAATTGGTTACAACTAAGACCAATGCGATCTTTAAGGACTCAATGTTAGCGTATCTTTTACGGCATACCATGTCTTCCAACACAGCTTGTAGTCTAGTGGATTCCAATCGGGACTTGCAGACGACCAGTCTTGAGTCCCTATAAAGTCTGTAACATTGCTGAAAAGCCCGAAACTGGTTCCGAAACAAAGTGCAATTAAGTGCAGCAACGACCTGTTCCAGAAAGGTTTCTTGGTACATTTTAGACGATGTTTTCACCTCCTTTCCACAAATATGGAGGTCTGTAACCCCGTTGTAGGACACGCCCCCACCAAACCATAATTGCAGCTGGATGATGACCTTTCTCGACTCGTGGAATCAGTTTTGAAGCCTAACCAGATTACCACGTAAAAATCCTGTCATTCTGCTTATTGAACTTTTCCTGTACGCTTTCAAAAGTAGTCGTCTTGATTTTTCGACTCCATTCCGTTTAAAATCTGCTGTGAGCAGCTGCTCTGGACGATGTTTGTAGACACTGAGGCCTAAGCCTTTATTGCGACCCATAATTTTTTGTTTTTTTAGTGGGTTTCTTCTTATTTTTGAATTGACAACATTTATGGTCTCTAGTGTTCGTACCGATCGCGGTCACCTACAAATGTTGACGGTATTTTATATCGAGAGTCCCTTCAAATAACTTAATGCTCCGATAAAAAAACATTCGGCTAATACCGAGCGGCTTGAGCGTTTTAAAAATTTCACTTTTTTCCAATTAACAATACGATTTTCTTTATCGGCGGCGAAACAAACCACAAACTGAAATTTTTTCTAACAGATGAGTAACATAACGGTACATATTTCAACTGCAAATGTCAATATTTGGGGCGTTCAGTTCTTGTTATGGTAATGGATGCGTTTTGTACTGTAACAATATTTATGTCCCTACTGCAATAGGTAGTGTTGGTGTTGTGTTGGAAAATGTTCTACAACCATTTTCGGGGATACCAATGTGGAAAACAGTAATTAAAGCAAGACAATGCACCCTGCCACAAATCAGCTCTCACTATGAAGTAGTTTGGAAGCAACCTGCACAACATAGACCTGCTCGAGTGGCCTGCACAATCTCCGGATCTGAACCCTATAGAATATCTAGAGTATTCTAAAACGTAGGATAAAGGAGCACTCGATTATGTACATCGAAAGAAACACTTACATACACTTACATACAGGGTGCCGCAAGTTAGTTAGCTCTTTGCCTAAGAGGATCACCAAAGGCGGTCCAACTAAACATTAATTATGTTTAATAAAACCATTTATATCATACGTGCTTCCTTTGACTCCATTTAACCTTTTGCTTTTAAAAGATATAAAAAAGTTTATAGGGTGCCTAATACTTTTGGCTAAGGCTGTAGAGGTTGAGTAAATCTCACAAGCTCACAAATAATTTTAGCACTTACGAACAAAAGATTGTCATTGGCATACAGGGTTTTTTTTTTAGACACTTTCAAGACTTTGCATATATCATCGTTAATGAATATTAAAAATAATATGGGGCCAAGTATGGTGCCTTGTGGTACACCAAAGTATGTATTTATCACACATGTCTTTTGAGTTCTATCAAGTAAGTACGATTTGAACCAATTAATTTCATTACACCATATTCTAATAATTTATGAGAGCTGTTTGATGAGTATCCAGATTGGAAGATAGGTGGCACTACTGAGCCAAATTTAGTGTACCATCGTTTTAAGCGAAATCTTATGGGTATAAAGTAACAAATGGTATAGTTCAACTCGTAATTATGATTGGTTATTATTTAATTCAAAGTAAAGGTTGCCCTAAAATTAATGTGTCAAAAGTTATTAAAGATCAAAAGTGATTCCTTCTGAAACTCAAGGAAACTCCCCTAAAAATCTTCGACACATTATCAGGAGCACTCTGTATAAGTCTATTGCGATCAACCGTTCCAGCTCTTTAAAAGTCCAACAATAGTACGATGATTTTGTTGCCACTTTCGTCTTTCAGTCACTATTTGCCAATTAAGGGACGTTTCACATGAGTGGCTAGATCGAAATCCTGATTTGCTTTGAATTAATAATTTACTAGCATATACTCGAACACATTTATAAAATTTCTCATACGTGCGCTACTTAACAATTTTTTCGAGCATTAGCATCATATTAATTGGTATTGTAACAACATAGTCTCTGGTTTTTAAGGTAAACCACCTGTCATGTAGACTTATGTTTACGGGATGCCCATATATTCATGGAAGCAAGGCTACGCCTTGCCATCGCTCTCCGTCAATCCTTTGATACCAATTTGGAACTGTGTTGGAGGCACAAGTTCTACCCTTGGTATGCGTCGAGGCCGATCTAAAACCTCTTACTGCTCTTAGGGTCACAGCACCCAGTACTTATTTGCAACTCTACAATGAGTCAAACCAACGGGAAGACCCTTCCCGGGATTTGGGTTTAAACTACAGCCACCATGATGCTCCCACAAGGGGCCTAAGTCAACAAATCAGGCCCGGACCGAAATCCGGGGGGCTCCTGACTCCCGTGGTACCATGATTTAAGTCCTGGTAGGGACTACCGGTGGTCCTGCCGCCAACAAGACCTATGACCGGCAACTTGTAACTGATCAAATCGTATCAACCCTCGGTGGTGCCATCTGAAGATGTTTACGATAAGACCAGTAATATGCTCTGCCCCCGCACCACTTAATGTCAAAGAAGTATCTCAAGATATCTCAAGGTGATGAGCTGTCACGTGATTTGTCCAACATCATACTTGAAATTGTATTGTATTTGTACATATAAATGCTCACAAACGCTGACGATATTACAGCTTATGGGGTCATTGCGGTAGAGGCGACGAAGATAAGTTTAGTTACCAATGGATGTATAACAAAGTATATGCTGCCTATAAGAAAGGACACCCAGCATCAACTGTTCGGAAAAGACGCCATATGTTTGAGATGGTGAAAGACTCAAGACACAAACATAGAGTTCAAGCGACGAATCGCAAGTTATAATCTACAATATATTCCTTTTCAATAAGCACGTTATAAGACTATTATTATCCCAGTCCTACTACATGGCGCGTAAGAATGGACGAAAATGTTCTTGGTTGCTTCGCGAGATTTTGGGGTTCCATCTAATTTTTGGTGGGGGCTGAGACCCCCATTTATTGTATTTGGGATAAACAAGCTTGATACTAGGACTTAAAAACTAACAAAAAGACTTAAGAGCTAGGACCCAAATAAATGATGGAGAACATCAGAAACGGAGAGATTTGAGTTGATCTTTGGGAGCATACGGGAGGATTGGTTCGTGGAGCCATAAGAGGTGCGGTGGACCGGTAGATAGAAGAGACGAGGACAACGTAAATTACGTGCGTTGGCGTTAAAAGAAAGGGATGCGCAATCGATGGAACCTAAGAGCAGTCGATGAATGAAAAGAATGTCTGCAATATTACTATGTTCTTGTAGGCAATCCAAATTGATAGTTTGAGGCGATTCTGACAGGGAGGTAAGATTAAAGGGTCGTTCCAGGGCAGACCATGGAGAGCAAATCGCGATACCTTGAAGAGCAAATCGAAGAAAACGGCGCTGGATGCTTTCGATTTCGAAAAATGAACACGATGATATGAGGACCACACTAGACTGGCGTACTCTAGAAGGGGGGGGGGCAACAAAGGTAATATAGAGGGACCTGGTCACGTTCTTTGGACCACCGTTTTACAAAACCTAGTGCAGAGTTGGCTTTAAGGATCATCTCATCCATATGTAAACGGAAACCGGAGGAGATAGGGTGGTTGTGGAGAAGGTAGAGTCGGGGACGAGATTGGTGCCGCTTATATGAAAACGTGATGGATTGGCAAGTGGGGATATTAAGTTCCACACAATTTTTGAGGCACCAGATCGAAAACCTATCAAGGTCTTGTTGAAGGCGGAAAGAGTCATGGAGAGATGGAATAGTTCTCAAAAATTTAGTATCGTCGGCGTAAAGGGAGTCAGACGAGTGTTTGATGATCCTATCGAGATCATTTATGGTTAATATAAAAAGAAGAGGACCAAGATGGCTGCCTTGTGGAATTCCAGAGGTGGCCAAAAATGGAACCGAGTGGGCTGACCTAAAACGAGCACTGTTTTAATAATATCCATTAAACTGTTTGATGATATCCATTTTAACAGCATGTGTTCAAAGCCGAAGGCGGACAATTTGAAGGGTATTAAACGATGAGAGATTTTATAGAAGGCCCTGCTAACATCGATTGCAACTAGTGTCTTCCGAGCGTTGATAGTTGATAGCGGCCATATTGTCAAATTGGCTGTCATCTCTTTTGCCAAATCACCATGGACGGACATAGCGTTCAACAACACGTGCAAATGACAAAATGGGTGTTCTGTTCGGGTAACGTTCCGCCCGCTTCGCCCATTTTACGGTCGCCATAATCGTCCTACCGAGAGGACTATTCGCAGTGTGGTGGATAAATTTGAGTCCACTGGTTCAGTAAACGATAAACCAACACCCGTATGTCGACGAAACGCAATATCTGCCGAAAACATCGCCACTGTGAGTGAGTGCGTACAGGAGAATCCGAGACAATCGGTTTCGTGACGCTCACTAGAACTCGGCCTTTCACAGACCACAACTTGGCGAATTTTGCGTCGTGACTTGTGCCTGCATCCGTACAAAATTCAACTGACCCAGGAGCTGAAGGTAAACGATCATATACAACGACGCTGAATGGACTCTGGAGCAGTTAGAAAGTGACTCTAATTTCCATCGAAAAATCATCTTCAGCGATAAGGCCCATTTCTGGATGAATGGGTACGTCAACAAACAAAATTGTCGAATTTGGGACGATGCCAATGCACATGACATCCAAGAGCGTCCAATGCATCCCGAAAAAGTCACTGTATGGTGTGGATTTTGGACTGGCGGCGTCATCGGTCCATATTTCTTTGAGAACGACGTTGGCCGTCAATGATTACCAACTTCTTTTGCCCTGGATTGGATGATATGAACACCACCGACATGTGGATTCAACAGGACTGCGCTACGTGCCGCACAGCTCACGCGAATTCTGAAATTCTGCACGAGCGATTCGAGGGCACGTGAAGGTGGTGTAAACCGGAAACCGAGATTGTCCGATTTGACCCCGTTAGACGTTTTCTTGGGGGGTTTTCTGAAGTCGCAGGTCTATGCGAATAAGTCACAAACTACAGCGGCCCTCAAAGCCAACATAACCCATGCTATCGATCAAATTCAGCCTGATTTATGCGCCAGAGTCATGGAAAATTGTGCATTTCGGATGCACGCCACCCAGAGAAGCCGCGGTGGACATTCAAACGAACAAAAAATTTCGATGATATCTCACACACACCTTGTTTTATTTAAATTTAAAGATAGCAAATGAAAGACTCTTTCCATCGACTTAGTTACCATTCTTTAGAACAGAGAGGCCAAAGGATACGAATTCAACGAGATTTTCAGTGGTTTATCTACCTTTCAGGAAGCCATGTTGTCTAGGAGAAATAGGGATTTGCATTTTAAGCTTAAACCTTCATACAAAATACTTTCGACGAGTTGGGGTATATGGGAGAGTTTAGCGATTGGACGATAGTTCTTTATTTCGTCCTTTGATCCTTTTTTGTGGATCGGGGTTATGAAGGAGGTTTTCCAAGCCTGAGGAAATTCTCCTTGTGGAAGAGATAGACGAAAGAGATTAGAGAGGGCAAGGGAAAGAGAGGAAGAACACTTTTTAAGAAATATAGCAGGGAGGCCATCTCGGCCGGGTGTGAAGGTGTAACTTATATTCGATATAAAACGGGTCCAAGGTGTGAGAGAGAAGAGGGATATGAGAGAAGTTCAGTAGGTAATTAAAATAGGAAGGATTTGGTAGAGCTCTTGGTTGATAATCAGGTATACCCCTGACAATAGCGCCACGTAAAGAAAGAAAAAAGTCACACAAAAGCTGCAAACTTATGCAAATAAATCTCATCATCATTACAGTTTTGAGCAAACAGTTCAACTGCCCAGAGACATCAGAATATGGCGAAAGCAATGGCAGTGGATTGGGGTGGTAAGCCATGCAATGGAAAAGCAGAACAGTTGCGGAACCAACGACGAAGAGATTTAAAGTTACGAGAAAACTCTTCTAGACCAAGAAACCGCAGTAAATTTTAACCGTGAAAGTATAACCACAAAAGGGGTAGATTCATATGAAGTTCCCATAATTCTAATATCAAAAACGTCTCAAAAGATCTTCGGCTCAGTCTCATTTCAGCTAACAGCGGGATAGTTCAGTGAAGTGGTAGTGGTCATGTTTAGAAAAACCAGATGTTGGCAATTGCAGTCCACTCCCAATGGCAACAACGTTATCGGAAGAATCAATTTACCAACTATGGCCAGTGTCAGTTGTTGGTATTTCTTACTACCAAAAACGCACAATATTGCACGAACCATCCCCAATTCTGACTACAAAAAATGCAAATCAACACGCACCAATAGAGTAGACGACTAGGCGTCCAACTATCCCACATGTCTAACAACGTCAAGTGTTCATTATAAAAGTGATTTGCAACTCGGAATAAACTCCCATCAATTTCATAAAACAATAGACAATTCAAGCCACTAATCTTGATGGCAACCATTCACCAAAGCACTCTTACTTTCAGTAATTCCCAGAACTCTAGCCACCTGGTAATTTATTTAATTTATGCCATTCTATCTAGACAGTTTCTCGGAATACTATCACTGCTAATGACACGAAATTGGAATTGGAATTAGAATCAGGAATAAGCAATACTCGTAAAAACCACATAGCGTTCAAGTAGAACCGCTCACCGGAATGCCTTCCCAGTTCTCGATAAAACGAAACCGAAGTCTCATTGAATAATAAAAATGAAAAAAAAAATAAAAATAAAACGAAACAATAAGCGTAAACGATAGTAAAAGCAAATTCTAAATGTTAGCTCCGTCCGCCCGACCCGTTGCCCCAGAAACAAAACGAAATCCAACAGATAAACACAATGAAATGTTGATAAGGAGGACTTTCGATGCGACTTGAAGACTACAACTACGAGAGCGACACTTTTTATCACAGTTCCTACGCACTCAGTTCTGTTTCCATGCCCAGTAGCAATAAGTGCGGCGACGACTTTTGTAATAAAATTCCGACACCTCCCCCCACAGCGTTCAAATAACCGGAATTGTTTGATTATGAAGAAATCATGCATCCCACATACCCAATCGCCAATCGCGCAATCCCTCAGGCACTATTCAGAACAGCCGACAATAGATACACAAACTATGCAGACTCAATGTAGAGGAATTCAGCGCGTAGTATACTACATCGAGATGATTCAATCGACAGAAGGGAGCTTCTCCTCACTCTGAGAAATTCAGAAAAGATCATGCATATGCGCTACACACTGCACGATTTCCAAATACAATTCACCAAAACAAGAAACATTCAGACCGTCAAGTGTCCATCAAAAACCACAAAAACCACAAAAACAAGCAGAACATCGTAAAATCTCTACTCCTTCCCGTCTACGGATTTATATTGGCCGCCAAAAAGACAACATCGCGCAGTTTTCCTGCCAGAAACTTGGCTGGATAAACACCCGAACTATGTATCACCATTTACTCGAAGATTTTCCTCAATTCTCCGTGTGAATTAATTTTCATTACACAAACAGCCAGCGGAAGTAATTTAATTTACAAACATTTCTTTCTCATTCGCAGTCCAATTGTGGAAATTTGAGAAATTCAATTTTTTTTTGTTTTCCTCTGCTCTACGGAGAGCATCTTCTACAGAGGCACACCACAACACGAAACGTTGTTTTGATATCGATTTTTAGGGCGAACATCACTTGGTGATAAATGAAATTTTATTTCAAATATTTGACACAATTAATCACAATTCAATTGGGCAGATGGGAATTCATTAATTTTGTGGTAAATTGGTAAAATTTTGAGAAAATTGTACTCACCAGCTCACGCACGGCTGGCACTTCTGACGCCATTTTGAACGATTTGACGATTATTTGAAAGATGTCAAAATGAAGAAACTTCACCCAGCTGCAGCCGAAGGCAGCTGGTTTTTCTAATTGTACTAGATTTGCTAGGCACTTGGACAATTGTAATAGTCAATCGAATTGAAGAAAATAAATAAACTGAGCGCATTTTAGGTACTCTCTGCATTTTGTATTGATTCTAATTGGATCAGAGGATAACGGGACTAGTGATGTGTTAGATGATTTCTAACGGTAAAATAAAGTAAAATAGAAACGAATTGGAGCTGCAACAAAAGCAGCATTTTTAAAGCCAAGCGCTTTCATTTCATATTATCAATACAAATTTTGACGTTCTAAATTTGTTAGTAGTAATTTCGCACTTGCCGGTTAAATGCAGATAATTTAGGGGACGCTACAGTTCAGGGAAGACAATCAAATACGCTCTCCATTAAGTGTGGTCCTATCGGCTGCAGTTGCGTACCAGGTTGGCTGAGATCCCTTTTACTTCACCTAAGGTGCTTCACCTAAGGCGAGATCTTCCGTCACCTTATCATCTCTATGGGATGGCTGTGAAAACCCTCCACGCCAAAGTGAGTCCATGCTTCCGCCCATACAGCAGAACTGGAATGATAATGGTCTTATGCAGTTCGTTTGTCGTTTCTTCGTAAAGGGGATATATTTCTTAATTAGCTCTTATTAAACTTATTAGCCCAAAGAAACAGCACTGGCATGAACGATGCTTGGCTTGATCTCTATATTTGTGGCGTTGTTTGAATATGCGGCGGATCCCAGTTAGACAAAGACTTCTACTAACTTAAAGGTATAATTTCCCATTTTGTTATGCTGTCCAAACCCTTGATCTTCGGTGTTTCTTCTGTACTCTGTTGTAGCTTTATATACATGCAACTACACTCATCATTGCCGTTCTGCTGCAATGGCCGGATACGCCCGAAGAAGAAATTGCAGCGCCTGACATTGTCTAAATCGTTTTTGACATCAAATATCTCTACGGTGTCATTATCGACTTTTATGGAGCATTGAGCTAGAACTTGACATGCCTCTATATGTCCCGTTTTTATAAAAGGTGTAAAATGCGGTCTTAACATCTATAAAGAATGGATGGTTATCGACCTGTAATTCTTAGGATTTTTCTATAATCTGTCGTTGTATGAATATCTGGTCGATTATAGACTTATTGGGGCGACCACTACATTTTTTACAAATAGTTTTCGGCCCTCGTACAACAAGGCAGAAAACGTCATGTACGTGACTCAGCTTAGGATTTATTTGAATGCTGAAGTTCCCTTCTGGCAAACTTTCCTCCGATACAGTTTGTAAATGGTTTGATGTGCGCTATCTAGAATAATATAGTTTGGCAAATAGGACGCCCGATACGACATTAATACTTAAGTCTTGTTATCTTTACTTTACTTACGGATTTTGGGTTGTCTTAGCTGAAGTAGTCCACGGATGTAATTTTCCTATATCCTATGAACCGAATCTACTGCTAGATTTGCTTGATTATCTTTTTAGTTTTATGTTCGGTTCTTTTTATTTTGATACGTTCTTTCTTTTGGTAAATCTTCTGACTGTTCTTCCTGGAGAAGCACATTGTCATTTACTCGATCATGGGCTTTTCGTGTTTTGCTCGCAAACGGACGATTCATAGTCGAGTGCTTGCTTGCACTCTTCATAAAACCGTGGCGAAACACAGCACATCAAATGCGACTATTTTTGATGGTCACTTGACATCTATATCGATCTCAACCCCTTAATACGCGATCGGCGTAAGTTATGGTGAAGATATCATTGTATTTTTCCGTTGCTGTGTCTGAGGTGTTCGTGGACGTAGCTTTGTAGTAACTACGAAGTATCCTGTGGACGCTCGAAATATTGCGATATTTATCATACTGGGGGGACGGTCGCGTTGATCTCAACATGATCAGTTTTGTTGACAATCACCTTAGTATACGGCATAGCGATTTCCTCATTTACGGTGCTATCTGGTTTATAGCAATTTAAGGCCCCCCTAGGTTTTCGATTGTTAATTGTCCTTCTAGAACCCCTTAGGGAGGAGGGGACGAGGCTTCCGGAACCGTTCAACAAATTAAGAGGTGGTGACTAGCCCTGAAAAATCCTTATTGAATTCAGCTCTAAATATAGCGAGGTAGTTTGTATAAGAAATCTGACATGCTGACTTTTGCCGCCACCATTAATTCAATTACGCGTATTCATCTGCCGAACGTCTTCTTTTGAGTAATATTATAAATGTACACTCAAAGCAAGTGTACTGGGGATTACTACAATAGTTTAAAGCCGGCACTGAGCCTACCACAGTCATACTTTCCATCTCGGATTGTTTATCGTTTGGTCCTGGAGAGAGTCTAAGCCATCTTGTTGCATCTGCAAGTCTGAAAAGAGATATAAATGAAACAGCAGATAGATGTGATAGGAAGTAGTAATTTTCTAAAGTTCTTTGTCCCAAATTACTGACGCCGGGACAGTGACACAGAAAGTGGAGGGAATCTGCAGAGGTCGTCGTCTGTAAGGCGCAGTTTTATTGCGTGCTTCCTCAGAAGATTATGGCCTGTGAGTAATTCCACAAGCGTAGGTGGTTTCAAGAATATTGTTGAGTTCCGGTTATAAATTGTCTTGGACGGGTTTTCCACCTTTCGTTGGCTTTGATTTGTATCATTTGTTCCACTTGAATTCTTAAAGTGCTTGATGGAAATTTGATGCTTTGATCTGCCAGTTCCCTATTAAAGGAGAATCGTTTTCAAGTTAACTCGTCTGCATGTTAGTTGCCTGCGACTGCCATATGGCCAGGAACCAAGCGGAGCTTAACCTTACGCTCTTCACCAGCGATTCACAAGCTTCGATTAAATCTCGACTGCCGAAATGGTCTTAAGTCCTTTTGCATAATTCAAATCGACAAGTCAACAATCCGTAAGGCTCCAAGAAAACTAATCCAATCGATGCAATAAAATAAAAAAATTTCCGTCAACTTTGATGTGGTTTTCATTGAATGCATCCCATTTCAGTGGATGACATTGAAAATACGTCACGAATAATTCAAGATGAATTTCTGAAGGAAGCAAATGTTCTGTGTGTCAAGACTTCAGCGTCTATGGACAAAATGTTCGATGGTGCTGCCATAATCAAATAGTGATTATTAAGCGAAGTATATTTATGTAGAAGATCCAGTACAGATTCCTGAAAGAGCGTTCGTTTAAGGGCCAGAGCCACGACAACTTAAAGCAGATCGAGCACTAAAATATAAGCAGTCCTAACCACTATTTTGGCCTTATGAAGTTGAAGCATACCTACTCCATTCGTATATAAGTGTACCATATTTTCGCATGGTACGGAAAGTCGAAACAAACTAAAAGCAACTTTACGCAATACTTTTAATGTGATGGATACGTGAGATTCCAAAACTGTACTAGTTCCGATATTACTAATGACACAAAATCGAAAGGCATTTGGTTGGACCAGTCACAATACATCATGAAAATATGGGCGAGGTTCGGGAGTCTCTTCTTGCCTGAATTCAGAAACACCAATTTTGCTTGTTCATAAGCCAATGAGCCAAAAGTGTGCTCCGTCACTAACACCTATTTTTCAATAAAAATAAGGATCGATCAAGCTGCTCAAGAGCTCAGTCCGGAACTCAAGTCGCAAGCCACGGTTCCCCACGGAATCCTATACAGATGTAGGCCGAGACCTTCTCCGAAAATTTTCCACATAGTGGATGGAAAAAGACCATACTACTGCGTTTGATGCGGAATTGACACTTCCGAATTTACGGCCACTGCTACAATTTCTTCTGTACGTAATCTTCTACACGTTTCCCAAATTAAAGACCGATTTTCAAAATAAGTTTCAATGATACTGAAGCGTTCTTTGCTGTAAATCTGTTCATGACGATTTGAAACAATATTGAACGCTAACATCAAAGCACCGTCAGAAGTGACAGCACAAATTGAATGCAATATTTATTGGAAGACTTATCAGTAAAAAAAAAAAAAAACCTTTAGATGACGTCATCGTAAGATATTGGGCAAGAAATACGATGATCAGGACGGGGCTGCTCCGATAGAGTTTCCTATACCATGTTCTACAGCTGCCAATGCGAAAGAACATACCGTTAGATTTCGGACTAGAAAGATACTGCGCCACTTTCTCTTGAGTTTCCAAACGATGAAGGAAAGACGTCCGAATTAGCCTTATTTATGCTCAGACTTCAACGGATGATAACTACGACATGACCAAGGATGTTTTCTACCATTTTTATAAGCAAACACACTACCGACGTCCCTGTCACACTATTAAAATCTTGCAAGCCAACCCAGGACGAATTATCATCAATTCAGGCGACTATAGGCGACTCGCCTATAGTTTCTCGACGAAGAGACAGCAGCACTTCAGCCGAGAGGGCTTTGGATACCCAGTCACCTGCTTCGAGAATGTTTGGCCTTGTTTGAGGCTATGAACATCAGAGACATATACACAAGTAAGTATGAAGCACAAACTTACTTACTTAGATGGCGCTACAGTATTAGGTGGATCTGGACCTCAACCAATAGCCCTCTCTTGTTAGCGCGGTCTCTGGCTATCAACCCCCAATTCGCCTTCGAATTGGTTGAGGCCTCCTTCTACTTGCGAACGCGTCACCTAAGAAGCAAAAGTACTCGTATACAAAGTTTCGTGCTACCTCAAAGTTGTAGCTGCCTATTCTGACATTCTGTCCAATTTATCGATTTTTTTGACCGCATATATGTAGAAATAATAGTTTTGCCTTCATTCACGACAAAACGAACGCGCCAATGACGGCCCGCTGAGTCCTACTAGTGATGTTAATGTCATCAGCGTATGCAAGTAGTTGTACTGACTTTTGGAAAATGGTGCCTCTGGTGTTGACTTGTGAATTTTCTCAAGCGTCATCTTTACTAAATACTTAGTTGACATCAGAGATCTTGGATATTGATTCCATCCTTTATGGAGCAGCGAGCGTTCTTCATCGTCATTCTGCACGACCTGACTAGTATGGCAGGGATACCAAAACCAGACATGAATCTGCGCAGATCGTCTCTATAGATGCTGTCATATGCGGACTTAAGGTCGATATAGAGGTGGCGCGTATCGATTTGGACTTCGCCGATTTCTTTCAGGATCTGCCGTAGTGTTAATATATGATCGATTGTGGTTCTACCTGAGCTAAAACTACGTAGATAGGGGCCAATCAATGTTTGCTATTGCTGTAAGGGCATAACACCTGCAACAATTTGATTCGGAATTTTCACTTCCCAGCCTCGCTATGCACCGTTGGTGTTTGTGTTTTTGCGTTTGTTTTTTTTATAATGCTTGGAAATTTAGGGCTAAATCACAATGTCGCGTTCGCACGGTCGCGCTTTGACATATTGAGTAGAAACAATGGGCTCTTATGGAGCAATCCGAAAAGTAACCTCAGGCGTGTTTGACACTTTTGATCGTAAATATCGTAAATTCGATATCAAGCCTTAGTAGGGCTACTCTCTACTTCGTCGTGCGTTTGACGTTTATCGGCTACCAGCTATCGCTTTGACGATAGTGTAATATATTTACTCCGAATGGGCAAAATCCTTTTGCGATTATTTTATTATGGTTTTCTTGCACAAAATAGTAATTTAAACTATATATTTGTTGTTTTTTCTTTAATTTATTTATTAAAATACTGTTAGCTCTTCGGACAAAGCCAATCAGCTCAACACTTCAAGAATATGTCTTGCCTCCGCCTACACTTGAGTGTGTCGAATCTGCAATGGAACGAATCCACTTTCGCTCTCGTGTAGTAACAAACATATAAACACAAATCCGCTGGTCCAGTTGGTATACCATATCTTCCCTTCTTCGGAAGAGGTATTCTTCCACATTGGCAAAACCATTGAACAAGTTTTTTCATCAATCCTACTCTTCAGGACTCTTTCCCATTCTTAAAAAATGCGTATCTTGTTCTTTCTCCTCCTACAGACGCGTTGCACATATGTCCTTACTTTGTAAGGTCATGGAAATGCTGATAAAGCGTCAGCGCATGAAATATCGTCAAACACGAAAACTTCTCAATGACCAACAATAAGTTTTGCGTAGCCACAAATTCACTGGTGATTTGATGGAATGCCTCACCTAATAGTGTAACCAAAGCGTACATCAATCTGGCGAAAGCAAGATAGTTGCCCATGATATTTCTAAGGCATTTGACAGAGCTTGGCATCAAGGTCTTTATATGTGTCAATGACCACCTACTTTGGAATGACCACGTAATTGATGTTACCAAAAATGCGAAATATTAAGGATTCCTCGAGCGATTTAAGAAATACTTTCACCCTTCGATCTGGCCTCAATATAGTACGAGTATAAGGCATTCATCCGCCCAAAATTGGAGTGCAATGGTCCAAGATTCGATTCAAAACCGGGCGATATAACTCATAGGTGATGCTAATATCACACGGTCAATTGACGAAATGTCACCTGTCTCACCTTGCTCTATCGCTATTTTCACCACCAGTGCTCCATTGGAATTGCCAATAGCATTCCACCCCTTCAAACCTTTAACCGTAACACCCACCTCGCTATGAATGCCCTTCTGTTTACCCTCAAGCCCACTTTCAGACGCACATTTTTTTCCTCCCTAGCTTTCCTTCGTCCGCCTAGTGTTCAAACATTTTAAGGGTACCTTAACCCCTTGTTTGCGCCATAATTTATAAAAAAAAAAAATGCTTTTTATCGACCAAATCTTGGAAACGAGTTGGTACATACTCTTTATCAGGTCATATCCCGCTACCTTAAA
Organism: Volucella zonaria; assembly: GCA_963966105.1. NCBI lineage: Eukaryota > Metazoa > Arthropoda > Insecta > Diptera > Syrphidae > Volucella > Volucella zonaria. Next base: position 101,344,075 of record OZ014532.1, on the reverse strand, counting down.
TAGCTTGGCAGATAGGTCAACTGGTACTGCAGTCTTGTTATTCTTAAGCTTGGATATTGCTATCCTCATTTCGTTTTGCTCGAGTAGACGAATCTCTTGATTTTCATCGTCGAGATTTAATGGTTCATTCTGTCCGACAGCGGGTCCTCCTCGACGTTTAGCAGTCTGCAGAATTGATTTTTCAATGTCCTCAATACCGACTGTGACTCTACTATTACGTCTTCTTTTCGAAAAACTTCATAAAATTGTCCTTGGAGTATCACCTCACTATTTCGTCAATTTCGCTTGTCTTGCTCTTTCCTTTTTTCTCCGAAGAAGCCACTATTATTTCCTTCGGCGAGCTGCCGGCCCGCTATCTTTTTTCTATGCAGTGTCGCTTCATAAGCAAATTATGTGTTTGCCTACATTCTTCATCAAACCATGGGTTTCGTGGAGGCAGTTGGGAGTATGCTGGCTTTTCTGAAAACTTTTTGGTGTCGATGCCACTGCTCTTCATCCTTAACGTTGGTTACATAGGACATATCAAGAATTTGAGGGATACACAATCAGCAAAGTCCCTGGCGGTTTGTTGCTATTGCTTCCGATAAACATTAAATCTCTTCACAGTATTTCGTCGTTTTTGTGGTGTTTGAGATATCTGTAGACGTACCTGGACTGCAACGAAATGATGGTCCTAGTCTATATTCGCCTTTAGAATAGTTTGCGTCGTATTTTTCCGCTATGGGGGCCCATTCTACCGAACTTCCTGAATGGCGACCATATCTGCTTTATAGCAGTCGAGAACCTCCACTGGTTGTTCGGCTTCACCCGATCTGTTCACGGTCCGAACATTCCATGTACATATTCGAACGCTGTTGTTTCTTTTCCGTTTTGCAGGATCGTCAACATTATATCCGTCCGGCTAAAGTGGCCGGAGAGCCGATTATTCCGAAGTCAGCAACTCACTTCGGCCCACTTTACTAACCTCAGCTTTAAATACGTTGAAGGAACTTATATAAGGTATGTGCCATACTGACCGTTGAAGCTACCGTTGATTCAATGATGTGAATTTATTCGCCTTACGTCTTCTTCTGACTGACGTCCTCATTTCTGACATTGAATTATAGTGTCATATATATAAGCTTATAAGTATCCAGCGACTACCACGAGGTGGAAAAAAAGCACAATTAATGTTTAGTCATCGTACACACCCAACCGCCAAGTATGAAGGGGAAGTATATTAATTATTAATTATATTATTGTATATATATATTATATTGATATTCTCGTTTGAAATCGAGCAAATTGACAGCTGTTTTATATTTTCATTAATTTGCTCATATTTCTCTTTCAATGTAACATCATCCCAAGCTATAACTCTCATCCACACATTGACAAAAAAAAAGTGTACTCCACAAATATGTCCGCTCAGTTCATCTGTCAGATACATTCACTTTCGCCGAGTACTGTCAAATTGGTATGTGTCATTTTGTAATCCACTGTACAAATGGCGGATTAGATTGCTAAAACTACACCACACACAATACAAGAAATGTCCCAAGGAGTGTCAATCGAAAAACTTAAATTGCATTCGAAACAGATTGATTTTTAAATGCAAATCGCGGCGAAACGGTGCGCGTTAAATCGAAATTAATTCGTTCCGGAATTGTATTGAATTTACGTGGAATCATGACCGATACATATGGTCCGCGTGTGGTCACAATTTACAAGACAGAAACTGGTTTCGGTTTTAATGTACGTGGTCAAGTGTCCGAGGGTGGCCAATTACGTTCCATCAACGGTGAACTGTACGCCCCTCTGCAGCATGTATCAGCGGTCCTAGAAAATGGAGCTGCGGAAAAGGCTGGCATCAAGAAGGGTGATCGTATCCTAGAAGTGTAAGTAGGCCTTCTCTCATAAAAGATGTATCTACGAGTATGTACATCTACTCGTACATACAACTTACTCGGTGTGTTTTGAGTTGCAAAATCGATCCGCCCCGTTGGATCGATTGAAGAAGGAAAAGAAATTCTACAAAAATTCCTCCCCATTTCTTAGGCTCGTGGTGTGACCCCTTTGAACCTGTCCCCTTGTACTGCTTCTACTTATACTCCTGCTGCTATCGATCTCTCCTCGATAGCACCTATTCCTATTACTTACTCCTACCCTCGATGGTTGTATTAATTGTTTTGTAGGATTCTATTTTGTGGTAGTTTCGTGGACAGTTTTTTTTTTTTTTTGGTCGGTTTGGGGTTTTGGGTTTTTTTTTTTGTTTTTGGAAGCTTTTACGTAAGAAAGTGTTTGCTCTTCATTAGGGAAGTTGGATGGTACTTCGGAGTTCGGACGGTGTATAAGGCGGATTCTCTTAATGGAATTTGCATACATTACCAATGCGCGTTGGAGCTTAGTAAATCAGCAAACAAATGATAAACCATTCACCACACTGATTCACAGATTTAGTTTTTTTTTTTGTTTTTTGTGTGTGTGATGTTTGTACTCGTACAATGTACTATACATGAGTGCACATGCCATGATGGAACCGCACTACCACTCGTAATCTTTTGATAGCAGTTTCCTCCAAGTGGAAGCCGACTGCAGGGTCGTGATAAGTGATATGGGATTTAGAATCAATTCACACTACAGCGATGACGGTGAACGCTTGAGTGTGTGGGTGGGAAACAGCTGAGCTCTTTGTCATGCAATGACATCGGCCAAGAGTCAACTAATGAGGTGCTCAATTAAAATTTAATTATATTCCCGGCAATGAAAGACAGAATACTGGGGCGTTGTTCTTGCAGCTGCTTTCGGTGCAGGGTTGGGCTGTCTGTCTTCTGGAGAACTTTCAATGTCGTTTGTTTTACGAGCACTTCCGCTTCTTATAAGTTCTTGTGATGTAGACCTTAGGAGACATCCAAATAAGGGGCGTTTTTATCGTGTCTCGGTTAGAAAAACAACTTGTGGACTCTTATTCGATGTACGCTTATTCATTCTTACACAAAAGACAAAGTAGAGACCACGTTCAAGCGTCAACCTTGCACGCCTAAGCAAGTCTGGTGGAGTAACACTAGACAGCGAAAAGTGAAATTGACTAGTATGCAGTAAACAATGCACATAATTTCTCACTGCAACGTGTTGTAACTGGCGACGGGTTAAGAGTCACACTGTCGTGCTGAATGGGAAACTTATTTGTTGTGGGAATTCCGTATTGAATGAAGTCAGTGACAACAAACCGTCACAGTTAAGGAGCAGAAAGCGGAAGTACTTTCAACAAAGGCCCATGGAAGGAATGGAAGATTACTTTCTAAGACTGTCGAGATCACTAACAACGACGGTTGTCTTCCCATTCTCTGTTTTATTATCCGGGTACTCAAGCAATTTTATTTTGTTCGATTTTTTAGGGTACACTTTATTTGCTTCGTGTGGCGCTACAGTTCGGAATGGAACTGGAGCTCATCGCACGGTTCTGTCCCTCAGGAATGGATTCGAATTGTCTTTTGATTGATCTTTCTTACCAGGTTATTGTCGGCGGATAGCTCATTCAATTGGATTGTTGCAGTGCTTCTATTTAGTTGTGGAGCACTGCACGACCCATTTGTGTGGCCCATTTTGACGATCGAAGATACTTTCTTTTGGTCACGCATGCTAAACCCACATATGTCGCTTTTGTTTGGGTTGCCGCAAACATTGATAAACGTATGCAAACTTATAATTTGTACAATCTGGGTCGAAGTGTGAAAATTTGATCGATTGAACTTGCCTCTCCTAAAACCGCACTTATTGCTGGTGATGTGGTTCCGGTGTCCAAGCTGTATGGTAGAGATTGAAGAGATTATTGCCTCTGTAGTCGGACGGGAACACCAGCACATTTCACAGATGAGTTAAATGCTTCGCTTCGGCAGGTTTATTGCAATACAAATCTTCTCTTGGTCAGGGAAGTTAGCTGGAATTGCTCTCATTTGTTGTTTTGTTTTGTTCCGCCTAACAGCGAGTGTAGATATAACTATTGAAATTTTTTTTCTGTCAGAACAGGGTACTCAGACAACGAACTAGTCCATGGTATTCCTTGTAAGTTGCTTATAATGGAATCTTTCAGTCTATCGAAGGAAGATGAGTAAGCGGTTCAGTGATAAAGTGGCTACAGTACCAGAACCCACCACTCCAACGCCGAGCACCTGCAGCCTGATGCGAGCGTGAGCCGGACATTCACAGGGGTAGTGCACCGCAGTGTCGTTATCATTTTCACAGCAAGCGTCGCAGAATGTCACATATACCCAGCACATTTAAGTGCTTAGCAAAGGTGTAGTGCCCCGGAACGATGCCAGTAAGCTAAGAAGCCGCTGACAGCTTAGAGACATCGAGGAGCATTCGTTTGGTCTGCCTGAAACCTGCCGAGGCATGCCATCTGTAGTTGTTCTCATATGAAACCCAACTGACCATGAAAGCTTTAGCCGAAGAGGCGGGTAGACTTAAACTAGGCTTGGGTCCTAAAAAATTCTCCTCTGAGCCTTGCCTAGCAACATCATCGGCGACTTAATTTCTCCTGATCCCATTGTAACTTGGGTCCCAGACGAGACCCAGTGAATTTAGCCTTCCGCCAGTGATGTCTTGTATTCTCGAAGTAGCTTGGAAGCCGTAAGCGTAAGAAAGGCTGTAAATGCAGCTGTCGCTACAGATGCAAATGATTCGCCCCTCCACCGGAAGACAGAGCACGTTTTCCTAACAATGGGTGAAATCTAACGTAGTCGTCTTCCAGAAAGATAACAGCGCCGCATCCTATATCGGTTTTGGAGCAATCCGACTGCATTTCTTTCTTGGCACAGATTCTGGCCGAAACCAGTCTTGGGGAAGCACATCTTCTTGCTGCACGCTTTGCGGTCGGCTCAACACTTCCAGATTGTACTTTGTTCCCGCCTATACTTGAGTGTCTTCAATGGGGCGAAGAGTACTTAAGGATCTTAACATATAAAAATCGGCTGATCCAGATAGTATATCTTCTCTTTTTCTGAAGAGGTGTTCTTCCTCGCTGGCAAAACCGCTGCGTAAGGTTTTTTCATCCATCCTACTCTTTAGGACTTTTTCCGAGCAGATGGAAAACAGCATTTGTCCAGTCCGTCCCTAAAAAAGGTGAATGTTCGTCTCTCTCCTCCTAAAGACGTTTCTTTCCAAGGTCGTGGAAACGCTGATAAACCGTCAGCTCGTGAAATATTTCGAAACACGAAAACTTCACAATGACCGGCAGTACGGATTTCGTAGCAGGTGAGCGTACATCAATCTTTCGAAAGCAAGATAGTTGCGCTTGATATTTTTAAGGCATTTGACAGAGTATGGCACCACGCTCTTTTGTCGAAAATGCGTGCTTTTGGGATCGATGACTCTTTTCTTCAATGAACGGAGCGTTCAATTCAAGTTGTCTTGGATGGTTTCAAGTCTGATATTATACAAAATAAATACTCGTGTGCCTCAGGAGTTCATTCTGTCACCAGCACTCTTTTTAATCTTCACTAATGATCTTTTGTCTGCTACTTACAATCCAATATATTCCTTTTCTGACTGCAGTATTGTCTGCTTTTCATATTCGTTCCCGGACTCACGTCCCTGCTCTTCGGCTGTAGAGCGGGAACGGCAGCGTATGCTAAGCTAATTAAATTCTGATATTAACAGCATATCAATCGAATCTAATTCAATGCTTCCAAAGCTCTATGCTGTCTGCTGTCATTAAAGCGAAATCCAAATACCATTTGTTCATTATCCATGAACTTGCATCGTTGAAACCGAAAACCTTTCCATTCTCGGTATGTGTGTCAATGACAACCTATGTTGGAATGACCACATATTTGATGCCACCAAAAATACTGCGAAATATCTAGGTTTCCGCAAACGATGTAAGAAATGCTTTCCCCCTCTCAACTGGCCTCAATATATAAGGCATTTATCCGCCGAAAATTGATCCGATGCAGCTAAGATCTTTCACTTGCTAGATAGGATCCAAAACCGTGCTATAAAAATCATACGCGACGCAAATATTACACAGTCTATTAACGGGCTTGATCACCGACGTAACGCCTCTTGACTCATCTTTTGCTATCGCTATTTTCACAACCAGTGCTCCAGTGAAATTGTCAGTAGCATTCCGCCCCTTCAAACTTTTAACCGTAACACCCGTCTCGCTATGAATGCTCATCAGTATACCCTATATATCATGATTCTTTCCAAAGCTATACAACTCGCTTATGGACTGCCCAGCCGAGCTCTATATTTCCTAGTCGTAATAACTTGGAAACATTTAAGACCACTGTACATCGGTACCTCTCTTTCCTTCCTCATGAATTTTCCTTCGCCTGTGTGGTGTGTAAGCATTTTAAGTGTACTAATAACCCCTTGAGTTCTGGTGTCATTGTATCAGACGGCATATCCATAAAACCAGAGTCAAAAGACAGTCAGCGCGCAAGGTCATCAAAGTTCCAGTGGGTGTTGTATGAACACTTCTTTTTAAACGGAAGAGTGCAGCTCATTATATGAATGTCAAAAGGAGGGAGATTCATCAGTGTGTCTAGAGCGGAACTAGACGCGCTAAGGAAAGCGCCCATGCAGCCGAAATAACAATGACGTATTAGCCGATAGAAGTTTGTTATCCAGGAAAGCACGCAAATACTTAGTTTCTTAGGATGGTAATGCTTTTAAGCACTAGATGAGCTAGACCAGACAGCAAACTCGGTTTTGAGAGGGTTGACTGAAAGCCCTTTTCTAGTACATCAATCGTCTATCACATCTAGGGCTGCTTGCGCTTTAGAGTAGACAGTCGCTAGATAGACAATACAGCTATATCATCCGCGTATGCTTGTGCATAGACGTCAGAAGTATTGAGCGCGTTGAGTAGTAAGTCGACCAACATGCACTAATATCAGTGGAGACAAAACGCCGTCTTGCGGTCAACCGATATTTACCCCCACCACCACATATTGGCTACAGCCAGCATTCGCAATCAATGTCCTATTCACTAGCATTGTTTTAATCCACAAACCAGTGATTCGTCTACGCCATGTTGTCTGAGCCAGTTACACATACCGTCATAAATTGCGTTGTCGAAAGCACCCTTAATGTCGATGAAAATTCCCAGTGCATATTCCGAGCGTGCATTAAATTCTGTCTAGCAGATTTTGAAGCCCACTCTCACAAGGTCTTCCACGTTGGTAAGCGTGTTGTATCGCAAACTGAGGATGCATTCGCAAGGCAGTTGAAGGAAGTCAGCTTTTGGCGAGCGTGTAGTCCCTTTTGCCGATTTTCGGTATAAAGTCTACTATCACTGTTCGCCAGCGTTTCGGTATGTATGACAGCGCCAGGCAGTGAAGATTTTCTTCAGAGTTACCTGATCTATATCTTTTTGTAACATAACTAGCCATCAAAGGAAGCAGCAACGTGTTTAATGGTTTCATTCGTCACCACAATCGATGAGATATACCGATAATAGGAGCTCGTTATGAGCTGATTCTGATTAGGTTACCTGGGAACTGAGCCTCAAACATAGGACGGAGACTCTACTTTCGACTCAGATTTTCAGAGTGGTTCCAGCCTTGAAGATCTTTTCCTTTTGAGGACTATGACCAGCCTACTGGTTTCGAGAATGCATATTCTTGTGTCATACCCGCTGGCATTCGTTACATTTTCAGTTCCATCGCTCTCATTTTTCATCTCATTGTCCAACGTTGCGATGCGTGCATTAAAGACGGACGAACGGTTTTCACGCACTACATGCTAACTAATGTGCGACGTCGTCATCGTACACTTTCTCTCTATGACTCCTAAATAAATGGAATAGGGTTTGCGGTATCTGAACTTTTCGATGTGGTGGCTCAACAGAAAATCTTGCACAACAAGGCAACGTGCTGTCCTGGTGTACTCCAACTTTAAATTCGAATTCTCCTTTTATTCCCGCCGCAAATTTAACTTGTTATCGCGTGCCATTCTTAGATATGTAGGTCTCGAGTACTTTTTGAGATCTTTAGCGCTGTCCATATAAAATCTCCATGTACTCTATCGTACGCTTTTCCCAAATCAATAAAACAATATGCATTGACTACCATGTACTTGGTTAAGTAATACTACTCCGTTGACTGCCTACAACTCGGTCCTACATTTTCATACTCATAGTATGCGACATCAGTTTCACCGACCGGTAGGTGTTATAATTTTTCGTGTTGGTTTCACCTTTGTACAGTGTACCAAAAAAAAAAACTCTCCTTTCGTTGATGAGGCATCAGATTGCCCCTCATCATTTTATGGAACAAAATCGTGAGCCAGTTAAATCCAAGGTTTCGGAACCACTGCCCGTTTTCGATTCATAATTTTTACTTTTTCGTTGACTTCGTTTTCCGTTTTTTCTTCATGCGCAAGAGCTAAGCTGATGCTACTTCGCTTTAAAGAACTCTTTGCATTTCTTATAAATATCCTTGTTGGCCTGAACCTGAAAAGCCGTCGAAAAAATTGATTCTATTATAAATGTCCGAACATTTCGAGCGGTCAATGTAGACCCCAATTTCTATCTAAGTGCACCAATGATGCATCTACGAGTATCTCACGCCACAACAGAGAAATAGTGTGAGGGTGTAAAACATTAAACGACTGGAATGGCGACAAAATGGAATTGCTTTGCCGATCATGTGTTCCTCAACTTCACATTAATGCACTTACAGCCTGCATTAAGTGCTGAAGATCACAACTGATGTACTGGTTTTCATCCAATCACCCACACGAAATCACCTATGCTGTGATGAAAAGTGTATGCCAGCAATGTTCTAAAACATCTTGCCTATTAAATGGAGCTGTAAACAAGAACGTAATCGATTCAACGAGAAAAAGAAAGGGAAAAGTGTCTGCTTTTCCGGAGGAAAGGCAGGGGACATGAAAGCAAAAAAATCGACGAAACAAAGCTGCTTCTCTAGGACTAACGTCCGGAAGTTTTACCAAAAGGTAGAAAGAACTCGCTAAGACATGTATTAGAATCATAATCGGTGGTGGAAATATGGAAAAACCACTTCTGCAGACTGTTAGGTGGCGGGGACGACCAAAATTCGGCTCTCAGGCAGAGCGAACCATTCAAAGTGGACGATAAAAGCCAATAGTTCCACGCGATTCACACGACCAAAATGAAGTAAGGACATGATTCTCGAAAATGCTGCCGGATCGGACGACCTACTCGTACCTACTCAGCTATTTCCAAGATTTGGTCGGGGGAAAGTATGTCTGATGAATATTACCTTATCATCGTTTAGCTGATCCACAAAAAAAGAGGCACTCTAAACAGCGCCTAAGTTGGCGTGTATCATTGGCCGCCACTTTAGTCCCAGTAAATTCACAATCGACCAAATACATATTTACATTACCACCTTGATCGAAAAGTTTTCGGAATTTATTCAGAAAATTAAAAAAATACAAGTTTATTCATCTATGTCCATATTGTCCCCTTTAAAGTAATCGCCATCGACTGCAACACACTTATGCCAGCGCTTGATCCAATCCTCCAATATTTTCTATATTTTATTTATACTTCCTCGCGGCTGCTGAAACGCGTTCCCCGTAGTGGTTTTTTAACTCGATTGAATAGAAAGAAGTCGCAGGGAGCAAAATCAGGTGAATTCGGTGGCTGTTGGATGGTATTTGTTGCATTTTTCGTCAAAAAATTACGAATAATGGTGGCACTGTGCGACGGTGCGTTATCATGGTGCAAAATCCACCGGTTTTTTTGCCCACAATTCTGGTCTCTTTCGGCGAATTGCTTCACGCAAACGTCTCATAACGCTCAAATAATACTCTTTATTTACTGTCTGGCCTTCTGGCAAAAATTCATGATGCACTACACCGTTGTAATCCATGAAAACCGTGAGCATTGCCTTCTTTTTTGACTGAAAACGACGTGGTTTTTTTGGTCTTGGCTCATTTGGTGAACGCCATTCACTTGCCTGATGTCTGGATTGCGTGTCGTACTAATAAACCCACGTCTCGTCTCCAGTAATGATCCTATTGATGAATGTGGGATCGGATTCAGCCTCGCACATCATCTCTTTTGCGACGTCAACCCGGTCTGGTTTTTGCATGAAATTGAGGTCTTTTGGCACCAACTTTGCTGCTACACGATGGAAACCCAAATCATTAAGCAAAATGTCTTGGACGGATCCATAGGCAATGTTCAAGTCCTCCGCTTTCGTCGGTTTTCGATGTCGATGGTCTGCCACTGCGTTCATCATCTTCGATTGACTCACGACCACTTTTGAACCGCTCGTGCCACTGGTAAACAATCGTTTTCTTTAGAGAATCGTTGCCGAAACACTTTTCTAACATTTCCAACGTTCGCGCACCATTGAATCCGTTTTTTACGCAAAATTGAATACAAGTTCGTTGTTGCAAATTTAAATCCATTTCTAAAATTGTAAAAAATCGCAAACACACACAGAGATAGATGTACTCTTGGCTATGTAACTTTTGCAAATGTCAAGCTATGACGCTAAGATTTAGGGGGAATGTCAACAACAGATTTACCAACTTAACAAAAAAAACAGAACTCAAATCGGAACAAAGGGAGCGCCACACGGTGGTATGGTGTGGGAACTTTTTGATCAAGGTGGTATATCGGATCTTCGAGAAAGCACGAGCAGTAGCATAGACGTTAGTGGTAGTGAAGGCGGGTGAAGATACCTTTATACGTTAAGAAGGCAAGACTCTTCTATTGAGTTTTGATCACTTTTGCGTAAACGGGGTTTAGAAGAGGAGGTATTACAGCGAAATATACGAGCTGTACAGTGACATTGATCTGATCAGAAAAATGCGTATCATTCGTATGAGATGGTTAGGAAATGTATGGCGAATATATATCAACGTTCGGGCTCTGGGTTTTCGATAATTTACGAGAGAAAGACCACGCTCTAGGTGGCACACACAAGTAGAGATAGGCCTTAACCATCTGGGAGTGTGCCACTGAGCGCACTAAATCAACGACAGTGCTAACTGGAAAGATTTATTTGTAGAGTTCCATGGTCATTCTGGAGTATGTAAGTAAGTTGTATTTGTTGCTTTTAAATATATTCTAGGCTACCGAACGTGTGGGATTTCCCTGCATTATGCAGGCTGTACCGCCTTCCCGAATGTTTCTTGAAGAAAGAAGCTTATTTTCTAGTGTTTATAAAAATGCTTCTAATCCTTTGAAGGCTTTGGAAAGACTTCAGGTGGTTTGGTTACAAACTTAAAATGCATTCAACCGATCACATAAGCGGGATTCTTATTCTTTTTGTGATTTTTTTGTTGCCTAAGATCTAACTTAGATTTAGTCCACTCAACCAACCGAGGGACCCCTGCTTTCTCAATTGCAATTTAGAATTGATTGTGAGATCGATTCAGACTCTACAGCCGAAGAGCTCTTGTGTTCTTCACGATTATATTTGTAGCCACAGCTAAAGGTCGATGTTATGTGAGAATACACAAGCGATTGAAGCGCAGTATTGATTAAGTCATTTGTGAAATACATCCTCAGACGATTGAAAATTTACTGCAAAATTATGTTGCCATAATTGAATAAGATTGTATTTCATAACTACATAATAGAAGAGTTTACTTTTCCAGTGAAGTAATAATCATTGAAAAATATTTAACACTGTCTTTGCATCATAGTTTTGAAAAGAAACCAGCAGATCGTCTCGCACAAAGTCAACCTCTAAAACTTTAGTGTCATAACAGCAGACACAATTAGTCTTGTGTCGAAGAATAATTTTCGGGAAATTCTATCAAATGCGGCCCCTAATGCAAATATTCAAAGGAGAGGACGACGCCAGACGCACAGGAGGTAGCTCTCGTGCTGCCAATACAGCAGCACACTCTTTCGTGTTCGGTGGAAAAACCGGTAAGGTAACATTTCATCCATTCACTCTCATAAAAGTTCAGTTTTCTCATTAAAGATTTACAAAACACATACCTAGTCAGTAATACTCTCCCAGGAGATGAGTTACACGATTCCTAAACCAATAACAACACGACAATACGGACAGCGAAAAAGTCATTTCTTGCTGCTGCAAAATAAAATGAAAAGCAATGAAAATAGCCATAGCCCCAGTTTTACTACTGAAAACTCCTTCAACCGTACAATTTCACCTGGAAAAAATGTCCGGGCTGTAATTTCCATTTCTCCCCATGACACTGTACGGATTCAGGTTCACCTGGACAGAAGAAGAAAATAACAAAAAAAAAAACCAGTCACTCAACTTGCCCTTGTGAAAATTTACATTTTCTCCCTCTGTCTCGACTATCATTGTGCCCCCCTTTTTTTTTATTTGTTCCTACCGCAGTCATATCTAGAGGGCGATTTTCGTCTTGTGAAATCGAAAACCGAGAGCGAAAATCGGCTTTGCAGTCAGTCCTTGGCAGCCTCAAAGCTTAGTAAACAAATGATAATCCGCCTTTTGAACAATGACGACGATGACTACGATGACTACGATAACTACGATGACAACGAAAATGACAACGACAACAGCACAAACGATCCAAAGTACGAAATTAAATTTTAATTCCATTAGCCAGCTCACAAAGCAGAGAATACTACGAGTACTTCACGTATTTGCTGTCTATCCGCAGCACACTTGAATTCGTATATCCTCTCCGTCGCACATTCCCTCGGGCTTCAAATGAATCCAAACCAATTCAATCCAATCTCTGACAGCATTGGCTGTTGTGTTTACATTCGTTCATCGAAAGTGTGTCTTCTTCGACTTGGTTGTCTCAAACAGGTTATCTTCCAACATCTCCAGCCTCGGGGCTTACTAGGTGAATAGATTTTGTTTAATAATTAATCAATGGCCCATACTATTCGTAGGCTGGCCTGACAACACGTACATTTGTATGTGTTTCTTTGAAACCATGACGTCATCCGTTGGTTGAGGTTAAGGTGGCGAGGAGTGGTATCTAAAAATAGCACGAATTCGTCCTCATTTGCTAGTTATAATCCAATAAGTGTTCATATTTTTGAATTTTGTTATACGAGTACATTTCCGTCGGTAGAGTGCCCTCTGCATTGGGACTTCTAAAAACAAAATATAGAAAAACCACCGCCAGTGGGTTGAAGATGAAGGGAGAAGAGCGGAACTCTTTAGTTCCGTCCTCACTAATAACGCAGTCCTACATACAATGGACACGATTACGAATGAAAATTGTGTCAGATGTCGTTGAGTTGGAAAATTTATCGAACTACGGATATGAGTTGGAGCTTCGAGAGCGCCTGGAATATTTAATGAGAAGCCATCGCACAGTTTCGACTCGTACTATCGTAGAATGTCACCGGTTTTGCGGGAATGCCGTTTCAATTGAATGAAATTAGAATCTGTGGTTGGGCCATACAAAAATAGTAACCACCGCATAGAGATGAAAGTTATTTTGGTTATGAATGAGTCGGAAAGTCATTAAAAGAGCGCCGTCTGACGGATGTTATTACTTTGAAATGAGAAATTCTGGAAAAAAAAAACGAATGGTGGGGTGGAGTTGTTGGGAAGGAACAACTGGAATTGAGGGACATTTTAGTTTGTTGTTTTGAAAAATAACCGTCAATCTGGAATCGTATCTATGTAGAGTTTTTTTTTGGTTTCTATGGGAATATTGATTGCTATTTTGCATAGAGAGTTACAATTATATTGAAACGACATGGCTAAATATTGTTGGAAGCTAATTGCACGAGCGATACTGAAGTTATTTGGATAACTTTATGTTTTTTGTTTTTAATGGTTTGACCCAATGGATGTGTAATCTTTATAGATAACAGTAGCCCGAACTACTGGTATGTACGATTCGGGAGTTATGTTTCTCGTAGGCCTCGTGCCTAAGTACTAAACCGCATTACTGCACACTTTAGCCAGTCTCCCCAATGGATTGCCGTTAGGTACTACGTGGTCGCCTCTTGGATTCTTCTCAAAATTTCACCTCTTCGCTAATCGTTCTGCGCTTGCACTATAAACGAACAGATCTCTCATCAGTAGCCCTCTTAGCACATTCTGATCCCGCCATATGACCTACGATTTCGTCCGGACTTGGCAGGTTTGTCCTGTTGTCAGCGGAGTGCCTGCAGCAAAAAACTGCATGCGGTAGAGATGCGAGGGTAGTCCCAGAAGTGCTCGACCTATCAAAGAAAACACAAAAAAACTGGAGAAAATATTTTTATTTTTCTTTTACACTTTTCCCAGCGATGCTCAATAGCTTCGATACCCTGGTTATAGTGACAATTGTCGAGGTACTTAAAATAGTTATCAACCGCAGACTGCACCTCCTCACTGTTGGCAAATCTTTTACCACGAGCTATTTTTTTTTCAACTTCGGAAATAGGAAATAATCCGAGGGGGCTAAATCTGGCGAATAGAGTGCATAAGGAAGCAATTCGAACTTTAACTCATTGATTTTGGACATCGCGATGACGGATGTGTGAACTGGTGGTTGATTTCACCTTTCAAATGCGGTAATAAGTTCGTATAATACACGCCGTTGATTGTTTTTCCTTTCTGAAGATAATCAATGAAAATTATCCCACGCACATCCCAAAAAACTGACGCCATGACCTTGTCTGCAGATGAAACTGTCTTCGCCTTCTTTACATCCGATTCTCCCCTTTGAGTCTATTGTTTTGACTGCTCCTCCGTCTCGGGTATGAAGTGATGGGCCCATGTTTCATCCATGGTTATGAATCGATGCAAAAACTCGGCTTCATTGCTGCGAAATTTCGCCAAACACTCGTTTGAAGCATCCTCACGACGCTGTTTTCGTTCCATTGTGAGTAATCGCGGCACCCATCTTGCGCTTAGCTTTCTCATGTCCAATTTTTCAGTGAACATGCCATGGACAGCGCCTTTTGAAATGCCTACCATATCTGTTAGTTCACGCACTTTCAATCGACGGCCATCCAATACCATTTTGTGGATTTTTTTCACCATTTCTGGTGACCTCACCTCATTTGGTCGACCAGTGCGATGTTCGTATTGGCAACTCGTACTGCCTCGCTTACGCTTTGCCGCCCAATATTTTATTTTTGTAAGCGAAGGAACAGATTCCTTCAGAGTAGAATCCAGTTCCGTTTTAATGTTGGTTGGATTGAGGCCTTTCAAATGAAAGTATTGTGTCACATAACGATGACCAATTTGTTCCATATTTAAAAATTCATTGAGAGCGTTCATTACTGATGTCTGCCCCGAACAAATACTAAACAATATAGCGTCGTCAAACTTCAAATCTAAGCTGTATAAGGTTGGTACTTTCATTGTCATTCTTTTTAAACAACAACCGCCATCTATACTTTAGGTCGGTTACTTCTAGTACTACCCTCGTATTAGAAATATTTTTGATAGCGGCCGTGCTCGGACAGGAACGGTGTTCTTGCCCTCATTGAATCCCCAGAATTCGACGACCGGTATAAATTTGTGGAATGCCACATCGTTGTAGTCTGTTCTATGATTGCTTACGGTATTGCACACTACATCTCATTCGGGAGTATGTTGATGGGGATCATTCCGGCTTATCCATAGGCTGCTTCCTCCGAAATTGTTTGAAACCCGTTTATAATCCTGATGACGCTAGCCATGTACGCTCAGGACAATATTTTTAAAACCTTTTCATCGCTTTTCAGTTTAACATATAGGAGTAGCATAATATTACGGCCGTATCCAAGAGAATGCTGCGAACTCGCTTTGCGCCTTTAAGTTCAGTTTGTTATCGAGCATCATTCCGAGGTATCGTATTTTAAAGACTTATTTGACCTGATTGTCTGATTCCTAACTTGGAAGTTTGTTTACTCCATATTCTTGCAGCCGGTTTTTAGGACAGCCGCAGTCTAGTTGTCGGTTAGTTCGAAACTGGTACAAAACCCATGAATTCCTAATGCTCGCAACAGTATCATCCATCGAGAACTCTATCCCATGGATTTGCTTGGTTACGGTAAGCACGGCAATGTTGTTAGTGAATCCGACCACACTCGCTCTTAGTATTAGACTAGGAACTTAATCCTACATTGGGTTGAAAGGAGAGGTTCAAAGACCGCAACTTGCGGGACTCCTGCGGTAACGCTGTATATTTAGCATCATCGTGAGTATGATGCTTTGGATGAAGTAACATGTGACTATGTGCAGCAGGAAATATGGTGTATCCATTTTGGTCGAGGATCTACTAATATCCCAGGGTCTCGCCTTGGAGATCAAGTAGACATGTTAGAAGATAAACGAAAGTTTCCAGGTGGTTTGTTCATATTTGGTTGTAAGATTAAATGTTCGCTTTGAACAGTTTTTCCGAGGTGCTTGTCGGAATGTGGTCCATGCTTTTATCTCTTACGATAGAGTACATAATATTTGGTCGATGAGGGAACAGATACTCTACTATCGTTTTTAGCATTGTCGGCAGGTTAATCTGGGAGACCTATTGCTTTTAAGCTCTTCACGACTTCTCTATACACTGTGCCACAAAGATCTGACTCAGCCTCGTCGCAAAGCCGGCTGAAGATCTTTGAATTGCTTCTTTAATGGTCCATTCCAAGTCGTATCTCGTAAGTATTAAGCCGGTTGGCCTTTTCTTGAAGTCTGACCTGCGTTTGCAGGTCTGCTGCCCCGGTTTTTTTTTCGCCATCGATGCTGAAAGGATGTGACTTTCACCATCTGCGACTTCGAATGCGCTTACAGTAACTTTACGCTCTTCAGGGCACATTCCACCCTTTCGGTACCCTGAATCAAATCGTCAAAGGCAGTACTTTGTTCAAATACCGCTCTTTAGTAATTTCAAGGAGTTTAACACAACCATGTTGAGCCTCTACAGTATTTTTTCCCTCTTCCATTAAAAGAAAGGCGACGCAGGAATTAGGAATTTCAGTAACAGATAGATCTAGGAACTCATAGTCAGTGCCTAAATCGGCGGGTTGGTCCCCGACCGATGCATGCTTGGTGTCTAGTTCGATGTTCCACCTCCGTCCTGTTCAGAGCATTGGCTTTTAAGGACAGCAACGCAGCCAATGAAAGGAAGAATGTAAATGGTAATTGTGATAATAAATCGGAGCAGCATGCCATACAAAATGGCATAGATCTAACCGTCATCGTTCATCGCCACTATCATAAAATCCCTCGAGGTTAGAATCGAAGACTAACCGGAGCTGTAACGTCCATTCGCTTAACTTAGTGTAGCCATTGGACCCGGCGACGCCTGACCGATATCGCTATATAGACCTCCTTCATTCCCCGTCAATGCAAACGCGACCAAGAATAACACGCAAAATAAACAAGTGTTCCTTCATCCGCTTTCACCAAGTTACAAGCCTCTGCGTCACAGAGCGAGATTGGGGTGATAAGAATCTTGTATAAGGCCAGTTTGGTCCTGCGTGATATTGTTCAGTTACATAAATGCCTCCTGAGCGCAAAAAAACAGCGATTGGCAAGAATAATTCTGCGTCTGATTACTGTGCTAATGTCATTGTTGCTTGTAACTATAGAGTTAAGGTAGACGAAGTCCTTAACCTCGAAGTTATAGTTGCCAATCGCAACGTACCGCCTCAATATTCGCGAATCCTTCATTAACGGCTCACTGCGTTCCTCCACATTAATGTTGGACTTTAAAAAAATTGGACCTTTTTTGTTGGCCGGTGAGTTCTGCACCATTCTGTCATTAAAGCGAACAACCAACAGAATTGTATCGTCGAAACTGAAAACCTTTCCATTTTCTGTATACGTATACATACGTATGTTAGACAGTGTGTCAATAAAGTTGCTGGATTCGAACTATACCCTAACAAACAGTGACGCCATCGACGTATGCGTTGGAACATGCATTTTTAAGGCTGGGATCTTTTTTACCATCTGTCAAACTTGCATTTATTTTGGTTGTCAAATAATAAACATACGAAGTGTGTTCAAAAAGTAAGGTGACTTTTGAAATTTCGCGGTCAACGTACATGCGATAATCGATTTATTTTTTTGCTATGTTGGTACACATGCTCCGAACATATGTACATATGTTGACAGTTTCAAGTATATAGCATACTTACGAGGGGCGTTCAATATATTCTCGGTATCGATATGAAGGAAAATGCGAATTCACTTTAAATTGTTTTTATTTTTCAACATGATCTCCCCTAACATCAATGCATTTGTTACACCTTGAGATAAGCTTTTTTAAACCCTCAAAAAAATAAATTTCCTCCTCCTCCATTTATTGCCGACTTGAGTTCTTCATCATCCGAAAATCTTTTTCCACGAAGACATTTTTTCAAATCCGGAAACAGGAAATAATCACTAGGGGCAAGGTCTGGACTATAGGGTGGGTGTTGGATTTCTTCGAAACCACAATCTCGCGCAGCAGCCTTGGAAACTCGCGCCGTGTGAACAGGAGCGTTGTCATGAAGAAGCAACACACCCGCTGCGAGTTTACCCCGTCTTTTCTTTTTCCTCTTGCAAATTATGCAAAGTGGAAGCGTAGGATGTGGCGTTGATGGTTTCACCTTTTTTTTTGTACTCAATGAGCACGATTCCCTTTGAGTCCCAAAAAACTGTGGCCATGAGCTTCCCGGCAGACGGAGTGACTTTGAACTTCTTCGGGGGGTCTGTTCCTTTTTTATGCCACTGCATGGACTCTTGTTTGCTTTCAGGGTCATAGTGGTGGACCCATGTTTCGTCCCCAGTAACAATTCGATCCATAACACCGTCCACGTTCTCACTACACATCTCCAAAAGCTCTCTACAGCATGCGATTCTCACTTTTTTCTGAGGCGCTGTGAGCATTCGTGGCACCCACCTTGCACTGACCTTTGAAAGGTTAAGATGGTCATGAAGAATGGTGTGAATGGTACCAATTGAAAGCTTGGTGATCTCTGCCATCATTTTCACCTTTATTCGGGCATCCTCAAGAACAAGTTTTTCGACTTCTTTGATGCTTTCTCCCGTACAAGCAGTAGCCGGGGCGCCGGAGCGGGGGTCGTCTTCAATGCTCTCTCTGCCTCACTTGAATTCACTTGACCACTTTTGCACAGTTGATAATGAAGGTGCGGAACCCTGGTAAACAGCCACCATCTCTTCATGAATAGTTTTTTGACTTTTTCCTTGCTTAGTGAGAAATTTAATTACAGCGCGATGCTCAATTTTCACCATCATCGTCTCAGTTGCCATTATGATTCTGTTTAACTAGAGATAAAACGCGAATTAATAATCACATTTATATGAAATTTTACTTGAATGCACTAAAATAATAGTATTACTTGATAAATAAGTCAATTTATATATACAACCACAGCTTCACCTTGATATCGAGAATATGTTGAACGCCCCTCGTAGTTCGTTTTTGAGAGATAGAATGGTTAGACGTGTTTTGATGTGCTAGGCGATTTTCAATTATAAAAAATGGAGCAAAGAATTTGCATCAAATTTTGTGTAAAAAATGAAATCAAGTGCTCTAAAACACTTGAAATGTTGACAGTGGCATACGGTGAGTCTGCTCTAAGTAAAAATATATTTACAAGTGGTACAAGCTCTTCCAAGATGCATATCAACAAAAGATGATAACGTCGAAGCTGGGAAAAAAATTGTTTTGGAAAATCGTTGAATTACCATAAGAGAAGTTACTGAAGATATTGGTATATCGGTTGGCTCGTGTCATTCACTTTTTTCGGATGTTTTGGTCATGAGACGTGTGTCAGCGGTTTGTTCCGAAACTTCTGAATTTTGATCAGAAGAACCGTGGCATCAGCATCAGGAGTTCTTGAATGACGCCAATGATGATGCTAACTTGCTCAAAAGGGTCATAACTGGTGACGAATCATGGGTATACGAGTATGGGTATGACGTCAAAACCAAAGATCAATCGTCCCAAGGGAAGTGCCCAGGAGCCACGACCGAAAAAATCACGCCAAGTTCGATCAAATGTCAAAGTTTTGATCACTGCTTTTTCGATTACCGTGGCGTAGTGCATCAGGAGTTTTAATCTCAAGGTCGTGCGGTCAATAATGAGTATTACCCGGAAGTTATGCGCCGTTTGTGAGAAGCAATACAAAAAAAACGTCCTGAATTGTGGAAAAACAATTCATGGCTTTTGCATCACGATAATGCACCTGCTCATTCATCGTTGCTTGCGAGAGATTTTTTGGCCAAAAACATCACGACAATCATGCCTTAGCCACAATATTCACCGGATTTGGTCCCATGCTACTTTTTCCTGTTCCCAAAACTGAAGAGACCTATGAAAGGACGGAGATGTGCAACGATTGAGGAAATAAAAACGGCATGGCTGGAAGAGCTCAAGGCTATATCAAAAAGTGCATATGAGAAGTGCTTCTAGGATTAGAAAAAGCGTTGGCGTGTATTATATTTGAAGGGGACAATATTAATATTGATGAATAAATTAATATTTTTTTATAAATATATAAAGTCACCTTACTTTTTGAACACACCTTATATAAGGGTTCTTCTTAAGCAACTTTTCATTGATGTTGAAATTTTAACACGGGACAAAAAGCAGTCATTAAATTTAACGCAAAACTTGGTAAAGGTAAATCAGAATCATTACAGTTGATGGAACTAGTTGATGGAAGCTAGAGAAAAGCTGGAAGATGATGTACGTTAATGAAAGCCAATTTCAAGTAAATTCTCTTTAGATTTTTCGATAGCAAAGAAATTATCCATAAGGAGTTCGCTCCACGTGGTCAGACAGTTACTGGCGAATATTATCTCGCAGTTTTGAAGCATTTGATGGCCAGAATCCGCCGTATCGACCTGAATATCGCAAGCGAGAAGGCGGGTCTCTGTTACACGATAATGATTCGAATTACACCTCAGCCAGTTCGTCAATTTTTGGCTCGAAATTAGGTCTGTGTTCGGCACCCTGTGATTTCTCTCTTTTCTCAAAATTAAAATCGAAAGGACGTTTTTTGGACGACATTTCGGCTATTCAAACGGCTTCAACACAATCACTGGAGGTAATTTGACCAAATTACCTGGAGCACGCAATTGAATCTTTATTAAATCGTTGTAACAAGTGCATTGAAGCTAGAGGAATCTATTTCGAATAATAAAATCAAAAGATATTAAAATATCTTGTTTACATTTTTTTTCCAATGCCAAATGTCTAGGTTTCCTCATTCGATGTTAGAAACATTTTATGCTCTGGAATCTGGCTTGATTTATAAGGCCTTTGTTTGATCGAAATTGAAGTTCAAGGCGCACATCTGATAACCTTTTTCAACTGCTAGATAGGATTCAAAACCGTGCGTTCTTGTTCTATTGATGTTTCTACAATCAGTGTCCCAAAGAAATTGCCAGTAGGCGTAACACCCGTCTCGCTATCAATGCTCCACCTTGTGTAGGGTTATCAATTTTTTTTCCTGTAAACGGACCCTTAGTGTTTTTTGTGAGCTGTCATTACTTTTTTGCCTGTCAATGTCTAACATTTAGTCATGGTTCAGTACTCGAACGATCAACGTTTACAAATTATTGGTTACAACCGATTCGGAATTTATTCGCAAAATCATCTTAAGCGATGAAGCTCATTTGTGGCATATGGGCGACTACAAACTCATATGTGCTTCATGCGACGCCTGCATAGTGTATATCCACAAGAATTGACTGTTTGGAGTGGTTTTCATGCAGGAGGCCTCATTGGGTCGTATTTTTTCGTTGATGATGATGGCCGCCTCATTACAGTTAATGCAAATCGCTATCTCGAAACATGTTGGAACGTTATTTTTGGCCGCAATTTGATGCACTCAACATTGGTGAGATGTGGTTTCAATAGGACGTTGTCACTTGCCACACAGCGGGGAAAACAATCGAGCTATTGAAGTCAAAATAAAAAATGTATAGTCCTTAAAAACTCGAGAGTGCTTAATTACTCAATTGCCTTCTAAGCCCAAAGAAGCAGCAATTGGCAAGAGTGATTCTTCGCATAATTTCCGTGGTGGTATTGTTGTTGGAGTAGGTAGGTGAGGTAGGTAGCTGCCTACCGTGACGTTTTGTCCTAAGTGTCGATCTTGTGTATCCGTCTTTGTTGACAGCATATATATGTACTTTGTTTTTCCCGCTATTAAATCCATTGACAGCTCGCTGTGTTCTCCCCATTATATCAATTTCGTCTACGTATGAAAGTAACTGAGCAAACTTTTGAAAAATGGTGCTCTGGAGTTGACTTGCTACTTTTCCACAATTCTTCAAAAACGATGTTTAAAAAAATCACATGCCAACGCAAAGTCAAAATCCTTTTCTGACATTTAAGTTCTCGGTTTTTTATATTACCAAACTTGATGCAATAATCAAGTTCGTAGCTAAGAGCTTGCTTTATCTCCCTGCGGTGATCTCCGGTAACTGCATATATAAACCAAGAAAGAAGAACTACTGTGAGAAGATATAACGAAGCAATGCAATCACGAGAGACCGCCAAAATCCTCGCCGAACGCGTACACCGAAATCCCTCAAGAATTCCTATGCGGCCAGGTACCGAAGACCAGTGGCAATGCTGACGAAGAATTGCATGCAGCTAAACAAGAAGCCTACAAAGCGGCACTGCAACGAAGGACAAGAGCTGCTCGTGAGTTCTACGAGCAGAAGAGGTTTGAAGAACATTGGCTTCTCGAGAAGAAGGAAAAAGAGAAAAATAACCGCGTGATCGAAGATATTGAGAAATAACGTACGGAAGATTTACCAACAGGTAAAAAGAACGTGTCAAGACAAGAAGACACGAACAGATGACTGTAGAGATGAATAAGAAAACCTTGTAATATAACGTACGAGTATAATATATAGGCCAATATCCCGTCATAAGGCATTCTACTTAGACGCTGATAACCAGAACTTCCGTCCACCTGACCAAAATGAAGTAAGGATAGCAATATCTAAGCTAAAATCCAACAAATGGGCTAGACCTGACGGCTTACCAGCCGAGCTATTCAAAGCTGCTCTAAATGACTTTGTGAAGATCAAAGTCATTTGCTTAGAAGATCTGGTCAGAAGAGTGAAGAGAAGAGAAGAGAAGAGAGAAGAGTGCCTGATGAATGGAATCTAGGTAACATTTGCCCTATCCACAAAATAGAAGACCCCCTCAACAGCGACAACTAAAGAGGTGTAAGTCTGCTCAACATTGCGTACAAGATCTTATCTGCCATATTGTGTTTTTTTTTTTTTTTTTATAATAAGTGCGCGCTCAAGGGGTTTTTTACCCTTAAAATGTTCGTACACATCGCGGGCGAAAGAAATTTAGGGAGGAAGAAAAGACAGGTACCGATGTACATTGTTTTTAAACGTTTGTAAGTTATAACGACCAGGAAACACAGAGGTCGGCAGGACATTCCATAAGCGAGTTGTACGGCTTAGGAAAGAATCACGATATTTTAGAGTACATCCGAAAATGGGCTTGAGGGTATACTGATGAGCATTCATAGCGAGACCGGTGTTACGGTTGAAAATTTGAATGGGCGGAATGCTATTGGTGGTGGAAATAGCGGTAAAACACGGTGAGACAGGAGACATTACGTCGGTGTTCGAGGGTGTCAATTGATTGTCTGATATTAGTATCATCAATGAGTTTTATCGCACGGTTTTGAATCCTATCTAGCAGGTGCAGATATGTTTGAGGAGCATCTTACCAGATGTGGGCATTGTACTCCTATTTGGGCGGATGAATGCCTTATATATTGTGGCCAGATCAGAGGGGGTAAAATATTTCTTACATCGCTTGAGGAAACCTAGACAATTCGCAGCATTTTTGACGACATCGAATATGTGGTCATTCCAACGTAAGTTGTCACTGACACACATACCGAGAATGGAAAGTTTTTCGGTTGCGACGATGCAAGTGCCATTCGTGGATAATGGCTGGGTATCTGAATTACGCTTTAATGACAGCAGACACCATTAAGTTTTGGAAGCATTAAATTCCACCCGATTGATAGTTCCCCAATTGGTTATGCTGTTAATATCGGAATTTAATGAGCTTAACATATGCTGCCGTTCCCTTTCTACAGCCGAAGAGCAGGGGAAAGGAATATATTGGATTAGAAGAAGCAGACAGGAGATCATTAATGAAAATGAAAAAGAGTGTCGGAGACAGAGCGGAGCCCTGGGGCACACCAGCATTTATTTTGTGAATATCTGACTTGAAACCATTCAAGACAACTTGAATTGAACGTTCCGAAAGGTAATTTCTAATCCATTGAAGAAGAGAGTCATCGATCCCAAAAGCACGCATTTTCGACAAAAGAGCCTGATGCCAAACTCTGTCAAATGTCTTAGAAATATCAAGTGCAACCAGATTGATATACGCCTTGGTTCCACTTTTCGGTGAGGCATGCCAGTGGACCTGTTGCTACGAAAAGTATATTGCCGGTCATTGAGAAGTTTTTGTGTTTCGAGATATTTCATGAGCTGGCTGTTTATCAGCGTTTCCATGACCTTGGAAAGAAGGAACGTAAGTACAATGGGTCTGTGGGAGGAGAGAGAAGAAGATTCGCCTTTTTTAGGGACGGGCTGGACAAATGCTGTTTTCCATCTGCTCGGAAAGAGTCCTAAAGAGTAGGATTGATGAAAAAGCTTACGCAGTGGTTTTGCCAGCGTGGAAGAACACCTCTTTAGAAGAAGGGGAGCGGATTTATGTATGTTGAGGTCTTTAAGTACTCTTGCTACTATACGAGTGCGAAAGTGGATTTGTGCCATTGAAGATTCGACGCACTCAAGTGTAGGCGAAGGCAAAGCACAATCTGGGAGTGCTGAGATGGCCGCAAAGTGTGCATCAAGCAGATTGGCCTTGTCCAAAGAGCTGACAGCTGGAATGTCACTGTAAATGAGCATTGGGATGGAGGATGAGGCAGAATTTCTTAGTTTTTGATGAACGACCAAAAATTGTTACTGTCTTTGGGACATTGAAGTATTTTTTGCCTCAGTTTTTGGTCGTATTGGAATTTCACACGCTTGAGAAAGACGTTGCAGTCATTTTTGGCCCGTTTGAACTTTTTTCGTTTTTCCTCTGTCGGGTTGGTCTTGTAGAACCGAAAAAACAATTCACTAACCCTGACAGCCTTCTTACAGCTTCTTTACAGCTCTACTCGTACCACGCCTTTTCTTTTGGTTTGACATTCTTCATCCGATGACATATAAAGTTTCTCATTCCAAAGAGAATGGTAGCTGATCATATCAGCAGCGGCATCCACGTCGTTATCGAGGAAACATAACTACCGGTTAAAATTCCTAGAGAAGTTGTTAAGACCGCTCCAGTTGGCTTTCTCATATTGCCATACGGTTCTTTTAGGAATCTTTTCTCTAACTGTGTGGTCGTAGTACAAGAAATTAGCTGATATGACAGAGATGGTCCGACGTGCCTAGAGGGGAGAGCACATCAACTCAGTATTTGTCAGGGTGAGAAGTTAAAAACAAGTCCAGGGTGTTGGCGGTATGACTATCAACGTCTGGTATTCGTGTGGGCTCATTTACAAGCTGGGTTAAATTATTTTCCGCAGCTAGGATCTCAACACACCGTCCATCGGGTGTTGTCTGTCCAGAACGTAGAAGCCAACCAGAATTGTGTATATTGAAATCGCCCGCAATCACGATTTCAGTATGAGGATACAGGGGTACAATTCTTTGAATGGAATCAGACAGCGCATCAAACTCGTGAAAGGTTGCTGTCCAGTTTGGGGCTTCTGTAAATAAAGCAGTAGGGGATAATTTGCTTACGCAGATGGAATTTTAACCACATGAAATTGAATTCCGGATTGGAACAGGGACTATATTGTGGTGGAATTTGGTAAGCTACATCACTACGCACATAGATGGCGATGGCCATATTGTGTGAACGTCTAAAACCCTGATTGTCCCCTATCAGTGCGGTTTCAGACCAGGAAAATCTACAATCAACCAAGTCTTCACACTCCGGCAGTCCAAATCGATACCCACTATCTTTTTATCGACTTTAAGGCCACATTTTTAGAGACGAACTATATACCTAGTTAGTCATAAATATTGCTGCAATTTTTATAGCAACCATTTTAACTGTTATTTAACCCGGTGCTTTTATGCTTCTTTATTGCGGAAAAGATTTTTGTTTTTAGTCGTTTACAATCATGGAATGGGGAGACATCGAAAATCGTGTGGTTGTGATCGACTTATACAAGTGTAATATGGCAAAAGGTGATATCTTTCGGACTTTGTGACCGCTTGGAATCATTCGCTGTTTTGTTTATTGTACTATTAAATTATTCTATGGTACCGGTGGAGTACGTGACTGTTAAAGATCCACGCACTATGAGGACTCCGGGATCCATCAAAGCCGTGCAGGCAAGAATCAGACGCGAACCACTGAGAAAGCAGAAGATCGCGGAAAATGAACATTTCGCAAAAATCCATGTGTTTGCAACATCAAAGCAAACTAGCGACTTAGTGCTTACAAAAGACATTGGCATTGAAGCAGAAACGTAAGCAATAGTCCAAAGCTCTCTTAAGGAGGTACGCTAAAAATGCTCGCACACAAATTCTGTTCACCTACCTGAAAATTTTTACCGTCGAAGAAACTTTTAATAAGCAAAATTATCGAGTGTATGCTCGGACATCAAAAGAAGCTTCAGAACATATTCCAAGGGTTGAAAGAGGCCACCACCCCACAAATGTAATGGTATGGTGGGGAGTGAGCTACGATGGCATAACCAACCTCCATTTATGTGAAACAGGTGTCAAGACTTCGGCGAAAGTTTGCCAAACCATTCTTTTCTAAGACGTCGTTAAGCCGAACAATGTTCGTAAACGAGCTCTGGACATTGCAACAAGATTCTGCTCCAGCCCACAGGGCGAAAACCACTCAAGAGTCTCCAACAAAAAAATGTATCCGACATCATATCACCGGAAGATTGGCCAGCTGGTAGACCGGACCTCAACCCTTTGGATTACCAGTTGTGGTCCATTTTAGAGAGAATGGCCAGCTCTACTGATTCACCGAAATATTGAGTCTTTGAAGCGAGAATTTGTCCGCGCTGTCGACAACTTTCCGATGAATGAGGTCAGTACGTCTCAGGTTGTGCTTTAAAGCATATGGCGGCCATTTCGAATGAGGCCTTCCATAACTTGTATGAGTAGCTAGGGATTTAACAAATGAAATGTATAAATTTGTTTTTAAAAATATTAGCGCGTTTTCATTTGGCATAAGTTTTTCCATGTACATATCAGTATGGGCATCCCAGCCAAACTCATCAGTCTGCGCGGAACGGCGATGGAGGATGCTCCCTGCTTCGTCAAGGTTGGTAACGCCGTAACTCAGATCTTTGATGTCAAAAAAGTTTTTAGATAAGGTTGTCCTGTGACTTCTTTAACATCATACTTGAAAGAATTATGCGGAACTCACAAGCGAACACTGGAGCCTTAATCTTTTGGCAATTTGTGCAACTACTAGTGTACACCGATGATATCAAAGTAATTGGGAACGGCTGTATTGAAAGGGAAGCTGCCACAATGGCTTTATCGGTGAATAAGTGCAAATTCAAGTATATGCTTTCAGCAAGAAGGGACACACAACATTGACGAATTGGACAGAACGTCAAAATCGACAGCTATAACTTCGAGATAGTAAGAAACTTTGTATACCTTGGCTCTGCTATAAATTCAGCCAACAACATCCCAGCAGAAATAAGACAAAGAATCACTCTTGCCAACTGCTGTTTCTTTGGGCTTAGAAGGCAATTGAGTAGTAAAGCCCCATCCCGAAAAACTAAGGAGACTGTAAAAGATCCCGATCATCCCAGTCGTGCTCCATGGCGCTGAAGCATGGATTCTATCATCAGACATTTCAAGAGAAAAATCTTTCGAAAAACGAAAAACGTCCCGTTTCCGTTGACGGGATTTGAAGGAGAAGATTCAACGACGAACTATGCGAGCTAAACAACGACATCGGCCTAATCAGAAAACTGCTCATCAGTCGCCTGGGACAAGTAGTACACCAATGTTCTGGCCCGCAGAGTCTTCGAATCTAATCTGAAGGGACAGCACAGTAGAGGAAAACCTTACCATAGGTGGAGCGCACAAGTAGAATGCGCAACTGAAGACAGTTAACTAAAGACCGGAAAGGCTTGGTAGTTGAGGCCCAGGTTCACGACGAACGTGAACCTGCATAGTCGAACGAGCTTGGCAGGGATGTCAAAACTAGAAATGGCTCTGTATGGTTTGTTATATGCGGGTTTGAAATCAATGAAGAAAGGGGTGGTGTGTATTGTACTTATGAAACTCTTTGTTTATTTCTTCCAAGATCTGCCATAATGTGAAAATCTATGGTGGTCTTTCCTGGCCTAAAACCACACTAAAAACTGTCGGTTAGACTGTTGACGAAGGGCCTTAGACGTTCACATAATATCGCAGACAGGGTTTTATATGCGATTTTGAGCAGACTTATTGCCCTGTAGTTTTCGTAATTCAGGGTATCTCCCATCTTGAGGATCGGACAAACAATGCTGTGGTTTCATTCTTCGGTCGTACTTTCGTCGATCGGTTGGCATTTAAGCGATCGGGCCAGATTTAAGCTTAGAAATTATTGTCCTGACTTCATCTTGGTCGGATGGACGGAAATGTTGTCTGTCTTCGTCCAGTTTGAATGGTTCATTTTGCCTCTGGGATGTTGTTCAACATCACCGTTTAAAATTCAATTCTGCAGAAATGATTTTTCCAGATTCTCAGCGCCGACTGTGGTTCTACAAGGTGGCGCAAAAGTTGTCACCCGATGTTCTTTGTCTGTAACTTTTTTTGTGAATGAAAAACTTTGGTTCGGCTTTTGGATTATGTTTACTTGATATCTTAAATTTTTTTCCATTAGGTCGAGGAAATAATATCGGTTAAGTGGCCGCCGCCAGAATTGAAGACCATTCGGGCCCGATTTGTGGCATTTTCCGTCACTCTGGCCAGAACTTCCGGCGATAAGTCCTCTTATTCTTGACGGAAATTCTCTTTGAGGGTTTCAGTAGTTTGAAGCTTCTTGACATAATCTGGAACGGTTAAATCAAACGAGAGATTAGGTGACCCGGAAATGCAGCCCTCAGAATTTCGGTTGCGGCTCATGCAGTATGTGTCGTTGCTCCATCCTGTTGAAACCACATGTTTTCCAGTCCCAATTCATTCAATTGAGCATGGCTCTGTAGCGCTCGCCGTCTACAGTAGTCGTTTGGCCCGCGGCGTTTTCCAAAAAATAATGCCCGATGACGCCTCCAACGTAAACAGCACAGGGTGTAATGGCTCTTCATGGCTTATATGCGGATTTTCGGTACCCCAGAAGCGATAATTTTGCTTGTTCACATATCCACAGAGATGGAAATGGGCCTCGAAAAGTTGTCTCCCACGCGCTGGAGATTCAGGATGACTTAAGCGTAGGTTACACGCGCTTGGCGGTCAACAGCTAACAGCTAGTCCACTGTCTGCACTTTGTAAGGGAACAGCTTACAGCCTTTCAGCAAAATTCTCTGTAAAGACCGCCGATTGATGCCCAATTGGGTGGCACGTCGTCTGGTCGTTCTCAGCAGAACGGCTGCTCTGGGGCCGGCCAGACCTGACAGCATCTTCTGTTGTCCCATACTTTTCTACTCGAGCGGCTAAAGGTCGTAGTGTTTGCCCAGTTGGTGTCGGACGACTAGGAAATCTGCGCCGAAATTCACGCTGCTTCAACACCACCGACGAATTATTCCGCAAAAAATCGTAACAATTATTCCGCGTTCTTTAGGAATAGCGATTCCTGTCTTGTTGACGTGTATTTTGGATCTGTTTACTTCACAAATGTCAAAGTATTAGGTGCGTAGCTGTTAATAGATGGTTTCAGCAGTAAGTGCTGGTCGATTTTGGCATATCCAAAACGTCATGAACCAAGCCTAGACATATGGTAAACAAACCGTTTTGACACATTAGTGATTTTGTTCTGGCGTCATATACTTTTGGTTGTGTGAAAATGTCTAATCTTGTGCCAAATAATCGTCATTTGCGAGAAGTGTTGATTTTCTTCTTTCATTCGAAGAAAACGGCGGCTGAAGCGCATCGAGAACTCCAAAAAGTTTACGGAGATGCTGCTCTAAGTGAAACAATGTGCCGTGAATGGTTCAATCGCTTCAAAGACGAGACGGTGGTTTCAATGTTGATGACCGTCCGCGTGAAGGAACGCCAAAATTTTTCGAAGACGCTGAATTGGAGGCATTGCTCGATGAGGATCCGTGCCAAACGCAAAAAGAGCTTGCTTCAGCATTGCGAGTTACCCGCTAAGCCATTTCCAAGCCATTGCATGCTCCAGCTGCAAAAAAGGAAAGGTTTTTTTCATCGCATCGTAACGGGTGATGAAAAATGGATTCATTACAACAACTCAAAGAGAAGAAAGTCATGGGGGACTGCCTTGTCATGCTTCTACGTCGTTGGATCAGCCGAATACTCACGCTGCGAACGTTATGCTGTGTATTTGGTGGGACCAGGTTTGTGTTATTTATTATGAACTGTTTAAACCAAACAAAACCATTACTGGGGCACTATATCGACTTCAATTGATGCGATTGAGCCGAGCACTGCCCGACAAATGGCCACCCACAATACGAGCAGAGCCACGAAAAAGTGATTCTACAGCATGACAACGCTCGGCCTCACGTTGCCAAACCCGTTGAAACCTACCTGGAAACGCTCAAATGGGAAGTCCTAGCCCACCCGCAGTATTCTCCAGATATTGCGCCGTCCGATTATTACTTGTTCCGTTCGATGGCACATGGTCTGGCTGATCAGCAGTTCTGCTCATATGAAGACATCTAAAAATTGCTTGATTCGTGGATACCTTCAAAAGATGAACACTTTTACCGTAACGGTATTTGAGCTCTGCCAGAAAGATGAGAAAAGTTGTAGCTGGCGATGGGCAATACTTTGAATGATTCATTTGTAACCATTTATTCACAATATAAAGTTGCATTTTCATAAAAAAATAATAACTTAGTTGCGTCCCTGATAGAATTGACATATGCCGCCATTTGCAAAAATTATAGCATCTTCCGGTAGGGTGACGATTTTTGCAAATTTCTGCTCGAGTTTTATAGCTTTGGCATGTTCGTTTTATTTTTTTGGTAAAACTTACGAACTTTATTCTCTCTTAAAGCCTCGATCGAGCGCTTCACGTGCTCTTACTTTTTTATTCTAAGAAGCTTAAGTTCTTCTCTTCTTTTCTGCGCGTCGAGCACGTGAGCCTCTGCTGTTTTTCTAGATTTGTTCAGAGTCGCCCTAGTAGGTATGTATTTTTATTATTCCTACGCACTTAACCACCCGGATTTCGGTGAGACTCGCTTAAAAAGAATCTCAGCATGAAAGTCGTAATTTGATTTTATCTGAGCAAAAAAACTCCATCAAGAGAAGATGCGTCTTGAATAGGATTAATTAAATTTTGTACAAGACACCAATAAACTTTTACGGAGACACTAGTCTTGAGGCAATTTGTCACAAAAATAAGCTCGTCTTTGAATCAAAACTGCGTTTCAAAATTACTTAGCTCGCAGTATGAGTACAAACTGAATCAATAACCACCCTATGGTGCTGTGTTATTAATCTTAGTACATCACTGATAACACTATTGACAGTTTGAACAAATTCCAATGATCCAAAAAAAAAAAATCGCCTTAGATGTTTCTACACAGATACGAATATCTTTCAATTTCAAGCACAAAATCCAATCGAACTGAACAAGCAGCCACACTAACTGTAATCGACGTTCTTCCCCGTATCCTTATCGCAATGCGACGACGACGACGACGACGAAAAATTCGTATTTTCGTCGCCTTCCATCCACTCAAGTGCGACAAATTGATAACCCAATTGAGGGCGATCTCACAACAGAATCAGCTCCGATAATAGGCCCAATGGCATTGACAATACGAGTACAAATATCATCGTCGCATCTTTTGGCAGTCAAAAGTTTCACCACCAGTCCAGCAGAAGTGTCCCAATAGCATAGTTTTGCGAGGAGTATTCGCGTGTTTGTACGAGTGTTCGATTTACGAATCACCGAAAAACCAGTTGATCTCCTTCTGCTCCACCTAACGTTACCTTTGTTGTTGTTGTTATCGTCGTATCGGTATCGGTCGTATCGATGTAATTGGCACAAATTCATCGTCGTCGTAACATTTGATTTGTCATTGCCATAACCTGCTGCTGCTAGGAGTGGTGGTGGTGATGGTTGTATTAATGTTAACATTGAGAGATAAACCACCTCAACTAGTGGTCTAACCTGCATTAGCGCATTTGAGTGTCAACATTCGCGTCATAAAGTTGTGAGTTCTCTTTTTTTTTTTTTTTTTTTATTTTTTCTCCACTTAACCAAGAATTGAAGCCTCTCTATAGCACTGAACTGCACTTTGGTTAATTTGAATCCTTAGAGGAGAAATTCTTTTTCATTTATACGATATCTGGATCGGAGGATACTGAGATAACAAGTGGCAATGTTGCCCTTCAACTATGTCCAGTTCATGGGATTTGACACTGGCCGAGAGCTAAGCAGCTTCGAGGAGAAATACCAAAGGTAATTGTTAAAAATACGAACGCTTGCTCGTATAGATACAGATACGAGTACTTTGTGTGTGTTGTGTTGTTACTACTCTTATGATATTTGGGTTTTCGATACACCAGCACTTGGATATATTTAATCAGCCTTGAGACTTGGGCTAACTTTCGTTTCTTTTACCGAATCAGTATCGTTGAACTAGTTTTTGGAAATGTCATAACAATAGTTTACGAAAATGTTATTGAGGGAAAGGCGAAGCCGGAGTTGGCGGGAGATAGAATTGTTCACATTCCACACGACTTGGTTTTATTTTTGGATGAATACAAGTTCTATATCTGTACAACACGTGCGATTTGTGTTGTGTTGTGGTGGGTTGTGGTGGGTTGTGGTGGGTTGTGGTGGGTTGTGCAGACCCACTTCCAAGATGACTTTGTCTTCTGGTAGAGTGGTTCTTTCTCCAAAAAAAAAAAAAACACGACTTCATGTCGCATCATTTTTATTGATAGCAAAACAAGCCCGTTTCCAAAGACGTGCTCAATATAGGCACGTAAGATCTGGTCTCTTCTGTAGAGAAAAAAGTTGCCTCCGTTCACCTTATCATTTATTTATGAACCAAAATAAACTCGTCGTCTGCTTCTTTCTCTTGATTATTTGTTTTTAAATATATTTTAAGCTCGCTGTGTAGGATGTAGTGTGTTACTTCATCCAAAGTTTGACGCACATACCTATGTTTGATTTTATTAATTTTCTTACTCCTTGTTTGGTTTGATTGTGGCTTTATCTGATTAAATCTGAGTTATTTAAGGCAGGCGTAGAATGTATAGTGTTGAACGAAAAGCAAGACTCTTTAAAAACTACATATGCCTCTTTTGCTGCAATCAAATTTGAGCTTTAATTTCTTAATGGATTTCTTCATTATTTAATCTTGCGTTTTCGGTGCCGAACCATGTTTGAGAGTTATCGACCTGTATACCATATGCCGATGCTGTAGCCTTGGCAAAAATTACTTCTTCAGAGACTCTGAATCATTTGGTACGACGCAGTATTTCTCCTAAAGCGTTGACCAAGACATAGAAAATGATACTGGTTTTCCAAAAGGCCAGCTGCTGCTTCGATTGCAGACTTATACCGTGACAAGTATTATAAATAGTGTGAACGATACGACAAGGACTACTTACTTACTTACTTACATACATGGCGCCACATTCCGGGGTGGAGATGGGCCTAAACCAATAAACATGTGTTGTTAGCGCGTTTCTTGCCTTCTGCTATGCACTCCATGATGGTTGAGCTCTCCTTACACTTACGTGCATCTCAAGGTCTGCCTTGTACCACCGTGCAGGAATTAAAGTCTCTCCTGGCCGAAGCATTAACGATTTTTCGCTCTACATCTCCTAGTCATCTTAGGCACCTGAGGCGCACTTTTCGGATCAGGTCGATGTCGAGGTACGTCCCTTCTCTCCCAGCTAAAACCATATTTCAATATTGTAGATCCACCTGGGACTGCTTAATATCATCATCGTTTTCAAGTAATTGCATTGACTTTTGGAAAATTCTGCCCCTGGGGTTGTCTTGCGAGTTCCACATAATTTTCTCAAATATACAGGGTGAATGACTCGAACTCCAACTTTTTAAAATGCTATAATTTTTTTTTATTTTTTGATAAATTTTATTGTGCCAAAGTAAAAAATGTTGGAAAATACATCAATTTTTAAATTGGATCAGTAGTTTTCAATATGTCCACCTTTGGCGCGAATAATGGCCTTGAGACGGCCGAAGAAAGCATCGCACGCTGCACGCAAGTGGCTCTGCGGTATTTTGACCCATTCCCGGCGAAGTGTTTGAGGTGGTCCAAACTTTGGTATTTTTTTTTTAGTGCTTCATTGTGTCGAAGAAATGAAGTGTGGAACATTATTTTTTAACCAATCTTGGTTGACGCGCGCTTTGTGAGACGGTGCCGAGTTTTATTGAAAAGTTCACGGTCTCCGACCGAAATGATTGTTTGCCCAAGGCTTCAATACTGCTTCTAAGACAGTTTCACGATATACGATCGCATTAATTTTGACGTCACGGTCTAAAATTACGAGCGGAGAGCGATCATCGGCGGTTATGGCGGCCCAAACCGTCACCATCGGTGCTGCCTGCTTTCTGGTGGCCATCCGAAGGTGTAAATTTTCGTAAGACCTCTCTGGCAAGTAAACTCGGTCATTTTGTTTGTTGACATATTGCTCGATAACAAATGGCGACTCATCGGAAAAAACCAAATTCGGCAACTCACCACTTTCGTGCAAGCGTAGCAACTCCTTCGCTCTTTCGACTCTAACTTTTTTCTGTTGCGATGTAAGATCGTGTGTGCTTTTTGGAACTTCAATGGCTTGAGTCCAACCTCATTTTTCAGTATGTGTTGCATCCGTTCCAACGATATGTTGAGCTCACGAGTCATTTTTCTTCCACTTCGACGCGGATTTCGCTCAATTCGAGCCTTCACTTTCCGAACCATTTTTGCCGACATTGCTGTTTTTATATGACCACCTCCATGACGTTTTGCAACGCTGCCAGTATCACGGTAACGAGCTATGGTTCGAGACACAAATGATTTATTCACGTTGAGGTGATGGAGGGCTTTAACGATAGCTACTTGTGGTTTTCCAGCCAAATATAAAGCAATCAATCACACTATCACGTTTAAATTCCATCGCGGATAAAAATTTTTCAACACAACTGAGACGCAAATCGTTTAAAAGGCTTGTAAATAATAAAATTATCTGTCATGTGTCAAAATTTGAGCTCACTGTCATGTACGGTTTGGAAATTATAGCAGTGTGAAGTTGGTTGCAGTTCGAGTCAGTCAGCGTGTAATGTTAAAGAAGTGAAGTGAAAGTGATACCGCATTACCTTGTCTAAAGTTGACGGTAAGATTGCTTCAGATCTTTACGAAGCAGCAGGGACTTTTCATCTTCATTCTGCACAAGCCCACAGATGCCAAAACATGACATGAATTGTTATTGCGGCGATTTCAATGCACACAATTCTGGGTGGCTTCGACATTCTGGGCAGACAACAATAGACAGCAGACAGGATGGTGTGTTGAGATCTTTGTGCGGAAAACAACTTGGCCCAGCTTGTAAATGAGCCCACATGAATAGCAGAGGTTAATATACTCTGCCCAACATAAATTTGCAGTACAGGGAAGATAGGGATGTTTGTCTCTCATTCGCACTCTTTTGTTTTCCGTAAGGTGCTATTCCAATAAAAGCTCTTACAGGGTTTCCGTAGTAAGTATTTCAAATTAGCAAAAATCTGAAAAAATAGCATGTAGGGTTACCATCCTTTTTTTTAGAACACCACCAAGAGGTAAGATAAAATGCGCGTTTTTGAAGGGTATCTCCTGTAGGCCTGATCCCTTTTAAATAAAAATCAAACAAAAATAAAAAATTTATTCACTAAGTTTAATATAGCTTAAAATTAAATAAACAAGTGCATACCATATAACAAAAATAAATATAAATTCATTTATTAAAGAAGAATATTAACAAAATGTTTTATTCATATGAGAAGTTACTGCTGCTGCTGTTGCTCTCTTCATCTAGATTTATAGTCAGACTCTCTACAGCGCCTTCCGAAAAAAAAACGTCCATTTCCAAAATTTTTGGCTCAAACGCCTGCTAGACGTGTTGGACACACCGATGCTATTTTTCAGCGTCAACGTGGCTGATTGCAGCTGATAAAAGGATTTTTATTTTTGCCATTTTAAAGGACTTGTGGTTTGCCACTAGTCCTTTCACTTGAGCCCAAACCAATTCTATTGGGTTAAGCTCGCAGTGATAAGGATGCAAACAAAGCACTTTATGTCCAGCAGCTTAGGCAATATCGTCAATGACGTAGGTTTCGTACTGGGTTTTAAGACGCTTTACGATGCTTAATAACTCAGCTTTAACCATATCATCCTCGAAAGGAATATTGTTTGACCGGAGCCAAATCTTTATGTCTTCTTTTTTAGTTGCAGTCGATGGAGCTTTGTTCTTCTTTCGTGAATGATATAATGCGATATCCAAAACGATAACAGAGTTGGGATCCAGGCGTGAAAGTGTTTCCTTAAACCAATTCTCGTATACGTCAGCATTTATGTGTTCATGATAATCCACACTGCTACCAGAAACGTAACATAGGACCCCGCTTTCTACGAAACCTGTTGAGCTTCCTATGTACGTTATTATACAAAACTAAAAGTAAATCGGATAACTATCCATTATCTCTGAATTTTCTAGATAAGTCCTCGGGCGATCCCCAAATTATAGCAAATCTCTTCGTAATCTTTTTTAGCCAAGCGTTCGCCACCCATTCCCAAGAGCCAGACCACTCTTACTTTTCCTACTTAAATATCTGCCCGCAAACAACTTTGGAATCTGTGTCTATAACTTTAGAGTAGGTTAAAAATAAAATAATAAACTTCAAAGATGATTATTCTGCCGGCCCTGATGATCTTCCTCCTACACTTTTAAAGAAATGTGAAATGCACCTAGCCCAACTCTTACAGTTCTCTTTCAGCTTTCTATCACCCAGGGATTATTTCCCTCGACCTGGAAAAGGTCATTTATTATTCCCCTACATAAAAAAGGCCGAAAAGATGATATTTCCAACTATCGACCAATTGCTAAGCTGTCCTGCATACCTAAGCTTTTCGAGAGCATTATTTATGACATAATGCTCTTCCATTGTAAACCTATTGTTTCCCAAAACCAGCACGGATTTATCAAAGGTAGATCTACGACAACATGGGTTCAATCATATTTAAATGAAAGACATTACAATGTTTTATTTAGGTCCATGGTTTCTAACCCAATTAAAGCCTCATCTGGTGTCCCTCAAGGCAGCCACCTTGGCCCCTTACTATTTATTTTGGCCATTAATGATGTTGATTGCATCATTAAAAATTCATACATATCTGTTTACGCAGACGATATGAAAATCTTTAGATGTATATCTTCTTCTTCAGACAGTCTACCACTGCAGGAAGATCTTGACAGATTTTGTACTTGGTGTCAGAAAAATTTTCTTGAGCTTAACGTCAATAAGTGTCAGGCTATAACGTATACCCGTAAGCGGCCCTCTACTTCACCTCGCTGCTATCTAATCTTTAATCTGCCTGTTCCCTTAGTGAATGAGTTGCGTGATCTATGTGTTATCTGTGATAAGGAACTCAATTTTCGTTCCCACATTGATAATATAAAATAAAGAAAGCCAACTTTGCCCTTGGCTTCATCAAGCGGTGGTCTAAGGAGTTTTCCAATCCTTATGTTACCAAATCTCTTTACATAACCTTTGTTAGGCCTCTTCTTGAATATGCAAGCCAAGTTTGGTCACCCTACTACAGAACACACATCCTCTGGATAGAAGCTGTTCAACGGAGGTTTTTACGATTCGCTTTACGTGGTCTTCCCTGGGATGATAGCCAAAACTTACCACCTTATACTGACCGGCTGAAACTTATTAATTTACAACCCCTTTCTATACGTCGAAAAGTTGCCGACATTCTCTTTATTCATCAAATTTTAGTTGGTAATATCGATT
This sequence comes from Volucella zonaria, assembly GCA_963966105.1. Lineage (NCBI taxonomy): Eukaryota > Metazoa > Arthropoda > Insecta > Diptera > Syrphidae > Volucella > Volucella zonaria. The sequence goes on along the minus strand of OZ014532.1, from coordinate 101,306,026 downwards.
GTCCTTCTTTACTTCGACTTATTTCTTTTAATACCAACCCACGCAATCTTAGGTCTGTGCCACTTTTCCGGCTCAATCTTCACAGAACGAATTACGGACACTTGGAGCCAATGTCTAGAATGCTTCGTGAGGTTAACGATATTTTGCCTCTCTTCGACTACCATCTCACTAAACTCTCTCTTAAGAACACTCTTATTTCCACCTATGCCTCACGTCCTAACTTTTTTTTAACCACTCCCACCCTTTAGTTTTCATCTTTAGTTTTAAGTGAAAATTGTTAGTTTTAAGAATAAGCTTGCAATAAGCATTAATAAATCTGTCCGGGGTTGACCCGGGCCGCAAATAAAATTATAAGCCTCTTATCTTTTCCCGATGGTGCACGCAGTCCTGTTGACAATCCCTCGTTAAACGCTTGCCGTGGTGTTAATATGGCTGGGTCCATCCAAACTTTGTCTCTTGTGTGTCCTTCGTTGAGCCAAGTCTCATCAGTAAAATAGATTTTTCTGTTTTGTTCCCTTAGTTTTTTTTAATTTCGCGAAAGTATCGCCTTCTCCATGTTATGATGTCACTTCTTTCCAAAAGATCACTCTTTCGCTGACGATGGGCAAATTTAAAACCTAGTTTTTTTTTTTTTTGAAACCGTATGCAGAGAAGACCTGCTAATTCGAAATCATCTACTTTGCGTTTGAGACCAGTTTGGTTTTTCTTTTTTTGGTGGCGAGTTGTGGCCTTTGGTACTATTTTCGTTGAGAGGTCTGTAAACTGTTCGTTTACCCACAGAAAAAATATCAGCTACTTGCTTCACAGCTTCTGTTTTATTTTTTATATTTTTATGAATTCTTTTTGTCGCGTCAAAATTTTTTTTTTTTCGGCACATAAGTCTTTGGATGATTTTGAAGCCATTTCTAACTACTAAGATTAAGCACAAAATACACGACTTAGAAACACAAATTACACAAAACTCAAAAAAAAGAAAATATACTTTTTAAAAATACAATTTATATAAAAACACTTAACTTCACATTAATATCACAATCCAAATTTAGAAAAATACACGTAGCATCAAAAAACCGACCGGGCGCTACGAAAACCTACGCAAATAAACTTTTTCCTTAAAGAAAACAGCTTACAATTTTGTAACTGCATTTTAACGAATTTTCCACACATTAAAATAGATGCAAAGATCAAAACAAGATCTCCACAATAACACTCATCATTAAGAACTTTTTTCAAAGCTCTAAAAACAAAAGCTCCTTAACAGATTCCCAAGGAAATCAAACTGATCGAGTTACCAAACGGAAAATGGTAACTCTGAATGCACATCAATTTAATAGGGGTTGAATAGCAGCAGCCACAGGCCGCAGCCACTCAGTGCCCACTCAGATGTGTGCTGAATAAAACTGCTGATTAGGTTTACGTCAGATGTCGGGTAAACACTTTTTATGGGCGGTTTCTTTCAATTTAGTATGGTGCAAAAATATGGCATGCTACTGATTTTGAAAAAGCTACCCAATAAGACGTGTACTGCCAATTTATGTTGGACAGAGTATAGTTATTCCACCAACACTCTGGACTTGTTTTTAACTTCTCGCTCTGAGAAGTACACTGTTGATGTGCTTTCCCCTCTAGGCTCGTCAGACTATTGTGTCATATTAGTAAATTTTCTCGTAAATGGACCACACAGTTACAGAGAAGATACCCTTTTTTTTTATAATTTGAGAGCGCTCAAGGGATTTAAGTACCCTTAAAATGTTTGCACACAGCGCGGGCGAAGGAAAGTCAGGGAGGATAGAAAGAGAGGTACCGGTGAACGCTGGTTTTAAATGTTTGAAGGTTATAATGACTAGGAAATAAGGAGCTAGGCAGGGCATTCCATAAGCGAGTTGTACGGTTAAAGAACCGTATGGCAATACGAGAAAGATAATCGAAGCGGACTTAACAAGTCCTTTAAGAATTTTAATTGGTCGTTATAACGACGTGGATGCCGCTGGTGATATGATCACAGATACTATTCCCTTTAAATTGAGACCCTTAATTTCTTATCGGATTAAGAGCATGGTCCAACTCGAGGTATAAAGAGGCTGTCAGGATTAGAGAAATGTTTTTTCGGCCTTGCAAGGCCAACTCGACAGAGTGTTGCAATTCTATTTTTGTTTTTATTTTTCCCGGGGTTGAAACAACATCTAAGTTAAAATTTACAAATTGGTAGCCATTTTTTTTTCTAAAGAAAAGAGCGAGCCCGAACCACACAGGTGGTGGTTTGATCGATAATGGCGGAGTGCGACGTCAACAAAGAAAACCCAAGGGAAATTTACAACAGGCAGCGGGTTAAGTGCTGCCACTTTCGGCTGCTCAGCTAGGGGTGGGTTTATGGTTAAAAGAAAAGAATCTGCGGCAGTAGCAAATCTCAAAAAAATACCCAAATGTGTCTGTAGGCGCCACGCAATTTTTTTGAAATAGAATTGTGAAACCTTAAAAAAAAGTATGAAAAGGAAAAAACCCACAAAAGTCAAAAGTCACGTTATAACCAGCGATTTATTGATCGGTATTTCAACAATCGATTGAGCGGTATCAAAAATTTCCTGATCAAGGTTAACTGAATGACAGTTAAAACTATTGGGATGGAAACCGCTTCAGAGTGGGCCGCTATCTTCTGTCTTCCCGAATGGTATAAAATAATTTTGTTTTCTCTAGCGGGTTGCGTGTCCCGTTTGTCCTTTTTTTTTGGGATTTTTTTTTCTGCGCGGGCGAAAGCCTACCGGTATCTCACAACACAATACTTAGCTGTTGTTTGGTATCCTCCTTCCCTCGTCTTCCTGGCTCTCCCTATTATTCCCTGATCCTATCCTGTTTTCCCTTTATTTTCTATCTCTCGACGTCCTCTGTTCTTTTGACTTTAAATTATATTTTTTTCTTTTTGTTTTACAATTTCATTTTGTATATACAATATACCGTAAATTTTCCTTTCTTTTTTTTTTTGTAACTTTGACTTCAATGTTGTTTTTTTTTTTGTTTTGATAAACCTCTTTCAAGCGTTGTGGTCAACCAAGAAGTGGGCGCCCTGATTGGACTTATGGCTACTCATACCATTGACCACCCACACACACATTCGTGCACACATTCAATCGGTTCTTAGCGGGCCCAATGTCTGGTATATGTGTACAGCGCTCCGCTACTTAACTGGAGAGTGTAACCATGTCTTGGGACACCGCTAGACCGCTCTTTCATTCACCCAAGTGTGTCACTTTCACTACCCAGGTCCTCGGGGAAATTTCCGAGTTCTGGGAGTCTCCTTTGGCCTGAGTTAATAACCTCTTCTTTCCCCGAAATTGATCTCTGAGATAGGTCGAACGGACAAAAAATGTTCATTTCCCATGCATTTGAGACTAAGAAAGGGGAACCTAGTCAGGATCTAGTTAAACTTTTGAAAAATATGTTTAGCCTTTGTGACGAAGGAAGATGGACGCTTTTCTCATCAAATTTAGTTGACAAAAAAAGTGGACTTGGGAAAGGGAATATCAGATAGCGTCCCAATTTTTACACTGGTTATGTTTTTTTTTTTTCCATTGTACAATTTGTTATTATTTTTGTTTTATTATTGTTTTTGCTTTTGTTTTATTCTATGTAGTTGGTTTCTATCTTGTGTTTCGTTTGCTCCTGTGCTTTTGTGGGTGTGTTGTGTGGTGTGTGTTGCAGAGAGTTGCAGACCGTCCGCCTGGCTCCGTCTTTTCAGGGTGGACGTACTGGTTGTCACCTCCGAGGAGCGTAAAGGCAGAAATCCGGGATTGGAAGAATCCACAGGTGCCTTCTACAAATACGTTCCTCCAAAGCGACAACGGACACAACAGAAAAAGCTTGTCAAAAAAGTGAAGGGGTTAGGTTAGGAGCTGGAGGGATGGAGCGGAATGCCTTGGCTGTACTCGATGCTGGGGACTACCCATCAGGGGAGACAGAACAACACGGGGGTCAAAGGCCGACTATTTCGCGCAGGACCCTTGCAAAAAAAAAAATTCTATATAGAGCCTTCCTCGCGTTCTTGTAGCGGGCCGCCCGCCTGCTCTGTTGGAGGCTTTGACCGTCCGTCCTACCTGTTTATGTTGTCCTTCCAAGATACTGGGAGAGTGCACCGAGTTCACGGGAAAAGAGCCCAGCTTGTTGTGGTAAATTTTACCGCAACAAGAGAAAAACCGAAAAAAGTTCAAACGAACCGGGAATGAGTGCAATACAGTTTTTAAGCGTGTGAAATTTCAATACGACCAACAACTGAGACAAAAAATACTACAATGTCCCAAAATAAAAATTGTTGGTCGTTTGTCAAAAACATCAGAAGTTCTGTGTCATTCTCCATCCCAATGCTCATTTACAATGACATTCCAACTGTTAGTTACAGACAAGGCCAATCTGCTTGGTGCACACCTTACAGCTAGCTCAACACTTCCAGATTGTACTTTATCTCCGGCTACACTTGAGTGCGTTGCATCTTCAATGGGACCGATCCACTGGGCAACTCCGCTGGTCCAGATGGTATATTTCCCCTTCTTCTGAAGAGGTGTTCTTCCACGTTGGCAAAACCACTGGGTAAGTTTTTTAATCAATCCCACTCTTTAGGGACCGTTCCTAAAAAAGGCGAATCTTTTTCTCTCTCCTACAGATCTATTGAACTTACGTTCCTTTTTTCCAAAGTCATGAAATATCTCTCTTCTCAATGACCGGCAGTACGGTTTTCGTAGCAACTGGTGATTTGATGGCATGTCTCACTGAAAAGTGGAACCAAAGCGTACATCAATCTAGCGACAGCAATATAGTTGCACTTGATATTTCTCAGGCCTTTGACAAAGTTTGACGTCAGGCTCTTTTGTCGAAAATGCGTGCATTTGGGATCTCCTCTTCATTGGATTTGAAATTACCTTTCGAAACGTTCAATTTAAGTTTTCTTGGATGGTTTCAAGTTTGATATTTATAAAATAAACGTTGATGTGCCCTAGAGCTCCGTTCTGTCTCTGACACTCGTTTTTATTTCATTAGTGATCTCTTGTCAGCTACCTCTTAACCTTTGCTAACGACAGTACTCTCTGCTTTTCATATTCGTTCCCGGACTAACGTTTCTGCTTTTCGGCTGTAGAACGAGAATGCCAGCGTATGCTAAGCTCATTAATTTCTGATATAAAAAGCATTACTAAATGGGAAATTATTAACAGAGTGAAATTTAATGCTTCCAAAATACAGCCGTTATCCCTGAATGGCACTTCGTCGAAACGGAAGAACTTTCCGTTCTCGGTATGTGTGTCCGTGACAACTTACGTTGGAATGATCACATATTCGATGTCTCCAAAGTGCTGCAAAATGTCTAGGTTTCCTGAAACGATGTAAGAAATATTTCTCCCCCTTTAATCTGGCCTCAATATACATATAAGGCATTGATGTGCCCAAAGTTGGAGTACAATACCCACATCTGGTCAGGTACCGCTAAGATATTTTTGCACTTGCTAGATGGGATTCAAACCTGTGAGATAAAACTCATAGATGATGGCAATAATACACAGTGAATTAACATTCTCGAACACCGACGTAATGTCACTTGCTTCACCTTGTTCTATCGCTATTTTCACTACCAGTGCTCCAGTGATATTGCCAGTAGCATTCCGCCCTTTCAAACCTTTAACCATAAAACCCGCCTCGCTTTTGAATTCTCATCAGTTTATCCTCAATACCATTTTCGGACGATCATTGAAATATCGTGACTTACAACACGCTTCTGGAATGCGCTGCCGAGATCTGTATTTCCTGATCATTATAGTCTTCAAACATTCAAAACCAATGTACATCGGTATCTCTCTTTCTTTCCTCCCTAACTTTCCTTCGACCGCGCTGTGTGGAGACATTTTAAGGGTACGCAAAATCCCAAAAAAAAATATAGCTCATCTCTACCAGTTCTCTCATAATCGGCCTTGAAATTGATAAAGAGGTGTGTATCGATCTGATCTTTTTGGGGTTCCTCTAAGATCTGCTGTAGAGTCAATACTTGGTCAATTGCGGAGCTACGGGGCCAAAGCCGCACCCTGTCATCATCGCGCGTCATTGAGAAATAGTTTCAGGCGTTCACACCACATGGCAGACAAAATTTTGTAGGCAATAAAGGATGCAAAGGATGCAGAATGTGAATATTTCTGATGAGGTATCGTTTTAAGGAGTGATAGCTAAGCCGATGTAAAGGTCATACAATCTTTAGCAATTTTAATCATGCTGTCGTTATGTGAATTTTTCGGTCACCATAATCGCTGTAGTGAGTCCGGAATTCTTGCAATGATCAAGGGTTTTAAAGAAACTTGTTCGGTATCGGGTCAAACTCCATAGCAGTATGCTCGCCAGGACGTACACTCCAAAACATCATCACTGTGCGCGAAAGTGTTGAAAACCAGCCAGGCACCTCAATACGTCGCCGAAGTCAACAATTGGGCCTCACTTATGGCACTTTACGGCGAATTTTAAAAGTTGATCTTCATTTGCACGCCTATAAAATCCAAATTACAGAACCATCTACGACGTCGCCGATTTGTTAACTGGATATTGGATCGCCAGGATAATTTGTCATAGAATATGATCTTTTCCGCGAAAGTCCATTTTTGGATGGAACATAAACAAAATTGCCGCTTCTGGGGACCCACAAACCCATACGAGATTCACGAAAAACCTATGCATCCCAAAAAAATCACTGTGTGGTGCGGATTATGGGTTGGCGGCATCATTGGCCCGTACTTTTTCGAAGATGAGGCTGGAGAGACAGTTACAGTGAATGGAGAACATGCTCTGACGGGCTATTTTTTTTTTTCCAAAATTGAATGAATTTGGTCTGGCTGATCTGTGGTTTCAACAGGATGGTGCTACTGCCCACACAAGTCATCAATCAATCTATTTATTGTGTACGAAATTTGAAGATCGCATTATTTCGGTTAGAAGAGAAGCTGATTGGCCTCCAAGGTCTTGTGATTTGACACTTTTAGACTCCTACCTGTGGGGTTATTTGAAGAGTGAGGTATATGCCAATAACTCAGAGACAATTCAGGATCTCAAACATAATATCCAAACTGAAATTGAGTCCATTAACTCAGTTATTCTTCAAAAAGTCATCGATAATTTTGACCTTCAGACGGTCGCTTGCAACAGAAGCCGTGGTGGTCACATCAACGATTTTGTATTCCATTCATAATTGCCATAAACCAAGCTTTATTAATCAATAAAATTCTATTGTACATTGATTTCACAATAAATGTGTGTTTAGTTTAATGAAAACTTCCACACTGCCATACTACCTCAAGTTTGAAGCTGTTGATTGTAACTTTTCTGACAAATTAGTTGCCATTGCGTGCTTGAGCTTGTTTATTCACCTCAAAACTCTTTTTGACATCTATTCTACAATATTATATTTGGAATGATATTCCTGGCAACGGACATGATAGTTAAGCCAGCGCTGATAAACGCAGCCCTCACCTTGTTTCTTAAAAAAATTGTGAAAAGCTCCAGACCCCAACAAATTTCACTTGAAAACTTTTATTGCGGGACGTTTTCGATAGTGCTATCACCTAATCCTATCAACGGGTTGTTGTATTTATTATGCAATGAAGTCACATTCCAAAAATGGTGAGCAATCCACCATAAAGTAATACCAAATGACTGTTCATTCAGATACATATGTAGATTGATATTGATACGATATTAGAGATTACTGGCTTGATAATCACATAATAAGAGTAGAGACCTGGGTAAATATACACAAAAATCAAACTCAGAATAAATCATTTATTAAATATTACTTACACGTGGTTAACATAAAATGGTTCTAAACGTGATCTTTGGCGATCGCAATCCAATTGGCAGCTTAGATTATTGAAAAGCAGTACGTATACGACCTAGAGGTGGGTCGTTTTGGTTTCTTGTGTTAACGAAACGAAAAAGTTATTTAATGAAATATAACTAGTTACAAAAAACGTTTTAATCTTCATAGTAATTTTTTAAAGGTACTTACGTTTGCTTCGAAACATGATAAATTGATAGACAAAATTATTAATTTTTTTTTATTTGAATGAAATCTATAATATAAAACGATTTTCGCATAAAGTAACGTTTAGAAACATAAGTTTCTCAACATTTTCAGTTGTCAACCTAGTCCTTCTCTCGGAAATTATGTTACCCTTTTTTGAGAACATACAGTACTGTGCAAAACCTAAGCAACCATCTGGAGTCAGCACTTCATAGTAAATCTTTTCAACTTTCTACTCCACCAAATAAAAAGAAGTGTATATATAAAATGACGTGTAATAGAGTGTATTTTGAAATTCACAACTTTTTATAAAAGTAATATTACTTCAGATTTAAAAAAAAACGTAAAAACCAACAAAGTAGCCAAATTGAGCTGTGCAAAACTTAAGCAACTTTGAAACCCACTGTAAAAAAAAGTACTTTTAGAGTCAGGTTACACATGAAATGTTGTAAGCTCTTTATCTTTGATCTTGAGTGATTGTCTCTGATCAGTTTTCTTTTATTGGGTCTATAACTTAATTCGTGCGGTTTGCTAAGAGATGGCGTAACTTGTATTATTCCATTGGAACATGCGTTGGAAAGTTACTGTCATTGTACGTCATTTCAGTATATGTCATTCATTTGAAGCGTAAACAACAATAATTTTTTTTCATTCAAAATGTCGAACTTTGTGCCTGAAAAAGTGTTTTTGCGGGGAGTTCTTCTTCATGAAGAAAACTGCTGCCGAAAGTCATCGTATTTTGGTGGAAGTTTATGGTGAACATGCGCTAGTTGAGCGAACGTGCCAAAAGTGGTTTGCACGATTTAAAAATGGTGATTTTGGCTTGGAAGACGATGAACGTACTGGGCAGCCAAAAAAGTTTGAAGATGAAGAACTGGAAGCATTACACTATGAAAATTGTTGCCAAACACAAGAAGAGCTCGCAGAATCTTTGGGTGTCACTCAAGCAGCCATTTCAAAACGTTTAAAAGCAGCTGGATATATTCAAAAGCAAGGAAATTGGGTTCCACATGAACTCAAGCCGAAAGGCGGTTTTGCATGTCCGAAATGCTGCTGGAACGCCACAAAAGGAAGTAATTTTTGCATCGGATTGTTACTGGTGATGAAAAATGGATCCATTACGAGAACCCCAAGCGGAAAAAATCATATGTGAAACCCGGCCAACCAGCCAAATCAAGGGCAAAGCCGAATATCCATGGCGGGAAGGTAATGCTCTGTATTTGGTGGGATCAGATGGGTGTGCTGTATTATGAGCTGCTAAAACCGGGTGAAACCGTCAATGGACAACGCTACCGAACATAATTAATCCGTTTGAAGAGAGCAGTGGCCGAAAAACGCCCGGAATATGCGACCAGACACGAGGCAATAATTTTCCATCATGACAACGCTCGGCCCCACGTTGCTATTCCGGTTAAGAACTATTTGGAAAACAGTGGATGAGAAGTCTTACCCCACCCGCCTTATATCCCAGACCTTGCCCCTTCTGACTACCATTTGTTCCGGTCGATGCAGAACGCCCTCACTGAAATACGGTTCACATCAGAGCAGAATATCAAAAATTGGCTTGATTCATTCTTGGCTGCCAAGCCGGCGCAGTTCTTTTGGGATGGGATCCACAAATTGCCAGAAAGATGGGAAAAAGTCATAGCTTCAGATGGGCAATACTTTGAATAATACTATTCTACATATTTTTGTTAAACAAACGTTCAAATTTTGAAAAAAAACGCACGAATTAAGTTATATTATTAAGTTTCTCTTCCTCTCTTAAACTGAAGATTATTGATGAATTTATGTCTGGAGATACTCAGGCAACATTGGCTAAAAGTTATAATGTTAATAAATCGATTATTTATGGTTTAATAAAAAAACATAATGCAACAGGAGTTGCATTATCGGGGGTAGGCCGCGTAAGACAACATGTCGAACGGATAGACGTGGACGTACGCAGCAAAGTGATTACTTTTTAGCCCGCGTATATTCGCAATATCCACTCTAAATTCCCGATTCATTATAAAGAAAGACAAACACAAAAGACGCAAACACCGACGTTATTAAGCGCAGATGTGAAGTTCAAATTCAGAGTTGGTTTACCGAATTAAATTGTTATAGGTGTTATGCCCTTACAAACAGCACACCAACAAATTTCATACCCACGGCCCGCTATCCATCGGTTGTTACATACACTCAGCTACTGCACGCGCTGTGTGACAATGTAATACAGCAACGGCGGTGACCGAGTGCAAGCAACAGTAAGACCAGGAGCAGGAAGGTTGGGATATGTCCTATTGCCTTTGCCGTTCTATCCGTGCAGTTTCGCTGAAGGTCATTTTTTCTTCGTTTTCGTCATTGAATATTGATGCCGATATTTTAGCCTCCAAGTCGACAGGCATTCGTCCGGCTACCACGCAGATTGTACACTCAACGTCTCTATATTTTTTGAAGGGGCCCTCTATGGGAGATGCATACTAGATGGAGTGAAAAGTGACCTCCTTGGGAATTAAATTTTTTTTTTTTTTAAATGTTTTTTCATATTATTCAATATAGTCCCCTTTTAGTTTGATACACTTATTCCAGTGATTTTCCAACTTCCTGATCCCGTCCGAAAAGTAATTTTTCGGAAGGTCCGCAAAATACTCCTCCGTGGCGTCGATGATTTCCTCGTGTGAGCAGAATTATTTATTGATGAGCCATCTTTTGAGGTTTGGGAAGAGATAATAGTCCGAGGGATCCAAATCCAATTACCAATCGACGCCAAAAGTTCCCCCGATTCAGCATCAGCAAGTCCAAACACTCTTTCGAAGTGCTGTCGCGTTCGTGTTTTTGGTCAAAAGTGAGCATTCGCGGCACCCAGCGGCAGGATAACTTTTTCATATGCAGAATATTGCCCAAAATATGGCGTGTGCGCTCAGTACTAATCTTTGTGGTATCTGCTAGCTGGCGCACCTTCACTTTCCGGTCAACCAACACCATTTCATGTATTTTTTTGACATTGTCCTCTGTCACCGCTTCGGAGGGCCTTTCGCTGCGGACTTGATCGATAGTGGAGTTGCGGCCACCACGAAACTCTCGAAACCAATATTTGATGGTGTAATCTGACGGAGCATTAGCCCCATAATATTTATCCAACTTTTCTTTTGTTTCCTTCGTCGTTTTGCCTCTCAAAAAATAATGTTCTATGAGAGAACGAAAATCGTTTTTGTCCATACTCAACATGATGCCAAACACGTCAACAATAATCAGCTGTCAAAACAAATCTAAAGACAGTATCGCACTGAAATTTGGCATGTCTGCCTAAATATGAACGGACTTCAAGGCACCATAACCTTTTTTGCGGCCAAGGAGGTCACTTTTCACTCCATCTAGTACATCAGGATTGATTATCTGATCGTCGTAAGCAGCTTTCTTATGCATTACCGTCTTAAGCAGCCTATGTTTGGTATTAACTTGGATGATACGGCTGTATTGGTCTTCTCACTTGTGCAATTTAAATTTAGCCTATGTTCCCTAGGTATTTAATGTTGGGCTCTGACTCGATGCTGTTTCTTCCAGTCTGTATGTCTAGACATACAGTTGAGATCTTGCAATTATTTATGGGAACGGCCTCTGTTTTGAGGTCTGCCAGTTTCAGACCTTATGAGCGAAGTCAAATCTTTATATTTTTGATGGTTTTGACAAAGGACCGTTACTGACTACACTGACCATTGTCTTTTTCGGTGTACTCGTACAGATTTATGCTTTCGCAGACGCACTGTATCAAGCGTCCGTAGAGATTTATATAACGGCGGTAGCTCTGGAAGCTTGTCATGTTTTGGGATGACCCTCCGTCGTTGTAAAAATTTAGGCATCATCTATAAGTTCTCTAATGCCTCTGGTTTAATTTTTTGTTGGCTTTTTTATTGCGCTCGCTAGCGAAGGTTAGGTCGATGATGAAGTCATATCTGTCGTATTTTCTTAGTTAAGCAATACGGTTGGCTTCTAGCAATGCCAAGCATTTAGTTGCACCTCGTTATTCATACGCCATTGTACTGCTTAGGGGTTAAAATCTCCTGGTACTATTAGCGCGTCGAGTAGCACAACGTCCAGTTCTCAAGATATATAAGATCAAATGGCTGCTAATAGCTCCAAATAGCCTACTGTCATATAGATGGGGTGAGTATATTTGAGTAGAGTATATTTGAGATTCACTTTCTTCAGGTTTGGTTGATTCTTTGTCTTCTGAATTGATTGGCATTAAATTCAGCCATTAATTACGAGTACGACAGCTATCACTACATTCCTTACCATAATAAATGGAAGACAACTTCTTTGTGTCCTCGACATTTGATATTCATATGGCAATGTATTACAGGTAACCTGTAGCAACTCTAAGTGGCACCTAATAATTGGTGTGATGGGAAAAATGGGGAAAAATGCGGCCTACAACGTCGCTCATTAGCACAAAAGTTCTTTTTCCCCATAAAAACCCGCAGGTAGAGCACCGAATGGAATTAATAGCTTTCATACCTCGTCAGGAAGTAACTTTATGCATCCCTCATAGGCCTACATAATTCACTTCAATAATTTAAATTTGCTGCAATTTTCCACAAGAGGTTCATTGCCCACACTTCCTACAAATAACATTTCTTTACAAAGTGTGTCTTTTCCACTTCCCATGCCTCTTCCTTCCTATTCATTACTCGTACATCCTGCAACGAACGTACAAATAAAATGTCACATACAACGACAAGTACTTTAGATTACCAACCTGATTATGTTATTCCTTCATCAGGCCTCAGCTTCTGTTGGATTGAGTGTTATGCTCCTGTTATTCCTTGCCATCGTGTGCCACATATCTGCATGCTTTCAACGTTGCATAATCGTAGCGCTTCTTCTGTCATTTTCTTTTATGCAGTTCATTGTTTGCTTGTAAATGACTTTCCCTCCTACATCGTTTGTATGTGTACACGTTCTCCTTATATAGGACTAAGTGTGTTTCCTGCAATTTAATTTCTTTTTCCAACATTTCCCAGGGATAATTTGTGTGTGTTTTTCCCTTTGCAGAAATGGAGTGAGCGTTGAAGGAGCCACTCACAAGCAAGTTGTTGACTTAATCAAATCTGGAGGCGACTGTCTTACCCTGACTGTTATATCTGTTACACAACAGGTAAGCTTGTCCACCTCTTGATCGTATAACAAAGATCAAACGTTACAGTTATTGTTTTGTCTTTTTCATTTGTAACAAATAGGAAGCCGAAAGACTGGAGCCACAAGAAGACGTAAGCGGTTATTCATGCATCGACTATTCTGAAAAGCGTTCATTGCCAATAAGGTGAGTTTGAAGTAAACTGCAAACACTCACAGGTGTATTTGAATTATAGAAATTTTGTTTCTTTCTAGTATCCCTGACTACAATATAATTAATCGTAATGGCGAGCGTTACATCGTCTTTAATATTCACATGGCAGGCCGTCAGCTTTGTTCGCGGCGGTATCGTGAATTTGCCAATCTACACACGATACTACGAAAGCAATTCGTAGGTTTTAATTTCCCAAAGCTGCCAGGCAAGTGGCCATTTCAGTTGAGCGAACAACAGCTGGACAGCCGGCGTCGAGGTCTTGAACAATATCTAGAAAAAGTTTGTGCGGTTCGAGTGATAGCTGAAAGTGAAGCTGTACAGGATTTCCTTACCGATTTGGAAGATGATTTATCAGCATCACCAGTGGATATAAAGGTTATGCTGCCGGATCATGAGGTTGCAACGGTATCGGTGAAAAAATCCGCCAACGCTCAGCATGTCTGGGAAGTTCTTGTTCAGAGAGCGAATCTTACTTCGTATACTCAGCAATATTTCTATCTCTTCGAGATTGTAGAATATAATTTCGAAAGGAAACTACAGCCCCATGAGGTACCGCATCAGTTGTATGTGCAGAATTATAGTACTGCGTCGAGTACATGTTTGTGTGTACGCCGGTGGCTGTTTTCCGTTACAAAAGAGTTGTCTATGCCAGATGGAGAACAAGCGGCGAAATTTATTTTTTATCAAGTGAGTTAGGGACGGTGTGAGATGTTCACCGAAGTTTAACTGTTGTAAACTAAAATGTCTTCTTTTTATTTTTATTGCAGTCGGTAGATGAAGTGAATCGTGGCAATATACGAGCCGAAGGTAGGCTTTATGAGCTCAAAGCTCTACAGGATGCCAAGAAGGCATCGGAATATTTGGCGTTAGCAAGAACGTTACCCGGATATGGTGATGTTGTGTTCCCTCACTGTTCCTGTGATAGTCGCAAAGAGGGACATGTTGTCCCAGCAGTTGGTAAGTATCAAATACAAATGTAATCTAACGCACCTTTTTATTATGATGGGGGTGGGTATATAGTCTACCAAGATGGATTAGGATTAGAAGAATTTGATTTTTTCATTAAAACATTGTTTATGGTTTAAAATTCGCAATAGAACATTTGCGGGTGTAGATTCGGATGAATCGTAGAAGAGCTATTACTACAAAGTTCGGTGTAATGACTTTGGAGTAAAAGAATCCCCAACGTCTTTGTTTACAAGACCGCTTACATGTGCCTTATAGAGATACTCTAACATATTCACAGTTCAGAGTTCAGGCAGGGCTTCTGAAAACGAGGTAGTTGCCCAACCATGTTCAAAATCCAAAAGATTTCACATAGCCCCAAGTGCCTCAAAAGAGGGCAGATCAACGTTCGGCGACTGCAGCAAACATACAAAGGACAACGACTTCGGACCTGGTCATAGTATATGTTAGAAGATTTCTTAAAACATCTGCAGCCAAATTGCGATATGACCGAACTTCAACGGGATTACCCGATTGACCAAATGCGGCAATTTTGCTTATTAATTCGCTAATTACGCAAGAGTACGTCTCTTCACTAAACACGATCTTCTCCCATCTTTAATAGAGCCAAATCAGCGAAAGTTTGACGTACCTAGCAAATTCACAGAATTGTTGGCGATAGCGAATATATCGTCATTCCAACGTAGATTGCTATTGACACACATACCGGGAATGGATAGCATTTCGATTTCGATGAAGAAAATATTATTCTTGGATAATTTTTACAACAGACAGTATTGTGTTTAGGAAACATTAAATTTCACTCAGTCAGTAGTTCTGACAATTTCACAACTTATAGTGAAATTGTCAGAACTTAATAAACTTATCATGCCCTGGCATTCCCGACCGAATATGAAAGCAACGAGAAGCGAAATAATAACATATACTGGTTTAAAAGAAGCTGACAAAAGATCATTAATGAAAAGTTAAAAGAGTATTGAAGACAGAACTGAGCTCTGGGTCACACCAGGATTTATTTTATGGAAACTGCTCAAGACAACTTGAATTGAAATTTCGAAAGGTAATTTCTAGTCCATTGAAGAAGAGATTTATCGATCCCAAATGCTCGCATTTTCCACAAAATAGCTTGATGCCAAACTCTGTCAACCGCCTATTGCTACGTACACCGTACAGCAGGTCATAAAGAAGTTTTCGTGTCTCGAGATATTTCATGACCTGAAAATTTATCAGCGTTTCCATGACATTGGAAAAAAAAGACTGGGTGGAGAGGAACGATCTGGATAAATGCTGTTTTCCATTTGATCGCGATGTTTCCTTAGGAGTACTATTGATAAAATGCTAGTGTTGTGGTTTTGTCACCTCTTCAGAAAAAAAGAAGATATACAATCTGGACCAGCCGATTTGTGTAAAGATCTTTAAGTACTCCTTTGAATATCCGCGGCGCTCAAGTGTATGCTGAGACAAGATATAATCTCTAAGCAAATTTGCACTGTCCAAAGAGCTGACTGCTGGAATGTCACTATGTGCCTGTTCACATTGGCGAGGGGATGAAAGTCCTCGTCGTGTTCACATTTTCATGGTGTTGAAAGACTTTTTGACGAGAGGAACACTGCAGTCGGATCATTTTTAATTTTTAAATTTGAGCATTTGGCTTGAAACATACGTTTTTTCCTCTTTTTTACACTTCCTTGCTCACCAACGATCAGAACTAAAATGAAAAAATATGTCAGAAATGAAACGATATGGAAAAAATCGGTGTGCTTCACCCAAAAATCCACTTTAGAAATGGATTTTCGGTGCAGGTAACCCTTCTTCTTCCCATTTCAATAAAAAGCGTTCCCCCTTTTTCAGAAAACCTTCCTGCTCACGCCAATGTGAACAGGCACTGTAAATGAGCGTTGGGGTGAAGAATGAGGCAGAATTTTTAATGGACGATCGAACGATTCTCAATTGTTGGTCGTATTGGAATTTCACACGCTTAAGAACGGCGTTACAGTCAGAGACCTTCGTATGTCAACCATATTGATCACGTCACGATCGCAGCTATATTATTCTGGATGACCAAATCTTTTTACTACCTCGTTGGAGTCAATGCACTGGTGCGGCTAACGAAAGCTTATAAAAATAATAATCATCGCAAAATTCTTTCTGAGCCCAGATTTTTTGGGTTCACACGGCCACCATTATGGAATTTATGCAAATTGTAGTGCATACGAAAGGTTAAAATATCCACGGCCCCCAAGGGCAGATGTCTCAATACAAGGTTTAGGATTCTGTTTAATCTTGCTGACTTTCTGTTTTTCAGTGATTCAAAGATACATAGAAGTTCATCTTTCAGCACGAACAATGTCGTAGTTACGGTGAACTGGATTTTTTACCGTATACACGGGTTCGAAAAAAGCTAATACGAGTATGGCTCGTCCTGTGGATCTTTTGTAGTACTACGAAAGGACCTTCGTCTGAATCGACAGTTTCTGGGCTTATGCCAGCGAACTAAACTCATATGTAGATAAAATGTTTTTGTGATCTTTCCGACTGAAAATACTATAACACCCATTTTCCTTCATAACTTTAAAACAACCGAAAATGTTTTTTCTTTGATTTGCAATTGCATATTAAATATAAAAAAACGTTAGTTGATTCAAAATGGAAACATTTTGATTTGATACAGGCCTTATGTCGCTTAGGCCACACATCGAGGGTTACACGCACTTAATCCATGCGAAAATTGGTTACAGCTAAGACTAATGCGGTTTTTAAGGACTCAATGTTATCTTTTGCGGCGTACAATATCTTCCAACACCGTCCACAGCTTGTACGAGGGGCGTTCAATATATTCGATATGAAGGAAAATGCGAATTCAATTTAAATTGTTTTTATTTTTTAATATAATCTTCCCTAACATCAATGCATTTGTTACATCTTGAGATAAGCTTTTTTAAACCCTCAAAAAAATAAATTTCCTCTTTCTCTGCAAAATACCCATTTATTGCCGACTTGAGTTCTTCATCATCCGAAAATCTTTTTCCACGAAGACATTTTTTCAAATCCGGAAACAGGAAATAATCACTAGGGGCAAGGTTTGGACTATAGAGTGGGTGTTGGATTTCTTCGAAACCACAATCTCGCGCAGCAGCCTTGGAAACTCGCGACGTGTGAACAGGAGCGTTGTCATGAAGAAGCAACACACCCGCTGCGAGTTTACCCCGTCTTTTCTTTTTAATTTCCTCCCGCAAATTATGCAAAGTGGAAGCGTAGGATGTGGCGTTGATGGTTTCACCTTTTTTTTTGTACTCAATGAGCAAGATTCCCTTTGAGTCCCAAAAAACTGTGGCCATGAGCTTCCCCGCAGACGGACTGACTTTGAACTTCTTCGGGGGGTCTGTTCCTTTTTTATGCCACTGCATGGACTCTTGTTTGCTTTCATGGTCATAGTGGTGGACCCATGTTTCGTCCCCAGTAACAATTCGATCCATAACACCGTCCGGGTTCTCACTACACATCTCCAAAAGCTCTCTACAGCATGCGATTCTCACTTTTTTCTGAGGCGCTGTGAGCATTCGTGGCACCCATCTTGCTCTGACCTTTGAAAGGTTAAGATGGTCATGAAGAATGGTGTGAATGGTACCAATTGAAAGCTTGGTGATCTCTGCCATCATTTTCACCTTTATTCGGGCATCCTCAAGAACAAGTTTTTCGACTTCTTTGATGCTTTCTCCCGTACAAGCAGTAGCCGGGGCGCCGGAGCGTGGGTCGTCTTCAATGCTCTCTCTGCCTCTCTTGAACTCACTTGACCACTTTTGCACAGTTGATAATGAAGGTGCGGAACCCTGGTAAACAGCTACCATCTCTTCATGAATAGTTTTTTGACTTTTTCCTTGCTTAGTGAGAAATTTAATTACAGCGCGATGCTCAATTTTCACCAGCATCGTCTCAGTTGCCATTATGATTCTGTTTAACTAGAGATAAAACGCGAATTAATAATCACATTTATATGAAATTTTACATGAATGCACTTGATAAATAAGTCAATTTATATATACAACCACAGCTTCACCCCGATACCGAGAATAGTTTGAACGCCCCTCGTAGTCTAGTGGATTCAAATCGGGATTTGCAGACGGCCAGTCTGTTTTTAAGCCATAGTTGGGTAGTTTTTGCTTTATGCGCCGGCGCAGAGCCTTGCTCTTTCTGAAACAAAGTGCAATTAAGTGGAGCAACAACCTCTTCCAGAACGGCTTCTTGGTACGTTTTAGCCGATGTTTTCACTCAGTTTTCAAAAAAATGGAGATCTGTTACCCCGTCGTAGGATACGCCTTATCAAACCATAACTGCCGCTGGGTGATGACCTTTCTCGACTCGTGGAATCAGTTGTGAAGCCTCACCAGATGACCGGGCATAAATCCTGCCATTCTGCTAATTGAACTTTTCCTGTACGGTAAAATGTTTTTCATCTGTAAACAGAAACACTTTCAAAAGTAGTCGCTTTGATTTTTCGATTCCATTCCATTTAAGATCTCCTGTGAGCAGCTGTTCTGTACGATGTTTTTGGCCACCAAGGCCTAAGTTTTTGTAGATAATACGACATACGAGTATTAATTTTTGATTAATCCCCATCTCGCGAGCCCTAATTTTTTGCTTTCTTAGTGGGTTTCTTCTTATTTTTGAATTGACAGCATTTATGGTATCTACCGTTCGTACCGATCGCAGTCACCCACAACGTGGGAGGTATTTTATATCGTCAGTCCCTTCAAATAACTTAATACACTGATAAACGAACATACAATGTTTTAATAATTTCACCTTTTTCCAATTAACATTTATGTAAAGCTACTACCGCAATACGATTTTCTTTATCGCTGTTCAACAAACCACAAATTGAAATTTTTTCTAACAGATGAGTAACATAACGGTACATGGTACATGCACTGTAACAATACTCGTATTATGTCCCTACCAGGTATTTACAATAGACTACTAGATTTTCTGTAATTGTGATTTATTAATTTTTAACGTTTTTGATCACTAACTTCGCGGTCCTTAGCAAGGGTCATTCTAGCAAGCTTGGGACCCTTTTCTGTGAGAGTGATGACGATACCGCCAATTACTTCTTCTGTGAATGTCCGGTAAACGCAGTAAGTCAGTTGATCGCTGAAACAATTACTCATTTTTCTTCGAAAACCTGTGCAATATTATTAAATGGTCATAAAGGGAGTGCAAAAGACCAATTCCTTGACACTGTTCCAACAGAAAAAAATAAATATATATATGTTATATATATTGTAGCATTGGAGGTGTATCTCCAATCTTGATTGTAATTGATTATTAACTTTCAAATCACCAAAAAAAAACTTTGGAGAAACTTGCGCTCAATTGTTATAACCAAAAACCAAAATCCAACGAATATTTCAAATATCAATGACTTGAATAAAGCATTCCTATCTTGCCCCTGCAATAATACCTCTTTTTACCCGGACAACAACCTTATGTTTAGATCCCTGCATAACTTTGAGTTTAAAGTGGTCATCGGAAACGAGGTGATTCTTGTATTCCAAAGCATTAAATCCAATGCAGTTGGTGAGGATGGAGTACACTTGCGTTTTGTGAAAATGCTACTGCCCTACATAATTAGTTGTCTCACCCATATCTTCAATTTTTGCATAGCTTCTTCAACTTTCCCTAATTTATGGAAATAAGCCAAGGTTGTTCCTGTTACTAAAATAGAAAACCCAAAATTGCAGTCAGAGTTCCGTTCTATAAACATCTTACCTTGTTTGTCTAAGATTTTCGAAAAAATCCTTGCAAAATAAATAACATGCTATCTAAGTGGTTTAAATTTGCTGACGTCAGTGCAATCAGGCTTTCGCGCTAACCACAGGTGTTCAACAATTATGATTAAAGTACTTGATGACATCAGATTAAATTTTGATAAAGATTATCTAACGCTGCTTTGATTACTTGATTTTTCAAAAGCTTTTGATTGTGTCAATCATGAAACTTTATGCACTAAATTACAATTTTACTTTGGATTTCATGAACGTTCAGTTAATTTAGTAAACGACTATCTTATTAACTGTTCACAAAGGGTAGTAGCCAATGGAAAATATTCAACGCCGATCAATATAACCGCTGGTGTACCTCAGGGCTCGATCCTCGGCCCGATTTTATTTTGTATATTTATAAATGACCTGCCACAAGATGCCAAAATGCTACGGTTCATCTTTATGCTGATGACGCACAAATTTGTTTATCCCGCCCCATTGGACTTGTGGAAGAATTTGTGGCTAGATTCAACTTAGATCTACCCTCAATTGTTACTTGGTCCCAGAAAAATGGTTTATTATTAAATCCTGGCAAAAGTCAACTGGTACTTATATCAAAAAAAATGTTTGTACTGAATGGCTTGAACCTATTTATCTCCATTCAACAAGACTTAGCTTATCCAATATTGTGACTAATCTTGGCTACAAAATAAATAGTACACTTTCTGCTTCAGACCACGCTAACTTCATTGTCTCCCGCATTTTTTCATGATTACGAAAACCCTGGATTTTTTCTTGCTTTACATCAAGAAGCACCAAGTTATGATTGATCAAGGCTCTATTTATTCCGATTTTTAACTACGCCATTCCTAGCTTTTGTAAGCTTGATTCAATCTCTCAGCACAAACTACTCGTTGACTTCAACGATATGGTAAGGGGTGTCCCCTAATTCGTTGACGATAATTTGGGAAATGATTTTTGGTCATATTCTAAGAAAAAAATCGTTCAACAGTAAGGGTCGATCTCCAATGTTACTCGTACATCATTTATCGAGGATTTAAGAAAAGGCTTACTGTGGTGTACCCTGACCCATGTTAACGGAAATTGCTCTGTTAGTACTAATGGTAAACACTTCGTATAGGACTTTATTTTTTAGAAGAAATACCAGCCTTTGTAATGGCGTTCAAATAAAGTTGATATCATGTTTGAGTCCTTAGATATCCAATATCTAAGCCTGTTCCGTTTTCATTGCCCATGCTAATTTTTGAGTTTGAGGTAATTTTTCTCCAGAAAATGCCTAATTAACATAACGTTTTACTACTTTGTTTTTATGAAAGTAACAATAATAAAACAAAAATGTATCACCAAGTTTGCATAAAAACCCACAGATTGTATGATATTTGGAAAAACTCACAACAGGTAAAAAAAGGAATTTATGATTTTTTAACAACGTTTCTAACAACAGTTGACAATACAAACTCGTAAGAGTGGTTTTCCACGAATTACCCTGTCAAAACCCTCATTTCCTTACCCTGTTCCTCAAAGATACCATGAACTTTAGCCTAACCGAAGACTTCCTAATAAAAGAGTATTTATAAATACGTATCGAAGGCTTCGAGAAACGGGATCAGTTTCGAATACACGACCAAATTCAGGAGCTCCACAAGTAAGAAGGATTTCGGCTGATGAAAGAATACTGGATGCTGTTACAACTGATCCATCAATCTGCATCAGACGCTTAGCTTTGCAATCCAATGTTTCCAGACATAAAATTTCTAATGTACTGCATGGAGAAAATCTTTATCCTGTACAAGAACTGCTTCCCAATGATTTGGAAAAGAGACTTGAGTTTTCTAACTGGTTGCTGGAGCGGAGCTTGGGTGACAACCAGCTTACTAGCAGAATTCTTTGGACGAATGAATCTCAATTTACAAGAGGTGGAATCACAAATTTTCGTAATCTTCATACGTGGGCTGCGGACAATCCACAAACAATGAGACATAAATCATTTCAACACAAATTCAGCGTCAATATGTGGGCAGGTGTACTTGGGAACAAGTTAATCGGCCCCTTCAAACTACCACTTAGGCTGAATTCTACAAACTATCTGCGGTTTCTGCGAAATGATTTAGCAGATTTATTGAAGGACATTCCACTAATTCAACTAGCTTCATCACATTTCCAACAGGATGCTGCTCCAGCCCACTATGGTCGTGAGGTTAAAAATTGACTAGATGAAGAGTACGGTAACCGTTGGATAGGAAGAAATGGACCAGTTCACTGGCCTGCGCAAGATCTCCTGACTTTACAGTATTGGATTTTTTTTGCATGGGGAAGAATGAAAGAACTTGTTTATTCAACTGAAATATCAACTTTAATTGAATTGGAAGATCGTATTCTAGAAGTGTCATCAAAAGTGAGGCAGCAGTTAGCATCAATAAACATTCGCAGTGCAATCTAAAAACGAGCTCTAGCCAGCATACAAAACCAAGGAGAACACTTTGAGCACTTGTTTTAGTATACACAGAAAATAAAAACTACCTAAGACCAGACAAACTCATTTTTTGTTCATAGCCTTTGGAGCTTAAAGCAAAAAAACTCTTTTTTATAAATTTTAACTGCTGCAGGTTTTTCCAAGTATCAAAAAATCGATGGGTATTTCTGCAAACTCATTGATGATTTTTTGTTTATTATTGTTACTTTCATAAGAAAAGAATAGTAAAACGTTATGTTAATTAGACATTTTCTGGAGAAAAGTAACCTCAAAGTCGAAAATTAGCATGGGCAATGAAAATGGAACAGGCTTAGGAATTGGATATCTAAGACTCAAACATGATATCAACTTTATTTGAACGCCATTATAAAGGCCAGTATTTCTTCTAAAAATAAAGTCCTACACGAAGTTTTTACCATTGGTACTAACAGAGCAATTTTCGTTATCATGGTCAGGGTACACCAAAGTAAGCCTTTTTTTAAATCCTCGATATATGAGGTCAACATTGGAGATAGACCCTTACTGTAGAAAGATTTTTTTCTTAGAATACCACATACCATAAAGTTCCCGGCATCAAATCCCCTTCAAAGTAATCCCCATTGACTGCAACACATTTATGCCAGCGCTTGATCCAATCCTCGAAACATTTTTTATATTTGGTTTTCGGTATGCCCATCAGTGCTTCCTGCGATTTTTCCATTACTTCCTCTCGGTTTTTTTAACTCGATTAAACAAAAAGAAGTAACAGCGAGCCAAATCAAGTGAATTCGGTGGCTGTTGGATGTTACTTGTTGCATTTTTCATCAAAAAATTACGAATAATGATGGCACGATGCTTTATCATGGTGCAAAATCCACGAGTTTTCTGCCCACAATTCTGGTCTCTTTCGGCGAATTGCTTCACGCAAACGTCTCATGACGCCCAAATGATACCGTGAGCATTGCCTTCTTTTTTGACGTGGTTTTTTTGGTCTCGGCTCATTTGGTGAATGCCATTCAATTGCCTGATGTCTGAATTGCGTCTCGTACTCATAAACCCACGTTTCGTCTCCAGTAATGATCCTTTTGATCGGATTCAGCCTCGCAAATCATCTCTTTTGCGACGTCAACACGACGTCTCTTTTTTGCATGAAATTGAGGTCTTTTGGCACCAACTTTGCTCCTACACGACGGAAACACAAATCATTAACCAAAATGTCTTGGACGGATCCGTAGGCAATGTTCAAGTCCTCCGCTATCTCCCTGATGGTTAATTTGCGGTTATTGACCAACATTTCTTTTACTTCATCAATGTTTTCGTCGGTTTTTGATGTCGATGGTCTGCGCCACTGCGTTCATCATCTTCGATTGACTCATGACCACTTTTGAACCGCTCGTGCCACTGGTAAACGACTGTTTTCTTTAGAGAATCGTTGCCGAAACACTTTTCCAACATTTCCAACGTCCGCGCATCATTAAATCCGTTTTTTGCGCAAAATTTACGTTGTTGCAAATTTAAATCCATTTCTAAAATTGTAAAAAATCGCCAACACACACAGAGATAGATGTACTCTTGGCCACGTAACTTTTGCAAATGTCAAGCTATGACGCTAAGATTTAGGGGGAATGTCAACAACAGATTTACCAACTTAACAAAAAAAAAAAAAAAACAGAACTCAAATCGGAACAATGGGAACGCCACACGGTGGTGTGGTGCGGGAACTTTTGGATCAAGGTGGTATGCACAGGAATCATTTCCCAAATTATCGTCATCGAATTAGGGAACACCCTGTATATATCTATATTGTAGCAATGGCGGCCCCGCCCGCAATCTTGATTGTAATTGATTATTAACTTTCAAATCTCTGCTTAGATACATTTTAAATATTTTTATTCCAACACTTTTCTATCTTTCAGGTATGAAGAGTTTCCGTTTACATGCATGTCGTGAAGATGGTGCTTTAGAAGCACAAATGGTGGAATTAGCGTGGGATACAATAACTCTATGGGAAAGTGACGAAGAATCAATGTCATTCTGTTTCCAATACAATCGTCCTGACAAACCTCCGCGATGGGTTAAAGTGTACACTCCATATGTAAGTTAAGAAATTCATTTCTTTTCCCTGAATCCACTAAAATCTCTTTTCTTTACAGCACGCATTTCTATCCGATTGCTTCGATCGAATAATAGAAGAACAAAAATGGGAAGACAGCGGTGATTAACGAAATTAGTTTATAATTGTATAAAACAACAACAAAACAAAAAAAACATCATTAAAAACGTACCCTCTGACCCTCTCTCTTAGTTTATAAGCTCATTCACAAAGACATAAAGTAAAAAAACGAAAAAAAAAGAAAAAAAACTGATTTAAGTACATTAATGACTTGTCTTGTCCTTCCTTCTTTTCATTTTAATACGATGCTGCTCCCATCGTAGAATTAAAACAGCAAAATATATCCTTGTATATATATTTTGTATCAACAATACCGTATAATGTTTATAATATTTAATAAACAAAACAAAAAATAATGTGCAAATAAGAAAAGTTTAATATGCGAAATGAAGATAAAGTTTCGACCAAGTTAGTTTAACCAAACAATAGAATTTTTTTTATTCTTCAACATCACATGGTCTTGGTTTACAGGAGTGATTTGGTTCATTACGTGAAGTACGTTAAAGAAAGAACAATATCCCCCTCATCTAGGATGGAAAAAAGCCGAGCTTGCAATTCAAATTTACAATGATCTTTATTTCATTGTTTCTCTACGAGACAGATTTTTCTGGTAATTGCTACTGATGGTCTTGTTTCGTCCTGCTGGATACAAATACTTGTGTATGATACTCCAAAGGTAATCAACTGTGATCAAATGAATCTCTGAATCCACCATCCATTGCGCAGTTAAACTAACACTAAAAGTGTCATTACTACCGAATCTTATATTTTACCACCCATCCAAAACCATTTGGACCGACTTTCCTTGTGAACCAAATCACCACTATAACCCAAGCTTATTTAACAATAAATATACAAAAAAAGGGCTAATTGCAATGCAGTACTAGAATCTACTAGAAAAGTCCTTAGGAAAAATAATTTTAATAAAAAAGCAAAGGATAACAATGCATAATTTAAGGTCATAGATAAATACGAATATTTAATTGTATTTGTACTCTAAAGTATGTTGTTAAATTTCTTAGAAGAAAAGGCCTTTAAAACTCTAAATCTATAGAAGTAAAATTCCTCCTCTCCTATTTTACTCTTTAAAAATGAATGAATCCCATTTTTCCTTTCTCTCCCTAGTAGATCGTCTTAACTCCTAAAGCAAATATTTTCAAAGTTATCAATTTAAATACTCTAATTAACAAATTCTACAGAAATGCTCTATACAAAATGTTATATAGAATCTTAAACCATAGAAAAACGTAACAAACAATTAAATGAAAAAGAAATTTATTCCCGAATGAATGTTAAGAATAAATCGTAAACGCTTTGCGAAACATTTACAAATGGATGTGAGGTGGTAAAACAATTATAATAGGGCTTACAGTTTGTTGATATCATCAGTAGTTGAACGAGTATACTTTTCTTTGCTGAATTACAACCAATTGTTCCAGAAGAGCAAAACTGAGGATAGTATCGGTTTTTTGTTAAATATTTGTCATTCTTCAAGTACTGAACTTTGAAGCCAGCGTCTGGTTATTTTAGTTCTTTGGCCGATCTCCAGTAGCTGTAGTTTTCAATCGTTTGGGAGGTGTTCCAATCAATAGTGGTATTCTCTTGTTGTGTCTTGAGACTTTATAACTTTCTTTCCTTCTTCAAAAACGGCTCCCCTGATTCAAACGACAGCATCCAGAAGTATATTTTTCTGTGTAACCAAGTAACTAGATAGGCTTATTGATAAGAACTCCTTTCATTTTGTCTTTGCACTCCAGCAGAAGACGAGTGTCAATGAGAAACCACCTATGATGAAAATTGGTTTGACAAATCATTTTCAAACTGCACTAAGCAATTGAATTCAGCCGTCGACTTATAAAGCTCCAATCGCTGAAGGCTGTTGTATGTGTGATTCGACTTGGTATCCGTTGGTCCTCTCGAGGATGTAGAAGAAAATTTGTGTGAAAATTTCACATGCAAGACATACGAGTAAGTACCACTTCTATTGGGCATGTATTCTTATTTGGTTGAATATTTTTGTACATTCCATTTACTAAAGGCTCTATAAAGGATTCATGGAAATGCCATCAAAGTATTCTTGTTTTTTTTTTTATTTGTTTTATAGCTATTCCATTTTATTTATCGCTCTTTTCATATGATGCTTACCGAACAACTGAAAAACTAAAAATCGTTTTCAAATCCTTGCAACTTGATTGCGAAATTACTTCGTTTTGTTGAAGGGCTGATAGCTAACTATTAGTTTCTTGGGGCTTTCCCATAATCAATCGCGGGTGGCCCCATATGCTACTCTTGTTTTACAATATTTTTTTTTTTTAATTTATTTAGCCAATATTCTTTGCTCTCTGCCATCTTTGTAATCTACCGACGTACGCATTCATCCAATTTTTCTTTTGGGAGTGATTGGCAGCAGAATGTTCTCTTGTTTTCCCCTTTGATAATGTTACGGCATTGGCGCTAGCACATTGCCATGCTTTTGGTTTAAATCTTTTCTGTAAACTCTGTCTTCTTCTGGTATTTTTGCCACCTGAAGCCCACAATCAGATGGTTAAGTCGTACGACTTCAGTAAGTCAGCATTCTTTGTTGGTTATTTCTTTTATATCCAAGCTATCTTTGCATATGGTTCTGTGTTGATATCACACGCTATAACTTGGTAAGAGTTCTTGTTTTATAGTATACTTTGAGTCCTTATTTCAGCATCAATTCCTACTGTCACCTTATACTTTTTGACTTATAAGCCATCCCGTTTAGCTATACACAGAAACAAATTTTATAATAAAAGCAATTAGGTGTTAAACTATACTTGTATGCATGTGTGTGTGGATAAACAAAAGTAAATTTGTTTTGTTTTGTTAAGTTAACATTGACAATATGTGAAGCCAAAAATTCTGTTTTGTATGCTCCTGCATTTAACTCTTTGGACATTTCCAATACATAGTTACATTTGTTTTTTCAAATACAAAATTTTTAGGTACTCAAATCTTTATAGAGAGTTCACCCCTATTCTTTATGATCGACGTCTGTGTCTTCGTTTCACATGTTTTATTTTAGAGAGCTTAAAATAGATCCCAAGATCTACGAGTACAGCAACTATCTTACTGTTGTGTCTCTAACAATTTCTTAGTTGCTCCGAATTTTCTTATATCTAAAATCCTTCGCTATGTAATTCTCTGATGATCCTTACTTCTGCTTCCCTAGACTAGCGATTTAAATTCTGTGATTAATTCACTGCGTTATCTATCACTGATTCCTGACCCTTTCTCTCAGTATATTGCTTAAGATACGTTCCACACTCAAATTTGCTGCGCTCATATAGCAGAAAAAATTGGAACGGAACACTTATAGTTTTGTTGTTTCGTCATGTCCTCATTAGTGTCTTAAACCCAGACTTGCTTTACTAATTTGATAAACTGTTCGGTACAACCATCGGTGTCTCAAGCGACATTCGACATATTGGAAAATCTGTTCTCCGTCCACAGGGGTTTTAATGGTTTACATAAGCTGTTTCAAAGATTAATCAATTTAGATTTTGTCATGTGGTAGCACAGGTCCAACACCGGAAAACAAGAAAAGTAGTTTTCTAACATCATTACCAAGAGAAGTGCATAAAAAAGAGCATTATATTGGTGAGAGAGTGTCGCATATTACTTTGGATATATAATTTGCTCACACATCCTTCCCGTATGTGGAATGTAGTATACGATTAAGAGGTTATTAGCCCTTCTTCGCAAGACAAGCTAGGTAATTTCTTTAGATGACTTCTCAAAATCGATTAGTACTAGGTGAGGTACAATAATAATTGGCAGTACTTTGCTGGTCTCCTTTCTGATGATTCCAAGGTGTTGTTCCTTATCGATTGTTGCTTCTAAATGTTGCATTAATTAATCGAATGACTATAATTATATATGGCACTACATAAGATCAAAACTCTTGGGGAGACTAGCTTATAGTTTTGTTGTTTAAATAGCAGGTCATCTACGTTAGATCTATGTAATTCTATGTAATCCAAGGCTTCTACAATAAATGACTTTCTTAAAGAAATTAAGTCGGTTTTCTAAAAACTTCTATTACTTGCATGACATTGATTACTTACTTGCTTTATTTTAGTTGCCGCCTGGGATGAATTTGGGTCTTACCCAACAGCTTTTTTCATTTACCTCGAAATTGGTTGACCCAGATTCTCTCTCCTTGAGCAGGCCGATGTCTTCTTTACCATCCCCTCGTAATAAATTCGAATACATTCCGGGCCGAGCCCTAGTGTTCATGTTATTCTCATTGGAGCCGATGAATTCTAGCCCTTCTGACTAGGCCAATGTCGCTGTTCGTTCGTTATGATTCTAGTATTTTGTTAACTAAATTCCGTTTATGCAGAACTTGTCAAAAATATATCGTCCACTTTACAGTAGGACAGGGACGGTAAGGGTCTTCTTACATAGTGCTTTCTTCATTGTTTGTGAGATGGGTTTATTTCTCAGTTGCTTTCTTAGTCCAAGGAAATAGCAATTACCAGGAATGATTCTTCACTTAATCTCGTTGTTGGACTTTACAACGGAGCCCAGGCAGACGCAGTCTTCTACCACTCCGAAGTTAAAATTTGCCGTTGTGGCGTGCTGTTATTCGAGCCATTGTTGTTAGGTATCCACGGAGCATATATTTTGTCTATTTAAAATCAACAAACAGGTAGTGGATATCGATTTCAAGTTTCTAGAGTTGTTTCTCTCAAGATCTACCGAAAAATGAAAATCTGGTCAATGATGGACTTAGTAGGTCTAAAGCCACATTGATGAAGTCCTTTTAGATTGTTGAGATAGTACGTTAAACAAAATCTTGCATCTGATATTAAGAAGAATGATTCATTTGTAGTTGACACAGTTTAGAAGGTATCCCTTCTTGAGGTTCGGGCAAATGATGTTAACATTCCATGCACCGAATGAAAATTTCACTCGACTATATTTTACGGATGAGTTGTTGTATGCTCCTTTCCAACTCAGTCTGCCCCTATAACATTATACGTCTTTAGTTTAGATATCACTATTTGGATGATTTCTTGGTGAGGTGGACGAATTTGTTGTCGATTATTATCCACGTTGAATGGTGCATCCTATCTGACAGCGAAGTGTCGTCCTCGTCTTTAAACGGTCTGCAGAAGCAGTATAATAATCATAATAATTCCAAGTTTTTAGAACCATGCATGACTACTATTGCGCTCCTGTGCTTATACCTGCTTGTTTTTGTTTGATATTTTTAAGGGCATTGTCGTTATATTCTTTTCACATTTTGTTAGAACATTACTTACGCATTGAGTGAGTACTTTGATAACAGAAAAATTGTGCAAACCCTATTCAAAGCTTTGTTATAATTTTTCCTTTCGCGACCCTTCTGAATAGCAGTCCAGTCATGGATATCGATATTCTGAAATTTCAGACTTATCTTGAGATAATAGTATATAGGTTCTCTGGGCACTTTCTAGACATTTTCGTTCAACTAAAATTCACTGTGCACCAAGAGTGTTTCTTGACTTAAAGGCAAGTGATGAGAAAACCCTTTGAAAACTATTCTTTGCATTTGTTTTCGGACAAAACTCCACGATGTCAAGAACTCAAAAGAGGCCACTTGCTTAGTAATTTCGTTGGCTCTTTCATATTGTATGTCCTAAAAGTGAATTAGATGTGTTGGGCGATTTATAATTCATTTAACACAATCTCTATGAATGCGCGAGGCGTTAAAATAATATTCCATACCTACTATACATATAGAAGAAGTTATCGAATCATCATTTTATAATTTGATCCCTCTCTATATTAGTTTTTTGTTTGTGAAATGAAATTGTGTAAAAAAAAGACTCCCTATCGTATGTTCTATGTATCATATTTTCTCATTGAACTTCTACCATTCATCATTTCGTCGCTCTGCGCCACTCTCTTGCTTATTTTGTATCCTTTCATTTATTTTTTTACCTCATTTTGTTTCGTTCACTGCTCTCGTTGTATTATTTTCGTGATATATAATTATTTTTTTCTAAAGAAAAATTTATAATAACAAAAAATAAAAATCTTTTTGTTAAAAACAAGAAAAAAAAAGAAACTTTGTGGCCATAAATTATTGAAAGTATGAATGTTTGTATATTTTGTTATTCTAAACAAGTCTCTCGTTATTGTTTTCAAAATTTTCTCATTAAACAAATTCATAGACTTAAATAAAAAAATACAACAATTTCCAACAAAAAAAAAAAAAAAGAAAAGAAAAACAAAAAATATATATTTAATTACATTCCACTTTTAAAAAAAGAATAATATTACAATTCTAAAACATTTAATTAATAAGCATACAGGATAAGTGGTAGAAAACTTGCACCGATTTTCAAGGAAAAAAAAAAAAATAAAAATGAATTAGTACATTTAAAAAAAAGAAAAAAGCAAACACAGATTGTTCATATATAATAGATTAAATGCAAAAGATAAAGAAATATTTAATAAACAATTTTAAAACACTTCAAATTACATAATACATGAGTGTACAATTTCATTAATAGAGTTAATATTAATATTTAAAATAAAACATTAAAAAGAAAATAAATAAAAAAAAATCAACTTTTGAAATTCCATACAAGACTTTTGTATATCATTTCGAAATTTCCAAAATTCACTCTCTCGGAAAAAGGAAATGGTGTATGATCTTTTCGATTGGGTTCTTCTGTTTATTGTTCTTTTTTTGTTTTTTGTTTCCGCTCATTTATTTTTAGTTTGCCGCTTTGCAATATTTTTAATTTAAATAAAATCAATCTTATGCAATAATACAGATATATATGTACATATACGAGTATGTATGCATTATGTTACCGAGTATGAACAAAATATTATTTAAGATCTAAACCACATATGTTATATATTATTATTAATGCTAACATTATTATTATTATATTATAAACTTTATTGTGATTAGTTAAAACAAAAGCAAAAAATATTAAAGAAAACAAACAGAACAAAAAAATACAAAAACAAAAATAATTAAATAATTATTATTATTGAATAAATCTCATAAAAAATCGTAAAGATAAATTGTGAGTTTTGGTTTTTTGTGCAGGCCAATCTAAAGGGTGTCCTCACAAGAGCGGACAAGTCAAATTTGACATCAAAAATTATTATAACAGTTCGATGCTAGACAGTGCTTATTTAATTACTTCGGTGACGCTATAGTTCAGTGTGAACCTAGGCCTTGTATGGTATATAACTCCGTCTTGTTGGAACCACAGCTCGGATATATCGATGTTGTCGAGCTCTGACCATAAAAAGCCGGTTAACATCACTCTATACCTGAGGCCATTGACGGTAACAGTGTCTCCCCCCTCATTTCGAAAGAAATAAGGTCCGATGATACCACCATGCTATAAACCGCACCAAACAGTCAATATTTGTGGATGTATTGATGCTAAGCCGAACACTTCTGGATTGTGTTAGCTTAAATACTGGCAATTTTGCATGTTGACATAGCCGTTGAGCCACAAATGGGCCTCGTTCGAGAAAATGATTTTTTGGCCAAAATCTGGAACATTTTCAGCGCTGATTTACCAAACTCACGGCGTTGTCTATAGTCGTCCGACTTCAATTCTTGCGTCAGCACAATCGTATACAGATGTAGGCCCAAATCCAACCTCAAAATAAGTCGGCTTGACTCTGTGGCGATGCACAATTCGCGGCTATGTTTTCTTCATTTCGCACCAATCTCTTTCTGGTTAATGGTTTAAAATCCAAAAGAGTGTATGCACGCTCAAACTTTTCCACGGTGCGACGAATTGCCTGCACGCTGCTCATGATGACGACCGACCTCACGACGAAACTCACGTTGCGTATTTGCGACTGAGCCGGAATTTCGATATTTTTTAATAATTTCCGCACATTCGGCAAGCGTAAAACGATGAGTGACAAAATCGCAAACTTTACTGATCATTTTGACAGCTACTGAGACATGAATTTTGGAAAAAACTATCGTGCTATCTGGTCATCCGTTAGTTAGATCAACTCGTCCGATACTAGTTCGGGGAGAACCTAGGCCTCAACTAACAAGCCTGTCCAGTTAGATCGGGCAGTAGCTAACTGCCTTAAGATGCGCACCCCAAGTCGGTTGTGCGCGCCACCTAAGGTGGGCAACCTCTACTGCGATTTTTTTTTTTTGTATAATGAGCGCGCGCTCAAGGGATTTTTGTACCCTTAAAATGTTCGTCCACAGCTCGGGCGAAGGAAATTTAGGGAGGAAGAAAAGACAGGTACCGATGTACATTCTTTTTAAATGTTTGTAAGTTATAACGACCAGGAAACACAGAGGTCGGCAGGGCATTCCATAAGCGAGTTGTACGGCTTAGGAAAGAATCACGATATTTTAGAGTACGGCCGAAAATGGGCTTGAGGGTATACTGATGAGCATTCATAGCGAGACGGGTGTTACGGTTGTAAGTTTGAATGGGCGGAATGCTACTGGCGATTTCAATGGAGCACTGGTGATGGAAATAGCGAGAAAACAAAGTGAGACGGGAGACATTACATCGGTGTTCGAGGGTGTCAATTGATTGTCTGATATTAGTATCACCAATGAGTTTTATCGCACGGTTTTTAATCCTATCTAGCAGGTGCAGAAATGTTTTAGGAGCACTGGACTAGATGTGGGCATTGCGCTCCAATTTTGGGCGGATGAATGCCTTATATATTGTGGCCAGATCAGAGGAGGCAAAACATATCTTACATCGCTTGAGGAAACCTAGACATTTCGCAGCATTTTTAGTGACATGGAATATGTGGTCATTCCAACGTAAGTTTTCATTGACACACATACCGAGAATGGAAAGATTTTCGGTTTCGACAATGTAAATGCTATTCATGGATATTGGCTGGGTATTTAAATTTCGCTTTAACGACGGCAGGCAGCATTGAGTTTTGGAAACATTAAATTCCACTCTGTTGATAGTTCCCCAATTGGTTATGCTGTTGATATCGGAATTTAGTGAACTCAACATACGCTGCCGTTCCCATTCTACAGCCAAAGAGCAGGGACGTGAGTTCGGAAACGAATATGAAAAGCAGAGAGTACTGTTGTCATCAAAGGAATACACCCTGAATGACTCGAACTGCAACCAACTTCAGACTGCTATAATTTCCAAACCGTTTATGACAGTGAGCTCAAATTTTGACACATGACAGATAATTTTATTACTTACAAGCCTTTTAAACGATTTGCGTCTCAGTTGTGTTGAAAAATTTTTATCCGCGATGGATTTCAAACGTGATAGTATGATTGCTTTATATTTGGCTGTAAAACCGCAAGTAGCTATCGTTAGAGCCTTCCAGCACCTCAACGTGAATAAATCATTTGTGTCTCGAACCATAGCTCGTTACCGTGATACTGGCAGCGTTGCAAAACGCCATGGAGGTGGTCATAATAAAACAGCAACATCGGCAGAAATGGTTCGGAAAGTGAAGGCTCGAATTGAGCGAAATCCGAGCCAAAGTGGAAGAAAAATGGCTGGTGAGTTCAACATATCGTTGGAACGGATGCAACACATACTGAAAAATGAGCTTGGGCTCAAGCCATTGAAGTTCCAAAAAGCACACGATCTTACACCGCAACAGAAAAAAGTTAGAGTCGAAAGAGCGAAGGAGTTGCTACGCTTGCATGAAAGTGGTGAGTTGCCGAATTTGTTTTTTTTTGATGAGTCGCCATTTGTTATCGAGCAATATGTCAACAAACAAAATGACCGAGTTTACTTGCCAGAGAGGTCGAGAGAGAGATGCGACACCTTCGGATGGCCACCAGAAAGCAGGTAGCACCGATGCTGATGGTTTGGGCCGCCATAACCGCCGATGGTCGCTCTCCGCTCGTATTTTTGGACCGTGGCGTCAAAATTAATGCGATCGTATACCGTGAAACTGTCTTAGAAGCAGTATTGAAGCCTTGGGCAAACAATCATTTCAGTCGGAGACCGTGGACATTTCAACAAGACTCCGTCTCACAAAGCGCGCGTCAACCAAGATTGGTTAAAAACAATGTTCCACACTTCATTTCTTCGACACAATGGATTGCAAGTTCTCCAGATGCAAATCCGTTGGATTTCTCTGTCTAGGGTATTTTGAAGGCGAAGGTTGGCAATAAAAAATACCAAAGTTTGGACCACCTCAAACAAGCATTTCGCCGGGAATGCTTTCGCCGATGCTTTCTTCGGCCGTCTCAAGGCCATTATTCGCGTCAAAGGTATGTCCACCTGATATAATTTGAAAATTGATGTATTTTCCAACATTTTTTGCTTTGGCGCAATAAAATTTATCAAAAAATAAAAAAATTATAGCATTTTAAAAAGTTGGAGTTCAAGACATTCACCCTGTATATGTGGGATTTCAGTCCCAAGCAAAACACTATCGACTTTCTATTGCTATACTTTATATTTATTTAAAGGGAAAAGACAAAAGCGACCGGCCAGCACAATGGTTCAAATAAGACTCAAATACTACTCTACTTGCTTGCTGGATTTTTAAAAAGGTAACAGTCGACTCTGGCTTGTTTGTCTCGATCTGTGTGTTTATTCGTCGGTCGTCGTCGGTCTATCTGTCGTGTGCTTGCACTATGTATGCGGCCGTTTAGTCGGATGTTCTCTTGTGTTTTTTGTTGTATCTCGTGTGGTCTTCGTTCCGGTTGGCGACGGATGATTTTACTGTTCTGTCGTCTTTTGGGTATGAATTGTATGCGTCTTCTACGTATTTATGTGCGTGTGTGTTATGTATAAGTTTGTCGTACATTCAGTAGGGTATCTCCGCGTCGGTCTGGCTACCTATCCCACATTCGGCTATCCTGACGGCTCATTCGACCCGAATGGAGGGTTCCACTTCTTCATGTTCTCCGCTACA
This sequence comes from Volucella zonaria, assembly GCA_963966105.1. Taxonomy (NCBI): domain Eukaryota; kingdom Metazoa; phylum Arthropoda; class Insecta; order Diptera; family Syrphidae; genus Volucella; species Volucella zonaria. The sequence goes on along the minus strand of OZ014532.1, from coordinate 101,270,392 downwards.
GAATTGGTCTTCGAAGGTCCTTTATGATCGCCGAGCTTTTCTACAGCGTATCTCCCGTGGTTGAACTTCACCGTAACCTTGTAGGGTCCGAGGGGACTTGGGACGCAGCTTCATCCCGGCGTCGTACTGGGTGCGCTTAATGGCGACCAGCTCATTTAATGAGTACTCCTGTTCCGGCTTCCGGTTACTATCGTATCCGCTCTTGTTTTCCTCGCTGGATCTCGGCAATATTCTCGCGTGCCACATCGCGCGTGACGTCGCGCTCATCGTCCAATTCTTGGATCGCTTCTCCTTCGAGCAACTCCCGAAAATCTGGATAGTCTGGAACACGCATCTCTAGCCCCGTGAGAATGCGGAACGAGCTGAACTTCGTGCTTCTCGGCGGTGCATTATTGAGAACTTGTTGCTCTTTATTCATATGCTTGTACCAGTCCTTCGGGCTTTCCAGCCAACACTTCGTCAACATTGGTATGATGGCTTTGTGGATTCTTTCCGCTTGCCCGTTACCTCGGAGAACGCCTGTTGCAATGAGGAGGGGTTAGATGTTCTCCTCCCGGCAATAGTCTGCAAACAGGTTGGACGTGAACGCAGGACTTCTGTCGGATAGAATGCGTCGGGGGTTCCCGACGACCCCGGCTTGCGCCCTCATTCGGTCTTTGACCTGTTCTACCCCGGTGCTCCTCGTCGGATACAGCCACACAAATTTGGCGAACGCGTCTATGATCACGAGCAGGTGATTGTATCTTTTGTGGGTCTGCTCCATGGGTCCCACGTGGTCGACGTGGTAAGTGTCCAAGGGTTGGTCCTCCTTGTCGATGGGCCTGTGGTACCCCTCCTTCTTACCTGCCTTAGGTTTTGCCCACGATGCACTTCACGCATCCCTTGACGACTTTCGTCGCCTTTCGGGCCAACTCGGGAATGAAGAAGGTTTTTCTCCACCAAGTCTTTGGTCTTCTTTGACGAAAGGGGTCCTTAGCGGTGCGCGATCTCGATAATTTAATTCTCTATCAGCTTAGTCACTACCACTAGCTCCTTTAGAGGGTCCTTGTACAGCACTCCCGCCTTCAAGTAGAAGTCCTCGTACTCGTCCC